>OY998239.1:75056474-77456474 GCA_963922005.1 Cornus suecica
TCGTGCCTTAGCGATTTAATATAAACATGCTTTAGTTTATTTTCATGCAGTATGAGTATATTAGAGTAATATAATTGGCATGTACTAGTTAGGTCAGTCATGAGACGGGTTGTCGCAATCCGGTTGATGGTATTCCTTTTTGGGATCGTATTTAGCTATTTGCGGTACGACCTGATTCACAGTCTATGGATCGCCCTCTTACAATTATTACATTGACAGAACTATGTTATGAGGTTAGTGGTGGAGTGATGAAAACCCTTGTTTTCTCTCTCATTTGAATAACAAACCAATTTACTTTATTATTATTTTAGATAATATTATTTAAAATAGATAATTTGGTCTTTGATCACCCAAAATAAATAAATTTTCATAAATATAATTTTGTGTTTTTTAATTGCTAAAGTGAACAATCACAGTCTCTATGAGATCGATATCCCTTACTCAAGTCATTTGTTATTCTACAATTGATATGTGTATTTGTGTAGGGTAAAACCTAAAATCATTAATGTGTTATTTTTAACCACATATTTTTGCACACCTGACATCGCATCATGTGCCCAATTGCTTTACTACAAAAAGAATTAACATATATATGTATATATATACATATATATATATACATATATGGTCCCATGTCAGCATTTTAAGGAGTCTGACACAAAATAGCTCTTGCTTTTTCTTACATTTACTTTTTGTTGACACAAAATAGTTATATATAGATGTATATCTACACAAGTGAGTGTCCTAGGCTTTTTTCCTTCAAGTAATAGGATACAACCTCTTTTAACTCCTTGGAAAGGCCCCTAAAATAGACCCTTCAATTCCATCCTTGCGATTTACAGACAAGACAAGACAAATTTTTTTAATAATAAATAAATAAAAAAGGAATGATCTAGCCTTTTCACGAGCCTTGGCAAGCTCGAGCATACAATCTGCCTTAGCTCGAGCATACAATCTAGGTGACACTTATTTTGTTTTCTTTCCTTAAGTCACGCAACCTCGACGGTTTCTTAGTAACATTTTACTAATTTATTTTATCAACAAAAAACACTTCTATAGTAAACAATTGTCCTTTTATTTTATGCATAAAGAATATGGGAAAGTATGCATATTTGGGTTTGTACGTACTTTTTAATTTAGATGCACTTGATATATATTTAAATATAGATTTAATTTCAATAAACTCCTTTATACTATCCAGTTTAATCAACTAACCCTTACTGTGTTCATTTTGCCCCATATACTATTCAATTTCATCATTATGCCCCCTTATCTCACATTTTGAGTCAAAATGCCTAAACTACCCTCAATAGTATAAGGGAGTTTAGTGAAATCAACAATTTAAAAAATTATTTTTCAAAAATCAATTATATTTTTTGCAAAAATTATGAATTAAAATTATTATATATATATATATTTCACAAAAAAATTATTTTTTGGAGGGAATATATTATTTTCCAAATTTTGAATTATTTCTGAAAATATAATATATATTTTTTGCAAAACAAATATTTTTCGGTATTTTGAAACATAATAGTATATATTTTTTGCAAAAAAATTATTTTTCGAAAAAAAAATCATATTTTGGAACATAATAAATATTTTTTCTCAAAAAATATATTTTCAGAAAAAAATCATATTTTGGAACATAATATATATTTTTTGGAAAAAAATTCATATTTTGGAACATAATATATACTTTTTCGCAAAAAAAATATTTTTCGAAAAAATAAACATATTTTGGAACATAATATATACTTTTTACCAAAAAAATTATATATTACACAAAATGTTGTTTTTTGCGAAAAAGTATATATTATGTTCCAAAATGTGAATTGTTTCCGAAAAATAATTATTTTGCGAAAAATATATATTATGTTCCAAAATATGATTTTTTTTACGAAATTTCTTTTTTGCGAAAAAATATTTATTATATTCCAAAATATGAATTTTTTTGTGAAAAATATTTTTTTTTGCGAAAAATATATATTATGATCCAAAATATGATCCTTTTCGAAAAATATTTTTTTTGCCAAATATATATATATACACTATTATGTTCCAAAATATGATCTTTTCCGAAAAATAATTTTTTTGCGAAAAATATATACTATTTTCTTCCAAAATATGATTTTTTTCTGAAAAATAATTTTTTGCAAAAAGTATATATTATTTTTTCCGAAATAATTCATATTTTGAAAAATAATATGCTCCCTACGAAAAATATATATATATATTTCTGAATTTTATAATTTTTGCAAAAAATATAATTGATTTTTGAAAAATAATTTTTTTAAATGGTTCATTTCACTAAACTCTCTTATACTATTGAGGGTAGTTTAGGCATTTTGACTCAAAATGTGAGGTGAGGGGGCATATTGATGAAATTGAATAGTATAGGGGGCAAAGTGGACACAGTGGGAGTTAGTTGATTAAACTGGATAATATAGGGGGGTTTCTTGAAATTAACCCTTAAATATACATCCATATATGACATGAACAATATATGATCCTTAAAATAAGAAAATTGAGAATCGGGTCCCATGTGGACTCTTAGAGACCTCCGTGTGCTGCTGGCTATATTTGAATTGTGGCCAGCCACGTCATTACTTATATGCTAGCCAAAATATAGCTAGTCAGTCGCACGGTATGGTGCGGCTAGCAACTAGTTATATATATATATATTTTTAAAAATCTTAAAGAACTCTTATTAATTTTTATAGTTATGTAATAATTTTTTTTACTTTATTAATAAATATAAGAACATTAATAAAAGTTTAAAATTTAAAATAAAAATTCATATATTTCATTATATAATCAAATTAAAAAAAATGATACATTACATTAAATAAAATGCATTACATATGATTTCGCTAGATAAATAAAAATATTACAGATCATTTGTTTCTTGAGCTATTTTTTTCGCAATTGTCTTTTGTTGTGCAATGATCCATACTTTTGTTGCTTCTGTTGGAGCTTTCATTGGATCTAGAAGCATTATGTCTCTTTCGAACTCCCTTTCAACCATCCTTTCTTTCTATTTAAGCTCCATTTGAGCCATTCTTTCCTTCGATTCAAACTCCAATTGAGATATCATTTATTGCGATTGTATCTCCATTTATTTAGATCATTGTCTCTCCAAGAGAAATTGAACCCAATTATGTTGTTCCCCGGCTCCAGAGGATTCATTAATTATGCGGCTTGAATTTGCAACAACTTGCAATTCTGCAAGCAACTTCTTGGCTATCGAAAACATGGATGAATTTTTTTTTATACTATTTTTCATTGCTTTGTGACCAGCGGGGCGAGCACTATGTAAACTTTCATCGGTATCTATTGGTGGGTCATTATCGCTAAGGTTTACCGATCCTGGAGTTGATACACTAGGAGTGGAAGAATTTAGTGTTGTTGGTATCGATTCGGATAATTTTTCAAGCTCAATAATATCCAAATCGATAACACCTCTCTTTCTTCTGGGTTGAGTTGACTTCTTTTTAATATTGTAATGGATGTGCCATTTTTGTGTTTCTCGTAACACAATCCAACAATGTTCAAACTTAAATTCGTAATGTTCTTGTAGTTTATATAGTTGTTTGACAATTTTCATCTATAGATTACGAAAAAAAATGATATTAGTTATTTCAATAATTATTCAACAAATAAATGAATTGTTCTTGTAATTTATAATAAAAACTTACTATATCTTTATTAGTGTAGCTGCTGGCTTGATTGTCGCGGATATTGTTGTAGAATCCATAAATTTTATTTACTTTTGCTTGAAAGGTTGAGAAGCGATTCATCAGAACATTACTATTTCTTCCAGTTATGCCTCCCAATTGACTAGTAAAATGAGAGTGAATTTGTTCCCACAAGGTAGACTTAATTTGATCTGTCCCTGTCACTGAATCTTCACCAATCATGATCCATGTTTTGCGCAATGCTACATCTTCTTCATTTAACCAATTTTTGTTCTTTGGCCTTGAAGGGGGTTGGGATTGAGAATTTTACTGATATGGGACTTGGAATTGAGATGCATATTGTGATTGATGTAGGATTTGGAATTAATGAGGATGTGTAGATTAGAAGTTGGGTTGTGACAAGAATTCAGATTGGATAGGATCTTGAAAGTTCCACCCATAATTGTATTCAGGTGGTAATTCAGAACTACCAGATTGGTTTCTTCACCAATCATGATCCATGTTTTGCACAATGCTACATCTTCTTCATTTGACAAATTTTTTTTCTTTGGCCTTGAAGGGGGTTCGGATTGAGAATTTTACTAATATGGGACTTGGAATTGAGATGCATATTGTGATTGATGCGGGATTTGAAATTGAGGTGAATATTGAAGAGGATGTGTATATTGGAAGTTGGGTTGGGACAAGAATTCAGATTGGATAGGATCTTGAAAGTTCCACCCATAATTGTATTCGGGTGGTAATTCAAAACTACTAGATTGGTTAGTGTAAGGGTTGTTGAATAGAGGTCGATTATCCATGGTACATGTATGAATTGTTGAGATAAATAATTGAAGGAAATGAGCATGATATTAACCAAGTTAATGGGGTGGTATTTATAGAGGTGAAATTTTTTTATCAGCCTTGGATTCTTTCTGTTTTTTCTTATGATTTTTTTTTATATTTTTTCTTTAATCAACTTTTCAGTATATGCAGTGTTTCTTTTGCTTTTGAACGGCTATATACTGAAAAACAGAAAGAATCCAAAGCTTTTTCAATATATGCAGTGTTTCTTTTGCTTTTTAAGTATATGCAGTTTGCTTTTTTCTTTTGCTTTTTCAATATATGCAATTTGAACGACTATATATTTTTTCTTTTACTTTTTGCTTTTTCAAATTTTTGTTTAACGACTATGTTTTCATTAAGCCTATATAAACCACTCACTCTCGCCTCTGCAATTATTCAACTCCCGAGCTATATTTCAGGCTTTCATTTTTTTTAGTCTTCTCGAATCTATACATGGCATTTCATCAGAATTTCCACCCTTGTCATCTAAGTCTGATTCTGAATCTTCCCTTGATTCATTAGGTTTTGATCAAAAGAAGGGGGAGACAATTTATCAGCTTCATCATAAACGAGTGAAAATTTTTCTAGGAAAGTTCACACCTGAGCTGATAAAATCATTATTTGGTTCACACCTGAGGTGTGATCGAGAGGAGGCAACCCAACAAGTGTTCAAATATTGCTTTGCCGAAAATCTTATTTTTCCACCCGAGTATTTTCGTCGACGGTATCGGATACGACAAGAATTATTTATTTGCATTTTGAATGATGTTGCAGGTTATGACAACTTCTTGAAACAAAAGCCGAACGTTGTCGGTCGTATGGCTTGCAGCCCTATCTTGAAGATGACAGCAATGATACGTATACTTATGTATAGAATTTTAACGGATCTATGTGACGAGTACACGAAGGTTAGCGAGCGCACTGCAATTCAATGCTTGAAGAAGTTTTGTGATGTTGTGATTGAATTATATGCAGATCAATAACTACGCGCACTAAATGAAACTAACATAACACGTCTACTTGAAGAATGTGAGGAAAAAGGTTTTCCATATATGCTTGGTTATATAGATTATATGCATTGGGAATGGAAAAATTGTCCTGCATCTTGGCATAACAACATAAGGGAAGAAGTTGCAAACCTACGCTCATATTAGAGGCGGTTGCATTAAAAAAATTGTGGATCTGACATGCTTTCTTTGGTATGGCCAGTTCACACAATGATGTGAATGTCTTAGATCATTCTCCAGTATTACAACGTATTATCAATGGTACAATGCCTTTTGTTAATTATGAGGTGAATGGACGTCAACAAACATTGAGGTATTACCTATCAGATAGTATATATCCGAAGTGGGAAACTTTGATGCGGACTATTCTACATCCAACGACTGCAAAAGAAAAATTATTTGCTCAGAGACAAAAAAAACATTTAGGAAGGATGTTGAGCGGGCATTTGGCGTGTTGCAGATAAGGTGGGCTATAACATACGAACCGGTGTACTATTGGAAAAAATAAGATTTGAGCAAGATAATGAGAACATGTATTATATTGCACAATATGATCATAAAAGACGAATCGAATGCCAATATTTTGAACTAGACACCTCCACCAGATGAATCAGTCTCGCTTTCACACTACAATCGAGACCTATTATTTTTGGCAGCACACATCTCTGTCTGACTTGGACGAATTCGCAATATGGAGAATAATTTGGATCTCAAGAAAGACCTCATGAATCATTTGTGGAATAAATTTGGTAATGAAGAAGTATATATTTTTTTCTTAATGTATGTTTATTTATTCGGTTGAGATTGTAACTTTTACATTATTTGTGATGAATAAATAGTAATTTTAAAAAAATTATTTTCTATTAAAGTAGATAATATTTGTAATATTATTAAATTTAAGGATATTGAATTTATATTATTTAATTGGGTTATAATAATTATTATGTAATTGGGCTATAATAATTAATAAAAATTGAAAATGATGATGGATCAAATTTAAAACGTATGCTTTTATGTGAAACAAACAAATTCTCTTTATTTATTTAAAAAGGGAAGGTAATAAATACAACATTCATTACTTTGAGAATAAAATACATATTTTAAATAATCAAGCATGCGAAACATTTATCTTATGTGAATATATGGGTAAATTCTCCCACATGATATGATCTTACCACATTTCCATATATATATATATATATATAATCTTTTAATCAAATATGTGACACTTTTATTGGAGCAATAATTAAGCATGCGACACTTTTATATATATATACACATACATATTTAATTAAATAAATATACAATTCGATATAGAAGAGAAAAATATTTAACAAGCATGCATATATATATACATATACATAGCCCTAGGTTTTACAGAAGAGGGAAAGGGGAATAGCTCCAATTCGATATAGAAGAGAGAAAAGGGGATCGCTCCAATTTCCTGCTCCAATTTCTTCATCTCCGTTGGCTGACTTCTACGACCCCAGGCACGATGCTTCACCCGAGGATCAAGAAAGGGGATTGTTGGCGATCAAACAGGAGAGAGAAAAAGGTTTTTCATCATCGTCCTCTAGATTTGTTCATCATCTCTAGCTATGAATCACTAAATCTAATTTGGTGAAGAGAAACATGTAAATCTTCAAGATTTTATATGTGTATATATATATTGATGTGTGTATATATACATATGGGTCTGATTGTTTGATTTTGTTATTGTTTGATTTGTATGCAATTTTTTATATATATTGTTGTGTATATATATAGATATATACATGTTTCTTCTCCTCAACTGCCTATCCCTCCTCTCCAACCATCTCCCACCATTTTTTGCCTCGTCAAATTTGGTGAGGCATATGATCAGCCAGCATAGTGTTAGATATGGTGACTCATTTCCTTACAGGGAAAGTTAAACTTAGCCACCAAGTTATCTCTATTTAACTAGGATCTTGTTATATTTGGTGACTCCTTTGTTAAGGGGGAATATAACTTAGCCATCAAGCAATCACAGTTATGGTAGGAGATCAATTCCTAATTGAATTGATTGACTTATCCTCCACTCTAGCCTCTCCTATAAATATAGGTGTAACCTATTGTATTCGGTGTACCGGGCAAAGAGCCAGATTAGGCCGGCGCCAGAGGGCTGGTACCGGTGTGAGTGAAACACCTAGTGCGAGTAAAGCACATACGGTGCGCAAAGAATACATAGAAATAGAAAGAGAGTTATGAATAATATACGTTTATATTATTCAGGTGATACAGGCGTGAGTATACACAGTGTGTGTGCGTGTGTGATCTGTGAATCACCCTCTTGTAATCCTCTCAGTGATTTTTAGTGAAACGGTACTCTCCGTGAATATAGGCTTATTTGGCTGAACCACGTATATATTCTTGTGTCAATTATTTAATGTATTTATATGCATTTTCTGATTTATAAATATGCACGACTTCGTATATAGGGTGTGCGAACCCTAACACATATGGCCCCCAGTTGTGGCCAGCCTCATACCAGCATGTTTGGCTGACTACATGGATAGCCAACTCGCCACATCAATACCATACCGGTTGCTCTTACCTCTTATCTATTGCATGAGTTACTTTTTATCTACTACAAAAGTTGTCTTGTCCATCTTATTTATTTAATTAATTTCTATTATGCCATAAATAGCTGTATATTTATGTAAATAAGTCAAGGGGTTTGACTTCAACTAGACATCCAATTTTTAGCCTTATCATAAGGATTTTTCTCGAAGGTTAGAGCATCAGGTATCCATTGCTATGTAGCCAGCTACTGAGATCTGTAGCTAGTGGAAAGGTTTGGTATGGGAATGGCTATATGAGGGGCCCATGGGGAGGATGGTTATATGGTTGGCTACCTGTGGTGTGCCTTTTGGCTAGTCATTGGGACTCACAAGTGTATAAAAATAATAAAAGACACAAAAGAAATGGGATGGGTCCCAAAAGTATATATAAAAAGTTAAAAAATATATTAAAAAATTAAAAAAATATGAAATGAGCCCCACGATTTCACTCTCAAACTTAACACCATACCATGCACAATGACTAGCCACATCAGCAAAAATGGTGACTTGGTTAGCCATAATATATGGCATAACCATCATGTTTGGCTATTGCCATACCTAATGCCCTTAAAATCTCATTGTTGCTATACCACACACACACACACACAAAGATATATATATATATATACAAACACATTAAATCAATTAATGGAACCGAGTCCCGTGTGGTGTAGACTTGTTGTACACTCACAAACTTGCACAGTCATACATTAATGGGAAAATAACATTTATTTCTCAAGCTTATCTCTTATTATTTTGGTTCTGAAATAAATAATTGTATATCTACCATATATATATATATATACTAGTCAAAGTATTGGACTTTAATTAGACATTGTTTCTAAACTTTCCTCGAGTATTACAATTAAGATGGTGATACACCACCTCAAAACCATGAGCCCTTATCCGAGAATAATATTTATTTTGTTTTCTCTCCTTCATTGATGCAACCTTAACAGTCCCATCTCTGTTAATGCAACTTGACCTCCTAAAGTTGTTATTTATTATCTCTGTAAATATCAACACTTAATAACACTCTCAAATTGGCTCAAAACAAGTTTTCTAGATTTCATCTATGATCATCTCCTCACTAAAATAAATAAATAATAATTCTGTTTGATAAAAAATTCTCAAGCTTACCCTCTTGTCTTCTATACAAATCTTTCTTGACAAACTCGCTCTCCACAAACACATTGTCATTAGTATAACTTATTAATTTATTAGTTACTCGCTCACCACAGACACGCCTCTCGAGTACATCCACATAATTTTCTGCTCAAGAAAATTTCAGTTGTTTATTCTCTATAGGCAAACGTCTCAAGCAACACTTCAAAATTTGACTTAGAAAATTCTCAGTTGTTTACTCTATACAGACAAACGTCTTGAGCAAAAATTTCTAAATTTTAATAATAATAAATAAATAGTTGATTACTCTCTACAAGGTTAATTTCAAATTTTTAACTCAATAATTTTATTCTCACCATACATGCTTAACATGCTTCTTGAAGTGTGATAGAATTTTCTGGTTAAAATTTCTACCCTTTTTCACTCATTTTGAACTTAAGAGATATGTTACTTGAGTGTATTTCATTTTTTAATTCAAAATTCTTCACTCGTCACAGCTCGAACCACTAGATAGCTCTCAGCAGACCTAAGTCTCGAGCTTGACTTGACAAGTTTTTCTACTCGGAAAATTTAAACATTACATCACTATCTATCCATAGACAAACATCTCATTACTTTTTTTGAAGATAGTACAACCTTTCATATTTTCATCTTTGTAGTTTTGACACTATACATTCATTTACTATTATCCTCGCGCACCACCCCTTCCCTACACTCAGCAGCGCTCACGCAGGGGGACTAATGTAGGTGGTCTTATATCTTGGTCCACATGACGACGCCACATCATCAGAATGGTGGACATAGCTTGGTCAAATGGTCAACGTTCAACGAACAAATGGCATCCGCTATGTTAGTAAAGAGAAGACTGAGTTGGGAGCATGACTCAGGCATTATTGGGATCCGAGAAGGTATTTGGTTTACCATTTTTACTCCCGCACATCACTTTATGATTAATTGAGACATTAATCTCTTTTAATTAATTTTAACTCCAAGGATGATGTCACGATGACATCACCAACTCTTTTACTTGACCTATAAAAGGAGGCCAAGGGAAGAGAAAAAATGAGGACTTTTGCTCCTAATTCATGAGAGCCCAATCTTTTTCCCACTCAACATATTTCACAAACACCTCACAAAAGGGAGTCAATGGTATTTGCAATAGCATTGCCATCTTTATTCTATCTCATTCTTGAATTCGCTTGATTTTCTGCCTTTCTCGATCCACCTTGGATTCTATTGTGTTGGGAGTTAGTTTTAGATTCATCACATTGTTGTGTGATATCATCCTTATTTATGTATTTATTAAAGAACAACCCCCCCCCCCCCCCGCCCCCTAAATCTTTTTAAAGGACTAGTCCAGCTCCACACTCTGCTTTCAGTGAACTTCCCCCCCCCCCCCCCCCTAAATCTTTTTAAAGGACTAGTCCAGCTCCACACTCTGCTTTCAGTGAACTCCCCCCCCCCCCCCCCAAATCTTTTTAAAGGACTAGTCCAGCTCCACACTCTGCTTTCAGTGAACTTCACTGCAAGCTCACAAATTTTTATCAATTGATCCAATTGATGCATTTTTTTCTACAATTCTTTATTGCTTTACGTCCATCACTCGGGAGCTAACCTTCAGTGGTGGATCGTCATCGCCAAGGTTAATCAATTTTGGAGTTGATATTGCAGGAGTCGATAAGCTTGGTGTTATTGGTATCAATTCAGAAAAAGTTATAGGCTCATTAATATCTGAATCCATAACATCCATCTTTCTTTGTGTTGAGTTGACTTTTGCTTAATATAACAATGTATATGATATTTTTGTGTTTCCGAAGCGAATGCTCAAAATTAAATTTGTTGTGTTCTTGCAGTTTATATATAGCTCTGTGGCAGCTTCCATATACCTAAAATGAAATAAAATTCAAATTAGGAATTTGAGCTAACAGAAAAAATAAATTAATCTTAATATTAATAATACCTTTGTTGTAGTCACTAGTTGGAGTGTTGTGGGCATTATTGTATAACCTTGAAATTTTGCCTAAAAGCTTGAGAAGCGAAAGTATTGTTCTTTCTTCCAATCATATCTGCCGAGTCCCAATTGAATAACAAAATGAGAGTATTTGTTCTCACAAAGTGAACTTACTTTGATCCGCTCTCAACGGATCTTCCACAAGGTGGATTTGTTACATACTGATTTGAGACTGTTTTTCAAATATTGAGTTGGGCTACTACGCAAAAGTTGAAGGCTTGGTGCTCCTAGTAATGTACTGAAAAAAGAAAGATGTAAAGAGGGCTTTAGCCCAATACTGTAAGGGCCAGTAGAAATTGATGATCAAGTTGACCAATCAACAAAGGTACCTGGATTATTTTTGTCATACACAAAGTCAGTTGGGTCCACTGGAAAGGTATATGCAGAAATGAGAAAAGTTATAAATTCATAATATATGAATTTGTTTGATGACATGTTTCCTATTGCTACTGTTGGTGTAACTATTTTGGAGTCCAAGACAGGCTGGGCTTTTTAAAGAATCTCCAGCCCATTATAGGGCATTGGAAAGGGTTGCACACTTTCCCGTTCACCAAAACTTTTATGTACTTCAAAATTGAGAAATTATTTAACAATACAAAGCACCACAAAGGCACAAACACAAGTAGTGTAATATATAGAGAGAGGGGTTAGTTGGGAAGAAAATCCATTTTGTAGAAATTTGAAAATAATTCTCTTCCTAAATTTAGTTGGAAAACACACATTTAAATCCGTCTGACCATCAAATGCACAACATTACAAGTCAAATTATCGAAGTTAAGTGATCACATCACCGCTCTACAAGTTTTTTCAAATTGTTCCTTGCATTGCCATTTGCTCTTCTCAACTATATAATAAAATTACAATTTAACTCCCATCTAGAAGGAGCTATGTGCAAAGTTTTCAATACATGATGAGGGAGCAAATTGTAATTCAAGGGGGCAATTTGCACAATCTCATGCAATAAAAGGAGGTATATGCAATTAACCCACCAAGAATAATGTACTTTTAGTGGGGCTAACCTTGTGCAACACCACAAGGAAATTTGAAGGAAACTTGATTGAAATCAAGACCAATTTCACCCATATTATACATATAGAGACAAAGTTGTATGACATTACTTTAACATTACTACAATTACTCCTTGGTCAAATGGTCATGCACATGAAGTTAAATTTGCCCTAGACTTTCTTAGGTTCTTCCAAATGCAATCCACCATGGAATGTATATTTCTTAGCTGTGAAGATTTGATAGTCCAAGTCCTTCACTAGCCTCTTCATGAACACAAACAGAACCATCAATTAATGTCTCACTACACTCCAATATTAATCCTCTTGAAATGTGACAACTTCATTGTCCTCATTTAGTGTTTAATTATGCCAAAAGACTAGCATACCAATCCCTATATCATGGTTTGGACTTTGAATAACTGTTTCTTGTTCAAACTACATCTTAGCTACATTACATCATAATAATTTATACAATTATATAATTACTTATATAGAATTTATTTGCATTAACCCCTTTGAATATGTAGGTTTTTTAGATAAAGTTTCTCAATCATCAATAAATTCACGCGTTAATTGTACATAGGCTTCGTTTGTCATAACTTATGTTTTTGGTTTCTTGTAAAAGAAAAAGAAAAACAAAAGTTGTTTTGAGAAGCTGGTACCCACAAACGCTCTTCCAAGACCCAAAAATTTTTCTAAAATTTTTGTGAAACACCGTTCAAAACAGTTTTTTCATACAGGAAGTCAAAAGCTGAAAAGTCAATCCAAACAGTGGCATATTTTCATATTCTTTTTATATTTGTAATAATTATAACTTATTTGACAATGACTCAAATCCATAGTGTAGGTTTGTGACTTTCAAATGGACAGAAGCCTAGTTGTTAAGTAATTAAAACACTTGAACAATTATGTATTATTGTTTGGGTGATTATGTCACATGATGCCAATATGATTTAGGTTTAGTTTTTACATGAGGTGGTGTAACTAATATATATGTAGAGACATATATAGTTATGTAGACGTGGGTTGAGTGTCTTTCTTCTAGATTGAGAAGATAATTTATAGTATACGTACATATAATATATATATATATATATATATAGAAATACTAGATACAGTGAAATCATCCAGACACGTGCGAAGGCCCCACGTGCACCTTGGTTGTCGGCTTGACCAGTCATGGAGTGGACATACGTCTTCATCGTTCTCCAACACCGTCTTTGTCTATACAACCAAACACGCCCTTCCTCATGCATTCTTAAAAATATTTGCTAATTAATGGGACATCGCCAATTTAACAATGTGGACTAACCAAACGTGTGGTTAAAGTCAGTTTATGAGGAATAATAATTTGGGTTTATTAGGCTAATTCAAGAGTTTCGAGTTAAAGATTTTAAAACTCCTACTATACTTATTGAAATATATCCAAATAACATTGATTTTAGTTTAATTTTTTCAGAGTTTATGGGGAGTATAAAATGGTTAAGGATAAGATATATATATATATATATATATATATATATATATATGTATATATATATATATATATGTATATGTATGGATGGTAATTTGATCCGGTTCTGATCCACTATATCCATAATGAGACAGATTTAGTAAACTCTTAAATGGGTTTGAGGTAGATTTGATTTTAAAAATTAAAATCCAAGGTAAACTCTATACGTAGGGATAGTAATTTTAACATATATCATGTATATATCAGGTAGTTTGTCTGATCAATCACTAAATAGAGGTATACACTACCATATCTCATTATTCGCGCAAAATGTACTGAAAACATACATATATATATATATACATATACATATATATATATGTATATATATATAATAACAACCTTAGCAAAAAAAAAATGCATAATTTAGCTCTTGTCTTATGGACTTGTAAGTTTTATAGGGTGAATTGCATGTAACCTACCTCTTCAATTTTCACAATTCGAACCTTCCCCATAAAATAAAAATATATATACCTATTTTATATATATAGAAAACGCCTTTACATTATCATATTACAAAGAGACGTTATATTAGTGAAAATGTCCCTTAAACCATTAGTTTGATTTTTTATTTTTATTTTTGTAGAATAATTTAAGATAATTTTAAAACTTGCACACACAATGATAGTATAATAACAAAATTCTCTTTAGTATAAAATTTTAAAAATGGTGCCACTCAATATAAGACAATATTACTTAGAATGAATTATTCAGCCTAGCTTTTCTGAATGTATTCTTTATTTTTATTAACTGAATTCTTTTTTGGTCATAGTAACATTAATTTGTAATATAAATGAATGAATACTTCCTTTCAAACAAATAAAATAATGAACACTTGAGAGAGGTTTATGGCACATTTTTCTTTTTTCTTTTTGACGGTGGAATTTGTGTGCCAATTATCCAAAATAGAAAATAGGTTTTATTTTGCTCTAAACTATGACATGTCATATTTTGTTCCGTCTACGCAAACTGAAGACCTATTATTATTCTTACTAAATAGTAAATACTAACTCTATCTAGGCATAATATTAATATATATTATTCTCACTCAGATGAAAGAAAAATGGGTCCCTAATTACACTTTTACCCAGGTTATTAGTATCGGGAGTTTAGGTTGAATGAGTTTTTTTTTTTTTTATATAAGAAAATATATATATATATATATATAAACGTATTATTTTTTTTATTATTCTCACTTAGATGAAAGAAAAATGGGACCGCTAATTACATTTTTACCCAAGATTGTTAGTATCGGGAGTTTAGGTTGAATGATTTTAAGGTTCGTAGAATCGTAAGATTCAATCTAAACGTATTATTTTTTAAAAATATATATATAAAATATAAAATATTTAATTTAAAAATCTAAATCATATTAGAATGTTTTAAATTTTCTAATACATTGGACCTTTAAATGTTTTCTCATAAATTTTGGTCATATATTGGGATATTAGACTAAATCATTAAGTTTTTGGGCATTTCATATGGAGGCCTTTAACTGTCCAACCATTATTTTAATGAATAAGATTATAAAATCATACAAAATCGTAAAATTTTATAAGTTAGAATCGTTGATTCTAACAATTATGCTTTTACCGCTTATTTATTTCACTTTGATCCCCTCAGTTCTTAAGGCCGTTAGGTTGACTGGGTTTGACCTCGCCGGAGGTTGAAATAAGGGATCAAAGTGAAACAAATTAGAGATAAAAGTATAATTAGTGGAATCACATAAAATACTGGTCTAGTTTATATTATCAATTGGGGATAAAAATATAATTTACCCAAAAACAATAGTACAACAGAAAAATATATATGATTATTGTATATATATTGATGTAATCATATAAGCTGGGATGAGTTAAAAATGCCAAAACTTTCGAGAGGACCCTTATTTTATCGTGTTGTGATTTTTGTTTTTTTATTCCAGTGAAACCTTTCATAGCTGGTAGTGACGTGGAGGTTGGGTTTTGTGGTGGGACCCGCTTTTTAAAAAACAATTGGACGACTCGTGCGGCTTGTCACTGTCAAAGTAGTGGTGACAGAGGGAAAGGAGGTGTGGGGTCCTTTTTGTAATTACCGTATGTACAGTATTCAAGTCTATTCACTTCTTCGTTTTTTATTTATTTATTGGGTTATATCTCTTATGGTTTGGTAAATTATAGTTAAACCCCTTTATTTAAGGATATTTAAGATATTTTATATTTAAAAAAATATTGACATTAGTATTGACCGAGTTTGATCATGCCGGTGGGGTACTTGTTACAACTTACAAATTTGAGAGAGTCTAACTGTAATTTATCAAACAACATAGAATCGATCTATTATTTAATATATCTCAAGAGAATCTAGCTGTAATTAATTTTTATTTACTTGATAGATTAAATAAGTTTCACATTTGAAATTGTACCTGATCAAAGAGAAGTGTATTTTTTGTAATAATTAATTATATTTCTTTTCTTTTTAAAATAAAAAATAATAATTTTTATTATATAATTTGTCTTTTTTCTACCATAAACACTGCCACTTAAGGAGTTGTTTTAAATGAGTTCAATAATTCTGCACTTCATGGATATCAACCTTTAAATTTGGATCTTGTGACAATTACAAATTAAACTCCAAATCACATTTACATACTGCTATTCAAGATAAGAATGGAGAAGTACACATTTCGAAATAAAAATTTATCAAAAGAAGAGTTAAAATAATGCCAATTCTTTTGCCCCTTCCATAAAGGAGGGTACAAAAAGTGGGAAGACAAAGAAAAGAAAGAAAGTGAACCCGTATTAAACTGCAGGTGTTAACGCTACAAAAACAAAACTGCTTGATTAAAGGCTACAAAAAAATGAAGAGGTGTTGAGGTAGGTCCTATGAAAAAAAGAAGACAGAGAGAGTAGGAAAATTAACTCATAGCACTCTTACATTACAAAAACATGGTTAAGGATGCTTTTGTTTTGTAAACATTAAAATGAGGAATTTCTAATAATGAGAAATTATGTATTTTTTTTAATTTGTGATGAGAGGGTGAAAATCACGCCACAACAATTGTATGAGATAAATAAATACTTCTGATATACACAATGATTGAATTGGGTACTTAATATGAGAACCAAACATATCAGGGTTTTTTTTATTCTTCTTTTATTTATGGTAAATTATACTTTCACCTCTCAAGATATGAGTTATTACAGTTTCACTCCATATTGTTTGAATAATTACTGTTTCACCCCTCTAGGTCATCAAATCCAAATTCCAATGATTGAAAAAGTGAAATGACATATATACCCCTAAATATTTCTCAATTATGGTGTAAAAAAATAGATTTTTTCTCTGATTTATTCGCAATTATCCAATTAGGGTGTCCAAATTAGGGCAAAATGAATCAATAGTTTAGTAGACTATAACAAAAATGTTCATTACAATAAATCTGGAGGTATTTCAGACATTTCACCTAGTATTGACCGGATTTGATTACGTTAGAATTTCATCACAGGAGAGTATTTGTTACAACTTCCAAACTTAAGGGGTGAAACTGTAATTATCCAAAGAATAAGGTTGAAACTATAATAAATCATATCTTGAGGGTGAAAGTGTAATTTATCCCTTTTTTCAGTTGCAAATAAAATTAGTTTGAACAATATTTGAAATAGATAAGCTTTATGGTGTGTTTTTATTAATACTCCCTCTATCCCAATTTAAGTGTCCACATTCACTATTTAATCCATTCCAAAATAAAAAAAGTCAATACCATTTTGTTTGGTCAATTTACCAATTTACCCTTCAATCATTCAAATTATAAAATATCTAAACTACAATTATCACATCATTTGGTGGGACCAAGAGTAAAATTGGTTTTTCATTCACTATCACACCAATAAAAGTCATCATATCAAAAAATTAGATTACCCAAAATGAACATATAATATGGACTGAGAGAGTATTAGTTAAACACCCTTCCTACATTATTGTCTAAAGTAAATGTATTTTAATAACACCATTTGTTAAAGATGTTGTCTCCAAGATCACTCTTCTCTTTCTTGCTTAAGTGGCCAACAAACACACATGAGTGAAAGCCATTCCTTATAATGGGATTGTGGTATCCAAGAAGGCAATGCAAGCCATGCATGAGCCCCTCTCTTGATTCTCCAATTTCAATTCATAGATTAGCCTTGTCATTAACCTATCTAAAATAGCTTAATTTCGTAAATAAGAATCAATTAAATAGAAAATTAAAAAAATCGATGACTGTCACATACCCCATAGATAATTACATGAAATGTGTAATTGTTACCAAAATTTGATCTAATGATTGATCTCAATCTTCAAAAAAAAGGAAAAAGTCCATAGCTTAAATTAAATTATCTTTTATATGTTTTCATTTTGTGATAAATTTTCAAAATGTCAATAGCCTATACTAAAATTTTGGAGTTGGGAGGTCACTATTAAGAGTTGAATGTAGGGCCTAAATTCACATTTCCGCAAGGTCTACATGTTGGTGCTTATGGGTGACACAAGTAAGTGATTGAAAATGATTAATAATTATTTTAAGACTAATGGGATAACTAATACAGTATTGCTCGACAAGCAAATGACCTGCAAGACTTAAACAAATGTGGAGAAGAGGAAGGAGGAATCTCTCTTTCTCTCTCTGATTTTTTTGTGCATATATATATATATATGTGTACTATCATCTAGTGATCATGTAGTGTTCTATTCCAGACATTCAGTGTCACAATCTTTTGTTTCATTCACTTTAGGAATATGCTACATTTTGTGTTTCTTTGCATTACATTTATTCTGATTATCTTCTATACATTTATTTAAAAGGGTATCACAGATCATATATATTAGCACAATCCAGTACTAGATACAATCCTTGCTTTACATTTCTTATTAGAATCTTTATATACTATTCACACGCACGGACGCAGCTCACCATCCATGATGGACAAGATTGGATCACTCTCATTGGAGTGGAATAAAATGGACACTTTTTAAAAAGTAATTCTGCTCGTGTCAATCACACATATTTGTATATAGTAATTATGTGTCAGTCACAACTTGACACATAATTTTTTTTTTCGGATGGTAAGTGATTTTATAACAAAAATAAAAGTGATACAAGGGTAAAAGGGTAAAAACCCTTAAGAGGAAAAAACTTGACACATAATTGTATTTAGAGTTTTGCTTACTTGATTGGTCGGATAATAATTCATCACAAAATCATGAACCAATTAGGGTGTATCGGTGAAGTTCACCTATATTTGGAGAGAGATTTGAGTGGAGAGGATCGAAGTCGATGGTCATAGGTAATCAAAATATAATAGTTTTAACAAAATTAAAAATAAACAAAAAAAAATTAGGGCAGTAAATTCAGCCTTGCTCACTCAGTTTTGCACTGTTTGCTTTTAGAAACATATTACCAAAGGTTAAGAAACAGAGTCCATATATATATATATAGAGTAGGCACATTCGACTTAAAGGCATTTAACATAACCATGGACTTGAATTCACTATAATTTAGTAACGTCCTAGTTGAAATAATGAATTCACTTATCAAGGTTATACAACATCCAAATACATTGGACTCACTACACAAAGTTTCAATAATTCCCATGGACCCCTTGATTTTCATGCATAGTTTGGCCATGCTTATACCGAAAACTGAATATTTATTACTCCATTTAATTTGTAAATATGTATTTTGATTATGTGTTTGTTTATTATTGAGTGTTGATGCACCCCAAGTGTTGGAGCGGGGTGTTACATCATATACATTTGATTAGCATTTAGAAAATGGAATGAAATGTATGCTGGATTTGTATCTTGTGTTTTGCAAAATGAAAAATTATTATGATGTAGATTACTCTTTAAATCTCTCATTAGAGTGTCAGTGATGCACAATGAATGCTAATATTCCTCTCCAACCAGAAATTAATGTTTTATTTTTGTAAGAAAGAGAAAATTGTCTCTCTTTTCTGAATGTACAGGAGAAAAAGCTTTCATCCATCGATTCGATCCCTACCATAATGGAAATTTTTATTTTTTTTCATTTACTGAAAAAGAAAAAAATCTTTTGGAAGGACAAAACCTGTACCCAAACACAACTTAACCAAATTGACAAGCATATTTTAAATTTTATTCAAATCAACAGCTACATGGAGTTGCAGCTATCCAATAAAAAATTCAACACATTCGAAAAATGAGCCAAGAAAGATCCAATCATGAAGCAAATGTAAATGGGGTTGGTTTATGCTAGCTCTTTTGTCCTCCAAGGTTGTTCGATGGAATCACAAATTAATACAATATCATAAAAAAATAGGATGGAGAGGGTGAAAGAGCTATAAGGAAAAAAATAATGAAATTTGTAGTCCATTAAGGGAACCAAATGTGATTAATTATTCATTATAATATGATCCACCTCCCCCTCCCTCTAGTGTTTATAAACATGGTGATAATGCTTGCACTCATATCATATCATCAAGCAAATTATATATATATATATATATATATATCATCATAGTCTATACTCTCTTACAATTTCAAATATGACTGGCACTGGCTCTCCTTGTGGTGCTTGCAAATTCTTGAGAAGAAAATGTGTGAGGGGTTGTGTTTTTGCACCTTATTTTTGCCATGAGCAAGGTGCTACTCATTTTGCAGCCATTCACAAAGTGTTTGGTGCTAGCAATGCCTCAAAGCTCCTTGCTCACCTCCCTGTGAGTGATCGGTGTGAAGCCGCCGTTACAATCTCATATGAAGCTCAAGCTAGGGTTCAAGATCCCATTTATGGCTGTGTTTCGCATATTTTCGCGCTCCAACGACAGGTTTAGTACTAATTAACCCATTAGTTGATTGAAACCCTAATTAGTTTTTCTACCCCTAAAAGAAGACTAACTTTTTTTTTTTTTTTTTTTGACTATGCAGGTTGTGAATCTACAAGCACAACTAGCTTCTCTAAAGGAATTAGCAGCTCAAAGCATTCCCAATCCCTCCACAAATGCAAACCCTAATGAGGGTTATTATGGGAAATTTCCTTCTTATTCACAAGATCACCATGCTCAGAGTTGGATTCAATCTGAAGCTTCAAACATGATGCCACAATTCAATCCAAACCAAGCTAGTAATGTTGAAACTCTTTCAAGTTATGAGAATGGACTAATGGAGTACACTATGGAAAATCATGCAAATTCATCAGTAGTGATGCCTAGAGGAGAAAATGTTTCTTGTACTAGTTTTGAGAGGGCTTCTCATTCCATGGAGTCTCTGTGGACATTTCAAGATGACACCAATGATCTTCAGTCAGTAGCCTATGGCTATATTCAGCACTAATTCATGAGGTTTTGGAGGGAAAGGTCTATCATATTGGGTGAAGATTACTCTGCCAATTTTTGTGCTACTTTCACACTATGAACACCTGCACTTTTGTTGCTATATATACATATATAAATAAAGTAGCTAGGAACCCTAGAAATCTTGATACATTTGGGAATATTGGTATAATCCATCCCATGATTGTTTCGCCGATTGTGTGCCGTTGAATGATTAGAATATAAACATATTTATTGAAAAAGTATGGCTTCGTTTTAGCTAATTATTTTTGTTTATGGACCTACTAAAACCTAAATCATCATGATTATCCCTAAAGACCTAAATGTTAGACCTAAGCAAGAAATGGAACCCTAGATACACTAAGAAAAATAGGACTTGAAAATCTAATTGCTTTAATTATTATTTCCCTTTACCTAAGAAGAAGAATAATTTTCCATGGCCTTAATCTATAGGTTCATATTTAGGACTGCAGTGAGATAATTAGTAAAAATCACATTTTGTTCAACTTTTAGATACACACACAGACACACTTTGTTTTCAACTATATAAGCATTATATATATATATATATATATATATATATATATATAAGAGTGGAAAAAGAAACCCCCCCAAAAAAAATAGTGGAAAAAGGAGTTTTTTTTTTGTTGTAATTTCTTGCAGGTTTGCAAACTTCTGATCAATCTTGCACAAAAAAATGGTGGAAGTTTCATATTTCTCTATGGAAGCAGCTCTCCTAATGATCTCCATTTCCATTTTTCTCATTTAGGAATTTTTTTTCCTAAAACATAGAAGTAAATTAACTAGATAAGATCAATGATACGCAAAGACAACCAAATTTATTAGAGAACATCATCATAGAATTAATGCAACATAATCATATGAAAAGTGAACCCCTTTTCACTATATTATTCAATTAATCTTGAGGAAATTAAAAAAATTTGCTCATCCATACTTGTGTCATGAGAAGTAAATCTAACTTCATATTTAAAGTCCTTGTTCAATTTTTGCAAAATCCTCCCAAGGTCTGAATATTATGTTCTTTGGCTTACAATCTAACAGAAGTTGTGTATTTTTAAATCTGTGAGATCTGTTGATCTTAGGTAATAAATATTTCAGGCCAAGGTTAATTGCTCTGTAAAAATGGCATACATAAAACTATAACACTGAAAATGTTTAACAAGCTTTATACTCATGGTTAATCATTTCTTCAGATAGAGTTTGATCTTATGAAGATTTGAAGTTTTGAAGCTCTACCATATTTCACAAGCTACGAAGCTAGACGATGAATGAGAAATTTACACCAGGTCCACCAGCTTGTGTCAACCATTTTTGGAGAGTTTTTAGTAGTACACTGTACACCTAGATTGCATATATATATAATTGGGTCCTTCTCCTGAGGATGAAATTCGTCCTTTGAAGTGGTCCGATAATTTTTGTACACGGGACTAAAAATTTTCAAAAATAAAGCTGTCAAGTATTGTCCTATATTTTATATATATATATATATATATATATATATATATATCTTGGAGCATTTTATAAATTAATGTTATGTTTGGTTGGAGGGAGAAAAGAGAGGGGAGATAAGTTAGCATGTTATGTTTGTATTTGGTTGGAAGGAAGGGAAGAGAGGAAGGAAGATAGGAGGGATGAGGTTAGAGAAAAAATAACAACCAAAACAAAAATTTTGTTTTTCATTTTTAACATTTCTAAAAATTTGCTTATACACTATGTTGTTAACAATAAGGATATATTAGTTAAAGTATTATAAAATCAATTTTTTCATTGGTTTCAACCAAACTAGAAAAATTTAATATCTCATCTATCACTTCTATTATCCCTTTTATTCTTAACCAAACAAAAAGTGAGGGAGATACCATCCCTTCCTTAAGGATGCCTCATCCGTCCCTCTCCCTTCCCCCTTTCATCCACTTTTACATACCTCCAACCAAACGAAACATAAATGACATATCTAAACCAACATTCATTCTAATTTTGGTTGGTATGGGCGGAGTTTTAACCAAATTAAAATGTGTGTATATATAGAGATGAGAATTCATGAAATAGATGTTTGCTTACCATAAAAATGTTCTTATGATTAATGCAACACACTAATTTTCATGTGATTTCTCTTCTTTTTTTCTTTTTCTTTTTCTTTTTTCGGTAATTCAAATATTGTAAGAACATTTTTATTTTGGCATGTCTAGTCAATAACTATGTTGGGTAGATTAGATATATTGGTTAAATTTTGAGTACTTAATAGTAAAAAGACCAAGACTTGGAGGACAAGAAAAAAACTTGGAAAATAAGAAAAATGCTTGAAGATCAAGAAATCTTATTCCATAATTGAATATTTCTCTCTATAAATATGAGAAGATAATGAAAATAAAATACAAGTTTTGATAACTCTATAATTCTTCCACATAAAAGATCTTTCTATAGAGAGAGAAAAAAAAATATTGATTGATTGATTCTTCTAAATTCTCTCTAGTTTTTAAGGTTCTCCAATTGTGCTTCAACAAATGTGATCTTTATGCACAATCGGATGACATAGATACTGAAAAATCGACACACCATTTGTTGCAACGTGTGTGTTTTGAATAATGAGGAGCGGAGTCGTCAGAGTACGGAGATCGGAGCAAAAAGCTTCCTGGAGCGCGAGTGAATCAAGACTTTCATACATTGAGTGAGGAATGACAATTCAAAGTTATTATAAGTCCTAACTTCATACAGTTTGTACAAAATCTTTGATTCATAGTGCATCGATACCGAGGGTATCCGGGATTTTTTCCTTGGAACGTTTCCAAGGTTTTTCTATGTAAAAATAAGGGTGTTATTCTACTGCTTTAAATTTGTTGTTATAATATTATTTGATTGATATAAACTGTGGAGATGATTAGTTTGTTTGGAGTAAAAAATGAGAATAACCCAAACATCAATCCTTGGCCATATTACTATTACCCCAAATTCGTGTTCAGGTTTTCTCGATCGATCGGTGGGTTAATCGATCAATCGGTGGCACGCACAGTACAATCAAACGCATTGTCGATCTAACAAACTCGCGATTAATCGGTGGCACACTGTGATTGATTGGTGTTCGCAATAATAATCTGACTTCACATTTTTGGGTAATAATCATACACTATGTATCACAATATTAATTTTAGGACATCACTAATTGATAATCCACAAAATAGTTTCTTTTTGTGTAGAATAATCTTTTTAATAAAAATTAATTATTTTTATGAAAAATATATATTTAATAAAAAAATATTATTTTTATTAAGACAAAAAAAAATTAATTGAAAATTAATTGTTTTATTATAGATATATTTTCAATAAAATTTTATTTTATGTCTGATTAATATTCTTATTCTAGAATTTTTTTTAATGATATATTTATTATGATTAAAATTGAATATTTCGCAAATAATTTTAATTGGTCATGAAATATCATCAAATATCATTCCCAGAAATGTATCGAACTACATTCTATGAACTCATGTTGGGTGGTCTTGAGTCTCTTTCGCCCTAAAAGGTAGCTCAAAGGGTGAGACACTAACCATCACAATCTCCCCATCGGGCCTTGGGTTGGAGCAGAGACAATCCATTTCTCTCGAAAACTGTTGGGCCTAGATTTGTTAGTTACCTGAGCTCTGATACCAATATTGAGTGATCTTGGGTCTCTCTCACCTCAAAAATTAGTTCAAAAAGTGAGACTTTCTCTTACACTTATATACTATTTACAAGCCTCTTCCATAATCAATGTAGAACAACCCAGTAACCCAAAACACCAACACTTGTAGGGCTATATACTCGCTCAAAATTCCACAGCATTATACTCTCTGGATGGAAGGGGACTTCTAGGCTATATTCTCTCTGAATACAGTGCCAAAAAACTAAATGCGTCTCCTACAGGCCCAAGCCCAATTATGGTCTGGACCAATTTCATTAGTACCTTCTTGCAAGACCTAACAAAGTAGGGTAAATTACACAAACTATCCCTCAACTTTGACCTAATAACAGGCACTACTCCTAACGTTTTATTAATATCAGTTACCCCCCTGAACAGAATCGGAACAGTGATTTAGTTGTTAGTAATAGGGAAATGACTAATATACCCTCACATATATGGAGATATTTCAAAAGTTTCTAGAGCCATGTGAATTTACATAATTACCCTCAAATTAAAAAACAAAAATAATGTATAAATATATATAAAATTATATATTTATAATTTGGAAAAAAATACTTTTTATATACTTTTTATAAAAATATATAATTTTGGAAAAATATATTTGAAATATTTCCGAATATTTTTTTTTCCAAATATATAAATTCCGGAAATTTCCGAATATATAAAAATATATAATTTCGGAAAAAATATAAAAATATAAATAAATTCGGAAAAAAATATAAAATTATAAAAAGTATTTAAAATTCCAAAAATATATAATTTTGGAAAAAAAATATAAATTCGAAAAAAAATATAAAATTATAAAAAGTATATAAAATTCGGAAAAATATATAAATTCAAAAAATACTTTTATATTTTTATATTTTTTTACGAATTTATATATATTTTTATAATTTTATATTTTTTTCCGGAATTTATATGTTTTTTCCGAAATTATATATTTTTATATATTCGCAAAAAAAAAATCGGAAGTTTCCGGAATTTATGTATTCCGAAAAAAAAAATCGGAAATATTCCGAATATATAAAAATACTTTTATATTTTTTTCCGAAATTATATATTTTTATAAAAAGTATATACAAAATATTTTTTAAGAATTATAAATATATAATTTTGTATATTTTTATACATTATTTTTTTTTATCAAATTAACAAATTAAGTAGGGGTATTCTAGTAATTATCATTACAAAAGTAATGGTTAAAATGTAAATGTATGGGTAGTAAGGGTAAAATAGGGTTTTCAATTCCAAAAAATTCAACTTTGACCAATATTTGAATTTTTTGGCGTTGACTTCTACCGAAGGGGGGGAAATGTTACAACGGAACAAAAGTTAAGAGTGGTAACTGATATTAATGAAACGTTAGGGGTAGTGTCTGTTATTAAGTCAAAGTTAAAGGATGATTTATGTAATTTATCCAACAAAGTAATAAAGGTTGTAAGATCAATATACAATTATACATCTATGTGTGTGTATATATATATATATATATATATATATATATATATATCAAGGTTGTTAGGATCGCGATTTTAGGTAATATCGTTAGGGTATGTAGGATAAGGATTGTAGAATCGTAAGATTCCACCACTTTATTATAAAAAATATTTAAATTAACTTCTTAATCAATGGTATCTTTATAATAAAATAAAAATATACTCAAAACGTAAAGTATAATAAAAAAATATAATCATAAAGTCGATTTTAAAAATATTACAAAAGACTATATGCATATGGGCTTAATTATATTATCTTATTAATCATAAAAATATTAATTAATGTCAACAAACAATAAAGATAATATGAATTACAATTTTTAAAGTAAAATTTGTGAAGCATTACACAAATAATATATATGCTTAAATTTTCTATTAGATTATTATTTTTAAATAGATTTTGTGTATTATTACATAATTAATATAAAGGCTTAATTTTTTTAAATTTTTTCAATTAAAGAATTATTGATAGACTTTAATTATTATTATTTTTAATCATTTTAAACATAATAACTAATTGTATAAGAATAATTAAGTCCCATTTTTTCCTTTTTAATAATTACATAAATTTGGCCTATCATATAGTAGTACTCTATATTTGTTTAGTCTATATCTTTTGAAATACCAATTAGAGTTATACTTCAATTAATGAATATTAATTATTATTATTTATTTAAAAATTAGAAATATTGTTAACCCTTCACACTTTTAGAATAGTAGTCACGCGCATAATTAAATAGATAAAATAAAAATCATGATATTAATTATATACACAATTTGGTAAAAAATGAAAAAAAGTCACGTTCAAAATGCACATGAGGGAAGAATCATAATTAAAAAGATAAAAAGTTATATATATATATATATATATATATATTATCTAAAATATTACAAAAGTGCATGAATAAAATAGTTTACAAATTTCTTATCCATGAGTGGATATATAGATGTATATATCCACTCATGGATAATAAATTTGATAAATAGTTTACCAAAATTTTATTTTTTTCATATGAAAAAAATAAAAATAATTAAAATATGTTACACTTTTATAACTAAGTAAGTATAGATATAGATTAGAGATAACAAATATAAAAATAAGTTTAGACCGGTTATTAGTTTTTATTAGATAACAAGTATAGATAAGTAGTAACTATGGATAGATATACATTTAATGGGAAAATCAAAAGAGTTTTTCAATGATTAATATAAAAATAAATGTTAAATAATAAGTAATTCAACATTTTTTATTCTAAAATAATTAAATAATGGATATAAATATTCTAAGGGTCTTGTACTTCATAACAGTATAGATAGATATAGAAATAGATTGGATTGAAAATTTGGGTTTTAAAAGTTTTTTTTGTTTTTTTTTTAAAAAACTTGGCCCTTTTATATGGATAACCCAACCCCAAATTAATTTTGTCACCTAAAAAGCCCTAAATAGCATGCAAATGTTAGAATCATTTTGGTGAGATCGGGATCGTTTTGGGTTATGGTGATAAGACCATAAGATCCTATCCCATAGGATCGCGATCGTATGACGATCCTACCCTATAAGAAATTTTTGTGAGATCAGAATCGTTTTGAGTAGTAGGATCGTAGGATCATAAAATCCTAATCCATATGATCGTGATCCTAACAATTATGATATATATATACTCCATCCAATACAAAATAATTTTTTTATTTTATCAAATTATTTCTTTTCATTAACTTCAAACTAAAACCTATAACTATACACGGACGGAGGCAGAAGTTTATTAAAAGGGGGGCAAAATATATATTTTTGATAATTTTATAGAGGGCAAAGGTAATTTTTATGCATATATTACCATTTTTTTCTTTAAAAGTAACAAATTTTTATTATATTATGGTAGTCATCTGCCCCATTTTAGTTATTCAAGTTTTATTTTTTAATTATTTTATATTTTTTAATTTTGTCATTTGATAATATAATATAATTATTTTTTTTCATTAACTTTAAACTAAAACTTATAACTATATTATATTATCAAATAACAAAATTAAAAAAATATTAAAAAATTAACCTTAAACAACTAATTTAAGCCAAAAGAAATATATTACTTCCTCTATCCCATTTTAAGTGTCCACTTTGGGGAATCCAACTTTTTAAGAAGATGATTTTTAATATTTTTTATTATATGACTAGTGTATGAATTGTCAATTTTACTCATAGTGAGATCCATGATAATGTGATAGTTTCTAATGTAAACTTTTATTATTTTAATGCATGAAGGTTAAATTGATAAATTGACAAAATAAACTACTTTGACTTTTCAAATGTGAACATTTATTTTGGGATGGATAAAAACACGAAAGTGTACACTTAAATTGAGACGAAAGAAGTATTTTAAATGGGTTAATTTTATTGACATACTCTCAAGTTTGTCGTAACATCAATTACACCCCATCAGATTTGTCAAAATTAATTTACACCCCTATCAGTAAAATTTATTATAAAATATCTTAAGCCAAATACATTTAAACTAACTTAATTCTATAACAATCCAAATTTAGCGTCTAAACAACTCTATTATCATATTCAAACAACCCAAAAAAAAAAAAAACTACCATCCTCAACCCCACCACCACCGCCCCTCCCCCACCCCCGCCGCAGCCCATCTAAGGCAAAAGATAGACAAAGTACCAGCATTTCATCAAACAGTTTGTCTTCGTTTGAATCCAGTGCCAAGATCCTCCGCACAAGGCGAAACCTCGAGACCGGTAACCATAGCCTACGGTGGGCCGCGGGGGCACCGGTAACCATGACCAATACGGTGCCGCCACTTTCCAGAACCTCCTGGCCAGTGTGGGCAAATCAGGACCTTTTCTCTGTCCCTCATCATCAACATTCTCCTATTTCACATTTCCACAAAAACTCAATCAATTCCAAACGGCCATGAGAAAGAGACTAGGGGTTGGTTTTAATATTATTATAATTGTGATTATAAAAATAGTTGCTATAAATGGAGAGGGCATTTGATTGTGTATGTGTTTGGGAGTATATCATGGTCGCTTTGTTCTCACAGATTTCAAGAATTGTGTTGCTTGAGGAGATAGATAGCAGAGAGAGAGAGACACCATTCCATTCCAATTTTCATTTTTTGTATTTTGTTTATATTTCAAAGTCAATTTATCCAAAGCAGAAGCCATTATAACGCCACGCCCTACCTCCATCTCCTGTACCATATTGTTAGTTGGAATGATATAGTTTATATATATATATATATATCATAGGGAAATAACAATTTTAAATTATAAGGAGATAATAATTTTAAAATTACCAAAATCAATTTTGAAACAGCCAAGCAATTATTTTTAAATATCTTTTAATTGTAATTTTTAAATTTTTAGGATTGGTTGGGAATCAAATTGATAAACTTTACCTAACTCAATATTGAGAATAATTTAAGTATTAAATAAAAATTTCAAGGTGATGTCAGGGATGATGTAAGTGATGTGTATAAATAAAAATAGGGCATGTAAATGAATTTTAACAAATTTGAAGATGTGTGATTGATATTGGAACAAATTTTTGGAGGTGTAAATAAAATTAATCTAATTTAAATATGCTCATTTGCGAGAATTTTTTCCCACATCCTTGCTGCCAGCAAAACATGTTAATGATCTCATACTAAACCTCGCCGGTGGCCGAAATGCTCATCTTCATTTGTGGTCCCCCAGAAAGTTTGTTTGTGAGGACATGACATATGTCAGAGACAGGTGGACGGTGCAGGTTAACCGCACGTGCAGGCTCAACGGTTGCAAACTCAAGAAAGAGAATGACATCACTCTTCATGATTTTCTTATTTCTCACTCTAATCTAAACGGGGCTTTATATATATATATATATATATATATTTATATATGTATATTTTTAAGAAGTTGTTAATGGTAGTGTTCATGTTTTTCACCTAATCTTCACATTATTTAGAAGTACCTGTAAAACACTCGCTAGTCTCTACCCATGTTTTATGTTCTCTGTCTTTAATTAATTACTCACTTGTTTAGCATGTGAGCAGAATTATTCAGACCATTAAACATCTGCATTAACAATATAGTGTTCTGTCTACACCATCTCTTATTCGTACTACTGAACAAATAAAACATATAACAATTCGGTAGTGGTTGCAAGAATTATTTGAAATGGATATACAAGTAAGTATTAGGGTTAAGATAGTTAATTGAGATTGCGGCTATAAGATGTTTATGAAGAGACCATCGTATAATTATAGAAGAGTTTGGTACAAGCACTTGTTTAACAAACAATGTTGCTCATCACACATGCAAATTTAGATCCTCTCGAGTATAAGATCTAGACAAGATTACACTTAACATAAAGTTGACCACATTGAAATATTAGATTGCTAAAACCTTTCAAAAATGAAGCTTTGCATAAAATTCATAAAACGAGGAATTAATTTTTTTATTGAAAAATTTTAACCGCTGTGTTCAAATGTTATTGGATCATTTTAGCGGGAAGAATCTAGAATTTTACATGAGTGAGGGCAATTTTGAAATATCTTTTTAGCAAGGGCAAATAAGTGATATTCTAAATTTTAGTAGGGGTATTATAAAATAAAATAAAAAATCTATTTCAGTGAGGGCATTAGCATATATATGATAAATTTTTAAGAAAAAAATATATATAAAAAAATATTCAAGTTGAGGCCACCGCCCCCACTGGTGCTATACTAAATCTGTCCTTGGCTGAAAGGATGAACTTCATATTCTCTGAAAGGATTCAAGTATTAACCCTTTGATACAGGGGAGTTTTAGTGTTTTTACTAATTTTAAGAATTAGAATTTATAGTATGCTTTCATTGCTTTTATAGTGTTCAATTGTGGATAGTTTCAATATATTACTAGTTTCTCTATGATTCTATTGAGTTTCAATACGATGTTAGAGTTCTTTCATTATAGATACATGTCAATACAGAACAAAAAATTCCTAAATTGATTAATAGTGTATCAAAGTACCAAGTTAATGCATATAAACTTTTTAAATTTAAAATAATTCTATGTTAATTCATAACTTTCACCTGTGCACAATAAAAACATAAAAAATTATGCCTTCTAATCTCATCCATATTCCGATCGTTAGGTGTTAATTTTCATAAACCAAGCACCTCTCTATTTTCAGTTATATAGGGTTTTAAGCTTGTTCCAATATTCTCCCATGGTACTCCTCTCCCTAAAGGAGAAGACTAACAGAAGACCGAGCATCCCCTGTTTTGCTTTTATTTCATTTACACTTCCTGAGATTTGTTTTTATTTCAATCACATCCCTCATGATATGAAATGTCTAAAAGACCCTTAAACCAAACATCCCTTAAATCAATTTAATCTTAAAATATTATTAATCCTACATCCATTCCTAAATCATCTATCCGACACTCCTCCCACCACCACCACCACCCAACCCCCTACCCCAGCCCCCTCATCCCCGCCCCTTCCCTCCCTACTTTTTATCTCTAAAAATCCTAATTCTCTCTTTCCAGAATCCCATCCCCATGGCAATTTCAACACCACCAAAAATCACAACCCACGTCTCCCAAACTCCACAATCTTCAATTTCACTCTCAAATCTCACGCTCCACTCAAAACCCACCATGCTAACCCTCTCTTCTTCTTTCATTACCACCCCCTCCACCATCTTCCTCCAAAGCCCCACCGCCACTTCTCCCTTACTGTCAGAGCCGCTCGCGGCAAAGTCGGGCCCACCCAACCTCCCGAACCCGCACCCCCACCCCTGTAAACCCCCACACTCTCTCTAAAACCTCTCTCTGAAACGCCCCCCCAAACCCTAGCCGCCACCCCCCAAAAATTGGAAACTTGATTTTTTTTTTTTTTAGAATTTTTTTTTTCAAATTTTTTTTCTCGAAAAGTAATTTTTTTCAATTAAATATATATATGTCAATATAGTATATTAGTTTCAATAAATATCTCATAAATACATTGTATATTTGTACACTTTTTTTTTCTATATCTAGTAAATACATCATTATATATATTTACTATTTTTAATTTTTAATTTTTCAGTTTTTTTTGTATTATTTCAATATATTTTTATTAGTTTTCATATTTTTATTAGTTTTTATATATATTATTTGATAGAAATAAAAAATATATATATTTGGGTAAATTATAAAATGAGGGGGTTAAATTGATAAAAAAAAAACTCAATTCTTATTTTCAAACACAACCTGAATAACATTAAAGATAGTTTAGATATTAAACCAAAATTTCAGACTAATGTCATGCTTCAGGGGTATAAATGATGAATGTTTCAAATCCCTTGTCAAGGGGTGTAAATAAAAATTTTCAAACCTAAAAAAATGTGCACATAAAACATGCCTTCTATCTCATCTGTATTCGATCGTTTGGTGTTAATTTTCATAAAGCAAACATCCTCTCTTTTCAGTCTTACATAGGGTTTAAATCTCGTTCCAATATTCTCACATAGTGCTCCTCTCCCTAAAGGAGAAGACTAACACAAGACAGAGCATCCCCTGTTTTGTCTCTCTTCAACTCTTTTCTTTCTTTTGTTTTTTGCGCCAAACTTCACTTCTCTGTTTTGGTCTACTTTTCCTTGGTCCCTCTTAACTTTTTGAAGAGCTATTCCTCGTCCGTTGAACTCAAAATCAACAAAAGCTCATTCATCACACATTTATCTCTTCAACTCTTTTCTTCCTTATTTTTTTGCGCCAAACTTCACTTCTCTGTTTTGGTCTACTCTTCCTTGGTCCCTCTTAACTTTTTGAAGAGCTATTCCTCTTGTCCTTTGAACTCGAAGTCAACAAAAGCTCATTCATCACCCATTTATATAATATATATTACCTCAATCCCATAATAAATAATAGTTATTGAGTAGTGTAATTTTACTTGTTCCAAAATACTTGTCCAGTTCGAATTTTAATGTAATTTAACCTTCCACTTTATTCAACTATCCTTCTTCCACTAACTTTAAACAAATACCGGATTCTATCATAATACTATATCATTAAATACAAAATTAAAAATTATACACTAGTCAACCCAAATCAATAAAATATTAAAAAATTCAAATTCAACAATTATTATACTTTTGTGAGACAAATGGAGTACTTATTATATACAATTACGTTTTTTCATGCAACTATTGGTCTCTGAGGCAATGCACACAATTGATTCTTGACTAGCTTTTTCATTTTCCACATCCCTTTTATTTTCTTTTGTTATTTTTTAATGCCCAATTGAGGTTTGAAAGTGACTATTGACAGGATTGGTATATGTATTTTCTATGACATGTTCATGGGCTCGAAAAACATAAAGATTGGATTAAATATTTAATCCTTAACCAAAGTTCATTGACTATAATTTTATATTGGTCTTTCCTATCTACTTTCTGTTTTTGTCTGATTTGAAGATCGTTCATGACCACTAAAGAAAACCCTTCATTTCCCCATTAGTAATGTAAAATTAAGGAGATCATTGCATTATCTTCCCTGAAGAGGACTGCTTTGGACAATAGCCTAGTCAATTTTTCTTACAAATACATATACGATTTGTATTTGATTATTACATATACATTTTGAATATGATCATTTATTTTGACACTTGACAGCCTTGGTGTTGTTCTCCTTAACTTTCATTTCTTTGGCACTTTGCGGATATATATTCGGTCATGTTACTCTCTCTTACCGGAATTGCCCATTCATTCCAGTCAGCAGTCTAGTCAATATTAGTGATCCCACAAGCCAAGACTTGATCTGTATAATTTTTTTTTCAGTATAATTGAACAGTTAATGTATATAAGAACAACAAAAGTCAACTAGGCCAGGCGCGCAAAACCTTTCCCAATTTCAATTTTAAATTTCGCGAAAAATAAAAAATTCCCCCATTTCAGATTTAGGTCAACAGCGATGAGGAGGAAATATATATATATATATATTTATATTTCTGAAAAAAAAGGAAAAAACTTTCCAACCAAAATCCAATCTCTGGACAGTAAAATCCAATCCAATCCAAGCTTCATGAAGGTTGCAGATTCGATTCATCCATAAATTCGTCCATAAATTCACCACATTCAATGAAATTTATACAATATTGCGAAAAAAGGAGCAACGACCTTTTAACGGTAATTTCCACCCCCTTTCCTCAATCTGTTTGTTTCCTGAGAAAATGCACCAAAACACAATGATACCAAACTCCCTCTCATACATTCAGATATATATATATATAAATGTAGCATTTTAGGTGGTTTTATTTTCGTAGGATTTTTCAACTACCAATGTAGCATCAATGATATATGTGAAATTGGTTTTGGATCTTGTTTAATTCCGCTCCAACTCTGGGTAAAATAGCTATTACATTTTCTTTTTCTTTTTTTTCCCTTCTAATGTTGCAACTTGTAACCAAATTAGATCTTTACGTTTTAATTTGTTTCTTTTCTTCCTTTTTTTAATTTTATTTTCCTAGTAAGATCTGTTGATTTAATTTATGAATGTGATATATATTACGCATTTACACAGCTTATAGATGTGGTTTATGTAATTCATAAGTTAATTACTGTTTACTGATGTAAGGTGATTTGGATACTGTTAATGAATTTTTTTTATTTCTATATACATATACATATATGTAGATGAGTGTGTGTGTAACACTAATTAGATTAGTGTTGTGGAAACAAATCAGTACCCCATGTTGGATTGCTTGTAGGATTCTGTATATAGTCATGTGATAGGATTTTAGGATCTAGAATAACATGATTCTACAATATGAGAAACTTTTAGTACTTCATAACAACGTTCAAACACCCCTAACTTTAACAAAGTTTATTTATTTTTGTAGTGCAATTAATTCCTTACAGATTGGGTTGCAATTAATTCATATTGTAGTTTAGGGTTTTCTTGTACATTAGTTTGTTGGTTTGTTCATGAACTTTTCACCCCTAATTATATTTTTCTTCGTTTCAGATTGATGTTATCTATTTTTTATTGAGAGTGTAGAAACTTGAAGTTGTGGTTTTCAGATTCGTTCCAGGTACTGTTGTCCGTTTGGTTGATATGTTTGATCAGTGTGGGTTTTTGTTTTCTCTGTCTATGGTAGTTGTTGAATATGAATATTATTGATACTGAATATGAATATTATTGATGAGCGTTGTTCTGCCTATGGTTGGTGTTGAATATTAATATTAGCGAAGCCTTATAACATTGCACGTATAATTTACAAAAGTTGTTCTTTTTCTATTACAACTTTACATAATCTAATTGTTGAAAAGAAATATTTATGTTCTTTGATTTGAAATTGTTAAATGTTGTGGGTTTTTATGTTTTTTGGTTACTTTAGGGTTCGTTTGGTTAGTGTGATCCCCTAAATTTGTCGAAAAATGTTTGTCATATAAAACGCTCGAAATTTTGACTCTTCCGTGAAAGTTATCCATTTGAAGATGAAATTACGGTTGTGAGCTTAATATATAATCTTAGATACATTCAATTGTAGAACATAATGAAGGTGAAAAAGACTAATATCTCATTATATTACAGAGGGATAAAAATTATTGTTATAACATTGCACGTATAATTTACAGAAGTTGTTCATTTTCTATTACAACTTTACACAATCTAATTCTTCAAAAGAAATATGTATGTTCTTTGCCTATTGATTTGAAATTGTTAAATGTTGTGTGTTATTACGTTTTTTGATTACTTTAGGGTTTGTTTGGTTAGTGTGATGTAAAAAATTATGTGCAAAATGTTTTACATATAAAACCATCGATAATTTCACTATTCCTTGAAAGTTATCCATTTTGAAGATGAAGTTATGCTTGTGAGCTTAGTTACTTATTTATATAGTCCTTGATTCATTCAATTGATAAAATACGTCATTTCTGATGATTCAAGTGTTTGTCTTAGTTTGTTTGATTTGTGTGGATAATTATTTTTTTTTGTGTATAGTTGTTGTTGAATATGAATATTATTCATATTGAATATGAATATTATTGATGATTGTCGTTCTGCCTATGGTGGGTGTTGAATATGAATATTAGCGATGCATGTATAATTTAGAGAAGTTGTTCATTTTCTATTAAGGGTGCGTTTGGTTAGCTTGATCCTCTAAATGGTGTTGAAAATTTTGGACGTATAAAACCCTAAAAATTTTCACTCTTCCTTGGAAGTTATCTATTTTTTAAGATGAAGTTACGCTTGTGAGCTTAGTTACTTATTTATATAGTCTTGGATTCATTCAATTGATAAAATACGTCATGCTTGATGATTCAAGTGTTTCTCTTAGTTTGCATCTATCTTGTGGATTTTTGTTTTTCTGTCTATGGTTGCTGTTGAATATGAATATTATTTGTATTGAATATGATTTTTATTCATGAACAAGTGTTGAATATGAATATTAGCGTTGCCTTATAACATTGCACGTATACTTTACAGAAGATGTGCATTTTCTTTTACAACTTTACACAATCTAATTCTTCAAAAGAGGCTATTGATTTGGATTTGTTAAATGTCGTGTGTTTTTATATTTTTTAGTGACTTTAGGGTTCGTTTGGTTAGTGTGATATTGTAAATTTTGTCAAAAATTTTTGACATACAATACTCTCGAAAATTTGACTCATCCGTGAAAGTTATCCATTTTTAAGATGAAGTTACGCTTGTGAGCTTAGTTACTTGTTGATATATTCTTGAATTCATTCAATTGTAGAACATCATGAAGGTGAAAAAGACTAATACCTCAGTATATTATAGAGGGATAAAAATTATTCTCATAACCTTGCACGTATAATTTACAGAAGTTGTTCATTTTCTATTACAACTTTACACAATCTAATTGTTCAAAAGAAATTTGTATGTTCTTTGTCTATTGATTTGAATTTGTTAAATTTTGTGTGTTTGTACGTTTTTTGGTTACTTCAGAGTTTATTTGGTTAGTGTGATGTAAAAAATTGTCAAAATATTTTTGCATATAGAACTATCGATAATTTCAATGTTCGTTGAAAGTTATCCATTTGGAAGATGAAGTTATGCTTGTGAGCTTAGTTACTTATTTATATAGTCTTGGATTCATTCAATTGATAAAATACGTCATGCTTGATGATTCAAGTGTTTCTCTTAGTTTGCATCTATCTTGTGGATTTTTGTTTTTTCTGTCTATGGTTGCTGTTGAATATGAATATTATTCGTATTGAATATGAATATTATTGATGAACAAGTGTTGAATATGAATATTAGCGTTGCCTTATAACATTGCATGTATACTTTACAGAAGATGTGCATTTTATTTTACAACTTTGCACAATGTAATTCTTCAAAAGAGACTATTGTTTGGATTTGTTAAATGTTGTGTGTTTTAATTTTTTTTAGTTACTTTAGGGTTCGATTGGTTAGTGTTATCCTGTAAATTTTGTCCAAAATTTTTCACATACAATACTCTCAAAAATTTGACTCTTCCGTGAAAGTTATCCATTTTGAAGATAAAGTTACGGTTGTGAGCTTAGTTACATGTTTATATATTCTTGGATTCATTCAATTGTAAAACATCATGAAGTTGAAAAGGACTAATACCTCATTATATTACAGAGGGATAAAAATTATTCCGATAACATTGCACGTATAATTTACAGAAGTTGTTCATTTTCTATTACAACTTTACACAATCTAATTCTTCAAAAGAAATCTATATGTTATTTGCCTATTGATTTGAATTTGTTCAATGTTGTGTGTTATTACGTTTTTTTGCTTACTTTAGGGTTTGTTTGGTTAGTATGATCTAAAAAATATTGTCGAAATTGTTTTACATATAAAACCATCGATAATTTCACTATTCCTTGAAAGTTATCCATTTTGAAGATGAAGTTACGCTTGTGAGTTTAGTTATTTGTTTATATAGTCTTGGATTCATTCAATTGTAGAATATCATGAAGGTGAAAAAGACTAATACCTCATTATATTGTAGATGGATAAAAATTATTGTTATAAACAATGTTATTGACGTTAGAATTATGTACAACCTAACATACGAATGTTATTTTATTTTAGGTATTTGATACCCTTAGTACACTTTTCGACATTAACAAACATATAGTAACCTCAGTGGCTGAATTTTTTAGTTATATTGTATTTTATCTTTAGCAATTTCAGGCTTTATTTACATGTTTCTTTCATCTAAAAATTTATATAAAGTTGTTATCCGCTTTGTGTTTAGGAAAATATCTTTAACTCATACATATCATATATAAAGGTTTTATTCACATACAAAACCCTCGAAAATTTGACTATTTCGTGAAAGTTATCAATTTTGAAGATAAAGTTACGCTTGTGAGCTTAATTACTTGTTTATATAGTCTTGGACTCATTCAATTGTAGAACATCATGAAGGTGACAAAGACAAACACCTCATTATATTATAGATGCATACAAATGATTCTTATATACGGTGTTATTGATGTTAGGATTATGTAGAACCTAACCTACGAATGTTATTTTATTTTAGGTATTTGATATCCTTAGTACACTTTTCGACATTAACATTCATATAGTAACCTTAGTGGCTGAATTTTTTTAGTTATATTGTATTTTATTTTTAGCAATTCCACACTTTATTTACATATTTCTTTTATGTAGAAATTTATATAAAGTTTTTATCCGCTTTGTTTTTTAGCAAAATATATTTAACTCATACATATCATACATTATCTGATTACTAAATATATGTGCAAAAATTAGTGACTAAAATTAATTAATTGATCATGTATATAAAGCCTTTATCATCTTACTGTCTTGGTTTTGAGGAAATTATTTATATGACTTATACATGGTTATGAGATATATCTGATTACAAAATATATGTGCAAAAATTAGTCAGTAAATGTATTAATTGATCATTGAATAAAATGAACTTTTTAAAAAAATTGAAAAAATATAGTGTGTAATTTAAAGGGTCTTTTTCATAAGTATAATCACTTTGTTTTCACTTTTATGGTATGAAAGAAAAAATTAAATTCTTACTGGTTCATTGCATTTGTTTCCATTTAAACTAATGAAATACATGGTGGAAAGTTAGTTTTCGTCTTCTTTTCGTTTAATTTTTCCGTTTTACTTTCCATCCTATTTTCGTCTATCAAACAGACCCTTAACATTTTAAATTAAGATTTTTTTCCCTTACTTTAGCGTTACAAATTGGTCTTCTATATAGTAGATTAAGAATCTAAGACTTGCATTTTGTTCGTTGGGGTATTTAGATTTGTTTTATGTTAATGTTTTCTCCGCACCTACTTTAGCGTGAATAATTGTGGTGTTGAATTTGGTCTTGTAAGTCCAATTTTTCTATTTTGCCTCCCATATCCGTTGCAGCCTTGCAGTTGGTACTGTTGTGTTGCCATTTTCTCTGACAATTGTGTTTATGATTTTCGGTTAATGTCTTTTCTTTACTACTAACTCCTTACTGTTATCTGTGTTTTTTTTCTCCCTCCAAAGAGTGATGGTTTACCTTTATATAACCTCCCATTTACCTACCTCTTTTTGTTATTATAAATATTGCTCTTATATTCCGTATTGAAAGTGTTCAATATATGTTGACATATTGAGAATATACAGTTCTTGATTTTTTTACTCCAGTTGTAACTAATACGGTTATAATTGATTGTTCCTGGATGAAAAAATAAACAGAAGCTTTTCATGCCTTTAGATTCAGAATTTTGTACCTCTAACCTTTTGTTTCGGCCACTCATATTCCCTGCATGCCTCTTTCTTTCTCATTGTTCAATATACTTTAACAATATTTATTACACGTTAAAATTTATTGCAGTTTTAGTTGTAACTAATATGATTCGGTTATATATTTCATTGTTGCAGCTCCTAATTTAGTTAAATATTGTTGTGGGAGATAAGAGTTAGATAATAGATGAAGAAATCAACAGCCAGGTTAATGTCGTTGAACAAGTAAATGGGGTTGATCTTCTGGATGGTAAACCATGCATCAGAATGTGCTTTGATTCCGAGCAGCATGCATATGACTTGTACAATGCTTACGGAGGTAATACAGGATTTAGTATCCGTCGCAAGTGGGGCAATCCTAGTAGGAAGGCCAGAGATCAGGTGCCACAATCGGAAAGGAAACTGACTTCAAGGTTATTTGTATGTTCAAATGAGGGTGTAAGAAGAAGTTCGAAGGCACGGAAGAAGAAGAGTCTTAGAGCTAATACACGAACGGACTGCCTTGCATGCATGGGTATAAGCTGGAATTCTAGTTTAAGGAAGTATGTGGTCCATAAGTATGTGCTTGGAAGTGGTTGTTAGGTTATTTAATTGTACTTAAATTTCATGTGAAAAGTAAATATAGTTATCATCATGACAAGTGGATGTTAGATTGCACTTATTATGCAGTGGAATATTACCAGAAATTGTGCAACTATATATTCGTGAGGTGGTTAAAACAATTATTTATTCATCAGCCTAAATATTTAAAGGACCCATCATCACTATATTTCTATGTGCGATGTAACTGGAAACAAATTAACTATGTAAGAGAAACTTATAGTACAATGTAAGATAAATATGTGAGCCATCAGTATACATATATGTTGACTCTTGGAGCCAATAAAATGAAGAGATTATTTTTTAGTTCCGTTGATTGTATATGAATGTTAAGCTCGATATTTCCAACAAAAAGAACAGTGAATGTGGAATTATTCATCAATGTTTGAGTCATCATCGTAAATCTTTAAACTTGCAAGCATTATTCTATTTATATGTGCAATGTAACTGGATAGGAATTAACACTGTTACATATATGAGTTGTGCATTGTCGTCGGGTGTATACTCGAGCCTTCCCCCAGGTACAAAATATACATAGAGGACAATTGTGTGAATGAGGGTATATAAGAGCCGTAAGGAGGCTATAATCAATTGTCATATTGAAATATGTTGAAGATTTTGTAAGAGAAGTATGTGAGCCATGAGTAGAAATAATTAAGTTGACCCTTGGACCAAATAGAAAGAAGAGATAATGTTTGAGGTGCCGATAATTGTATAGGAACGTTTACGTCGATATCTCCAGCAATTGAAAGAGTGAACGTGGAATTAATCAATCGTCAATGTTTAATATTTCTTGAAAATCTCTAAACTTGCAACCATTTTTTACAATTTAGGTGTGCAATGTAAGATGATAAGAATCAACAATGTTACATATATAATATGTGCATTGTCGTCGGGTGTATACTCGAGCCTTCCCCCACGTACAAAATATACATAGAGGACAATTGTGTGAAGGAGGGTATAGAAGAGCGGTAAAGAGGCTATAACCAATTGTCCTATTGAAATATGTTGAAGATTTTGTAAGAGAAATATGTGAGCCATGAGTAGAAATAATTAAGTTGACCCTTGGACCAAATAGAAAGAAGAGATAATGTTTGAGGTGCTGATGATTGTATAGGAACGTTTACATCGATATTTCCAGCAATTGAAAGAGTGAACGTGGAATTAATCGTCAATGTTTACTCCTCATCCGAAATCTCTAAACTTGCAACCCTTATTCTATTTAGATGTGCAATGTAACTGGATAGGAATTAACATTGTTACATATATAAGTTGTGCATTGTCGTCGGGTGTATACTCGAGCCTTTCCCCATGTACAAAATATACATAGAGGACAATTGTGTGAATGAGGGTATAAAAGAGCGGTAAGGAGGCTATAACCAATTATCCTATTGAAATATGTTGAAGATTTTGTAAGAGAAATATGTGAGCCATGAGCAGAAATAATTAAGTTGACTCTTGGACCAAATAAAAAGAAGAGATAATGTTTGAGGTGCCGATGATTGTATAGGAACGTTTACATCGATATTTCCAGTAATTGAAACTGTTCCGTGGAATTAATCGTCAATGTTTACTCCTCATCCGAAATCTCTAAACTTGCAACCCTTATTCTATTTAGATGTGCAATGTAACTAGATAGGAATTAACACTGTTACATATATATGTTGTGCATTGTAGTCCAACATATTTCCAAACCCAATATTCTCGACCATTTTCCGCTGGTCAACGAATAGCTGGGACACGGTATTGATAAACAGTTTCAAGTGTGACCGTTGGAAGCCACTTCTCTTCTTCTCTTTGCCTTCATACATGTTTCGCAATGAACTGTAAATTTAAAAAAATTCAAAGCAATCAACCAAATCATTTCAACTCCTCTTATATACAAGGTTAATAGACGAGATAAAATATAGTTGTAGTCAAATGTGTGTTTCGCAACTATAGAAGTGTGGTAAAAATACACATGACAATTTATAACTAATACTTCAAATATGTAGTAGGATTTTAGTTCATATTTTCCACATATGGATATGTAGCAGGTGCCTAAACCATTAGTACAAATATATGTCAACTCCTGACCCATATGTGCTTTAAGCGATAACTTGTTGGATACGAAAATTGTATAACAACATTTATCTAAATATTCCCAACCTTAAAATGTGAAATTATTCTCACATTTTTTTTTTCTCAGCCTATACTTTTAAACTATCAACCGTTGTTCTGTTTCTATGTGCACTTTAATTGAAAAAAAAAATTACTTTCTAAGAAATAACAAATGTGCAACTTAGTCGAATATATTCACTAAATTCCAAAGCATAGAAAATATAGTTTTAGTCAAATGTGTCAAAACAACTATAGAAGAGTGGTAATCGCTTAGATCTTAAAGTGTGCTAATCGCTCAGATCTTAAAAAATATATGAAACAAAAAAAATTTGCATTGTATACACGACTTGAAATAGAATAATAGAATTGCAACAAAATGAATGTGAATATATTTCGCAGATCTTAAACCAAATGAATGTGCTAACCTAGAAGAAAAATGGATTTAGATTCCTAGTTTTAGTTCTAATTCTAAAGCAACTAAAACAATTATTTCAATTCAGGACAATCCACACCGGCCTCTCTACATAGGATATCCAAGTCGACGAAAGAACCACTTTCCTCTCCGTCTCGTTTCGTCAGTTTCTGCTCCAACATTAGCCTTAACAACAAACCGCCTTCAAACTCATTCCCCATAACAAATTGTAACAAAAAAACCCCGTATTTGATAGATTTAAACTAATAGTAACAGATAAAATCATGCTAACAAAACTTCACATTTAAAGTTCATGTTCAACAACATGTTAGACAAATTGTGCGGGACAACTTCTATAGTACTTGAATTTTTTAGACAAATTATTTTTTGTCATCTTAGGAATTAAGATATTATTGCAACCAAATATATTTTCGAACAAAACTGAACAAATACATTTACTCGCTTCTTAGGACCTGTTTTAACAAATATACATTTAAGTCCAAATTTGTTAAAACAATGAAATAATGCTATAAATTTTCAAAAATAAATAAACTATAATAACTGAAAATTTTGCATCATTTGCAAATTCATATCAATCAACCAAATCATTCCAACTTCGGCTTCGGCTATAAAAGTTTTATAGACGAGAAAAAATAGAATCAATAGCATCCCCAACCCAAGATACGAGGCTGGTGATAAAGGACATGAACACTTTCAACCAAGGGTACTATCACCTCATACTTTATAGCAAATAATTAGTTAATTTACATAATCACGAAATGATGGATTAAACAAACCTTAATGACTGAAAATTTTGCATCTTTCATAAATACTAACCACCTCAAGTACATGAAAGATGGATTAAACAAACCTTAATGACTGAAAATTTTGCATCTTTCACAAATTCATACCAATCAACCAAATCATTCCAACTTCGGCTATAAAAGGTTTATAGCCGGATTTAACAATTTCGAAAATATATCCAAATTAATTCCTTCTTGATTGAACGGAATTCCTACGGATCCAACGAACAAAGAGAATATGACAAATACAAGCAAAAGGAATAACATATTATTGTACGACTCATAAGGATATGAATAAATGTTCTTATTGAAAAAATATAATTAATTTATTGAAACATAGTACACATTAGAGGACATTATCATTTTCAATATCAGCAAATATAAAGACATGATACATATTAGAGGAACATAGTTTCATAATTGAATCATGTACAATTTTAAGTGAAGTTTAATAAGTGAATTATAATAACACCTATAATAGCAAATAGAGACTCTAAATTGAGATAAATCTCTAAATAATAACAAATAGACACTCTAAAATGACATAAATCCCTAAATAAAAGTCCTCTATACTGAAAACCCAAATTGAAAATCATTTAAATTGAAAAGCTAAAATCACCCCTAACATGCAACCACAAATTGAAAACTCTAAACATATTAAGTACTGATGATTTCAACTAGATGATCGTAGTAATATACATATCAATCATGGAATAAAGCACCTACAATACCATATATAATTGCAAATATAGACCCTAAAATCACCATAAATCCATAAATAAAACCTCTCTAAACGGAAACCCCAATTTGAAAATCCTTTTAAAATTATTATGTCACTTTATGGGTACTGCATTACAGGGTCTCAGAGGATGTTGGTTTATGAATTTATTCCGAATGGCACACTTGAATTCCATCTGCATGGTATGACCTACACTTTCAAATTGTTTTCTTGATCATATCTACTATTTGGTAATATTTGTATTTCATGACTATATTACTATGGCGGCCTTGTAAATAAATTTTAGTCATTCGGTGTGTTTAATCCATGTGTGGACTCTTACGCAGCTCACAAAAAAATGTGCAATTGGGCTGAGATCCTCAGTTAAAGCATTGAAATTTTAATGTCTTAATGCTCTGTTAAGTAGCATAGAATTGATGCTTTGAAATTGAAATTCTAATAAACAAGTTTTCAAGTTTAAACTAGTTTTTCTCTAATTCTCACTTGAATGCACCAATTCTGTGCTAGGAGAACATAGCTCAAGCACACGAACTTTTATCACACCTAGCTAGCCTGTTCTTCCTATTCTAATGTCACTTGCACATTCCAATTGGCAGGACATGATCGTCCTCCATTGGACTTTCCAATAAGACTCGAGATTGTCATCGAAGATAGGAGAGGGTTTGCTTATCTTTATGAAGATTGTAAGTAATTCAGACTCTCTCTCTCTCTCCATTTGTTTGTCTCCATCATTTTAAACACTTTTTTTTTATCAATATCTGCAAGCTACCCTAAAATTATCCACTGAGACATTAATGCTGCTAATATATTAATTGATAATCAATTTGAAGCCAAGCTATTAATTTGCAGTATCAGTAATTTGATATTTTTAGTTTTCTCTTAGTTTTATAAGATAATTGAGCAGGTTCTCTACCACTTATGCTCAAGTGGCAGATTTTGGATTGGCCAAGCTTTCTAATGACAACAACACTCATGTGTCAACACGTATTATGGGAACATTCGGGTAAAATGGCGTGTTACACAATTTATGCTTAAAACAACCAAAAAAGAAAAACAAATTGTCATTTAATAAGGATATACAGGTCCATAAATCATTTCTTTTTGGTAGGATAAGAAGCCAGTTTGTTCATACCGCATATCCCCTCGGGTTTTCCTGTGCTTCTCTTCATTCTTATACCGTAAATTGAAAACTCTAAACATATTAAGTACTGATGATTTCAACTAGAGGAACATAGTAACATACATATCAATCATGGAATAAATCACCTACAATACCACATATAATTGCAAATATAGACCCTAAAATCACCCTAAATCCCTAAATAAAACCTCTCTAAATTGAAATCCAAAATTGAAATTCCTTTTTAAATTGCAAACCGAAACTGAACCCTAAATTAAACCCCTCAAAATTAAAAACCCTAAATTGAAAAATCTAAACTCAACCCTAAATTGACACCTCTAAACTCTAAATAGAGACTTTCAATTACAATTCATTAGGCAAAAACCCGGAGTAAAAATCACATACCTAAGTTTATGCAAGTTCTCCACCGGAATATTGATGGACGGTGGAGGAGGAGGGACAGTCCGTCCGGAAGAAGATGATGCTCTTTCTTTCGCCGGTTTGACTACTTTTTTCGCGGCTCTCTTCCGCTTCTTCTTCGACGAAGCTTTTCCTTCGCGTACGCCAACATCCTTGCCTTTACCCTTATCGACCATTCCGACTGATAAATTAGGGTTAGGTTTTGATGGTGGATGGATCAGTGGAAGAAGGAAGACAGAGTTCTCAAGGGAAGGCACAAGTGATTGCTACAGTATTTCGTTTCAATTTCATACCAAAATTTTCATTTCAAGTGATTTTTGACGTGTTGGAGCCAAAATAGGTGGAAAGTCAAAGCTTCTACAGTTATGTATATATAAATAGTTCCGTATAAAGTATGTATAATGATATATTGCTGAGGTGGAGAGTCAAATCCTTATGAGCCAATCATAAGCCAACATGTGTGAATGGAACAAGGTCCAGTCAGAGAAGGACTGGACCTGATTTTTTTCCGCACTTTACTCCCTTGTATTATTAAATATCCTTGTAACACTCATTGCGATTTAAAGCTGGTAATTTCGATAGTACGATAGTACTGGGAGTAAGGTGCCAAAAAAAAAATTAAAAGGTTGGTTGAGTGTAGTAATCACAGTTCATCGTATTGTCCAATACTTATTCGTAATACTTTTGGAAGGTACTGATACCGTTGTACATAATAGTAATACTCGTCTGTTTCTTACTTTTAAGATTGATATTATCTAAATCTGCTACACATTTACCGTAACGACGAAGCATGATAGTAACCCTTATTATTCAAAATAAACTCAATAATACTTATGATAATGTAAAAGCTAAATAACATTATGTAATTCTAACTACACCTAAATGGAGTATTGAAAGGGGAAGACTCATGGCTTACCAAACTCTTGACATAATTCAAGTGATGGTTATTAGTACTTGAACCTGCAACAACACACTTGTCTATGGATACTTTCACTAGTGGATCAACCAATTGCCCCCTTTAACATGTCATATTAATTATATGCTCACTAATTAAACAGTGCTGCCAATAAACTCATTTTTCAATTTTGTTAATCATTGTATTATATGGACAATCAATTCTATTAGCATAATTTTGTTCATAGATCATACAAATTTTGCCAAAACCTTGACTCATGAATCATGATGTAGCTTATGCATCCAATCAAGGGGACAATTTGTCTATGTATTGGTATACAATGCCATATGATACTAGTACTAAAACTATAAAGAGGACTACTAATGTTTGGTAAACCTACCTAATCACAACATAAACCCTAGGCAAGTGGACCCTTTTTATACTCACCTTTCAGGTGTCTCTACCTTCAACTATATAATGATAGCATTCACCTATTCACTAAGCCCTACTTAATGGGATTAGCATTATTAAAACAAAGTCATCTAAATGACATTTAATTACACAATTCAAAACAGAGAACAATAACTCGTCAATTTTTCTTGTCGGAAAATGTTATTGTATCGAACCATTTAACAAAGAGATTGAATATTTAGGAGCTATAATACGAACAAGTGTCAGTATATGTGAATAAATATTCACGAATCAAATAAATATTATTTTATCGGTCAAACAATTCTGTTTAAATTTTTAGCGTGGGTATCCCTACTCTTTTATATCCAGTGGGGACCATGACCCCCAATAAATTTTTATTTTTATTTTTTTAATTCTAAAATTTGGAATATTTCGTATTTAGCTCTTACTGAATTTGTTTTTTTTATACCTTAGATACCACATAATTTAGATTTCTTTAGAACTAAGCCATCACTAAAAATTTATTTTAAACCCCAAAAAAATAAATATATGTCATTTATATCACAAAAATAAAAAAAATAAAAAAAAATTAGCCCCCACTAACACGGATTCCTAAATTCGTCACTGTGCACTTATATTAAAATGATTTTTATTGGCACATAAAGAACTGTGATGTACTGATCTATATTGGTGCTATGTGATTTGCTCAGTCAAAACTCAGTTCTTGTAGATGACACAACTAATGCCAATTCAAGAAGTTCAATTATTGGTACTAACATATAAATTAGTATAACAAGAGTGACTCATCAAAATCAAGGTAGTATAAATCAATCTTGTGACATCTTCTAGAACCCCTGCAACCATACTTTAGGCTATCCCTTGTAAAATCTCGATTTGGCAAAAGGACACAATAAAGTTCAAACTTCAATTATACATGTACTATATAAAATATGCAAATATAAAAAAGAATTCAAGATATGACACAGACTTCAAAGTAAATAATAGTGAGAGCTGCAATTAGTCTTTGTGAGAACCAAAACAGAAAATGCCTAATTTTAGGCTTATAACATCATAAAAAGTTTCTCCATAGTCTCTGTATATACATACTAATTATGGCGTACACACATATATATATATATGTGTGTGTACGTCACTATTGATAACTCAGTTCCTCATCATCCTAAGGGCAAGAGCTTGAAGCTCACCCAAGTCAGTCTGGGAAGGTCTCTTCTTGTTGTAGGGTTGGAGTAAAGGTTCAACCCTGCTTTCTATTTCTTGCATTCCCATTATTCCATCAAATGTGTGATCAATGGATTCAAGTGAGCTCTGAGGTGAGAAAGAGTTCATCATCATCATCTGAGCCGGAAAAGAATGCGTTCCCGCCATATTTCCCGGTGCCTGATTCTCTACATTCCTGAAATCAACGAGGTTATGTGCCAGTTGAGCCTTCACTTGCATCAGCTGTGCTTGCAAGCATGCCACCTATATATTTAAAAAGATAGTAACTTTTCTTAGTTCATCAAAATATATATATATCACTACTAGATATATAGAGATAAACTAGTAAAACAACACACATAGTCATATGATGGTGTAGAATTTAGGTTGGTAATAGTTTATATACATGTTCTTAAATGCTAAGGTCTGATCTCAATGCAACAGTAAAATTGCTCTAAGTTGACCAAAAATATATATATATCACTTCTGTATGCATATCTGCATACAGAAGTCTCGTGCACTATACTAGCCCTTTTAATATATAGTAAAAATTTAGCTTATAAGTAGTAGTGTTTTCCATTTGTTGGTATATATATATATATATATACAGGTGACCAAATTAAGAATTTCCTCCTCTCCATTAATGGAAGCCAAAATATTGGCATGACCCTCTTCTTTTTTTTTTTTTTACTTGTTTTGAGGTACAAATTCTTGTATTAAACCTCATCAATCATGTAAAGATAAATAATAATAATAATAAAAAAATGTTGAACAAGCCTATAGGTGGAATATATATACTTCAAGAATGGTGTTATATAATTACAAGTAGCTATTGTAAAAGAAGTTGTAGAACCTGTTGTTGCAAGGCAAAGATTTGGGAGACACAGCCATAAACAGGATCTCTCATCCTTGCTTGAGCTTCGTAAGCAATTGTGACGACGGCCTCGCAGCGATCAGCCACAGGGATATGTAACAGCAGCTTCGACACATTACTAGCGCCAAACACCTTGTGAATGGCGGCAAATCTTGCCGGCCCTTGTTCTGAGCAGAAATATGGCGCGAAAACGCAGTCCACGGCGCACTTTCGCCGCAGGAATTTGCATGCGCCACAGGGGGAGCCAGTGCCAGTGGTTGCAGCCATGACTATTGTGTGTGTATGTGTGTGTGTTTATGTGTGTTTTGGAAGAGATTTTGGGCACACGGGGACACTAGGAAATGGTGCTAATTAAGTTGAGGAGTTGGGGGGGCTTTGGATGGCTAGGGGGAAGGGGAGCATGTAGGGGGGGTCTTATAAGGAGGTCTCTATGGGGACATGGGAGGTCTTTGTGTAGGGTTTCAAGGGAACATTTATTGATGGTTGATGCAAATTGTAATTGTTCTTTGGCTTGGACTTGATTGCATATAATTTTAGTGTATAGGCTCTAGTGTATATACGCATATATGTGTATGTAATATTAGCAACGCTATTCTAAGACTGAAAACCTCTAATATCCCAGTTATCAAAAACTATTATTTATTTTTAATAAATTTAAAAATAAATTTTATATCCTTCATCATTTTATTCCACCACTAATTCACATTCTATCAAATAATAGAATAAGGATAATCATTCTATCTCACTAATTTTTATTTTATTTTATTATTATTATACCAAACCTAGATTAATATTGTTGAATAAGATCATATCTCAATTCAACAAATATGAGGACGTGACATGACATGTTAACAAGGACTAATAATATATTTAATATACATAACAAACAAATACTTAGAGTTTAAATTTATGTAAAGTGGGGTCATTTAGGCACCCTCTTTTTATTAATCTACACTATATAAATTAAATTTCCATATATTATAATTATTTTCTGCGCCGAACGCCGCACCTAGGAACTGGTGTTATTTGTTGCTTTCAGCAGAAATTTCAATCTATAGAGACTTTAAAGACTGGGACTTTTTGATTGATCAACACTCAGTAGTGTCCTTTTGAACTTGCATAAGTGTTAATTAATTGAGCAATAGTGGCTTAATTAGCATTAAAAAATGACAAAGAAAAGAATCAAGACTTCAAAGAAAAGTGGGTACTGTTGGAACTTTGAATATGTGTGTATGTGTGTATTATATTTAGCATATACGTACAAAGATTAGTGTCCTTTTGAACTTGCGTAAGTGTTAATTAATTGAGCAATAGTGGCTTAATTAGCATAAAAAATGACAAAGAAAAGTGGGTACTGTTGGAACTTTGAATATGTGTGTATGTGTATATTATATTTAGCATATACGTACATAGATTATCGATATCTAAAGTGTAATATAAAAGTGACATAAATGTATATTTGACTTTGAAGGTTGAAACTTTATGCTTTATATGTTAGGAAGATTGGAAATTGAAATATATCACAAAATGGCCATGAAGTCAGTGTTACTTTCTCTTGGTTTCAAAGAGTAGCTCCATTGGCTTTAAATTTTTGAGTTATTGAAGTTGTGACACACCCCTCGTGTACAATGCTTCCATTACTCATACCAAGACAAAAGGAATTCAACTGAAAGCAGCTCTGCAAAAGTGCTTTCAAAAGCATTTCCACTCAACAACTCCATTTCAATTCTGTGGTCTGTTCTCCCAATAACTTTGCCTATACATATATATATATATACATATATATATATATATATATTATTTCACATCCCTCTTCAAGTTTTTAAATCAATTGCTTGAACCATTTTTGCTATAACATGCCCTTACCATGAGGGATAATGATCCTTACACCATAATGTTACACTCACCTTAGTTAGATAAAGCTGAAGTGTGAATCTAATCTACTACATCCAAATAATATATATATATATAATAATAAAAAAGATTATTTATAGTGTAACAAATAAGTTTTTCGGTGCATGAGTCCTTCCATAATATTTATGATCTGTTTAATTTGTATTTCTAAAAATTGTTAGAAAACAATTTTCAAAAATACAAAGTTACAAAGCACGCTCTCTCAATATAATTGCTGGTTTTTCTTTCCACCTCTATATGCATTTATATGTGTATGATTGTTTTTGGGTAGACAACTTTTACTCCCAAAATATTGTATAATTTTCAATAACTCCCACACTCACATCCATTATTGTCCCATTGAAGACTCTAATCACTCAACTATTCCATTGGAAAGGAGGAGGAAATACCACTTTGTGCCAAGACATTGGTTCAATAAACAATTTTCTATACACAACATGAAATTTTCAATTTTTTCCTCTGCCAATGGGGAACACTGTTTGAAAACAAACCAAATTAGGGACTCGCGACATTGCATTGCACTCAATATGTAGCAATTAGTAGACTGGTTCTAGCTTAAAATCCTGGTTGAGAAAATGTAATTCATTTAGGATTTTTTTTTTTCACTTATAAAGGATAAACCCATTTGACAAAGGTAAATTTATATAAATATTTAACCTAGATAACGGTTTTATTTATTCTTCCAAATAAAAATCTCAATTATATATATATATATATAGAGAGAGAGAGATCTATAAGATGCAATAGCAGCCACATATTCGTGACCAAAAATAATGAGGCAGCATACATCATATGAAGCAAAGAGAGTCGCAAAAAGAAGAGTGGGTATCGTCAGCTTAACAAAGGAAAATGGCTGTATGCACCAAAAACGCTATTCCCATGTTGTACTTCTTACCTCACTCGAACAACATATCTCATCTTCTTTTCCATGGATATACATATATATGTATATACAAATATATATATTCTCAACCCCTATACTTTTATAGCACAACCCTAAGCTATGCTGCCATATATTCCCTCAAATCTACTCAACCATATATGACTTTATATCATTTAGAGCATCACACCCATGAAGGTGGTACACATGCAAGCTGCCCACAAGAATTTTAAAGAAACAAAAGCTTAAAACCCACACCACCATCCCATGTCACTAAAACTGCCAAGCAATCACAAGAGAATAATATAATGATTAAATTTATCAAATGTAACGTCAATAAACGATGACGACATCTTCCCTTAAATATTTTTCAATTTATATTTTTTTTGGGGTGTGTGAGTGACGGTGGGGTGGGGGGGTTGGGGTTTAAGGAGTGATGGACTTGGCCATGACTTGAGGGTGGGTATTGGAGCAACGAAGCTCCATTGCGACTTTCCATGGTGACAGGGTAGTTCCAGATGGGAATTGACGAAACCATCTCTCATCATGCGGGGATAAGACTACGTACATTACCCTTTCTAGACCCCGTAATAGGGGAAAGTACTAGAGAGCCCCATGAAAAACCAGTTCGGAGGTCAAAAAAATCGGGGGACAAAACCAATTTAGTCTACAGTTCAAACTGCAAAATCAGGTGGTGATCTCAATAAACACACATAAAAGGGTTGATTCAATACAAACAATGCAAAGAACTGGGGATTCTCAGTAGCATAGAACAGTCGGGGCAGGCTACTTGTATAAAAGTTAAAACGGACAACTTACGAAATTAATATAACCAGCATAAAGGAACCAGTCAACTGCAGTTTTTAATTGGTGTCTCAAGCAAACAATAATTTCATCATATCTAGGTCTGAGCTCAATGACGTCCATTTCGAGTGCTATGCGACTGTTTATCGTCTCCCAAAAATTTGCCTATTTATTGGAAGGTGTTCAAAATGAGCAATAAGGGAAGGCATTCTACATTATAGTTGTGCCAAACATCATTGTTTGAAAGATCGCTTGAAAACACTTCATTAGATTTTCCTTCCATTTCTCACAAAACATGTACATTACATATGAAAGATCTCCAGGAAACTTCAAAATGAGATCTTACCAACTAGGAAGGATTGTCATGGAATATAAAATTAAGTCATAAGTTTTGCTTGCAGAGCAGCTACACAGTACTCAATGCATTGACCGCCAAAATCATTGAGAGCACCCGTTACCAAAAAAAACAAGTCACACTTTTCACACAACCATACAGTATAGGCATCTATTTACCTGTGGATCCTCACCTCTTGTGATGAAACCGCACTTTCAATAGGAACTGCATCTTAACCTGCACAAGAAACCAATTCCAAATTCATTCACTACCATAAGACAACTTCAGTGGAAAATAAATAACTGATCGAAAAACTAAATTTTAGGAAGTGAACCATTATCACTTCCAATTTTAGACAACTTCGTGCTGTAGCACCACTAACACTAAAAGCGAATTAAATTGCTGAACGCAACTTTGTCAAACCGATAATGCAAGCTGATAATTTTGATACAATCAGAACATTTCTTCAAGACAAAGGGGCCAAGTTAATACATTTGAAGCGTCAATTTATTTCAAACTTCTCCTCCAAAATGATTCCTCTAGTTCTGATAACTCCTCTCTTTCAGTAATAAACCCAATTTAATTGAAAACCATTGCAGAACAGTTTTATGAACTTGGGAATTCATGGACAACTAATCAACGCTAATCGTGATAGTGCATTAAGCTACCTTCAACTAAAGCACAATAAATCAGACCAGTTTCATAAAACACGAGAAACTCAGCTATTCCCATTTACTAAACTACTAACTACTGTCAGCCATGTCGAAAGACAAATATCTTTAGAAAGTAAATATTCATGAGTAACTAAACAAGAATGTTTAACCATAAGTCAAATAAATGTAAGACACCACTTACTTGAGCTGTATTATAGACGATATACTCATTATACATCAGCTCTGTTGCCCTGACATTTGATGACACAGGTTTTCCACAAGGCACAACGACTTCATCCCTCCACTTCTGATACTCCGACTCCTGAGGTATCTTCTTGCCCAGGCCTTTAGTAGAGTGCTTTCCTCTAGGAGGTTTATCCATATACTAAATGGCAGTTAAAAGTAAACTAATTAACTTTAAAGGACGTTGAAGACACGTGCCAAAAGGATAAACACAAGTTCAATGCATATGAAAAAAACTGTTTCCAGTAGGACTTGTGGAACAGAATATGGGGTACATAAATATACTTCAAAACACCTTCTTTTTTCGGTAACAAGAACTCTTCCAACCTGGTAACTTTTGGTATATGAGGCTGCAAGAGAGTGCAGCCATGCACTGATTTATGATACTATACAATGCAAATGAGTGCAAAAATACGTATTACAATTTTGGGTCCATTATGAGTATGGGTGCAATTGCAATAAAAAAGCATTCACATTATGAAATGTGCACTCACCGTGGCCTTCTTGAGCTCATGAACTTCTCCCAAGGCAACTTCACTAAGAAGCATTAAACCCACAGGATTCTTACGATCAGTAAAACAATACTGAGCGCTTTTACTGACCAGATCAGCAAAATAAACTCCTTTGCCGAACTGCACCATTAGAAAAAATTTATTATCAATTATAGAACAGAAATATGGGTACATATATCAACTGTCTATGAGTTTGTGCATGCATGCAAATATGTCTAGTGCATGCGCGAACACACACACACACACACACACACACATCTAGAGAGAGAGAGAGAGAGAGAACCATATAGCCAGTCGCTGGAGCTTCGGGAGGAGCTATTCTCAGTCCTTGGTTAAGTATACCCACGAAATTTGTCAACCGAGAACCTGTAGCAATCACAATTTTATAGTTATACTTTTGCCACTGCTTTTGCCTGTTATTCTATTTTCATGACCTAGGAACTCCACAGGTATCCAATATACTCTTTTAGCTAGTTGTAATAACCAAATATACTATAATTTTATACATTGCACAGTTGAAATTCTTTGTTCTATACAATAGGACCGCTTATAACTTACCATGCCAGAGAAGCATCCTGTTTGAAAGTTTTTCTCTGTAAGGAGCAAACTTGTCAAATTCCCCTTCCCTTTCAAGCGAGAAAACTTCTTCCAGCTCAAGAGACCAATCCTGCAAATATAGAAATTCGGAATACATATTAAAATAAGATACATACAAGGAATTAGAAACTAAGTGATAATGACAAGTGGTGACTACATCAGTGATATTCGTTTTATACACCACTGCACTGCACATTCAGTGCACAGAGTATCAGAAATAAGACCCACCGTATGTGTAGGGGCATGAGTAGTTTGGAGATACTTCTCAATCAGAAGATAGTCTTCACTATCATGAGGAAGTGGGGCAATATCACAGCTGAGCTTCTTATACTTTTCATCAAGGGAATCGTCATTATCAGCATCAAAACCTACTAGTCTGGAAGCTATTTCAATATCTTGAAGAGCTTCTAACATTTTCACCTGCCAAAAAATGTAAACTGATGACTTATTCTTTGCAAGTACCCCCTCAGAGAGGGAGAGAGAGAGATGCATGAGTTGGGCATAATATTAATTTACATAAACAGTCAAATGCTCAAAGCTCCTCATTTTCAATGGTTTTTCACTTGGTAGCTCCTAGCACTATTATTGAAGCATTTAGGTGTCTTACTAAGTTAGCAGCTTATCTTTTAACACATGTAAAAACACATGCTTGAATTTTCCAAACAACTCGAGTAATTATGCGCAGATGGAGTTGCAAGATAAGTCCAGCAACCATTTCCTTTCCCAATACATCTCAATATAACTCAGTCCAGTTTATGATACAATAACTTTTCATTCGTTCAATGTTTCGACTGTAAAAATAAATTAAATGCTGAAAAACATAAATACATGGTTAAAACTATAGCCCAAACATCGCTTCAAGATTTTCAGGTGTCATTAATTTCTGAGACAAGCAACAGGACAGTCTTATTCTTCATCATGTATGAATACTCTCTGGTGAGAACAAACTAAGTCAGTCATCAAACTGCAATCAGTGACCAAGCTTCATTGTTGTTCATTACCGGTGGATGGTCTGTCCTCCCCTCTCTCCTCTTTTCTTGCTTATTCTACACAAACTCTTTATAATTCTTTTTCTCCTTTCACAACAGAGTTTTCTTGTCTCTTTTTCATTTTCCTTATGTGTTCATGAACTTTGTCTCTTCTAGGATTCTTTACCCATTATTTTTACAAAGCCCTGTTCCTTTATACTAAGAAAAACCCTTCATCCTCTTTGTTTCTTTGTATTTTCTCTTTCTTAAACATATTTCTAATTTTCTTTTTCCATTTTTCATTTGATTTTTTTTAATATAATCCTTCATTTCTTAAAGTACAACCTCGTATATATAATACTTATTGTTTGTTGTATCCCCCGCCACATCCGTGTCCTAATTCTTTAGGATTTGCCATATCAGTTGTTTCCTTGTCATGTCGTATCCCTTTCCGTGCTTGTTAGGGTATAATTCTTGGTGATCTGTACACTACCTTTTTCAAATCATGTGTGTACAAAACTATGTCATCGTACAAAATCATTAAATAAATTTTACTAAAAAAAAGATGAAGCATGTAAAAGATCCCAAAATATGCAATCATAAGTCAATAGGTAGGACCCCAATAGAAATTCCCCAGAAGAAACTGTCAATAACAATAATACATGGTAGTAGTCCATTTCTTTTTCTTCATTTTTCAATCTCTCTCCTCTTATCTTTTTTTTTTTGTGCGCGCGTGTGTCATGTGATGTGTATAGATGCCTAGTTGGCCCAGTAATCTAACTGGCTGTAATGTTTCAACTTTTAAGCATTCGATAGCCAAAATCAGATAAAGAAAGGATAGGGATCCCCCATGGATTAAACCTTCAGGCTAGGGAATCACCCAAAGAGATAGGAGACAGATTACTGATTAACCAGATAATCACACACAGAGATGAAATAACTACAATACTCGCTGAACGCAAAAAAAAAAATGAAGACGAACAGAGCAGTTAAGAACATATTTTCGGGCACTTATGTCATTTCTAGTTCTGTCATTAGCCAAGAAACAAAAGGACATGAGAACATGGAAATGTGCAAAACATGGGAGATTCATTAACATCCAGAACATCTTGTACCTTTGACTTAAAATCATCCTCGTCTCTAATCACATGTGGATGAATGGAAGGAATTAGAGTGAAAAATCGATTGCTGGCATCAACAATCAGGCTTTCCTTGATAGAAGGATCATGATTATTACCATTCAATAGGTTCTGCAACTCAGTTAATGCCTCAAAACCTTCATAAAACATGTGGAGTATTTTAGAAATTAAATGGAAGCATCTTAAAAATTTAGGGAACATTCTACTTAAAATAAACTATGAAGAAAAGGGATTCTGTTTTAAGGGGGAAAAGACAAGGAAATACCTTTTTGAATATTAACTTTGCTGAGTTTTCCAAGTGGCATTTCTGACATATTGATCTCAAATTCCATCATTGCAGTTCTGCAAAATGAGTAGTTCTTGAAGACACATTATCTAAGGGAAAAAAATGTAATATGAATAAGGATTAGTTTGCTAACCTGTATGTTTCCACATTAAAGAGCATTTTCATCAATTCTACCAGTGGAGGAGCAAGTAGACTTTTTTCCTCATTAAGATTTTTCTTCTTGAAGGACTCTTTATTAACTCCATAATCCTAAAAAAAATACAACACTTTAATCATAGGTGAACATTTATAAACGATCTTCCACATTTGGGTAAGGAAAGAAAGAAAGATCAGGGAACAAAATCAGCAGTACAATATCCAATGGAAAGAATCTGCCAGGGTGCTTTTGAAAATCTTGTTTAAGTTCCCACGCCTCCCATGGGTTCCCCGTCTTTTCAAGGAACAAACGTTTGAATTCTTGGATTGCATCTGATTTAGACATCTCATCTAGCTTGTTTCCTCCAATTTTCTGATTTCCAATGCGACCCCATTTACGGAAGACATAACAAGCTGTTCCTTTATCTTCTTGAATAATTTGGAGTATATAGTAACTTCATACAGCAAAACAACCAAGAGTTATGATATGCTGACAAAAAATAAAATGACCTTTAAATATAATGAAGGTGTACATAATTACAGCAAAACAACGAAGAGAGATAATTTAACAGGACATAATGACAAGGCAAGGAAGTGGAATTCACAAAGGCAAAGGATTAATGTAGAAGTCACCTTTTGCAGTAGTTTTATACATTAAAGAAAAATGATACATAAATAAAAGAGTTACATAGGGTCAATGACAGAAAGACGCACTTAGAAATCAACCACCACCAAAAATTTGGAAGTTCTGTTCTTTCCAACATTTGTACGCAACAAATTTGGGCCGACATGCGGTATTCAAACTACTACTGACATATCAATAATTACAAACAAGGTAGATGGCCAAATTATAATCAGGGATACAGGAAAAATGCCGCATTGGGTACTTTAGGTACCACAAAGCAGGAATATATCATCATGGTCATGTAACTGTACTCATTATAATCCAATACAGCATAATCATTAACGAGAAAGAACACCAAAATTCTTTGTTTGATTTCATATCGTAAGAACAATCAATCCCATAGAACTGGATATCAGTATATCAGCATACCTTGCTGGTAATATCCAGAGCTTTTAGGTTTCCAGCAGGAAATGGTATGCAGCTCCTAGAAATGGAATGCATGTATTTTTTTTACAATTGGGAAACTGTCACATTATGTCTGAATTGAAATGAGAATGTAGGTTCAAATCACCACAGAGAACATTGTAAACTACCAAACTCAAATAAAATCCCGATCACCAATACACATTCAAGTTAGCAGATAATAGGATAAAAATCTGAAACCAAATAAATCCACAGAACATTGCCAGGTAGAAAGTAAAGATCCCATGTAAATAAATAAAAATAAAAACCTTAGTAGATTCTAGAGAAGGAAAAAAATGAACTCCCAAAAAGCTGTTCACTGAGAAACCTTAACAGATAATCAGTGTAGATCTATAATTCAAGTTCTTCTTTAAGCCTAGGATTAGTCAAAGAAACCAATAACTAACTAAAGCTACATTGATCAATGCAATATAGAAATTAACTGTTAAGCAAGAGATTTAAAAGAAATAATATCCACCTGTTAACACCAGTTGATAGGTCAGACATGTTCAAAGTAGTATTGTAGATGCTTTTCCCATCCTCAAGGATGTGACCGCAATCTTGCAACCCTGATGATTCATGCACAGCACTTTGACCTTTCACTTTCACAGTAACCAAGCTCGAGGACTCTCCAATGGCTTCAATTTTGTACAAATCGAAAGGAAGTTTCTTTTGTCTTTTAACACAATCAGCAAGATAATCCTCCCTGACAATTGGTATTTTCATCCTCCTGTCAGGATGAAACCATTTAAGTCAAGTGAATAAGCAATGAAGAAAATTTTATTTAAGCCAGCTCAGTTAGAAAGAAATGCTTGATGCTAGCAACATAGAAGCAGTTTTACCTTGCTTTCCTCGTCTCAGCATTTTGATCATTCATCGCGCTGCCCACGACTAGGCAGTTCGTGTCTACATTTAAAAATTTAATAAAATGATAGTAATGGAAAGCACTAAATATAACGAGGCGAGACAAGCATTTCAATCCACTACTTAGTACCCAGATCATATACCTTTCTTGATCTTAGCATGGACCTGACCACCAGCTTCCTCAATTTTGCTCTTCCATTCCTCCTGCATAACCATTCCTTATGATTGACTGATCATGAAACATAGCCAAGGCCAGAACCAACTGTGCCAAAGATATTCTCAATGGTAGAAACCTAATCAAGACACAAGCAGAATGCATTATAAAGCATACCATGCATTCTTTGGATACTCCAGCAGTAGCAACTTTCAGATCACCCAGTTTTTCACTTTTGGACGATTGAGATTGCCCATTAGCAGCTCGACTTCCTGAAGGAGTACCGGATGAAGGCGCAGGCAATATTCGAACGGGTTTCTTTGCTTTTTGTAACTTATACCACTGAGAATGATCATAAACGTTACGCCTTGCAGGCATGAGATATAGCATGAGAATAAGTTGAATACCTTGCAAAGATATTGATTGGTCGTTTCTTCGGGGATTTTCCACTTCCCTTTAATGCGGTCAGGGGCAGAAGTAGAATACGAACATTTGCTCCATGCTGATAGGTAACCATGGCAGCGGTACATTCCTCCGGAATACCACAGACAACAACCAGAGCAAAGTGGGCATTTACTAAGTGCTCCAAAAAGCATCCCATCAGCACTGAACATACGGTATCACAACAAACAAGCGAACTTTAGCAAGAACATCTTGATTTGTAACTACGATGAAGAAAACACAAACATAAACAATTACGTAACCGAAACACTAATTGAAGTTGATGGCAAGGAAAACAACCAGCACTGCTATGCACAAGTAAACGCAAACTTCTCTCTCAGAAGTAAACTAGTTTTTAAATTTTTGTTACTGGCAAGGTAAAAATAGAAATTTGTGTCATTTCAACAGCTGATCTAATCTGACCAGAATGAACATAATATTTCCTTGGGAAACAGAAATAGCAGAAAACCATTATGAAATGGCCGAGTGAAACAGATCATTAAACTAAAGAACATAGAGCTTTTTGTTGATGATGCTAGCTGCAAAGAACTGCAAATGAAATAATTTACCAGCGGTCTCGCAAGTCGAATTCTGATCCTGCTGAATCTAGATCATTGGCTTCAAGCATCTCTCGCAGCTCTGCTGTTGTCACATGCTTCTTAAGATCGTCCTTTAGAGCCCATAGTTCTTTAGTCTGAGCCTCCAGTTTACTTTCAAAATCAGATGCTTTTGAGTCTTCTCCCTCCAATTTAGTGGCATTCTTTTCAGACAATGTGTCACCTTCAGTTTTAGCAAGTTTCGACTTCTGATCACTGCTCACAGCTCTTTTACGTTTAGCACCACCTTTAGATGTTGATTGTTGTAATGGTTCTTTATCCTCCTGTGGCTCAACTTTTGTGCCTAAAAGGACAAGGAAACATAGAACAGGTCACAACTCGCAACTGGAACAAGACTTAGTAAAAACATAGACATAAGGTACAAGAGTTCCAAATCCCCTACCATTTTTTGTGGTGGAAGGAACCTTCTTAAGCAGGGCACTAACAGCTGCTTGATCAGAAGCTGAGAGGCTATCCCATCCGGACAATTTCTCTACTTGGGTGGTTGGAGACATTTCCATATAACAATTAGCATGGTGCCATGCTAAGGCTTTGGCAGCTTGCTTCTCAGGCTTGGTGGATACGCGTACCTATCATAAAGGGGATTAAACAGTATATTAAAATAATTTTACCTAGCTACTGTGCCCAACATGCCTTACAACCTGCAAGCCACGTTTAGGTGAATAACAATAAAAATGGGAAATACCTGTCTTCAATCTTATGCATATATAAGAGCGAGCAAATCAAATTTTCAAACAGGTAATTTTATCTAAATGGTAGAACTGACCACTTTGCTATGAATTAAAAGGATAATATGTTAAATCTAGAGTAGTTTTTCAGTTGAATTAGAATTTATTAGTTGTAAGGAAATAAATCCAACACAACTCCTATTAAGCAATAAAAATTTGTATCCTAGAAAACCATCAACAGTGACACGACCCCGCTAAAGCAAACATTTTCCAGAAACATAAAGATTATTATCTCACAAACTCACACCAAGTGAATGGAGAGATTATCACCACAAGAAATACCACCAGTGCTCCATTAAGTAAAGAAAAAAAACATATGTTATCCTAGCTGAATGGAACCTTAGGAAGCCTCTTGAACATAAGGTTACACCCATAGCACGATCCTGCACGAAACTGACTAACAAAAAGGTGAATCTTGCGAGTATGTCATACAAACAAATTTCAGCTGTGTATTATATCTAATATAGGTGGAATTACAGGACACTAAATTTGGCCTACATCCATATCCATAATTGGCTTGATGGAAATATAAAAAATTTAAAATGGGTCCCCTGTAGAGACACAATGTTCAAGGATTTCTCATTGAATCTGTGATTTGTAAAAGGGAGTTTAGTTCGTAAGATCACTAATGACATTGGAGACCTTCCCTATAAGGTTAAATTAAAAGACCCATCAACCAGATAAAGACCAGTAAACATTAGCCATATAAAGGACATTCCATCGGTAAGAAACAAATAGAGATAAAAGGAAGTAATTATGTCGGCAGCTCCATAATCTAGCTCTCAGCTGACTAGTATGCAAAAACATTATGACCTATTGCCTAAATAAATAACAAAAATTGAACAATACCCACCTCCCCTTTCATAATCTTCTGATTGCAATGCCTACAAGTACTACGGGAACTTTGTGAAACTTCAACACCGCATTCCACTACAGCGGGAGCAGGGCTATTTTGATGCCCACCACCTTCCAGGTATTTCCTTACCTTCTGTTGATCTTCCCATCGAAGCGATTCTATGCCTTCAACATCATCAAGGCTAAAAGCATAACAAATATAGAAGTCAGGAATTAAGCAAGATACGAGGATCACCCATTGTATTTCACTAGACATCACAACAACAACCGCAGAATACATACGATTTTATCTGGTTTGATTTCTTCAGTATGCAGTCAGCATGATTCCACATCTGAAGCCAAAAATATGCATACATCAAGTTGTCTTCCAGTGAAAAAAAAATTCATGAATTGGGAGCAACAATAGAAAACAAGAAAATTGAACAATCACGTTAGAAAAGAAAAAAGTAATGAACTAAGAAATCCTTATATAGTACACTTCAGGTGTAATAATGTACTAAACTAATACAGGAAGTGCAATGACTAACAAAAGACCATAACTATTCTATAATCAGCCCACTAAAGCCCAAACAATGAACACATTGTCTCCAACCCACCAATCAAATCACTCCAGAAACCCTAAACTGTCAATATATGCGTGCGTGTGCCCCCTAAATTAAATTGTTAATAGCTCAAAAGAGCTGAAAATGAACATCAGGACCTAAATAAAGCATAAACATTTCTTAATCAACCCAATAAAACCCTAGAAAGAAACCAAAGGCCTATAATCATCACATTGTCAATAACCCACGAATCATAAACTCTCCACTGTTAAAAAACCTATAAACATCCACATATATACAAATATACAAATATATACATATATTCTCAAGATTAATAAATTAATGGCTGAAAACAAGATAAATAAACATCAAGGCCTAAAAATATGTTGGTATAACTGCAATGTGAAGGAATGCAAACAAAACCCACAACATAGATTCTTTGTTTTGATCACAAATTTGGAAGTAATGAAGAACAATGAACCCTAAAGAGAGATGGAAACAACAAGAGTCGGAATGAAAGGGTAAAATGGGAAAGATGGAGAAGTGGGTTTGAACATACAGGCATGAAGCCATCGAATTGGGTGGCTTGGACCATTTTGCCAAGCCTGAAAATCTCTTTGCCTATGTTCTGCTTGCAGGTCTTGCATGACGATCTTGCCGACTTGGCATACTCCGCCTTCCATGGCTTTGGAGGGTTTGCCATTTTCCCTCTCTGTCTCTATGTGTGAAACTCACTCACACTGTGGGTGGAATTCAGTAGTTCGCTCTCTCTCTATATATATAGGTGTATATATACGTATACACGTGAGTATATTGAGAGTGATGAAGGAGGAGTTTTGTGTTTTGCAGAATATGGAATCTTGACGCTTCCTATGTAAGCTTCTTTCGGCGCTCGTGTGGGTTTTCCCCTGTTTTAGAATTTTATTTTATTTTTCTTTATTCTCTCTCTAATAATAAAATATTTTCCAATCATACGAAATAATTTTGATTTTCTATTTTATTTTTATTTTGGAAAAATTACATTTTTCTTCTTTCTGAAAAAGTTAAATAATAGTTCTCCAGGTTTCAAAAGTAATGCTGATCTTTCCTTTACATTTTTCTTCTTCCGAAAAAGTTAAATGGTCAGGTGTGAAAAACTCCTCTGATTTGCAATACGTGCATATAAACCTCTGTTGTTCTTTAACATCTCATTATTTTTAAATACGTTCGTTTTGCCCCCATTTTGATATGAATTGTCTGAAATACTCTTACCATAATTCGAAAAAAACATTTATAAATTTTGAAAAATTATATAAATTTCGTAAAAATATAAATAAAATTTGAAAAAATATATAAAATTCAAATATATATATTAAATTTCGAAAAAAATATAAAATTCAAAAAAAATATAAATTTTGAAAACAAAAATATAAAATTTGAAAAATTATATAAAATTTGGAAAAACATATATAAATTTCAAAAATATAGATATTAAATTTTGAAAAAAATATAAAATTCGAAAACATATATAACTTTCGGAAATATATATATATAAAATTCGGGAAAAATAAAAATTTTGAAAAATATATATTAAAATTTGAAAAACATATAAATTTAAAATATATATATAATTCAGAAAAAACATATAAATTCAAAAGAAAAGTAGTATTTTGGCTCTTTGAAGTTTTAATTAATGTATACTTGTATAGTTGTCTAGCCTCTATTCATGATTTTCTAATTTATTTGACTTTAAATGTTGTTGTGGTGTGTTGTACTTTGGTTACTTGTATTTTTTATACTTTTATTTGCATAACTATTTGAATTTATATAATTTTTATGAGTTTTATATATTTGTTTTGAATTTTATATATTTTTTTGGAAATTTAATATTTATTTTTTGAAATTTATATATTTTTACGAATTTTATATATTTATTTCGAATTTTATATGTTTTTTTTTCAAAATATATATATATATTTTCTAATTTAATATTTATTTTCGGATTTTATAATTTAATCAATTTATTTATTTTATTTTATTTATTATTTATTATATTTTTATTATAGAGTATTATTATTAATTCAATATTTATTATTTTTATTAGGTTAGAAGGGGTATTTTAGGAATTTCATTTTGTTTTGGGGGTAAATTGCACATTTTTGAAACATAGTGGATTTATACACATTTTGAAATTATAGGAAGTTTTTCGCACCAGGATGAAACTGTAGGGGTTTTTCGCTCATAACCCAAAGTTAAATAATAGTTCTCCAGGTTTCAAAAGTAATGTTGATCTTTCTTTTAGGTTGCGTTTGGTAACGGTGCGGTGCGGTGTTAATTTTTGGTTTTAGGTTGGGTTTGGTTGGATTTGGTTTGGTGTGGTTTTATTTTGATTCCAAACCATGTTTGGTGCAGATGATTTTGGTGTGAGAAAAAGTGATGCTAAAAAACCAAACCATGTTTGGTAGAGTTTGTATGGGTCGAAATTCCGAAACCAAACCATGTTTGGTAACTTGGAATGGTTTCATATTTTATTTATAAATATTAAAATTTATAATATTAAAATATATTTAATATTAATATATTAAAATATATTAATATTAATATAAATATATTAATTTTTAGGAAAGATAATAAAACTATAATATTAAAATATATTAAATTTCCAAAAATATATTTTAATATTAATATATTAAAATATTAATAATATAATAATATTAATATATTAATTTTTAGGAAAGATAATAAAATTATAATATTAAAATAACTTCCAAAATTATATTTTAATATTAATATAAATATTAATATATATTAATATATTAATATAATAATATTAATATTAATATATTAATTTTTAGGAAAGATAATAAAACTATAATATTAAAATATATTAAATTTCCAAAAATATATTTTAATATTAATATATTAATTTTTAGGAAAGATAATAAAACTATAATATTAAAATATATTAAATTTTCAAAAATATATATTAATATTAATATATTAATTTTTAGGAAAGATAATAAAACTATAATATTAAAATAACTTCCAAAAATATATTTTAATATTAATATATTTTAATATATTAATATTAATATATTTTAATATTAATATTAATATATTTTAATATTAATATAATATATTAATATGGTGCAACTATTTGGTTTTGGTTTGGGGTGAGATGGTGTAACCATTTGGTTTTGGTTTTGGTTTTGGTTGCTACAGTACCGCATCACCAAAAACCACCTCATTAGATGGTTCCAAAATCATGGGTTGGTACCATCATTTGGTACCATTGGTTTGGTACTGTTGTACCAACACCAATCCTACCAAACATGGGTTGGTACCACCATTTCGTACCAAAACCAAAAAACTGGTACCAAAACCAGTTACAAAACATGCCCTTAGTTTAAGTCTGATTAACACCGATCTTCTTTGCTATAAAATTTGACAATTATTTTTGTTCAAAAATTATTTTAAAATTGAAGAATGTTTTTCTAAATTTTAAATTAGTTATTTGGCTCATAGTTTTTTTAACAATGATCCTCTCCCGCTTCAAAAATTATTTTAAAATTGAAGAATGTTTTTCTAAATTTTAAATTAGTTATTTGGCTCATAGTTTTTTTAACAATGATCCTCTCCCGCTTTATCTCACTTTAGACATGTGGAGCACAATCCATCGGTGTAAAGAGGGGCACATCATTTAAAAATTCAAACTGCATGAAGGTATAATTGTAATTATAAAATACATGAATGTTGATGTGAATGTCTAGGACTTCCAATTGTGCTCGGTAAGTAGGATTCTAGTTCTAGTTTTAACTCCTTGTGAATTTTATGTGTCAGAATGAGGTGGTGGTTAGTCAAACAAAAATGCTGATTTGTGAAGTTTTGATTAGTGTACTAAATTTGATTAGGCTATATTGATAAGGATTGAGAATGATAATTTTTATTCATGATATTAGAAAAGTTAATTTCGTCTTTTTATATATGAAAAAAATATTTTGTATAAAAAATAAGTAAAACACAAAGATATGATTAGGATTGTAAATCGAGCCGAGCTTTGAAATGTTCAAACTCAGTTTATTTATTAAACGAGCCTAAAAAATGCGTTCAGATTTGGTTCATTTGCTAAAAGAATGAGCCCAAGCCGAGCACTAGGTTTAACGAGTTGAGCCCAAACTTGCTCCCGATCCACTTGATTTAGTTACAATATATATTACTTTTGTCAATAAATCACCTAAATTGAGTTGTTGTAGAATTTATTTTTTTAACATATTTTCAAATTTTAGAATAATATATTCCTTCGTTTTTGTTATTTTGCTTTATCTATATTCCTTTTTCAGTAGTATAAATTTTTTTAAAGTGATTCTTACGAAATGACCACATCAGTCTTATAATTATTAACAACACTTCACAAATTCTTTAATTTGAATACCTTTTTTTTATATGAAATAATCTTACTATTTATTTTAATCGGGCCTATTCGCGAGTCGGACTCATTAATGTTCAAACTCAGCTCGTTTACTAAACGAGACTAAAAAATGTGCTCAAATTTGGCTCCTTTACTAAACGAACGGCTCGAGCAAAGCTCTAAACAAACCAATCCTGAGTCTGCTCACAAGCGACTCGGTTCATTTGCAACCCTAGATATAATGGGTTTGTTAATCGGTGCAACTTCAAAAAAAGCAATCAAAGATAAGATCGAAAAGAATGAAACGCATGTAGTGGTCATTATAACGGTTCCTTCTGATCCTAGAAAACGTTCGAAAAAACCTGCTACAAAACAACCGAGCAGGGGCAAAAATATGATAACTAAATACATAATTTCGAGTGTGATCGGACAACCAAAAATTTGACAATGACAGAGCAGTCTGTGATTTCTTTTTCGATCGACGCCCAAAGAAGAGTCGCGGTAGTTTTAGTCACAAGGAGTTGATGATAAAATCCATGGACGTTCTAGTGGACATTATGCACTTGTTACACAACAACCCCTTAGAGGAAGGGCTAAGCATGGGGAACAACGGGTAGGAGAAATGGAGGTTTGGGAAGTCTAATCCTTTTGTCGCTGCAAGGCTAGCTAATCGTACGCAGCAGGCTCAAAGACCCCTGGTTCTAAAGGCACATGAATCCGAACGCTATGTTGAATGTGCAACCGACACTACACTACGTAGGTACTTGTGTAAGTGAGGCATCGGTCGGTCCTAGAAACGGCGGCAGCAACGCGAGCGCGAGAAATTAACGACCGGACGTGTTGCAACCTAGGGATCACTGAGCAGCTCTTTCGCTCAATTGGGATCGGGGGGGATAGCACAAACCTAAACCCGCTTGGGATACAGAAAAACGACAAGGTTTTTGGCTCGCTATAAAATAAGGAGAAGGATCAAATACATGGGAACTAGAAGTTTAGGGTCTGATTGATTTGTATTTTTTAAAACAGTTTTTTATTTTTTGAAAATTGAAAATTAGAAAACTGTATAAAAATTTGTTTGGTTTGATTTTTTGAAAACTTTATTAAGAAAATTAAGTTATAAAAGTGTTAGTTTTCAGATAACTCCTTTTTATTTTTCTCAGAAAACAGTTTTCAATTTTCAGAATTCTCAAGAACAGTTTTTAGAGATACAAATGGCCCATTTGGAAACCAGTGTTTGTCGTTTTTGTTTTTGTCATCTTAAGAATAAAAAACATTCTTGTTCTTGTCCTTGTTTTCTACCTTGAAAACAAAAAAACTCAATTTTTGTTTGGGATAAAAAAATAAAAAACACGAGTCTTCTTCTTCTCCTACACACACACACATTCACACACACGGGGTTTCGATTTTGAATTATTGGGTGTCGAATGTGATGGAGGGGGTTTGATGGTGATAGAGTTGCAGTTGCAAATGGTGGAGAGGGGTTCAATTTGGGGTTTGCATAGTTGATTTAGGGGTTTCGATTTGGCGTATTGGGTGTCGAATTGGGGTTAGGAAAGTCGATCTAGGGGTTGTGGTGGTGTCGACGGGTGGTGGGTGGTGTCGATTGGGGTTAAAGTGGTGTGTGTGTATATATATATATGGGAGGGGGGGAAGGGGGGTTCAATTTGGGGGTTTGATGGTGGTCGAAGGTTGTGGTGAAGGGTGCTGAAGGGTGGGGGGGTGGGGGGGGGGGGGGGGGGGGGGGGGGGGGGGGGGTGGCATTGGTGGTGGTTGAGGGTGGAGGTGAAAGGGTGGTGTCGGGTAGAAGGATGTGCAGAAAAATTGTTTTTATTTTTGCTGGTGGTGGTGGAGGGTCGAATTAGGGGTTGCAGAACTGTTCGTGCATATTTTCTCTGTTTGTTTTTTTGAAAAATCCCAAAGAAAACAAAAAAACAGGTTTTTGTTGTTCCCTTGTTTTTTCTACTATTCACGAAAACACTTTCCAAATTAAGAACAGAACAAATAGTAAAAAGGGTTGCCAAACATGTTATGTTCTACTAAACAGTGCCAAAAAACAAAAACAAGGTTTCCCAACGGGGCCAAACCAAACAGGCTCTTAGTATAAGATGGCTTAACACCTCGCGATGCTTACACCTCTCACCTATCGAAGTTCTATTCAAAAACCTCGTCCGAGAACTTATATAGAGAAGGATTTCCCGCTAACTACAATTCTTCTATACCAACTTAGCTGTCTGGCGCTGCTATTGGCATAACAACCGGTACGCCATATGTTGACACAATTGCATGCAATTCCCCTAACGTTTTAATAATATAAAAAATCTCCCTTAATTGCACATTCGTTGTAACATTTAACCTTTTTTGTTCAAAGTTGACGCTGGAAATTTACTTTATTGGTTAATAAAGACATATTATGGACCAAACTCCCTATTTTACTATTGTTATCCTTGAAATTACATTTGAACCCTTACTTTTGCATTCAAAACTACTATAATACCCTAACTTTTTTTACCAAATCGCCCTCATATGTATTCTATATGAACCCATTTGAGTGTTTGTTTACCTACTCTCTCTCTCTCTAAAAATCACTCATTATCTCTCTACAAACATTTTATGATGATTTGGGAAAGATAAATGGCGTATATGAAATGATAGTTGGCATAACAACCGTTTTTGGTGGATTTTGAAATTCGTTTATGAATTTTTAAAAACTCATTCATTTCTGAATTTTTAGCCGTTATCCCAAGATTCACTCACCCTGTGAAAATCTCGCTGTTTCGACTCAAAGCACACTCAATTGCAGGTACTTTCATTCATTCTTCAATTGAACCCTAAATAAACTATCTTTGATTTCCCCGAAAACAAAATTCAATAGGGTTCTTTTTCATGTCCTTGAATCGATCTGATTGGACCGTTTGGTGGATTTTGTAATTCGTTTGTGATGGATTTTTGGTACTAGGGATTTTTAGTGACTCGAATTTGGGGTTTTCACTTTTTTTTTGTTGATATTGTAGTGGATGCTTATGGGTTGTGGTAAGTTAGGGTTTTCTAATTGCAGAGGTCTATTTCGGGTCTACGGATATTGCTCGTCCGGTTAATTTCTCCGGCCTGAAAGGATTTGAAAGGTTATTTCTTTTCCGTCAATCTAGTTGTAATTTTCTTTATTTGGTTTATATTTTCTGTGTTTTTATTATTGTATCAATATCTGAAAATACTTAGAAGATGGTGAAATAAGTCTAGAGGGAGATAAATAGACTTTTTATGAATTAATTGACAAATTAAAATTTTAATTGCATAATAGTCAATTTTAATTCAATTATATGACAATATAAACCACACAATAATAAATATAAGTGCAGAAAATAAATTAGAGGCGACACCAATATATTTACGTGGAAAAACCTTGGAAAGACTCCAAATAAAAAATCACGGATACGCTCGGGTATCGATGCACTATGAATCAAGAAGTACAAGACTCTATGAAGTTTTAGACTTACAAATCACTCTGATCTACCTTTCTCCACTCGACGTCTGATAGTCTTGAATCACTCACGCTCCACGAAGCTCTCGCTCCGATCTCCGTACTCTGATGGCTCCGCTTCTCAACAGATTAAATAACTATGAAGCCTCCTACTTCAATCAAGGTGGTATGATGATTTTTCAACAACTAGATCATCCAATTATGCATAACGATTTTCGGTGTAGAAGCACAATTGAAAAATCTCAAACCAAGAGAGAACTAGAAAATATATAATCACTCAATAATTTTCTCTCTCTAAATATCTCTGTAGAAAAATATGAATTAGTAGAATAATTGCAGAGATCTCTCAAAAATCACACCATTCTCTTAGGTTTAACTCATATATATATAGAAGAGTCTTCAATTAATGATAATAATCATTTTTCAATTAGGATTCGTATTTCTACAATTCAAATCTTCCAAATATATATAAATATGTCAATGATAGTCCAATATACTGATAATAGCTTCAAATCATGTCCCAAAATGGTTAGGAATTGATTGTATCTCAATATAATACCTCCTAAAAATAAATCTGCGTAGCCACTTACCGAGTACTCGGTGACTGTTCTACCAAGTACTCGGTGAACCTTTTCGTGCGCAAGTGTGTGCAAGTTAACAAAAATAATCTGGTGGTTTTCAACACTTTTGCGCAAATGGCCACAAGTTTGCACTTTATCGAGTACTCGGTGGAACAAAATACAAATTTCTTTGAACTTGTTTCTCCATTACACTGCCGTTTCCAGCCGCTGTTCCACTGAATATCATTTGTATCTTCACCACTTTGTACATACATTTAACACTTAACAACTCAATCTAAAACACCAAAACTCTCAACATGGTTTTTGATCAGAATAATGTCATTACATAAATAAATGTTCTTACAATCTCCCCATTGACATTTCTGAGACAAAAACATGTTTTACAAATATATCTTCACGATAAAATAAAATCTATACCTATGAACACACACCGACAAATATAGACATAGACTTTTCTTTTGATCTCATGATGATTTACGAATCCTGCAATCACAACACTTAAACAAACATACATGTGGAAAACAAGTGTGGAAAACAAATAACAGGAATAATCAATATTAAATGATCATAAATAAAATGAATAATTTCAACATAAAGTATAATGATCATTAATCAGTAACAATTAATTCTCCCCCTCAAATAAATATTTCTCTCCCTTAACTGTATATCTCTCCCCTTTACTAAATATTTTTTTCCTTTTTTGTCACTGAAATGACAAAGTAATAAATCATAATAAAAATCAAGATACTTGAAAGAGAAGACACAAAGTGTAAACATTGGAAAAATATTTGGGAAGATTAGAGAATCTAAGCAAAACTTATAGAATTACATAGAACTCTAAAGAATATATCCAAACTCTCGGTTTACAAAAAATCTCTACAATGCATGAACTTAATTTTAATGCATGAAAGCAAAATGCTTCAATAAAATAAAATAAAAATTGTTCTTATAAACATGAGGTTTAAATATACTGTCCAAAAATTCTTTCATTCATCATTCTTGTATGCTCATGAAATCAAATAATCATTACTCATGCAAATGCTATAATTTTGTTAGAATAAAATGCATACAAGTTATCTCCACACTCTCATACACAATAATCTTCATGAATTAAATTTAAAAGAATTGTCCCCACAGTGGTGAAATAAACTTGCTAATTTCTACAGCCGATCCACATATTCTTCTGTGTTTTTGTGAACATTCTCTATGGTAGACCAATCTCCCTTCTTCTATTTCATTGATCAAACTTTGTCATGCTAAAAACATTTTTTTTTTTTATCATTTTTTGTCTTTTTAAGTCTCCAGACTTTCCAGCGGGGATTTTTAATCCCGACCAACTGGGCCCGAGCTTCTTCCATGAAATTTATGTTCATCAATTTTCTCCCCATTTTGGATTGAAGAACTGTTTTTTTACATTTTTTTATTATTTTTATATATATTTTCAACTCTCCTCCATACTACTCCCTTTCACATGGTAACAAAGTTAATTCTTTAACTACATAGTCAAATGTTAATTAATTGTTCCATAGAAAGCATGTGCATATGCTTATAGATCAAAACCATCATTCTTGGTTTCAATTTCACTCATCTATTCACTCATGTGGACCACATCTTAAAAAATTAATTTAATCAAACTATTATATAATCATGAGTGAGATAATTGTATACACAATATCTTTCTAGTCATAACATGTACATTATCTATACCCTGCTCACATGTTTTAAATGATGAGTTAACGATTAGCTCATTATCTCTACCCTACTCACATGTTTCTAAGAAATTTTTGTTTTAAAATTTTTATGATGTTTTATGACATAATGTATGCATGAACAATCCTAACATTATCAAAAACATGATGCATGCATAATAATAAACAAAATTAAAAATGCACTATAACAAAAATGCATGATAATGTATCAATTCTAGGATAAAATATAATGCAAGATATTCCTAAAATGATACATATGTAGATATATATTCTAAAGAAAGCATGCCAATGGATTTTCTAAGACTTATATGCTTTTGAAAATCTAATGGTTTTGTAAAGATATCGGCTAACTGAGAATCAGTGGATATAAACTCTAGAGACACTACATTATCTTCAACAAGATCTCGAATAAAATGATGTCGAATATCTATATATTTTGTCTTAAAGTGTTAAACAAGATTTTCAGAAATATTTATAGCACTAGTATTATCACAGAAAACAACCATTGTGCTTTGTGAAAAACTATAATCCTGTAACATTTGACGCATTCACAAAATCTGAGTACAACAACTACCAACAACTATATATTCAGCCCCAACAGTGGAAATGGAGACACAATTTTGCTTCTTGCTATGCCAAGCAACTAAACAATTACCAATATAAAAACATCATCCACTAGTACTCTTTATATCATCTACATTACCAGCCCAATCAGCATCAGAAAAAGAAGCAATATCAGTATTAGATCCTGATGGGTAGCACAATTCATAATTAATAGTCCATTTTATATATTTAATAATACGTTTAACAACAGTAAGGTGAGACAATTTAGGACTAGTCTGATAACGTGCACAAATATCAACATTAAAAGCTATGTCAGGTCGACTGACAGTTAAGTACAATAAACTCTCAATCATACTTCTATAAAGTGTATAATCAACATCTTTACCTTTAGTGTCTATGCTAAGTTTGACATTTGTACTCATAGGAGTGCAAACATCCTTAGCCTTATCTAAACCAAACTTCTTTACTAATTCTAAAGCATATCTAGTTTGAGAAATAAAAATCTTATCAGTTAATTGTCTAATTTGTAGTCCTAGAAAGAAGTTTAATTCCCCAACCATACTCATTTCAAACTCATGCGTCATTTGGTTTCCAAAATAATGAGCAAGTTGATCAGAGGTGGAACCAAACACTGTATCATCAACATATATTTGAGCAATAACTATATTACTTTCAATTTTTTGTATTTGTCCACTCCCTATCGGGTAAAACTTGTTCCTAGCATGTAATCGGTCAATCTCTCATGCCAAGCTCTAGGAACTTGATTTAACCCATACAAAGCCTTCTTAAGCTTATAAACATGATCTGAGCAATAAGGATCTTCAAATCCTTTGGGTTGTTCCACATAAACTTCCTCATGAATAATGTCATTCAAAAATGTACTCTTAACATCCATTTGATATAACTTGAATCCAAGATGACATGCGATATCAAATAGAATACAAATAGATTCAAGTCTAGTTACTGGAGCAAACGTCTCATCAAAGTCTATACCTTCCAACTGTGTATAACCTTGAGCAACAAACCTAGTTTTATTTCTTATAACAATACCATTCTCATCCTATTTATTCTTGTATATCCATTTAGTACCTATTACATTTATATCCTTAGGTCTTGGCACAAGATACCACATATCATTCTTAACAAACTATTGAAGTTCTTCTTACATTGAATTTATCCATTCATTATCTTGAAGAACTTCTTTAACATTTTTTGGTTCTAAGACGAATGTATAACAAACATAAGAAATTTCATTCCTAACCTTTCTACGAGTCACCATCATTTAATCAACCGATCATATGACTTTATCTAGAGAATGATTCAACTTAACTCTAACAGATGGTTCTTTAGTAGAAGTAGGCTGAATATTATGAGATTATTCATGTGATCCTATAGGACTTGTAATAACTTCATGATCCACTTTCTCCTCTTCAATATCAATAGGAAAATCATCACTTAATATGAAAAACGGTTCACTTTCGTTTTCTTCTACTAAAGACCAAGACTCATCAACACATGAGTCATCAACAACCACATTGGCAGATTCCATCATGGTTTGTGTAAGTCACTAAAATACCCTATAGAGGGGGGGGGGGGGGGTGAATAGGGTTTTAAAAAATATTTCTAACTTCTTTTTCTTCTTACTAGAACATGCAACAAGGTTCAATATTAATTTACAAGGTAAAATATGCAATGAATACTTTTACTTAAATTCAACAAGCTATTTACCACAATATAAATTAAGCATGCATGAACATAAAGTAAGGAGATAGAGATAGAGATATTGACACCGTGATTTTTACGAGGTTCGGTAACTCCTACTCCTCGGCTCAAAGAATCCCCTTCCTTGAGACTTTCCCGATCCTCACACTATGGCTCTTCCTTCAATAGGTGGAATATCAAAACCTTTACAAAAGAGCTAACTAGCTCGTCACACAATCAAGAGAACAATCATCCCTTGATACAATGGGCTTCACTCACCCAAGATCACAAATTTGTGTATGCAATCAATATATCACTCAAGAAACAAAAACACTAAAAAACCCTAAGGCTTTTATGGAAGATAGATCAATATAAGCTCAAGTGTTTTTAGGTGATATTTCAAGAACTCAAGATATATATATTCTCACAATATATTTTCAATAAGAGAATAAGGTCAAGGCTTGAGTTTAAATCTTCAAAATGATAAGAGTGAAAAACGAGATTTTGATCTTTCTTGCTATCAGAAGATGCTTGAGAGAAAATTAGAGATGAACAATATTTGGAAAATTTCTCACACAAGAACCTTAAAATTTCAATCCATATATCTTTCTTTATATAGTGTAACACTAGGGTTTGGAGAGTGTTTCTCACCCTAGACAATGTGGAGAGTAGGACCTGAAAATCAGCAAACAAAATCATTTCTTTTTAGGCAAAAATATTGTTTAGAAATATTTTTCCTTAAAATCTTGAAGCACCCAGTCGACTGCCTCCATGCTTAGATTTAAAATATTTTTCCCAACGGCTAGGGTCAGTCGACTGCCTCAAGAAGGCCAGTCGACTGCCTTGGATAGGCCAGTCGACTGCCTCAGGCAATCAAAAATGTTCATAACTCTCTGGTTCAGTCAGTCGGCTGGGTCCTTAACTGCCAGTTGACTGCTTGGACAGGCCAGTCGACTGCCTCATGCAGTCAAAACGTTTTATAGCTCACTGGTTCATCCAGTCGGCTGGGTCCTTAATGGCCAGTCGACTGGGTCACAGTCAGTCGGCTGCCATTTCATGGCCAGTCGATTGGGTGACTCCAAGAATTGTTTTCAAGGTCCGTTTTTTATCCGTTTGAGTTTGTTTGATTTATTACTTGAGCTTATAAGACCAATCAACACATAAGATACCTTGTTACAATATTCTCACCCCGACCTATCTACCCCAGGTCTTGAGTCCAGCTTTTGTTCTTTCTTTGATCTTTTTGTCCTTCTTCGAGTTTGCGCTTGAGTTTCCTTATCGCTTGTTGCTTAGCAATCTTTCCGAATCATTTACATGTACTTGCTGAAACACTTAGCTCAAGGTCATATTAGTACCAAACACGGTTTTGAATGTTTTGTTAATATCAAAATAAGATTTATTGCTTGAAATAGAATTTCAAAGCCAACAGTTTGGATTCTAAGATTAAAAACCCTATATGCCCTACTAGTCAATGAATAACCTAAGAATATTCCCTCATCACTCTTATAGTCAAATTTTTCTAAAGATTCTCTATCTCTAAGAATATAACATTTAGATCAAAAAACCTTAAAATATTTAATATTTGGTTTCTTGGCATTCCACAATTCATAGTGAGTTTTTAAAGTGTCTGACATAAGATAAACTCTATTTAAAGTGTAACAAGTTGTGCTCACTGCCTCGGCCCAAAGATTTCTTGGAACATTTATTCTATTTAACATAACATTTGTCATTACCTGAAGAACCATATTCTTTTGCTCAACAACCCCATTTTGTTGTGGAGTATATGAAGCAGAAAATTCATGTTTTATTCATTTTTCATCACAAAATGTATCAATCCCTGAATTTTCAAACTCTTTTTCATGATCATTTCTTACTTTAGTAATGAGATAATTTTTCTCATTCTGAATTTTTAAACAAATATTCCTAAAATTTTCAGCAACTTTAGATTTTTCACTCAAAAATCCAACCCAAGTAAATCTAGAGTAATCATCGACCATCACAAAAATATACTTCTTACCTCCTTTGCTTAAGGTCCTAGTTGGTCCCATTAAATCAATATGCAATAACTCTAAGGGTCTAGAAGTACGTATGATATTAGTTTTCTTGTGTTGAAATCTAGTTTGTTTTCCTTTTTGACACGGACCACACACAAGACCTTTTCCATACCCAATCTTAGGAACACCTTTAACAATTTCATTTTTAGTAATCTTGGTTAAATCACGAAAGTTAACGTGTCTCATTCTTTGGTACCAAATTTCTATCTCATCAAGCTTAACCTTATTGCATGCTAATTTAGAATTAAGAATAACACAATAACAATTATTAGATGATTGCATACCTTCCATAACACAATTTCCAGAAGAATCAACGATTAAACATTTATTGAGAGAGAAATTGACATTATGATTATTATCACAAATTTGGCTAATACTTAATAAATTCGCTTTTAAATCCTCAACATAAAGCATATTTTCAAATCTAGGCATACCAGAAGCCACAATCGTTCATTTTCCTCGAACTCTAGACTTCTTTCCATCTCCAAAAGTAACTATCCCATCATTATTTTCCTCGAAAAAAGTAAATAATGACTTATCTCTAGTCATATATCTCGAACATCCACTATCCAAATACCAAGCACTAGAATCATATGTTCTAAGAGCAGTGTGATCAACAAAACAATGTAACTCACTTTTTCTTACCCATGTCTTTTTATTTTTCGGAGCTCTGATTGTCAGCTCTGACAAATTCTTTACCTCCTTACTTAAAACCCTAATTTGATCTTTAACATTGGATCTTCTTTGAGTTCTTGGATTTATTATTAAATTCAAATTACTTCTTCTCAATTTGAAACACATGGTTAGATATGTCCCTTCACACCACAATAATGACATATAGGAACAAATATTTGAAAAGCATTATTAGGAATCTTATGGTATTTAACGATAACATGAGGATTATTCTCAATCGATTTTCTGACATAAGATTGAACATTATGATTTTTATCAGTTTTACCTTGAGAAAAATTAGATACTACTTGGGAAGCTCTAATAAAAGTAGTTTTGGGAATGATATTATAATTACCCGTTGTTCCTATGAAACTCAATCCTTTAGTATTTTTCACAGATTTACCTATACTCAACATATGATCAAGCTTAAGGGTTCCACTAGACCAGTTGTAAATAGTTAAGTTAACATCCTTCAATTCCTTTTCCAACACCTCAATTCTCAAAGATTTATCATCTATATCAGATCTTAGATTGACTAATTCATTATTTAGATCATCTACACTTTTCAAAGAATGATTCATTTCTTGTTCAGACTCAATCAATTTTTCAGACAATTGAGCCTTTTTGTTCTTTAAGAGTTTTAGGGTTTGGGGACTATTGGCTAATTCACCTCTTAAAGAGTGTAATTCTTTGTCCATTCTTAAATATTTAGTCAATAGTTGATTGTGATGATAGTTAAGTTGAGTAAGTTTCTCAAGTAATTCATCGTAAGAAGCTTAATGCACGTCATCACAATCTTCATTACCCTCAGAATCTTCATCTCCAGATATCGACCACCTAGTAGCAACTTCTTTAATCTCCTTGCTTTGTGCAGCTAACACGGTGTAGTTCTCAGACTCATCACCTAATCTGAGTCTGTCGCATCACTAGCTGATCCATTATCAGATTCATCATCCCAAATGACAACTAAGCCTTTGGATTTTTTCAAGGTGTTTGCACACTCTGCAGCTATGTGACCAAACCCTTTACACTCAAAACATTAAGGTTTCTTCTTTTTAAGATCAAACTGGTTATTCCTATATTGGGGTTTATTCTTATTTCTAAAATCATTTAATTTATCCCCAAAATTATGTCATTTTCCACTTCTTTTGCCACTATTAGCCTTAGCAAATTTGTTTAACCTTTTAGCAAATATGAAAATATCATTCATATTTAAATCACTTTCTCTATCAGATTTAAACAGATCTTCTCTAGTGATTTTAAAGGCTATGCTTTTTTCTTAAGCGATGCTAGACTTTTTAGGGGAACTTTTGAACATCTCCATCTCATAAGATTTTAGATTTTCAATCAATTCTTCAAGTTTAATTTATTTAAGACTCATTACTTCAGAGATAACAGTAACCTTAGACCAAAAATGTTCAGGGAGAGACCTAATAATCTTTTTCACTATAGTAGTCTCAGGAATGGACTCTCCTAGATTATAACAACTCATTACTATATCGGTTAGTCTATCCTTGAAGTCAGCAAAAATTTCATCCTCTTCCATTTTAAGCTGTTCAAATTTAGAATTTAATACTTGTAGTTTCGATTCTTTAACTTTTGAAGTCCCTTCATAAGTTACTTGAAGAATATCCCAAACTTCTTTAGCATTTTCACACGTAGCAATTCTTTTAATTTCACTAGAGGTAACGGCATTGTATAAAGCATTTAAAGCTTTAGAGTTCCAATTAGAACTGTTTGTTTAAGCAGTAATCCACTAGTTAGTCAGTTTTAATTTAGATTTATTAGTAGTCGCATATATCACAGTGGGAGGTGAATATCATATTTTTATAGCAAACCATGCTCTCTCATCAAGAGATTTTAAGAATGTTTTCATCCTAGCTTTCCAATACGTATAATTAGAGCCATCAAACAAAGGGGACCTAGATACGGAACCTTCTTCACGAGGTAAGTCCATCGTCTAAGTTTAAGATCTAACCCTAGGTCGTTAACCTAAATCAGGGCAATCCTTGCTCTGATACCAATTGAATATACTTAGAAGACGGTTAAATAAGCCTAAATGGGGGGGGGGGGGGGGGGGGGGGGTGAATAGACTTTTTATGAATTAATTGACAAATTAAAATTTTAATTGCGGAATAGTCAATTTTAATTCAATTCTATGACAATAGAAACCACGTAATAATAAATATAAGTGCAGAAAATAAATCAGAGACGACACTAATATTTTTACGTGGAAAAACCTCGGATACGCTCGGGTATCGATGCACTATGAATCAAGAAGTACAAGACTCTATGAAGTTTTAGACTTACAAATCACTCTGATCTGCCTTTCTCCACTCGACGTCTGATAGTCTTGAATCACTCGCGCTCCACGAAGCTCTCGCTCCGATCTCTGTACTCTGACGGCTCCACTTCTCAACGGATCAAAGAACTATGAAGCCTCCTGCTTCGATCAAGGTGGTATGATGATTTTTCAACAACTAGATCATCCAATTATGCATAGCGATCTTCGGTATAGAAGCACAATTGGAAAATTTCAAACCAAGAGAGAACTAGAAAATATATAATCACTCAATAATTTTCTCTCTCTAAATATCTCTGTAGAAAAATATGAATCTGTAGAAGAATTACAGAGATCTCTCAAAAACCACACCCTTCTCTTAGGTTTAACTCATATATATAGAGAAGAGTCTTCAATTAATGATAATAATCATTTTCCAATTAAGATTCATATTTTTACCATTTAAATCTTCCAAATATATATAAATATGTTAATGATAGTCCAATATAATGATAATAGCTTCAAATCATGTCCCAAAATGGTTAGGAGTTAATTATATATCAATATAATACCTCCCAAAAATAAATATGTGTAGCCACTTACCGAGTACTCAGTGGTTGTTCTACCGAGTACTCGGTGAACCTTTTCGTGCGCAAGTGTGCGCAAGTTCATAAAAACAATCAGGTGCTTTTCAACACTTTTGCGTAAACGGCCACAAGTTCGCACTTTACCGAGTACACGGTAACAATCCTACCGAGTACTCGGTGGAACAAAATACAAATTTCTTTGAACTTGTTTCTCCATTACACTGTCACTTCCAGCCATTGTTTCACTGAATATCTTTTGTATCTTCACCACTTTGTACACACATTTAACACTTAACAACTCAATCTAAAACACCAAAACTCTCAACATGGTTTTTGATCAGAATAATGTCATTACATAAATAAATGTTCTTACAATATCAAATTCGTATGATGATTTTTGGTACTAAAAATTGTCAGTTACTCAAACTTGGGGTTTTCACATTTTCTTTGTCAATATTGTAGTGAATGTTTATGGGTTGTGGTAAGTCGGGGTTTTCCAATTGCATAGGTCTATTTCGGGTCTATGAATATTGCTCGTCCGGTTAATTTCTCTGGCCTGAAGGGATTTGAAAGGTTATTTCTTTTCCGTCAATGTAGTTGTAATTTCCTTTATCTGGTTTATAATTTATGTGTTTTTATTATTGTATCAATATCAAATTCGTATAAGTGATACTCTCTAAATTCTCTTCTTAATTGTTTTATTTTCAAACGATTCTGGTAATTTCTTTAGTCCTCTTTTCTCAATTAGGGTTAGGGTTCTCTCTTTTACTGGTAGATTTTGTTGGAAGTGCTTCACAGTTGAGTTCTGTGATCATTTACATATTTTTATCCACTCTAATATTTTGAATAAATTGTTATTTATTATGAAAGCCTTTGTATCATTCTTGCTTCATGAAATTTTCTGCACTAAAGAGAAATTTAATAACTAACTTTATGAAATTTAATTTGAATTTAAAATATGGAACTTTAGTGTTTTGGGGCTGTAGTTGATGGGAGTATGATTGGACAATGGTTGCCCATTGATTCTATAGGTATATCGAATTAAAACTGTTGTATGGAACGATTTTTTGGTGGATGGTATGCTCATTGATTATATTTATGTATTAAAAATATAAATACTTAATGAACTGGATATGAGATGTTTTAGATTGTTGAATATCTATATGCTAAATTATGATACATTGATTTAAGTATTATTATTTTATTCTATTTTTAAAATAAATCGGAAATAAATTTAAATAAATAAACTATTATGAATGAGACATGAAATATTCAATATGGAAACGGTTAATAGAAATTAGATGTGTATGTAACCATTGGATGAATATACTTGCACAATATATAAGTTTGCTTAGAGTTAGATGTCATGTATTTCATGCTCAGTCTCTCTCATTGTTGCAACATATTGACATTTTACATATTTTTGTTTTTATTCACTCATGAATATTACTCTTGTGATTTTGAAAAGTTCCTATATATGGCATTCTCTTTGAAAATAACATATTTTTCAGAACCCCGATATGTTTTGTAGGAACTGCTAGCCCAACCAAATTCGATCAATGTACTAAAATAATTCTATAAGCATTGACCCTTTGATTAAAACCCTGGAAAGGCTGATGGATCTCATCACTGCCTTTACTTAGTTTTCCCCTTTATTCCTTAATTAGGCAACTATTGTTCATTTGACTGTTATGTTGACTTCCAACCAGCTCCCTGTTATCCCTATTTGCTTATCACAACTAAGATGGAGGTTCTGCCTGTATACCAAAATTGCATGGAAAAACAAGTGTACATGTCATTAAGGTCATAACCTGGACTTACTTTTTGGCCTTTTTGCAGTTGTGTGCCTCTATAAAGCACGGAAGAATCAATGGAGAAAGAAGACTTATATAAATTAGTGATTTAAAAAATTAAAAATAAAATCTAGGATAAGGAGGAGAGAGGGTGGGCCTATCTTCCACAAGAACTTCTTCAGCAAATAATGGGACTATTTTTGGTTCATTGGCCAAAAACGGGTTTTAACAACATGTAAAAATTGGAGATATGTGGCTAGGGTTCCTCCCTTAAAATGACTTCCATGGCTCATGTCATTTGGTGAGAAATGGCCATCTCTTTGCTCCAATTATGCCCTCTATGACCTTTCTGGAAAAAAAAACCTTATAAGATCAAGCTTAATTACAATGACCCAATTCAAATGTTGTTTTTTGGTTATGGTACTAAAGTTTACAATTCCAAATTTGGCTGGTTATTAGTGTACAAGAGTACTAATTGTTTCCTATGCAATCATTTCACCAAGGAGGTCATAGAAATTTCTGTTTCGTTCGAATTTTGTGTGGTTACATTCTCATCTCCGCCAATAGATCTCGAATGCATGATATCTGTTGTGGCCTTTTGTCACGACCCAAAACTCAATGCTCTGATATCATTCTGTCACGACCCGGATAATGATTTTGTAAAGGTGGTAACTCGCGAAGAAAACTAATCCGCAAGGCTTATTTATTTGGGAAATGGCCCAAACTTTATTTATTTGGGATATGGCCCAGGTTTGGAATATTTGGGGAAACCGGCCCAAGTAAAAGATTATTTAGGAGATTGGCCCAAATAATTGATTACTTGGGGAAATAGCCCAAATATGGTTTTTACGCGAGATCTTGCATTATACAGAGGGAGGTATGAGGGGCTGATGTGTTTTATAGCTCGCATCAGAAACTCATAACCCTATATGCTGCTCGCGTAGGGAGTACTATTCGGAATCTAGGGGAAATGCTGAGGATAAGTAAATAGTGGGTCGCGACCTTATTTACACCGTCCTAAGCAAGAGTACCTTAGAGAGACCGATAGTATTCAGGGACATGATCAAGACATGCATGATTGGTCATGACCCAGCAAAGCTATAACGGCATCCTTGGCTAAGGATAAATCAGATCCGCGATGAAATAGGTGCGGATCACGGGGCATGGCGCACAACATGACCCATGCATAAGATTACACGAATCCGTTTCGCATAGTCGAATGCAAGATAACACTGTGCAAGGTATTTATGGCGCACTGTATAAATCCGCGCATGAGATTACGCGAATCCGTTTCGCGTAAACAAATGCGCGAGATGATATTGTGCAAGGAACTTATATCGCGGATTGGTACGCAGGAGCCACATCGCGAGACAGATGCTGACGTGGCAATACAAGTCCGCGAGGATTACTGAACACTCACATCTATAAATAGAGGTACGAGAGCTCATTTGAAGAGGGGGACTTTTCGGAGACTAAGAGAGAGAAATTCCTAGAGAAAGAGAAAGCATTTCTCAAATACTTGTACTCACTATCTTTTCTTCCATTTTTTCTGTAAAGCAAATCAAAAGCAAGAAGAATATCATTGCCGTTATTTTACTGACGAACTTGTGTAGAAACTATCTTCACATCATCAACTTGCGAACCCCCTACATTAAAGGCGACTCCGCTGGGGAGAAGATGTCTTCTGCACAAGTGGAGCCTCGTCAGCCTCGACGGAGAGGTTGTCCATCGACCCGGCGTACTGAGCAAGTCGAAGAAGAAATGGTGGCACAAACACAAGGAGGGGAACCAGTCCAGCCAGCACAAAGACAACGTCGTCGCGCGAATGTTGGTGAGGATCAGGCAGAAACCCCTCCGATGGCAGAGCCAATACAGAATTCAACGGAATTGCCATCGGTTGTACTACAAACTCTTCTCAACATCCAAGAAACGCAAAAGGCCATTCTTCACTTCATGGAGGCCTCACGCGTTTCAGTACCAAGCACTGAATCACCTAGGATGGACAATCAGACTTTGCCAGAGGATTTAGCACAAGAACTTTTTCGCGAGTCAGTAAGAATTGAACCCCTGGAAAAAGAGCCATACATCACAAAGGAACAACTGCGAGCAATCCTGAACGAAAAATCTGAAATAGAGGAAGTTGAAATTGCCCCGCCATACCATCCTAGTATCATGGCGTTGCCTTATCCAGAAAACTATGGGGCACCAAGCTTTCATCAGTTTGATGGCAAAAAGAGGAATGCGAAAGAACACATTGCCAGGTTCGCGGATGCTCTGGGACCTCACAGAAACAATGAATACTTGAAACTTAGAGAGTTCTCTAAATCTTTAACTGGAACAACATATACATGGTATACTGGCCTCGCTCCGGCTTCAGTAACCAGTTGAACGGATATGGTGCTCAAATTCTACACAAAATTCTTCCAAGCTGATGAGGAGGTCTCAATGATTTCACTTACAAGGCAAAGATAACGCTTTGGGGAAAAGGCGGCGGTTTATGTCCGGAGATTTCGCGAGACTGCTTTACAATGTCATGAACCAATTTCCGAACTACAATTGATCAAAATTTGTATAAAAGGAATGCTGCGGGAATACATAGTGCATCTGGTCAATAATGAGGTCAAAACTTTTTCTGCACATGTTGATAATGCCCGAAGGTTGGGAGAAGTTTTGGCTCCCCCAACACGACCAAACATCAGTACTAGGCGAATACCGATGGTAGCAGCTACGCAGAACGAAAAGTCCAGGGAAGAGCGTACTGGGAGATCTGAACCGCCCCGTTTACCTTTCAGTGAAAAAGAGGCAGTTGCTTTGCTGAATCAATGGGTCGCAGATCGTGTCATAACGCTACCTCCAATACAAAAGGTGTCATCGAGAGAGGAAAGGATGAAGATCAACTATTGTCCTTATCACAGGAGTATTCGGCATTCGTTGATGAGCTGCTGGGATTTTCGAGGTCTGGTACATCAAAAAATAGTATCGGGAGACTTGGAAGTGGCAAAAAATGTAGTTAATGAGACTTTCCTTGCACATGTGGCTGTGGTGACCGCCAGAGACAGTACTGAGGATATGACCAACACCACCAAGTATGAATGTCCGCCAGTACGTGAGGCAAAGGAGAATGCTATGATAGACGTCTTCTTCAATCAACTCCCAATACAGGAACATGTGAAGGAATTCTTGAAAGAGCAAACAGTTGCTGCACTCAATCATACCATTGTAATTCCGCAGCATGAGAAGGATTCCAGTAAGATCACATTTTCTGAAGCAGACAAGCAAGTGCCATTTGCCCACAATTGACCTATGTATGTACCAGCTATGGTGAACGGTCGGGAGATGAAACGAGCCTTCTTAGACGGAGGAGCATCAGTTAATTTAGTCCCGTTAGCCACTTTACGGATGATAAAATTTCTTGAAAGCAAGATCGTAAACCATACCATAGCAGTTACTGGTTTCAATGGAGATCAGTAGGCCACTATGGGATTCGCAACATTAGATCTCAAAATCGGGAAAATAAGGGGGCCTACTAAATTTCATGTCATTCAAGGAGAGCCCTCATATCAGTTGTTGCTGGGCAGACCATGGATCCATGAGCACGGCGTAGTACCGTCATCCTATCATCAAGTGATGAAGGCCAATTGGGGAGAAGGGATTATGACTGTAAAAGCATCCAGGAATCCATTTTGCGCATCTGAAGCACATTTTACAAATGCAGTCTATTTTTCAGAATACAGTGAAGAGGACGAACCCGGTGTTTTTGCTACACCGTTACCAAAATGGAAAGGATCGGATGATGGAAATTCAACTAAGCGAAAGCTCGAGGAGGTGAGCTGGTCGCGGGTCAAAATGCCTGATGGGCGAATAATGTATAAATTATGACGGGGTTGGGGGTCAGAAACCTGCACAGCCGGCATTAACCCCGGGAAAGAAGAGATTGAACAAGGAAAACTGAGCACAGACCCTGAAGTAATAAAAGTGAATCCACGACCAGAGCACGGTTTGTCTGAAGTGGACATAGGCGATGGTACAGATCCACGACCTACCTTCATAAGCAATACGTTGCCGGACGAAACTAAAATCGCTTTGATAGAATTACTCAAAGAATTTCGGGATGTGTTCGCTTGGGACTATAGTCAAATGCCAGGACTTAATGTTGGATTGGTAAGCCACCATCATCATGTAAATCCCGCATCGGAGCCAAAGAAACAAAAACAACGAGTATTTCACCTCGATTTAGAGGTACAAATTAAGGCGGAAGTGGAGAAGCTGCTAAAAGCAGGATTCATCAAGCCAACCCAACATCCAACCTGGCTCGCGAATATTGTGCCTGTGAAGAAGAAGACTAGGCAGATACGCGTATGTGTAGACTATCGCGATCTCAATAAGGCTTGCCCAAAAGATGATTTCCCTCTACCCAACATTGACACTATGGTGGATGCAACCTCAGGACACGAGATTTTCTCATTAATGGATGGATTCAATGGGTACAATCAGATTAAGATGGCGCCGGAGGATGCAGAGAAAACTACTTTTCGCACCCCAATGGGGAATTTCCACTACACGGTCATGCCATTTGGGCTTAAAAATGCCGGAGCTACATATCAACGCGTCATGATAGCTATATTCCATGACTTGATGCATAAAACTGTCGAGGACTATGTTGACAATTTGGTGGTAAAATCCAGAGTCACGCAAGATCATGTGGGTGATTTGCGAAAGGTACTGCAACGATGTCGCGAGTATAATTTGAAAATGAATCCCCTCAAATGTGCCTTTGGAGTACCAGAAGGAAAGTTCTTGGGGTGTGTTGTACATCGACACGGCATTGATATGGACCCGACGAAAGCTAAGGCAGTATTAGAAATGGCTCTACCCGCAACTCGTAAAATGTTGAAAACTTTTATGGGGAAGATATCTTATCTGAGGAGGTTTATCCTGGCACTAGCAGAGGTAACTCACCCACTCATGCCTTTGTTGAAAGAAAAATCTGTATACAGCTGGGTAAAAGAGCAGCAAGAGACCTTTGAGAAGATCAAAATTATTTTGGCATCACCAAAAACAATGGTCGCGCCCGAGTCAGGAAAACCGTTGATAATGTATCTCACTTCCACCAATAAATCTGTGGGAGCTCTGTTGGACCGGGAACATGAGGGGGAAGAAAAGCCTGTTTATTACATCAGTCGGGTGCTCAAAGGACCAGAGTCGCGATACACATCGTTGGAAAAGCATTGTCTCGCTTTAGTATTCGCAGCCCAGAAATTCAGACATTATCTACTGGCACATCCATTAGAACTAATCACCAAAAGTGACCCCATTCGGTATCTCCTCACAAAGCCCATACTTAGTGGAAGAACTACTCGATGGTTATTATCACTGTCCGAATATGAGATCACATGCTCTAGGCCGAAAGCAGTAAAAAGCCAGGCTTTGTCGGATTTGCTAGCTTTATTTCCTGGGGGAGCCGAACCCAAAGTAGAGGAGGTGGGAATGGTAAGTACGGCTCAAAGTACAGAGTTTTCTTTAGAGTTCGATGGTTCATCCACAGAAAAAGGAGGTGGGGCTGGTTTTGTACTGAGGAATGAGGAAACAAATGAGGAATTAGTCATGGCTTACAAACTCGACTTTCCTTGCACCAACAATATAGCCGAATATGAAGTATTAGCGCTGGGATTAATGATGGCTTAGCAATTAAGGGCAAGACTACTTCATGTTAAAGGAGATTCCAAGTTGGTCATTAAGCAGATTAAAGGGGAGTATGCCGTCAAGGAACCTCATCTGGTGTCTTACAGAACCCTTATCCGTCAGATGATAGAAGGCTTTGAGACTGTGAACTTTCAACACGAGTTGCGAGAAGGTAACCAACGATCCGATGCATTGGCCACATTGGGCTCGAGACTACATTTTCAAGGATCAGAGTCTTCTTTGCAAGTAGTGCGAAGAACCAACTCTGTAGTCAGTGGCGGGGTGAAATCAGAAGTATATGAAGAGCATGATTGGAGAGCGCAAATAGTACAGGCTCTACTAAAGAACGATAACAATGCCTTGAGACGAGAGTAGCAGATCATAAAAGGTGTGTTATATTACAGAGCGGCCGGAGGGATTCTAGCCAGATGCGTGGCAATAAACGAGATAAGAGGACTACTTCAGAAATCTCACGAGAAAACATGTGGATAAGCGGATGTCAGTCTCTATCGAGTTTTGCAGCGAGAAGGTTTCTTTTGGCCAAGTATGAAGGACGAGGCAGTAAGGTTACAAAGTAGTTGTCAGAACTGTAATGCATATCCATCCACGAGCGAAGGTAATATAGCAGGCCTGATAGATTGGCGGGATATATATGTGCATTATCTGAAGGATGGGGTTTTGCCTGAAAAGGATCAACCGCTGTTCAGAAAATTAGCTTCGCGATTTGTCTTACAAGAGGGAAAATTGTTCTGCAAAAGCTTCGAAGGAAAACTGATGAAGTGTGTAAGCGAAGAAGAAGCAGGAGAAGTATTGAAACAAGTCCACGTATTTGGTCATCAAGGCCCTAGAAAAATGTTTCAACAGATGTCATCATCTGGATATTACTGGCCAACAATGGAAAGGGATTGCAGTGATTTTGTCAGGAAATATCATGTGTGTCAGGTGCACGGGGATCTCATTCATGCTCTGGGAACTGAATTGCACAGTTTAGCTACGCCCTGGCCTTTCCATACTTGGGCATTGGACATAGTTGGACCAATCACGCCACAAGCTCAGGGACATGCATGGATTTTAGTGGCAACTGAATTATTCACAAAATGGGTAGAAGCTATCCCGTTGCGACGAACAACAGCAGACAATGTGGTTCGATTTGTAAAGGAGAATATCATTTGTCGATTTGGGATACCAAATGTGATACTGTCAGATAATGGGACTCCTTTTGTCAATAGTAAGGTCGCGAATTTGTTGGGGAGATACTCAGTTATTCATCACAAGTCCACGCCTTACTATCCAAAAGGGAATGGGCAGGCTGAAGCTTCAAATAAAGCGTTAATTCGAATCTTGTCCAGGCTGGTGCATGATAATCAGAAGAAATGGGTGGAAGAGCTTCCAATAGCACTGTGGGCACATCGGACCGCATACCGGAGTGCGACAAGCATGACCCCTTATGTCTTAGTCTACGGAGCAGAGGCTTTACTACATGCGGAGATGGAAGTGGCTGCTAAAAGGTTGGCATGCAAAAGTAGTTTAGAGGACAGGCTATTGGAGATAGAAGGATTGGATGAAACAAGGGCCGAAGCCTTTGCAAATCAGAAAGAATACAATAAGATGCAAGCAAAGAACTACAACAAAAGGGTACGATACAGATGGTTCAAAGAGGGAGACAGAGTGTTGAAAGTGGTACCGGCAATCATGAGGGGACAAAGGGTAAGAAAATTTGAGGCTAAGTGGGAAGGTCCGTATGTGATTGTAAGTGAGAGCAGCAGTGGATATTACAGGATGGAGCATGAAATCACTCGTGAGAAAGATGGACCTCTGAATGTGAAATGGATTAAATTGTATCAGACATAAAGGCGTTGCGGATTATGTTGTTAAGAAAATATGTTTCAAATAAAGACAGTATCAAACAAAGCATTCCATGTATATAAGTATATCAAAAATGTTATCACAATACAACAATATACAGCAAAAATGTGGTTACAAGTAGAGGATAACCTAATAATAATACAAGGAATGAGCTAGAAGAGGTTTCGAGTAATAGGATCTGACAACTTGAAACCCTCATGCTCCTCTAAATAAAGACGGGCCTGCTCGAGATGTTCAGCTGAATCCTGAAGTTTCTTCTCATCCTCTTCGAGCAGTGCTAACTGTCTATGAGACTCTGCGATCTCTGCCTGTTTTCTTTGAAGAGCCTCGCGCTCCCTCAGCTCGATAAGATGGTGATCATAGAGTCTCTGAATAATAGCCAGACGGGCCTCCCACCAGGACACATCCATCCCTACCTTCTTCCAGTCCTTTATACGGGCATGACATCTCAGAAGAGTATCAGGGACGACTTCCTGAATAGCAGTCTCTGAAAGGGTCCTAAACACATCTGCAACGAGCTGGAGGTGGACCGTCTGCAAAAGTGGCTCATGAACTTCCATATGAGCAAAGGTCTCTGCATGAGTTGTTTCTATCAAATCTAGCACAGGAATGTCTCGCGGATAACAAAACCACTGACGCCAAGGTATTGGCACTGAAGAAGCAGCATTATAGACAGGTGCAACAGCAGGCATGCGAGAAGTGGATACATGGTCGCGAGCAGACCCGGGAGGATCAGAGGAAGAGGCGCGAACAGGCTCGCGAGAATCAGGCACGATGATGCGAGATGGGGATGGAAGTTTCTCTGTATGCGCCTCAGCAGGAGTATCATGGAGTAGCTCATTAATCATCTCCTGAGTTTCGGAGTTTGTACCTAAAAAAAAAAGGAGGGGGACATGATAAAATCACAATTTGGCATTAAAAGTTCAAATGAAAGAAGAAAGAGATAAAGGAAAGGTTACTTCCCTCAACCTCTGGAATAGGGGTGCCAAAAAGGGATCTCTCAATGTTAGGATGGTCTGCGAAAGTTGCGGCAACCTCGGATGCAAGATCACCATCAAGAGGCTGCAAATGCCTATCATCAAAGTCCGGATCCTTTGCTATATCATCAACGACCTTTGGGGAAGCAGGGATGGAAGGCAGATTGGGCAACGTCTCGCGAGACACTATGGTCTCCTCAACCTCGTGATTTGAGGATGCTTCGTGATCCCCTTCTGGAGTAGAGGTCGCGGAGATGACGCTATCGCGAGAAGAGGAGGAGGTGTCATCATCTTCTGCCTCCTCAAGGGTAGGCTGAGAGGACTTGCTGAATAGCGAATTGATGGTGAGATTGTCCTCGTCATCTGATGAAGCTGCAGTAGAATGAAGGCCACCTCTTGGAGAGGCTGGAGCACGCAGAGATAAAATCTCGTTGGGACCTAAAACAAGGATAGATGCGAAGTATTAAAAATAATGAATCAGTAAAAATGGAAATAAGTATCTAGAATCAGAGTTGGAAACTTACTCTGGGAAAGAGCTGTCCTGGGTAAATCAGAAAGTATATTGGCGACCTCTGTCTCCTCTGCCTCATCTCCAGTCCTCATCTCTTCAACCACGCGAGCAACAGTATCAAGCAATGATGAAGTCGCATCAGCCTTCTTTTTGTTCTTTAGTTTTTCCAAAGCAAGCCTGCGTCTTTCGGCCAGGGAGGCCTCTTCTGAGGTAGGGTCTGAAACACCAAGAGGTGGAATGACAGACGAGGATTTGTGTTTTCTCACCAAAGGGGCCTCCTCTGAGCTAGGAGCATCTTTTGTTACAATAGGCTGTGAAATCTTGAAAAGCTTCTTTTTCCTCTTCGCAAGAGGAACATTATCCAGTACTACTGCGACGGAAATATTTTTAAGTCTAATGGATAAGGGAACATGGTCCAATGAATCAGTAGAAACGCTAGCAGTACCTATAGCTTGGGCGCTGGAACGCTGCAGAAAGAACGAAGGAGTTACTAACAACATATGAAAGTAAATAATGCATCGAAGGAAAAGAGAAGTTAGGAATTTACCAGACGCCTCGCAATAGGCTCCTCGCGGAAGGCCTTCTCGCGAACAGGCTCCTCGCGGATAGGCTGTCTCGCGAGAGGAATCTCTTCGCGGAGAGACCGTTTGCGGGTAGTTGCCTTGGGTTTTTGAGGCTGAGAAGCCTGAGCATGATGTTTTGGCGTAGTCTTGGCCCTTACCTTCCGAAGCTTCAAGGACGGATCTGCAATGAAGACTGGAACTGGAATAGGAATAGGGGGAGTTTCAGCCATGAAACTTTGGAATCTCACAAGTTGCTCCTTACAGAACTCATGATATGCCTCAGTCACTCCACCTCTGCGAGTGTCAGGCTGGATAAAAATAACAGTATAAAATATGCGGACACTCCTCTTAATAGACTCACGATAGGCAATGAAACACCTGTCAAAACTATCTTCGCGGTATCGAGGAAGTAGAGGGGGAATGGCCTGATCAAAGCCTAGTTGTCTTGCTACGCGTGAAGGGTTATAAGGAGTGATGGTATCAAATGTCTCACTGAAAATAGGGAGGTGACACTTGTGAGTAATAGCCGCAAAGATAAGGTGATCATCTAACGCTATGTCATACGATACTATCTCCTCTTTTGGGTAAAAATCAGGAGAGTAGAAACCCTCTAGAGATGTGGCATATGGACGCCAAGAAAGTTCAGAAAATGTATCAATAAATGAGGAAAGGGCTTGTGAGGATGAAAGAAAAGTCCAGCGGGTAGCCCGCGACTTCAATGAAACAGGGACAGTGGTTTCTAAGGATTGAGGAGAAAGGGAAGAAGGAATGGGAGCATAATTAGGGAAACGCTCGAAAAGAAAGAGGGTAAGGAATGTACCTGAAACATGAGTACTAATTTCATACCTACCCAATGAACTTGCGAAATCATTCGCAAGAGTGTCCAGTTGCGAGTACAGGGTGCCAAGGAAAAGTGGGGCCAAGGCAATACGTACACCTCGCGAAAGCATGCCTGCTAGAAGGAACACCATACGACTGGGACCGTCCTCTGGCTTGCCTTGAAATATGTAACGGTCTAGCCAATATGCAAGGAAGCCCGCGAGTTCCAAAGGCCCATTGAATACTCACCGGTGACTGATTCGCGATCTTCACCAGGAGCAGGCTTTCGCAAAGAATACTCACGAAAGAAGTGGTGGCACCAGGCAGCATAGGACAACTTCGGGCGACTGGATATAGCCTGTTTAGAAAGAAGCATGCCTTTATCAAACCAGCTTCCTCGCTTGCAAGCATACTTGCCACAATCGCGAAGTTGATTGAGAATCTTTTTGTCTTCATCCTCAACTAGAGGCGCCTTGATAAGGCGCGAATCAAGGACAGGCAGCCGAAATAGAACCACCACATCTTCAATGGTGGGAGTGAACTCCCCTCATGAAGTAACGAAGGTGTGCAAAAATGTGCTCCAGCGCGAGATCAAAGTAGTCAGTGCATCCACATCACGACGGACATAGAAATCTGAAAACAGCTCTATGGACTCAAGAATGCCAGCCTTGGCCAAGGTGGCGCGATGACGGTCTTGAGTAAGAATGTGACTGGACCACATCTTTCAGTCATTGATGGGGGCAACATGCCCATCATACTCAATGAAGGAAAATGGAGTGTCACCCTTCTCCACAAGAAAACATGGAATAGAAAGTGGGGGAATGAAAGCCGTTTCTGCTTCATTATCAGGATCAAGGGTGAGAGGTGGGCTCTAAATAGAAGGGGAAGTTAGATCTTTTGCGGATGTCCAGAATGTATCTCGAGAGTCTAAGAATGATGCTTTCTTCCACTCTGACGCATCAGGTACAGAGGGAGCAACACCAGAGGAAGGTACAAGAAGCATTGGTGTAGAAGTCTTTGTCATGTTAGAGTAAAACTTGCGAATAAGCTTTATTAAAGTAAGGGGGAAAGCGCGAAGAAGGGATGAGGGTATGAGAAAAGGGTGCAAAATAAAGGGCTTGACAACGGTGGTAACTCGCGAAGAAAACTAATCCGCAAGGCTTATTTATTTGGGATATGGCCCAAACTTTATTTATCTGGGATATGGCCCAGGTTTGGAATATTTGGGAAAACCGGCCCAAGTAAAAGATTATTTGGGAGATTGGCCCAAATAATTGATTACTTGGGGAAATAGCCCAAATATGGTTTTTACACGAGAGCTTGCATTATACAGAGGGGGGTATGAGGGGCTGATGTGTTTTATAGCTCGCATCAGAAACTCATAACCCTATATGCTGCTTCGAAATCTAGGGGAAATGCTGAGGATGAGTAAATAGTGGGTCGCGACCTTATTTACACCGTCTTAAGCAAGAGTACCTTAGAGAGGCCGATAGTATTCAGGGACATGATCAAGACATGCATAATTGGTCATGACCCAGCAAAGCTATAACGGCATCCTTGGCTAAGGATAAATCAGATCCGCGATGAAATAGGCGCGAATCACGGGGCATGGCGCACAGCATGACCCATGCATAAGATTACGCGAATCCGTTTCGCATAGTCGAATGCAAGATAACACTGTGCAAGGTATTTATGGCGCACTGTATAAATCCGCGCATGAGATTACGCGAATCCGTTTCGCGTAAACAAATGCGCGAGATGATATTGTGCAAGGAACTTATATCGCGGATTGGTACGCAGGAGCCATATCGCGAGACAGATGCTGACGTGGCAATACAAGTCCACGAGGATTACTGAACACTCACATCTTTAAATAGAGGTGCGAGAGCTCATTTGAAGAGGGGGACTTTTCGGAGACTAAGAGAGAAAAATTCCTAGAGAGAGAGAAAGCATTTCTCAAATACTTGTACTCGCTATCTTTTCCTCCATTTTTTCTGTAAAGCAATAAGAACATCATTGTCGTTATTTTACTGACGAACTTGTGTAGAAACTATCTTCACATCATCAACTTGCGAACCCCCTACAGATTTAAAATCCAAAATCCATAACTCAATAAACTAATGCGGAAGCGATTTCAAAATACCATAAATCATCATTTAATATAACTTAGTCCAGTGACACTATTCACAATTTACTATAGCAAACCTCATATCAATACATTCCACAATCAGCTCAACCCCAAAATCATCCATCAATTGTTAAACCAACCTCTAGACTTACATTAATAAAACAGATGAATAATCCTTTTTAAAATCAACATTAAATCAATTACAATTATCTCTTTCAATAACCAAGTACCCAAATACAATCACAGTGAATATATATCACCACCACTTGTCATTTCATTATTATGTACAAATTTCAAATTCCATAATACTGGGTAGCTCATAATCCTCAACCAACGATCCTTTTCCTGAAAAATATTTAAGGGGTGAGCACGACGGCCTAGTAGAGAAAACAAAACATGAAGCATAAGATTCTGCAAGTATGTAAATCAATGAATACATATAGGGTCAGGTCTCTACCCTAATCCAATGCCGTAATATAATGCATAAAAAATCATAATATAAACTCATATAGAACAATTTAAATATCATAAAAAAAATAATTTAAATAGTTCAAAAATCATGAAATCAAAAACCAATAATCTCAGCATGAACTCAAATCCAACTATCACAAACCAGATATTATAAAGCATCAAAATCATCAAGTCCAACTATCACAACCAGATAGTATAAAATATCAAAATCATGTAGTCCAACTATCACAACCAGATAATATAAAATATCAAAATCATGTAGTGGGAAAATTCAGTCGTGACACAAACCCTAGGACATGGACAACCGGCCCATCTGCCTAGTCAAATGACCACCTTGGGGCTACTAACCCTATGGTGACGTCAACCAATCGCTCGATAATTTGAGGACTTGCACCCCGGGAGCTCCTTCGTCCCCCCATTGCTTACTCCACACGACATTTTCCCAAAATCAACAACCAATTCACAATTCATCACATCATAAATGTCATTCACATGCGCACGTAAGTAATAAATATATATCCGCACTCCATGATCCGCCTAATAAAATGTTTATCGTGACATGTATCAATGCACTTAACACATTAATGCAATTTCACAACTCATGTAAAAAATAATAAAAATATCATGCTCAAGCTATATATAAGCATTAAAATGCAAAAAATGAAGATTCTTAAACTCACACGATACCCCAATAAATCCCTACCTCAAACCTAGATAAAATCTAGTAAATACCGAGATCAAATAATAAGATTGCGTCCTTCACGCCTTCGCTTGCACCCTGTTTTGCCCGAAACCAAATAACACATTGAATAATTCACACAAAAATAACCACATTGATTTTTATATTAAAATTCGTCAATGATCAACTAATATCTTTACACAAAAAGTTTCTGAATCAACTGATGAAGATAAGTCGCTCAATTAACATAAATAAGTTTAATTTCGGATTTCTACCGCAAATCGGACAACAAGTAATCGAGGAATTTTATAAAAAAATTTAGATTTTTAAAATTCATGAAATTTTCATAATTTACTTTAGACACATACATGGTACTACTGTAAAATTTGTAGAAGTTTATATCAACAGAAAGTGGTCTAAATATATATCAAAAGATAGCTTTCATAATAGATCTGCAAACTGAACACCTCTCACTCACAGATTTTTCAAACATTATATGTATGTAAATAAAATCTCAAATTATGGATATTTACATCATACATACTGATAATCATGGTATAAAATTTTCAAGACAAAATTATAAGTATAACCTCTCAAATCAGTACCCAAAATTACAATTTTACAATAGCGGAGTAAACGGAACATTAAGTACTCCTGAATTGTTATACAAAAATATATACATGATAAAATTATGAAATTTGACACATATGTGGTAATCTACTATAAAATTTTCAAGAACTTTTAGAATACTAAAACATGTGAAACAATTGGTTAAACCGAAACAAAAAAACGGATCTGCAAGGAGTATAATATAACTAGACATCCTACGTTAGTGATTTTTAGTAAATTAAATACTTATCGAAAACCTTTGAAATTTTCAGAGATGATATTAGACACATACATAAACATTATATAAAAGTTTCAAAAATTTATAAGTACAGGAGCATAATTAATAAATTGATCAACAGAGACAATAAAAACGGTTCTATAGCAGCAAAATAGTTTCGAACAACATACATCTCCAGATTTTTAATTAAATATATACTCATAAATAATTTCTGAAATTTTTATTAATTTATTATAACATACATATACACATTTTTTAAAACATTTAGGAAATTCAACCAACCCTAACACAGATTTAAATATCATAGATCGAAAGCCTTTAATTTGCTAAACATGTGGTTCTATAATCTGAAATTTTCATAAAACCAAATAAAATCAAATAATGAATAACACATACCAAATTTGGTATTAAACTGAAGATCTCAACATGTGGAACAACTTCATAGTTGAGCACAAAATCTGATTCGCACTCTAAGGTACCCAATTTGTAGAGAGAAAATGAAGAAAATTGCAAATGAGAAGAGGAGAGAAATGAGCAGTTTTTTTTTTTCCAGATGAGCAATCAATTCCATGATTCGCAATAAGTTGTAATGAAACTTTTAAGGCTGTAACGAAGATTTAAAAAAATATATATATTCATGTGATCACTTAGCCGAAAGATTTGTATAATTAATGTTTTATAAAAAAATATATTATCATTACACTACTACATTATACATGTCTTTATTATTTTGATTGTAAAGTTTGTGCAAAGAATAATATAATGTCCTATAGATGTCACAAAATAATGTGTTAGGTTGCTAAGTAGAACCCATGTGCTAAAATTAAAGTATGTCACATAATTGTCATAATTTAATGTGTTTGAGAGAATACTCATTTGGTCGAAAGTTTGAGAGAGAAGTTTACAATGCTATTATTATAAACATATATATAGTTTCCACTAAGAAAAGTCATCACCTTTCACACACCACTCATAAATATGTCATTTTCATCTTTATTAAAAAAAAATTGTGCCAAAAGACAATTCACATACCAATAATGTAACATGACATTATAAATTTCCATATATAAAATTATACCAAACATATATAAATGACACCGAAATTTATTTCCAAAACGCATGAACGGACCCAATAACTCAAATCATATAATCCCCGATGCATGAAAACACATGTAATGTCACAAAAAAAATATAACCGAAAAAAATAATTAAATTAATTTGGTCATTACACCTTTACATATCCACGTGGTAGCATTCAAATTAACACATATAGTCTCAAACACAAAAGATGGAGTGACTATGAGAGGAGTTGTTGTTAAGTATGCGACCAAAGTCCCACATGGGTTAAAAGTGGGAAGGATCATGGGTATATAAAAGGATGTACATATCTCAATTGGTGTGAGGCCTTTTGGGGAAGCCCAATAGCAAATCCCTGCGGGCTGGGCCCAAAGCGGACAATATCACACCATTGTTGAGATATGCGGGGCCCGTAATGCCCAACAATTGGTATCAGAGCCCAGGTTGCGATTCGTGATGTTAACCGGTAGGAGTGGGCTAGCGTTATATCGACCAGCGGTGGCGACGGAGGCCGGGAATGGCCAAGTCGTATGTGTGGCGGAGGCCAGTGATGGTCAAGTCGTATGTGGTGGCGTCGTATCAACTAGCGGGAGTGGACTGGTAGCCATGTGGAGAATCCTCGGAATGTCGAACGGAAGGTGAGCCCTCGGATTAACTCACGATGGACGAATGGATGATCGTTTGAGGGGAGGCTCGGACCATGAAATGTGGTCCTTTGTTCGAGGGGAGGATTGTTAAGTATGCGACCAAAGTCCCACATATGTTAAAAGTGGGAAGGATCATGGGTATATAAAAGGATGTACATATCTCAATTGGTGTGAGGCCTTTTGGGGAAAGCCAAGAGCAAAACTGTGCGGGCTGGGCTCAAAGCGGACAATATCACACTATTGTAGAGATATGTGGGGCCCGTAATGCCCAACAATTGGTATCAGAGCCCAGGTTGCGATTCGTGGTGTTAACCAGTCGGAGTGAGCTAGCGTTGTATCGACCAGCAGTGGCGGCGGAGGCCGGGAATGGCCAAGTCGTATGTGCAGAGGAGGCCGGTGATGGTCAAGTCGTATATGGTGGCGTTATATCAACTAGCGGAAGTGGACTGGTAGCCATGTGGAGAATCCTCGAAATGTCGAACGGAAAGTGAGTCCTCGGATTAACTCACGATGGCCAGATTAGGCCGGCGCCAGAGGGCTGGTACCGGTGTGAATGAAACACCTAGTGCGAGTAAAGCACATGCGATGAGCAGAGAACACACAGAAATAGAGAGAGAGTTAGGAATAATATACGTTTATATTATTCCAGTGATACATGCGTGAGTATACACATTGTGTGTGCGTGTGTGATTTGCGAATCACCCCCTTGTAATCCTCTCAGTGATTTTTAGTGAAACGGTGCTTTCCGTAGACGTAGGCTTATTTGGCTGAACCACGTATATATTCTTGTGTCGATTGTTTGGTGTGTTTGTGTGCGTTATCTGATTTGTAGGTGTGCACGGATTCGTACATAGGGTGTGTGAACCCTAACAAGTGGTATCAGAGCCCCAGGTTGGAGCAAATCACGAAGCCCGACGATCTGGTCCAGATCTGATTTTTTTGAGAGGCATAAATCAGAAACCGACCACACCAGGAGCTTTGACTCGACGAGATGAAGCCAGTAGTGTCAAGCACGTCGCTGGAACGTTCCTCACGCGCCCCCATGCGCCGCCTGAAGTTCCGGCCAGTTTTTTGGCTCCGTCGAGCAGCAGTTTCGGTTCGGCGTGATTTTCCGGAGCATCGTTTATCGGAACGAGACTTATAATATATCTACGGAAATAGAATTTGAAGACCGACATTTTGGAACAAGAATCAGCCCAATCAGAGTAGGGACGCGCCCGCACGCATCCCGAGAAGATACTGACTTCGTGATTAAATTAGTCTTTTGTGCGAATTTGTTTTGGCCCGTTCGGAGTCGTTTTTGACCCGTTTTGGACGCGGTCAGAGGCGTTCTTAAGATTTTGAACCGCCCCCGACGCAACCGTATACTCGGTTTTGCGTAATTAGACTCCGAATATCTCTAATAGGCTCAGTGGGAGCTATGGGAGAAGAAAATATAGTAATGATCAACAAAGGTTGCAAGGCAAAAAAGTCATACGCGATAGCGATCGCAAGACGGAGAGGTCAGACACAACAGATGTCACATTGTCTGCACCAGATCAGATATTGCTCATACAGTGGGAGCTATCAGCATAGTCATGATAACTAAAGTGGGTCTTCAGGCTTGAAGACAGGAATGAGAGCATTGTAAGATCATTGATGGAGTTGATTGATTGGATGGAAAGTCGTCAAGTGGGAGATTGTTAGATATGGTGACTCCTTTCCTTGCAGGGAAAGTTAAACTTAGCCACCAAGCTATCTCTATTTGACTAGGATCTTGTTATATTTGGTGACTCCTTTGTTAAGGGGGAATATAACTTAGCCATCAAGCAATCACAGTTATGGTAAGAGATCAATTCCTAATTGGATTGATTGACTTGTCCTCCATTCTAGCCTCTCCTATAAATATAGGTGTAGCCTATTGTATTCGGTGTACCAGGCAGAGAGCCAGAATAGGCCGGAGCCAGAGGGCCAGATTAGGCCGGCGCCAGAGGGCTGGTACTGGTGTGAGTGAAACACCTAGTGCGAGTAAAGCACATGCGGTGCGCAGAGAACACACAGAAATAGAGAGAGAGTTAGGAATAATATACGTTTATATTATTCCGGTGATACAGGCGTGAGATACACAGTGTGTGTGCGTGTGTGATTTGCGAATCACCCCCTTGTAATCCTCTCAGTGATTTTTAGTGAAACGGTGCAGTCCGTGGACGTAGGCTTATTTGGCTGAACCACGTATATATTCTTGTGTCGATTGTTTGGTGTGTTTGTGTGCGTTATCTTATTTGCAGGTGTGCACGGCTTCGTACATAGGGTGTGCGAACCCTAACAGTTGTGATTTTGTAGGGATTCATAGTGTTGTTTACTCTCAAAGAAATTTATACTCGGCAAATTATTTGGGTGTTTAACATCGATACATTCGAGTTGAAATCTTTGCCAGTAGAAGTTGAGGAAGATGATATGTATCTAATAGATAATGATGGAGATATTCTATTAGTAGTGCCCAGAAGAAACATTACGACGAGTAATGTCAAAGTTTTGAAGCCAGATTTGTTGCGGATGGAATTGGTGGATGTGACAAGATCGAGGAGGTGAAAATTGTTTTTGAGTTCTTCATCAGATGCATACTCAAAGAGTGAAAAATATTGTATCCTGAAGTTTGAAAAATCAGATAATTATTGTCTAACCTGTGTTCGTTATGGTACTATTGTTGTTGATCCTAAGTTTCAAAGTAAACTATGGATTAGCACACCATGTTAGAATTATCATGTTTCATAATATATATATATTTTTTCATCTCTCTTTTAATTCAGTTTTGAATTTTACAACTCTTCTGCTACCTCCAATCTATAGGGAGTATTGGTTTTTACATGTTTGTGAATGTATGAAAAAGACATGATACAATAAGACCATTGTGAACAATCATTTTGACAGAAGTACTGTTTTTGTTGATGATTTGAAGAAAATGAACCAACAACAAATAAGTTAAACTATTTTCTGCTGGGAGGAATGTTTTCCTTTGTTACACAGTTTGGACGTTGTTACCATCTAATTCCTAAAACTCATGTCATTCCATTATGATTTGTGGTAGCAGCTTTTGGCATATGCTTTTTGCAGCTTCAAAACGCTTTTATCTATATCGATTCTTTTCAGTATATCACCATGAATGCAGGAAGAATATGACTTGAACTAAATATTATAGCCTAATTTTGTTAGTCCGAGTTGTAGAGTACTACGTGCTATCTTAATGTTTGTGGAACAGTATTATCGTGGTGGTATCTTCAGCTAAATCATAGATTCATAATCATGTGGATTTTGGTTTTGACTTTAAACGTTATTTACTTCATGACTGTTGTATGGATGTATTGTGATGGCATCTCTATTTTTGTATCATACTCTGTGAACCCAAAAACACCATGGATTAAAGGAACAAACATCAAATATGAAAATGAACAGCAACTTCTCTAGAGCATGCAGTGACCAAAAATTGGAAAGAAAAGCTTACTTACAAGAAAAGAGAAGGAAGGAAATAATATGTCGCATGCACCAAGAGAAAAACAATGACTACAATACATACGTTCAATTCACAGACACTCAAGACCACCAAAAATAGTTCCAACATGAATATCTTACTTCTAATTGTATTTGGTATCATGTTCAACAACATTATCATTCTCATCTACCAAAATGCATCTGCAAAGTTTAGGAGAGGAGAGATTGTCAATAAAATCATGCAGTAAATGGCATTGACTAAAAAAACAATTTATAAAACAAAACTTACTATGAAATGGTATTTACCGGCTAATACTAGAATAAAACAAAACTTAGGAAAAAAATAAAAACCTATTATGAATTTACTATTGGACTACTATGAATTTTTTTTCTGAGAAAATATAATGAAACAAAAATTAGAAAAAACTACTTATCAAATCTTTCATGATAATGAGTATTGGAAGTCAGCAAGGGTAGGGACTGCACTAGTCTATTTAATTAGTCTAACATACATATTTTAAAGGGTTGTGAGCGAAAAATCCCATGTGGTTTAGTAATGGGTGCGAAAAACCCTATGTGGTTCAAAAATGTGCGCTTCACCTTCAAAACGATATTAAATTCCTAAAATATCCCTTCTAACCAAATAAAAATAATAAATATTGAATTAATAATAATATATAATAAAAATATAATAAATAATAAATAAATAAATTGTTTAAATTATAAAATTCGAAAAAAATTATAAAATTTGAAAACAAATTCATAAAAAAATATAAAATATAAAATATATATATATTTCAAAAAAATAAATATTAAATTTCGAATAAAACATATAAAATTCGAAACAAATATATAAAATTTGAAAAAATATATATTAAATTCAAAACAAAACATATAAAACTAGAAACTAATATATAAAACTCGTAAAAAATTATATAAAATTCAAATAGTTGTGCAAATAAAAATATAAAAAACACAAGTAACCAAAGTACAATACACCTTCTTTTGAAAAAAAAGAAAGTACAATACACCAAAACAACATTTAAAGTCGGGTATTAAAGAAAGTAGACAACAATACAACTATACATTAATTAAAACTTCAAAGAACCAAAATACAACTTTTCTTTCGAATTTAAATATATATTTTTGAAATTTATATATGCTTTTCGAAAAACAAATATGTTACAGATTGAACTTGTTCAAAATTTATATTTTCCCCCGAATTATATATATATATATATATTTGAAATTTATATATGTTTTGAATTTTATATATTTTTTGAAATTTAATATATATTTTTTGAAATTTATATTTTTCCCCGAATTTTATATATATATTTTGAATTTATATATGTTTTCCCAATTTTATATAATTTTTCAAATTTTATATTTTTCTTTTCGAAATTTATATATTTTTCAAATTTTATATATATTTTTTGAATTTTATATATTTTTTCAAATTTTATATATATTTTTACGAAGTTTATATAATTTTTCAATATTTATATATGTTTTTCAAATTATGCAAGGGCATTTTAGACAATTCATGTCAAAATGGGGGCTTTTCACACCCATTACCAAATCACGGGAGGTTTTTAGAATCATAGGGGATTTTTCGCACCCATTATCAAACTACATGGGGTTTTTCGCTCCCGACCCTATTTTAAATAAAAAATCTCTTACATTAATAGTGTTTTTGTCATAATTATAATGGATTCTGACTACTGTCTCCGTATCTCCATATGTATGTTTCTTCTCTTCTTCTTCATATCTTACTTTTAAAAAAAAAAAAATCTCTTCTCTTCGGTTATCTCTATATTTGCCCAAGATTACATTTTATTTTTTATAACTAATTAGTTTCAGTTCAAATTATTAAATTTTACAATTAAATTAATAATTAAGGTGCAATGCATTGAGGAAAAAAAATCCATTTTATTTTGCACGTGTTAGTTTAAGTTTGATAAATTGAATTAAAATTATAAATTATAATTAAATAATACTTTATTACTATGTGTCATCAATTTTGACGGTCAAGTTTTCCAAGTTTTTTTTAAACTTCCTTTTATTGCCTCATAGACACAACCTTTAGCCCTTTCACTTCAACCGCTGCTACCACTTTCCTCTTCTTCAACGGTCACAATAGATCATTATAAAAATCTTGGAGATCGATTCTCATCAATCAATTTCTCATCTTTTTCTTCACCCTCAGATCGAAAATTGTTTCTCTTCATCTACTTGATTCTCAGAAAGTACATTAATAAAACACGTAGAAGTGTCATCGGTTATGACACTCTACTCTCGAATTCCTTCAAAGATTTTAAAGTGCACCAACACCTACACTAAGGCCCTGTTTGGTAGGTGGTCTGGTTCCAGGTAGTCTGGTTTGATTTTGCGTTTTATGGGACCAGACCGTATTTGGTAGCATTGGTCCCAAATTTTTAGTTAGACCAAGTAAGACCAAATCAAACCAAAATGGTCTCATTTCAGACAAAAAAAAAAGGTGGTTCCTAGTGGTAAGGTCTGGTCTTATTAATAAAATATATTTATAAATAATTAAAAATTAATACATACTAATAAAAAATTAATAATAATAATAAATTAAATAAAACATATTTTAAAAATAAAATATAAATAATAAATAATAAAAAAAATGAAATAAATAATACCTAATAATAATAAAAAATTAATATAATAATAAAAAATAAATGAATAAATAATAAAATATATTTATAAATAATTAAAAATGAATAATTAATAATATAAATAATAAATTAAATAAAACATAATAATAATAAAAAATGAATACAATAATAATAAATAAATATAATAATAATAAATTACATAAAACATATTTAAAAATATAATAAAAATAATAAATAATAAAAAAATGAATAAAATAATAATAATAAATAAATATAATAAAAAAATAATAAGTAAATATAATCATGAATAAATAGTTCTTAATAATAATAAAAAATGAGTATAATAATATTAAATTAATATTAAATTAATAAAATATATTTTTAAATAATTAAAATTGAATAAATAATTTATAAATAAAATGAATTAAATAATGAAATAATAATAAATAAATAAAATATATTTATAAATTAATATATAAATTAATAAATAATAATTTAATAATATAAATAATAAAATATATTATAAAGTGAAGAAATAATAAATAAATAAATAAATAATACATAAATAAATATTATAATAAATAATAAATAAATAGTAAGACCAGACCGCTTACCAAACAGTCTTTTCCAGATCAGATTATACTAGACCAAACCAGACCAGACTAGACCAGAAAGATCGCCTACCAAACATGTTTGGTAGGTGGTTATGGTTCCACCTGGTCTGGTCTGGTTTGGTCTTGGTTTTCAGGGACCAAACCATGTTTGTTTGGACTGGTCTCAAAATTTAGAACCAGACCAAATTGAACAAAATGTGCTATTTTTGGAATCAGTTTTTTTGGTGGTTCCACATGATCTGGTTTGGTCTTGGTAACCAAAATAAGATTTTTGAGACCAACGATTAAGACCACCAAAAACCGAAATTGAATAAAAAATAAAATAATATACAAAATAAATTAAATAATACATAAAAAAATAATAATAAATGAATAAATAATAAATTTATAAAATATATTTATAAATAATTAAAAATTAATAAAATAAAAATTAAATAAAAATATTTAAAAATAAAATAAAAATAATAAATAATAAACAAAATGAATTAAATAATACATAATAATAATAAATAAATTTAATAATAAATAAATGAATAAATAATAAATTAATAAATTATATTTTGAAATAATTAAAAAATGAATAAATAATAATAATAAATTAATAATATAAATAATAAATTAAATAAAACATATTTAAAAATGAAATAAAAATAATGAACAATAAACAAAATGAATTAAATAATACATAATAATAATAAAAATGAATATAATAATGAATGAATAAATATAATAATAAATAAATGAATAAAATATATTTATAAAAATTAAAATTAATAAATAATAATAATAAATTAATAATATAAATAAGAAATAAAATAAATATATTTAAAAATAAAATAAAAATAATGAATAATAAACAAAATGAATTAAATAATACATAATAATAATAAAATTGAATAAATTAATAAATATATGAATAAATAATAAATTAATAAAATATATTTATAAATAATTGAAAATGAATAAATAATAATAATAAATTAATAATATAATAATATAAATAAATAATGAAATAATAATAAATTAAATGAATTAAATAATGAAATAATAGTAAATAAAATGAATTAAATAATAATAAATAATAAATGAATGAATAAATAATAAATGAATAGAATATATTTATAAATTAATATATAAATGAATAAATACTAATATAAATAATAAATTAATAAAATATATTTTTAAATGGAAAAATAATAAATAATAAATAAAATAAAGTAAATAATACATAAAAATAATAAATGAATATTATAATAAGTAATAAATAATAAATAATTTTATTTTTTTAAAGTGAAATGATCAAACCAGATCGCTTTACCAAATATGATATGGTTCAATGTTTGTGAAACTGTGACCATCAAATCAGACCGTTTACCAAACAGACTTTTAAGTTCAGGATCTATAAAAGTCAGAACAAACCAGACCGGACCACACCACACCACACCAAACCAGACAAGACCGCCTACCAAACATGACCTAAGATTAAAAACTTTATTTATTCATGTGTAGACTGCAGCAAAGCCAATATTTTTTAATAGGAATCCTTACTAGGGTTATTTCCAATAATTAATGACCGTAAAAGCAAGAACTAACCCAGTGAAATCATAGAAGATATTACCGGTGTATTGCAGAACATCACTTGAAAGTTGAAACCTTAACACCGTCAATTAAATATCAAGTTCTGGATAGCCGCAAAATTTAAACAAGACATTAGAGCTACTACACCTTTGAACTGTACTACGAAAGACGTTAAACAAAATATCAGTATGCGAGATAATATTTCATCAGCCATCTTCTCGGTTTAACATCTACACAAGGAAAATATAACTCAATAGCCAAAAAAATAGATCTTACTTCTCCTTAAAATACATAGCATGCGATCGAAGTTCTAAGATCAAATTACAACTCACATCAAAATTTTTAAGACCTCAGATTATTTCTCCACGTGCAGATGCACGTGCCCTATACTAGTACTACTTATAAATGTATGAACCCCTCTGATTATTTTCAAATATTTTTTGAACAAATTTTTTGTTTTTAATTATTTCAATACACGTGCCTCTTGGTTTGTTGATTGTGACTATTAATTGATTATGAATAGACATATCACTTGGGATTAAATCAAAAGACACATTTGTTTTAAATAAGATGTATCTTATACATTATTCAACCTGCCATTTATAACATACACTTTTGATAATGAAAGGTTTAATGTGAAATGTTGCGTAGTTATAATTTATAAGTCATGTCTGTTACAATAGCCATACATTATCTACAAATAGAAGTCATCAACTCTGATTTTATATACGCACACAAAAATAACTGGTATGTCTTTCTCGCTAAGTATAATTATTATTAAACTTTACCACACAATTAGTATATATCTATATGTTATATTTTCTCTTTTAATTCAATATTAATGTTATAATTATGTTATGTTTACAACTCCTTTAATATTATGACACTACAACTCATATTGTAAAGTATTGTTTTTTTATATAATTATAATATTTTTGACATTAACTCTATAATTAGTACATATCTATCTCTTATATTTATCTTGTAATAAAATACCTATGTAAATTTAAATAATTGATTTTTTTTTTTGGTATTTCATTTATTCACCACATGCTTAATCCAAGTATTCTTTAAAAGTTCCTATATTCTTTTTCCAAACAAATACTACCTCTGTCCGGAAATGCTTGTCCAAATTGGACTTGTCAACATTTTATTAGAATTTTTCTATTTCCATTTCTACCTTTAAGATAAGGATAAGTTATTCAAGTGTTGTTTTTTGGTGAGCCCCATTACCATTGGAATTAGGGGGTAATTTGGGAAAATATAAAATTATATTGTGTTGGAATTCGAAACTGGACAATTAATTTGATACGGATAAAGTTATGAAACTGGACAACTAATATGGGACGAAGGAAGTATATTTTTTCAAAAACAAATTTGTTTTTGAAATATATATATATATATATATATAATGTGTCATTTCTCATCAAGCATAGGATCCCACACTTTATCAATCCAGCGGTACACACTTTAGAACAAAAATAAAATAAAATGCTAACATCTCATTCAGTTTGTGCCAACGGAACACGCCATTCTATCAAAGGTGCACTCCTCTCTCACTAGATCTGCATTTTCTCACTCACCCTATTATTTTCACAGAAAATTTTCACTCTTCATCCACCCCCCAAAATTCCGTTTCCATCCTCAAAAACCCTAACCTCTTGTTCAAGTTTACATAATTCAATTGGATTTTTCGTTTCTTGATTTTAAATTCCTTCACTTAGAAATCGTAATACCATTTTTCTGAGTTTCGATTTCCTTGTGGTACGCAGATTTCAATTTAGATCGTCCAAAGTTTGGAGCCAAATTGCATCTCATTAGCCATGAATACCAGAAGGTTTGTTCATCCACTCTTTGAACTTAATTTTATTGATTATGCACATATATATATATATATATGCATCCAGTCACTATTAATCTTCACAATTTTGTGTGGGATACCAAAATAGTGTTTCTATATATATATATATACACACACACATTCACTCTTTGAACTTAATTTTATTGATTATGCATATATATATATATATAGATACACATCCAGTCTCTGTATATAATCTTCACAATTTTGTGTGGGATACCAAAAGAGTGTTTGTTCATATTCCAAAGTCATGTAATGGTGCATCGGTTCTGTATATAATAGGCCCTGAATTTTCTGTTTCTAAGACAAGGGATTGCCAAGTGTATGCAGTTAAAGAATGATGTTTCTAGTGAATATGTGTAGCTTTGGAGATATCATAGAATACCTTGGGGGTTTGGATTTTCAATTGCTCTTAGTTGTTGAATATGGCAGTGAGGCCTGTAGAGGGTGGGCATGAAAACCGGGGACTTAGCTTGTAACAAAGCCTTCAATTAGGCCTAGGGCCACAGGGTAGGGCCTCAGACCCACCACTAAGGATGGGCCATGATGCCGGCCCAAAGAACCCGACATTTAGGCGGGTATCCCAAGGAAGCCTTTGATCACCCTAGGTGGCTTCACATGTCATGGCACAGTACCGAGCCGAGCAATAACAACATACACGAGGATGGTACAGTTTAGGTCCACTGTGCTCGATGCTATAACGGTATATTGAGATTTGAGAGTGACCATCACCATTATGCACGGTTTATGCAGTGGGTGCCCATATTGCAAAGGTTATTGGAGTGTGATCCACTGCATGTTGATCCAGCTGCAATCACAGTTGTTGTGTAGCTGTGATGCATGGATAGTGCGATACATCTTCACATTATGAAGAAAGGAATGAGCATGTGACTTGGAGGTTAAGAGTATAAGTTCATCATGATAAAGGTTCATAGGGAGTTATTTTGCCCAAGGAGGGGAATATTCCTTATTGGCTTTTAGCATGATCCTTATTATTTGCAAGGGACATATGGAGCACTAGGAGAGGTAAGGGGTCTACAATACCGCCTCACCTAGAGTAGGGGCAAGGTGTCTATTAATAGCAGGGGCTGGGGATGTGATAGAGGTCCTTTTTCATGTCATGTTACCTTCAGCAAGTGCACCTAGGCTCCAAGCTCCTAAAGGTTCAAGACGTGCTTGTTGTGTGTGCAGGTGCGCGGCGCGCCTTTGATAATATTTTTGCCTTTGTTATATAATTAAATGCTTTAGTAATAAAACTATTTTTCCATCGCATTTTTAATTGTGTGACTCACTTCATTCAGGTGTGCGCCTCGATTTCCGCCTATGCTCTAGAGGACCTTTGGCTCCTTAATGCTCCTTGAGCCTTAAATAACACTGCCTTCACATGGTGTTCTCTTTTCTCTCTCTCCCCTTGGCTTCTTCTTTCTCTTGGTTGGGTCCTCTCTTGGTGAGGATAGAGTGATTGGTTTAGATTGAGACTAGGATGTTGCTCACTAGTGTTCCCTACCCATTCATTCCCTTGTCTGTGATGGGACTGTGCTCTTCGATCTTCTCAAACTACCTCTTTATATTCAATGCTCTATGGATGGTGTACCCGTTAGCTTCAGTGTGCTGTTTCTGAAATCTTCTCTCTTTTTTCCCTTTATTCCCCCCCACATCACTCCCACAAGACCCACATTATAGATGATCTAGCGGTTGAAGTTATGTACAGGGGGTATAATAGGTTTGGAACAAATGCCGTGTAAGTTAGAAATTAGACCTATTTGTTTTAGCTTTTCCATGGAAGAGATGTCTTTATTGAAAGACTAAGATTGTTTTTGAATTTTTGGAATTGGAGGATGAATTTGATTTACCGGGGTTAAATTCATTGGTTGATCTGCCAATTCTCGGATAAATTTGAAGGTTTCAATTCACTGTTTTTTTTCTTCTACATGTTTGTTTCTTTTTGTTACTTTCAGCGTACGAAAATCACAAACTACAGTCTCCACACTGTATAATGATAATGTTGCAAGTTTGATATGCTTTGATTTATGTAGTCCCGTTTAATTCACAAACCAGAAGCCCTTCTGGTGTCAATACTACATTTATGTTAATACCTTCATCTTTCGTGAGCTGAGATGTTTCAGAACCATTTTCATACAACTCAATATGCATGTCAATGTTTACTATAGAGTTAAGAAAAGTTTTTCGTTTGAAAAATGAGACATCATTGAAATAGTTGAAAATAATATGGAAACTATCCACGGTAAGTAAATGGTAAAATCAAAATGTGGATCTGTATAAGATTAATACAAATTGAATAAGCTCTGTTTTTATGTTCCATGATAGGTATTACGCAATGAATTGAGGGATGTGATTGAAATAAATTAGGACTATATATAGCTAACAGAAGCTGCTAATTATAAATTGCTAGAATTGAGGGGTGAAGAGAAAAATAGAAAGTAGGAGGAAGGATATAAATGGATTCGGATTTACTGTAGGACATGATCGTCATTTTGAATGAAGTAGGGAGATGAAATTGATATGTACCAAGTGGCTGCGGTGTATATTTAAAGTGGCAATATTGGAGTGAGAAATAACAATGCAACTGTCAAGACATAAGTAATAGATAGTATACGCTAATAGATGAATACAGTAACAAACTGAAAAACTATGTATGTATATGTTTACACTGTATAAGTAATAGATAGTATATGCTAATAGAAAATAGTAACAAACTGAAAAAACCATGTGTATATGTTTAAATTAGGGGTGGACATGGATCGGATTGGATTGGATTGAAGATATTTTGGATCCGATCCACTACTACCGGATCATAATTTCCGGAACCAATCCTATCCATTTGTCCAATAAAACCAATCCAAACCGGACCGCGGTGAACTGGATTGGTTTGGATCGGTTTCGCGGATTGAAACATAAAATTACATTAACTAAATTGAGGTAACAAATTCACTTGAAATCCTTTATACATATTGCACACCGCCACTTGTTAATGCAATGAAATAATAAAAATATCAATTAATACAATCATTCTTGTTATTCTTTTTACCTGAAGTCCTCCAAACAAAATAAAAGTTGAATGACTCATTCAACTCATCCTATCAATCATTTATGTTATTCTTTTTAGCAACAATACAATACTATTGCAAGAAAAAATCAATCAAAGCTTTTCAAACAATAGCATATAAAAACAAAGACAAAGAAACAAGAATATGTAGTTTAAATCTCTGAATTAAATTAAAACTTGCAGGTCACATATATTCAAAGACATCCCAAAAAATAAGTGAAATCCAAATAGATAAAATTTGGGTGTCTATCTATCTCTCTTTGTAGTTGTTCGATAATTCAATTATACTTCCTTTTTTTAAAAAAGATATAGGTCTTTAAATAATACATTGTTAATTATAGTACATTTTAATGATAGTTTTTTTTTTAATATAAGTTATATTTAACTTTTAAAAATTTAAATTTGGGCATACATCTATCTCCTTTATCTCTCTTTGTAATGGTTGAAATATTTTAATTATAATTACTTTTTTGAAGAAGATGCATGTATTGAAATAATAGATTGTGATAATGCATTTTAATGATACTTATTTGAATGTAATTGTTAGAATCTTATATTTTAATTAATTTTAATTTTATTTTTTAGTAGATAAATGTATTAAAATAATAAAAATGCCTTACACTTTTATAATAATATAGACATAAATAGATAATTATTTAGTGTAAAATAAGATATTATGATTTAGTTTAAAATAGTATATTAGTGATATAAGATATTATAATTTAGTTTAAGATAATATATTATTTGATATATATTGATATAAATATATTTTAATATATATATGAACAGTAACGGATTGAACCGGATTATTAAAAATCAAATCCATAACCGATCTGTAAAATACCAGATTCGATGTTTTTGGATCCATGTCCAATCAAGTCACCATAATGAAACTGATCCAAAATATCCGGACTGGATTTTCGGATTCACCGGATTTTTGTCCGCCCCTAGTTTAAACTGTATATGTAGATCTAAAGACATTGTTTTTATGTGCGTATAACATGTAGATACACATTGTATGTAGATCTGATTGCATCCCATGGTGACTTATCAAAAGAAATGGCTGCTGAAAAATATAAATGTGACTGGAAATCATAGTTAACCATCCTTGCATGCAAAGACAGGCAAGCGTGCGCGCACACGCACACACATTGGACTCTTAGATTCTCCATTTGTTAGTTTAAATGTTTCTCTTCTTATCTTTTCTTTCCTTTCAGAAAATAAAAACTCCAGCTTTCTCTACTTGGCAGAAGTTCATGATCATCTCGGCTGAATTCTGTATTAAATCTATTAGAACAGAAACTTGTATGATTTTTCGTTATCATTCAGTCATTTTTAGCATTTCTTGTATGATTTTCTGAATACAGGGACTTCCTTAACAATAGAGCTACTCTCTTTGATGGCATTGAGGAGGGTGGTATCAGAGCCTCGTCTTCTTATTCTCATGAAATTGACGAACAAGACAATGACAAAGCAATAGATGGGTTGCATGATAGAGTGAATCTATTGAAAAGAGTAAGTTCTGTGCTGTCCCTGAAATTCGACCCTTGTTTGCAAGCATGGCTTTGTGACAGTTCTGCTTTTGTTTACTCATTATTTGCAAGAGATTACATGTTTTTATTCAGTTAAATTCATGTCTTTCTATTGCGCGAAAGGTGAGAAAAAGGAAGAAAAATTTGGAATCCTTCAACTTTGGCTTGAAGGTTCCTTTGAAGTTTCCTGACGTTCAATTACGGTTGTATCTTTGAGTAGTTCTGTTTTTCCATCCTAAAGGAGATGGCAAATGCTCTATTTCATCACACATTAGATGAGGCACGTTCCCTCCAATTTGCAAGTTTTGGTCCATCATGATATCTGAGTAAAACGGCTTCTTGAGTGGTATATAGCAAGTACATTCAATTACGGTTATATCTTTGAGTAGTTCTGTTTTCCAATCCTAAGGAGATGGGAAGTGTTCTATACATCACAGATTAAATGAGGCAATGTTACCTCCAATTTGCAAATTTTGGTCCATGGTGATATATGAGTAAACTGCTTCTTGAGCGGTATATAGCAAGTCTGTTAAATGATAAAAACGTATGGGAGAAGCAGCTGCATGTTTGTTTACTTCTTATTCCTCTTATATGTGTTTATCAGTTTGTGATCGTAATTCATTGCTAGGTAGCACAATCTTCTCTTTTCCTTTTTCGGGAGGAATTGAAGTTTATTGGGAGTAGAGGATTTGAAAAGTGCAATGGAGGAGTAGGATTGTTTTGCACTGTTTAGTTTGTCAATTAAAATTTGAAGAGACAGCTTGACAACTCCATGAACTCTATTTTTGGTTGAAAATTGATGTCTATCGGAAAGGGGTCTCACAAGGGAAAGAGAATGGGATGGGTGGGAGACTATGTTCATTTACTTTCTGTTATCTCCTTCGTAATGATTTAGTGAGAGGAAGTTTCGTTTGGTTGCTGTCAATAGATAAAAGATACTACTAGTAAATAAAATGTTTGCAGGCACAATGTTTCTCATCTTTTATTTAATTATTATAGTTGTTGTTGTGGTGGTTGTTTCCGGCAAGAGAACAAAACTCTTCTGTCCAGACCCACTTGCAATAGGATTCATTCGGTCATACCACTTAGGTCTCGGTGGTTATTGCATATGTTGTCTTGAGGTATTATTGAACCTCAGAAATAATTTAGGTGGTTTTGGTATCCCTAATGGGTTCCACACCCAAAAAGGACTAGTCAGTTGTGGATACACTTCACCCTTAAGAGGATCATCCAGTGCACACTGATGTGGTACATGACGGAGCATGTCTAAGCGCCTTTGACAAGCAGACAGGCTCCCTCATCATACCTTTACACCTTCACAAGGGGACCAAACCTCTGTGTAGGACTTGCTCAATACTTCACACGACTCACATTGTAGTAATCTCAGGTTGGCTCTGATACAGCTGTCACAATGCACCATTTCCACACAAAACAAAGATCGATTCTACTGTCCCTTAAATACTTCATATCTTGGTTGACCTTTCGCATCTTCTAGCTTCACGAATCTGGAAGTATTGCTTGTATTAATGCCTTTACATGACAGATGACAGGTGATATACATGAGGAAGTAGAGAATCATAACCTGATGCTGGACCGAATGGTGTGTATTCTGCAGTTTTAATGCTATGTGCCACAGTAGTGTGTCTTTGTTGGTGTTATGTTGCATTAACTATGTTTTGATGATTTAGGGCAGCGACATGGATTCATCAAGAGGAGTTCTCTCGGGCACTATGGATAAATTCAAAATGGTATGTCATACAATCTTTTCTCTAGTACCTTAGCCTGTTCTTACACTGCCCAAATTTATTTGGCTCATGTGATATAGAGAACACGTTTTGCTGTTGCTGAACCTTAGCTTGTTTTACTGTAGGTATTCGAGACGAAATCAAGCCGAAGAATGTTTTCATTAGTGGTATCGTTCGTGGTCATTTTCTTGGTCATATACTTTTTGACTAGGTAACTAGTCTTTCTAGTGTGATGCGTCCGCTGCGTTTTCTGTTAGAACTGTGGAGACTTTCACTTTGTTAGTGTAGTCAATATCAGTTTCTCTCTGTAAGATACTTTGGTATTTGAGTGCCTATAAATATATATTGTACATGTGACAGATTTCAATGAGTGGAATGCGAACCATGTCATTTGCGATTGTTCTTATGCGTGTGCGCATGTGTGTGAAAACCAACTCACCCGTGAATATTGTGTTTTTCAGTTACTGCTTCGTGCTTGATTGACTATGGCAAAACTCTTGCAGAGTCGGGCAAGATTACTCTAGGTTGAGCATGGCTGTTTGAAATTTTTCGGTTGCTTGATTTCGTACTAGCTTAAAAATGTTTGAGCTAGTTGGGTATATTATCTTTCTTGGGGTGAAATCGGATTTAGTTGTCTCATATACAGAAATTCACAATGCTGTTTGAATGGTTCTTTCTGTAATGCTTAAGCTACCAAGTCAATTGATGTTTAGCTATTCCCTTCGAAATTGTAAATTATGGTTATATCTCAGCTTAGGGTCCGTTTGGTTGCACGGATTTGTAATTAAATTGGAATTGCATTGGAATTGAAATTTTATGATATTTTAATTCCACAAATGCAATTTCAAATATATTGTTGGGATAAGTCTTGGAATTCAAGTGTAATTGAATTTTAATCTCAAACTCAATTTGAATGTAAAATATCTTAAATTTGGAATTAAATTAGACAATCAATATATATATATATATAAAGGTATAAGTATGTAAGTATATGTATAAATATATATTCATGTGTATGTGCATATGTGTGTATATTCATATATGTATGAGTTTATACGTATGTGTGTATGTGTGATTATATATTTGTGTGTATGTATGTATATTTATATTTGTATGTATGTATATGAGTCTATGGGCACATATATATATGTATGTGTATATATATATTTGTATATATAGGTGTATGTATATATATGTGTCGATATATATAGACGTATGTATATATAGATCTTTATGTATATATATGTTTATATGTTTGTGGTTGTAAAAGTTAGTTGTTAGAGAGAAAATATTTAGTGGGTTGAAGATTTAGAATTGGTAATCACAATTTTTTATATGAAATTTAAGTTGTGGAATTGGGAGGTTTAGAATTGGAATGCAATTTCAATTCCAAAATATTTTGTTGCATCCAAATATTGAATTTGGAATTGGAGCTCCCAATTTCAATTCCATGCCGCCAAACGAACCCTTGTTGTATTTTCTTAGAAATGGACATGTTATAATGTTTTTAGGATTGGTAAATTTTATTGTCCTGTCTAGTGTTTCTCTAATCATTGAGGATTTGAAGACAATTTTGCGTCCCATAATGAAATACTCACTCCGTCCCAAAATAAGTGTCTATTTTCATAATTTTATCCGTTCTAAAATAAGTGTCCAGTTTCAAATCCCAATATAATATAATATTATACTTTCCCAACTTATCTCTTTTTATTAACTTCAAAAAATAATGGATCTCACTAAAACTTAAAATTATACTATATTTTCAAAGGGCAAATCTGGAAATACAAAATACCCCAATTTTTTTTGAAAAACCAAATGTGGACATTTATTTTGGGACAAAAGGAGTATATAACAGTGACAATTAATGCATTAGCATTGGATAATAAAGAAAACGATGCTCATGTGGTTGTGTGGAAACAAATTAATCAGTATTGAGAAAAAGAAAAAGAAAAAGAATTAAAAAAATCCAAGTTCAATTTGTTGCCAAGGAAAGACCAAAATTTAATCCCCTTATTCCAACATTTTGGATGGAAGAGTTTCTGGGTCCTTCATCATGAGATCCTAGGTTCAAATTCTCCCAATTACGTTTTCGTCCGGGCCACTAGAGGTTTACCTGGTCGTTAACTTTAGGGTCCCGGGGGATTAGTCGAGGTGTGCGTAAGCTAGCCTGGATCATCCTGATTACGAAAAAAAAAAAAACAAAAATGCAAATGCACCAGTATTGAGAAAACGATGCTCACGTGGTTGTGTGGAAACAAATTAATAGTATTGAGAAAAAGAAAAAGAATTTAATAAAGGGTTAATTTCAATAAATCTCCTGTGGTTTCAAAAAAATTACTCTGCCCCCTCCTATACATAAAACCCCATATAATTACCAAATTGCATCAGTTTGTCCCATTCCCTATAATTTTGGACAAAAAATACCCTTGAGATTTAATGAAAAATGATTTAAAATTAAAAAAAAACTTATAAAATTCAAAAAATATATATAAAATTTGCAAAAAATATATAAAAGTCAAAATATATATATAAAATTCCAAATATATATATAAAATTCATAAATATATATATAAAATTCGTAAAAATATATAAAATTCATAAAACAATATATAAAATTTGAAAAAACATATAAAATTTGAAAAAACATATAAAATTTGAAAAAATAATATAAAATTCGAAACAATATATATATAATTTGTAATAATGATTTAAAATTTGAAAAATGATTTAATGATTTAAAATACACCTGGAATTTAATGAAAAATGATTTAAAATTAAAAAAAACATATAAAATTTGAAAAATATATATAAAATTCGTAAAAAATATATAAAATTCGAAAAAATATATAAAATTAAAAAAAACCATATAAAATTAGGGAATTTATATGTATATTTTTTGAATTTTAAATCATTTTTTATTAAATTTTAGGGGTATTTTGATCCAAAATTATAAGAAAGGGGACAAATTTGTAAGTGCATATAGGTTTTCTGTATAGGAGGGGGCAAAGTGATTTTTTTTAAAAGACATGGGTTTACTAAAATTAACTCTTAAATAAATCCAAGTTCAATTTGTTGCCAAGGAAAAACCAAAATTGCAAATGCACCAGCCGGGAATCGAACCCGGGTCTGTACCGTGGCAGGGTACTATTCTACCACTAGACCACTGGTGCTTTCATGACCTTTCGTTCAATACAATTTTACAAGTAGTAAGTAGATAGAAACGCCTTCGTTTTGCAATGGTACGAAATTGCTAACTTTGTTACTCGAAATCTTTGATGGTAACTTTAAGAAATAAAATTTAAATCATCTCTTCTTGAAATTACGAATTTCTCACACAACGTTGTATATACATTGCCATTTGCCACCTAGCTAGCTAAATAGAGGATGAATTGGCTTACAGGAAAAATAATAATAAAAGGAGATGAAGTTTTATAATTCCTTAGGCAGATGAATTAGGATTTTCTGTTGGGATATTCACTTGATTGGGAAATTTGCATACTTGAACTGATTCTCTGAGATTTCAAAATATAGACATAATTAATTGGAATTCCATTAAAAGTATATAAGATTAGTTTGTATCTTTCTTAGCTTATATATATCTATACTACTTATAAATGTACGAAGGGATTTTATTATTTCTAAACATTTTTTCAATTTTAAATAATTTAAATTAAATACATGTGTCTTTTCATTGTATTTGGATGCCTCTAAACATATACAAATCGTTTCGTTATCTAATCGTTGCATGCTATTATGATAATCTGTCACAAGAATGAATATTATAAATACCCGCAATGGATTTACTTTAATCTTTGTTGACCTTAGTTCTTTCAAGCGATTCAGATTAAAAGTTGTAACATTTTTCAAGAGACGTCTTTGTGGAAAGACTTCTTTCTCTTATTTAGAAAGGGTTGTAATCCTTTTGAAAAGACGCCACATCCATTTTTCAAAAGATGTATTTCTTCACTATAAATACCAGAGAAAGGAGACCCAAGGAAAGAAATAAGAGAGAAGAAATAATTTTGATTCCTTCTAACATTCAAACAAATTTATTTTATTTATTATTTTATTTTTTTGTTGTAGTTAGTAGTGATTGTTCTACATTGGAGTGACAATTAATATGATTTAGCAATACAGAAGACTGCTTACCTGAACAAGAACTCTGTTTTCAGTTTCTAAGATTTTTGGTTTATCTTTCTCCCTATCTCTTTAGAAGACTCTCTTTTTTAAAAACACTAGAGTTCAAGATTAAATATTAGTTCTAAGATTTTAAAAGCATGGCCTCTTCTTAAAAGCATTGCCACTAAGGTTACATAATCTTTTCAGTTTCTAAGATTTTCGGTTCACCTTTAAAAAAGAAGGCACAAAAATTCTGATCACTTGGGTTAAAATATCATAATAAAATAAAAATTCTGAACACAATATGTACTATATAAAATTTACGGTTATTCCCACTGACACCCCCTCAAAGAAATCATAATCCCACACGGATCCCCTTAATATTGAGTATTCTCACACGGACCCCTCCCACAGACGACCGTTAGGTTTACTAACGTTTTATTGTGAAATTACTAATTTACCCTTCGATATATATTCATTTCCCGTCTTCACTCTCTCTTATCTCCAAACAACCCATTCAGAGAGAGAAAGCTAGATCTGTGGGGGTTGCTAGGGTTTCGACCATTGAACATCATCGATACGAAGCGCATGAAGGTTGCTTCGCCATTTTCTCACGTCGTCCATACAAATTGATCGAAGAAACGAGATGTCTTCACGAACATGTATGTGATATGTTTTTTTTTCTAATGATAACTATGGTTTGGACCTAGATTTGTGGGTTTAAATTAGGGAATTCTGTGTTTGAATTAGTTTTTAGGGTTTTTATGTAGGCAAGTGTTCGATTTGTGGATGGTTGTAACTGAAATCCCTAAAACGTGTCTCCGAATTAGGGTTTTTTAATTGAAGCCCGATTTGGGGATTTCATTTACAACTCTAAACTTAATTACATACATATATATATATATATATATAAACCTAATGTGTATGCGAACAGTAGTAATGGCCTTAGCTTGCTAAATTGATTTTGATAAACCCAATTGATGTAGGGAAGAGATTTAGAGGCATAAATTGAAGAACCTAGGACATTTGGGTAAAAACATATGTGTATATATATGTATATATATATGAATGTATGTGAATATTAGTGAGTTACCTTGGGGAGGAGATTGGGGACAAAGGATTGAAGGATGGAGAAGATTTTGGTGGTCTTCTATCTCCTGAAACGTTCATTGAGTATGCTCTCCATATGATTATCAATGTCTCTGGGTCGCTTTCTGGACTTGAAAAAATAATTGGGTATTTTGGCATGAGCTATATGACTAGCTTGACACAAATAATCATTCACCATTTGATTTGCATATTATATTGTCCACACTCACAAAGTATCAAAAAAAAAAAAAAAATAGTTCACAATTTCTTTAAATATGAAAATGAGATTAATAATATATAAAAAGGTATCTTGCTTTCTTCAAATGAGAGGTGCGTGATTGAAGCAACTCATTGTTTATCTCTGGAAGATTTGCAGTGAGGTGCTGATGAATGACACTTGTTTCTCTTAGTGCCCTAGTCAATTATGGTTTGAATATTAGGGAGTTTGTGAATTGTTGGCCTATATTTTATTATTCCTCAATGGGCTTTGCTTTGGGTAATATATTTATGGATTAATTTCAGTAAACCCCCCTATACTATCCAGATTAATCAACTAACCCCTTGTGTGTCCACTTTGCCCCTTATACCATTCAATTTCATCAAATTACCCCCTCACTTCTCAAAATGCCTAAACTACCCTCAATAGTATAAGGGGGTTTAGTGAATTATTTCGGAAAAAATAATATATACTTTTTGCAACAAAAAAAAAATTTCGAAAAAAAATCATATTTTGTTCCAAAATATGAATTTTTTTTTGCGAAAAAGTATATATTATGTTCCAAAATATGAATTTTTTTTTCGAAAAATAATTTTTTTGCAAAAAATATATATTATGTTCCAAAATATGATTTTTTTCTGAAAAATAAAAATATATATTATGTTCCAAAATATGATTTTTTTTCCTAAAAATATTTTTTTTGCGAAAAAGTATATATTATATTCCAAAATATGAATTTTGTTTTCGAAAAATAATATTTTGGAACAAAAATGTATATATTATGTTCCAAAATAGGAATTGTTTTTTTGAAAAATAATTTTCGGAAAAAAAATCATATTTTGGAACATAATATCTATTTTTCGAAAAAAAAATTCATATTTTGGAACATAATATATACTTTTTCGCAAAAAAAATATTTTTCGGAAAAAAAATCATATTTTGGAACATAATATATATTTTTTGCAAAAAAATTATTTTTCAGAAAAAAATCATATTTTGGAACATAATATATATTTTTTGCAAGAAAATTATTTTTTCGAAAAAAAAATTCATATTTTGGAACATAATATATACTTTTTTGCAAAAAAAATATTTTTCGAAAAAAATATTCATATTTTGGAACTTAATATATACTTTTCCGCAAAAAAAATATTTTTCGAAAACAAAATTCATATTTTGGAACATAATATATACTTTTTCGCAAAAAAAATATTTTTCAGAAAAAAATCATATTTTGGAACATAATATATATTTTTTGCAAAAAAATTATTTTTCAGAAAAAAATCATATTTTTGAACATAATGTATATTTTTTGCAAAAATATTATTTTTCGAAAAAAAATTTCATATTTTGGAACATAATATATACTTTTTTGCAAAAAAAATATTTTTCGAAAAAAATATACATATTTGGAACATAATATATACTTTTTCGCAAAAAAAATAGTTTTTGAAAACAAAATTCATATTTTGGAACATAATATATACTTTTTCGCAAAAAAAATATTTTTCGAAAAAAAAATTCATATTTTGGAACAAAATATGATTTTTTTTCGAATATTTTTTTTTTGCAAAAAATATATATTATTTTTTCCGAAATAATTCACTAAACCTCCTTATACTATTAATTTCACTAAACCCCCTTATACTATTGAGGGTAGTTTAGGCATTTTGAGAAATGATTGGGCAATTTGATGAAATTGAATAGTATAGGGGGCAAAGTGGACATACAAGGGGTTAGTTGATTAATCTGGATAGTATAGGGGGGTTTACTGAAATTAACCCTTTATTTATTTAAATTTTATTCTATTTTGCAGCTTGTCATCATGGAAGAACATGATTTAAAGGTCAATTTTATGGGTAAAGTGTACACTTTATGGAATGTTGATCCTGACAGGTATTCCCTTATAGAACTAAATAATGATTGTTATGAACATTGTGTCATGCCGCATATGGGGAGGGCTGCTGTGGGATTGATATATGAATATCTTTTACCAGCTAGTGGTCATAGTATGGAAATGACCAGTGATAATGAGGTTATGGATATGTTTCTATTCCATCTGGGTAAGAGAGAGATAAAACTAAATGCTAAAGTACAAGAAGCTGTAGCAGTTATAGATTCTAGGCCTAAACCACAACACACACCCTGTGTAGTACTTGATGATAATGATATGGGTGGGGATGAGTTTGAAGTGAATGAAGTTTTTAATAATGCTCATGGTGGGGGTGGGAGTGAGGGTGTAGGGATTAGAGAGGGGACTGTAAGTGGTGAGGGAGTAGGGCTTGGGGAGATTACTGGTGGGGGTGAGGGTGCTGATGAAGAAGGAGAAGAGGATGAGCATAGTGTAGAACATGAGGGTGTTAATGAAGAGGGATGAGATGATGAAGATAATGTGTATGGGTTTAGTGCAGAGGATGAGGATTGAAGGGGTGAAAAGGCTGATGAAGGTGATGATTCATCATCTGAATCAACACCTGAGGAGCTGGTTGATGAAACACCTTTTTTTTTTTTGAATTTATTATTTGAAATTAACAATATTATTTGCACTTTACATCAACAGAAATCTAACAATGTGGACCATGAACAACAAGGAGTGTTTGAAATTATTGGTGGAAGTCAGAGAACAACCCAGTCAAGCTCACTTACACAAGATGTACAAATTTAATTGAGGTAAAAAATTATGAAAAACCCTTCTAACAACTAACTGTCATTGTTTTGTGCTTCTTATTGACTATTTTAATAGAGATCAACAATCTTGGAGAAGGAAGAGGACAACCACGAAGGCCACCTTGGGGAAGGGGAAGTGTTTCCTACGTACCGGTGTTCGACAATTCTATCTCAAGTGGAGGAGGAAGAGCAAGGCAAGCTCCAACCAATGCAGCAAATGAGTAATTTGGGTACTTTGAGGGATGGTGTATTGCCAAAGATATGATGTAAAAATTTGGCATTGACAAACTTTATTTTTTGGATTGGTTTAGGCAATACACCAGCCCTTTTTTTGTAATGAATATTGGTATGGACATTTTTTGGGGACGATGTGGTATAGGCATTTTTTGGGGACAATGTGGTATAGGCATATTGGTATAGTAACATGCTAACTCATAGCTTCTTGGGTTCGGTTTAGGTAATGCATTATGTGGAAGTGCCTTTTTTTGGGAGGTGAAAACTGATAATGCATTCTGTAAACAGTTGATGAATATGAAATGTTATTTTGATTTTGAATGTTTACTGTTATTTTGATTTTGAGTGATATTTTGATCTATTGCAATTTGATGTTATTTTAATGTGATAATGTATAGAGGAAAACCCAAATAAATGAATCAAAATTTAGTGTAAAGAGGGAGAATATAAGAGCTTTCTAAATTTAAAAGGTAAATGGTATCAAATTAATTTCACAATATTAAGTTAAGGGTATATAAGTCATTTTATATTATTTGAGGGCAAAATAGACTATTTATGGGGTGAATAGTGGATGACATCACTAATTAACGGACCAATTTAACGGAGTGGACACGGAAGGGGTCCGTGTGGGAAAAAAATTCAATTTAGAGACGGTCCGTGTCAGAATACTCAATATCGAGGGTGTTCGTGTGAAATTAGGGTCTCTTTGAGGGAGTGCCGGGTGGAATAACCCTAAAATTTATGAGGCCATTGTTTCGCAGCTGATGATTCAAATTTGAGTCACGATTTCACAGTAATTATTGTGTAATATCTAATATAGTCTATCTTCGATCAGTTTTTTTGTAGATAGAATTCGAGGTTTATAATTTGTTAGGCCTTGGTGATCTAATCTATATAACAAGAGAATTAATGAGAGAATGTTTAATATATAAGCAATTGCAGGCCAAAAGAACCACAAATAAGCTTAGTTTGACAAATGTTGAAACCTTATCAAAACACTTTATTCTTCATTAGATTATTTGGATAGTATTTGTATCACAAAACTCCAAAATATCAGATATTTAACGAAAAAAATAAAATTATCAGACACCGACACAACTGACTATTCAGGTATGTGTATCACTGTAAGTGGTGGATAATATACGCAAGTAGTGCTTGTAGGAGTAGGCAGTGCATGTATCTTAGCTCTTCATTATTAATGTACATGTATATTTTTAAAAAGCAAAACCAATATATATATATATAGATATAGGTATATATGCTTCTAAGTACTAACATTTAATAACTCATATTGGTGAAATATTAGGTTTTCCTTTTCAGTTTACTCATCAATTGGTGCATGTGATGGTACTAGACTCATTTTATTCCCAAACTTGGAAAAAAAAGACTGGTGTGCACTGTCCCAACTCCTGATATAGCCGAACGTGGGTACTAAAATACCACCTTTTTTAAAAATTCATATTTTGGGAGAACTCTATCAATGGCTAAAGATTAATTAGTTCAAAAAGATTATGTAACCTTATTTTTCTCTAATGACAAACTATGTATGTTTTTTTTTTTTTTTTTTTTTTTTTTTTATACTCGGAACTCCTCTAGGTCGGGCCCTTTGGACCCACCCTAGCCTACAAACCGAGGGTGCAGCGCTCCAAACTATGTATGTTTGGTCATGTCATGCCTCTGTATATGTGTGGTATTTGTTTGTCACCAGAGGGGAAAATTCTGGATAATCTTTATCCGTATAATAGGTTCACTAGAATCACAACCCTCTTTTTCAGAGTCTTGATATATATATATATATATATATATATTGATAACACTCAAAACCTCGAGAATTATGTAATATACACGTGATTTGGGAATAGTTTTAGTATTTCCTTATCTGTTATTCCTATCTATACATTTCTGATGTGCATGCTGGCTGCTTGGTTCATCATTGCAATTTCACATGTAAACACATCCTTTCTTGTTTCCATGCTCAAGCCCAGCAAACAAGCCATATTGCAACATTTATCATAATTAAATACTAAAAAGCGCGCGACTTGAAAGAAGTACAATTCAATGCTTCATATACATATATATTACACGCATCAGTTCCATATAATGCTGAGAATACTGTGAGAGTAGAAGCAAAATCGAATCCAAAAGCTCTTGTACAACATACTTGAGTTGTGCTTTGTGTAACAGTCCTATATGATCCATGCTGCGATTACTCTTAGCTAGGTTAATTAGAAAAAACATGAAGTGATCGATAACTGATTTGGTTTTTGGTTCATGCTGAATATTCTTCCTAAACCAAATCATGTTCCAGGCACCCACTCTAGGGTTAACGATAGAGTTAGGCACCAACACTAAGCTCTATAGTTAGCTATACAAGTTTTCTTTTGATGACTAATTTTCATAAGTAAACATGTACTTGATTATGAAGACAACTAAATCAATCTACTTTTAGTCCAAAATCGCAACAATTTAACGAAATTCCGACAACTAATTTTGTTATAAAAATTAGGAAAGCACATATATAAAATAACTGAGCTTGCTTGGTATCCATTTCTAAAAATTGTTATCGAGAAGTCCGAAAACATAAAACTGTTTTCTTAGAACAAGAAAAGAGAGTTATCTAAAAATCATACATTTTTATAACTGAAGGTATGCTTGGTTTGTATCTCTGAAAACTGTTATTGAAAATTCTGAGAACAGAGAACAATAAAAATGAGTTATCTGAAAATAGTCATTTGTGTAACTGAATTTTCATAAAATTGAACCAAACAGATTTTTTTACAGTTTTCAGAAAACAGAAAACTGTTATAAAAAATACAAACCAAGCAAGTCCTGAGCTTTCCGAGAACAGTTTCCAGAAAACTTAACTAAGCAAAACTTATGTTATGTTTTTTCATATTAAGTTTTCAGAATTTTTTTTTTCTTCTCAGAAATGCATACGAAATTGCCCCTAAATCGCCCAAAATTGCAATATTTTCACCACAGTTCCTCCCAGTTTTGATGGACCCCAACAAGATGGAACAGTTTGGGCAGCAAAAAAGCTCTCCCATAGCATTCAGCAGTGAAAACTTAGCATGGAAGAAAGCTATGAGTTAAAATCACCATCCCTGAATCATTCCTTGCAATCCAAGCTAAAACATGTCCCCATTACCATCTTTCAAAAAATTTGACATATGTATATCTAATCTCTTTCTCAAGTACTTTGTTATAACTTTTTGACCATATATCTTCAGACACATCTATAAACACTTTAGAATCAATATGAATGACATAATCCTTTTATAACAAGTCCATACCACAATCCAAGGTAACAGTTTCAAACTAAAATGATTTATAGAGTATAATCCACACTCCTCCTTAATTCTTGCCAAGTCTATGATCATCCACTCAATATAATTAATTGATATATACCTTTATGATGCTAGGTTCCATTAATTTGCAACTTAGTTATGAACATATATGTATATATATATATATATCATCCATTGATCAACAATTGTTCAGCCAAGGACTCACGTACTATATATGCTAGCGACTGAAGAGTGCCTAAGTTGGAACACTTGATTAAATTGCTTGATCCAATCCCAAGCTTTATCTGATCAAAATAGTTATGTACATGCACATATATATATATGGATAGATGTAATCAACCTAATTAGCCAAAAAGATGTAGATATATGTATAGATGTAATAAACCTAATTAGGCAAAAAATTGTCCATCAGACAAAATATTGGATTCTTTCTTCGATATACCTCACTAGGCTCTTAACATGATCTTCCATGCATGATGAAGGTATTATAGACATTTCAACAAATTAACGAGCTATTATAGATAAATTCATTTCTTCTATATATCTCAGCAGAATTAGAACTTGCACTTTACTAGAAAAAGCAACACATAATATAAATTGTAGCTAAGGAATACATTGAAATAGAATTAACATCTCATACATGTATATATCCCTAATCAAATAATTAACGGCTATATATAAATGTTGAGATAATTGAAACAACATATAGCTACTTCTAAAACACATGAAACAGTACATATAGCTACTTTTAAAACACACACACACACATATATATATATATGTTACCAGGAGGTGATGATCATCGATCTCTTGAAAATTACCAACCATAGGACAATTCTCCCTTCCACTTCACGCCTTCCACATCGAATTAAGCCAACGCTATGCACTAGTACAATACCAATTTATTCACACAGAGTCTGTGAAATGGTGTTTTTGCATATATAAGAAAATCCTGCAAGCTTCTCATGAACACATAGCTGTACAGTAACTATCGTACGGAGTGATTACATATATATAATAGATTAGAAATCAAGTTCTCTATGGATCATGACCAAGCCTAAGCTCCAAGTCTAATCCATCTTCTTCCTTCTTCTTTTCAGCATCTTCCACGGCCTGGCCACCGAAACCAAACTGCAAGCTCAAACTCATCCTCCAATCGTCTCCTAACGAATTCAATTGATCATATGGTTGTCTTTGATCATCAATACTTTTAGGGTGTGAGTATGAAGGCCTTGCACTTGATGTGGAAGATGGAATATATGTCCTGTAATTGATCTGAGCCTCGTGGGATGGAAGAAAACGCGGTGGGTAGCTTGAAATTGGCTGATAAAACAAGGGCGTTGCGTGATTCTCTTGATCATGTTGATTTGAATTCATAGAAGAAGGCCTGTTCTTGGCTCTATCTTTCCTGTGGATGTTCATGTGGCCTCCCAAAGCTTGTGCTGTGGTGAAGCCTCTCTTGCAGAACATGCAATCATAGGATCTACCGTTGCCTCCATCGTTGTAACTCTCTTGCTGATCCGGTTGATCAACTTCTTCGCCAGAGTTCATCGCGTCTTTGGGATTTTTTGATTCTTCCATGGCCCAAAAGGGTGCTACTTTTGAGAAATTTCACTGAGTTCGGCAAGGTCAAATCTTTGATTATTCTTCACGTCTATGATTGAGTTTGCGAAAACTTCTGGATAGGTATTCTACCTCGAATAAAAAACGAAATCTTTATGTTAGAGAGGGAGGTGTTATAGAGAAGAAGAGGCGAGGGTGTGAAGCAAAGGACAATAAAAGAGCATAGGCAATGCCATTTTGAGAGGTGAGTGAAGGTGTGGAGAGGGAGACAAGGTCTCTTAGATGTTTGCTGACCGACCCATTCCGTTTAGCCGGCCCCTAGTTGATCCATATATAGCAGACAAATACTTAATATATATTCTATTATATATTCTATTATATATTCTTATATGATATGTCTCCTTTTATCTCTCTTGTAGCTTTCATCTAGGTTTCGTTTCTTAACGCGGTCTTCATTTTGTGATGCCGGACATAATAGAGATTATTCTGCAGGCTAGTGCAATAGGTAATTTTCAAGGAAAAACGGGAGAATTCGACCCAAAATTCAGAGAACACTCTGAAATTCAATAAAATTCTTTAAATTCGGGAATGAATAAAACAACCCATAAACCGGGTTTAAATAGCTGAAAATCGACCCTTAATAGGAATTTTACCAAAAATAGCAAAACCCTAAAAGTCTTACCAAAACGAAATACGGAAAGAAATAAAAAAATTGCCAAAAATTTGGCCCAAATCGGATTCAGAATCATTTCCTAATCGACAAATAAAAGATTACCATAAATAGCAAAAATTAACTAAAAATAGAGATTTGAAAAGGAAAACAAAAGATTTAGGGCTCGAAACGAGGTGCACCCAGCGTTGTTTGGTGGCCACGACGTGCGCGCCGAAGTTAGCTTTCCGAATTGGGGTCACGGGCGCGAATCAGACACTTGTAGCCACAGTTATGGCTAAAAAACCGACACGTGCACGGAAACCGCCTCAATTAGGCCAGATCACGATTTCTTGCCATCCTCCAGCTTCAGGTAATCCAGCGCCATCAATGAGTAATCTGATAGCTCGGCATCGTCTAACTCGAATCCCCTGCATCATTTTATCATCCTCTCTTTCTCTCTCTCTCTCCCTATAAACATCTAATTTATATATATATACATGAGGTGACTTATTGCATATGGTTAAGATCCTATCCGGTTCAACAAACAAACAATCACTCGCAGTTGGCCTATTATACCGTATTTGTCTCTGTATAGGTGACAAAAAAAATGTCCCTGTATGATGTGTTTTGAAAATCATGAGCATGAATAATGTGTAAAGCGAGTAATTCTTATCTAATGGGACACATCATGGTGTCAATTTCTAACCAAAGACGAAGAAGCCTAGTAAGTACATGAAAATCAGACCGGTGTTAAGTTTTAAGATATCGAATGTGACATCCATTGTCTTTATATATACGGTTATTTTGAAAAATTACAAGCACGAAAAGAGTGTATAAAACAAAAACTACATAGATGGCCAAGACAAACGGATTAGAAAACAAGTTAATGTTATTCAAGTTCATTAATCCGATGTTTTTTTTTTCCGGTGAATTTGATGATCCGATGTTGAAACAAATTTTCTTTTAAAATTGAATTTGAGGCATGCTCAATATTGTCTTTATGTACACGCACTTAAATTGCCATGGAAGCAAAGGCACAAAACTGTGGCTGTTTTCTATCATGCTGATGTTGCTAAGAGAAAATAGAGGAACCTTCCTAGCTACATGAGATTAAACTTGAGCATACAATACATCACCTTTTGTAGCTTATACTTGTCGTGGAATAAAACTACAAATGCTTTTTGAAAGAGTTCTAATGAAAGATGCGTCATATATATTTTGATTGTCATGACAATCAATATAGTATAATTCCTATTTATATATACATCATTGTCGTTGCTAGCTAGATATCACTTGTAGCTAATTTAATTTGCTACAATCATTTAATTATATATGATCATTGTTGTATGTGGCTACGGAGGAAAAACAAAAATGTGGAAGCCGACGAGTGATGCTGATGATGAACAAATCCATGATCTCAGATGCATCAAATCAATTTGATTCATATATACACTCATGTACAACATATCTCAGTAGCTGTTAGAAAACAAAGAAAAAGATTACATTATACATGCCTCATGGTTATTATATGTATCAATGGAACAAAATATTCTTTAATTTCCAGAAATTAAAAATCATCCAAGACAAAATCTCATTGCTCTTAATATTTTTTGTTTGAAGATTACGTACTCCTGATATTATTACTTGTAGTCCTCAAAGTTCAAAATAAATATATAAAAAGAAAGAAAGAATTTATATTATCATTAGTAGTAAGTATTCTAAAGCATAAACAAGAATTATATTTACAAAATTACTCATAAAAAAGAAAAGAAAAGAAAAAAAACCTAATTTAAACAAACCATATCTAATTTCCTTACTATAACTGCCCAAAAATTCATTGCTAGCAGATCCATAACTCTGGCCTTTCCATTTGAGTAAAAGGAGTACCTTTGACTATTTCAGTTTCTTCATATCATATATGCATATGCCCTATTATATACTTATATATATATATATACATATATGATATATTACTATATTCATTCAACCAACTGAGTGTTGAATTCTAAGGAGTAGTCTCATGTTCTCACTTCAATTCTCTGGAAATAAGAGAAATTTCTCTCTCTCTTGCAGGCCAAAATTATTTTACAAATAAAGTCGGTCCAAAGTTATTTGGCGGGTCCCTATCATATATGGCACCTTTGTTTACGTGGAAAGCGCCAGCACTGAGACATCAAATATATGAACATATACATTCATTTTCTCTTTTGTATATGATATATAATTAGAACAATAAGCAGCCACAATTTTCAAAACTGCTTAACTGGAGATTGCATCGTAAATTATTAATTTGTTTCGTGAACAGTCTTGGTGAGTCGGTGACGAACATGCGACCTCTATAGATTTGTTCATCAGCTAGGCCATATTATAATATATATATATATATATATAGGAAACAACAGGCGGAGCTAGAGGGACCCTAAAAACTTTTTCATCACCCCGGAAATAGGTGTTTCTTAGACTAAGGTGTGTTTATTAACAGGAAATATTTTTTGTTTTCTGTTTTTACTTCCTGAAATGAAGAAGTAAAAGTAAAATCTTGTTTACCAATTTATTTTTACTTTTGCCCTTCAGGAAACGTTTCTTCTAATTGTAAAGAAAAGAGAAAACAAGAAAAATGGTACTTCCTCTTTTTGTTTCCTCTCGCCTTCAAAATGACCAAATTTCAAATTTGTAAAATTGGGACCTTCATGTCTTTTGCACTAATAAATTTAAATATTATATATAAATAATAAATAATAATAAATAAATTAAATATTTTTATAAATTAAAAGATATTTAATAAATAAAAAATATTTATAAATAAAATAAAAGTAAATGAATATATAATAATAAACAAAATAAACAATAATAAAATAGATTAAATAATACATAATAATAATAATAAATAAATAATAATTATGATAAATAAAAAATACAAATAATAAGAAATACAAATAATAAATAAATTAAATATTTTTATAAATTAAATAAAAATATAATAAATAATAAATTAAACAAAATATATTTATAAATTAAATAAAAATAATGAATTAATAATAATAAAAATAATAAATTAAATAATAAATAATAAATTAAATAATATACAAAATTAATAATAAATAAATAAAACTTATGATAAATAATAAATATAAATAAAAAATAATAAGAAATACAAATAAGAAATAAATTAAATATTTTTATAAATTAAATAAAAATATAATAAATAATAAATTAAACAAAATATATTTATAAATTAAATAAAAATAATAAATTAAATAATATACAAAATTAATAATAAATAAATAAAACTTATGATAAATAATAAATATAAATAAAAAATAATAAGAAATACATATAATAAATAAATAAAAAGTAAGAACAAATTTTTTTTAGTAAACATAATTTCTGTTTTTTATTTTTGTTTCTGAAAAAAATCAAAATTTAGTAAACAAGATTTTACTTTCTGTTTTTCTTAAGGAATCAAAAATATAATTTTACTTCTTCAGGAAACAGAAACAGGAAATATTTCCTGTTAGTAAACAGACCCTAACCCTAGTCTTGGTCTTGAAGATTCACACTCTTCAATATTATTATTGTTGTTGTTGTTTTTGTTTTTTTTTTAGTTCAAAAAGTAGAGAGTTTGAAAATAATGTTAATTAGTTTATAAATCATATACGCCGTGCATTTAAACTCACCTTACGAAATGAAAATGTAGATTTATGTATAATCCTTATCACTAGTTATTTTATTTCATAATTTTAACCAGTTAGCTCCGTTAGAAAAGTTTAGGATTTGATATCACAAGTTCAATTGTTGATGAGGTAAACAACTTGTTGGAAATGTAAGAAAAATAATCGCGATGTAACTAAAAGAAATTGAATGACATACCAACTGCCATGTTATTAGTTTGAAACCTCTGACGTGAGTTGATTCTGCAAACAAGAAACAAACAAACAAATATACGGTGCACGACGCCTATGCAAGTCTGTATGTGCATGCGATGGAGACAATATAGTTTACTTATTAGGCATTGGACCTTTACAGATAAAATATCTTAGTTTCTGTATATATTACTTCTGTCAAGTAAGAAGTCGACTTTTAATTTGGTGAAAGAACTGCTGTAACTTCCCCATGATTACAACTTCCCAAAACCACCACAACTTCCACAAAGTGTTGACAATATATGGTCACATGCAGACACGTGTAGTATATATTACAGTTGTTACATACACATGTCTTACATTCTCCCATTTGACCAATATTGAAAACACTTATAATAACAAAAACCCTTATCTTTATGGGCTTGAAATTTCCTTAGAGAATCTCAGTGTATAAAATCATAGTGGAAATGCACTCTACATATGAGTGTAACATTTCATGTATCATTATATCACCCGTTTTTTCTCACAACTTTGTGTTATATTACTTTATGAATAATCATTTCCGAATCTATTCTAGGAAGTTTACTTTAGTGTCTCAATGGACTAACTTTACGAATAAGCTCCCATAAGCCTATTCAGAGATCCAACTATATTTCTCCAAAAGAAAAATTTGTCATTTAGAACTTTATGTATACCTGTATAAAATGACAAATGAATACTACGAATCATCAAACCAAAATGCAATTGCGAACTTTAAAGTGTTTCAATAAATCAACCATAAGACATATCAATAAGTCCTATATGTTGTACATGTTCCTTATACAAATTGGGTGGCAAACCCTTTGTCATAGGATCAACGACTATCGACTTTGTCCTTATGTCATCTACCACCACTTGATGATTCTGAACTCGTTCTTTAACAACAAGGAACTTTATGTCAATCCACTTGTTTGAACTCCTACTTGCATTGTTGTTACAGAAACGAACTGCTGCGGAATTATCACAATAGATTCTTAATGGTCTAGGAATAGGATCCACAACTTGAAGATCTGTAATAAAATTCCTCAACCATAAATCATGTCCCGTAGCCTCATGGCATGTGTAACGTCCAGTAATTTTACATGCTAATTTGAAATTTTTGTTTAATTATTTATTTTATCTATTTATTAAACAATTAAGTGCTTATGTGTTTATGTGCCTAACATGTTAATATGCTTATGTGAATAATTGAAATGTTTGGGGAAAAATAAATAAACGACAAAATGGTAAATTAGTAAACTCATATGTATTGAGTCAGTGGGTTTTGTAGAGATTTAATTACTAAGTGTTGGGAAGATGATGAGTGACAATATTGTAGTTGTGTAGAAGACTTGGATAAAATTGTAAAATTGGTTCATAATGACAAGGGTTGTGAATAAGTGATAAAGGGGTGGGTAACTTGGACATTTCACCACTATCTTTAATGTTGTCATCATTGTGGCCCTTGGATCAAATCTATCTTGCCATCTTCATTCCTAACCCTTAGATATGATTCTCTACTCACCAACCCTATCTCTAACTCTATCATTGTCTTCATCTTCTCTCATTTCTCACCAAGAACACATACTATTTTACACACACATTTCTCTACACCCAAAAATTCGGCCACCTTGTTCTCCATGCATTTTTGGCTTCAAGTCTTGCTCTCTCCTACTCTTCATGCTTGATGGATGGTGAGCACTTGGGGTGGTCTCTTGGTGTGGTGTTCTTGAGCTCATAGTGGTAAGTTTCCTCTCTTTTTCTAAGGTTTTGTTGTAAGAAATCCTAACTTCCAAATTCTAGAAATTCATGTGCTAGTATTGAATTTTTGCTCTTCCATTGTTCATTCTTGTGGAAGGTTATGAATTGTCTCCAACCATCAAGTGAATTGGCTTGTGGTAAATTCTAATTTCATTTTGGGAAGAACTCATTGGTGAGTTCACAAATTCCAACTCCTTTGAATTATGTTCCATGAAACTTAGTTTAACTATTTTTGGGTTTTTAGCCTTACCATGAATTATTGATTATAAACCGGTTGTTGCTACTAAAAATCATTAGTTAAAGATCCATGTTTGTTTTAATGTTGCTTGAAGGCTTGGGAGACCTTTGACTCAAATTCTTGAAATCACCTCCTTGAAGCTCTCTTGGTCATTCTTGGCTCGATTTGTTGTTGGCGTCATTTGGACGGATTGCTTGCACCCTCTTGCTCATTAGCTTTGCTTGTATTGAGGTAGGGGAAAAACAAGTTGCTTTAGTTTGTGTATGAGGGGGTGTGCGTCTATGTGTATATATGCCGTATATATATATGCGAGTGAGTCTTGACGACTTAGACGATGAACTAGGCCCCTTGAAAAACATGAGTATGTGATTTTTATGCTTATTGTGTTTATTGCTTAAAATTGTGAAATATGAGCATGATGTTAAATTGATTACAATATATTGCATAAAGAAATGAGTATGTATTGTGATGAAAATTATGAACCTTGATTTAGTTGAGTGTGCCACGTAGTGTGAAAACGTGGGTATTGGTTCCTACATTTTGCGTAAATTTTATGGGAGTCGTCTTGTGTTTGGATCGTCGAAACAACTGGCCAGGGGGTGCTTCTTGCTCCCACATAACTAAAAAGCTGAGAAACACAGACGATAGTGTAAGTGGTGGTCGTGGAGCACGTCTTCCCATTAAAAGTGTAAGTGTCAAAAGCACTTGGGAATGACGGTTCGATGAGTCTACTATTCCCTAGTGAGCCTGTATCCTCAGGGGAATGATGGAGAATGATCCGCTCATCCTTGGTAAGGGTGTGTTTTTTTTTGTGTGTAGTGGGGGTGTCTGTCACCTTCCATCTTAATTATTATACATATGTGATTGTGGTTTTAATAATGAAAACATGTTATAATTGTGATAAATTATGTTGTGAGCATGTTGGGGAACTTGTTGTTGGGCTTGATGGGGTTCCAGATTGGCGTGAGAGCCATGTGGAACAAGAGACCGACCTAGGACTAGTTGCATGCACCTTGGGTGAGTTGTACCACTCGGACTACAGAGATTGAGGCAATGACGCTTCTTCTATTGGGCTAGTGAGCTCACCCCATGTTATATACATTTTTTTCAGGTGATGATTCCCATTTGGGAGGCCCGTAGTCTTCCGGTAGAGACTCGGTGTTGGTTCCGTCCTTTTTGCGCATATGGAGGCGGAGTACTTTTGTAGAGCATTGATAGACATTGTATACATGTGCTTATTTTGCTTAGTGCTTCAATTAAGTTAAACCTATTCTTTTGCCGGCTAGTATGTTAATCGGGTGGCTTAAATTGATGTACACCCTTGGAGCGCTATGCGCGGGGACCTTATTCTTTTGGAGCACTCCGGTGCTAGAAATGTAAAACTATAACATGTTTCACCTTAGAGCGCTTTAAATGTAATTATTGAATCCTTTCCTTGGAACTACGAATGGGAAATGAATTAATTGCTATGAAATGTGGGTATTAGGTGTTTGGCCAAAAACGACGTTTTTCTAGGTTTTCAAACTAATCCTTTTCGATTTGAATGGAAAAACCCATTTTCGCCTACCCCCGTGGCCCCGGTAAAAATTTCTTGTTTTAGAAATGATTTTAAACTCATATTAAGAAGATTTTGATCTTTACAAACCGATGGTCGTTAAAACGGAGACCGGGGGCAAGACGGTTATTTTTACGGATTTTTAAGAAGTGTCTTGATAAAAATAACCATTTTCCTTTTCATTCCTAAGTTAGGGGACTTCTTCTCATTTATGGAGTCTCAAGAACAAGTTTAGATCTTTCTTGTATGTTCCCAATGGTTTAGAGCTGCAGGGGAGTCAATTTTGAGGTTTTCTAGTCGGGGCAGTCGACTGGCCCCTTTTGGGCAGTCGACTGGGTGAAACGGAGGAAATTTTTCTTCAAAACTTGAGGTCACTGGTTCATCCAGTCGACTGGGTCATTAGCCAGTTGACTGGGTCACTCAGTCAGTCAACTGGGTCATCAGCCAGTCGACTGGGTGGTTTAGCCCTGTTCTGACCCTGTTCTACTATTTTGCTTATATCTCAAGCTACGGATGTCGGATGGAGGTGTTCTTTAGCTTTTTATAAAGCTGACTTAAAGCTCTTGATGTTAGGATTTTGAATCACTTCAGTTGAGTCAGGTGTGAGGGAGAATTGGTCGATTGAAGTCGACGGTAGATTTCTGACCCTAAACGTAGGAATGCCGATTTCAAAATGTTATAGTTTCCACCTCACACCTTGGATTTCTATTCCGTTTGTTCCTATAGCTTACTTTAGGTCCAAAATTTGTGTTTATGCTCTAAAATTTCTATTTTTCTCCCTGAAATGACCATTTTACCCTCGGGCGATCATGGGATGTTTGAATGGTCGTTTAAAGTGCCGTTATGTCATTTCACTCCCTTAACTCTTAGGTTCGGGTTTTGGAGTCCTAGGAAATTTGGGGCGTGACAACATGATATGTACTCTGCCTCCATAGTAGAAGAAATGATCAATTTCTGTTATGAGCTTCTCCATGAGATTGCTCCTCCAGCAAGAAAGAATACATATCCTGATGTTGACTGTTTAGAGTCGATGCATACTCCAAAATCTGAATCAGAATATCCAACTACTTCAAAAAGATCTGATCTTTTGTAAGTCAGCATGTAATCCTTTGTTCCTTGTAGATATTGTATCACTTTCTTGGCAGCTCGCCAGTGATCCATCCATGGATTACTTTGGTATCTACCCAATATCCCTACTGCAAATGCAATGTCTGGTCTAGTGCACACTTACACATACATTAGACTTCCTACTGCAGATGCATAAGGAATACATTTCATCTCTTCCCTTTCCAAATCATTTCTTGGACACTAATTTAGACTGAATTTGTCACTATTGACAATAGGGGCAAACTTGAAGAACAACCTTGCATTCGAAATCTCTCTAACTCTTTATTGATATATGCCTTTTGGGATAGTCCAATCAATCCTTGTGATCTATCCCTATAAATTTATATTCCAATGACATAGGATGCTTCACCCATATCCTTCATATCGAATCTATTAGAGAGAAATTCTTTTACTTCATGTAGTAACCCAAAGTCACTACTGGCAAGCAAAATATCATCCACGTATAGGATTAAGAAAATGAACTTGCTCCCACTAACCTTAAGGTATATACATTGATCAACGATATTTTCTTTAAAACCAAAAGAATAAATTATATTGTGAAACTTGTAATACCACCGACGTGAGACTTGTTTCAACCCATATATGGATTTCTTAAGTTTGCAAACCAAGTGGTTTTCCTTGTCTGAATGAAAACCTTCAGGTTGTTTCATGTATACCTCTTCATTCAAGTCTCCATTAAGAAATGTCGTTTTCACATCCATTTGATATAACTCTAAATCAAAGTGAGCAACCAATGTCATAATAATGCGAAGGAAATCCTTCGTTGAAACAGGAGAAAATGTATCATGGTAATCAATGCCTTCCATTTGGCTACAAGTCTAGCCTTATATCATTCAATATTGCCATTAGGGCCTTTTTTAGTCTTATAGACCCATTTACAACCAACTTCAATTGCCAGAAGGGGCAAATTGAACTAAATCCCAGACTTGGTTCTTAGCCATAGAGTTTAATTCCTCCAACATGGCATCATACCATAACCTTGATTTTTCTCCACTCATGGCTTGTGAAAACGTAATCAGGTCTTTATCAATTCCAATATCATGATCAATTTCTTGTAGATATACAATATAATCTGAGGGAATTACATATTTCCTTTCTCTTGAGGACCTTCTTAACTGTATCTGTTGGTTTACAACAGGTTCATTAACAATATGATCTTCATTGGGAGGTAATTCTTGATTCACCTATTCTTCCATGATGAGACTTCAAGAAATGTCTTAAAGTACAGGTGAACATTCTGTAATCACGGGGTTATGGACTAAATCCCGTGTTTCCTCAAAATTTAGATTTTGAGGTTGGTCACTCCCACTAATATCAACATCCTAAAAAAATCTAGCATTTATTGCCTCAACTATAATAGGTTTATGTGAAGGACAATAGAACTTAAATCCTTTGGACTTTTTTGCATAGCCAATAAAAAACCCACTTATTGTCTTTAAGTCCAACTTTTTCTCTATGGGATTATACACCTTGGCCTCAACTGGACAACCCCATATGTGTAAATGCCCTAGAAGAATTGCTTATCATACTTCTCACCATGTCCATTAGCGTACGATTCCTTCTTTCTACAACACCATTTTATTGTGGTGTGCCTGGCATTGAATATTGCACTATAATGCCATTCTCCATAAGAAATCTAGCAAAAGGACCTGGTCTTTCTCCTTTTTCAGTATATCTACCATAATATTCGTCACCTCTATCCGATCGCATAATCTTAATACATTTTTCTTTTTGTTTCTCTACCTCCACTTTATATGATTTAAAAGCATCAAGTGCTTCACTTTTATCAATTAGTAGGTAGAGATACATAAAACGTGTGTAATTGTCAATAAAGGTGACAAAATACTTTTGACCATGCAAATATGGAATTTGAAAAGGTCCACATAAATCTGTGTGTATGATCTCTAAAATCTGAGAACTCCTTCTTGCACCTTTATTGGTTTTGTTTGTCTGTTTGCCTTTTATGCAGTCTACACAAATACCAAAGTCAGTAAAATCAAGAGTATCAAGTACTCCATCATCTACCAACCTTTTAATTCTCTGTAGCGAGATGTGTCCCAATCTCTTGTGCCATAATGAAGAAGATTTCTCAGTTTTAGCTTTACGCTTGATGCCAATATTTCCATGCAAGGTTAAGTGGTTGAAATCAGTACTAGAGTTAAAATTTAGTTTAAACAAACCATCAACCAAAATACCATTACCAATAAGAACTTAATCTTTTACAATACTTAAGGAAGTACCAACGAAATTGAAAATATAACCAAGTTCAACAAGCTTTGAAACAAAAATCAAAATTTTAGAAAATGATAGAATATAAAAGGTTCTAATGAAAATCCAGTTGGTAAGGTGAGTCTGTAGGTTCCAACCGCCTCCACATGTGAACTCATCTTGTTTCCCGAATAGATGAACCGTTCATTTTCCATCGTCTTCCTTAGGTTGATTGAACCCTACATGGTATTGGTAATATGAATTGTAGAACCAGAATTAATCCACCAAGCATCATTAAATGTATCAATTAAATTTGATTCATAACACAAAAAAGATGAGAGATTACCCTTCTTAAACATCCAAGCCTTAAACTTATGACATTCTTTTTTGACGTGACCTTTCTTTTTTACAGAATAAACATATGATGGTGTCTTTATTGTCAACTTTGCTAGTTGACGCCTTCCCCTTCTTCTTAAATTGCACACTTTTCCTGATTTGTCCTTTCCCACGAGTTGATAGATGAGCACTTTCTAGTTTCTCCTGATTCAACCTCCCTTCATCTTGAACACACATGGTAAGTGATTCATTAACTGACCGTTTTTCCTTATGTGTGTTATAGGATATCTTGAATGACCCATATTCAGCAGGCAGAGAGTTGAGTATGAATTGGACAACGAATGCCTTTAAAAATGTGAACTCCAATGAGTTCATTTAAGCTGTAATATCTCTCATTTCCATAATATGTTCACGGATCCCTTTAGTACCCATATGATTCATTTATGATAATTTGCTCATTAGGGTGTTGGCTAAAACTTTATCAGAATACGCATACTGTTGCTGAATAGCAGCCATATACTCTTTTACTTAATTGCATTCAGGAATTGAGCTCTTAATGTTTTTCTCAACATGACATTTTATGAGACACAAACTTAAGCGATTGGATGCTCCCACCTCTCATAATATGCCTTCTCACTTGGCGTACTTGATTCCATAAGGATGGGTGGTTCATCCTCACGGAGCACTAAATCAATATCCATATACCCCAATGTTAGGAGGATTTTCTCCTTCCAATCCGAATAATTATCACCATTTAAAAATGGGATATGAGATAAACCATTATTAGCCAAAGTAGATGAAGTTATTGCAAAAACAAAAATATGCCAAACATTATTCTACTTGCATGCACAAAACTGTATTGAAAATTTTAACCCATATTAAAAAATTCTTTTCAAAATGATGTGTCATTATAACCATCATGTGGGCAAAGGTTTTAACACTAATATTTTGAAAACATAACTTTATTGGAAAAAATATATATTAAACTAATAAAAATACAATCCTGTGGGCATTTGTATATTTTACAAGTTTAATTTATCCTTCATTTTTTTTAACCCAACAGATTTATAAAATAAAATTATTTTCCTGTGGGGCAGAATAATCAATTTTATAAATCCACCATATTTTAATGCATATTCTTTAGTGTGATATAAATGAAAAAAATTATTTTATATCACAAACTCTATTAACCAAAGATGATGTGGCTACTCTTTAGTTACATGCATTAAAACCACCATAGGAAACATATCAAAACATACAATTCACTGTATTTGGTAATTAAGTTTGTCTTCATGAAGCCATTTCATATGAACTTATGATGTAATTCTCCCATTCTTTAAAGCAGTTGAAAAAATTGCTTAGGTCTGAATTACTTTATCACCATATTTTCATTTGGCTTCGGGTTTATGATGGAATTCTACCATATTTAAAGCAATTGCGAAACCACTCGGTTATGAATTTCCTTATCACCATAAACCATTTAATTACCACTTCATCATAAAAAAATTTAGCAACAAATAATAACATATTACATGCATCCAAAATAAAAAAACAGTTACTAAATTCTACATATTACAGGCTAACTAAAAGAAATATCTAACTCAAACTATTAAAAATTACATGCCCGAATAAATAGAACGAAAAGGCAACAACCTAAAATATTACAGGCCCGAATAAAGAGAACGAAAAGACAACAACCTAAAATATTACAAGCCCGAATAAATAGAACGAAAAGGCAACAACCTAAAATATTACAGAGCCAAAATTACAGAAACAAAAATTACAACAAAATAACTCAAAACAAATTTAGATTACAACCCCAAAATAAAAATTAATTGATATAGGAAAAAAAACTATATCTCAACACTGTAATCACATCCAAAAAATATGTTAGCAAAACCAACATCTGTAATGACATAGAAACCATATCCTGCAGAAATGAGGTTACTAGAAACCATATAGTGCTAGTGTGTCAAAAATTGTACTGACACAAATATTAGATACCATTCAATTTAATATCTGGCATTAATTTTCTCCAATATCCCAATTACTTCAGTAATAGATTTTAAATTGAAGTATAATTTGCTTCCAAAGAAAACAAAATCATTTATGTATACCATTGTAAAGAGTAGTTATACTTCAACATCAACATCATGTGATTTTTACAAGCCATAAAATATGCGTAGATTATTTAGTTCATTCACATCAATATCATGTGATCTTTCCAAACAATAAAAGCATGTGTAACACATCCCACATGAAAATTGATGTCCGTCGGGGTGTGCTAAAAATGTGTTAAGAATGCACCCTTATGACGGCTTAGGTTTTACCTATCGCAAACGCACAAGTCAATTATAGTATAGAAATGGCTTGTGAAAGGTTATCGATCCCATAAAGACTAAGTCGTATTCTGAATTCTTGTAAAATAATACTCTTAAATTGTTATGAAAATATGGTTTTTGGTTTGTGATTGATTAACCATTTAAGTAATAAAACAAATAAAGATAGATTAAGACAAGAACAATATAAATAAAATCTAGGGTTTCCATACTCCAACATTAACCGTATAATATAATTCTTAATTCGCTCAATTGCAAGAGGGTGATCCATAATTGTAAATCAGGTCGTATCGCAAATAGTTAAATACGATCCCAAAAGGGATTACCGTTAACCGGATTGCGACAACCCATCTCATGACTGAACTGACTAGTACATGCCAATCAAATTACTATAATCTACTCCTAATGCATGAAAATAAACTAAAATATGTCTATATCAACTTGTCAAGGTATGACATGTGTCAACTTAGGGTTTAGAGTTTTATTGCCACCATTGTTGTAGAAAATCACAATTTGTTTAGAATAATCATGATTGGTTAAGAAGATATATTCATTCAATCTAAAACAAGAATTAAGAATAAATATAAAATCTTGTGTCAAGAATAAAAATGGTCACACATCTACAATCAATCATCACAGTATGGTCACAGCTTCCCCTTGTTACAATTGAAAACAAATAAAAAAAATTATATTACATGGCTAGGGTTTTGCTAGAAAACCCTAGATATTGAATTAGTTGCTCATGGTGGAAAGAGATTGGATCGTTGATGTAGAATCGCACTCCATGACCGTCTTTTCCGGATCTCTAGGTCTTGAATGTATCCTCCCTTTGAATGATAAGAATCTGAAAATTGGGTAGAAAGAAGTCCCAAAATTATGTGGAGATAAGTCCCTTAAATCTGTAGCAAAACTTGATATTTATAGACAAAGCCAAGGGAAATCCTAACTTCTGGAATATGATTACCTTTTTTCGTAATATCACACCCAACCAAGAAAAACCATAATATCTGATGTATAATATGTGTATATTACATGTATAAAGGTGTTGGGGTCGAACTTAAAGTCATCCGGGTCAAAACGGATCAATCCGGGTCAAAATAGGATTTTGACTCGAATTTGAAATTTCCAGCTTTTTCTGCAAGACACCTCTCACTCTTTTGATCATATTTGGAGCTACACACATTGGATGGAAGAGTGTAATATATTGTTGAAAATATGACTTCAAGATCTTGATGATAGGATCAAGAATCACCCCATTGGGCCTTTTTTAACTGAGATATGACTGTCCGAAGTTGACTGAAAAAGTATGCTAAAAACACTGTTCATGCCGCAACTATGCTTCAAGCGTAGGGAGAAGCGTAAGTAGCTACGCTTCAAGCGTAAAAATGACAATTTCTAGCCACTTTTAGCTACTGGAAGCGTAGGGTATGCGTAGCAAAATCCCCGGAACCAACGTTTCTTGATAATTGCTCCGTTTGATCCCCCTCGACTCCCTTAGTATGATTCTTGAACTTACGGCTCCGAGAAATGACGTTTTCGACCTCTGGAAGACAAATTTATCTTGAAAACACCTTTTTTGCTCTCTCTTTTGGGATATACACAACCACTTATCTAGTTAATTCATCTAAGTTAGCTCATAATCTTCATTAAGCTTCTGAAACATGCTTAAACACACAAACGACATCAAAATATCAAATAATGGATTGTACAGACATAACAATAGTAATATAGGGGCTTAAAATGGATACTTTTGAGCACTTATCAAAAATCTTCATTTTATGTAGTTTGTTTCTATTTAGAATTGTATTTCAAGTATGATTAGGAGACCAAATAATAACCATTACGAGATAGTGGAGAAAATTAAATAATATATATATATATATTTTACCTCAATGAAAAATGATAACATGGCCAATAGGTTTGCTCTGATACCAAGTGTAAGAAAAATAATGGCGATGTAACTAAAATAAATTGAATCGCATACCTACTGCCATGTTATCAGTTTGAAACCTCTGACGTGAGTTGATTATGCAAACAAGAAACAAACAAACAAATTTGCGGTGCACACCTATACAAGTCTGTATGTGCATGTGATGGAGACAATATACACGCAAAGTTTACTTGTTAGGCAAGAGACCTTTACAGATAAAATATCTTAGTTTTTGTATATCTTAATTCCATTAAGTAAGAAGTCGACTTTTAATTTGGTGAAAGAACTACTATAACTTCCCCACGATTACAACTTCCCAAAGCCACCACAACTTCCACAACGTGTTGACAATATATGCCCACATACAGACACGTGTAATTCATAAAAAATTAAATATCCCACGAATAAAGGTTTTTGCGACATATATTTTCTTGCGCAATTATTTGTTATTAGATTAGGGAGCATGGCGATTCGAACTCAGGTCACCACAAACCATCGTGGGGCACTTAACCACTAGGACCAAAATGCACAAGCTATTATAAATACTTAATCACCAATAAAAATTAATAAAATTGTCAACCAATTATTTACGAGATACCTATTGAGTACTTTGAGTCTCAGGGAATGAGCTTATTCGTACTCTCCCAGTTAGCAGCTTATAGGTCTTATTTCTTTCAAGGAACCAACCGAAGATGCCCTTTCTTCATATGAAATAGTCTATTAGGCTCGGGCCCAGGCCAAGGTTCTCTATTCTACGTAGGCTATTCTTTTTATCATTTTCGTGCGGAATATAAAATAGGGTGGAGATCTTAGGAACCGAAAGAAAGATGGCCAGATGAACCCTTCTTCAGCCTTGGTCGTTTAGGGGGAGTTCGGAGTGAGGTGGCCCTATAATTCCTTTTTTTGGTAACCTCCTATTATAGCAAAAAATTACATCGTTAATAATAAAAACATTAACGAGATTTTTAGCTTGATCTTCGTAAATACTTGATTTTATGACTATCTTATTAGTTTCTTGTAAATTTTTTAATTTATGAACTTATTACGGAGAGATTTATAACAACCTCGTGAAAGGTATCTTTTACGAACTAAAATGCCGACTTCTCGTAAATACAAAATTGTAAAAATTCATTTTTCTTGTAGTGAATCTATGTGAAGGGACTACTTTGTACAGGTTCGTGAGTTAAATGATAGAAACTCCAGACACTCTAATTATATATAATATTTTTTCATCATACTTCATTTACATATAAACACGTATAGTTTTTTACTTTATGAATTAAGAATGAGAATATTGACCCTCCCTTAATATCTAATAAAAATGTAAGAACCTTTGTTATAGAAATTGACAATATCTAAGGTGATGTTTATGAGAAAATTACTAAAACTATTAATCTCCATTTACGAGTCTTGAAAGTATAGGAAAGAAGGAAAAACTAAAGTATATGAGTTGGGTGGTAACCCCACCTTATAACATAATTTTTTGGGTTGAGTTGAATCAAGTCACTCACCATTAAGGTGAAAGGGTAGGCAAAGTGGACCTCTCTTGTTGTCAGTTCGTGTTAGAGAATGTTACGATTTTTGGTTTTATATGAATAAAATGTTAGTCCCTTGCAAAACGTTGAACCCATGACAATAGGCTTCTCCTTGGATCCTCTCCGGCTAGATCATGGGTATATAAGAATAGAATGTTAGTCCCTTGCAAAATGTTGGGCCCATGAAAATAGGCATCTCCTTATATCCTCTCTAGCCAAATCTCTCTCATGCACTCCGTGAATCTCAATCCAGTAGTTTAAAAATGGTCACGTTAGTGTTAAAATATTTATAATTACAAGTATGTCCCGATGTAGATAAAAGTTTAATGAATTTAGATTTTTTCAATGACGTAGCCATTTTCAAATCATTGAATTAATTGAGGTCCAAAGAATACATGAGAGAGATTTGACCAGAGATGATCCTTGTCCGGCTTCTCGTTGATGTAATTGTCCTTTTAGAGAGCTAGCCCTTCATCTAAATTTGAATATCGATGTAACTATTATTTATTCTTTAAACATAATATTACTTAAATTTCTATACAAATAAATGTTGTCAGTTTTACAGCTTAAATTATCCGCTAATTATGTTTTAATCTTTGGTTGGAAACTCGTACTTGAACCCTAAATTTTATACTTTATACAATGAAGAAAAAACTTACAAAGAATTGTCTTCAACTTAAAATCGTAATTCCTAAATAAAGGTTTTTTTTTATTACTATTATATATATGTGTGAGTATTGTGTTTTTTTGTAAATAAGCGAAACTCCAATTTTGGTTTTGAAGGATAAGACTTCGCAGCATAACCACTCTTACAGGTAAAATGAGGGTGAATTTGAGCAAGACCATTCATTAATATATTTATTTAGGCTATGTTTGGTATGCATGAATGAAATGAAATGCAAGTGGGAATAAAATGAGAATGAGAATGGAATGGAATAACCATTCTCATTTTATTGTTTGGTTGTAAATATGAATCACTTTAGGAATGTAATGAACTTAAAAATACCTCTCTTAGTGATAAATATATAATTTTAATCAAATAATATTATTTCGTAATGTTTTTACAAAAAATATAGTGAAAGGTAACGGAATAGTAGTGGCGAATAATGAAGGTGGTGGTGGTGGAGGCAACAGAAGAAGTTGGTGACACAATAGTAGGGTGGTTTGTTTATTTGAAATGTGAAAGAGTCGTTTTAGTAAGTTTATGTTTTAAAAGCATTCCTTAAGGAATGAAATGATCATTCCATAAGTTTACTAATGGAATGAATTTTCATTCCAAAACATAGATTTTAATTCCTTGAAAATAGTCATTCTCATTTAACAAAATATACCAAACAAAATGAATGGATAGAATGAGCATTTCATTCCATTCCTTCATACCAAACATAACATGAGGAACACACTCTATGTTATTTTCTTTTTTCTTCAATACCTGGATGTACAATTTCGCCTCAACTTATATGTGAGACTTATATCAAACTAACCCACAATAAATCGAGTAAGGCTCGAATTATATCAACAATTGTAACTGAAACTAATTATTTCGACCTACTGAAAAAACCCAATGTAGTGAAAACCTTTGGCTTGCCACCCCATTCTATAACATACTGAATTTTAGACAAAAACAAATTGAGACTAGTATGTGAGCAAATTGAGTTTGAAACCCCTTTACTATTTCAAAGATAAAATCCAAAAATCTTAAGTCTCTCGCAGTTGAGTCAACCTTTATACTATGTTTTGTTTGAGGGAGGGATTAAGGGGAGGACAATGTAATTATTTTGTGTTTGGTTGAAGGGAAGGGAAGAGGGGAAGGAATAAATAAAGGAGCTATGCTTTATCCCTCTCTCCTTTACATTTTTCTATCTGCCCAAATTTGGGCGAAAGAGGAGAGAGAAAAAATGTTAACTAATGAGGATATATTTGTTAAAATAATGTTAAAATTATGGTTCTCTTCCTTTCAACCAAACAAGAAACATGTGTTGATTCATTCATCGTTTCAACTATCCATTCCACCCATCCAAACAAAAAATAGAAAGACACAATCCCTTGCTCCCTTCCATCCGTTTATCCATCCCTCCAACAAAAAAAAAACATTAAAGTTCCGATAAACTAAGATCCACATTAGGGGTGCACAAAAAAACTGTATAACCATAAAACCGGTCCAAACCGATGCTTCAGTTCGGGTTTTGAATTGGTGTGATTTGGTTCCAGTTCTCAAAACTGAGGAACCGTTCTAATTTGGTTTGGTTTCGATTTTAGACTGTCTGCAACCAAACCAAACCGATATATATATATATTAATATATTTATATATAACTCACTTGTATAAAAATATATATTTAATAAAATTATAGATTCATATAAATTTATAACATCAAATAAAAATACAAATTAGTGTATTAAATAAAATAATAAGTTCACCGTAATAATTTTATAACATCCAAACAAATATAAGATGGGGTATTAAAAAAAATACTATATTTTATAGCCTCTGTCATCTCTTACATCAACTCTCGCCGATTGCTACCAAAACTTCTCTTCTCATTAACATCAGCTTGTATACTTTCTACAAAAGGTTGGTTCTCTCATCTCTCCCCTTTTACATATCTCTAAATATGTGTTAGTTCACACAAAAATCTTGGCACATACACTATCAGCTACGTTTACTATCTTTTTGCGTTTTCTTCATGGGAAAATTCATAAAAACAGTTTCTCTAAAACTAATCTCTGTGCGTGCGCATGTGGGGGTGGGGGTGGGAGGCTGGTAGGCTGTGTGTGTGTGTGTGTATAATATTAAGAAATTGGCAGAATTATTTTTCACAATTTATGTTCATATATGTAATATATATTTTGAAAGAACATGCGTAAGGAACCATGGTTTAGAACCAAACCAAATCGATCTTTTATGGTTTGGTTTGGTTTGGTTCCTTAACTAATGATTCTGGTTCTGGTTCCTGATTTTAAAGAACCGTTGATAATGATTTGGTTCTAAATTTATTAAGAACCGTACCAAACCGAACCGTGTGCAGCCTTAATCCACAATATTGGATTAGGGTTCTAAACAAATGATAAGTGAAAGTGAAAAAGGTAAAAAAGCTATATTTCATTTAAAAGGCAAATTGTTGTTACCTATACTTATCTATATCTATATCTATCTATTTGTGTAAAGACTTTTTAATGTTTTTATACATTTTATACTACTTTTTAAAATTTATATATTAGCTCTAATTATTAACAAATATCATTAAATTTGGAATATTACTAAATTTTATAGGGTAAATTACAGTTACACCCTCTCGAGATATGATATATTACACCCGCATTCCCTGTCATTTGGATAATTATAGGTAGACCCCCTCAAGTTTGTAAATTGTAACAAATACCCCCCTAATCATCATTTTTTCAGAGGTGAAATATTTAGAATACCCTCAATTAGATGCAAAGATACTTAAGTCCATCCATGAAATATAGCCATGGGTAGATAAATCTTTTACAGCTAGAGGGTGAAACTGTAATTATTCAAACAACATGAGGTGTATGTGTAATATACCATATCTCGAGTGTAACTATAATTTATCCAATTTTATATTAATTTCTATATTCTAATTTAGAATTTAACGAGACAACAATGACTTTTCATAGACACATTACTTATTCTTTCTACACATCTTTTATTTTGTTAAAAATGTCTCATTAAGTAATGTTATTAAGTTATGCTCTTAAAATATTAGGGTAAGGTGCAAAAACCCCCCATTAAACTATTGCACTTTTGCAACTAACTCTCCATAAGTATAACTAACCCCTGAACTATTGATTTGTTGCAATTTGCTCCAATTTTATAGCAAAAGACTATCATACCCTTCTTATTATATTTATTAATTCTTTAATTTATGTCAATGATTTTTAACTTATCATCCTAGTTAAAAATAATAATATTATAGCAAAAATGAAAAATTATTTTCATAGAAATATTATTCATAAATAACTTACTAATTATTTAAAAAAAACACTTTTTATTTTTATTTTCTTAGGTTATATATATAAATGGTTTTGGGTAATTACGTAAGTATTTAAAACTTTGTACTTAATTTTTATTGAAATAGCCTAAACATTATTTAAACAATTAATTTTATAAATATGTGTAGATTTATACAAATTTGAATGGAGACTATGCTATCAATTATTTCATATTATATGTTAATAAGAAAAATACATTAATAAGTAAAATTCAATAAAAAATGGCAATTTGGTCATTTATGAGAAAAAAAATAAGAGAATGAAGCAATTTGCAATAAAATGTGATAGTTCAAGGGATTTGTTGCATAATTTATAATTCATGGGGGTTAGTTAAAAATTTATCCATATAGTTCAGAGGTTTATCGCATTTTATCCTAAAATATTATAAAAAGTTATAAACTTTTATACATACGTCTATAAGGTATATTTTGTTATACAACTTTGATTTAATAATTTTATTTTTTTCAATAAAAAGAATTTCTTTCATTAGAATAGGAGTGTAAATTATTCTATTTTACTATGCATTTTTTTGTTATACAACTTTGATTTAATAATTTTATTTTTTTCAATAAAAAGAATTTCTTTCATTAGAATAGGAGTGTAAATTATTCTATTTTACTATGCATTTTTTTGCTTTAATTAATGTGTCTATCGAATAATATTTTAAATTTTTAGTATAACAAGTGAATTAATATATCAATCAACTCTATACTTTTTAATCAACTCTATAACTTTTTTTCAATTAACGAAAAAAGACTATACTTTTGAACTACTTCCATTCTAACGGTTACAACCTCAACTTGTAACCCTCAACCTATATAATATGGCTCAGTTACCGAAAAAAAAACTTATATAATATGACTCATTAAATCTTTTTTTATAAAATTTTGTATATTGTATTTGATTATATTATATTTCTATGTATTTTTTGCTTTAATTATTTTATCTTCCACATAGTAAAATAAAATTAGTATAAGAAGTTAATTAATTTATTATTCAACTCTGTACATTTTTTAATTATCAAAAAAGAAAATTCTATAGTTTTGAATTACTTATATTCTAACTGTTACAACCTCAACTTATATAATATGACCTCTTAATTTTTTTTAAAGGTTTTTGTATCTAAAAATTCAATTATTATTTCATTTCTTTAATTATAATTCTTTGCATCATGTACATTGCACACGACCTTTTCTACTAGTGTGGTATACAAAAATAAAAGATGACGAATGTCAATGAATTCATAAAAAATATCGATCATGTTGATCGTTTGTTTATTATATTATTGTTAACTATTTTTCCTCAAATAAAAGTTCTTTATTCCCCCGCAAAATACAACATAACTCAACAGAGTCAACACCAAAGGCAATCGAACTTAATAATATTTTATTTTGCGAGTGTGAGACAAAAAAATAAAATAAAACATTTCCCAAGATAATGTTCTCCTTGATTTATCCAGCGTCAAAGGAAACTATATTCAAACATTATTGCTCCTTTATATATATCCAAAGTTTTTTTTATCTATACATAAAGTTCAAGCACTAATTTACCCCCAAAAAAAAAAAAAAAAACAAAAGTTCAAGCATTATTATACCACCTTGTTCTCAGGGGCGAGCCACAGGCAAGCTAGGGGGCCATGCGCCCTCCCAAATTTAATTTTTTTTTTAGTACCTTATAAAATATATATTTTATAAATAAAGTTATAAAAAATTGCATATGAACCCTCTAAAAAATTTAATAAAATGTTTTAGTATCCCAAAAACATATATATTATATAGGTAAATTTATAAAAAAATTGTATATGATGTTGGAGTGTGACTCCTTTTCTGGCAGGGAAAGTAAACTTGGGCAACAAATATCCTTATTTGACCGGGAGATCATTTAGAAGACTCCAAATTAGAATTGGTTTTGGAATACCAATTGGCTTGTTCACCACTCAGCCTTTCCTATAAATACAGATCTGATCTATTGTATTGGACACAGAAAAAAGAGAGATGAGAAAAATATAGATTAGTATTTTTCTTGGTGTGAGTGAAATACCGGGTAAGTGATATATGTGTGAGTTGTTGATCTGCTGATCATCATATTGTAATTTTCTCATTGATAGTGATTAACGGTGCTCTCCGTGGACGTATGCTGATTTGGTTGAACCACATATAGATCTCTATGTCAGTGTGTGTGTGTGTGTGTGATTTTGGTTGCAATTATTTGTCTGTGTTTTTGGTTCGGTCTTGGGTGGGTGTAAAACCCCTAACAAGTTGTATCAAAGCTTTCAAGTTGAAGCAGATCTGAAAAACATGCAAGTTGGTCCAGATCTGGAAATTTAAATTGCTCAAAATCAAAATCCGAACACACGGTCAGATTTATCTCGACGAGACGAAGTCGGCGCCGCATACCGCGTCAAAATCGGAGTCCGGGGGCGCTCGCAATCGCCGTCCAAAGTTTCGTCGAGTTGCTACAGTACCGCGTCGCTACAGTGGCGTGTCGCTACAGTGCAGAGTTGCAAAAGTTTCGACGATTGGAAAATCCTGGATCGAAAGACTCTTGGTACGATCAGACTGACATTGTCAAAGTTCGTCCCTTTCAACATAAGGGATGAGAAGACAACAAGGTCTCTCATGGACGCACTTTCTAATATGTATGAATAGCTGTCTGTAGTAAATATAGTACATCTCATCAAAAGATTGGTTAATCTGAAGATGTCCGAGAATGGAAAGGTTAGTGAGCATCTTAATATTCTCAATGAGATTGTTGGGCAGTTGGAATATGTTGCTATGCCAATCTCTGGCGCGATGAAAACGACTTTGGTTTTAAGCCAGTTGTCGGAGAGTTGGAGCAACACAGTGGCTACGATTAGTAGCTCTTCAGGGAAAGAAAAGTTACAGTATGATTCTGTGGTCAACATGATACTCACGGAAGAAATCAGAAGACAAACATCAGATTCTTCTAATAGTGGCTCAACATTGAATGTCGAGAGCAGAGACAGAGGTTCGAGTAAACAGAAAGGCGGAAGTTATGGACGTGGCCTTTCCAAGTCAAGATAAGGAAGATCACAGTCTCGAAGTCCTAGAAATTCCAAAGAGATCGAGTGTTGGAATTGTGGCAAAAATGGTCATTGCAGGGACCAGTGTAGATCCCTGCAGAAGGTAGCAGAAAACAAGACTGAAGTGAATATTGTCTTAGATGAAGCAGATGATGTGTTGATATGCTCTTTGGAGAGTAAGGCAGAGTTTTAGGTCATGGACTCTGGAGCATCATTCCATGCCACCTTAAGTCGAGAACTCTTTGAGAGCTATGTACCTGGTAACCTCGGAAAGGTTTATCTAGGTGACTATCAACCCTGCAGTGTTGTTGGCAAATGTGAAGTACATATCAGACTCAGTGGATCGATATAGAAGCTAACGGATGTGAGAAACATTCCAGACTTGAGGAAGAACCTGATCTTAGTAGGCCAGTTGGCGAATGAAGGTTATGTGACCATTTTCAGAGAAGATGAGTGGAAGGTTTCCAGGGGGGCTAGACTATAGCACGAAGAAAGAAAGAATGTACGCTCTACACAACCACCAATGTTAGCACGTTGATTGCAGTTGTAGAAGGTAATGAGGATCACAACCCGATGCACCAGAGGCTAGGTCACATGAGTGAAAAGAGGTTCAAGGTTATGCTCTTAAAGGAAAAACTACTGATAAATGCTTAATATTGTCCATTTTAAGCCGCTATCTTGCTATTGTTATGTCTTTTCATTATGTTATTTGGTATTTTTATGTCATTTGTGTGTTTAAGCGTGTTTCAAGAGCTTAATAAAGAAAAAGAGCTAACTTTGTTAAATTAACTAAAGACATGCTTATTTCTATCCACGATGAGAGTTTAAAAGGTGTTTTCAAGAGAAAAGTGGCTTCTGGAGGGCAAAAATATCAATTTTTCAAGCTGTAACTTCAAGAATCATGACAAGTGAGTCAAGGGGGTTCAAATGGCACAATTATCAAGAAAATTTGGTTCCATGTATTTTGCCACACCAAACCTATGCCCACAACAAGAAAAAGTGCCTAGAAAGTGCCGTTTCGACGCCTGAAGTAGACGCATGCAAAACAGGCCTATGCCCCAGGCGTAGGGGTCTGGTGACTTAAAGAGCTGTGAAATGTTCATTTTGTCCCAATTTGTTTTCCCTTATGGTGGCTGCGACTTTACACCTCAATGCACGTGAATATATACACACACACATATATATATATATATTAGAATATAGGGTTTGGATTAGGTTTTGTGTAAAATTACCAAAAAGGGCAACCATTAGGGTTTCCCTCGGCCTTTGCTTATAAATACCAAGCTTTACATCAGTTTGAGGGAGCTCCTTTACACGATGAAATTTCAGAACAATCTCTGGAGTTATATATCTTTTGAAGAGGAGAATCCATACAAGACCGAGAGATCCAGAGAAGACAACCATGGTGGTTGATTCTACATCAACGATGTAGTCTCCTTCAACCATGAGCAGCTAAACCGGTATCTAGGGTTTTTTAGCAAAACCCTAGCCAAGTAATGTAGCTCTTAATTTGTTTTCAATTGTAACGAGGGGAAACTGTGACTATAATGTGATGATTGTTGAAGATGAAAGAGCGTTTCTACTTTATATACAAACTTTATATTTAATCTAAATTCTTGTCTTAGATGAAATGAATATAATGTTTTACTCAATCATGATTACTCAATATGGGCAGGAACTCGGATGTTTAATCTATGATTTTCTATACAATGGTTCTTAAAATTACCTAAACGATCAATGAAAATGGCCTAGAGGGGGGTGAATAGGATTTTTATGGATTTATTGAATAATTACGAAAAAGTCAATTTTAATCCAATTTCTATCAAGTAAATCATGCAAAGAATAATCTAAGTGTAGAAATAAAATAATAGAGACACAATATTTTTACGTTGAAAATCTTGGAAAGACTCTAAGTAAAAATCACGGATACGCTCGGGTATCGATGCACTATGAATCAAGGATTACACAGACTCTATGAAGTTTTAGACTTACAAATCCCTCAAGAATTTCCTTTTTTCACTCGATGTCTGATAAACTTGAATCACTTGCGCTCCACGAAGCTCTCGCTCCGCTCCGTACTCTAACGGCTCCGCATCTCAACGGATTAATGAACCACGAAGCCTCCTACTTCGATCTCCGCACTCAGACGACTCCATTTCTCAAACGGATCTAAGCAACCACGTTGCAATCAGCGGTGTGTAAATTTTTCAAAATCTAGTTCATTCAATCGTGCATAAGATCATCGATGTAGAAACACAATTGAATAAACCCTAACACAAGAGATAACTAGAAGATATAGAATCACTCAATGATATTTTATCTCTCTATATCTATCTTTTTAGATGATTATGAATCTGTAAAAAACTTGCAGAGATCTCTCAAAAACTCTAGGGCTCCAAAGCGGTAGTAGAAGACCTTGGTATTTATAGACAATGCTTAGAAGAAACCCTAATCTTCTCATTTTTCGTAATTTCACACCAAACCAAGTTAAACCCTATATTATGATGAATATAATGTGTATTGCATGTATTTTGAGGTGTGAGAGTTGTAGACGCATCATGGAATTAAAATAGAGGCATAATAGACATTGTAGTATGAAATAAATTTCCTGTCGCACCTACGCCTTAGGCGTACCTACACCTTAGGCGTATGTCCTGAGCGTAGGTTTGAGTGTAGAAACTCACTTTCTAGCCACTTTTTGCTTATGTAGGCGTAGGCTTAAAGCGTAGATTCTTCATGAAAATCACTTTTCTCCGTAACTGTGCCAAAATGACCGTCTTGATTCCACGAAACTTTTTGCTTTAGGTGACGACTTCGAAAAAGGCCGTTTTTGATCTTCTGGAGGCATTTTTTACTCAAACTTGCTTCCTCTTAAATTCTCTTGTTTTCTTCACTTCTTTAGGCTTGATTTGAATTGGACGAAGTTTGTCCATGCCTATTAAACATTCTCGACTCCACAATTCACTAAACATGACAATTCACTCAACATGGTTATTGTCGAGAACATCCCAAACACAAATAACACTATAAATGTTCTTACAATCTCCCATTTGGCATTTCTGAGACAAAACCATGTTTTACAAAGTCTCATGAATAACAACATGATATCTATACCTATAAACACACACCAACAAACATAGACATATAATATCATATTGTCCTCATGACGATCTTCCAATCCTGCAACCACAACACTAAACATACCATGAAAAACAAGTGTGAAAAACAGATATAAACCAACATAATGATCATAAAAAAAACATAAAACAATGCATGCATAATGATCATCAACGTATACACAGTATAAACATACTTCTTCTCCCCCTGAGAATATACTCCCCCTCAATTAAAAAAATCTCTCCCCCTTAACCAAACAAACACTCACTCTTACTTAATATTCCCCCCTCCCCCCCCCCCCCCCCCCCCCCCTTTTTGTCACTGAAATGACAAACAAATATATAACAATCAAAGCATAGGGATAACATCAAAATGAAAATATATGAAAAGATCACAGAGAAGTCTCTAGAAAATCTAAGCCAAACACTAAATACTAAGATAAAGTACTCTATAAGAATAAATCCAGATTCTCGAGTAACATAAATCTTTACAATGCTTGAACTTAATACTAATGCATGAATGCAAAATGCTCAATTAAAAAAATATTTTTGTTCTTAGAAACATGTGAGCAGTGTAGTAGAGACAATGATATAATCATTAACACATTATATTTGCATATTTGACTTAGCTATTATATACATAATAGTGAAGAAAATCAGCACACGTACATTGTAGTCATAAGCACTCACAAGACAAGCTTTACATAACATTTGCATATATGAAAAATATTCAAGTGTAAGAAAACAACTAAGATGAAAGTAATACGTATTAATTCTAATAATATCCTCACTAACCATGATGATACTTTAGTCCAAAACCTATGTTAGAAGTCAAATCTTTAACTCGGACCTTATTGCTAATTAAGGGAACACCATTTAATCTTTTCACCCTTTTCACCATATCCCTTTTTATCTTTCTAAGCTCATGACTTTCTAGCGAGGATTTTTAGTCTCGACCAATTGGGCCCAAGCTTCTTCTTTGGGATTTATGCTCATTAGTCTTTTCTTCTTTTTACACGAACACTCAATGCGTACTGAGGCAAGATGCCCGGTTACTCAGATCGAAGAACTAATTTTTGCATTTCTATATTTTAAACATCTCTTTCTTACCTCTTTTCAACGTCACCACAACATTCATAAACATGCAAAGGGTATTTCAATGCATTGATCAATCTAGCATAACTTATGAACTTACATATCACTTCGGATTAGATGAGAAAGACTAAGGGCATGTTTGGGAAGCGGCTTGGTCTGGTCTGGTTTGGTCTGGTCTAGTCTGGTTGCTTATCTGAAATTCTGTTTGGTAAGCAGTCTGGTCTATCTGGTCTGGTATGAGAAAACTGGAACTTTTATATATATATATATATATATATATATATATTTGAATTTTATATATTATTTTCGAATTTTATATATTGTAAATGAACATTTATATATTTTTTAAAAATTTATATTTTTTCTAATTTTATATAATGTTTTCGAATTTTATATATATTTTCAAATTTTATACATTTTTTCAAATTTTATATATTGTTTTTGAATTTTATATATTTTTTTCAAAATTTATATTTTTTTTGAATTTTATATATGTTTTCGAATTTTATATATATTGCTTCGAAATTTATATATTTGTTTCAAAATTTATATATATATATTTTAATTTTTTATTATTATTTTTGAATTTTATATATTGTTTTTGAATTTTATATATTTGTTCAAAGTTTATATTGTTTTTCGAATTTTATATATATTTTTTAATTATATATATATATTTCGAATTTTATATATTTATTTCAAAATTTATATATATATTTTCAAATTTTATATATTTTCACCACTATATTGTTTTATGTGAGCACTATATTTCAAAATTTATATATATATCTTGTCTTAAGGTATATCTAATTCATTAAAAAATCAAAAGTCCAAAATGACGGTTGAAAGTCTTCATCAATTTAGATAGTTAAAAATGACGGCTTTAAAAACTATCAAAAATCATCATTTTAGTGGTCTTGGTTTTGTGCTATTTTGGGCATGTTGGTTTTGTTTGGTCCAATTTCAATAATAGAAACCAAGCCCACCAAACATGGTTTGGTCTTAGAAACAAAGACAAGACCAGACTAAATGGGCCCAAAACCACCAAACAAACAAGGCCTAAAAGTTTCAACAAGTATTATAATCATCTCTGAAATAAAACAAGAACCCAAGTTTAATGAGTTCTAAAAATAGTACTTAAACATGTCAAGTGAATAACTCATAACCTCATGTTAGACTAATAACTTCAATTCTCATAAGCATAATAAGAAAATTAAATATGAGAATATAGTGAAATATGACAACCATGTGTACCCTTATCCAAGCTCAACATGCTAAGAATTCTTATTTTCTAATTTTTATGGTATTTTTGTCATAATGATGCATGCATGAATAATCCTAATAGTAGCAAAACATGATGCATGCATAAATAAATAAGAAAAAATGCATGATAATGTATCAATTCTAGGATAAAAGATAAGGCAAGATATTCCTAAAATGACACATATAAACCAATCTATCATAATGATAACATGCCACTAGATTTTCTAAGATGCACATGCTTTTGAAAATATAATGGTTTTGTAGAGATGTCTGTCGACTGAAAATCTGTTGATATATACTCAAGACCTTTCTTAGAATTAAAGTCACGCGCTTTACATACAGTATGAGTAACCAAACAATGTAGTTCATCTTTTCTAACCCACACTTGTTTAATTTTCGGTGCTCTATTTGCCAACCTAGACAACCTCTTTACCTTTTCACTTAATACCCGAATTTGATTTTCAACATTGGGTATGTTTTGAGTTCTATGCTTCCACTCTGATTTCAAATTTTCTCCTCTTAACTTTGAACACACGGGTCAAATATGACATTTCACTCCACAGTGATGACATACTGGAATAAATCTTTGAAAACAATTATTCGAACCCTTATTGACTCTAAAGGTAAAGGGAGGCTTACTCTCAACAGATTTTTTGACATAAGATTGAGCATTAAGATTCCTATCAAACTTACCTTGAGAAGAACTAGATGCTACTTGGGAAGCCTTAACAAATGTTGTTTTGTAAACACTGTTAGAATTACTCATTCCTTTGAGCCCCAACCCCTTTGTATTCCCTGCAGATTTTCCTACACTCAACATGTGATCAAGCTTAAGAGTTCCACTAGACCATCTATGAATAGTTGAGTTAGCATCCTTCAAATAATTTTTCAAACCTTTAATCCATGTAAATTTCTCACTCAATTCCAATCTTAGAATGTTTAATTCTTCATTGAGACCATCTACCCTCTTCAAAGCCTGAGTCATTTCTTGTTCAGACTTGGTCAATTATTCTCTTAAGGATTGTCTCTCCTTATCAACATTTTTGAACTGAGCTATATATTTTGAGAATACTTTACTCATATGAATAGATTTTTCATAAAGTTTGTTATATGCATCTTCATACGAGTCCTCACGATCTTCATTATCCTTATAATCTCCTTAGACATTGCCCAACTTGCAGCAATTTCACCAACCTCCTTACTTTGTACAACAAACATGGTGAAATTCTCAGACTCATCAACCATAGCAAACTCAGCAGACTCACTAGTTGTTCCATCATCTGATCCATCAGTCCAAGTAACAACAATGTGACCAAACCCTTGACACTCAAAACATTGAGATTTTTTTTATAATCAATCTTGTCATTCCGATTTTGAACCTTTATTATTTTTAAAATCATGTGATTTATCTCCAAATTTTTGTCCTTTAATCAATTCTTGACCACAAGACGATTTTAAAATTTTATGAAATTATTGTACGATCATGTCAATCTGTATTGGTCTACTCCCACCCTCCTCATCAGACTCATTAGGATCCTCCCTAGTGATTTTAAAAGCTATGATTTTATCTTTTATGCCACTTGACTTCTTTGAAGATTTAGCACACATCTCCATCTCATTAGATTTTAAATTTCCAGCCAACTCTTTAAGCTTAATTTATTTAAAACTCATGATTTCAGATATGATGATGACCTTAGATAAAAAAACGTTTAGGCAGAGACCTAAGAATTTTTTTCACTATGGTAGTCTCAAGAATAGGCTCTCCTAGATTGTGACAACTTGTTACTATGTCAGTTAATCTAGTCTCAAGTCACCAAAAACTTCATCATCCTCCATCCTAAGCTGTTCAAATTGTGAATTTAGAATTTGGAGTTTTGATTGCTTAACTTTTGAAGTTCCTTCATGAGTTATTTGGAGAATATCCCAAACTTATTTGGCAATTCTCTTAAACTCACTAGCAGTCACAACATTGTGCAATGCATTCAAAGCTTTTGAATTCCAACTAGCACTGTTTGTCTCAACAATAGTACACTCACTTGACGGTCTTACCCTAGATTCATTAGTAACATCATCTTTCATAGTGGGAGGTGAGTATCCTACCTTTATGGTAAGCCAAGCTCTCCCATCTAGCGATTTCAGAAACGCTCTTGAAATTACCTAGATGATTAATGAAAACAGCCTAGAGGGGGTGCATAGGATTTTTGTCAATTTTATGATCAATTAAAATTATTTAGCGAAAATTCAATTTTAATCAGTCACAAACTCTAATTCTCTAATCAATTCCCAAATCAGATCAATCAAGCAAATATAAATATAAATACAGAAATTAAATAATGAGAAGACACATAGATTTTTTACGTGAAAAACCCTCGATAAACTCCAAGTAAAAACCACGAATACGCTCGGGTATCGATGCACTATGAATCAGAGAATTTGTACAGACTCTATGAAAACAGAACTTACAACCGTTGTAATTTGTTTTTCTTCACTCGACGTTTGACAGTCTAGATTCACACGCGCTCCACAAAGCTCTCGCTTAGATCTCCGTACTTTGATGGTTCTGTTTCTCAACATATTGAATAACCACGAAGCCTCCTGCTCTGATCTCCGCACTCAGACGGCTTTGATCTTCAATGGATCAAAGCAACCAAGTTCCAATCAGCGGTGTGTAGATTTTTCAGAATCTAGATAATTCAATCGTGTATAAGATTGTCGATGTAGAAACATGATAGAATCAAATTCAAAACACGAGAGAACAACAAGAATCACTCAATGATATTTTTTCTTTCTATATCAATATCTCTGTGGAATAATATGAACGATAGAATACTGTAAAAAATCTATCTTCCAAGCTTACTCAATTCAGAAAAGACTTCTCTTATTTATAGAGAAAGATGATAGAAACCCTAATGTTGACCTTTATAGTAATTTCATACCAAATTAAGTAAAACCCTTATATTCAGATGAATATAATATATATGGCACGTATCCCAATGTATAAAAGTCGTAGCCAAAATGTAATTGGGGTAGATCGAGCATCGCAACAAAACATATAAAAACTTGCCGCACCCACACTTGAAGTATACTGGACCTACGCTTCAAGTGTAACTAGCTTACGCTTCAAACGTAGGTCTAAGCTACCTCAAAGCGTAGGTCCAAGCGTAAAAATGTGTTTTCCAGCCAAATTTTGAAACGGAAAGCGTAGGCATTTTTGTTAAAATCACTTTTCTCCGTAACTGCGCCAAAATGACCCTTTCGACTCCCCAATACTTTTTGCTTGAATTGACGGCTTTCGGAAATGCCGTTTTTGCCCTCCTGGAAACATTTTTACTCAATACTACACTTCTCTTGTATTTCACTTGTATTTTTCACTATTGTATTTTGTTGTAGCTTGTAGATGTCGTTGAAACCACACAACCTATCTAATACTCAACATGGTTATTGTCCAGAACATGCTAAAATAAATTATACACAAAAGTATTCTTACAATCTCCCCCTTGGCATTTCTGAGACAAAACCATGTTTAACAATATAGCCTCATAAATTAGCAACCTAACATCTATACTTATGAACACACACCAATAAACATAGATATAAACTGTCACCTTACTTTTATGACGACCAATCCTATAACCACAACACTGAACAAACCATTAAACGCAAGTGTGGAAAACAGATATAAACCAACATAATGATCATCATAAAATCATAACAACAATGCACACATAATGATCATCATTCTCCCCCTGAGAATAAACTCCCAATTGCTAAATACTTCTCTCTCTTTATTAAACAATCTCTCCCCCTCCCCCCACTTAATACTTCTCCCCCTTTTTGTCACTGAAATGTCAAGCAAAGAGAGTATATGCCATAACAATAATGTAGAGAGATGCAAGAAAATACTCAAATAGAAACGCCAAGATACAAAAATCTATCAGATCATATCCAAATTCTCAGGGTAATAGAAATCTCTACTATGCACAACCCTACTACTAAATGCATGAATGCAAAATGTCATGAATAAAAATAAAAATATATTTTTGTTTTTAGAAATCTTTGAGCAAGGCTGTAGAGACACAAAGCAAATCATTAACACATCATATTCTCAGATTTAACTCGACCATTATACATATGGTATAGAAGAAAATCAGCACACATACCTTGTAAAGTTTTACAAATATAGATATATATATATGAAAATTATCATGTGCAAGCACTAAGGTAAGATGAAAACAATACATACTAAAACTGATAATCTCCCCACCAACCGTGATGATAATTCAATCCAAGATCCAAACTAGAAGGCAAAAATAAAAGAAATTTTCTCTTTGTCACACAATTTCCTCCTTTTCATCTTTTCAACTTTTTCACCATATCCCTTTTTGTATTTCTAAGCTTCGGAATTTCCAGTGAGGATTTTTAGTCTCGACCAACTGGGCTCGAGCTTCTTCCATAGGATTTATGCTCATCAGTTATCTGTTCTTTTTGGATTGAAGAAATGTTTTTTGCATTTTTATTTTTTTATCATTTTATCCATTCCTCTTCTTTCACCATTACCACAACATTCATACACATTCAAAAGATATTTCATGCATAAACCAATCTAGCATAGCTCATGAACCTTCATACCATTTCGGGTTAAATGAAAAAATTAACAGATTTAGCAGGCATTATAATCATCACCGAAGTAACTAGCACCTAAGATTAAAATTTTGTAACGTAAAATAATCATCCAAAAATCTTAGGTCAGGTTGATACATCTATTTCACATATGCATAATGAGACAAGTAAATGTGAAAATAGAGTAAAATATGACAACTTTTGTACTCTAGCCAAGCTCAACAGTCTCAAAAAAAATTATTTTAAGATTTTCTAAAATAAAATGCATGCATGAATAAATATAATACACATGCATGATCAACTATCAATTCTAGGAAAATAATGCAATATGTTCCTAGAATGATAAGTAATAAGATATATATTCTAAAGAAAGCATACCAATAGATTTCCCAAGACTAACATGTTTTTGAAAATATAATAGTTTTGTAAAGATATATGTCAACTGAGACTATATGGATATAAACTCTAGAGACATTATACCATCTTCAACAAGATCACGAATTGAATGATGTCGAATATCTATATGCTTTGTCCTAAAGTGTTGAACATGATTTTTAGAAATATTTATTGCACTCGTGTTATCACAGAACACAGTCATTGTACCTTGAGAAAAACCATATCCCGCAACATCTGAAGCATCCACAAAACCTGAGTACAACAACTACCAACTGCTATATACTCAGTCTCAGCAGTGGAAAGAGAAACATAATTTTGCTTCTTGCTATGCCAAGCAACTAAGCAATTTCTAATATAAAAACATCATCCACTCGTACTTTTACTATCATCAACATTACCGGCCCAATCAGCATAAAAAAAGATGCGATATCAATATTAGTACCTAATGGATACCACAGTCCATAATTCACTGTCCTTTTAACATATTTGATAATTTTTTTCACAGTAGTAATATGAGACTCCTTAGGTCTTTCCTGGTAACGTGCACACAAACCAACACTAAAAGCTATGTCAGGTCGACTGGCAGTCAAGTACAACAAACTTCCAATCATACTCCTATAAAGTGTAGAATCAACACATTTGTCTTTAGTATCTATGCTAAGCTTGACACTAATACTCATAAGAGTGCGAGTATCCTTAACATTTTCCAAACCAAACTTCTTTACTAATTCCAAGGCATAACGAGTTTGAGAAACAAAAATTACATCATTTAATTGCCTAATTTGAAGCCCTAGAAAGAAGTTTAATTCCCCAATCATGCTCATCTCAAATTCATGTTTCATTTGATCTCCAAAATAATGAGCAAGCTGATCAAAAGTGGAACCAAGCACAATATCAACAACATAGATTTGAGCAACAACTATATCACTCTCAATTTTTTGAATAAACAATGTTTTGTTCACTCCCCCTCGAGTAAAACCTATTCCCAATAGGTAATCAGTCAACCTTTCATGCCAAACTCTAGGAGCTTGCTTTAGCCCATACAAAGTATTTTTCAGCTTGTAAACATGACCCGGACAATGAGGATCTTCAAATCCTTTGGGTTGCTCCACATATACTTCCTCATGAAGAGTACCATTCAAAAATGCACTATTCACATCCATCTGATACAACTTGAATCCAAGATGAAAAGTGATGGCAAACAAAATCCGAATAGATTCAAGCCTAGCAACCGGAGTGAAAGTATCATCAAAATCAATACCCTCCATCTGACTATATCCTTGAGCAACAAGCCTAGCCTTATTCCTAACAATTGTACCATGTTCATCCTTTTTATTCTTGATTATCTACTTGGTACTAATCGCATTTATCTCTTTCGGTCTAGGCACAAGATACCACACATCATTCTTAACAAACTGCTAAAGTTCTTCTTGCATCGCATTAATCTAATATTGAAGAGCTTCTTTGACATTTTTAGGTTTTAAGAAAGATGTATAACATGCATATGAGACTTCAGTCCTTGCCTTCCTACGAGTCACCATCATCTGATCGATAGATCTTATGACCTTATCCAAAGGATGGTTCAACTTGACCTTTGCAGATGGTTCTTTAGAAGATGTAGGTTGCACTTCATGAGTTTGATCATGTGATTCTATAGGACCAGAAGTATTATCATGAATCACATTGTCCTCTTCCTCAATATCAGAAGAATCATTATCCATTATAAAAAATGGCTCACCATCTTCCTCCTTAGCAGACGTCAGAGACTCATCAACACATGAGTCATCGACCACTACATTGGCAGATTCCAGCATAGTTTGAGTTCTAAGGTTAAAAACCCTATATGCCCGACTAATCAATGAATAATCTAAAAATATTCCTTCATCACACTTAGACTCAAACTTCCCAATAGATTCACGATCTCTAAGAATATAACATTTTGCTCCAAAAATCTTGAAATATTTCACATTGAGTTTTTTGTCATTCCACAGTTCATAAGGAGTTTTTAAGGTGCCAGACTAAGATAGACTCTATTTGAGGTGTAACACGTTGTGTTCACTGCCTCGACCCAAAAATACCTAGAAACATTCCTACCCTATAGCATAACATTGGTCATTTCTTGAATAACCCTATTATTCCTCTCAACAACTCCATTTTGTTATGGAGTTTTCGGTGCTGAAAATTCATGTTTTATTCCTCTCTCATCACAAAACACTTTAATTTCTAAATTTTCAAACTCCATTCCATGATCACTCCTTACTCTAGAAATGGAACAATTCTTCTCAGTCTGAATTTTTAAACAAATCTTCTTAAAACTTTCAGGAGCTTCAGACTTTTCACTAAGAAATCCAACCTATGAAAACCTTGAGTAATCATCCACCATGACAAAAATATACTTCTTTCATCATTTTCTCATGGTCCTAGTAGGACCTATTAAATCAATATACAACAGCCCTAAAGGTCTAGAAGTACCAATGATATTTTTCTTTTTGTGCTGACATCTGACTTGTTTACCCTTCTAACATGATCCACACACAATCCCTTTTGCATAACCAAGCTTAGGGACTCCCTTAACAATTTCACTCTTAGTAATTTTTGTTAATTCATAAAAATTAACATGTCCCGTCCGCTGATCCCATATTTCAACTTCATCAAGTTTAACTCTATTGCATAACAATTCAGAACTAGGAACAATGCAATAACAATTATCAGTTGAACACATACCTTCCATCACGCAATTCCCAGAAGTGTCAATGATCGAACACTTATCAAGAGAAAAAGTGACCTTATGATTGTTATCACATATTTGACTTATGCTCAACAAATTCTAGTTTAGGTAGACCAGGAATCATAACTGTACATTTTCCTTTAACATTTGGCTTCTTTCCATCACCAAACATTACTATCCCACCATGACACTCCCCGAAATCCAAAAAATGATATATCTCCAGTCATATGCATTGAATATCCACTATCCAAATACCAAGAAGTAGACTTGCATGCTCTAAGGGTAGTATGAACTACAAAACAGTGTAGCTCACTTTTTATGACCCATGCCTTCTTCATCTTTGGAGTTTTATTTGCCAGTCTTGACAAATTGTTTACTTCTTCATTCAACATTCGAATTTGATTTTGAACACGATCTCCTTGTTGGATTCTTTATTTCTTCACTGACTTCAACACCTTTCCCTTTAGTTTCGAACACCTCGGTCGAATGTGACCTCCGACACCACAGTGGGGACATACAGGAACGAACCTCTAAAGTTTATCGATCAACCTTTTAGAATATCTAGAGGTAAGAAAAGGCTTGCGTTCAACATGTCTTTTGACATAGACTTAAGTATTAGGATTCCAAGTTGAATTTCCTTGTGAAGAACTAGACGCTACATGGGAGGATTTTACAAAGGTGGTTTTAGTAACTACATTCGAATTCTACGTTATTCCAATAAATCCCAACCCCTTTGTATTTCCTACTGATTTTCCCTCACTCAACATCTCATCAAGCTTAAGGGTTCCTTCAGACCATTTACAAAGAGTTAATTTAGCATCTTTCAGCTCTTTTTCCAAATTCTCAATCTTAGTAGATTTCTCAACCACTTCCTTATTAAGATAATCTATCAACTTCAATGCCTGAGTTCTTTCTACTTCAGATTTCTTCAAATCCTCAACCAACTTGGCCTTTTGAGTCTGTAGGAGATTTTGAGTTTGAGAACTGTTGACTAATTCATCTTTTAAAGAATGTAATTCTTTGTCCATGTTAAAACTCTTAGTCAAAAGTTTCATGTGATTTTTATGAAGTTATGCGGTCTTATCAAGTAATTTGTCATAAGACTCTTGAAGCGTATCATCACAACCTTGATCACTCTCAGAACATTTTCTTTAGACATCGCCCAACTTGTAACAAGTTCTCTAACCTCATTTCTCTGTGCAGCAAACACAGTGAAGTTCTCAGACTCATCACCTACCTCCAAGTCTGTCGCATCACTAGTTGATCCATTGTCAGATTCATCATCTAACTGACAGCCAATCTTTGGGATTTTTTCAAAGTGTTTGCACACTATGCTACTATATGACCATATCCTTGACATTCAAAATATTGGGATTTCTTATTTTTAGGATCAAACTTGTCCTTCCTAGTTTGAGTCTTATTTCTACTTCTAGACTCACCCAACTTATCCACAAATTTTTGTCCTTGGCCATTCTGTTTAGCCCTAACAAATTTGTTCAATATCTTAGTAAACATGGCTATATCATTCAGACTCAACTCACTTTCTTCTTTAGGTTCAAGATGACGTTCCCTAGTGGTTTTGAAAGCTATGCTCTTATCTTTTGTGTCACTAGCCTTCTTAGGGGGATTTTTAAACATCTCCATCTCATAGGATTTTAAATTTCCAGCCAATTCTTCAACCTTGATTTCTTTAAGACTCATGACCTCAGATATGACGGTAACCTTAGACCTAAAATATTTAGGCAGATACCTAAGAATTTTCTTCACTATCATAGTATTAGGAATAGGCTCACCTAAATTGTGACATCTTGTCACAATATCAGTTAATCTAGTCTCAAAGTCGGCAAATACCTCATCCTCTTACATCTTCAGCTGTTCAAATTAAGAATTCAAAATTTGAAGTTTTGATTGTTTTACCTTCAACGTTCCTTTATGAGTGACTTGGAGAATTTTCCAAGCTTTCTTGGCAATTACGCAAGTAGCAATCCTCTTGAACTCACTCGGATTTACAACATTGTATAATGAATTCAATGCCTTTCACAGTGGGAGGTGAATATCCTACTTCAACAGCATTCCAAGCTCTTTCATCTAATGATTTCAAAAAAGCTCTCATTCTCACTTTCCAATATGTGTAATTTGAGCCATCAAACAAAGGGGACCTAAATATGGAACCTCCTTCACGAGACATCTCCATCGTCTAAGTACAGAATCTAACCCTAGGTAATTAACCTAAAAAGGGGCAACCACGCTCTGATACCAATTGAAATTACCTAGACGATTAATGAAAACAGCCTAAAGGGGGGTGAATAGGCTTTTTTTCGATTTTATGATCAATTAAAATTATTTAGAGGAAATTCAATTTTAATCAGTAATAAACCCTAATTCTCTAATCAATTCTTAAATCAGATCAATCAAGCAAATATGAATATAAGTGCAGAAATTAAATAATGAGAAGACAGAGAGATTTTTTACACGGAAAACCCTGGAAAGACTCCAAGTAAAAACCACAGATATGCTCGGGTATCGATGCACTATGAATAAGAGAATTTGTACAAACTCTATGAAAATAGAAGTTATAACCACTGTAATTTGTTGTTCTTCACTCGACGTCTGAAAGTCTAGATTCACTCGTGTTCCACGAAGCTCTCACTCCGATCTTCGTAGTCTGACGACTCTACTTCACAACAAATTGAATAACCACGAAGCCTCCTGCTCTAATCTCCGCACTCAGATGGCTCCGCTCTTCAATGGATCAAAGCAACCAAGTTACAATCAACGGTGTGTAGATTTTTTTAGAATCTAGATGATTCAATCGTGTATATGATTGTCGATGTAGAAGCACGATAGAATCCACTCCAAAAGAAGAGAAAACAAGAAGGATCACTCAATGATATTTTTTATCTCTATATCAATATCTCTATGGAAGAATATGAACGATAGAATACTGCAAAAAATGTCTCTTCCAAGCTCACTCAATTCTGCAGAGACTTATCCTATTTATAGAGAAATATGATGGAAACCCTAATGTTGCCCTTTCTAGTAATTTCACACCAAATTGAGTAAAACCCTTATATTCTGATGAATATAATGTATATGGAATGTATTCCAATGTATAAAGTCGTAGTCATAATGTAATTGGGGTAGATTGAGCATCGCAGCAAAACTTATAACAATTTGCCGCACCTACACTTGAAGCGTACTGGGCCTACACTTCAAGCGTAGCTGGCCTACACGTCAAGCGTAGGTCCAAGCGTAGAAATGTGTTTTCCAGTCACTTTTTAAAATTGAAAGCGTAGGCATTTTTGTTAAAACCACTTTTCTCCACAACTGTGCCAAAATGACCCTCTTGACTCCCCGAGACTTTTTTGCTTGAATTGACGGCTTTAGGAAATGCCGTTTTTGCCCTTCGGGAGACATTTTTACTCAATACTGCACTTCTCTTGTATTTCACTTGTATTCTTCACTATTGCCTTTTGTTGTAGCTTGTAGATGTCATTGAAACCAACACAACCTATCTAATACTCAACATGATTATTGTCTAGAACATGCTATAAATAAACAATACACAAAAATATTATTACAACTCTCATTCTCACTTTCGAATGTGTGTAATTAAAGCCATCAAACAAAGGGGACCTAGATACGAAACCTTTTTCACGAGCTAAATCTATCATCTAAGTTCAGAATCTAACCATAGGTCGTTAACCTAAAAACTAGGAAACCATGCTTTGATACCAATTAAAATTACTTAGACGATCAATGATAATAGCCTAGGGGGGGGGGGGGTGAATAGGCTTTTGTGGATTTATTGACAAATTAATAATAATTGCAGAAAATTTAATTTTAATCCAATTCTCTATCAATAATCATACAAAGAATAATCCAAGTGTAGAAAATAAAACAATAGAGACACATGATATTTTTACGTTGAAGACCTTGGAAAGACTCCAAGTAAAAATCACGAATACGCTCAGGTATTGATGCACTATGAATAAGGGATTACACAGACTCTATGAAGTTTTAGACTTACAAATCCTTCCAGATCTTCTTTTTTCCACTCGACGTCTGACGAACTTGAATTACTCACGCTCCACGAAGCTCTTGCTCCGCACAGTACTCTGATGACTCCGCTTCTGAACGGATCAATGAACCACAAAACCTCCTGCTTCGATCTCCGCACTCAAACGGCTCCGTTTCTCAAACGGATCTAAGCAACCACGTTGCAATCAGCGGTTTGTAGATTTTTCAGAATCTAGGTCATTCAATCGTGCATAAGATCGTCGATGTAGAACCACAATTGAATAAACCCTAACACAAGAGAGAACTAGAAGATATAGAATCACTCAATGATATTTTCTCTCTATCTTTGTAGAAGAATTTGAATATGTAGAAAGCTTGCAGAGATCTCTCAAAACTCTAGGGCTCCAAAGCTGCCTCACATTTGTAGAAGACCGTAGTATTTATAGACAATGCTTAGAAGAAACCCTAATCTTCTCATTTTTTGTAATTTCACACCAAACCAAGTTAAACCTTATATTTTGATAAATATATTGTGTATTGCATGTACTTCGAGGTGTGAGAGTCATAGATGCATCATTGAATTAAAATAGAGGTAGAATAGACATTGCAGTATGAAATAAATTTCATGCCGCACCTACGCCTTAGGCGTACCTACACCTTAAGCGTATCTCCTGAGCATAGGGTTGAGCGTAGAAACTCACTTTATAGCCACTTTTTGCTTCCGTAGGCGTATGCTTGAGCGTAGATTCTTCATGAAAATCACTTTTCTCCGGAACTGTTCCAAAATGACTATCTTGATTCAACAAAACTTTTTTGCTTTAGGTGACGTCTTCGAAAAATGCCGTTTTTGCTCTTCTAGAGGCATTATTTACTCAAACTTGCTTCCTCTTAAATTCTCTTATCTTCTTCACTTCTGTAGGCTTGATTTGAATTTGACAAAGTTTGTCCATGCCTATTAAACCTTCCCGACTCCACAATTCACTCAACATAGTTATTGTCTAGAACATGCCAAACACAAATAACACTATAAATGTTCTTACAGTTCTTAATACTCAAAATCCTAGGTTTACACAGGCCATGCCTCGGTGAGATGATATAGACATGCTTTATTTAATTTCATGTTGTAGGAGTATATTAGAGTAAAATTAGTTTGTGTGCACTAGTCATACTCTCTCCGGAGATGGGTTGTAACGAATCCATTTGACGGTATCCTTTTGGGGGTCGTATTTGACTATTTGTGGTATAACCTAATTCACAGTTATAGATCGCCCTCTTGCAATTGTGTAATTTGAGAACTATATTATGCGGTTAGTGGTGGAGTGATGAAAACCCTAGTTTTCTCTCTCTCTTGAATCACATATATCTTTTAAATTCTATTTTAGTTCATTTAATTATATTTCTCAAAATCAAACCAAACACTTTTTCAACTATAATTCAATATTTTTGTATTGCTGAAGTGAATAACCAAGTCTTTGTGGGTTTGACATTCCCTATCACAAGCCATTTTAATACTACAATTTACTCGTGTTCTTGCGAATAGGTAAAACCTAGACTGTTATAAGAGGCTGTTTTTAACCACTATTTTACCCCCTATAGATAGACACCATGTTTTTGGCGCCGTTGCTGGGGACTTGGCATTATTCAATGTTTTACTAGTTTAGTGGTATTACGTTATTATAGTGTATCTAAAGTTAGAATTTTTGTGTGATTGACAGGTATTTTGAAAAGCATAAAAGGAGATAGCGAAGTAGCGTGAAGTTGCGTCGACGGACCTCTTGTGAGTTTTAGATTAGCTTAATTTCTCACTTAATTTTAGCTTTATTTTATGTTAATAAGTAGATTAATTTATAAATAGTTGAGTTTATTTTGGAAAAAAAAAAGAAGTTTTTCGCTTAGTATATGATTGATTGGAGATCCCTTTTTAACCCTAATATTGCGTTAGTACCCTTTGATTATGAGATCGAACAAAATTTTCATCAAAATCATCGAGCTTGGGAATTAGAGCATCATTAACAGTTGGAGCGAGAAGAGATGGTCGATTAGAATGCCAATGTGCGGAAGCCACCAGCCACGTCATTGAAGGGATATAATGCGCCAACTGCAAATGAAACATATGCTGAATTTCTTGAAGAGGATGACGTTAAGTAGTATGACATCAAATCTAATGTCATCAACATGCTGCCGAAGTTCTTCGGACTTAGGAACGAGGATCCTTATCAACATGTTAATGATTTCTTAGAAATGGTCTCAATCGTGAGAATGGAGTATCTAAGTCCTAGTGCAATGCATGTGTGACTATTCCCCCATTCCTTGAGAGAAAAAGCAAAACTATGGTATGTCGTTTTGGGGAACAATGTAAAAATTCATTAGGAAACCTTAAAATCTGAAATCTTAGAAACATATTATCCAATAGGTAGAACCCATGAAGCGCAAGAAGCGATCACCCACTTCAGAGAATTGCCTGGAGAGCAGTTCCATGATGCTTGGGACAAATTCAATGAAATTCTACGAAAGTGTCCCCACCATAAGTTCATTGAGCAAGATTTAATGCGCAATTTTTATCTAGGACTGAGTGTCGAACACAAAACTTTGATCGATGCATCAGTGAAAGGTCATATTACACTGACGCCAACAAAATAACTCTTGGAGCTGTTTGATAATGTGAGTGATCGGTTCCAGACGTGTGAAAATAATAGTGTTAAAAATAAGGGTGCGTTTGGAAAGCCTGTTTTTTGTATTTGTTTTATGTCTTCAAATATAAAAACTTTTTTTGTATTTGTCTTTGTTTTTTTTAGCAAAAAATTAAAAACAAAAAAACATTTGGATGGAAATTTGTATTGAAAAATAAAATGGTATTGGTGGGCGGCGGTGGGGGGCGGTGGTGGTGGGTGACTGGCTAAGGCGGCCGGCGGCAGTGGTGGTGGGGCCCAGCAGCGGGGGCGGCCGGCGATGACCGGAGGTGGTGGGGGCCGGCGGCGGCGACCGGTGGCGGGGGGTGGTGGTGGTTGGGGCGGTGGCGGAGGTGGTACCCTAAACAGTGAAAAAACTCAAAAAATAACTAAAAGTTGTATTTGGTGTTTTCACCACTTTTACACACTATTCACAGAAAACAGTTTTCTTGGGAAAAAAAAAGTGAACAGTAAACGCGTTTGCCAAACATGTTTTTTTTTTTAACTCGATGAACAGTAAAAAAACAAAAACTATTTTTCCGTATGGCCCCGTTTGGATACGGAAAAACAGTTTTTTTAACGCGTTTACGTTTGGCCACCGCCCCCACCACCACCGCCACCACCCCCCATCACCAGTCGCCGCCGCTGGCCCCCAACACCTCCGGTCGCTGCCAGTCACCCACCACCATCGCCCCCCACCGCCACCGGTCATCGCCGCCCACCACCGCCACCCACCACCGCCGCCCACCAATACCATTTTATTTTTCAATACAAATTTGCATCCAAACGCTTTGTTGTTTTTAGTTTTTTGCTGAAAAAAACAAAGACAAATACAAAAACAGTTTTTATATTTGAAGACAGAAAACAAATACAAAAAAACAGGCTATCCAAACGCACCCTATCCAAACGGACCCTAAGGAATTAGCACGATCTAGTTTTAACCTTCCAGTCGCAAGTACGCGAGTAGTATATTATAGTATAGTTGGGTAGATAGGGTATCGAATCACAGAGATCAAAGTCGTATTTTAAATAATTATAAAGTTCCAAATTGAATTATATTTATAAAAGTTGTGTGATTAAACTACTAAATATAAAATAAAATAAAGATAATTGTTTTTGGTTTCATTTAAGATAAACAAGTCTAGGGTTGAATTCCAACTCCACCACTAGCCTTATAATGTATTCCTTTAATTATATTATTGCAAGGAGGCGGTACAACTTATATGAATTAGACTAGTAACGCTACAAGCAGTTGCCTAGTCGTAAAAATGATGCAATCAGTCCGTATTTGTTACAATCCATCTGCGATTATTATGACTATTGTATGCATCTATACTACAACTACTCCTAAAACATGAAATTAAAAAGCACACTAACAATCATCTTCTCTAAGCATGGACTGTGTAAACCTAAGATTTTATCATGTCAAATAAGTACCATTATATAGATACCATTATTTAAACCTTGGATTTCTTGCCTTTAATAAAAACATGGTTGTTCAAGATAAATCATTAATTCAGTCTCAGCTTAAGTAAATAATTAATAAATAAACCTTATTTAGGTGGTCTTGTTCGGTCTCTCACTACATAATCATCATATAAGTGACATTCATCAGATTCCCCCGTTTGCAATAAAAATAAATAAAAGACTACATTACTCGGCTAGGGTTTCATTGGAAACCCTATATACCGACTAGTCGTTCATGAAAAGAGGAGACTCCATTATTGATATAGTCGTCATCTTCATGATTGGATGGTTGGTTATTGAGTTCTTGAGGAAATGAGCATCTCTCAAAGAAAAAGGTTTTTTATGAACAATGATATGAAAATACGTTCCTGAGATAATTCGGAGATATTTCCAAGATATCTTCTCTTCATGAATTCCACCTATATTTATAGACAAAAGTTGGTGCATATATGACATGTTCCTTGCTTGCACTCTAAGAGACCTTAGGGATTAAGAAATAGCGTTGAATGGACGATTATGCCCCGTGATATACTTGTACACAAAGTCAGAATTCTGTAGTGAAGTTTCGTACATATTCCAAGTCAGCTATTTTGGAACAATCGAAGTCTCCACCGGTCGATCGGTGGTTCCTAATTTTTAATATTTTTTTAATCCTCAAATTTCTTTGCTTCAGCCACTTGCACTTTGTTTTACTGACTTATACCTTACTGATTTGAGTGCGAATATCTTCTAAGTGTTGCTCCGAATCAGACATATTTGCTAAAAACCCAGAATTGATTCATTTTTGCATTAAGACCCTGAAAACATGCTTAACATGTAACTTGGATAAGAATATCAAATTAATATAATAAAGAGACTAGCAAGAGGTATATTAATGCCCAGAATATCTATTATTTTGGTCTCATCAAGCCCTCAAACTTAAACATTGTTAGTCCTTTAGCAATAAAGAATAAAAAGAAATCATGAAGAATAATTAAATTCTAAAATCAAAACTAACCCCTTTTCTTTCGTGAGGGTAACCGATTACACTTAGGACGTGTAATAAGCATTTTAAACCCCTAGAAAAAATCCTAGTTAACACATATTCATGAATATACTTGATCATTAACTAGGAAATGATATAATCTATAGAATAAATGTAAGCAAATAAATCCTACTTTTACAGAACAATAATTATTTCAGATTATCATTAAGAATGATCTTCACTAGTGACTAAACTTAGTTAATCTTTACTTCTAGAGCCAACAATCTTCCGTGTTCTGTGAACTTTCTCTATAGCACATTTAATCCCATTTATAGTATATCTCCATTTTTTTCTTTTTTGTTTTGGAGAGGGTTTTCCTCTCTCTTTTTGCTTTTTCCTCTCATATATATATCTTCTTCTTTTTTTTCTTTTCTTGGAGAAGGCTTTGTTCTCTTATTTGATTTTTTCACTCATTTTTTTGATACGTCATTCTCCACTCTTTTATATAGTTTCATTTAAAAGGGAGAATTTTTACGTATTTCTTTTCTATCCTCCATAATATATATTGTTTTCTTTTGTTTTCTTCGGAAATAATACCTTATATCTTCATAAATAAAGTTATAGAGATCATGTGCACGTGCTTATAGGTCAAGATTGTCTTTTCTATTTTCAAATTCACCAAATTTACTCACCTATGGAGAACCACATCTTTCCACCTTTCTAATTTAACTATTATTAAGAAAAATAGAAAATAATCACATACATTTATTTTCTAGACTAGTCTTATATCCTAATTAACTCACCAGTTTAATCAGGAATATGTTTAAATAAATATATATTTCACATAGATATATATATTTATATAAGTTAGTAAAAAAAAATTACCATATATCTATATATATATAAATTCCAATTTTTTTTTTCTTTCTGCCGAACGATCGCAATAGAGTCCGATCAAACGGTCAATGTTTTTCACATTTTTAACAGTAGCCACCAGTAGCTACAGCAGTTTTTTCATTTTCTTAAAAAACTTTTAAAAAAATATTTGTATTCCTTATATTCATGTTTATACTATTTCACCCCCCCAAACTTGAATTGAACTATGTCCTCATGGTTATAATGAATATAAAAACATAGGGATAAAACTATACTACCACTTTATTGAGCAAGATTTCTGAATGGTGACGAAATATCCCCCAAACTTGTTGTATACCACAATCTGCATTCTTATCAAAACTAAAACCAAGATCATAGTATTTTTATTGCATTTAGACAAGGAATATAAAGGAATATAATTTTTATTAATGACATAAAATTAAAGATAGGTTGGCCATAGGCCTACAAGGAATTAAAATTTGCAAGAAAAGAAAGACAACCTAATTCTAAAACTTGAAATAATGGAAGAACAAAAACAACTTATTCCATTCCTAGCAATAATCATCATTCTTCTATTCTAAACCATTCTCTTCTGCATAAAGAGAAATCACATATTCAGTCCACATCCCTATTTCCTGTCCATATGGATCATTCTCTTCCATTACCTTGAGAATTTTAAATTCATCACATTTTTTGGGACGCTTCCAACTAGGTTTGATGTAAGGACCATCTTCTCCCAACTGATCCTTAACCAATGCATGAATCAAGAATGAATAAAGTAGCTTAATATTGTCAGGACTTACCCCCTAATTCTTAATCATATTCCAAGTTGCCCAAATATTGTCAAAAAATATTTTCGGAAAAGATATCCAATACCCATTCTTAAGACAGTAGACCAACTTCACAGGTGTATAGTCACATATATCCTTTGGCACATTCGAACAAACTAGTCTCCCCAATAAACTCAAAGTTAACTAAAAACAAGGATCAACTTTAGCCCTAGGAATAGTAAAAATTCCAGGCCCTACCGTGAAACCTTCATAAATATCTTGGACCATGATTTGAAAAGAATAATACGGCTGAGGAAGATACCTTTCACCACCCATCGGTTCATTAGGAATATTCCATGCCCTTGCAATTGAGAAAGCTAATACTTGAATGATTTTATTATGGAGCTTCGTTTGCAACTTATTATATAGATGTCTATCGATATGATCTAGGTGATGATAGAAAGCATAAATTAGGGAAGGGTTCGTGGAACGAATAGTGATGTCAACCCTCTTTCTTGAAATAGCTTCTTAGCATTCTCAATGGTAGATTCCCTATACTCATTGTAAGAACATTTATTATAATTGTTTATATATGGCATGTTCTAGACAATAACCATGTTAAGTATTAGATAGGTTGGTTTGATGTTAATGACATCTATAAGTTTCATCAAAGGCAGAATCAAGCATTGAAGTAATGAAGAATACAAGTGAAGCACGAAAGTGAGCATATTGAGGAAAAATATCTCTTGGAGGGCGAAAACGACATTTTCCGAAGCCATCACTTCAAGCAAAAAGTATCATGGGTTCAAGATGGTCATTTTGGCGCAGTTGTGAAAAAAAATGGTTTTGACAAAAATACCTACGCTTTCAGTTTCAAAAATGGTTGGAAAACACATTTATATGCTTGGAGGTAAGCTTGGACCTACGCTTGAAGCGTAGCTGCGACAAGTTTTTGCCTATTTTTTACTGTGATGTCCAAATTGTTCGGGGGTTGGTTTTATGATATGACCACAACTTATATACATCAAAGTGCATTCTATATACATTATATTCACCAGAATATAGGGTTCGGATGTGAAATTATGAGAAAGGGAAAACTTAGGGTTTTGATCATCTTTGTCCATAAATACCCAAGTCTACAACAAGAGGAGGCATGTCTTTGAGAGATCTCTGTAGTATTTTATCGTTCATATTCTTCTATAAAGATATTGATATAGAGAGAGAAAATATCATTGAGTGATTCTTCTAGTTCTCTCTTGTTTTGGAGTTGATTCTATCGTGGTTCTACATCGACGATCTTATACATGATTAAATCATATAGATTCTGAAAATTCTACACACCGCTTGAGACACCCCCTAATTTTCATGCATAGGTTGGCCAGGCCTATACCGAAAACTAAGGTGCATCAACACTCAATAATAAAACAAGCATGAAAGCAAAAGACATATTTAATGAATAACAGAGTGTCAAAAGTTTAATTCTCATGAATGAACAAATTCAGAAATCAAAAACCCCAAAGGGTACAACTTGGGAATCCATATCTATGGACCCCTAAACCTTAATATAAAAAAAATAACTAAATTGAGTCCCTACACTGAACTGAAGTCAAATTGGGATAACTCGCGAATAAATGATAAGAGACCTCAACCCTGTGGTTGAAACTGCTGAGAACCTGAAACAACAACAGTGGGTCAGACCCACAAGCAGAGTAGACTCTACATGATCCCAAACAGAGTACCAATAATCCCGTCATCTACCTTTATAAATATTAGAGTAATATTATAATTCCTATAGTACCACACTTAAATATATATATATATATATATCCTCCAGAACATAGACATAATAAATAAGGTACAATCATAATTAAATAATAAGTTAATAAACAAAAATAAAATAAAGCGCAACCAAAATCTGGTTAACCCTCTCAGTTTGACCATCTGTCCGTGGATGATAAGTTGTACTAAGGTGCAACTATGTACCCAAAGCCTGCTGAAAGCTCGCCCAAAACCCAGATACAAAGTTCAGATCTCTATCCGATATAATAGACAATGGAATCCCATGAAGCTTCACTATCTCTGCAATGTAAAGCTTTGCCAGCTGCTCCGAAGTGTAATCAGAGCGAATATGTAGAAAATGGGCAGATTTTGTAAGTCTATCAACTATCACCTAAATGAAATCCATAGAAATGCTCTCCCATTTCCACTCAGGCACTGGAAGTGGCTGCAATGCTCCTGGTGGTTTCTGGTGATCGATTTTAACCATTTGACAAGTACTACACTTGGAGACAAAAACAACTATGTCTCTCTTCATACCAGCCCACCAAAATTAGCGTTTTATATCCTGGTACATCTTATCCCCTCTAGGATGAACTGCAAATGGAGAGTTATGAGCCTCTCTCATCACATCTCTCCTCAAGTCATCGATATAAGGAACAACTAATCGACTCTTGTACCTCAACCCCCCATCTGAACTAACTGAGTAAAAGGGAATCTCTCTTGATGTCAACTCTACAACTCTATCTATACACTGTTGGTCTGCCTGTTGGGCCTCAATCACTCTTCGAATGATGACAGGTATCACCATAACACATGCCGCAAAAGCGTCTCCTAACTCATCAACGGACCTCAACGCAATCCACTCAGTCTCAAACAAGGCTGAAAGACTAGCATAGGGTCGACGACTGAGGGCGTCAACCACTACATTAGCCTTCCCTGGATGATACTGAATGGAAAAATGATAGTCCTTCATAAATTCCATCCATCTGCGCTGCCTCATATTTAACTCTCTTTGCGTAAACAGGTACTACAAACTTTTGTGATCGCTGAATTATCTGAAAGCCTCACCTAAGAGGTAATGTCTCCAGATCCTCAATGCAAAAACCACCGCTGCCAACTCCAAATCATGGGTAAGGTAATTAAGCTCATGTGGCTTGAGCTTACGTGAACCATAAGATACTGGTCTCTCCTCCTGCATCAACACACAACCCAGACCCTGTAATGATGCATCAATGTAGACAAGATACTCAACCCCACTCTGTGGAGTGGCCAGAACAGGTGCAGAAGTTAACTTAGTCTTCAGTTCATCAAAAGTTGTCTGATAGTGATCATCCCAAACAAATGGCACACCCTTTCTAGTTAAGTTGGTGAGCGGACCGGTTATCTTAGAGAAACCATGAATGAATCTACGATAATAACCTGCCAATCCCATAAAACTACAGACTTCTGAAGGTGAGGTTGGTTGTCCCCACTCCAGAATCGCTGAGACCTTCGCTGGGTCCACCGCAATCCCCTTCTCTGACACCACATGACCCAAAAAACTTCACCTCTCTCTCCAGAATGCACATTTCTCAAACTTTGTATACAACTGGTGCTCTTTAAGGGTCTGTAGCACTGTCTATAGATGTCTGGCATACTCCTCCTCAGACCGAGAGTAGACCAATATGTCATCAATGAATACAATAACAAATTGATCTAAAAATGGCCTAAATATTCTATTCATCAGATCCATAAAGACAGTTGGAGCGTTGGTCAACCCGAAAGGCATAACACGAAACTCATACGACCCATATCTGGTGAGAAATGTTGTCTTGGGTACATCCTGCTCCCTAACATGAAGTTGATGATAACCAGACCTCAAATCTATCTTTGAGAAGTAGATGGCTCCCTTCAACTGATCAAATAAGTCATCAATCCTAGGCAACGGATACTTGTTGCGGATTATAACTTTATTCAGCTCCCTGTAATCGATACAAAGATGAAGAGAACCATCCTTCTTATTCACAAACAACACCGATGCTCCCCAGGGTGAAGTACTTCTGCAAATGAAACCCTGGCTAAGAAGCTACTGAATTTGTTCCTTCAACTCCCGCATCTCCATCGGTGCCATCCTATATGGTGCCTTAGCAATAGGCCTGGTGCCTGGAGCTAAGTCAATAACAAAGTCAATATCGCGACTCGGTGGTAATCCTGGAATCTCCTGAAACACATCCTGAAAATCACACACTACGGGAATACTATCCATGGATACAGTGATCTCCTCATGGGTCTCTGTATCAATATAAAATAAATGTGTACTAGACCCCCCATGAGGACGAGGCATAGAAATCAAATACATCTCCTGACCCGGTATCGTAAAGACTATCGTCTTACCATGATAGTCCAACTGAGCATGGTAATGAGATAACCAGTCCATCCCAAGTATCACATCATAAGAGTGCATATCAAGTACTAACAAATCAGCTAAAATTCTAAGCCTGCCAATATCAATGGGGACCTGTCCATAACTCTCCCATAAAATCGCATTAACACCTACTGGCGTGGAAATACTGAGGGGGTCGACTACAAGACTGAGTCAATAATCCAGATAAAGAGACAAATGACCGAGACACAAAAGAATGTGATGCACCAGTATAAAAAGAACTCGACCGAGTCTACCATAAATAGGAAACATACACTCAATAGCCTGAGGTGCCCGAGGATCATAAGGCATGATGTTGTACACCTTGCCATAATACAACTGTTGTTGTGGCTGCCCCTGTGGTGGTGGGGGTGCTGGTAAAGCTGGGTACGTTGTGCCCTGAATACGTGGAATATGTGGTGTCGGTAATGATGGTGGTTGCCTCTACCCCTGCTGACCAATCTGACCCTGCTGGTCGTGCTGACCTTGAGAAGCCTTGGGACATCTCTTAGCAGAGTGCCCAAACTCCCCACAACCATAACAATGTCCTTTGAAAGGACCTGAAAATCTCCTCTGGTAGTTTCCCTGTTGCTGAGCCTGTCCAATCTGAGGTGATCCACCCTGCTGCCCTTGATGAGAAGACATCTCCTTACTAGTATCATTACTACCCTTTTGCTTTTTCCAAGGCTGATACCTGAAATCTGCCCCTATCACTGTGTCTACCACTCTGACTATTCCCTATCTTACTAGTAGAGTCCTTGTCACTGCGCTTCTCCCCCTTAGTTTTCTGGTAGTCCCTCTTGATCTGACAATGTTGTAGTACTGCATCCACCACTTGAGCATAAAAGGTGTAAGCTGGATTACCCACAATCACCTGCCAAATGCGCCATATCAAACCATGTACAAAGCAATTCTTCTTTTTCTCCTCTGTGTTGATCTCCTCGGGTGCAAACAATGATAAACTAGTGAACTCCTGCTCATATTCCGCTACAGTCTTATCCCCCTGCTGTAAATCAAGAAATTCTCTTTTCTTAGCTGCCCTTACTGCAAAAGGGAAATATTTCTCGTCAAAACGATCCTGAAACTGAGAATAGGTCAATGTGGCCCTCTCCTCTTAGGTGGTAACTGACTCCCACCACTACAAAGCATCACCAACTAACTTAAAAGTAGCAAGCATCTGCTTTTGGACCTCTGTACACTCAACCATACGGAGATGATGCTCAATATCCTTCCGCCACTGGTGAGATACTTTCACATCAGTGGACCCTGAAAACTCTGGTGGATGACCTTTCGTGAAAGTGTTCCGAACTTTCTCCCATGTAACAGGCTGTACTGCCTGCTCAACAATGGGAGCTTGCTGAGGAGGCAGAGGATGAAGCTGCTGATTTTGAAGAACGGTCGCCACCCCTGCAGCAACAGCCTGAGCAATGATAGTTGCGAGATTAGGAGGAAGTTCAACATTGCCATCTTGAGCATTGCCCTGACCCTGACTCGCATTCCTTCTCCTACGAGGCGGCATACTGAAATAACGATAATACGAATCGTTAATACCACAACAACGAACTTAAAAGAGTACAACGAATCCTAAATTTTAGGCTCTATAAATATCAGAATACGCAACGTGGAAAACCTAGCGAAAACATCCCTAGGACACTTGAACCCGGAGTGCTCTGATACCAACTGAGACACCACCAAATTTTCATGCATAGGTTGGCCAGGCCTATACCGAAAACTAAGGTGCATCAACACTCAATAATAAAACAAGCACGAAAGTAAAAGACATATTTAATGAATAACAAAGTGTCAAAAGTTTAATTCTCATGAATGAACAAATTCAGAAATCCAAAACCCCAAAGGGTACAACTCGGAAATCCATATCTATGGACCCCTAAACCTTAATAAAAAAATAACCAAATTGAGTCCCTACACTGAACTGAAGTCAAATTGGGAGAACTCGCGAATAAATGATAAGAGACCTCAACCCTGTGGCTGAAACTGCTGAGAACCTGAAACAACAACAGTAGGTCAGACCCACAAGCAGAATAGACTCTACATGATCCTAAACAGAGTACCAATAATCCCGTAATCTACCCATTATAAATATTAAAGTAATATTATAATTCCTATAGTACCACACTTAAATATATATATATATATATATATATATATATATATATATATATATATATATATATATATATATATCCTCCAAAACATAGGCATAATAAATAAGGTACAATCATAATTAAATAATAAGTTAATAAACAAAAATAAAATATAGTGCAACCAAAAATCAAATCACAAATCAATAGGCAAAGCAAAAAAAAATAATACAATATCTAAACTACAAGTCCATAGGCAATTAACCCATGCCGAACCATAACCACGTACCCGAACTCCATGTCATGGTACAGATGAGACCGCGTTAAAAGTCAGTCCATCATGGTTTCCTCCATTCCAAAATAAAGTAATAATAATATCAAACAAATAAACACTATTTAAGTCACATTGAAAGAAGTTATTAAAACTTTCACCTTTTTGTACTAGGTCACCATTGAATAATAAATACCCAACTATTCAATTTAACTAACATAATCAAAATTAATTTCAATTGCCTTTGGTCACCAATCTGTTCAAGTTAACCCCACCTAATTCACTTTATCTATTAGGCTTCCTAGTAACCCGGTAAACACCCATTAGAGGAAAACGTTCCAAGATTTAATCTTTTCATTTTATTCTAATTCATTTAAGGATTAATATCATTAATACTATTATTACTGAAACATTATTGGCATTATAATTTATTTATTTAATTTACTTTTAATCTAATTTAGTTCTCTCACGACTTTAATCATAAACCGAATATAATATATAAATATTACACGCACAAATGTGCAGACCTATTAACACACATATATGCACATATATGAGGTATATATATATAACCATTATATTCTACAAGAAAAGAAAAAGGTCAATTTATTCCTAGTCAATTTATTCATTTATCTTTTCCTCTCTTCTGTGATGACTTTAAGCAAAGAGACAAATTGGAAACTACATGTAATAACAAATATATATTTGATATAAACCCAACCAATCAATAGTGTTGACTTTTAAAAATCCCAAACTCCATAACGTGAAATAACAATAGATGACCATGTGTACAGATTCATTGTGCAAGAGATACGTGGTATATATATATACTACAACGGCGCACCATCCTATTTCCATTAACACACAACAACAAACCTACATATACCAAATCGTATATATATAATAACACATGTTTAGAAAATCAGATAACCGTTAAAAAAATATCCAAATATAAATATATGAATGCACAGATACAAAACATATATATATAGGAAGAGGATGCAATTACAGGTTCAAAGGGGAAGAGAAGAACATTCTACTTGCCTGATCATTGGGCTAAATCACGCACTAACTGTAGGCTGATCGATGCTCTCTCATCTCTCTTCTACGCAGCTGCGATTCTGTTATCTCATCTATTTATCTGACAGAACATAGGACTAACTTAGTATTTTCTTTTTATATATATATATATATATATATATATATATATATATATGGTTTACATAATTCCCATGGGCCCAAAAATATTTTATAGCCCATTAGCTAATAAGCCCAACTAATTAACTTATAATTAATTAAATATATCCAATATAAATAAATAAAAATTACGTGGTATTACACCGCTGATTGCAATTTGGTTGTGTTAATCCGTTTGTGAAATGGAGCCGTATGAGTGCAGAGATCGGAGCGAGAAGCTTCGTGGTTATTTGATCTATTGAGAAATAGAGGCTTTAGAGTACGGAGCGAAGTGATAGCTTCATGGAGCATGAGTGAATCTAAACTTTCAAACGTCGAGTGAAGAATATCAGATTAAATCGGTTGTAAGTACTTATTTTCATAGAGTCTATACAAATTCTCTAATTCATAGTGCATCGATACCCGAGTGTATCCATGGTTTTTACTTGGAGTCTTTCCAAGGTTTTCCACGTAAAAATATCGTGTGTCTTTATTGCTTTATTTTCTGTACTTAGATTATTCTTTGCATGATTTATCTTGAAAGATAATTGGATTAAAATTGAATTTTCCACAATTATTATTAATTTGTCAATAAATTCACAAAAAGCCTATTCACCCCCCTTTAGGTTATTTTCATTGATCGTCTAGGTAATTTCAATTGGTATCAGAGCGTGGTTGACCCATTTTAGGTTAACTACCTAGGGTTAGATCTTGAACTTAGATGATAGATGTACCTTGTGAAGGAGGTTCCATATCTAGGTCTCCTTGGTTTGATGGCTCAAATTACACGTATTGGAAAATGAGAATGAGGGCATTTTTGAAATCGCTAGATGAGAGAACTTGGTTGGCCATAGAGGTAGGATATTCACCAGGCCGTAGAGGTAGGATATTCACCACCCACTGTGAAAGATGTTGTTACTAATGAATCTATGGTAAAACCATCGAGTGAGTGGACTACTACTGAAACAAATAGTGCTAGTTGAAATTCAAAAGCTTTGAATATGTTGTATAATGCGGTGGCTGCAAGTGAGTTTAAGAGAATAGCCATATATGTGATTGCTAAAGAAGCTTGGGACATACTCCAAGTAACTCATGAGGGAACTTCAAAAGTTCAATAATCTAAACTCTAAATTCTAAATTCTAAATTTGAACAGCTTAGGATGGAGGAGGATGAAGTTTTTGGTGACTTTGAGGCTAGGTTAACTGACATAATAACTAGTTGTCACAATCTAGGAGAGCTTATATCTGAGATGACCATTGTGAAGAAAATCCTTAGGTCTTTGTCTGAACATTTTTGGTCTAAGGTTAACGTCATATCTGAAATCATGAGTTTCAAGGAAATTAAACTTGAAGAGTTGGCTGGTAATCTGAAATCATATGAGATAGAGATGTGTGCTCAATCCTCTAAAAAGTCAAGCAGCACAAAAGTGAATGACATAGCTTTGAAAATCACTAAGGAGGGTTCTAGTGAGAGTAAACCAAGTCAGTTTGACATGATCATGAAGCAGTTTCATAAGTTTTTAAAATATTTTTGTGGTCTAGAATTGATTAAAGAACAAAATTTTGGAGATAAATCACATGATTCTAAAAATAGAAAATTCCAAAATAGGAATGATAAGTTTGTTCATAAAAAGAAGAAACCTCAATGTTTTGAGTGTCAAGGGTTCGGTCACATAGTTGTTGAGTGTGCTAATAAGTCGAAAAACAAAAAAGGTTTGGCTGTTACTTGGAGTGATGGATCAACCAGTGATTCGACGGATTCGGAGGTAGGAGATGAGATTAAGAATTTCACCATGTTTGCTGCAAAAGTAAATAGGTCGGTGAAGTTACTGCAAGTTGGGCAATGTCTGAGGATGATGATTCTGAGGATAATGAAGATCGTGGGGATTCATATGAAGATGCATACAATAAATTGTATGAAAAGTCTGTGTAGGTTAGCAAAGTGTACTCGAATTTTTTTGTTCAATTCAACAATGTTGATAATGAGAGACAGTTCTTAAGAGAAGAGTTGACCAAGGCTGAACAAGAAAGGACTCAGGCTTTGAAGAGGGTAGATGGTCTCAATGAGGAATTAAACATTTTAAGATTGGAATTGTGTGAGAAATCTACAAGAATTGAAGGTTTGGAAAAGGATTTGAAGGATGATAACTCAACTATTCATAGATGGTCTAGTGGAACAAATAAGCTTGATCACATGTTGACATTGTTTCTAAAACAACCTTTGTTAAGGTTTCCCAAGTAGCATCTAGTTCTTCTCAAGGTAAGTCTGATAGGAATCTTCATGCTCGATCTTATGTAACCTGTTGAGAGTAAGTCTCCCTTTACCTCTAGAGTCAATAAGGGTTCGAACAATGTTTTTCAAAGGTTTATCCCTGTTTGTCATCATTGTGGAGTGAATGGTCACATTTGTCCTGTGTTTTCAAAGTTAAGAGGTGGAACTTTGAAATCAAAGTGGAAGCATAGAACTAAAAGAAGGCCTAATGTTGAAAGTCAAATTCGGCTGTTGAGTGAAGATGTGAAGAGGTTGACTAGGCTAGCAAATAGAGTACCGAAAATTAAACAAATGTGGGTTAGAAAAGATTAATAGCATTGTTTGGTTGCTCATATTGCATGTCTAGCACGTGACTCTAATTTTGAGAAAATTCTCGAGTATATATCCACAGAATCTCAATCAACAGACATCTCTACAAAACCATTAGATTTTCAAAACCATATGCATCTTATAAAATTTGGTGGCATGTTATCATTAGGATACATGTCTTCATATGTATCATTCTAGGAATATCTTGCATTATCTTTTATCCTAGAATTGATACATTATCATGCATTTTGTATTATTTACATGTTTATTTTTTATTTTTTATTATGCATGCATCATGTTTTGCTACTGTTAGGATTATTTATGCATGTATCATTATGACAAAAACATATATATTTATAAAATAGAAAATTTCTTAGCATGTTGAGCTTAGCTAAGGGTACAAATGATTATCATATTTCACTTTATTCTCATATTTACTTTTCTTGTTATGCTTATGAGAATTGGAGTTGTTAGTCTGACCTGAAGATATGAGTTATTCACTTGACATGCTTAAGTATTATTTTTAGAACTCATTAACTTTGGGTGCTTGTTTACTTCGGAGATAAATGTAATATTTGTTGAAACTTTTAGTCTTTTTCATCTAATCCGAAGTGATATGTAGGTTCATGAGCTATGTTAGATTGATCTATGGCTTGAAATACCTTTTGCATGCTTATGAATATTGTGGTGATGTTGAAAAGAGGAAAGAATGAGATGTTTAAAATATAAAAATACAAAAAGTAGTTCTTCAATCTAAGTAATCGGGCATTTTGCCTCAGTAACCATTGAGTGTTCGTGTAAAAAGGGGAGAAGACTAATGAGCATAAATCCCATGGTAGAAGCTCGAGCCCAGTTAGTCGGGACTAAAAATCATCGCTGGAAAGTTTGGAGCTTAGAAAGACAATAAGGGATATGGTGAAAAAGTTGAAAAGGTTAAATGAATAAATTGTGAGATGATGGGGTATTTTGTTTTTAACAAACAATAAGGTCCAAGTTAACGATTTGACTTCTAGCTTAGGTTTTGGACTGAAGTATCATCATGATTACTGAGGAGATTTTTAGAATTAGTACGTATTGCTTTCATCTTAGTTGTTTGCTTGCACCTGAATATTTTTTCATATATACAAATGATATGTAAAGCTTGTCTTGTGACTGCAAGGTACGTATGTTGATTTTCTTCACTATCATATGTATAGTAGCTAAGTCAAATATGCGAATATGATGTGTTAATAATTAGCTCATTGTCTCTACTACCCTGCTCACATGTTTCTAAAAACAAAAATATTTTTTGTTTTGCATTTTGCATTCATGCATTAGTATTAAGATCATGCATTGTAGAAATTTTTGTTACTCGAAAATCTGGATATAATATTCTAGAATACTTTATCTTAGTATTTAGTGCTTGCCTTAGATTCTCTAGAGTCTTATCTGTGATATTTTCCCTATGTTTTCATCGTGAGGCTTTCCCTTGTTTCTTTCATGTGTTTCGTTTGTTTTTATTGTTCCTTGTCATTTTAGTGACAAAAAGGGGGAGAAATATTGAGTAAGAGGAAGTAATAGTTTAAGGGGGAGAAGTATTGAGTAAGGGGGAGAAAGAGTGTGTGTTTTATGATCATTATGCTTACATGGATATTATATTTTTATTTTGATAATTTTTTATCTGTTTTCCACAGTTGCGTTTAATGGTTTGTTCAGTGTTGTAGTTACAGGATTTGTAGATTTTCATGAAAGCAAGGTGATAGTTTATATCTATGTTTGTCAATGTATGTTCATAGCTATAGATGTTGTGTTGTTATTTGTGAGGTTATATGATTTTGTCTCATAAATGCCAAGGGGGAGATTGTAAGAACATTTATTGTAATTGTTTATATATGGCATGTTCTAGACAATAACCATGTTGAGTGTTAGATAGGTTGGTTTGGTGTTAATGACATCGATAAGCTTCATCAAAGGCAGAATCAAGCAGTGAAGTAATGAAGAATACAAGTGAAGAACGAAAGTGAGCATATTGAGGAAAAATGTCTCCTGGAGGGCGAAACAAAATTTTCCGAAGCCGTCACTTCAAGCAAAAAGTATCGTGGGTTCAAGAAGGTCATTTTGGCGCAATTGTGAAGAAAAGTGGTTTTAACAAAAATACCTACGCTTTCAGTTTCAAAAAATGGCTGGAAAACACATTTTTACGCTCGGAGGTAAGCTTGGACCTACACTTGAAGCGTAAGCCCTGCTATGCTTGAAGCGTAGCTGTGGCAAGTTTTTGCCTATTTTTGCCTGTGATGTCCAAATTGTTCGGGGGTTGGTTTTATGATATGACCATGACTTATATACATCAAAGTGTGTTCTATATACATTATATTCACCAGAATATAGGGTTTGTATGTGAAATTAGGAGAAAGGACAAACTTAGGGTTTGGATCATCTTTGTCCATAAATAGCCAAGTCTACAACAAAAGGAGGCATGTCTTTGAGATATCTTTGTAGTATTTTATCGTTCATATTCTTCTATAGAGATACTGATATAGAGAGAGAAAATATCATTGAGTGATTCTTCTAGTTCTTTCTTGTTTTGGAGTTGATTATATCGTGCTTCTACATCAACGATCTTATGCATGATTGAATCATATAGATTTTGAAAAATCTACACACCGTTGATTGCAACTTGGTTGCGTTGATCCGGTTGTGAAACGGAGCCGTCTGAGTGGGGTGATCGGAGCGAAAAGTTTCATGGTTATTTGATTTATTGAGAAACAGAGTCGTTAGAGTACGGAGCGGAGCGAGAGCTTTGTGGAGAGCGAGTGAATCTAGACTTTCAAATGTTGAGTGCAGAACAACAGATTACATCGGTTGTAAGTACTATTTTCACAGAGTCTATACAAATTATCTTATTCGTAGTGCATCGATGCCCGAGTATACCCGTGGTTTTTACTTGGAGTCTTTCCAAGATTTTCCACGTAAAAATATCATGTGTCTCTATTGCTTTATTTTCTGCACTTAGATTATTCTTTGCATGATTTATCTTGATAAATAATTGGATTAAAATTGAATTTTCCGCAATTATTATTAATTTGTCAATAAATCCACAAAAACCCTATTCACCCCCCCCCCCCCCCCCCCTCTAGACTATTTTCATTGATCGTCTAGGTAATTTCACTCATCTTGAAATTAATCACACTCATAATTAATTATGATGGAAGTGACAGTAGAAGACAAAGAATTTATTACCATGGTTGCTAGAGAGTTGATGTAAGGGATGAAGAATCAATAACCCTTAGAGTAGTATTTATAAGAAATATTAAGGTCTGCTATTACTAGGAAATGTTCAAAAAGGTAAGTTTATGACTTAGATACCAAGTAAATATATATTATAGAATACATTTATAGGGATATATAAAGTTATATAAGAAAATATCAATCCTTCCCAAACCAATTATTTCATAATTTTTGTAACTTGTATTAGGATGTTGATTATATTGGTCCCAAAAAGGACAAAATCAATATATTCCCAAAAATATAAAATTCTACAACATAATAACCTACCAATCAATCGTTACGATTCCCAATCGATCGGTGACTAGTAATTTTCATTTTATATTAAAAGAAATAAATATATGACTAAATATATATATATAGAAGATAGATTAAAATACTAAATTTAATTGTACTTATAATTCCCTCACCCAAATTTATTTAAAGAAGAGAGTAAATAAATAAATATAATTCTAGATATAATAAACAATATCTATATATTATTATGTTATTTTTCTTTTAATATGCATAAAAAGAAAATGCAAAATTTTATATGAAAAACCAAAATTCCACAAATATGCCTTTGATAATATATAGTTTTTTAAATACAAAATAATACCGAAATGTCACGCCCCTAATTTCCTAGGACTCTAAAACCAGAGCCTAAAAGTTAAGGGAGTGAATGCGGAAGTGAAAAGAAATAAAATAAAATCTCATTAAGTCGTCAAATACCAGTTCAAGGGTAAAATAGTCATTTCACATCCCAAAGATGTCAAAAAGATCACTCGGTACCGAAAAGGAAATGGAATGACTCAAACGGCACTCTAAACGGATCATTCCAACACCCCATGTTTACCCAAGGGTAAAATGGTCAATTCAGGAGTAAAATGGTAATTTCCAAGTACAACCACAAGTTCTGGTCCTAGCACAAGCCTTAGGAACAAACGGAACCTAAATCAAAGCAACGAGGCGAGAAATATGAATTTTGGAAAACGGTATCAGACAACGCCGACCAAAACCAAACAAAAATGGGTAAAACACGAGTTCGGATGCCAAAACCGAGGCTCAAGGACTACCACTCAAAAAATGAAGATAGATATGATAAAGGAGGATCTAATAATCCCATAGAAAGAAATGGAAATGAATTCCGGTAAGCGAGCCGAAAAATATAAATTTCTAAAGAATGGTCGCGACGTGTAAAAGTTTAAAATATATCATCATCTTCAAATTAACATAAATCACTCAAACATAAATTAACTTGAGTGATTTAAAATCTTAAACATAATTTCACGATGTCAGCGTTCCAACGCAACAAAAATCGCCTCAATTCGAGCTCCGTAGCTCCAGATATGAGGTTTTGAAAACGGTCGTGCACTGGTTGTTCCCAGCAGCATAGGTGCGGGTGCTACAGTCAAAACTCTCTGCCATTTTTTGAGTTTTGAAAAATTACCCTTAACCCCTATAAACTGATTCTATATTACATTATTAAGCTTTGAAAAGGTTTGTTTCATGAAAAAATGCAATAAAATGACCGTTTTGCCCCCAGTTTCCGTTTTAGCATCCTACCGACTTTTGAAGTGACAAAATCTTTTCAAATGACTTAAAATCATTTTCTAAAGCCCAAAGATTTAGTCGGGGTCACGGGAGTAGGAAAAATATCATTTTCGGCCAATTTCCTAATAACGTCATTCTATAACAAAAACCACTACACAACTCTAAATAAAAGAATTCAAAAACTACATTCCAGCGCTTAAAGGCGAAACATGTCATAGTTTGATTAAAATAATAGTTTTACATTACTAGCACCGAAGTGCACCAAAAGAAAAGAATCCTCGCGCATAGTGCTCCGAGGGACATACATAAAAATACAAGTTACCCGGCTAACACGCTAGTCGGCAAAAGATAAGTATTTAATCATTTGGATTACAAGTTCACAAAAGAAAGCATGTGAATACATGTATCACCTATACATCACAACATGATAAGTCCATCTCTATAAGTACAAAAGGATGGACAAGACGTCATAATCCATCGAGTGGCTACGAACATCCCGTAATGGGATCATCACTTGAAAAATATAATATGTCGTGGGGTGAGTTCACTAGCCCAGTAGAGGAAACGTCATCGCATCAATATCGGTAGTTCGAGTGGTACAACCCACCCAAAGTTCATGATACTAATCCGAGGTTGGTCTCTTGTTCCACATAGCTCTCACGTCAATCCGGAACCCCATCGAATCCAAAAAATAATTCCCCCAACATGCTCACATCATAATTATTCACAATTATAGCATGTTTTAACATCAAAACCACAGTCACATATATATACTACCTCTGTCACATATTAGTTGTCCACTATTGCAACTTTACTTGTCCCAAAATACTTGTCCAGTTCGAATTCCAATGCAATTTAACCTTCCACTTTTCCCAACTACCCTTCTTCCACTAACTTTAAATAAATACCGGACCCCACCATAATACTATATCATTAAGGGCAAAATTGGAAATTGCACACTAGTCAACCCAAATCAATAAAATATTAAAAAGTCCAAATTGAACAACTATTGTAAGACGGAGGGAGTAGCAGTTTAGATGCAATACAACTCAACACACCTCATGATACCCATTTTGCCCAACACGGGTTTTAACAAAAATACTCTATCCAGTTACTTTTGAGGATACAAGCTCATCAAGTAATGCAGAGTACCGCACTGATTCTTCCTAAGCGGATTTTCTCTCTTTCACTTTTAACTAGAAAAGCGGTTGCACGAGAGCCCCGTTTACAAATCTGTGCGCCAAGACTCCAAAGGTCAAGAATACAAGAGGAGCCCACTTGCGACTCCTAACCCGGTATCACGTTTTCGGACTTACTAATTCCATAGGTGTGAAAACCCCACTGGCCAGTTGTTGCAACGATCCGACACAAGACTACCCACACATGATTACACGACCCGCATATACCAATACCATGATTTTGACACTACAGAATGCACTCAATATGCATCAAGGTTTCCAATAACAATCTTATTCCATCACAATATATATTTTTCTCATTTGCAATATATTGTACTCAATATAACCATCATACTTACATTTTCACACTTACAAGCAATGGCTCACAACATGCTCAATCACAATGCATGCTTTTCTCATTAGGCAATATATTGTACTCCAGTTATCACAATACTTACCATTTCACATTTATAAGTAATAAATCACAACAAACATTTCTATTACACAATCATGTTTTCAAGGGCCTAGTTCATTGTCAAGACTCAACTCGCATATATATTTATATATATACGACATATATACACATAGACGCACACACCCTCATACAAAGACGAAAAAAATCCATTTTCCCCTACCTTAATTCCAAGCAAGCCTACTCAAGAATGCCCAAAAGAAGTCTAACCCAAGCTACCACTCTAAGTGTTCAATAGGATAGCTTCCAACTAGCAATACATCATTCATAAAACACAAAATTACTATGGTGTCAATAATAAACCAAAAATTTACAAAAGTGGCTCCAACCACAAGAATCAACTCAAACCCTAATGATTTCTACACTAGGGTTCCATGAATAGAATACTCAAAAGGAAAGAGCTAGTTATGACACTTACCAAAATCTCCAACCCAAAAGTAAGCTCAAACACAAGATTAACTCCAAGCTTCCAATAACCGAAAATCGGTAACAAGGTTCAACTTATGGTCCTTAACAAGATTCAAGAGAAAAGAAAACCAAAAATCAATAGTTGAACACATAACTTCAAGAATGGAAAATCTAGGGTTTGAAGTTCAAAACCTCAAGAGAGCTAGAAACTTACCCTAATACTTGGAGCAAATGGAAGAGGAGAGCAACCCTAGCGATTTCCATGTTGAACACTTATTCAAACTCCAAGTGAAAGGAGATTAAATCAATGAGGAAGTGATGAAGAGCAAAAGGGAAAAAGAACAAGAGTTTATGAGGGAATGGAAGTCTTGCCAAAGTGAGCTAACCCTTAGAGTTGTAGAGATTCTCCACTCACCATTCTCACCATCTAAGGGTGGAGAATAATACAAGAAAAATGAATAGATGATTCAAGGGTTGACAAGAAGTCTTGCTAAGTGAAATACCAAGAATAATGCATTATTGCATTTAAGTGCCAACCAAACAAGACCCTATGATCCAAGGGGTGAGAACAAAGATGGGAGAAGAAGATAAATGGCTAGAATTTAGACACCACTTAAAGTGTAAAATGACAACTTTCTTCCCAACTTAGGGTTAATTACAAGAGTGTCATTGTGACATTTAATTACCCTTTTACTCTTTGTCATCCTTTATAATTACCAATATGTCACTCATACCCCAACACTTAGCCAAATCTTTGCATTTTCTACTAAGTGCTCTAAATATGAAAATACCAATTTACCCTCCGGTCATTTCTTTCCCGAAATCGTTTTCAACAATTTTCATTATTCTCAAAATGAAAATAGAACATGCAACTTATAATTTTTAATATCACATAAAACAGGTAAGTCATGCTAAACACATAAGTATATTAAGCACAAAATCACATTAAACACCTAATCACGTATGCATTTAATCATTAATAAATTTTTAAAATTAGCACGTAAAAATACCGAACGCTACAGAAATGTAAAACATTTTTGGTCAAACAAAAATGTAAGACACGGGTGAAGACATAAATTTCTATAATAACCACTCACTCTCGTGCTTTCCGCTCATACCTACTTCGATCAATCGAGGAAGATGTCGATAGAACGGTGAAATTAAATATTTTATAAAATTTTCAAAATTTCATAAATATTAATAATTATAATTATAAAATAATAAAGCATACTAAAATCCTAATTAATACACTCGGCTAAAATCTTAGGTAATTTTTAGACCGAGACCATTGTTTAATGTCGATGGCACGACAACTTTATTATGTTCAACCGGGGTTATTTGCGAAGTCTATCAAATTGACAAACTTGGCGATATTGTGAGTTTTTAATTTATTTTTTTTAACACGATTTATGTTTTGTTTAATCAGTTTTAATTGAAATTCCCACCATCGGCCCTTCTTTTCGTAACTTGGTGTATTGAAAATTTTCCAATGGTCATATTTTTTACTAACAAAAATGCCAGTTTTTGATGGGATTTCAAAGTGGAGTCCTAATTGATCTCTTATCATAGCTTGAACTAAGAAAAGAAAAGGAATTTTCCATTTCTGATCGAAAGGGATTTCACAATCTATTACGGCTTCCCAAAATATTTCCATATGATCGTAAATAATCTAGGGGACTGAAATCCAATATCCCTTGTAGAAATAATAAAGCATTTTAATAAGTGATTGTCCTCTTATATTACCAAATTTTAGACCAACTTGTCCTGAAATAATCATATCTAAGAACCATAGCTCAGGTTTAATTTTGGCTTTTGTAATCCCTCCCACAATTAATTTTATGTTATTATTTTCACAGATTCTTCTAGTTATAGTAAGAGTTGTAGGATTGGGAATGGTTATTTTTGGGAAAACATTATCTAAATCCGATGGTATTTTATTGGGAATTCGCCATGCTCTTGCAATAGTGCCAGGGGATATTTCTATCTCGTGCCCCTGCACTTTAGTATGTAATACTTTATTTATCTCAAGATATTTTAAATATATATTTTGATAGAACTCCCAAACTAAATTAAGATAAGCTACAGATGAAGCAGGTTGTAAAAGATTTTCTAGTCTTCATTTCTCAAGTTTTGCTATAACTTTCTTAATTACTAATTCTGAATATTCATCCTCAAAGAAAATGCATTCATATTTTAAGGAATGAGTCGCAAGATAATTGTCTTTCGTAGGTTACGAATATAATTTTGGTAAAGTAGGTTCTGGTTTCATCACTTCCTTTCTATTTGTTTTTCTATTTCAGCTTTGTGTTGATTTCGTACCGCCTCAAAATAGAAATCTAAAACACTCAAGGATTCAGGTCTAGGTTTATTTGATACCTTATAATCTTTTAGCATTCGTTTATCTTCCGATGTGTCTAGTTGATATGCTAGGCAATTTCCAGGCGGTCTATCTACTGGTTGAGGTATCAGCTTTTATAGTGTTTCATCAAGCGTGTTAATCACAAAACATTCTCCTTTACTATCTAATTGATAACCAATTTTAAAAACATTCTTCCTCACCTTCATGTTTCCAAAGGATAAATCCATAACCTCAGTTCTATAATTTATAGATACATTAGTAGTTGCTACGAAAGGTCTTTCTAGGATTATGGGTAGTTGTTTCTAGGATCATACACAAGTTCGGTATCTAGAATAACGAAATCCACAGGAAAGTAGAATTTATCAATTTGAACAATCACATCCTCTACGATTCCTCTAGGTGTTTTGGTTGATCTATCAACAAGTTGTAGAATAACATGTGTGGGAGTTAAATTTCCTAAGCCTAGTTGCTGATAAACTGAGTAAGGTAGTAGATTAATACTAGCTCCTAAATCAAGAAGAGTTTTTCCAATTTCTTGATCTCCTATTATACAGGAAATAGTTGGGGCTCCAGGATCTTTATATTTTGGAGGAGTGATGTTTGATATATTGAACTCATATGATTGGTTAGTACTATTTTCTTAGTATTGTGAGTTCGATTCTTCCTTTTTTGCGTACATAAATCTTTTAAAAATTTAGTATAACTGGGAACTTGCTTAATATCATCAAGAAGATGAAGATTGATTTTCACTTGTTGGAAAGTTTCGAACATTTCTTGAATCTTTTATCCTTGTTTACCATAAGGAACATGATCTCTTAAGCGTTGTGGAAAAGGTGATTTTGGTTCATAATTTGTTTATCCTGTTTCTTTAAGTGATATAGAATTATTTTGTGTTTCTTTAATATGTTCCTTTTCTTTAGAGGTTCGTTTTCCTTTTCTTTATTTATGTCTTCATTATTATTTTGTTTCTTCGTCATTTCTTCAAATTGCTCTTCAGTCTTATTATCTATGACTTTTCCACTTCTAAGAGTAATTATTGCTTGGATAGTTTCAATGGATGGTTCTCTCATAGGAATTACATGCTCTATCATATGTTTCCCTTTAGGGTTTGTTAATGGTTGACTAGGCAATTTTCCTTCTTCCTTTTTATTCATAGAATTAGCTATTTGCCCAATTTGAGTTTCTAGTTTAGAAATAGATTGGGAATGTGTATGTAGGAGTTGTGTAGCATTTTTGAATTCATTTAAGACACTTCTGACCTCATAGGTTGTGCATTATTTGGGTTTCTAAAGGGTGGTTGGTTAGGGTTTTGGTTAAATGGGCGGAATTGGTTTGGTTGTTGTGTAGGGTTTTGGTTAAATGGGCGGAATTGGTTAGATGGTTAATTAAGGCTTTGGTTAAAAGTATTATTTTGAGTCTTGTATGAGAAGTTAGGATGGTTTCGCCAACTTGTGTTATAAGTATTTGAGAACGGATCGTTATTCGAGTTGGTGAAAGTAGCATTAACATCCTCAGTGATAAACTCTAACTCTTGTTATATATAATGACAAGTATTAGCAAAGTGTGAAGGATTAACGCACACTGAGCAGACTTCTTGGATAAGATTGGCTTGAGTATTTCTCATTAATAAATCAAACTTTTTATTTAGCTCATCTACTTTTGAGGTAACTTCATTTATCTGACTAATTTCAAATGCACTATCCGTTCTTTTAGAATTAGACAGGATAGTTCGTGGTGCTCTAATGTTCGACATATTTTGACGGGAATCCTCATTGAGATTCTTGAAAAGATTCCATAGAAAGTCTACAGGTTTCTGTGTAAAGGTACCTCCACAAGCTGCATCAACTGTATTTTTATGCCCCTCCCCTAGTCCTATATAGAAACTACGGACTAGCTTATGAGTTGGAAATCCGTGGTGGGGGCATTTTTGTAATATTTTGTTAAATCGCTCCCAAGTTTCAAAGAATTGTTCACCAGGTAATTGTGAAACACCGGGTGAGCGATACACATGTGAGTGAAACACTGTGTGAGTTATTGATCTGCTGATCATCATATTGTAATTCTCTCATTGATAGTGATTATTGGTGTTGTCCGTGGACATAGGCTGATTTGTCCGAACCACGTATAAATTTATGTGTCGTCGTCTGTGATTTTGGTTGTAATTGTTTGTCTATATTTTCGGTTCGGTCTTGGGCGGGTGTAAAAACCATAACATATGATCCTTCAAAAAACATTTCAAAATTCTCTTTAATAACCTCCAAAAACATATATTTTAGAGATATTGCATATGACCCTTCCAAACTTTCTTTCGGCCCTGCCAGTCTAGTAGCCTAGTACAGATAATTAATTTACCCTCTAAATCAATCATGTAAATTGGCGCTCTCTGTCTGTGATTAATTATATGTAGTAGACTGGCAAGGCGGAGCCAGAAAAAGTTTGGGAGAGACATATGCAATATCTCTAAAACATATGTTTTTACCTTCTAAATCAATCATGTAAATTGGCGCTCTCTGTCTGTGATATGAACAAGATTGTTAGATCCTATTTTCTAGGTTCACGATTGTAAAAACCATGGATTCGTTTTGTTTCAAGAAGTCATTGTCCAGGTTTGTGGTAATTTGTCTTCATTTGCACATGCCATCGCCTCCTAATCATATGAGCTCCATTTACTGTTGGTGGATGAGTACTTTTCATTTTTTATCAAATATGTTATATGTACCATCCAACCAATGACCTAATAGCCAAACTGGTACAGGACTGTCACTCTCAAATATTATATTTGGAGTTCAAGTATATGTGGAAGCAGGTAGTATGAGTAATACTTAATTTTAATAAAAATAAAATTAAAAATATATATATATTGGATGATATGTTATTTTGTATTTAAAATTGAAAAATAAATAAGAAACTCCACTCAAAATAATATGAAAATAAAAGTAAAAGAATTGCTAATTGCAGTCGCGCCTGCGAGTGTAAAATCACAGTCGCACTTTTTATTGTGGAGCATTAAATATAATGTTGTAATTTGAGTAGGAGTATTATTGATAGTGTAGGAATTTGTGTGGTTGTTTAAAAAAAAATAAACTTTCAGACAAAGCCTTATTTGATTGGTGTCTTCATAATAATTATCTTATAAATACTTTTTATTATAATTTAACCATCCTAAGTGATAGTGTTTTAATTTGGGTGTTTGTTTGGAAAAAATAAATTAAGATTTAGTTTATATAATTAATCTTTATAATTTTTAAGAAATTTCTAATATTTTTAATCTATGTACAATACTTGGTACTACTTTAATATTTTTTAAGTTTAATCTTTTAAAAAAATTAATATATTAAGAAGAATAAACAAACTTTTTTGGTGATGATTTTGTCATCCATTAAATTAGATTTTTTTCCGTAAGTAATATATATACTGCTGTTATTCTAAAGTAATATATAATAATACATCCTATAGTAAGAAATATATATTTTATATTGATATATTACTATTAATAGTAAAATTTTATTTAATAGTAAAATATATTTGTAGTTATTGTAAACAACCACACAAGAGTTTGTAAAAAGAGTTTATCTTTTTTGTGAACAATTACACAAATTCCAACACTTTCAATAATTACTCCTATTCAAATTACAACGTTATCTTTAATGCTGACCAAAACTATCAATAACTATTCCTACTCAAATTACAACGTTAATGCTCACCAATTAAAACTGCGAGTTGTGGCGCTGATATTGCAATTAGCAGTCCTCTAAAAGTAATTAGATTCATTTAGACCCTATCACATATGTGTATGCATTAATTAGATTCTTTCAGATTTGGGTATCTTCAATTAGAGTTCGTGTGATTGGCCATCTTTGGTCAACTTTAAATGAATTAATCAATATAACTTGCTCTAATTTTATTTTTTATGAATATATTTTTATTATAACGATACACCAATTTGGTCATGATTATCACTACTTTATGGATAATGTTAGGATAAAAATGGTATCTATGACAATGTTTGAAAGTGATAAGAGGAGAAAATCTGATGTGAGTGGCAGTTAGGATTGAATATCTCTATATTAGGTACCCGGAATAAATTCTCTGATATCCCAAATCAATAACATAAAGTGTTTGAAGAGGATTTAATTTAATTTATATTAACACTGGTTAGAACAAATCTTATGCCTCAATTATGAAGAAAATCAAAACAAAGTGATGAAGAGGAGGAAAACAATAAACTAAAGAAGAGTCAAGTTCAGAGGAAATCAATTTACCTTTGTATATCGATGAATCCATCTTTTATAGGCAAAACAATACAGCTCGATTACAGCACTTTGACGTGACAGGTACAGTAGAAGGTGGCTTAGAAGTCCAAGTAATGAGTGCTTCTTATCACATCATTAAATGTCTTAGACTTATTCATATGCTATCATCATTACTTTTAGATATTTCCAACATTCTCGATGACAAAGGTTATAGAAAATTTATAACATTCCTTTTGGCCTTCGTAACTTGTTTTACTACTTTTTCTCCAATCCACAACTCCTCTGTCGATTCCCTATTAGTATGGGTTAATTTTCTATGTCATTACCTAATAAGTGTCTCGAGCTTGTATTTCGCTCGACGACACCTACAGTTAGCCCCCATGCGCATGGGCATGTGGAATGGGCTTGCGTGCATAAGAAATAAATGTAGTGCATTGGGTGACTAAACGTCACATCATTGAGCCGTCATGACAGTTGTAGAATGGCGATTCATTCAAAAAATACTTCGTTCAAAATCTGTATATTGAATAAATTATAAAATATAATATGTGTGCATTTACACCATATATGTAGTATATAAGTAAACTACTTAAGGCAAAAACAAAAGTGTGACATTTGTGAGAACAAAGAGCTTTTGCTTTTTGCCAAGGAGTTTGAGAAAAAGAAGATACAGTGTGGAAAAAAAATTGAAGAGTAAAATTAGAAGTAGAAGAAGTCATTACTTCTTGTTTTGTGGTATTCGTGAAATAGAGGCCACGTGTTTGTGAAATTGTTTTATAGAAAACAATTATCATGGCTGAAGAGCGTGAATTGTGTGGAAAGGATAAGGTGATTCCGATACCACCAGTGGAAGAAGAATGGCAACGGGCGCCTTACTTTGGAACAAAAGACCGTTTTTGGTATAAAGTGAGGCAATATTGTGGGGATATTCCAGAAGATTCGCAAGAGAGAATACTGTTGGAGCCAGAAGAAGAAGTAGATAAAGCACCACGTATTCTTGGGGATTCAATTATTCGATTCAACATTGAGAGAGGAGTATATCCATACTTTTTTATTACGTGGAAGGGTAATCAATCGACATAAGGAGGTTGGGATGAATGGGTTGACTATGTGTTTGGGCAAGAAGAGATGGTGCAGAAATTGAAATCAGCACACATATATGAGGCGATTCGTTGGACAAAAAAATGTCATATACCAAGAGACATTGATGCAATGGAATTGCTAGTCTCGTGATGGAGTTCATCAAGCCATACCTTGGTAGCCTCGTGGGCGAGTTTGGGCCAACTTTGGAGGATGTGGTACATTTAACTTGGCTCAGTTTTCAAGGTAAAGCTAACCCATTCAACTTTGAACTTAATCCAACTGAAAAAGAGATTGAGGCTGCTTTAGAAACATGTCGAGATAAAGTGAAAATGTATGGATCAATATTTGGTAGGAAAGGATTAAGATCTGCAAAACGAGGTAGTGGAGGTAAAAAAGTTACATTTGGAAATTGGTTGCGATATTTCTTTAAAGATATTCAACTAGTAATGAAAAATGTAGGCAATGCAGAACGTGAATGAGATGCAAGGCCAGGTCTGGTCTCGAGGGAACACCTAACTGCGTTTATTTTGTATTGGTTGTCAAAGTTTGTTTTCGAAGCAAAACTATAGGATACAGTGCTTTCTAGATTAGTACCTATGGCCATTGTGTTAGCTCGAGGAGATGTTATACCACTAGCATCCTCATTTTTGGGGAGTTTATATGATAAATTGGATAAAATTGTGGATGGGACATAGCGAAGTCTTGGTCGATACATGATGCATACATATGTATCAACAATATTTTTACAAGTGTTTTTGTACGAGTGTTTTCCTTCATATGGTCCAAATTGTAAAGATATGGGAGAATTTAGAGGTGAGCATAATGAGATGGTACGCTCGTGGAGCTATATAGGGGAAAAGCTTCGACGTACATTAATGAGTGTGATATACTCAAGTGAACGTTTTGTTGCACAGCCATATGCACCAATTTTATAGGGGGCTTTGAGAAGCAAAATGTATTTTGAAGATAACGTCGTTCTGGGGACTCACGTGTTGAATTTAAGTGATGAAATGTTAATTGCATTAGTTATGATGCCGCCGGGGTTTTTGCGAGTAGATAATAAAAACAATGATATGGCGATGACCTATAACCCTAGGCGAGTGGCTATGCAATTTGGGTATGATCAGGGAGTACCTCATGAATATATGATAGTAGAGGATAGAGATTACGTGAAGACGAGTTATGCTCGATTCCACCAAGATTATCTAAGTATATTATTAACTGATGGGGTAAGGCATTTTGTGTTATGTTTAAAGGATCAAGAAGGGTTGCATTCTTGCAATTATCATAAATATTGGGATAATGTGATAAACGCCTTTGGTGAATATGTGACTGGGAAAGACGTGGAAAAAGCGAAATGGGTACCAGTGTGGAAAATCAAAGCACATCTACACATCGTGACTGAAGTGAAAGATATCTATGATCGAGGGGAACTATGTCGATTGAGAAGGCAACAGGCTGCTCGCGTGGAGGTAGGACCCAGTAATGCAAGAGTACCACAAACTGCTCATAAGGAGGCAGGACCAAGTAATGTAGGAGTACAACAAGAGGGAGAGGTCGTTACTGTAGTTGTGAACATGGTCAAAGAAGAGGAATAAAGAATAAATGAATCTCCAAGGCCAACAAAGGTTAAGAGAAAGAAAAATGTGGCAAAAAGGAAAATAGTAAAGCGAGCTAGAGTTGTGAGTCCCGAAGTGATCGAGGTGCCAGATATGGAACTAGCAGAGCTAATGGGGTAAGTACAAGAACACATTATAGCAACACAACCTGCTAGAGGGGGAGAGGCAAGAATATTAAACATGGAGCCAAGGAAAATGCGAGTTGTCTTAACAACTTCTTAGATTCAAACACTCACGCAAGTTGCACATCAAAAGGAAGAGGATAGTGAAAAAACTATTGAAGGGCCTTTACAACCTCGTCTAGGTGAAAATGGCACTATGCAACAAGAGGGAGTTGTTGAATGAGTAAATGTGGAAGGTGTGCGAGGACTTGAGGAGGCAAGACCTTTAGGTGTAATTGATTTTTACTATTTATCAAGACCTAGATTATGGGTAGGACCAGTGGACTATTCACGAGATAGGCCATCTGGTTTATTTGAGATGAATTTTACTTATGCAAAATAAATTTGTACACCACATGTGATTGGCGAGACCAGTAGAATAAATCCAGAATAAGTAGTGTCAGTTGGCCAACGAGGTGAAAGAAGTGAAATTCGAGAAAGAACAATTGAAGCATTGATTAAGACAAAGAATATTGAGGCTCGTGTTAAGATGACAGAAGGGAATACGATGAGACATTCACCAAGACATACAGCTAATAGAGAAGAAAGACCAAGAGAGGAAAATGTCGAGGTGCCTGGGCATGTGATACCTGACAATGTGGGGAATTTGTAAAGGAATATAGTTGAGAATGAAAGAAGAACAGAAAGGAATCTAATACTTATTCTAGGTTCTGGGGCTGAGGATGTTCTTAAACTAGAAGAAAGCGAGAATGAAGAAGGGGAATAAGTAAACCAAGTAATCGGGGGAGATAATCCAAATATAAACCCCATGGGCGAGATTAATGTAGCATAAGCTGCAGCGCAAGAGGACACTAATGAAGAACATGCAAAAGGGGTGCCACATGGAGGTATTGGTCAAAACCAGCATGAGTAATAACTCGAAATTGGTGTGGAAGAAGTAGGTTCAGTACAAATTTCAGCAGTACGAGGTAGAGAACCGTCACCAAGTGAAGTTGCAACTTCGCATGTATCAAACTAGAATGGAGTTAGAATTGGTGCAGAGTATATAATTTTGCTATAAAATGTTATGTCTCGGCGTCCAAAAGTAGTTGTTCTAATGGCATCGAGACATGCTTTCTTGAGGCGAGCAATGTACGAATGCCTCGGTCGAATTATGCAAATATTTCAATTTGTAGCATGGGGACAAGGTTCAAAAGCTGAAGTAGATGAAGGAGAACTACTAATAGAGGAACTACAACGTTTAGGGATGAACGTGACATGGCTACAAGATCGTCTTATAGTAGCTCGACAAAGTTTGGGACGACCACAGCTAGAAGCGAGAATTGAAGCGACGAAACGAGAGTTGGAAGCAGCAAAACGATAAGTTGAAGAATTGGAAAAACAACATTCATATCTAGTGTTAGAAATGACACAATTGGAGGCAAAAATAAAATCCTTAGTGCATTATGAATAAGAGATGTAATAGTCATAGATAAGAAAATAATGTAATATGTTTAACACATGAATAGATATGTTGATTTTGTGACATAATTTTATAATAAAAAATATAAAAAAAATGGGCCTTGAGAGAGGAGTTGGAGAGTTTAAAGTTAAAACACTAAAAAATGTGCCTCGATAAAGGACGTGGAAAATGTTTATAGTAAAAATTATAAAAATGGGTCTCGAGAGAGGAGTTGGAGAGTTTTATAGCTAAAACTCTAAAATATGTGACTCGAGAGAGGACTTGGAGAAATTTATAGTAAAAATTCTAAAAAATGAGCCTCGAGAGAGGAGTTGGAGAGTTTTATAGTAAAACATTTTTAAAATGGGCCTCGAGAGAGGAATTGGAGAGTTTTATAGTAAAAACATGAAAAAATGAGCCTCGAGAGAGAAGTTGGAGAGTTTTATAGTTAAAACTCTAAAAAATGTGTCTCTATAGAGGACTTGGAATTTTGATAGTAAAAAATTATAAAAATGGACCTCGAGAGAGGAGTTGGAGAGTTTTATAGTTAAAACTCTAAAAAATGTGCCTCGGTAGAGGATTTAGAAAATTTTATAATAAAAATATCTAAAAAATGGGCCTCGAGAGAGGAGTTGGAGAGGTTTATAGTTAAAACTCTAAAATATGTGCCTCAAGAGAGGACTTGGAGAATTTTATAGTAAAAATTCTAAAAAATGGGCCTCGATAAAGGAGTTGGAGAGTGTTATAGTAAAAACATTATAAGAGGCCCTGGAGGCAGGGCTTGGTGAGTTTTATAGTAAAAAACTCTTTAAGAAGGCCTCGAGGAAGGGCTTGGTGAGTTTTATAGTAAAAACTCTATAAGAAGGCCTCGATGGAGGGTTTGATGAGTTTTATAGTAAAAACTCTATAAGAGGCCCTCGAGGGAGGGCTTGAAGAGTTTTGTAGTATAAACTCTATAAGAGGGCCTCGAGGGAGGGCTTGAAGAGTTTTGTAGAAAAAACTCTATAAGAGGGCCTTGATGGAGGGCTTGATGAGTTTTATAGTAAAAACTTTATAAGAAGGCCTCGAGGAGGGCCTGAAGAGTTTTGTAGAAAAAACTCTATAAGAGGGCCTCGAGGGAGGGCTTGGAGAGTAATAAATGAATGAGTATGTTTATGAAGTTGAGGTATCTAAAAGAGAAAAGAACCGATAAAGAGTACGAATAAAAGAAAACATAATAATTTACAACAAAAGCTCGTCTAGTCTGTCAGTGTTGATGAATATACAGCAACAAAAGAGTATTACACTAAAACATAAATATCAGTAAAAGAAAGGTTTGAGCCAAGTGTTTCTTCATAATCCGTAAGGGTGTAAAAACCGTTAGGATGCACCGATTTGATTATAAACGAGCCAAACCATTTAGGAGTGAATTTTGGTGAAGGTAACTGTAATTCCCCGTATTTTTTTATTATTTATATATATTGGGTATATTTAATTTAATTAATTAATTAATTAATTAATTATAAGTTATTTAGATGGGCTTATTAGTTAATGGGCTATAATATATTTTTGGGCACATCAGAAGGATTAAATATATATTTATATATTATATATATTTATATAACTAAAATAAACCATAAGTTAGTGATACGTTTCTGTCAAACTAGTCGAGGGAGAGAGTAGAATCGCGAGTCGCGTAGAAAAGAGAGGAGAGAACATCGATCAGCCTACAGTTCGTGCGTGATTTAGCCTAACGATCAGGTAAGTAAAATATTCTTCTTTTCCCCTTTGGACTCATAATTCTAATCATCTATATATATACTTATATATATATATATATTGTGTATCTCACTGTATACAATAGTATTTGGTGGTGAAGGGTCGGAATATCAGTTCATGAATACTTATGCACACGTGTTGGGTAGGAAATAGGTTAAAAATCATATTTGTGGTTCTTTGTAAGGGAGTTAACAGGCCCACCATTAGAGAAAGTCAATGAAATTAATTAGATTGCAATGAGTTTTTCTTAAAAGTGTATATATATATAGTAATTTGTATATGACAAGCTAGGAATCTAATTACATATATATATATATATATATATATATATATTAACATGTACATGGGACAGAAACCATGCCACACGGCACGACAAATTTTATTCTGTTTTGATTTCGTACTTATTTATTTATGCATGTATATGTATATAACTGTGTAGATATAAATTTATGTGCTGGTGTTGTAAACATGAGGATATAGGAATATTTCTTTAAACCTTTATTTTTTTTTGGTGATTACTTATTTGTAGCAACTTTGTACGTGATAATCTTTGTTTGTGTTTAAATTTCACTTATGGAATGACATGTAATATTTGGAGCTTTTCTGGGTTGGTATAAATTAGTGTGTATATATATATATCCATATATGAATTAGGGTGTTTTGTTGTTGGACTATATGTGTAAAAAGAATTTATAAATTATTTAATTTACGATATAATTCAGGAATAATATATATATATATATATATATATATATATATATATATCTTTCCTGTGATTGTGGAATAGAAAGGAAACCACGATGAGCTGACTAATGAACACATTTTCATCTGTACCATGACATGGAGTTCGGGTACGTGGTTATGGTTTGGCATGGGTTAGTTGCTTATGGACTTGTGGTTTAGTTATTGTATTATTTTATTTGATTTACATTTTGACTTGTGATTGGATTTTGGTTGCACTTTATTTGTTGAATTTATTGACTCGATATTTAATTATGATTGTACCCTACTTTTTGCCTATTTTCTGGAGGATATATATTTAAGTGTGGTACTTAAAGTTATAGGAATCAAAATATTATTCTTATATTTATAGTTGATAGATGATGGGATTATTGGTATTCTGTTTGGCATCATGTAGAGTCTACTCTGCTCATGCGTCTGACCCACCGTTGTTGTTTCAGGTTCTCAGCAGTTTCAGCCACAGGGTTGAGGTCTCTTATCATTCATTCCCGAATTCTTCCATTTTGACTTCAGTTCAGTGTAGGGACTTAACTTAGTTATATTTTTTAGACTCTTGTTTTTTTTTCATTAAGGTTTAGGGGTCCAAAGATATGGATTCCCGAGTTGTACCCTTTGGGTTGTTTATTTATGTGATTTAAACTTTTGATACTCTGTTATTCATAAATATGTATTTTGCTTATGTGCTTGTTTATTATCGAGTGTGGATGCGCCTTAGTTTTTGTATAGGCCTGGCCAACCTATGCATGAAAATTAGGGGGTATCTTAGTAACCGTTGCATGATGTGTTTAGTAGTGCACATAACAAGATCTCCTTACAGAAAATAACGAGGTTGTACTTGTAGATTATGAGCACGAGTCATGAAGGATTGATAAGCAGCAATATGCACAGCGGCACGAGCCCGTCGTTCTGCCAAAGATTCGATGGCCATTGTGGGATCTTAATCAAGATAACTTTGAGTTATTAGGCCAACAGAAGGGACTACAATTTCCACAGGTAAGACTGCCTCGATACCATAGACCAAAGCAAAAGGCGATTGGCTAGTAGAGCGTTTGCAAGATGTTCGATAAGCTCAAGGGGCAATAGGAAGATAGTCATCCTAGCCTTGACGATACTCCTCTCAATTACGGCTGAGAATACGTAATAAGTTCTTTTTCATGGCCTCAGCTTGGCCATTACCCTGAGGGTAGTATGGAGAAGAACGATGATAATTTATGATATATGATTGTAAGAGTTAATGAATAGGATGATTAACAAATGGAGTACCATTATCTGATAAAATGACCACTGGCATGCCAAACTAACAAATGATATGCTCATTGATTAATGCAGCCACAACAGGGCCCGTTGATCGGCATAGTGGTATTGCTTCTAACCAATTGGTGAAAAGATTAGTAGTTGTAATAATCCAAGTATGGCCCTGAGAAGCAAGATGAATGGGACCTATCAGATCAATCCCCCATGTGTAGAACTACCAAGGTGGAGTAATTGGATGCAAATGATTAGTAGGTTTCTGAATTAGATGTTTGAACCTTTGACAAGGTAAACAAGATTGGGAATGTTTCATACTATCTATTTCCATAGAAGGCCATTAATAACCACAATGAACTAAATGTTGAAACAGTTTATGAGATCCTTGATGCTTGATGGAATGAGCCTCGCGTAATGCCTCTAATGATTCCGGTATGGAAAGGCAACATAAAAGGGTGCCCTCTATAGTATGGCGATACAACTAATTATTTTGAACAGTTAAACGATTAACATGATGTCGAATCTACTTGCTTTGATGCAAATCATCAGGAAGCACTCCCTGAGAAAGATACATAATGTATGGCAGACGTCAATCTCGTTCCTGGACTACATTAGTAGTGAACTCTGAATCAGGAAAATCTGGAAGTGGGAGAACTTAACATTTAGAACATTAACATTGCATAATGTTAGCATCCACAGCCATTGTGGGCCAATAATAACCATGCATTTGCAATAGTCGATAGAGCGACACTGGAATAGGACACTGCGTGGTATGGACATCGTGGAAGAGCTGCTTACTATCGGGAAAAGATATTGCTCGAGTCAATGCACATCCAGGTAGACGATGATAAAGATGGCCTTGCAGAAGAGTAAAGTGTTATAATTGAACCATAGGAATTGTATTGTGGCCCCTTTTTAATTGAGTGATGAAAGGAAGACTTCAATCATTAGAATCTACATCAGTTATAGGGGGACACACTGTTGAACATGAATAGTGCTTGGGGTAGCCGCTGAAGCTAACTAATTTGGTGCCAAGAGTGGCGAGGACATCTGAAAAATGATTCTTAGTGCAAGATATATGAGCAAAACCGAGTGTAGTGAATTGAGCTGCTAATCGTTGAATGATTGTTCGATATGTTGCCAAATGAGGTTCACAAATAGCATAATGGCCAGTGACTTACCATATGACAAGTTCAGAGTCACCGAGAACATGCAATCGAAAATTACCTTGATCAAGAGTAGCAAGAAGACCCAAAATCAGAGCCTCGTACTCAGTTTCACTGTTGGAGGATTGAAATAGTAATGTGAATGATTGAGGAAAATCTCATCATCTAAAGTAAGAACAATGCCAGCACCACCTCTGGAGGTGGTAGAAGAACCTTCAAAACTGAGTGTCTAAGTGTTTGTACTAGTTGTACAAGCACTAGGTAAATCATCAAGAGGTAAATCATCATGGAGCGGTTCATGGCCATCAATAAGAAACATCGCTAAGAGATTAGCGATGGCATGCCCCTTGATTGCAGTGGGCAAATAGTAGGCCAAATCAAACTTGGCTAACTGCAATAACCAATGAGTAGCTCGACTAGACATAATAGGGTGACTTAACAGAAAACAATAAGGATCACATTTAGTGAACAGCTGAATCTCGTGAGCCATGAATTAATGTTGAAACTTATGTGCTACAAATACAAGAGCTAAATAATATCTTTCAGCAAAAAAGTAACGTAATTCAGCATTTCGAAGACAGCGACTAAGATAATAAATGGGACGTTCACCCTCATCTGTGTGTTGAGCTAAGAGTGCCCCAATCGATATAGAAGTAGAGGTTAAATAAAGACAAAAGATAAATATGTGGTACATGGGGATGCATAGTTTATGGAGAAAGAATGAGACCTTTGATTTTGTCAAAAGCAACCTGATGTACTGGCGTCTAACAGAATTTGTGAGTTGATTTACCTTTGAGTAATGATGTAAAGGGGTGAATAAACTCAGCAATTGCATGGATAAACCGACGAAGATAAGAGATCTTGTTGAGGAAACTCTTGAGTTGTTTGTGCGACGTAGGAGCTGGCATGGCTATGATTGCTTGGCACTTACTCTAATCAACATCAATACATGTGCGATGAACAACAAAGCCCAAAACAATTCCATGATCAACCCCGAAAGCACACTTCAAAGGATTCATGCAAAGCTGATAAGCTCGACATCGAGTGAAAACCGTGCGAAAATGTACCAGATGCTCGATGTCATGGTGGGACTTTGCAACAAGATCATCCACATAATCCTCAACAATTGTGTGTAACAAATCATGGAAGATAGTTTTCATAGCACGTTGATAAGTGGCACCTGCATTTTTTAGACCAAAGGGCATCACATTATAACGAAAATTCCCCAAAGGTGTCCGAAAAGCTGTCTTCTTAGCATCACGAGTATCCATGTGAATTTAATTAAAACAACTGTAACCGTCCATAATTGAAAACATGACGTGACCTGCAGTAGCATCAACGAGAGCATCAATAATGGGTAAAGGAAAATCATCCTTCAGACAAGCTTTATTCAAATCTCAAAAATTAACACAAATCCGGATTTGACCATTCTTCTTTGTGACTGGGACCGCATTAGTAAGCCAATTCGGGTGCATGATTGGACGAATGAAGCCAACCTTAAGCAAATTTTCAATTTCACTTTTGATCTGGAGTTCCATTTCTGGTCGAAAATTTCTTGGCGCCTGCTTCAATGGACGAGCAGATGGGTGCACATTGAGTTGATGTGAGACAAGGTTTCGGTTCAAGCCAGACATATCTTCGTATTTCCAGGCAAAAATATCCTGAAATTCCTATAATAATGAAAACAAACTGTCGTGATATGAAGAAGACAAATTACAGCTACATAAGTATGACGTGTTGTGTGCCCAGACAAAGCTAGATTTACAAGATGAAGATCCGGGTAGCAATTTTATCCGGAATCTCCTCAACGGGAGGCATACTTGTCGTGGGGGACTCATTCGTAAAGCAAGCGTCTAAGTCCTCGCATCGTCATAAGCGATAGACTACCTTGCCAACCGGAAGGCAGACTCGCTTACATTCATGTGGTAGAAGTAGAGTTTCACTATCTTGAACTTGTCGTGGTGGATAAAAAATATCTTGCTGACATTCAGACCACGAAGGCAAAGAAGTACTAAAAATAGCCATGGAATCATTTTCGAATGTGTCATCAATGTCGTCGAAGAACAATGCTTCCACATAATGAGCCTTAAACTTGGCAAATGGATTATCGGAGCATGGAAGAGTGATCACTTTATTGCCAATAATACCCTTGAAGCATTAATGGAAAGTATATGGCACAATACAAAAATGATGCATCCAAGGACGACCTAACAACATATGGTAAGAAGCATCCCATTTGATAACATGAAAACTGACTGGTGCTCTGAACTTCCCAATATTGAAATCCATGTTAATGTGTCCAATAGTTTTGTGAGATTTGTCACTAAAACCCACAATTTCAATTGGTTCTATGATCAGGTGTTGACAATTAAGACCCGTTTTCTTAAATGTGGATATTGGTAGAATATTGATAGAAAACCCATTATCAAGAAAAACACGCTTGAATTCTTGATGATTCAACACACCCGTTACATACAAAGGACGATTCTGAGGTGTCGAGAACTGTTGATCTATATCAATAAACGAAATGATTGGCAAAGGGTCCTATTCATCATAACAAGTAATGCCTGCAAGAGTTCCTCGATTCTTGGGATAAGGAATTTTGCGAACATCAGTAGGAGTTCTAACCTCGAGACTGCCTTTATCTATCATTTCTTGAAAAATTAACTTCAAAACTCGACAGTCTTTGGTGGGGTGACTAACCCACTGGTGATAGGAGCAATATCGAGGATCATCCTTCTCTTTTGGTTTGGGAACCCATCGTGGTGTTGGTAGGACCACTTCTCCATGTTGTACTCATTTCTGAAATGTACTCAGAACTTCTTCAATTCGAATTGGAAAGGGAGGTGGCTCCTGTCGAGGACCATTTCTATTATCCTGACGATTAGAAGTTACCGGTAAAGTCTTACTTCTCGAATTATTCTCTCGTTTCTGTTTGTTGCGATCATCTGTAGCTTATGAATGTACTGGTTTGGTCATTGCACGAGACATCTCTACCAGCGCCACTTTGATATCTCGAGTGAGATTGCGCTTTGTCACCATAAACTCGGTGAATGTTTCCAATCGAAGATTGATGAGGTGAAAATGATAGGTCTTATGCATTCCCTGGATGCAAATCTCAACCATGTCCTTCTCACTACATTTGTTGAAACATTCCTTAGATTTCATTTGAAAACGTGCCACAAATTTCAGAGGATCATCCCCCTCGTCCTACATCTCTTTTGTCAGCGTAAGGGTAGTGACTCGTTCTTTGCACATAAAATGCTCAGAGAGTTGATCCCAAGTGGTTATGGAATTGGCCTTAAGACTCTTATACCATCGATAAGCCAGCCCTATTAATGATTTAGAAAATTCTCTAATGCAAAGGTTCTCATCAGCACTGTAACCTCCTAGAGCCTCTATAAACCGACAAACATGCTCTTCAGAATCGCCAGTCAAACCGTCATACTACTGAAACTTTGGTACCAAATATCCAATGGGATAAGGTATATCAATAAGGCTTTTGGGGAAAGGTGGCTCCTGTAAAAAAACTAGAGCACGAGCTAAAGTAGGCAAACTTTTGACAAAGAAATCTCGTACCCTTGCTTCGGTAACATACGGTTGGGAAAGCTCAAGGGGATTTGGAGTAAGCAAATTTGTTTGTGCATCAACATGTGCCTTAGTCGTCAGGAAAAGAGGATCATTTATGAGTCCAAGGGGAACCGACTGTCCACGAGGAGTGATCATTTAGCTAGCTTGTTGTTGTCGATCTCTCTCTTCTGCCTTGGCCTGCAAATCCTGCATCATCATGATTTTGAGTCTAACCAATCAATCTCCCATCATTCTCTATGATTCATGAATCGATTGTATAGAGTGATGTGATAAATTTTCAGCAAATGATTGTCTCAGCCTACTCACCAATCCACCTGTACGTTCCGAGATTAATGATTGTCTTGTATGACTCGGGGGCGTATCATGTCTTTCTGATGCGAGAGGATACCTTACTCTTTCCCCTGACATGAAAGACTGCACTGGTGCAACACTTTCTCCGACCGATGAACCTTCCGGTTGACCTCCGACATCATGTCCAGACTCCATTTGCTTGTGCTAAGATTATATTTCCCCAGCAGAGTCGCCTATTGAAGGGGGGTTCAATTTAATTTATATTAACACTGGTTAGAACAAATCTTATACCTCAATTATGAAAGAAATCATAACAAAGTGATGAATAGGAGGAAAGCAATAAACTAAAGGAGAGTCAAGTTCACAGGAAATCAGTCTACCTTTGTATCTCAATGAATCCATCTTTTATAAGCAAAGCAATACACCTCGATTATAGCACCTACCTTGACGTGACAGGTATTGTAGAAAGTGGCTTAGAAGTCCAAGTAATAAGTGTTTCTTATCACAACATTATATGTCTTAAACTTCTTCATACGCTATCATCATTACTTTTAGATATTTTCAACATTCTTAATGACAAAGGTTATAGAAAACTTATAACATTCCTTTTGGCCTTCGTGGCTCGTTTTACTTTTTTCCTCCAATCCACAACTTCTCTGTCGATTTCCTATTAGTATGGGGTAATTTCCTATGTCATTATTTCATAAGTGTTTCGAGCTTGTATTTCGCTTGACGACACCTACAGTGTTGTAATACATGCATGAATTTTATCACTTGTATGTAAATGACACCACTTTTTCTAATTGGTTAAAAATACCATGTACAAATAATTTGTCTTATAATCCGATACGAGAGGTAAGACTTAAAATTGATGTATAAATGATTCATATTATTGTTGGTCTATTAATTTCCTACTCCACTTTAATGCGAATTTCAAATTTCATTCCTTCATAATTTTGATTCCTCTCTTTGTTTCTTGGGCCGACAAAAAGGCACAAAGCAGTTCGAAAGGATGTGAAGACAAAGCCATGATTGTGAATTAAGCAATTGTACGTAATCTGTTAACGTATTGGCTTTGTCTGGAGGTGTAGGCATGCTTGATGATATAATACAAACATGTATTTATTAGAGGTTGATCTTGAGAAGTCTACATGAAAATTGAAATTATAGGAACAGACTAGCTTTATGGTTATATATGGACAATTTGAAGATTGGACATGGACGATAATAACGTGAGTGCTTCAACTACTACAACACTCAAAGAATTCATTCGTCCTTTTCTTTATTTACCTTTCCTCATTGATGCAATCACATTATACTTTAGCTTTGTTGCCTTCGATAATTATCATGGTTTTAGGTCTAGTTGAAAAAGGTTCACTGTTTTCTCCTAATCTCTACAGAGAAAAGAGATATAATTATATGTATTACACATCTAATTAGGATTAATTCCACTTTGGCTTCCCGAAGTTTGCCCTAATACCAGTTTGATTTTTTTCAATTTCAAATATCTCAATTATACCTCTTTAAATTTGATTTTTATCCCACTTAAATCCCTTATGTGAAGACATCACTCTCTGGTCATTATGTAAAATGACTAATTTGTTCTTACAAAACACATGTTGTTGAGTGGTGGAGTTGTTTTGACCAAGTCTTGTAAATGAGATTAACCCATGTAATTAAAAGAGTTAATTTCAGTAAACCCCTCACTGGTTTCAAAAAGATCACTTTGTCTCCCTCATATACAGAAAACCCACATGCATTTATCAAATTCTATCAGTTTGCTCCATTTCCTATAATTTTGAACCAAAATACCTCTGGAATTTATTGAAAAATGATTTAAAATTAAAAAAAAACATATAAAATTTGAAATATATATATAAAATTCGTAAAAATATATATATAATTCGAATAAATATATATAAAATTAGAAGAAAAAAAACATATAAAGTTAAAAAAAAAACATATAAAATTAGAAATATATATATAAATTTCATAAAAATATATATATAATTTGTAAAAATATATAAAATTCATAAAAAAATATTTAAAATTCAAAAAAAACATATAAATTTTGAAAAAAAACAATATAAAATTCGAAAAAAAACATATAAAATTCGAAAAAATAAACATATAAAATTCAAAACAATATATATAAAATTTGTAAAAATGATTTAATGATTTAAAATACCCCTGGGATTTAATGAAAAATGATTGAAAATTCAAAAAAACATATAAAATTCAAAAAATATATATATAAAATTCGTAAAACAAACATAAAATTCGAAAAATATATATAAAATTGAAATATATATATATAATTCGAAACATATATATATAATTAGAAATATATATATAATTCAAAAAAAACATATAATTAGAAATATATATATATAACATTCGTAAAAATATATATAAAATTCGAAACAAATATATAAAATTCGAAATTTATATATTCTTACTTGTATTATCTTGTAACCTTAATATATTCTCTTGTAAATTTATATATTTTTACGAATTTTATATATATTTTTACTAATTTTATATATTTTTTATGAATTATATATATATATATATATATTTCTAATTTTATATGTTTTTTTCGAATTTATATATATTTTTTTAATTTTATATATATAATTTTTCAAATTTTATGTTTTTTTCGAATTTTATATATTTTTACAAATTTTATATTTTTTTGAATTTTTTATCTTTTCTTCGAATTTTATATGTTTTTTTTAATTTTAAATCATTTTTCATTAAATCTCAAAGGTATTTTGGTTCAAAATTATAGGAAATGGGGCAAACTGATATAATTTGATAAGTACTTTTGTATAGAAGGGAGCAAAGTAATCTTTTTTGAAACCACATGGGGTTTACTGAAATTAACCCTAATTAAAATGGCCTCAGATTTGATACTTTGAGAATTTTGTCATTACTTTGAAAATAGTTAATTTTTTCAGAGGAATTAACTTGTAGATTTTAAGAATTGATCATTGATATTAGAGACTATTCCAAAATGTTGTCATGCAAATAATAACAAGATAGGTGTTTAATTTGTCACACATATACTTGATAGTTCTTGCCGGTTGAGGGTTAATATAAGAATTGAACCCCTTCAAGATTCTCTACAGAAATTTAATTATGATAGATCACGTGACAAGTACTAGATGATAGTTTTGTCTTGTGTTTTTTCATAATATTTGACAAAGTCATGCAGTCTTATTTTAAGATATTATGTATGGAAATATTTTCAGTAAAAAATAATCACAAGGGACAATGTTAGGTGAATTTTCTTTTATTATTTTTTTGATATAGAGCTCTCATGTGATGCATTCCCGAGCCAATGATTAAAAACACTAGAGCTCGCATTAGCTAGAGATTTTAGATTATAGTGTCAATGGTGGTAAAATTGTCACCACTTTACTTACCCAAAGACATAAAATAAAATGCAAAAATCTCCACATTTATAGCCTGAAGTAACGTGTTTGAAGACTCAATCTAATGATTAAAAATACTAGAAGGCGTCGTAGCAATGACTAATACTAGAAGGCGTCAGAGCAATATAATTACTCTGTCTTTGTCTTAATCAAGCTAATCAGAATTCCAATTCTACGTGGTAAAATCTTACGATTCTACGATTCTGCTATAATTTTATACAATTTTACTATATTTTTATAATGATTTGACGGTTTCGCCCTTTATATAAAATGTCCAAAATTTTATAATTTAATCCAATATCTCAATATATGACCTAAATTTATGAAAAAACATTTAAAGGGTCATATATTAAAAATTTTGAAAATTCTAATATAATTTAGACTTTTAAATTAAATATTTAATTATTAATATTTTCTTTAAAAAATTAATACAAATTACTAGAATGTTACGATTCTACGATTACGATTCTACCTAGAATCCCGATTCTGAGTGTCTTGGTCTTAATAGTGCCAAGAGATTTTAGATACGATATTTTCGTGGGTCTTTACTAGAATAACATTTTTTTTTCACCGCATTACTTATTGAAAAATAAACCACCATATTTATAGTATGAAGGTCACGTGTTTTTTAAGTTGGAATCCAGATATAATTTTGTTGAAAAATATGTTTTAACACCATTATTTTCTATTTTTTGCACCATAAAATAATGTTGTCTATACTAACAAAAATTTAGTAGCAATGTAAAAATTAATTTTTTCATGTATGAAATTTAAGCTATAAGAACTGTTTTTAGTGGCACTAAAACGTAAAAAAAAAATACTATCAAAATTTTAGATGATAATTTGTTGTCAGTCACCAAGTTGTCACGAAAGAATAAATTGTAATTTTTACCCTTTTAGTGATGCTTGTATAATTGTAAAAATATTTTCGCACTAATAATTCTAATTTCAGTGTTGAAACATAATTTTGTTGTGTTAAAATATCGTCAGTATGCTACCCCCGAAGAATCCAATCACTTGTTATTAAGTGCTTCAATGGACTGGCTCAATGAAATTTGAGGTCTTAAGCAAAAAGTGCAATAAGGGTTTTAATTAATTAATTTATTCTTATTTTTGTCTTATGTATTTTATATCCGGAATCGTACTTTCTAGTCGACATAATTAAATATATGAAATAAAATCAATCGCAAATCATAAATAAAATAAAGAATTTTAGAATAAAAAAATTAATAAACTAAAAAATAAATTGAAGTAAAGAACAATAAAACATAATTTAGTAGTATAATGTCCAAAGTCTCACAAGTTGCAATTTAGAAAGTCAGATAGAGTGAGATTGATGATTTTATTGAATACTGATTTCAATAAAGAAGATAAATTGTTAACTTAAAATGAGAGAAAAAAGCAAGAAATAAAGGCAAATACAATTGAAAATAGAAAGCACTAATTAATTAATAATGGAAATATTTTTAGAGCACTAATTTTTCTGTTGGTTGAAATCTTATAAAAAAGGAAACAAATACAATTTATTAAGAGAAATACATATACAGGAATGTTATCTTGTTCATAGTGAGCAAGAAAATTCATACTCACCTATTACAATATGGGTTAGATATAATTTTTTAATTTCTAAATAGAAATTCTTTTATTTATGTCAATCACATTTAACGGTGATTATCATAAATGAGTATAAATTTCTTATTTACGGAAGAGCAAGATATCATTTATATATATATATATATATATATATATATATATATATATATATATATCACTCAAAATTTTGAAACCTTTCTATTAGGTTGGGCCTTGGACTGCCTAAATGACCTAACTATTCAGCCAGCCCTGTCCTTCACCCTCCCTCCAAGTCACAGGATGATTAAACTCATATATAAGAATGTCTTCAACTCAGGGTCCATCACCATGGGGCCTAAATGGGCACAACAAACTAATGCATAAACTCATAATGGCCAGTTCAGATTGAAAAAATTGGGCTCAGATCAGCTCATAGAAACTTTCCAATTTTTACGCTTTTAGCCCGATACATCCACGACCATAGTGTTGAAAAAAAAAAACTAAAATGTTAATATACCTAACCTATAGGTGTTGTTTTCTCACATCAAATTTGGGAGATTAAAATGAGATATCAAATAATAACAATAATAATATTATTATAAAGATATATATTAGCTACACAAAAATATGTCAGAGTGAAAAAATATTTTAGTAAAAGGAAAAGCCAAGAGATCGTATTCCGCCAAAAACTTCCACAGAGAATTACAACTTCACCCACAACAGGTGTTCATGGACTTACTTTCGTGCTGCATTTTTTATTTGAATGAAACGAAAAATTATTCAGGTTCTAGCAGAGAGGATATGTCTGCTGAATTTAAACACCATACGTGCTACATTTTCTTTTGCATGCTCCAAAGATATCCTACTATACATATATATAGATATATATATATATATATATATGTATATATATTTCATTTGCCAGCACAAATGAAGTTCAACAAGGTCACATTCGGCCCTTGGCTTTTCGGGTCACGACTCCTTGAATGATAGGGTAACTGATGAGTAAGATGTAGAATAAGAGGAGAAATTGTCCAAACATGTCACTGAAATTCCCCTCAAACACCATCTTCATCACTCCACCCATGAAGCATGCTATGTTCCAAGTGACTAGCATGAACAAAGGAACCATGTAAACCTCAGCACCCTTCATATCGAATTTCCCACTCTTGTATTTTTCGAGCTTTTCTTTATCGATCACTTTGTTTGTCAGCTTGAAAGAAGTTACTTTTAGGCCAATCCGCTTCATGAGAACGTCGAGAAATGCGAATAAGATAGCTGTGACTGATTTTATTATCCAAATTCTTTGTTCATTCCACCACATCCTCAACGAGCCACCAGTAGAGATCACCTCATACATGTGTTGCAATAGGGAAGACACCCACACAATACAAAACACCGAGAACCATGGATCGGTCACCTAGAGGTAACAAGTAAAACAAGTAGACATTGTATCAATAGTATGACCTAAAGGTACATTTTTTTTTCTATTAGAAACTTTTCTTAACATTTAATTCAACTTGACAAAGTCATGCATAAAACTTTCATGTTCAAGAAGTTTGATCAAGTAGTGGGCATTGTACATATAGATGGCTCAATGAAATAATTAAATCATGCACTTTCTTATGGTTTAGTCCTTTCTGTAATAAAAAAGTGACATATTGAAGTCATGGCATTTATTACCAAACGAACTTTGAAAAACTATCTTTTGTAGTTATCTAGCAAAGTGTCGGGAGTATTTGATAACTGTTTTCAGAAAAATGAACCAAGCAGACTGCATATCGATCCTAATGTTTATGTAAATATTTCTGCACGACATATACATAGAATGGTTGTTATATCTTACCTTTGGATAAAGAGAGATGCCTTTGTAGAAACATAGCTGAGGCACGACACCGTATAAAACACATACGAAGGAGAAGATGGGTTGGAATGTGAAGTATCCATAGCACATGCTTTGAAAAATAGACATTCTTGACATTCCATAGGAGAGAGGGCTGAATTTTGAGATTCCAATTTGGAAGAGGCCAGCACTCCATTTTCTAAGCTGAACCAAGCCATCCTTCATGTCAATAGTGGTGCAACCCATGAAAGATGGTCTGTTGGGGTAGCAGTAGACGGAAGTCCATCCTCTGCAGTGCAAGAGATAGCCGGTGAATGTACTCTCCAACAAGGACTCGTATGAGAAACCTATCTGTTGCAAAATCAAGATTTGTCAAAATGCTGAAAAAACTTGAAATAATTTGATGAGAAGTTCTAGTGTTTAACTAAGACTTGCCTCGGAACCCCATTTGGTGTCTTTCTCAAAGGCGCAAGTAGCTAAATAATGGGCTTCTTTTAGCAGCTCCTCTGATGATTCGGCTTTCTGGATGACATATTCCCCATTGTTACCATGCAGGGATGCAAGGAGCTTATCCGAGAGGCCAAAAATTTTTGGTTGGGGGAGGAATGAATCTAAGTGGTGACAAGAAAATTACGTGTGAGCAGGGGCGAACTTTAACAACAATATGATAATTTGAGGAGAGGAGGGTCGATTAGTAGATTTTGTAGGTATAGAATGTACATTTGGAAATAATGAGTGATATGCTGAAAGGAAAAAATTCGCGAGGGGCAATTGCACCCGCTACTATAATGGTAGGTTTGTCCCGTAGATGTACTATAATTAAGAAGCTTATTGGTGAGTGTTTAGAGAAGAACTGAGAAAATAATTGTGCTCGTCTTTATAGAAATTGAAAATATTTTACGTTTAATATTTACGTAATGAAATGCAAGAGAGAATGAAATGACCATTCTCGTATTATTGTATGATTTTATATGTGAATTAGTGAGGGAATGGAATGATAAAAGATTTTACCAAAGGTCTAATAGTCAAGCGGTATTGGACCCTAACTCTCAATTGGGAGGTTCTGGATTCAAGTTTCGGTGGAGGCAGAGTGTGTGAGTAATTCTTAATTACTTTCAAAAAAAATATGGGGGAAGGTAAAATTTATCTTAAAGCTTACTAATCCAATCTCTTTTAGTAAACCTTAGTAGGGAATGGAATGCCTACATTCATTGGGAGCCGTATGGAGTAGATTTCTGTTCTATGAGAATTAATCATTCCCATATTAGAACTCATACCAAAGAAAGAATGAATGGAAATGACATTTTCTTTCTTTTGCCTACAAATGCAACTTAGGAAAAACATACAAAACTCCATTTGTTCAACAATATTTTTGAAAATTTTCTCACAAAATTTCACTCAAATCATTTTTATAAGAATCTATTTCATATTTATAAGATGATATATATATATATATATATATATATATATATATATATATATATATATATATATATATATGTTATTATCATAAAATAACCCCCAGGTTCAAAGTACCCCTCAATTCTAATTCGTATCAATTACTCCATCACACACATCTCAGTCAATATAATTAGGATTAATTTCATTTACACTCCATAAAGTTTGTTTTATTTTCAATCAAACTTCTTCAAGTTTGAAAACTACATTCAGACCCTTTAATTATTTAACACTTTGATTTATATATTTCGAAAAAATATATAAATTTCGGAATATATATATATTCCGAAATTTATATTTTATTATATATTTTGAAAAATATATTGATATATATCAATATATTCAGAAATATATATTGATATATTTTTCGGAATATATATATATATATATATTTCTGGAAAAAATATATATTTTGAAAAAATATATATTCTTAAGCATTCATTATCATGTTAAATACAACAAAAGATATTAGCTTTATAATATTTTGATCAATTCATCAACATGTTAAATATAAGAAATAATAATAATTCTTATAATTATAACCAAAATGTACCATTAATGGTAGCTCTATACACTAATCACTATTAACAAAAATCATAATTAAAGTGTGCAACTATTTGTCTATATGAAAAGAGAAAACACAAACAAAATTTATTAAAATTTTATTAGAAATTTTTATTATTCTTATGCATTCACCACCATGTTAAATTCACGAAAAAAAAATAAATGAAGGTTTTCTATTATGTCAATTTAAATTCTCTTTTGCGAAAAAAATTGTTATAAACTTCTTAACTATTTTTGTGTGAGTCTTTGTGCTAGTAAGTAAAAGATAATTTTCGGGTATATGTGACTGACACCACTGTCAAAATGAAATATTAACTTCCAATGTAAGCTTGCATGTTAGTAATGTACCTTGTTTTGGAGTTGCATACAATGCCTTTCTCTTCAAGTAGAATCCAGTGCCACTAAGAATAGGTCCTCTTAGCCCATCCATCCCTTGCCACTTGGTCTTGGATTCAATTCCAAATTTCAACAGATTAATTACTTGCTATATCTACAGAACTACTGAGAGGGTTTTGTATATGTTATGTGTGTGTATATATATATATATATATATATATATATATATATGTGCAGGTATGTATTTATATACCTTATAAGCAGCTCTTGATTGGGAGTCATAGATGTCATTCTTGCTTACATTGTAGAACATTTGAGGGAATTGAACAAAAGCTAATGATGGAGACATATTGGGATCAAGGTGGAAACACATTGCTTGACGAGCAGATGTTGGGTCATTGCAGTACATGTCACAGTCTAGAACCAATATGTATGGCGAATTTGTAATAATTCCGGATACTCGAAGCTGCAGTAAAAATAAAAATCCAATTAACATAATTTAATTTTTTATATATATATATATATATATATATATATATATATATATATATATATACTGTATACTATATATATCTAGAGAGAGAAATTAATAGAGAATAAGAGTATGTATACTAGGTTGTTGAGAGCTCCAGCTTTGAAACGATGAGGATAAGATGGTTTTTTCTCACGAGCGACGTAAACAAGTAGAGGCAATTCAGCTGCATTTTCCCTTCTGTCATGAAATACCTATAAAAAGTAGATATTTATTATTTACATATATGATCAATTTGACATATTTATATCTATATACTACTATAAAAGTGTAATTATTTTTAATATTTCTATACACTTTAACGCTTTTTTAAAATTATAAAACATAAATAACTTTATATTTAATACTTTTGATAATTATATCTAAGTTTATATTTTATCATTCAATATAACGTATATATAATACCTTAACAATACTTGACCTTTTTAATTTATCTTATTCAATGGTTAGAATGATTATAATTTTAACCACACATATAATTTAGAGTCATAACTTTTTTTAGTTTTCATCCTAGTGTAATTTTTGTAATATTAATGATTGAAAAATATAATTTTAATTTTTTCTCTCTTTAAAATCTCGTATGTGTCTATATACATTAAATCGTTTTTAAAAACACATTTCTTATAATATTTCACTTTACACGTCAATTTGATATTTTTAATTATAAATATCTAAATTTATATATATTACTTAATACATATTATTAATGATTAAGGTCATGTTTGACATAATTTTTGTTTCTGTCTTTTTGCAAAAGAAAAGGAGAAGCGGATGTTGTTCTGAAAAACTGGTACCCCCAGTTTCTTTAAAACGTTTTTTCAAGGTTTAGAAGATCTTTTAAAAAATTTATCAAATACCGTTCAAAACAGTTTTTCTTTCTAGGAAGCCAAAAATAACGTTTGAAAAATCAATCCAAACATGACCTAAATCATCACGTGTATTGCACATAACTTTATGCTAGTATAAATTTATATATAAATATTTTCCTTTTACCACCGATATTAATTTATCTTAACCTTTCTTGAATAACACAAATAGAAATATAATAATCAAATAAAATTTGAACAAGAATTATAGTACCCGGATAATTGGGGAACGCGGGTCGGCTGTTGTATTGACGTTGTCCGTGGTGCCGCTATTACCATCCTCAACACTTCCCAAGCATTTTTTAAATTGCTCGTATCTTGTCTACATTTAGTGTAAGCACATGTTAAAGAGCATGATTAATTGAGGAATGTTAAATATTACGAAACTAATTTCATCATATAGCTAGTCATGATCGATGTCGATGAATGTATGACTCCAAAATAAAAATAAAAAATATACAAAAAGAATAATTGAAAACTATGAATATATTTTTGACCTATAAATTGGAGTGATGTTAAAATTGAGTTTGAATTAAAAAAATAAAAATAAATAATATCACAATTTTATTATTTCTTGATTTAATGATATAATCTGAAAATTAATTTCAAAACTTCTTGTTGTTGTGTTGCTATGATTAACTTAAGTTAATTTTTGTATCCCAATGATAACGAAGAAAAAAAGATGTGTTAAATTGTACCATAACTTCTTACAGATTTTTAAATTCAGGGACGTTAGTGTAATTTCTCCTAATATATAGATATATATTGTAATACACAAGAAGACAGCTAGTCTCATCTTAATTATCTCAAATTATTTATGCTACTGTCTTGTAGTGCAACAGATCGGAGTCCTTCTGCAATAAATCCCCGTCATTGCCCAACACCAGCGTTATTTTAAGCTTTTTAATTTAATTTTAAAATTTACCACACGTGGTATCAGAATAAATGTAGATATAATAATACTTTGAACATCGTTTAGGTTTACAATATTGTGAGATTATAACAGATATAACAATTAATAGTATCAGGTCAAACCGACATGATTAAGGTACCAAACCATTATTTTTTGAAGCCCTCGAGATCCTCTTCATTTACTTTCCCATAAATGGCACGCCATTAAGTACTCCACCTACCACCCTTACATGATTGAGTACTCCACCAACCTCGAGATCCTCTTCGGTTAAGGGATCGGTTCGTACTCATTTATTTAGTACATGAGTGGAAATCGAAAATAATTTTTAAACTCGTTAATTGTGCTCATTTAGTAAACAAACATAATTTGAATATTGATGAGCTCGACTCGCCAACTCGTTAACAAGCTCGTTTAAATTAAATTAATAAAATTATTTCATATTCAATAAAAAAAAATGTTCAAATTAAAAAAAATTATAAAGAATGTTGTGAAGAATTATAAAACTGATGCGGTCATTAAATAAGAATCACTTATGAAAAATTTGTGCTAATAAAACAAGAAAAAAGATAAAGGAAAATAAACAAAAACTAAGGAATATGGTATTCGAAAAATAAAAATATATTATAAACAAATATGCAACAACTTAATCTAAATGACTGTCAATAAAAGTAATATATATTGCAACTGAACCGAATTGTTCGTGATCAAACTCAGGTTCGACTCGTTAAATCTAGTACTCAGCTCGGGTTCATTCGTTTAGTAAATGAGTCGAGTCTGAACACATTTTCTAAACTTGTTAAGTAAATGAGTCAAGCTTGAATATCTCACAGTTAGGCTCGGTTCGTTTGCAACCCTATATATGGCGTGTCTGTGTTTGTGTCGGTGTTTTTTTTTTTTTCCTTTGAATAAATTACTTGGTCCTCCCTTAGGTTTTATCCTTATTACAGTCGAATCAAAAAATTTGGTAAAAAATAATTAGAAAAATATAGGGTTTTTTATACCTTACTATCTTCATAATTATTATTATTTCTTTTGAGGTTTAGCATAATGTAACCCTAACAAACTCAATTCGCATTCTCTATGCTCCACCCAAATCATCAATGAATTAATTTCATTTACATTTTTTAAGATTTGTTCTAACATCAATTATATCCTCTTAGGTTTGTCAAAATTCATTTACACTCTTTATTTCTATTTATAAACATCATTTACACTCTTTGTACTATGACATTATCCTGAAATTTTAATTTAATACCTAAACTACCCTCAATGTTAAATTAGGTGGTATTTTGAAACAAAAATTCCATATTTTATCAATTTGACACCCTACCCGTCCTAAAAATCTAAAATTAAAAAATAAAAAATATTTAAAAATAATTATATAATTTATTAAATAATTAAAATAAATTTATAAAAAATTATTCCTCTTTTCTAAAAAAACCCAATTATTATCAAATTTTCTCCTTAATTCAACAATGAGAGACACCAAAAACCAAAACAAAAAATTTTCAAATAAAATCACAGACTGATATATACAAAGAAATTACAGTATATATATATATATTATGGGTATATACAAAAAAATCACAATATATATACAAATAAATATTATATATATAGACAAATCTAGAGTGATTGAAACCAATCAAGATATGATAAACGAAAAACGATACCAATCCCCAACAGAATTGATTATGAATGGCATTTCCTTGAGAGATATTCCCTAGACCCAGCTCAAGAATTTGATAAAGAACCATTCCCCTCAAACAAACTACCAAGATTTCACCTTTCAGAGGACCGCTTCACTTACGATTTTCACCCAGACCCTAATTGCTGCGATTCCCAAACCAGGAATATATCAAGAAAATGAAAATAGTAATCATACAAATACACGTCACAGGGCATTCAAAGTTCAAACTGATAACGGAAGGAAGAGAGATCTAGGGAGTGCGATTAAGTTAATTTGGTAATATTTTACAATTAATTTTATCGGTAGTAAGTGTAAATGAATTTTGATGAATCGGAAAAGATGTAATTGATATTATGACAAATTTGAGGAGGTGCCGTCAGTGATGAATTTAGGGATTTATATCAGTGGGGGTTAAAATTTTTATTTTTTAGAATTTTGGGATATAAATGTCATATATTTATTTTAGCGAATTTAAAATAAATTTTTAATGAGGCTTATATATAAAGAAATCTAAATTCTGTGGTATTTAAAATAAAAAAAATTTTAATAAAAATCAAATACTAAATATCTAAAATTTTAAAATAAAAAATATAATAATAAAAAAATTCAGTGGGGTATGGCCCCACTGGGCCTGAATCCGTCCCTGGTGCCATTATCAATACCATCTAATAAATTCGGCCACACCACTCTCTCTCTCCTCTCTTAACTGCCAGGATAACCATTTCCAACCAATCCCTACCTCCACCTTTTCTCTGCTTTTATGTGTGTGGGACATATGGTTATATATATAAGTATAAGTGTATATGGATACTTCTTTTAAGAAAAATTTAAGGCTTCGTTTGGGTTAAAAGAATTGGAACGATAAGAAAAAAATTATTGGGTCCGTTTGGATACCCTATTTTTTGTTTTTTGTTTTTTTACTGTTCACAAGACTAAAAAAAAAACACGTTTGGCAAACGCGTTTACTGTTCACTGATTTTTCCCCAAGAAAACTGTTTTCTGTGAATAGTGTGTAAAAGTGATGAAAACATCAAATACAACTTTTAGTTATTTTTTGAGTTTTTTCACTGTTTAGGTGGTAAAAACAATGAAAACACCAAATTCATAAAATACAATTTTCACCAAATAAAAGTGGTGAAAACACCTTCATCCAAACGCTTTTTTATTTTTAGTTTTTTCCTGAAAAAACAAAGACAAATACAAAAACAGTTTTTATATTTTAAGACAGAAAACAAATACAAAAAACAGGTTTTCCAATCGCACCCATAGAGTTTTTCATGTTTGGTTGGTTAATGAGGAGAGAAAAGAAAAAATTTGAAGGGATGACTTATCACTCTTTATTTTTCCAAATCTCTTAAATGTTATTCTTTCAAAAATGAAAAGATTTAGAGAGAAAGAATAACACTTAAATGATATTTTTATAATACTAAATACTTCTTGCGTCCCAAAATAATTGTCCATTTTTTCTCTATTATTTGTCCCAAAATAAGTGTCCATTTTTAAAAAGTCAAAGCATTTTATTTGATCAATTTACCAATTTAACCCTCAACCATTAAAGTTCTAAAATATATACACTATAAACCATCACATCATTATGGTGGGATCATGGATAAAGCTGGTATTTCATTCACTAATACTACAACAAAAATCATCTTCTTAAAAAGATGAAATCCCCAAAATAAACTTATAATTTAAAACAAAGAGAATATAACTTTAATATTTTAATAATAAAAACTTAGACATTTGGTTAAATAGGATATAATAGTAAATTAATTATAACGATTTTTTTTTTCTCTCATCTTCAAACAAAAATATTATATTTTTTTATTTTCCATCGTAATTTATTCAAAACATGAATTTTAAATATTATTATCTTTTTATTTCTTTGCTTTTCTTTCCTAACTAATGTTATCTTTTCTCTTTAATTAATCCAAACGAAGCAAAAGGACAATTGAATTTTGACAGACATGAGAATCGTGGATGGGATAATTGATTGAGGAAAGAGAGTGAGTGTCCATGATTGATAAAGTGGTTGATAATTGAGGAAAGAGAGTGAAAAAAGGGAGCAGAGAGGCTGTATTGGGGGAAGGAAATGACGATAGAGGTGATGGTGATTAGTCTATGAAGCATGGGCCAGCAACACCATAAATTTAAATTTAATTTGACACGACACGTCTGGAGATTGGAACACGTCTATAACAATATATATATAACAATATATTTATAAATATATAATATTGCACAAATATTTTCATTCATTACTTAAATAATTTCAAACAAAAATAAAGATAAAAAATTAACGTGTTCAACATTCTTTATTCTTTATACAAAAATAAAAAAATTCAATGATAATTTTTTTTACAATATGTTATTATTTCCTATTTTATAACATAATAATTTTTTATAAGAAAAACCTACAAGTTGATATTTTACTACTATAGTCGTGCAATTTATTTTATCACTTAAAAACTTTTTAAAAAAATATAATTCTTCTAAGCACTACTTAAAATCTTTAATACTTAAAATCCATATCTTAAAACTTTAACTACTTAATTTTACTGTTTTATTATATAGCACGTTAGTTGTTTTCAGAACTTTCTCATTTATCAAATAGCACCACAGTTGTTTTCAAAATTTTCATAACCTCTAAGGGAGGTTTGAATAATTTACCCTTCTTTTTTCACTTATTATTATATTTTTACCGTTGGAAATAATGTTGAAACTTGAAAGTATCTATTTCAAGTTGAGGCAAGAACATACCTTCATCTTCTCTTGTTCAACTTCAAATTCACCGCCGCGAATACTCGCATCATCATGAGCAAATGCAGAGAAGTAAGCCTCCGGGCACCTTGTTTTCAGACCGTAGTTACGGCAGAACGGAACCCACCACCGTGCAAATGCGGCAGCCTCTTCCAACGCCTTCATCGTAACCCTAGCGCCACCATCATCCGATAGATACACCGCCAGCTTCTCCGGCGGGTAGTCCAAGGACATGGCTGATATAACCGTGTTCATCACATCTAGGGTTGGTTCTTTCTTATGGTCCGCAGTGCATACGAACACGTCCACCCCGGGCAAGGCTTTGTCACCGGGGAGTCTCTCCGGTGAGATCGACCTCGAAACTAGTCTCCACCGGAAAGACTGATGCAAGATCCATATAAAGGAGATTATAAGCTCGGAAACGAACATGAAAACCCATGCAGTGTAGGGAAAATCATCGTCCGCTCGGAGGTTGATGAGACGGGACACACGGTAGTAGAGCAAGAAGGAGAGGAGGATGGAGTGGAAGATAATGTGAGCTTTGCTAATGGCGGTTCGGGGTTGTTGGACGGTGGTGGTGTTGAGAAGCTGATCAGAAGAGCTGGTTTTGGTCCCGGCCATTTCCTTTATGAGAGTGTGGCACAGTTAGTGACTGAAGGCTACTGTATTGATGTGATCGTGAGTAAGAACTTAAAGCACTCTCTAGTCTCTTCTTATGGACGCATTTTTAACCTCCTCGTACCAATTTCAGCCCCTTTCTTATAGACATATTCTTGGCGTGCCAATTTGAGCTCCACTAGATCCATGAATTTCTTTTAATGGGGCAGCTATTATTTAATGATAAAAAGGATAAATTACGGTTTCGTCCCTTATTGATAGTGTAAAATACCCCTGCACCTTCCATGTTTCCCTATTTATAATTTCCTCTCCTAAAACCCCTGGAAGATATGTGAAATTATCTTTATACCTAGGTTTGTTTATTTGTTTTAAATTATAAATATTATTTTATATTAAATTATCTATTTACCATTCTCATTCATCGTATTCCTCTTCACCCCATCTCTCTCATAAAATCCCTAAAATCAAATCCTAATCCTAGAAATTCTTGTGAAGACGGAGTATTCGCAATCACCTCCAAGAACTGATAGGTCCTTGAAAAGGGAGAAGATACCATTTAACTTAATATTGGTCTTCAAGTATATATATGTATATACATCAAATTACACAGTTCAACAAACAAAATCTAAGTACTGAAAATATAAAAATGTAAATTTAAGAGTATTGAATGTTCTAAGTGGTGTTTAAAAAAAATTCTAATATTTAGATTTTAAGTGGTGTTTAAAAAAATTATATTTTTTAATATTTTTGTAAATGTTCAGTTTTCAGACTTAAATATTAACTAGTGACTCTGTCACTTGAAATTTTACTTCATTTTAAGTGTCTCTTAATGTTTTAGGTGATGTACAAATTTCTTATCAAACGCAATTAACTAAATAAATATTTAAATAAATTACAATTACACCCCCTCGAAATATGATATATTACACATGCACCTCATATCATTAGGATAATTATAGTTTTATCCCCTCTAACTGGGAAATGACTTATCTACCTATGACTATTTTTTCATAAACTTAAATGTCTTTACATTTAATTGAGGTTATTTTAAACATTTCATATCTGAAAAAATAATGAGTAGGGGGCATTTATTATAATTTATAAATTTTAAGGAATCTAGTTATAATTATTCAAATAACAGAAGGTGCGGGTGAAATATCATATCTCGATGGGTGGTTACTATAATTTATCCTAAATGTTTTTGTGGGTAATTCAAGGTACGTTTACATTTTCGCATTCGCATTCGTGATAGATTTGGTGAGAGTCACGGACTAGTGTTGGTGTTGTCAAATCCTTATCTGTTGGTGTTGTGAGAACCCTCCATGGGGACAAAAATCCCTCCGGCCCCATGGTCCACTGAAATTAAAATCAACTTTTTAATTATACACAATCAGCAAACCCATTCCCTATTTCAATCCTTAAAGTTCACGTAAATATGAAGAGAGAGAGAGTTCACCGGAGAGGACCCAACAAGTTCACAGTTACACCGGAGACCGGTTTGAGCCGTGCACCGTATTTTACTAACTTAGGAATAACTCAATTCCTAAGGCTTTGTTTGGTTCGCGGTCCGGTCCTATGTGATCCGGTTTCATAATGATTTTTTTGGGACCGGACACTGTTTGGCAACACGGTTCCAAAAAAATAAAAATCACTTACGACCAAAAGTGATAATTTGAGACAACCAAAAATAATGATCTCAAGTGGTCTCAAATGGTCTTATATACAATTGTCCTAATACATGGGACCATAAAATTTGAAAAATATATATAAAATTAAAAAATATATATATAATTTGAAAATAATATATAAAATTTAAAAAAATAATATAAAAAATTTGAAATAATGTATAAAATTTGAAATATATATATATAATTCAAAATTAATATATAAAATGCAAAAAATATATTTAAAATTTGGGAAAATAAAAAAATTCCAAAATAATAGAAAAAATCAAAAATAATGTATAAAATTCGAAAATAATATATAAAAATTGAAAAATAATATAAATTTTTTAAAATAATGTATTAAATTCGAAAAAAATATATAAAAATCAAAATTAATATATAAAATTTTAAATATATATATATAATTTAAAAAATAATATATAAGTTTTGAAAAATAATATAAAAAATTTGAAATAATGTATAAAATTTGAAAAAAATATAAAATTCAAAAATAATATACAAAATTAGATATATATATATATATATTTGAGAAAATATAAAAAATTTGAAAATAATATAAAATTTCAAAAATAATATATAAAATTCAAAAAATAATATAAAAATTCGAAATAATTTATAAAATTTGAAATATATATTATTTTTGAATTTCTTATATTATTTTCAAATTTTTTATATTTTTTCAAATTTTATATATTTTTCATACTTAATATATTTTTTGAATTTTATATATTATTTTTTGTCTTATTTTCCAAACATAAGACCAAACAGCTTGAATAAGACCATAAGACGAGACAGCTTTACCAAACAGACTTTCAGAACACCACCCAAATAAGACCAAACCAGACTGGACCAGATAAGACCAGACCAGGCCAAATAAGACCAGACCGGACCGCCTATCAAACGGACCCTAAGTGTTTGTTTGGCACATGAGTTTGGTACCAAAATTTTGATTTTGGGATAAAAATTGTAACTTAACCCATGTTTGGTTGGTTAGTTTTGGGTCCAAAATGTTGCTTCATGGTGTATCAAATGAGGTTTTTTTCAACCCATCTCAATATGTGGTATTACGTGCATGTTTGGCAAATGGAGTGGAGCCAAAATTTTGGGTTTGGTTTGAAAATTTTGCTCCACTCCATGTTTGGCAAATGGTGTGGAAATTTGGAGTAGACATTGTAGCAATTCCATAGTGCAACTTTTGTGAAGGAATGAGCCAAAATTTGGAACCATCATTTTTTATGGTTCATGGTTTTGGTACCAACACTGTAGCAAATTCATTTTTGATATTAATAAATTTCGAAAAATTAAATATTCTGAAAAATTAAATATTTATGAAAAATTAAATATTTCGAAAAATTAAATATATTAATATATTATAATATTAATATATTAAAAAATATTAATATTAATATATTTTAATATATATTAATAAATAAAATGTGAAACCCATATATTAATATTTATTAATAAATAAAATGTGAAACTCATATATTAATATATTTTAAAATATATTAATATTAATATATTTTAATATATTAATATTAATATTTATTAATATATTAATATTTATTAATATATTAATATTCAGAATTTCAACACATACCAACTCTACCAAACATGGTTTGGTTTTTCAGCATCACTTTTTCTCACACCAAAACCATTTGCACCAAACATGGTTTGGAACCAAAATAAAACCACACCAACTCCAACCAAACCAAAACCAAAAACAAGCTCCACACCGTCTACCAAACAAGCACTACATGGTGTGGTTCCTATTTGCTCAAAACCAAAACCATTTTGGTGTTCCATTTTGAAGCCCAAACCAATCCATGGTATACCATTTTGAAGAAACACAATTATTTGGAATTCGAAGCCATATTTAAATTCGAAAAAATATATATAAAATTTGAAATATATATATAAATTTCGAAAATAATATATAAAATTAGAAAATATATATATAACTTTCAAAACAAATACATAAAATTCCAAAACAATATATAAAAGGACTTTTTACAGTTATCTCCCCTGGGTTTAGGCCTTTTATCAGTGACCTCCCCTGGAGTTTCAAATTTAATACTTACCTTTCTTAAAAATGAAATGTTTTATCACACACCCCAAACTAACAGTCAACGCAAGTCAATGACGATTTTTGATGATTTCACTTGTATATTTTTAAAAAATTCCCAAAATACCCTTCAGTACGTGTAATGACCTATATGTCCTTGAATCTTAGTTGTGAAATATCGAAAGTACCCTTCCCTCCCAAACTAGTTGTTGGGCCTTGTTTGGCTTGATATATGTACATATAGAGATGATATATATATATATATATATATATATATACAGAGCTGGTGTAGCAATCAACCTCCTCTTCAAATCCTCACAATACATCAACACCACCGTCTCCACATACACCTCCACGTTGTCACAATCACAAATCTCCACCGAATGCGCCACCACTGTCCCTTCTCGCCTTAATTTCTCCGCGAAAAACCTGTTCAGATCAGCCAGCGCCTTCTGGCGATTTCCGATCGAGAGCTTGGACTCGCGGCTCTGCTCCTCTCAACTCTTTACACGACTCACTCTCTCACTCACGCCTCTTCTTTCACTTAATGTCTCTTAATTTGAGACACACCATATATATCTATATATTTTTGTACATCTATATATAAAATCCATATATCTTACTAAATACACTACAATAAACATTTTAGACAATAGTACTAAAAGTATAACTTTTGTAGTCCTTTCAAAATCCAAAGGATCCCATCATAAATGTTTCAAGCCACTTACATATAATTGGGCTTACTTGAAGATGGAAAAATCAAAGCAACTCAAGAAGAGATGCCAAGAAGTAGCAAATCCCTTCTGAAAGACGCATTTTGCGAAGTGGGTTTCGAAGGAAAGTATGAATATGCTATAATTTTCTTATATTTTTTCTGATTTAGAAAAAGCCCAATCTCAATTCTGTACACCAAACCTATTCATGGTTAAAAGACTGGATAAGGATTTGTGTGTGTATATATATTGTAACACTCCATGTTATTTTTCCAATTTTCTGAAATTATTTTTTGATTTAATTTCGGTTGTGACGTCACTTGTTCATGACGTCATGGTTATTCTTGATGTTTCACGTGTAAATTTTTCGCGTTTATGTCTTGATACGACGGGATGATGCAGCCATTGTCTTATTGACTACTTCGTGGAGCTTCTTTGACAATTACGAGAATTGACGGTGAATTTAATGTTTTGAACTGGTAAACGTTGACGTGAGTTCTGGATCTGACAGCACGACTTTGTAATTTTCTATTCGGTGACTTTGTGGGGTTTTTTTGGTGATTACACTATTTGACGTGATGTTTTGTGTTTCGGACGTGGCTAGACATTTAGGTGGGCTTTAGTGCCGATTAAGTGGATTCGTTTAGACGCTCAACTTTTAGTGCTTCGACTGGGTGGTGGTACGTTTTGTTGACCGATGTTAAAGGTCTCGACTCAGCTGTGCGAGTTCGGCATTTAGTGCGTTAGGGGTTCGACGTTTTGTTTTCCCTTGTAATGGGATTAGTATGTGTTTCATTTGATTGACATGCCTTGTTTAGCTGACGTGCTTAGGAGTATTTGTATTCTCCTTTCTCGTTTTATGTGTTTGTATTTATGTGATATAGTTGGGACATTATCACTTAGCATCTTGTCGGACTTAGGATGTGTTAGGTGACGTAAAGAGTTGTAATTTCCTTTCGTATTTGGTTTAGTACGTGTTTTATCTGACTGACGTACTATGTGTTTGTATGTGTGTGCCCCTATGTATTGTTTGGCGTGTGTGCCTAGGGGTATTTGTATTACCTTGCTCGTTTTCCGTGCTTATATGTATGTGATACGTGTTAGTGGATTAATTTGGGTTGATATGGTTTTACTTGATTTTTGTTCGAATAAGTTACGTGCCTTAGTTGTTTGGATTAGTGACAACTTCGGTGATTCGGTAATTGAGTCTCATACTGAAGTATTTATTTTGACTGTTATTATTGATTAGCTATCCGTATAGTTTACGGGGGCGCGTAATATAAATCGCTAAGCGATTAGTGATTTAATTTGGTTTATATAAATATTCATACCCGATTTTATAACCGATTTAATTATTCCAGATCTTATTAGTTATTCGAAGATCGTGGGTTTTTTTGGTGATTTAATAAGTGGATGAGTTTCGAACCCCGACGTATTTATTTAGGCTTATATTATCTATTTTGTGTCCCATGTATTTTACGGGTTTACGCGTTATTATTTTTCGGTTTCCGGTATATTTTCAGAAATTTTTCCACATTATTATTATTTCATAAGTTTAAGGAAAATTGAATTATTATTATGATTAATTACGAAAAGGGAGACTTGATAAAGAAACGGAATTAGTTGTAATTAAAGACCATTTGAGGGTCACAAGTGTAATTATATATATATATATATATATATATATATATGGATACATGGGGGTTATTATGTGATTATGGAAAATGGGAAAGTCACTTGTGCAATTATAGATAAAGCAAAAGTTGTTTTGGTAATTAGCCTAAATATATATATGTGTATGATTGTTGTGAGAGAATGGGTGTGTGACCAGAGCTCTTCTTCTTCTCCATCTCTCTTTCACGCAACAGATTAACAGTTCTTCTCTACCTTCCCTTCATCGCCGATTGATGCGTGTGTATGCGTGAAAGGGGAGTTGTAGACGAGAGAAAGAGAGAGGGGGGGAGGGTGTTTGCGAAGTTGAGAGGCGGAGCCCTGAGGGAGGTCGACACAACAGCGACGATGATTACCATGGCTGGTGATGGTGGTGGGTTTGGCAGAGCGAGGTGGTGGTTCGTGATGAAGCAGTAGTTCGCAATCCAGAAAGAAACGACGTTGTGGCTAGGGTTTGGTTGTCGATCTGTGGTCGCTCGACAGAGGAGGGTGACGATGGCGTCATGGTGTCGCGAGCAGATGCGCGACGACGTGGTGGTGGTGGTGGTTCGTGCCATGGTGGCGCGAGATGAGCAGTGATGGACAAAACCGAGTTCGTCCAGACCGAGTTGGGTCAACTCAGTGCCGATTTGGGCTTCGTTTGGCGTGAAAGTTTGAGGATAGCTTGCTCCCGATGTCGTACACGATATATCCGAATTTGGTGCGAAACCATTGAATGGTTCGTAGGGAATTTCATATTTTAGGTATGATTTTTCGGTTTGGTTTTCGTTAGATTTGTTCAAATATGTTTCTCGATTGCTAACGGGTTTCAACTATATTGAATATGACGGTAAAGCGGTCGTTTCGGTCCGAGCGGGAAAATTTTCGAACAACTTTGGTTGACGGGTTCTATATTCAGGCGCTGGCATTGTTCACGGCGAGACAGTTCGGGACTGTTTGTAAGCGATTAAAATATGTGGGAATTTACATATATATATTCTTATATATATGCATATCTGACACTCACTGATAGTGCATAGAAAACGTTAATAAATCTTCGTTGCATGTTTATGGGTAAATAAAAACGTTTAATTATATTCCTAGTGATAGACAGAAATCTAGAGATTTTATAAAATTTACAGAATACCCATAAATGAATGAAATGATGTCGGAATTGGATATTCTTGTGGAGAAATTAAATAAATTAGTTCCCTTGAGAAACTAAATATATTATTTCTCGGAAAATTTACAATAATTATAAACCTATTTAAATTAAATCGATATAGGCGGTTTAGTACCCCTTGAGTTCGAAATTGGTTTATAGAAGGTGTATGTGAACGTAGATCCGGTTAATTGATTTTCCCCTATTATTTATATTTTATAGAAATTAAAAATATGTTAGGGGATTCACGAGAACGAGGGACGTCAAAACTTAAACCTGGTTCTAGTTCCCTCTTTGTTGATTTTCTCATAAATTATAAAGAAATTAAATTACGAATTTAAATTGTCTAATTGTCCCTGAGGTGGACTAATTTGAAAATAATAATTGAAAATTAAAGGCATGCTAGCATATAAAAGTTATAAAGATTGAGTAATCGAGAACCCGGGTATTTTTGAGATAAATGGAAGTGATTTACTGTATAATTTAAATTGTGAAGCATGTTTTGTATGAGATTGCTTGGCATTTATGCCATTTTATTGAGTATATTACATTCATGTGGAGACATTTGCATTCATACAACACCGTGGTGTATATATTGTTTCGGTGTAAGTTGCATGCCTCATTTATATCATGTACATGTATGGATTGTTGGAATTGTCGCAACAACTGGCCAGTGGGTGACTGGCACCCCGGGAGTTAGTATCTTTTGAATCCTAAGACTTAGGGAATGAGGACATATGTCTCACTTGCCGGTTCCGGACGGACTTGTGGTCTCCGTACTCTATTTGGCGACGCTCACCCTTCCTTGTGCGGCTTGTTAACCCCATAAGTGATCGGTTTGAGATTCCTGGTTATTTATTTTACCCTCATATAGACAAGGTTGCACTTGAGTTGCATTTGCATGATCATGAACATTGGCATTGCATGGATATTGCTGTTGAGATTATCTGTTATTATTGCTTATTGATATTGAGCAGGTTATGTTCGAGTTTTAATTAGAGATTTATATTATTCTTTTGGGCACTAGGGTACGGTGTTTGTGATTGATATTTTAACTGTGGTTAAATTATAATGAAAATTGTGAATTTCATAGTGTAAAGGAAATCGTGAAAACTTAAAGTTAAAAGGTGAAAAGTGAAAGTGACCTTGGGGCGTAAGGGTTCCCCATATGTTAGGCTCTAGTTGAGCTGGGTAGCAATATATTGAGACTTAGTTGAAATTGTGATTTTGGCCACATAGGCCTTTATGATTGGTGATTAGTATCATCACATGATGATTGATAGACCTCTCCGGTAGTGTGGAGTATTGTTCGGGTAAGGGTCGGATATAACTCATTAGTTTGACCATGTTTCTTTGGATTTTGTAATTTTGAGCTTATCGCTCATTCTCCCACTTTGACAGTGTATGAGTTATAGACGGTTCTTTACCGTGTTTATTTAAAATATCTTTCTGTAAGTACTCTTATGAAGTTAGTGAATTCTGGGCATGGTTTGTCCCTTTCTTGAAACCTAGGATATGGTTTGAATCTTTGGAGTCAAGTATTCAAAGTTTTGAAAACTTAAAGCTTTGGGATTTTTATAAAACGTGTTCTTTGTTTACCCCGATACTTGTTAACTATTTTTGGAAAGACAGAAGTTTAAATACCTGTTTTATAAAATATGTTTTGAATTCTAAGTACCAAGAGTTTCGGTAGAAATCCGTTTTTGAAAAAAAATTCAGAAAATTTCATTTAAAATTGTTTTGTAAAATCGGTGAATTTGAGCACGGGTTGCTCCTTATTTTAGAAATCTCGATGTTATTTCCGAGATATTGGCATCGTTAGAGGTCGATAAATCCAGGTTCCTCCTAACTTGTTGTCTGGGAATCCTTCCTGTGCCCGGTTTTATTTGGGCATTCTTTCAAAATTATTTTTATAAATTTTTAAATAAATGTTAAAGGTCTTAGGACTAGATTTGAGAGAAGTTTAAAAGTGATTTTAAAATGGTTGTCAGTTTGAACTCTAGTAGTTCTTCGTTCTCCTATAGTTATTCCTTGGGTTTGAGCCCGGACTTGTGATGTTGAGTTATGCACACCTAGTGTGATTCATGTTGTTTCAGTTGGGTTCGGAGATGTTGGAACCAAATAAGATTTGATTGGGTCCTAAATTTTTCTTAAAACTCGGTTGAATCATTCGGGGTTCAACGTTTTTCTTTAAAAAACTCGAGGACCATGGCATCTATTTGGGACTAAATTACTCCAATAACCCTTTCTAGTGCCTAGATAGACAGTGTGAGTTAGATATAGTTCGGTTAGTCACCGAATTCAGTGTGGGGTAGTATCTTCCCTTTTATATTTCTTCGAGTGAACGAGTTGGTTCACTGGTTATTGTAAGTAGAAGAACTGAATTAAAGATAGAAAATGTGAGAGCGACTTTCTCTCTAGGAATGATTTGATAGCGATGCTAGTTATGAGCGATGATCGAGTTGTGGGCATGGTTATGATGATTCACTTTCGGTAGTCCTAGTGAGTGATCTATTTACCTCCTAGGAACCTTGAGCAGCGTGCTAGGTGCACGGTATGGTAGATATTTAGTCCTTGTTGTATCTCTAGATGAGAGTGGAGTTCAGATTGGTTGTCTATAGGCCTAGGTGACATGTTTAGTTATTTATAGGACGTTATATATATATACACGTATACATGTGCTGTTTATATTTTCGTTGATCTGTAGTTCTTATGATATCCGTAGTGTACTTGAGGTTATTCATAGGGTCTCGGATTGGCGGGGTGCCATGTGAGACGATTGACTGGCCTAGGATAGATGCATGCACACGGGATGGTTAACCTTTTCTAGACGACTATGAGTGTGATGTTTTGATATTATGGTGAGCGCGTGGTTTTGATCATCCCCACAACAGGTTGCAGGTTTGCAGGTGGATGCAACACGACTTATCTAGTGGCGATGATACGGGTGATTTGGGACGGTAGTTTTGTTCCTCCTTCCGTAGTAATACCTGTGTATTCTTTTATTCTCTTGGGAGCCAGACTGTTGGCAGATTCCCTTGTGTTGTATCTTCAGTCCATGTATTAATTATTTTTGGGGTGCCATTGTATCTGTTCGACACTACCATTGAATTTTTATGTATTCTTATTTGAGCTTGGTGGCTCAGTCGGTTTTAGAAGGGTTGTGTAGAGGTATTGGTGTTCTTTTCCACTACCTCGGCCCTAGTAGGTTTTTTGAATGTTGGGTTGCATGCCATTGATTCTATTTCTGTTGTTATGGGCAGGTTATTCTGTAGAGATGTTTTTGGGTTGTCCGGATGTTCCATTTACAAACGAAACTCTGCCGGATTTTTGTTAGAATTTATTACTGAGTTTCTATCACTCAGGTGGCATGGAATATTTTGTTTTCATTCTTATTCCATGTATGTCGTTGTTGTTATTGATTCTAGTGGTCATTTTTCGTGACGTCATACCTCGGGATTCGCTGATTCTCCGGATTGGAGTCTCAGGAATAACGGGGCGTGACATATATACATACATATATATATGCAAAGAAAGATATACATAAATGGAATACCTGAAGAAGTGAAGAGTGTAATGAGAGGTTGGTTGAAGATAGAGAGAGAATGGGAGGAGGGAGAGAGAAACTTTCCTATTGTTGAAGCAAAGCTCATCCACTCAACTTCATACTCTCTATGTTTTTATGGGACAACACCTTCACTTTTTGGGGATTAATATTTTAATAATATTAAGGTTTTTTTACGGTTACCTCCCCTGAGTTTAGGTTTTTTATCAGGGACCTCCCCTGAGGGCACATTAGGAATTTCACACAATCCGTTAGGCGACTTGATGGTCCGTTAGCCCTAGGGGAGGTTTGTGATAAAATGTTTCATTTTTAAGGGAGGTAAGTGTTAAATTTGAAACCCCAGGGGAGGTCCATGATAAAAGGCCTAAATTCAGGGGAGGTAATTGTAAAAACCCTATATAAAATTTGAAAAAATATATATAAATTTTGAAACAAATATATAAAATTCGAAAAAAAATATATAAAATTTGAAAACAATATATTTTTTGAATTATATATATATTGTTTCTAATTTTATATATATATTTCGAATTATATATATTTTTAAAATTTATATTTTTTTGAATTTTATATATTTTTTCGAATTATATATATATTTTTGAAATTTAATATATTGTTTTTGAATTATATATTTGAAATTTATATATATTTTCGAATTATATATATATTCGAAATTATATTTTTTGAATTTCATATATTTTTTAATTTTTATATATTATTTTTTGAATTATATATGTTTTTTCAAAATTTAATACTATATATTTTTCTAATTATATATATATTCGAAATTTATATTGTTTTTGAATTATATATATATTTCAAAATATAATAGGGGTGCAATTGAGATTTACTATTAAAATTTAATAAAATAAGAATGGGTATAAAAGTCATTTATTTATATATTTTATTTTTTAAAACACATATATTTACAAAATGTTATTATAAATAAATAAAATGTCAAACCATTCCAAGTTACCAAACATGATTTGGTTTCAGAATTTCAGCCCATACCAACTCTACCAAACATGATTTGGTTTTTCAGCTTTATTTTTTCTCACACCAAAACCATCTGTACCAAACATAATTTCAGTTCAGAATAAAACTACATTAAACCCAACCCAAAACAAAACAAAAAACCAACATCACACCGGTTGCCAAACATGCCCTAAAAGCATCAGGTATGAGACTGGCTATGCCCCCACCCATTTGGCCAGTCACATAATCATTTTTTGTGATGTGGATAGTTAAAATTTGTAGCTAGCCATTTTGCATGGTATGGGAGTAGAGTTGGCAATTCGTGTCAATAGGTCGACCCACGTGTCAACAGGGTAATCTGATACTAATTGACATGAAAATCAAACATTTTAAATATGACACAATCCAACATGAAAAATAAAAAATAAAAAGTAAAAAATAATTTGAAATTGAATTTGACACGATTCAGTAAACGTTTATCAATATATTTCAATTCATGATCAATTAGAGAACAAAACAAATCAGCAAATAAATATAACAATAAATATTTTTTATGTTAAACGTGTCAAGTCGTGTCAGAAATTGCTAGCTCTATATGAGAGTGACTATAAGTGCCTGTTTGATGGAAGGAGTTGGTGCCAAATATATGGTTTTGGGCTAAAATTCGTGGCCCAACCCATGTTTGGTAATCTTGGTGTTGGTGTAACAGTGTCAAACCATTGATACTAAATGCCCCATTTTTCACACCATTTCAATATATGGTTTTGTGTGGTTTGGTTTTGTTTTCTCACATTAAAATCATTCTTTAACCCAAACCAATTCAATTTGGTGTACCATTATTTAACCCAAACCAATTCATTTATAATATTATATATATATATATATATATAAATTCGAAAAATAAAATATTTATGAAAAAATAAAATATTTCAAAAAAATCAAACGAAAAAATATATTTCGGGAAAACAAATATTTTCTGGAAAAAATAAAATATAATAAAAATATATTTATTATTTTTTAAAAAATATACAAATTATATGTATTTTTACTGAAATCTTTTATTTTTTCAAAATATATATTTTTTGAAATATCTTATATAAAATATTTTATCTATAAATATTTCGAAAAAAATTAAATATTTCAAAAAAATTAAATATTTATATATTTTATTTTTTAAAACATATATATTTACAAAATGTTATTTTAAATAAATAAAATGTCAAACTATTCCAAGTTACCAAATATGATTGGTTTTTGAATTTCAGCCCATATACCGACTCTACTAAACATGGTTTGGTTTTTCAACTTTATTTTTTCTCACACCAAAACCATCTGCACCAAATATAGTTTCAGCTCAGAATAAAACCACTTCAAACCCAACCCAACCCAAAACCAAAAACCAATACCGTACCGCACCGGTTGCCAAACATGCACTAAGTGGGATTCATTTCATCTTGTTTTGACTTACTAATACACTATATATATCTTTTATATACACTTGTGGGGCGTATTTTAATTTTTTGGTATCTTTTCTCATTTTTATACATTTGTGAGGCCTGGCCACCTATCTTCCTAACTACCTAAATGGTTAACACACCTAGGGATGCAAATGAACCGAGTCGAGCCGAGCTTTGGAATATTCAAGCTCGGTTCATTTACTAAACGATCCTAGAAAATGTGTTCAAGCTTGGCTCATTTGCTTAACGAACGAGCCCGAGCTGAACGCCATATTTAACTAGCCGAGCCCGAGCTTGTTCACGAACGACTCGTTTCAGTGCAACATATATTAATATTCCTAATAGTTGTCTGGATTGAGTTGTTGCATGTCTGTTTTAACATATTTTCACTAGTATAATTTTTATGTTATGACCGCCTAATTTCTATAATATTTTCACACTAATCTTCATAATTTATTCAATTTGAACACTTTATTTTGTCAAATATGATATAATTTTACTATTTAACTTAGACGAGCCTGTTCATGAGTTTGGCGAGCCGAACTTAGTAATGTTCAAGCTCGGCTCGTTTACTAAACGAGCCTAAAAATTGTGCTCAGACTCGGTTCGTTTACTAAACGAACGAGCACGAGTCGAGCTCTTAACGAGCCGAACCCGAGCCTGCTCACGAACGGCTCGGTTCATTTACAGCCCTAAACACACCCAACCCCGGGGGGGGGGGGGGGGGGGGGGCATTAACTAAATTTTTATGTAATATAAATGTATATTAATGAACAATTGATATATTTATTATAAATATAAAACTAGCTAAAATTTAACCTATTTTCTAAAAAATAAAATAAACATATATATATTGGTATCTATCTAATCATTACAAAAAAAAATAAAAAAACAGAAAAATTGGAAACTGATATCAAAATTCAATTTGAAGGCTTTTTGTAGAATAAAATTATCTATTATAGAATTTGAACAATGTTTTTCAATATTAATAGGAAAATAACTTGCAAGTGAAACCCGTCTTCTATCTTTAACGAAGTTATGTTTTGACAAGTTTAATCCTAAAAAAAATTATCGTTCCCAAAATTTACAAGTACCAATTTAATTAGCTCATCTATTAATTTTAAGTTCATCTAGAGCTATGAAATGAGCATTTTTAATGAATTAAACATATTGCAATTCATTATAATTGATATTCTTTAATTAAAAAATGCTAAATATTTTAAAACTAATGCCAATATATAATCATGAATGATGGGATGAATATATGAGCCAAGTACAAATTTTATTAGCTCATCTATTAATCTCAAGTTCATTTAGAGCTATCAAATGAGCAATTTTAATGAATTAAACATATTGCAATCCATTATAATTGATATTCTTTAGTTAAATAATGCTAAACATTTTGAAACTAATGTCAATATATAATCATAAATGATGGAATGAATATATGACCGGATGTGTTTCGAAATTAAAACAAATAAATAAATATAATAAAAAAAGTAAGAGTTTATATTTTGGTAATAGAATTGTAGTGATGTTAAATTTGGAACTTAATTAATCAACAAAGTTAGAATGAAAATAAATTAATGTAAAAATCTTAACCTTTATTGATTTGTGATTCTTTAGTATTATTTTTATTTATGCTAACAATAGAATTTATTTTTATTTTTTTTGCAAATTATTGGGCCTTGTAATTTTTGTTAGAGGGGCCAATAATATATACAATTCATTTTATTCTTATAATTTATATATAGTAGTAAAAGTTTTTGAAAATCTTGGGGGGCATGCCCCCCTCCCTCCGCCCCTGAGCTTACCGATGCCCTAACTTACTTGTTATGATAAAAAAATAAAATAAAAATAAGAAGCACTTGTCACTATGTAACATAATAGGATTTTATGTGGATAACAAATTAATGGGTTTGTTGGGGATAAGAGTGCCAGTTTTGACAATAATGGGAGTGTGATAAAAAATCCCATAAGGCAAAACATTATAGTTAGAGAGAGGTAGAGAGCCATCTGTCATTGACAAGGACTCTATCTAATTTCCTAGAGATATTAGAGCATCCTCATCTTTTGTTGGACCATGTGTGGTATATACCATTAAATCTAAGATTAGAGATCTCAGTGTGATGAATGCAATCCCTAAACTTTTGCATTCTAGTGTTCCAAGCTCCAGAACCTCTATAGTTCTCATTAGGGTGAGTGATAGTATTAAAATCCCCAATAATAATCCAAGGGGTATGGGTGGAAGATGAAGCAAAATAGATGAGATCACTCCATAAATGTCTTCTCTGTGCAGTAGTGTTAAAAGCATAAACAAAAGAGACATTGAAAGAGTTTTGATAATTCACCTCAGTTAGATTAATGTGAATGGCTTGAGCAAAACAACCATTCAAATCAGCCCTTAGCCAATAAGGATTGTACAAGATCCAAACTCTTCCCAAACCAGAGTGGGTGTAGTTGCGGATGATCTCCCAGTTAGGAACAATGGCTTTGTGGATTGAATCAACATTGTCTATCTGGACTTTGGTTTCCATCACAACAAAAATATGAACATGTTGTTCATCAATGAGCTTCTTAACAACAATTTGTTTTTCAGGGGAATTGAGTCCTCTAATATTTCAAGCTCCTATAATCATTGAGAGAAGGTTTGAGGGAGTAATCCAGTGAGTCCTAGAATAGGAGCTTTTGGGCCTAATTTACCATTTTTCATCTTCATCTTCTTATTCTTTTTACTCTGTCTGCTATTGGTAGTGCTAAAGATACTGATACTAGTTGAGCAGTTAGAATATTGAGGAGAGTTGAAGCTTAAAGCATACACTCCAGGGTTAGAAGGATTAGTTGGTGTAGTTCAATGTCCTGTTGATCATTATTTAACCCAATGGTTCCATGGTAAGGAGTATCATTGGTTTTGTTGTTGTTTATGTGCTTGCTTTTCCCAACTTCAATCCACTCATCATCTTTAGCTGTTTCATCAGGAATGACACCAGTAGTCACAACATCAAGATTAGTTGTTGGGTGAGTGGGAATGGGAGACTACTCACCCACTTCCACAACATTAATAGAAGCAGGCTCACCCATATCCACATCATTAACAGAGGCAGATCATTTGTTCTCCAAGTGCCTAAAACAGTTACACGAGGCACACATTTGCGGCTTCCATTGGAACTCAGCAACAATGTTGTAAAATTTTCCATTTCTGGTGATTTGGAAGTTTTCCACTAAGGGCTTGGAATCATTAACTTCAATACATAATCGAACAAATATAATTCTTTTTTTTTTTGTTTCAGTGAGAGAGTCAGGAAATAAAGGTCTACCAACACAGCTAGCAATAATGCCCAACCCCTTCTCAGTCCAACAGTCAAGAGGAATGTTATATAGCTTCACCCACAAGGGGATTAGTTTACATGTTTCTTTTGTGAACTCAAATCCTTGGTGCCATTTTCTAAGGATCAAAGGTCTTCCCAAGATCAAGCAGGGTCCAAAAGTAAGGATTGATGAACAAACATTATCATTGGTGAATCTGAATATGTAGAAGCCTTTGTCATCAGCTAACACTTCTTCCAGTCCTTTTGTGCCCAAGAGTTTCATAACAATGGATTGAACAAGAGGGTAAGGGAGTATTTTCTGTAAAAAATGACCCACAAGGCAACATCTTCATTGCTTTGCTCCTTCCTCAGCAACATCCATAGGAATTTCGACAACTGTTGGGAACCCATTGACAAGAGGAGGCGCGTGGAAGTCAAGCTTCATTTTAGCTATCTCAATGCTAGGTCCAACAGCTATGGAAGCCCAAGATAGGGAAGTCAGTTCTGGAATAGTGTTTGAAGTTGGAATTTGTGAGGAAATACCATTTCGAGGTGTCTGACCCACACTTTGTCCCTTGTTAAGGGGAAAAACAGGTTCAGTGTTTGACTTTGTGTGCTGGATGGGCTGGTAGGTGGGATTTGACCCTTCATGGTGCTTTCCTTATTCACCCGCGTGTGGAACAAGTGGAGCTTTAATAGGTTGGAAACCTCTGCCAGAACGCCGACCAACTCCTCTTCCTCCATTGTTCCCACCTCTTCCTCTGAAAGCTCATTCATTGATGGTGTCAGTAAGAGCATGGGGGTTTGGCTTGTAGCCAGGCTGCTGATATTTAAGTAGAGATGTCTCAATATCTGCAATCTTTTCCCTAGCAATTCTGAGATCCTCTTTTGCACGAGAGAGCTCCAATGCATTGTTAGATGTAAGAAGGGTGGTTGTCCCAGTGGGAGTGGGCATGGAAATGGTGGAGAAAGAACCATGGTTTTCCATGGAGAGAAAAAGACCAAGAAAATGAGGAAGGGGGCAAAGGTGGTTGGGAGAGCACAAAGATGATCATGGTGGTGAAAGAAGGGAGATGTTGGCCATTTGATTAGTTAATCATACTCAAAATTTTCAACACACTAGCAAATGAGAAAAAATAAAACTCTTAATAGGAATGAGTTATGTGACATTTCTATCAGAGTCATTGCTGCAAAAGAGGCTTTGGATAATTGTCAAGTAAAGCTTGATATGAACCCTGCTGATGATGAGGTTAGAAGAGAAGAGGGGCATCTTTTTAATGCTTACATTAAAGCTATCAAAGCTGAAGAGATATTTTTCAAGCAGAAATCAAGAATCAAGTGGTTGAATGAGGGGGATAAGAATACTAAATTCTTTATGAAATCCTTCAATTCTAGATGTAACAGAAAGAGAATTTGTACCCTCAAATTGAGGGATGACACTACTACAAACTCCATTCCTACCATCAAACAAGAAACCATTGATCACTTATATTTTCTCCTTGGTACTTCTTCTCTTGCCTACCCTGGTATTGATGCTATCAAAGATGTTTACTCCAAAGTTATCCCTGGTGAATCTTTGCCCTCTCTCATTGAAATCCCTAGCCTTGATGACATCCACAAGTGTTTCTTTGACCTTGGATCTTCCAAAGCCCTTGGGCCTGATGAATATAATGCTCTATTTTTTAAAAAGGCTTGGGTTGTGATTGGCTTAAATGTTTCCAAAGCTATTCAAGAGTTCTTTATTAATGGCAAAATGCTCAAAGTTATCAACTCAACCTCCCTCACTTTAGTTCCAAAATGTCTTAACCCTTCATCAATGCATGACTTCAGGCCCATTTCTTGTTGTAACACTATTTATAAGGTTATCTCAAAGTTCTTAGTCATGAAATTGCAAAAGCTCCTTCCTTCCCTCATTGACAAGCCTCAAACAACCTTCATTAAAGGAAGAAGGTTAGGGGGATGGCTTCCTTATTGATCAAGAGTTATTGTATGGGTACCACCTCAATTCAAGCATTCCAACGTGCACTATGAAGATTGATTTGCACAAGGCTTTTGACATTGTCCATTGGCAATTCCTTCTTGACACTTTGAAAGTCCTTTAATTTCCAATTGCTTTCATTAATTGGATTAAGGCATGTATTTGTACTACTGCTTTTTCAGTTTCTATCAATGGAGAATTGGAAGGCTTCTTCAAAGGTGTTGAAGGCCTTAGGCAAGGGGACCCTCTATCCCCCTTTCTTTTTGTCATGGTAATGGATGTGCTCTCATCCTCCCTTCAAGATGCTACTGAAAAGGACCCTAACTTTCTCTTTCATTGGAGATGCCAGAAGAATAAAATTACCCCTCTTTGTTTTGCTGATGACCTTATGGTCTTCAGTCATGGAGATGCCCATTATGTCAACACCCTTTTCAAAGGCTTCCATCAATTCACTTTGCTCTCTGGTCTAAGTCCCAATTGCTCTAAAAGTTCAATCTTTTTCTCTGGAGTTTCTGATGCTGATAAAGCTTGTGTGATGAGATAAGTGGGATTTGCCCAAGGCTGCTTCCCCTTCAGATATCTGGGGCTCCCTCTTTCTTCTTCAAGGCTCAAGTCCAATGAGATTAGAAGTATAGTGGAAAAAATTACTTGCAGAATCACTTCATGGACTGCTAAATTCTTGAGTTATGCTGGAATAACCACTTGATCAAAGCCATTCTTGTTAGAATTCATTTCTTTTGGAGTTCTCACATGGTGATTCCTCTCCAAGCTATCAAGAACATCAGCACAATTCTGAGTAAATTCTTGTGGACAAGCAAGGATATGAAGCTTAGTGGAGCTAAAGTCAGTTGGCAAGTTGTGTGTAGGCCCAAGGAAGTTGGAGGGCTTGGCCTTCCCAATCTCACTCATCTCAACAGAATTGCATGTCTAAAGCATATATGGCATTGCTTGAATGATGAATGACATTCTTTATGGTTTGATTGGGTCAAAGCTAACCTAATCAAGTATGACACCTTCTGAAATATTAAGGCTTCTCCTCTAAGATCCTGGAATTGGAGGAGACTGCTTAAAGTTAAGGGTCTTGCTAAACTCTTCACCTTCTCAAAGATTGGTACTGGTAAAAGCACTTTCTTGTTGTTTGACTATTGGTTACCAAAAGGAGCTCTTTATCATAACTATGACAACTTTGACAATCTAGCTTTTGCAAACTCAAGATAAAAAGCTAACTCTAAAGTGGTTAGACTTATCATTGACTACTAGTGGAGAATTCCCCCTTCTCTTTCTAGAAGAGTTCCTAAGGAGTGGTTTGAAAATCTCCTTTCTATTAATCGTGGTGTTAATGACAGAATCACTTGGACTCTATCAACTACTGGATGCTTCAATTTCAAACAGACTTTTTTAGCTCCACTTCTTCCTTCTATAGGATGTCCAAGGCAACATTCTTTATGGTTTCAACACCATATTCCAAGACATGCTTTCATAGCATGGTTGGCCATTCAAGGAAGACTCAGAACCAAGGATAAGCCTGGGACTCCCTCTATCTCTACTCTCTATTGTTTATGTGGAGTGGTAAATAAGACTCATGATCACCTTTTTTTTTTTCATGCTCTTTCTCCCAAAGAGTATGGCAATAATGTCAAAATATTTGTGGTGTGCACTTGGGGGTGACCTCTATTGGTGAAATCATTGATTGAGCTTTTACTGTTTGGGACAAAAGATCTTCTGATATTAGAGGAACTGTGTTTAGGCTCTGCTTTGCCGCTTCTATCTACTTCATATGGAGGGAAAGAAACTGCAGGACTTTTGCTTCAAAGTACTCTTCTTCAAGGAGCCTTTGCATGAGAATAAAGGAGGATGTTAGACTTGTTCTTGCTACTTTCAAGCTCAAAAACAACAGGCTCAATAGAGAAATTGTTTCTGCTTGGTCGCTTCCTAGCTATACTATAGTGGTTGTTTAATCCTTTTGTTTTTGAGTCCTTTTGTTGGTGTTCTGAGTCTTAGGCTCAGGCTCTTTCTATAGGGGTGATTAACTTTGGTGTTTTGTGCTTATGCTCTTTCCCCCTTGTGTTTTCTTTTTGGTCTTTATGGCTTGTATTCTTTTCTTGTTCTCTTTTGGTTCTAATATACTTTGATTTACTGGAAAAAAAAATTTAATGGGTTTGTGCATTTCTTCTCAGGGGAAAACAAAAAAGAAGACAAAATTAATTATGTTTATAACTTTATATCAGTAGATGTTGATTAATATGAAGCAAAATAAACATAATTATTTGCACTAAGATATGACATACATTATTCGAAGTGATGTATATATTTTACACCCGTTAGTAATATGTTAATATCACAATGTAATCGAATAGCAAATACGAGTATAAAAAGCATTGGAACTTGGATCATGGTATCATTGATATGTACAATCGTAGTCCACATATATACAAACAGTTAACATTGTTAAAAACTCTGACAACTTTTTTAATTGATTGAATCCTTATCGTTTAGGGTGCGTTTGGAAACTAGTGTTTTCGTTTTCGCTTTTTATCTCTTGAGAACAAATTTTTTTTTTGTTCTTGTCCTAAGGGTATTCCGGAAACAAAAACGCGTTTGGTTAGAAAATTTGTCTAAAAAATTTTCAAGAACAAAAAACAAAAAAAGTTGTTTGGCAGACCTTGTTTTTTCAGAAATTTTGAGAACAAAAACAGAAAAACATGTTTGGCAGGCCTGAATTTTCAAGAACAAAAACAGGAAAACATGTTTGGCAGCGACTGTTTTCCCTTACTTTCTGAGAACAAAAACACAAAAACATGTTTGGCGAGTTGAAGTTTTTTTTAAAAGATTTTACTTAAATCTTGCTTGAAATTGAGAAAATTCATACAACAACTTCCCCTAAAAATTACTAATAGTAAAAAAAAAATTATTTAATTAAGTAGCAATAAATATAAGAAAGAGAAAAAAAAATTGACATGATTATTTTCATACCCACCATATTTTACATATATACTACTCCATAAATGTCAATAATATTTTACAACATCATCTCATACTTTGAAAAGTAAAGCAAATTAATTATAAAAAGTTAAAATACATTCAATATGCAATGGTAGTAAACATTTGTTAAAATTAAAATACATTCAGTTACACAATCTAAAAAAGTTAATACGCATACAAATTTATTACAATCATCCAATAGTTCAAACTACAGAAAATGGTACACTACTGTCTATTATTCCAAATCTCACCAGCTATATTATCGCGAAACTCTTGCATAAATTGGGTGCCGTGATGACCTTGTAAGACCTCACCATCATCATCATCATCATCTTCACCATCAGCATTATCTCCATCATTGGCCCCATCCCCATCACCCACGTTCTGGACCTCTGTATCATCAAATATGTTATCTGGTTGTCCAAGCAACCTTATGCATTTGTGCATAACACAACAAGCCATGACAAATTTAACTTGCGTTGGGAACTTGTAGGGACGCATTATCCTAAGTATTGGAAACCGTTGTTTAAGCATGCCGAAACATCTCTCAATGACATTCCGCAGTGACGAATGCATGAAATTGAACATTTCCTCCTTGCCTCGATATCTATTGTTAACTGCTTGAAATTCGGGCAAGTGATATCTATATCCTCGGTAGGGGGCAAGAAATCCCGGTTTATTGGCATATCCCGAATCGACCAAATAATATTTTCCTAACATATCCACAAATAAAATAAATCAAGAAGCATTTCAAATAATTAAACAATTTCAAATAATTAAACAACATACTTTTTAAAATATTAGAATATGAGGATGAGGTTTTACCTTGTGGCGCTTTGGGAAACCTCCATTCCGGTCTCGCAATGCATTCATTTAATATTCGTGCATCATTTGCTGACCCTTCCCACCCTGCTACGACATATGTGAATAACATGTCGAACGAACAAACGGCCATAACATTCTGCGATGGAAATCCTTTCCTACCTCTATATGGATGTACCTTGTCGGCATCTAAATGGGTAGGCACATGGGTGCCGTCTATTGCGCCCACGCAATCTCGAAATGGATGGTATCTCAGGCCTTTGTTCACAATATGTTGTGGAGTTTGGCTCATGTTAGGAGGGATAATGATTTCATTCCCAAGAAGTCCAACCACATGAAGTACCCTGTGTATGTGTCGGTAAATGGTTTCAGTTGAATGCTGAAATCTTTCGGCAACTATCCGATTCGTGAGACTATGGCTTAGGGTTATTAAGAAAATGGCAACTTGTTCCATTACGTCTACGCCTCTAGATTCAGTTAACCCTAAAGACTTTAACTTGTCACATAAACTCCGAAAGGCGGAGGGTTGCATCCGGAGACTTTCATGACATCTATCCGAATGGCCATTTAGTATCTCAATAACATATGCCTTACCCTTCAAAATCGAATTCCTACATGGCATTCGCTCATTCTCTATCTCCATATAATACAAATCCAATATCATGCAAACGCCGCGAATTGAATGATCTCGCAGGGAATCATCAAGACAATGAGGTGTTAGCTCATTATTAAACGAATTCAACAGGTAGCGTGCTTCCCTGCTCATAATGGTCTTGATTTACCTAATAATAACAAATATAGAAAAATTATCATGTCATGCATTCATAACACTTTAAAAATAATAATAACATTGGAGTAAACACTAAAAATATAATAAATTAAAAACAATATAAGACATATTAGAAATCAGTAGCATTAAATTGGAATTGTATTAGAAATTTTAAATAGCTTTGCAGCCCAGTTTATTAAACTCGTCTCACTGGTTCCAGTTTATTTCAATTACTGGATCCCTGTTTTCTTTTCCATGGAGCTCCTCTCCCTGTAAGTCTGATTTTGAAGGAAGATTTAGATTTAATGTTCCAGAATTATTTCAAGCTTGAGCATAATTCCAACTTGACCGAGGCCCCCACCATTTTCAAGCTCCTAAACTGCAGTACCATTTTATGTTACTTGGCATGAATTTCAATTTTGTTGTTATGTTGTCCACCTTTACCTCCATATAACTGAACATAGATACATATAACATGCAACTTCAATCATGCATAAATTACATATTGATTTCAAAGGAAGGAATGAATTTCTCCTAAGAAGAACAACAAGTTTGCATCAGTGAAGTTATCATGTTAAAAGATTGACCTTTATGCACAAAAACTGGATACCTTCACACTTCATGCAATACTAAACTCATATGGAAAAGGTAAGCAAGTTTATAAATTTACAGTAGCTAAAACATAACAACAATTCAAATAACATAGATACTACAGTCATCCAAATAAAAAACATAACAACAATCCAAATACAAGTGTACTACAGTCATAATAAATAAAAGAAAATAAAAATCATCCAAATGATATCATAGTACTCAACGATACAGTCATCCAAATAAAGTACGAAAGACTCCCCCTCTAAGAAAGACCCATCGCCCAATCACGCTTCCTATCATTTGAAACTTTGAGAAAGAATTTCCGGAGTGCCTCAGACTTTTCCAACGCCATCACAGCCTTAGAATAATGCACACTATCTACTCCCTCTAGAGTGTCTAAGAGTTCAATACACACTAGAAACTCATCGTATGGCTTCTTAGAGGGGGAGGTGGCCTCATCATTATGACTCTCAGGGGTATCCTTTCGGGGAGTTGACTTTGATCCTGATTCCTTAAAGGCACTTACCACACTTTGTGATGATTTCTCAAATTTCTCATCTCTTTTCTCTGATGTCTTCTCAATGACCCTCATGAAATCATACATTGCTTTAATCATACCTTCTTCCCTATTTTTCTTACGTTTTGGGCCAGGACTCCTCATGAGCTCATCAAATTCAATATCATCATCCCCAATAACTACTGGAACTGGGCGGGTGGAGGACTCTGGGAAGGATTCCGGTATCATAGTCGAAGGTATGGCATGTTCACCCGTAGCTTCCCCGTATTCGTCTATAACGCTCAATTGCCTATGGTACACGAACGGCTTACCCATAAATTTGCTTTTACACCCAGCGATTTCCTAAAAACGAAAACATAAGATTTTTAATTATACAGTCATTACTAATCACAATTATAAACGCATTGTAAATTATAGAAAATTTAATATTATAAATTACCTTGTCTAGAGTATCCCATTGTTCGAGGGCCATGGTCACCAACCCAGTAGTAGGGTCAAAACCAACTCCTGATTTTGCCTTGACTCTTTTGAACTTCCTCCAAATTGGTCTTTCCCTATTCCATTTGCCCCTAACTTTTTTCATTATGTAATCTTTTCCAAAAGCAGCTTGAAGGGCATTAACAATATTTTCCCAACCAGTTTTCGTAAATGTGCCCTTACCAGTCCCGTTACCAAGGTTTATTTGCTCTTCCATTAAGTTCAACAACTTCTCATACTGCGCCTTACCCCAAAGTTTACTATCCTCTAACACTCCAGTCTGATTTTCACTCGCAGTACCTTCCTCTACATTAGTATCCATCTACAGTTATACAAATGATGAACTTTAATTTAACAGAGGATTAGAATTCGCACCTCTTGATAATCTAAAGTTTTTTGCAAATTACATAAAACTATCAACGTCATCTAAAGGTCACAACAAGCAACAATTGGATCACTGTTTTTTTGTTAATTTTTTAAAAGAAACCAGATTCAAATTCAAGAAGTAATAGTGTACCATTTCCTTAAGGTTGCAACTGGCAATGAAACATTAACAAGTAGAAAATACACATATTTACATATATGGGACTTGTAAACTTTTGAGTTATCAAAGAATATGTCAAGACTAACAAATCTATTTGGAAGAAGTTTCTCTAGATAGAATACAGAGCTCCTTGAAGGGAATTAAAAAGATAATTTAACTTCAAGAAACTAATACTCACCAAAATAAGGAACTCTTGCAATAGTTTCCAATACAAAAAACCTTGGATAGTCTCGGTTATGGTATAGAGTATCAAGTATCTTTACCACTGAATCCTGGAATGATTCACAAAACTATGATAAGCAAAAAGTGCAAACTTCCAGTAAGTACGCAGCCAAGCATAGTCAAAATAAATAAGCAGGCTAGTCAAATTTTTAACTTCTCAAGATAATGAAACAAGGTAGCCTAGGCACCGGAGGTACCAAATGTGAGTTAAAAACACTGAAATTGTAAACAATACACCGGATGTGAGGTAAGTCAGCACTAACAATGGGAAATCCAATAGAAAAATTACAGATTGTTTGAATCCGTCAATCAACTAATAATTAAGATTGACACAACATGGGAAACAATTATGAGATTATAAACTACAACAGTGTATATCATTCCAACAAAATAAAGAGGAATCGTCTATTGTCACAAGATCAACTAAAAAACACACCCAAATGTCATATTTAGCAGATTCCATTATCAAAAAGAATCTCAAAAGGAAAAATCAAATCATGGGTACAATTTTGAGTCATATCCTCCTTTAACATGAACCTATAACCAAAAGGTTATAGGTTTACAAATCCAGTTTTTAGCAAAACGAAGAAAGAAAAAAAACTTGAAAATAAATAGGAGTGAAGATCTTGTACCAGTCACGAAGATGATTTTGCTTCCTCAAGCAAATTCCTTTTCTTCTCCTCTTTCCAAAATTCTAATGCTAAGAAACTGATTTGAAATGTTCCACGAATCAACTGTTCTGCATGAAAAAATGGGTCATATGAAAACTGACTTCAATTATATACACAAATATAATTGACTAGTTAATATTCTAATAACAAACTTGTGTACTAATCTGAGTATATGTACATATAGTATATTTACCAAGCAAAATTACAATAATAGCTTTTCCCATTATCAAACTTCAATACAAAATGTAAGTTAGCGCATTGCAATTTCCAAGGATATTCATGGTAGGCTCTAAAGATAACCAGTTTTATAAATTACACATCTTTAATGCATGCAATCCTAGGAGAAATTAAACATTTGTTATACTCCAAGGTTAATATTTTGCCTGAATTTAAGTGCTTCTATTAGAAAATTATCATATGAATACAAAATTTGGAAATTCTGATGAAAATACAACACTTTAACCATTATAAAATAGAATGCCTCTGAGGAGACTCCACACTCCATCCTTCAGATCTGCTTCCACAAGTAATTATTGTGATAAAAATACAACACTATAAAATATAAAATTTATCATACTGAAATTAATTAAACAAAACAAAACAAAACCTATACACTTTAATCTTAAGTCCAATATATGTATAAAGTTCAATATATACAGTCCACAACTAGAATCGCATACTAGTTCTACTAAATTCAATTTTGTTCTCCTTGATTTCTAACTCTTGCTTTACGAACACTGAAGAGTAATAACTACACATAATGGACTGATAATATTTCTCAACATGACAAACTTTATTTTCATTTACAGACAAACTTTATTTTCATTTACAGAAGTAAATGTGGAGAAGCAAAAAAACCATATACATTGATCACAGTAGGAACATCACTTCAACAGTCGATTGACTAGAACTTTAATTCAGAGTCAATAACATATACAAGAGAAAAATCTGGTAAATTAGGCAAGAAATCGCCAAAATCCAAAATTTAATAGTCGATTTATATGCATTATAACAAAAATTACAAGAAATCCATACTCCAAATATTGATCTCCCACACAATAACCTAAACATTATATATATATATATATATATATATGTGTGTGTGTGTGTGTGTGTGTATGTATGTATATCTCAACACATCGAACCACACCTAAGTATAGTATTGGACTATGTGAATTTGTATAATTGACTATATATACGCACAACAAATTCATACATATATATAGAACTTGCAGAGAAAGGGTTCACTTCCTCTTCATCGAAATGATAGGAATCGTAACGACCGGCCATAAGAGAGAATCAGAAGAGATTGAGAGATTTGAGGAGTGAACGACTGAGATGAAGATGAATTGAGGAATTTGAGAGATTTGTTTATCGGTGGATTGGAAATGAAGAAAGAAAAAGTTTGATTTCTGTGAATAATGTGGCTTTATATTTTATATGCATCTATATATATATATATATGTATATATATTCGCAGTGAAAGTGAAAATTGCCAGAAATTATTAACGGGGTTACAAATTTGAAAGGGGTTTCAAAACCCAAATCCCAAATCGCATACATATACACACATAAACGACATCAAGGGCTTGAAACCAAAGTAGATCTGATGAATTTCGAAACAAACCCTAGTTCCTAGAAGAGAAGTAAGAACAAACCCTAGCCAAATGATCGGTGAATACCTGTCTTGCTTCGCTACTAAGGTGAATCAAAGGCTTTCTCCACGCAATTTCGATCGATGCATGGCCGATTTGGAGAGATGCTTGATGAGAAGTTAGTCGCCGCCTCACGAAGAAGAAACCCTAGAACACGTTTTCTTTTTCTGCTTCAGAATAATTTTTATTTTCCTTCTCAAAAGTAGAGTCAAAAGAAGAGACATATGGGAACATGCACACTGAAAAAACTGTAAGAACATCATTTTTATGTTCTTGAAATTGGGCCATTTTGAGTCCGTGTTCTTTTACTGTGTATGGAGAAGATGTGGGCCAAAAAACGTACCAAACACATTCTTGTTCTCATTTTAGAGGGAAAAAACAAAAACGAGAACAAAAATGGGCTATCCAAACAGGCCCTTAGTAGTTTATTTATTTTCATTTCTCTTTTATAATTAGAATTTAATTTAAAGGAATTAGGCATAAATCAATGCTTCTCTATTCTTGAAATTAAATATAAAAAGGTAGAAACCTAGATAAGACTTCCATTCATTGTAGGCCGTGTGACTTAGGATAAATTCTTCAAATTAAATATAAAAAGGTAGAAATGCTTATTCTTGTTATTAAGGGAGGTGGCTATCGGGTCATGGCCAATTTTTAGTATGTGTGACTTAGGATAAATGCTAAATTGTGGTACATAGTACAAGGTTGCTAGCTAATACTAATAAAATATATTAGTGTTTCGCATACTAGGGTCCGGAGCGTTTAACCCCTACATAGTGTATATAATATTCTTATAATTCTTTTAGATTTTATTATTTAAAAATATGTGCGTTTTGCCCCTATCGTGATATGATTTGTCTAAAATATCCCTAGAATAAGTTTTTTAAAAAAATAAAAAAGAAAAATATTTAAAAAAGAAAAACGAAAACAAAAAATATGTTTATAAAAAAATATATTTAAGAAAATCATCAACAAACCTATTACATTTTTTTTTCAAAAATATTAAAATAATTTTGAAAAAATAATAAGCCTTTTATTAAAAAATTATTTATTTATTTATTTAACATTTGATTAAAAAAATTAATCCAATTTAGTTTTTTATTGAAAATAAAATAAAATTACAAAATAAAACAAAAAAAATAAAAATATGTTTATAAAAAATATATTTAACAAAATTATCAACAAAAAAATTACAATTTTATTTTTAAAAATTGAAAAAAAAACAATATTGTTAAAAAAAAATTTAAATTTTTATTTATTTATTTATGATTAAAAAAATTAAGCTGGTTTCTTTCAAATTTTTTATTTTTATTTAATTATTTTATTTCTTTATCATTTTATTATACATTATTTATTATTAGTTCAATATTTATTATGTTTATTAGGTTAGAAGGGGTATTTTAAGATTTTCATATTATTTTAAATCAGAATGGGGTAAGTTGCAATATTTTTAAAATAGAATAAATTTAAACACACATTTTGCAATAAATGGAAATTTTGAGTACCTAATATGAAACTATAGGAATTGTTTTGCAAATAACCCTGGTATTAGGGATGGCAACGGGTCGGGTTTGGGACGGGTTTGGCTAATACCATTACCACCTCATTTAAAAATTACTAATACCAAATCCGCCCCAAACCCGTGACGGGTTGTAATCAGTAATACCATTACCACCCATCGGTATAAACGGGTTCCATCGGGTTACCATCAGTTGTACTAAATTATTTCTAATAAATTAGAATCACAATTGATTTACTAAATTATTTGATAACAAATTAAGTTATAATGCGTTTGATGACAAATTAAGTTATAAGCTAAGTATCTCTCTCTTATTCTAGGCATATATTATGCTTTACGTTATAAACCAAATATCCCACATATTTAGACAAACAAATGTATATATACACATATTGACTGAAATTCTTCCAAAAAATATATATATATATAGATGTCAGCACTAGGAATCAGATTAATGAGTTATATATAGACAAAGACGCACATATATATATATAATTAAAATTAAAATTAAAATCGTAAACGGGTTGGGGTCGGGTTACCAACGGGTTTTTCAGAAAACCCAAACCCGACCCGACCCCGCTTCGGGTTTTAATTTTGGATACCAAACCCGTCCCAAACCCGTTTATAAATTTACCAAACCCGCCCCAATCGGGTTGGGACGGGTCGAAACCCGGTCGGGTCGGACCATTTTATCATCCCTACCTGGTATACCCACTACCCGCCCATATTATTATATATACATATATATATATGAGTGTGTATGTGTGATTTAATACAGCAGGGTATCTATAAGATATGGGACCATGCAGTCTTAAGGGTCTGTTTGGTAGGCGATTATGATCCCATTTTTTTTTATCTGCTCATGATTTTTGAGACCAGATTATGTTTGTTTTGCATTGGTTTCAAAAAATATAACCAGACCAAATTAAACCAAAATGACCATTTTTCAGACCAAGATTTTTGGTGGTTCTATTTGGTCTAGTTACAAAATCAATCCAAAATTTAACCAAAATGTTCTCTAATAATTGAACCACATCTAACCAATATATATAAACCAAAATACCAAAATAAATAAATAAAAGAATGAATAATAAATAAAATGAATTAAATAATACATAAAATTAATAATAATATAAATAATAAATTAATAAAATATATTTATAAATTAATAAAAATAAATGAATAAATGAATAAATAAAAATAAAAATAAAATATATTTATGAATAAAATAATAATATAAATGATAAATTAAATAATAAACGAAATAAATTAAATAATACATATAAATAATAGATATAATAATAAATAATAATATAAATAATAAATTAATAAAATATATTTATAAATTAATTAAACAAATAAATAAATAATATTAAATGATAAATTAATAATATAAATAATAAATTAAATAAAGCATATTTATAAATAAAATAAAAATAATGAATAATAAAAAAAATGAATTAAATAATACATAAAAATAATAATAAATAAATAAATAATAAGCAAAATGAATTAAATAATACAAAATTAATAATAATAAATTAATAAATATAATAATAAAAAATATAATAATAAAAAATAAAAAATGAATAAAAATAATAATAATAGAAATAATAAATGAATAAAATAGATTTATAAATTAATTAAAATAAACGAATAAATAATAATATAAATAATAAATAAAATGAATTATATTTATAAAAAAATGAATAATAACAAAAGGAATTAAATAATACATAATAATAATTAAGAAATAAAATGAATTAAATAATAAATGAAATAAAATGAATTAAATAATACTTAAAAATAATAAAAAATAAATAAATATAATAAAAAATAATATTATAAATTAATAAAATATATTTATAAACAAATAAAAATTTATGAATAAATAATAAAAATAATTAACAAAATGAATTATATCATATATATAAAAATAAGAATAAATAAATAAATATTATAATAAATAATAAATAAATAGTAAGTGATAAATAATAATAGACTTTCAAACAGTTTGCCAAATATGGTCTGATTCCAATTTTCTCAAACGAAAACTATCTGTAATAGTCAAAATAATGTATGGCCCAACCAGGATGTGCCACAAGACTGATGAACCGTTGATAGATGGGCTGAAGACAGATGGGCCGAAGACAGATGGGCCAAAGACAAATGGGTTGTACAATTTATTGGCCCATGGAATTTTCTAGAAGTTGAGTGTTACATAAGTCAGGGAGTTGTTCTGACTATGGAATAAAGAGTCCGAAAAAGGGTAGAGTTTATCAAATCCCCTGATTTAAGGGATTGATAAACTTGGGTAAATGGGCTTGACCCATTTACCAAAATTATGTATAAATACAAGGCCAAAGATTGAATGAAGAGTCCAATTTTTGAACCCAATTACTATTATGTATTTTTCTGCATTTACACAATTGGAGTCGTCTGTGGGAAACTCCATTATTGAAAAATATTTCAATAAGCTTCCCATTCTCTACGAAAAAGCTGAGATTCATACCATCCATGGCGGTGATCACCCGTTCACACCAAACTGATTTACCTCATAACGGGGGCCAGCAGCCGGAGGATCTGATTAGGCGAGCCTTAGAGGAGATGACCGCCGAATTGGAGAGGCAGAACGCTGAAGTAGTTGTAAAACTGGCCCAGCTTCAGAACCCGCAAGAGGTCCAGAACGATGAACAGTCCAGCCAGCAGGAGCGGTCCATAGGCCACCGGTCAGAAAGGGACAACCACCAAGTAAAATCCAACAACGATCGGGAGGATCACGTGTAATCATCCCTACAAGTGTTTGGTGGGCGCAATCCCGAGGAGATTCTGACCATGAGGAAGTTGGAGGAAATTATGACCATATTCCAGAGGGAGGTGCTGAAGGATCTGAAGGTTCAGACCCCTATTGATCTGGCGTCCGAGGCATCCATCGATGTCGTGCATACCCCTTTCACCGTGGCGATCACCAGTGTGCCCTACCCGGAGAGGTTCAGATTACCAAAGTTCACCCTATTCGACGGCACGAAGGATCCAACAGAGCACATTTACCACGTTCATACTAAGATGAATGTTTACAACGAAAACGAGGCCTTACTCTGCAAAGTCTTCCCACCAGCCTGATCGAAGCAACCCTACTCTGGTTCAGAAATCAACCGTCCCGATCCATTGGAAGCTGGCTCAGACTCTGCGAATTATTCATAGCCCAGTACTTCAGTAACAAAAGACAGAAGAAAACTATCTCCAACCTGTTCACCATGATCCAAGAAAAAGGCGAGTCCCTGAAAAGTTTTGTCTCGCGATTCAATGTCGAGATGTCCTCAAATGATAATTGTGATCAACATTCGGCTCTTGAAGCCTTCAGAATGGCCCTGATCCCTGGAACCAAGTTCCATCAGTCCCTGGTCAAAAGGCCACCAGCGGACATCGGAGAGCTCAATTCCAGGGCACAAGGGCATCTCCGAATAGAGGAGAAGTTGGCCATACGCCAGAGAAGAACAACATTTGCAAGCATAGAGGCAAGGGCACCTGAGCCTTCCAGGATAAAGGATCGGATACCAGACCGGAAGCAACCAAGCGCTCCTCCTACACCCTCCCCAGTCCCAGAGAAATGACAGAGGTTTGAAGACAAAGTCACTCCCTTGAAAGTTAGCCTGGCCAAGCTATACCAGGAGACTAAGGGTAAAGGAATCTACCGGTCACCGCCACCCATCAGACAACCGATGGACCAGAGAGACATGGCGAGTATGGGCACCATGCCAATGAGTGCAGAAGCCTTAGGAGACAGGTGGAAGCCATGATAGCAAAAGGAGAGCTGACCGAGTATGTTGCCAAGGAAGGAACCCGATCAGATCAACCGTCTCATACACCTGCCAAGGGGGCAATGGGACAGCCCGTAAGAGTCATTCACATGGTTCATGGAGGACCAAGTCAATCCGAATTAGAAGAATCCCGTAGATCTCAAATGAGTCAAGCCCAGAAACTGCGAAGGGTTGGGGAAGTTATTGAGTTCCGAAGTCAGAAAGAGGATGCCCGTATAACTTTATCCTCTGCAGATATGCGGAGCATTCAAACTCCACATGATGATCCCTTGGTTATCTCTCTCATGGTCTCGAACTGCTTAATCAAGAGAGTGATGGTGGACCCAGGAAGCAGCGTCAACATTATCACTAAGTGGGCCTTTGAAAAGTTAGAGATCAACCCTCAGGAGATAGTCCCTTCCAGAAGCCCTATAGCCGGATTTGATGGCAGAAGAGTGGAACCAGTGGGAGAGATCCAAGTGTCAGTGACAACAGCAAGGAGCACGCTCCAAGAAACTTTTGTAGTGGTGGATGTCAAACCTTTTTATAATCTCCTTATGGGAATGGGTTGGATCCATCGCATGCACGGAGTCCCTTCAACAATGCATTAAGTTATGCGGTGTATTGAACCGAACGGAGTTGATGTGATTGACATCAGGGGCGATCATGTAGCAGCGAAGGAATGCTACGTTGTCACAATGAAAGGTCTAAGGAAGAAGACGGAACCGGAATGGGAATCACGACCCAAAGCGGTGCTTGATGATCAATAGCAATTACAGGAAGAGGGTGCGGGGTCTGTTGACCCAAGGTTTTCCACCATGGGTAAACATGACATTTTGATGATAACAAACCATTAAATGTGGTGAATTTAATGTCTACTTGAGTTATGCTTAATAGATTATTGATTCAAGATAAACTCAAGAGAGCTAGTGGATCCATGAGAAGATCAAACAAATGTGCTTAGATCTCAAAATACATTGGAGACAAGGATGGAGACATCAACCCAAAGCTTAAAGAAATTGAAGATCAAAGAAATGGGTAAAATAGTCTTGGGTGAGTGCTAGATTAAATGTAGATTTATTTTTGAAATAACGTATTTGAAAGCTCAACTCTTGACCATATAGCATATAGGATCATGCATATCATTCATGAGTCCTTGCATCATTAGCATTAGACTATGAACATCATTTAGTCTTTGCTAAAGTTGAGTTAGTTCAAGCTTTCATAAGCTATGGAAGAACTGAACAAAGATGTTGTCCTAGAACCATTAACTTAACTCATATCACTTGAAATGGATTCTAGATGCATATTAAAGCTTTGAACAAAATTGTTAAACCATAAAAAACTTTTGTCTAATATTGAGAATTTGTTTAAATTGGAAAAATATTTTATGATCTCAATATTGACTTTTGGCATGTCAAGGACCTGAATAAGTTTCTAAGACATCCTAGGAGTGTGTCTAAGTCATTTCGGAAAAATCCCAAAAGATTTCACAAAAAATCAACAAGTGGGTTAGAAGTTTGAAATGAAGCGTTATATTCAAACGACCATATCGCACTCAAACTTGAGTCAAATGGAGCGATTCAAATCCTAGCATCAAGACCTTAAAGTCTTATTTCCAAAAATATAAAGAAAGCCTTTATCCGAGTTACGGAACTCTAGTTATGACCAAAAGCGTGAACTGTGTCGAAACTGGGCTGAATAGCCCAGTCGATTGGGTAACCACCCAGTCGACTGCCTGTTGACCCAGTCGACTGGGGCAAGAAGGCCAGTCGACTTGCTGAGTTAGAGAGTTACAAATAAATTTCGGAATGAATTTTCAAAGACCCAGCCGACTGCCCCAAAACACCCAGTCGACTGCCTCATCTGGAATTTGAATTCTAACGGCTAGTTTCGGATCCAAAGTGTTCCAAAACTTCCCCAAACACCCCCAAACGGCTATATTGTGATCCTATACTATATATATGTCTTATATGAGCCAAAAATTGTTAAGAGAAGAGAGGGAGATAGGAGTATGAAAGATCTATCATTTGTGCTTCAATTTTGAAATTATTTTTGGGTAGAAAACTCCTACATGAATCACCACATGAGCATCATTCATATTTTTTTTCTTGTGATTCATTCTTCATACTTGAGTTGAGATTTTCAATTGAGTATTTCATTTATGACTCTAAGTATGTGAGAAAGTGAGCTTTGAATTTCTATATCCATCTATTGAGAGATATTGTTGTACACTCAAATTCAATTCTTATTCATTTGAGAGTGAAAGTCCAAGAAGTTGTCTTGGCATGGGAATGGCTTGTTGAAGCTTTGTAAAGGTTTCTCTCAACCTTAAAAAGAGAGGAATTGGTTGGCTCTCCACCCGCAAGAGTGAGCAATGGTCGGCTCTTCACCCGGAAGCAAGAGTGTTCGAAGGTTGGCTCTCCACCCGCAAGAGTGAGCAAGGTTGGCTCTTCACCCGGAAGAAGGAGCGTGTAAGGGTTTGCTATTCACCCGGAAGAATGAAGCATGTAAGAGTTTGCTTATCCCCAGAAAGAGAAGCACGATAGTGGAATCCTTGAGAGGTTATCTCAAGGCATGGAGTAGACCAAAGATTTGGTTGAACCATGTAAAAATCTCGGTGTCTATGGTGTGCATTTTCTCTAACCCTTATCTCTTTATTTTAAAAGCAATTGCCATTTATAATCTTGAACTTTATGTATATCAATGCTATGGAATTGCTTGTGGTTGTGTATCAATGAAGAGGTTAGGAAAATACATAGTTGAAATGAATTAAATTGTGAAAATGATTGGATTATAGCTTAGACTACTATCTCATTTAGATATAATCCATTTGCACACCAAGTGTTTGATAAAATTCATATTCAACACACCTTAGCATAAAATGTTCATATGCACCCCAAGTGTTTGACGAAATGCATATTCAATATAAGATTCTAATTGAAAGTTTATGTATGAACTCAATGGTTGATAAATTGTCATAAACTCTACAATACATTCCTCATGACTAATAGTATTTTGCATTATGTCTTTATAAATGAGAAAAGTGCTATAACATGCTTAGTTGAATTGCATACTTGGGTGCATGAATTATTTCCTATTCTACTTGATTCCATTATGCTTATAATTGGTAATGAAATTCATTATTTATGATTTAAAGTATGAATTGAGGTAGACACTTAAGATATCATCTTATTCACTATGTGTTTGACTAGAGTTCTACAAAGATTATTTTTGATAAAACAAAGTCAAACCGAAAAAGTCTCAAAGTTTGTAATTGACATTATTCACCCCCCTCTAGGTGTCAATATGTGGCCAACAATTGGTATCAGAGCCTCGGCTCTATTTTTGCCTTAACCGATTAAGAGTTGATCCATGACAAACTTTGAAAGATTTTCCCTACGTAAGGTTATTTTACCTTTTATTCTCCTATGATGTTTACAAGTTAGTTATATGCATTTAAAGGTTAAAGGAGAATGTTCTTATAAGGGTAAGTGATTTTAGATGATCTTTAGTGCCCAATGACCATTGAACATGCACATGTCATAAAAGATGAATTTTGATGATGGAATGCAATAATTGAGATGTCTAGGTGAAATTTGAAAATTTATACATTGTATTGACTTGATACTTGTATTTATATATTCATTGATATATATATGTGCTTTATGAATGTATTCATTGATTGATGAATAATCATTGTTCATGCATCACATTCTTTTGATTATCTTGAAATTGCATGAGAAGAGTGACACCTTGGATTAGAGAGAAATTTGTTTGAATATGTGACTCTTATGAAAAACAACCTTTCATTAAGCTTTCAAATGCTCTAAGAATTTTGAAATGAAAGGAAATTAATCTTCCCATGTGCTAAAGCTTTACAAATCTTGAAAAAGGGTATATAATTATTTTTGCTAGTCAAGGGAAATTATATTGGTTTTCATGTCAATTCTTGAAACATTTGAACATTAATGATGCATATGGTTGTTTACTATGATCCATATATGAAATAGAGTTTCATTCCTCCTATTAATTTCATATTGGTTCATTTACTTATTAAATAACAATGAGCATATCTTACTATTTGAATTGACAAATGCACTTCATGATAATGTTCTTGAATGATAAACTCTAGTGAAGCATATTGATTGTAGAAAAATCACTCATTTTGTGTTAATATGCTTATAGAGATTTATGCCCATGATTGTGCTAACACAAATGGACCCAATATCAAATGGGTACCAAAGAAAGCTACTTGAGTGTATTGTAGGTTTGGATTGATTCCTTACTCAAGAACTATCAATTCCTCAATAGTAATGCTTCAATTCAAAAGGGGAGATGAAATCAAGGTCTCTCACAAGATGAGTAGAGGATACAAATCATCCACAAGCAACTCCAAGTAAAATGTGTAGTGCTAGCACCATGGTACACATTTTCTAACCTCCATTACTAATGTGCTTTCATGGATGAGATCATACATGGCATACATATGCTTATTAAAGTGTGTTGAATCTTTATTGATATGTCATGGAACAAATTTGATGATTGGTAATTAGAGTGATTGACTACTTGGTGCATGCAATTGAATATGCTTTTGATGATTTCTTGATAGTGGCTTGCTTTGAAATGAGACTTGGATATATGATGTCATAATATTTGTCTTTTGTCCTTTCAAGTACATTTGAGGCAATATTTTTCAAAGACTAGTTTTATGAATGAAAATCTTGAGCATGCATGAAATTTAAAGAATATAGTCATGACCACCTCTAGACTCACAAGACTACTTCACTTGATTTTAGTTGATTTCTTGAGTAGATATTTGTCCATGTGATTCTATGATTTTTGTGTTTTATCTAAATCTTCTTGATATCATTTATTGCACATTGAATTGAGATGTTTGAACTTGAAGTGAAATGAAGATGAACTTGAAATAAATGAGTAAGCAATTAAGCCCACACTAGTAAACCTCAAGATAGAGTAATTCTCTTTGGAAGAGCCAATTCATGAAAATGAGAATAAGAATTACCTTTTAGACTCCTAAGACTTGTAGAATGTTGCACCACTATCCTTTTGGAAATTTATTTTGGTGAACATTCTAAAGATGCTTGTATATGATCCTTTTAGTCTTATCTATAATGTTTAGCATTTGTGTTTCAAATTAAAATATTAATTGATGCTAAATTTGTCATGCTTGGATCTCTATGATGCAAAAGGGACCAAGAGTCCATCATTGAAGGAAGCATGTTGATAAGAGAAAATATTGTGCTTATATGTGGATATCTTGAATGTGTATTGATAAACATGAATCATGAATCTTATGTGCATATATCATGAAAGACATAGATTCTTATTGTATTTGTATCTTATATAGTTATTATTTTTATATAAGTTTTTCAATGATATATATATAATGTTTTTAATCTCCTATATTTTATAATTTTATATATTTATCATACATGCATATTCTTGTATATTGCATAATAATGTTGCAATCTAAGTCTAATAGTGGTGATCCAAGGTTTTGACCATTATTATTCCATGATCTTAATCAAGAAGGATATAGTTAATTTTTTGCACATGTGAAATGAATTGAAATTCTAAGAATGTCACATGCCTCCTTGCATGATATGTTTTTATTTAATGCATTCTTATGTAATTCTTCAATGAAAAATTTTCATGTAGAGAATCACAATGCTTTGAAATGTATAAGTTTTAGACAATGGGTTTTAAAACTATCATGAGCCGTGCTTAACTTGAAATATGCTCCAAAAGGATGTGTTTGAATGACTTTAAGTGATTTTCTTGTGGATGAAGGTTATTTTAGAACCTATATTGATAAACATTCTTCTTGTTGTTTGTCATTTATAACTTATCAAATTTGGTCATTGCACTTATATAGGAATATCATGTTTACCAATATTTGACGTGTTGTACAAAGAAATTTATCACAAACATGCAAATTATTTCAAAATGAGCATGATAGATGAACTTATCTTCTTCATGGGTAAAGGTCATTTAAGTGTCATGAAAATAATTTCAAATATTTTTTGACACTTTGGTTTTGGGAATATATGGTTTCCTTGGTTGACTACTCTTGGACATAGATGATTATAGTAACATAAATAAAAGTATATATTATGTGTTATTTTGTTCATTATCTTGGTTCATCTCTTATTATTTTAGATATGTATTTTTACCATATATATAAAAGATATATTTTATGTTAAATATTTTTTGCACTTGAGAAGAATACATAACATTGTCATTACATTAAATTTTCAAAGGCATCCATTTATGAGAGATATTGAGTTCATTTTCATGATTATAATTTTCTTCGTCAATATTCTCACCATTTTTCTCCAAGAGAACTCATTGTGTAAAATTCATAGAGAAATGGAAATGCCTTTGAATATTAATGTGTTAGCATATGTCTTGTGTATCTTTCACTTGCTTATTTTAGGATACTCATCTCTTACTCATCATTATGATTTTTACGTTATTCACATTACATTCCATGATTAGTTATTGTATATGTGTTTATTGTATTTCAAATGGTTGAGATGGAGGTGGTGTTGACTCGTTCTTAAATGATCATATGTGATGTTAACCGAATCATCACACATGACTATATGATTTTAAATGATCTAGTGATTGAGTGTTCCATGTTTGCATATAATATGTTTAATACTATGATTTGAGTTTTCATTCAAACATACACACTTGAACATTAAGTCATTCTCCGCTTGAGTCATTCACTTGATACATGTACTTCATGCACGAAAATCTATTTTGATCATGTATCCTATTTGTCTATGAAAAACAAGCAAATGATTTAGTCATCATTGATTACACGAGCTAACATGTCCTTGTTTCCATCATGAATGCAAAGCTATGTTTGCAATTTGGTATCATCTTAAGCATATTCATGAAATGTATGGACAATATGAGATTGTGTTACTTCAAATGATATATTCTATGATCACAATTTATATATGCAACTTGATGTGATGATTCTCTCCTTGTACTTTATTGTATCTATTCTTTTTGATGATGTCAAAGGGGGAGAAATATTAGTTGATGTGTATATCTTGTATGCACATTCTTAGGGGGAGCTTTACTCCTTGAAATGATCACATGCTACATGTTTAGGTGTTAACATCATTTAGAACATGGTTATAAGGGAAGAACTCCCAAAGTTTATGCATATGTGCTATTGTTATATTCATTCATTGCATATTGATAGGGGGAGCATTTATAAAATGCCCTCAATTGTTTATTGGCACACATCAATGTTTGTCATCATAAAAAATGAGGAGATTGTTGACCCAAGGTTTTCCACCATGGGTAAACATGACATTTTGATGATAACAAACCATTGAATGTGGTGAATTTAATGTCTACTTGAGTTATGCTTAATAGGTTATTGATTCAAGATAAACTCAAGAGAGCTAGTGGATCCATGAGAAGATCAAGCAAATGTGCTTAGATCTCAAAAGACATTGGAGACAAGGATGGAGACATCAACCGAAAGCTTAAAGAAATTGAAGATCAAAGAAATGGGTAAAATAGTCTTGGGTGAGTGCTAGATTAAATGTAAAGTTATTTTTGAAATAACGTATTTGAAAGCTCAAATCTTGACCATATAGCATATAGGATCATGCATATCATTCATGAGTCCTTGCATCATTAGCATTAGACTATGAACATCATTTAGTCTTTGCTAAAGTTGAGTTAGTTTAAGCTTTCATAAACTATGGAAGAACTCAACAAAGATGTTGTCCTAGAACCATTAACTTAACTCATATCACTTGAAATGGATTCTAGATGCATATTAAAGCTTTGAACAAAATTGTTAAACCATAAAAAACTTTTGTCTAATATTGAGAATTTGTTTAAATTGGAAAAATATTTTATGATCTCAATATTGACTTTTGGCATGTCAAGGACCTGAATAAGTTTCTAAGACATTCTAGGAGTGTGTCTAAGTCATTTTGGAAAAATCCCAAAAGATTTCACAAAAAATCATCAAGTGGGTTAGAAGTTAGAAATGAATCGTCATATTCAAATGACCATATCGCACTCAAACATTGGTCAAATGGAGCGATTCAAAGCTTAACATCAAGACCTTGAAGTCCTCTTTCGAAAAAGCTAAAGAAAGCATTTATCCGAGTTACGAAACTCTAGTTATGACCAAAAGCGTGAACTGTGTCGAAACTGGGCTGAACAACCACCCAGCCGACTGCCTGTTGACCCAGTCGACTGGGGCAAGAAGGCCAGTCGACTTGCTGAGTCAGAGAGTTACAAATAAATTTCGGAATGAATTTTCAAAGACCCAGCCGACTGCCCCAAAACACCCAGTCGACTGCCTTATCCGGAATTTGAATTCTAACGGCTAGTTCCGGATCCAAAGTGTTCCAAAACTTCCCCAAACACCCCCAAACGGCTATATTGTGTTCCTATACTATATATATGCCTTATATGAGCCAAAAATGGTTAAGAGAAGAGAGGGAGATAGGAGTATGAAAGATCTATCATTTGTGCTTCAATTTTGAAATTATTTTTGGGTAGAAAACTCCTACATGAATCACCACATGAGCATCATTCATATTTTTTTCTTGTGATTCATTCTTCATACTTGAGTTGAGATTTTCAATTGAGTATTTCATTTATGACTCTAAGTATGTGAGAAAGTGAGCTTTGAATTTCTATATCCATCTATTGAGAAATATTGTTGTACACTCAAATTCAATTCTTATTCATTTGAGAGTGAAAGTCCAAGAAGTTGTCTTGGCATGGGAATTGCTTGTTGAAGCTTTGTAAAGGTTTCTCTCAAACTTAAAAAGAGAGGAATTGGTTGGCTTTCCACCCGCAAGAGTGAGCAATGGTCGGCTCTTCACCCGGAAGCAAGAGTGTTCGAAGGTTGGCTCTCCACCCGCAAGAGTGAGCAAGGTTGGCTCTTCACCCAGAAGAAGGAGCGTGTAAGGGTTTGCTATTCACCCGGAAGAATGAAGCATGTAAGAGTTTGCTTATCCCCAGAAAGGGAAGCACGATAGTGGAATCCTTGAGAGGTTATCTCAAGGCATGGAGTAGACCAAAGATTTGGTTGAACCATGTAAAAATATCGGTGTCTATGGTGTGCATTTTCTCTAACCCTTATCTCTTTATTTTAAAAGCAATTGCCATTTATAATCTTGAACTTTATGTATATCAATGCTATGGAATTGCTTGTGGTTGTGTATCAATGAAAAGGTTAGGAAAAGACATAGTTGAAATGAATTAAATTGTGAACATGGTTGGATTATAGCTTAGACTACTATCTCATTTAGATATAATCCATTTGCACACCAAATGTTTGATAAAATTCATATTCAACACACCTTAGCATAAAATGTTCATATGTACCCCAAGTGTTTGACGAAATGCATATTCAATATAAGATTCTAATTGAAAGTTTATGTATGAACTCAATGGTTGATAAATTGTCATAAACTCTACAAGACATTCCTCATGACTAACAGTACTTTGCATTATGTCTTTATAAATGAGAAAAGTGCTATAACATGCTTAGTTGAATTGCATACTTGGGTGCATGAATTATTTCCTATTCTACTTGATTCCATTATGCATATAATTGGTAATGCAATTCATTGTTTATGATTCAAAGTATGAATTGAGGTAGACACTTAAGATATCATCTTATTCACTATGTGTTTGACTAGAGTTCTACAAAGATTATTTTTGATAAAACAAAGTCAAACCGAAAAAGTCTCAAAGTTTATAATTGACCCTATTCACCCCCCTTTAGGTGTCAATATGTGGCCAATAGGGTCATCAATAGCAGCTAAACCTTTACTTAAGTTTCGGATTTACCCTGGTCATCCTGAAAGACTGACTTATATCGGTTTCGGCCTCAACAATCAGGAACAAGAAGAAATGGATGACCGACGTATTTGCCTGGGGTGATATGGATATGACTGGGATCGATCCGTCTATAACACAACACTCCCTCAACGTAGATCCCAACACGAAGCCTGTCAGACAGAAGCAAAGGCGGATGGGGGCTCACAGAAACCAGATCATAGCTGAGGAAGTTGATCGGCTCCTCCAAGAAGGATTCATTAAGGAGGTGCAGTATCCTTCCTGGCTAGCTAACGTGGTCGTGGTTCAGAAGAAGAATGGAAAATGGAGGGTGTGTGTGGACTTCACCGATCTAAACAAAGCATGCCCGAAGGACTGTTTCCCCTTACCGAAGATCGATCAGACGGTAGACGCCACCGCAGGATTCGAACGATTAAGTTTTCTAGATGCGTACTATGGGTACAACCAGATACGAATGAACCCAGAAGACGAGGAAAAGACTGCCTTCATCATTGAGTCAGGTACATATTGTTACACAGTTATGCCTTTCGGACTAAAGAATGCAGGTGCAACCTTTCAAAGATTGGTCAACAAAGTCTTCCAGGGCATGATGAGATTGACCATAGAAGCCTACATTGATGACACGGTGGTTAAGAGCAAGGTGAAAAGTGTTCACCTGACCGATCTGCAGCAGGTGTTCGACACCCTCAGAAAATAGAAAATGAAGCTCAACCCATCAAAATGTTCCTTCGGGGTGTCATCAAGCCAGTTTTTGGGGCACATATTTGATCGGACGGGAATTCAAGCTAGCCCGACACAAGTCAAAGCGCTCATGGAGTCAGCAGAGCCAAAATCCCGAAAGGAGATCCAGGTGCTAATTGGAAGAATAGTGGCCCTCAGTCAATTCATCTCTCGGTTAACCGATCAGTGTAAGCCGTTCTTTCAAGCAATAAAGGCGGCAAAAGGAGAGGTCTGGGGGCCAGAGCAAGCGGAAGCCCTGAAAAAACTCAAAAGCTACATGGCAAAGCCTCCTATACTGGCAACCCCAGAAACCGATGAGCCGCTACACCCGTATCTGGCCATATCTGCAACATCTACCAGTGCCGCTTTGGTTAAGGAGGGCAAGGGGTACCAGACACCAGTTTTCTACACTAGCAAGGCCCTTGCTGGTGCAGAAACTCGCTACTCAAAGCAAGAAAAGCTGGTACTATCGCTGATCAATGCTAAACGGCGTCTTCGGCATTATTTTGAAGCACACCCTATCGTTGTGCCAACTACAACCCCGATCATATCCATAATGGCGAAACCTGAGTTATCGGGGCGAGTGTCCAAATGGGCAATAGAGCTTGGGCTTTTTGACATAACCTATGTCCCCCGAACGACCATTAAAGGACAAGCAGTAGCTGACTTCCTGTTAGAAACAGAAACTACAGACTCCGTAGAACAAAGTGAGCCTGGATTATGGGTCGTGTTCATGGACGGATCATCAAACACCAACGGAGCAGGGATCGGGGTAGAGCTCGTAACACCAAATGGCACTAAAATCCAACAGTCTGTTCGATTAGAGTTTCCTGCCTCTAACAATGAAGCCGAATATGAGGCCCTTCTTGCAGGAATTCGGTTGGCCCAAAGCCTTCAGGTACAGAAAGCAGAGATACGAAGTGATTCCCAGTTGGTCGTACAACAGTTAAATGGGGAGTACGAAACCCGAGAGCCGAAAATGGAAGCGTACAAGAATTTGGTACTAAATAAGGCCGAAGGGTTCCAACAAATAACCTTTGAACAGATTCCCAGAAGGGATAACTCCGTAGCAGATCATCTGGCTAATCAGGCATCTGCGGCAGGAGAAGGTATGACTCGTACTGTACCAATAAACTTCATCGTCCGATCAAGCTTGGAGCCCCCCGAAGAAGTAATGGTCATTCCATGGGAGCCAAGTTGGATGGACACTATAACAGATTATTTGAAGACTGGTGCATTGCCTGAGTCAAAATCAGAAGACCGAAAAATAAGAATGAAGGCAGCTAGATATGCTCTCTACAACGGCCAACTATACCGCAAGTCTTTCTCCGGGCCATACTTGAGATGTCTCATGGAGGAGATTCATGCAGGAGCTTGTGGCAATCATTCCGGAGGAAGATCCTTAACTCATAAAGTTCTCACCCAGGGATACTTCTGGCCCTATCTGTCAAGGGACGTTGAAGTCTACACCCGACATTGTAAGAAGTGCCAATTTCATGGAGATGCCATTCATCCACCTCCGGAGTTACTGAACCCAACAATTATCCCTCACCCCTTTGCCCGATGGGGTATGGATATTGTGGGTCCTCTCCCGTAAGTGATACGATCTACCACTCATGTTCTCTTTGCTACAGACTACTTTACCAAATGGGTGGAAGCTGAGGCGTACCCCACTATCACAGAAAGCCATGTTATAAAGTTCATCTGGAGCCACATCATTTGTAGATTCGGTCTACCTTGAACAATAATGATGGATAATGGCACCAATTTGGATAACAGAAAAGTTCAAGCATTCCTGTCAAAACATGGAATCAATCAAAACACTTCTTCCATCGGCTATCCACAGGGAAATGGGCAGGCTGAAAGGACAAACAAAACTATCTTTGATACACTCAGGAAAAAGCTTGAAGAGGCAAAGAGGCCTGGTTGGAGAAATTACCCGAGGTGTTATGGTCCTATCGGACTACTCCGAGGTAACCAACAGGAGAGACCCCTTTCGCCATAGCGTATGGGGCCGAAGCAGTTATCCCGACCGAGTTAAGAGTACATATGCTGAGAAGTTAAGCCTGGGAGGAAGGTCCAAATAATCAACACCTTGCCCATGATCTGGACCTCCTAGAAGAAAGAAGGGAAGTTGCCGGGATAAGGCTGGCTGCCTATCAGCAACAAATCAGGGCACGATTCAATCAGAAAGTCAAGAGAAGGGAATTCCAGGTAGGCGATATGGTACTCAGGAGGAAGATTGGGATTGTAGGTAAATTGCGAGAGACATGGGAAGGACCTTACAAAGTGGTTGAGGTCATCGGATGCGGAGCCTATCGGGTACGGAAGAACGAAACAGGTCGTATCGAGTCTAACTCTCAGAACGCTTATCGGCTTAAGAGGTACTATCCTTAGGAAGTTTTTTTTGCTAATGCACTAAAGCTATGTCTCTCTTATGATATTTTCTTCTATTGTGATAAAGCATCTGTGCCTGATATCGGCACCTCTGCTTCATGATTCTCAAGTTCATTTCAATAAAGATACATTCTATTTTTATGCTAGTGTTCCATGTTTAAAAAAAAAATTTCCAAAGTGTTTGAGTTCAAACTCGATTTGAACTAACCAGAGGATAACAGCAAAGCCTCAGGGGCCAGATGCCCGAAGGCTCAATTTAAAAAAAAAAAAAATCCAAATTTTTCCTAAAGTGTTAAGTTCAAACACTACTTTGAGCTAACCAAAGGACGAATGCAGGCCTCAGGGACTATATGCCCAAAAGATTAATTCTTTCCATAAGTACTGAGGTTCAAACATAAATATGAACAAGCGAGATAACAAGAAGCAAGTATCAGGGGCCATATGTCCGAAAGCTAAATGTTGTAGGAAAGCAAGAACAAATCATACATTGTGATAAGAAAATCCTTTTTCATTGCATAAAAAGAGAGAAATTACAAAAGTACCCTTTGGGGGAAGAACATATAAACTTTAAAAGCCTATTCTACTGATCGGGAGGATGATATTCTTCTCCCTTCAAAATAGCGGCGAACCGCTTCTCGTTTTCGGAGGCGGGAGGGGTTTTGTAGGTAACGGGCACTCCCATGTGGGCATCAAATTCCTCTGCGGTCTTGAACTCCCGAGCTGCCAGAGGAATATGCTCCATTTCGTGCCTCTCTCGCCAAGCTCTGGCTGATCGGAGATCACAGATAATACAATATCGGTTGTACATATCCAGACCTCCCAGACGGCACACTTCGACCTTGGCCCGCTCAAGAGCCAGGAGGTTCTCTAATTCGGCCTTCTCAGATGCCATCATTTGGTTAGCCGCCTCTTGGCTTTGAAATTTACTTTCGGCAAACAATTCCAAAATTGATGATAACAAACCATTGAAGAGTGTTTGATACTAATGAATTATCGAGTTTATATTTTCAGCAAAAGACAGGTGAACGACTCAGAAATCAAACTCGAAAAGGAAACTACTCGAAAAACAAGCTCGGAAAGAAAACTTGATTTAAAGCGAAAAGCTGTGAAAGAAATTGAAACGAAAAAGGAAAATCAATTAATTCAACGGCAAAAGCGAAAGTCGAAGACTCAAGACTCGGGGTAGATAGGTCGGGGAGCGATCATTGTAACAAGGTAATTTTATGTGTCGATTTTATCGTATAAGCTCAAGTATAAAATGAACCGAACTCAAATGAAATGAAAAACGCTTTACCAAACTTAAACGGAAAGAAAAATATTTTTATTAAATGTTTTTCTTGTTATAGTCGACTAGAATCACCCTGTGTATTTTCTAGTAGTCGACTATTTCAATCAGTAGTTATTGGTTTTTCATCCACATCAAAAGAGTCGACTGAAACAAGCTTGAGTCGACTAGACTACTCATTGTAGTCGACTAGATGGTCCAAAGTAGTCGACTAGAACTCAATCTAGTCGACTAGATGGTCCATTGTAGTCGACTACAATAGAGAAGTAGTCGACTAGAAGTTGCTTAAAATCTGCAGATTTTCAGAAAACAATTCCCATGTTTTGTGGATTGTGTTTAATGGTGTTCAAACGGCTCTTGTATTTCAAATACTATAATCACTCTTCAAAAACCTAATGCAATTCTATATATAGAATGAGATGTGTATATTGAAGATTAAGAGATTGAAATACAAAAGAGAAAGAAAGCTATCAAAAATTCTGCATAACTTTTCTCTACAAAAGCCATTGAAACCAAGCTTTGAAAATCTGATTTTCTCCAAGTTTCTTTGAAAATCAAAACCTCTAGTATCTCTTCTTATTCTCCAAATATCATTCATTGATTATATCATTTGAGAATACATTTCTAGAGCTATTGTAAAATCACCAAAAACATTTGAGCTTATATTGATTTATCTTCCATAAAAACCTTTGGGTTTTGAGTGTTTTTGTTCTTGAGTAATTTTATTGATTACATACGAATTTGTAATCTCGGACAAGTGAAGTCCACCGATTGTTCAAGAGAGGTTTGTTCTCTTGATTGAGAGACAAGCTCGAGAGGCTTGTGTTGTAAAGGTTTGCCATTCCACCTGTGAAGGAAGGGCCATAGTGAAAGGATCGGGAAAAGTCTCAAGAAGGGGTTCTTGAGCCGAGGAGTAGGAGTTACCGAACCTCGAAAAAATCACGGTGTCAATCTCTCTATCTCTTTCTCTTTACTTGAGTAATTTGCATGCTATAATTGCTTGAATATCTTGTATGTTAATTTGTCTTGAAATTAATTATTATAAAAGTTTAAATTGAATCATCCACTTGCTTATTGAGAAATTGATTTTTGATTATAGTGTGTTCCAATTTCGAAAAGAGTTAGACTTATTTTTGACCACCCTATTCACCCCCCCCCCCCTCTAGGGTTAATTAGTGACTAACACCGCCTTCATTTCTTCAAGCTCAGCAGCCAAGGCTTGCTTTTCAGCCATCAGAGCCCGCTTCTCCACCTCGCCAGTCTCCAGAAGGTCCTTCTGCTCTGAGACGGTCTGGCGAAGGCTATCTGCCTCTTTGACTAGAGCAACCCGATAGACATCATTTTGCTTGATCTAGGCCTTCATATTGTCCATTTCTTTGACATCAGACTCCACAATGTAGTTATAGACCTGAACCCCATAGAGAAGCTGCACGAAAAAGACATATTAGTGCATAATGTGGCAATAGATAATAAACCAAGTTCCAAAAAGAAGATCAAGTGTATACCTCCATGACCATGACGGAAGTCTTCTTGGCTAGGTCAGTCCTGGAGATTTTGGACTAAGCGGCCCTATCGGCTGGAGTCCAGATCCCTTTTGCCATAGCCCGAAGAGCTTCTGGCTGGGTAAGGGTAATATGATCAGGGCAAACCGGAGTCCCATCTGGCAGAAGGAACTTCGGTTCCCAGGGAATTAAAGTACGGGATGCCTCCGGAGCTCGGGGAGTTTCACTTGTAGAAGCATTGTCAGCTTGAGCTCTGGCCCTCTTATTGGCCACTCCACCGATTGTACTAGATTGGGTTCTGGTAACCAGTGGAGACTGGGAAGGAGCCACCGGATTCTGTGTTGGCGGGGCAACCGAGATTTGCACTGGTGGAGGTACTGGAAGTGCCGGAGGAGCTGTTGAGAGCGGTACAACATCTACCAGGGTGACCCCTTCGGGAACTTGAGGGCGTCTGGAAGAAAAAGGTTTGTCAGGCAAATCCATCCTATCAACAACAGCGCCCAAGTTAGAAATTGACTCCAGGTTTGCCGAAGTCAGCAAGTCAGTAGCAGATCGGGCTTTGCCCCAGATATGAGTTTTCAGGATGCCTATACGTTGTTTTATGAAAGGCAGGGGGATGTGCCTATTCTCATAGCCTAGAAATTTATAGGCCTAATCCCCCCGATGAAGATCACAGTGCTCACAAAGGCAAGATGCCTTATGCAAGGGACGGAAGATGGGTAAACGAATGGCTCCGAAAGTATTGGGGATCGGGAATATGCGAGAAAATGGGTAAGCCCAATTGCCACTCACAACTACCATTATCTCTTTCCACCCCTTGTCGGATTTCTCTGTGTCAGTACATATAGCCCGACCATGGAAGGGGAAGAGGTTGTATCTGCCCTTACTAGCCCTAGCGTTTTGGAAAAATTAACAAAACAAGAAATATGTTAGGCCTAGGTTAAGTTCCAGATCCCTATTATATAAAAGGAGCATGGACAAGATCCTAAGACTGTTCGGGTTAAGTTAAAGGGGGTGTAAGCCTAGCATAAAGAAGACGTAATGAAATAAAGGGTGAAGAGGGAACTTCAAAACCCTAAGGTGAACTGCCGATAACAAAATGCTAACGGGTGCTAGTCCCTGACTTGTGGTAAAATCTAGGTAATCTGGGTAAGGGTCCACATAAACGTCCCCAGGTACCTGGGTCTCAGCCCGAACGTGTTTGACATCTACTTCAGGGCGGACTCTCTTAAGTGGGGCCACTACGAACGGTTCAGAGGGTTTGGGATCCACAAATTCATTCGTTGATGAACCTGAAAGGGTTCTAGATAGGAATTGGGGCATGAGGAAATTTAAAGAATTTTATGAGTTCTCTCATGTTTGCTTTTATTGCTGCTATAGTTTTACCTTTGGGTGTTCAAAAATTCGTCCAATCTAAAAATTCAATTCGTCCAATCCGATCCGGATATATTGGATAAGATTTTTTATGGATTGGATTGGATTGGACATGGATCAAAAAATATTCAATCCGGTATTTTACAGATTGGTTCTGAATTGTATTTTTAATAATTCGGTCCAGTCTGGTACTGTTTATATATATTTTAATATATCACATAATATATTATTTTAAATTAAATATAATATCTTATATCAATAATATACTATTCTAAACTAAATCATAATATCTTATTTTATATTAAATAATTATCTATATCTATCCATACTATTATCAAAGTATAAGTCATTTCTAATATTTATATACATCAAAACATTCATCACTATTGCAATTCTTAGGAAAAATTGAAGACTTTCTATTAGTTATTTATACTATTATATAAGTGTAAGGCCTCTAGAATATTTCTATACATTTATTCTATTAAAAAACTAAAACTAAAATTTAATTTAATAAAGACTTTAATAACTACTTTCAAAAAATTATCATTAAAGTGCATTAATACATTTTATTATTTCAATGGATATATTTTTTTTAAAAGAAAGTATAGTTAAAGACTTAAAGTATCCACAATAATTATAAAAAAGAAAATGAAAGGATACCCAAATATTAATAGTGACATATAAAAATATAAATTATTTTTAATATTTTTGAACATTTAACCTATTTTAAAATATAAAAAAATTATATAACTAAAAACAATTATAACTAAATATAATCAATCTCTATCATTCACCAACAATAAGACGAAACATATAACAATATACTCATAAATTATATTTATACATTTAAAATTAATATGTTTAGGCAAAAAAATAAATAATTAACAATTTATTTTATAATGTCATTGAATAATTAACTTATGAGTTATTGATTCATATATATATATATATATATATATATATATATATATATATATATAAAATATGAGTGTCTTGAAATAAATAGATGAATAAATTAAACTAAAATGGATGATAAATTTCATTAATACAATTGAAAAAAATAATGTATTAATGACATCTCTAAAAGTCTGTCAGGATTGGGAGCAATAGATGTTTTCTTGTTCATTACTCTATTATGTCTGTTGTTAAATTCATAGAATGAGAAAAGAATGAGACTATTGTCAATAAACCCGGACAAAACAAAACATACATAAATATATATATATTTTTTCAATTTTAGTATATATCTCAAAATTTATCTTATTCAAGATAGTATGTATTGAATTTTATTTATTTTATTACAATAAATAAATCTTCAAATGAAAGATATGGTTAAAAATTTTCACCATTTTATTTTTAAAATAATTTACTTTCTATTACAAATTTAGTTAAATAATAAGACTTATTATTTTAAGTTCAATTTTTTTAACCTCAAAATAAAATAGTTAAAATTTTGAGATAATGTATTTAAATTTGCGTAAATTTATTTATAATTTTTTAAAAAATACTAGGGCAATTTGATTTAAAGGGTAATTAGGTTAATTTTAACAACTGTCAGATTTTCCATCTAAAGGCTCTAACTAAACCCTAGAGGCATCTTTGTTATAACTCTATTATAGATTAAAAAACGGCAGACACCTCTCTCTCTTGCCGGCTTTGTGCGCAGACCCCATCTCTCTCACTGATTCTCAATGTCATCTCTCTCTAAGTGATTCTTAGGCCTTGTTTGGAATGACTTTTCAAACACTGTTTTTGGCTTCCTGAAGGTAAAAGCTGTTTTGAACGGTGTTTGACAAAAATTTTAAAAGAGCTTTTGGGCCTTGTAAGAGTGTTTTAAAGAAGCTGGGGGTACCAACTTCTCAAAACAACTTCTGCTTCTCTTTTTCTTCTGGGGGAAGCCAGAAGCATAAGTTATGCCAAACAGGAGCTTAATGACTCTGCTTCTCCTCTTGCCTTCAACAAGGGCTTTGTCATCTTGTTTAACGTTTTGTTTAAGGCTCTAATTAGTATTGCTATTTGCTACAATAATGCCCATTTTGTGACACTATCAATTGTATTACTGTATTATTGAAAGTTTCTTGTCATTTTTAGTATTCATTGTTGACATGTTTAAGTATTATTTTTGTTAATTATCATGTACGGGTGACTTGTATTGATTATCATGTTTAAGTATTGGTATCATTTTTAGTACTTGTATTAGAGAAGACTTTTGTTCATTTTTAAGTATTGGCAAGTGGTGACTCCTATTTTTGTGAAAGTCTTCTGTTGCCTAGTTTCCAATCCAGTGAAACTTTATTTATTTTTTAATCTTTTGAATCCGCGAATCGGATCCAAACCAATCCGGCTTATCGCGGTCCGATTTGGATTGGATCCATTGGACAAACGAGCTGGATTGGATCAATAAATGGTGAATCAGGTATTAGTAGATTGAATCCAAAATATGTTCAATCTGGTCCAATCCGATTTGTGAACACCCCTAGTTCTACTTGTATTCTAAGGTGCCATTTTATTTATTGTACATATTATCTTTTGGGTTGTAAACACTTGAGGATGTAAAAAAAGTAAAAAAAAATTATGTTGTAAACTTTTTATGTAATATAATATGTTTTGATATAGAATGTATATTTAAATTAGTATCTGGGTGACATGTGGTAGATTGTGAATTGGGATTGAGATTTGAAATGCAAATTGGAAATGAATTGTATTTCATATTTTGGTATTCTGACAGGTTCTTTTATTGCTTCATGGAGTTAATATTTTAGGGGACTTGTTGCAATTTTTTTTTAATAAATGCACTGTTAAATAAACATATTTTTCCCAGGAATTGAAATGAATAAATTCACGGGATAACATTTATATTTTTCCAAAATAAACCTATCTACTATATTTAAAACCTTAACCCCACGGTTTACAGCTTGGGTTTGAAGTCTTGAAATTCCAGGCATGACAGTTCAGGTTCAAATCGATACATCAATGACCTACCTTTGTGGTCGTCCTCAATTTGAAGAGTATGTATTGGCATTCAACTAGAAAGAACTGCTACAAGGCGTTCATCAGTCAGCACGACGGCAACAAGAAACTAAAGCCTGAGTTTTCACGAATAAGCGGTGGTGGTTCAATGTCCGTAATGTCAATTTGATCCATTGATTTGGAAAGATCATCCACCGAAAATGGAATGCTGCACAATGAGAGATGGAGAGTTCTCAGTGACCGATGCAATAAAAGATTTCCCACACAATGGTTATAATAACATTACAGAAGAAAAGAAAAAAATCAAGTTCTTTTTTTTTTTTGGGCAGAAATATCTAATAACAAGATTCAATCTCATCTTTAACCTTGAATCATCGTCTAGAAGGAAAGAACTGCTGACCGCATTATTTGAATCTTCCGTCATTAGCACCCTCATGTTGGATATGACCTGTAGATGAATATATGACATAAGAAAACACACACCAGTCGGATCAACTATCATTGTGTTAATGGCCATGATTACTGAATGATCATCACTAAATCACATTGTTGACCATTTGATAATAATTTGGCAGGTGATTACATATCTCTAGGATTAACAGACATATGACCATGCTCAATGTAATGAACAAAGGGTGACATTTAACTCCAAAAAGGCACAGTTCAGCTGCAGAAAATGCGGGCAGATCAACTGAGCCAGTCATGGAAAATTCGGGCTACGCTTGTGAATGGGCTAGCTCATTTAGAAAATAAGACGAGGCCGTGCTCGTTTCAGAAATTTTGTCTCGCCAAGCTAGTAAACAACTCAACTCATGACAAACATGGATTTATGATCTTGGTGTTCAATAAGATTACTTGAGCAAGGCCCTGATTCTAATTAACTAAAAAGGGATTTTGATAAACCATATATATATATATATGGAAAAAAAGCTCATCTTGTGTTCTTCTAAAGGCCCTTAAGCCATTGAAATCTGTACCATAGGATCCTATACATCTACCAGTTAAGATAAGACCTTCCCAACAAGATGAAAATATTGCCAACATCTCTTGGAACTCAACATATCCACCGCCCTCCCTCCCCTCTTTCTCTTGGAAACCCTATCAGGTCTATCCATCTCATTATATTTCTCAAATCTCATTTATTAAAAAAATCTCTCAAATCTCTCATTTATAGTGTTAGGATCAATGGATGATCTTCACTCTTGTCTCTATGTCACTATATAGCATCTTTGTCACGACGTACGACATTGGAGAATAAGACATGTAAGCCCCATGGATATAGCAACTCTCTAATAAAAACACTACGACACCGACATAGTTGTAACTGTGTTGCTGGTGCTTGAGCTGAGCCGAGCTCGAGCTTGGCTAAATACCACGTGCCAAGCCCGGGCTTGGCCTATGCAAGTTTGTCCAAACACAAGTCAAGCCCAAATAACTCAAAACTAAGGTCAACTCACATCTATATGTCCTAAAGGGCTGAACAAACACAAATAATCCTTCTTGGAAGTGGAACTCGCACATTACCCACAAGCAGTGGGAGCTCCGCATTATCTTACACCACCATGATTGATCTTGGAATTAATGAAATAACACTGTAGGCACCCTAATGTACTTGAACAGCGAGCCTGAAAGGATGCATGTGTCCAGTACACCACTGACACGTCATAGCCCTTTCAAGGTACACAGATAAAAGAAAGGAAGTGGCTTAGACAAATCTTTTTTGTCGATAACCTCAGACCAATCAATCGAATATCGATTAATATTGAAATCGATCGAACACTACTTGAAAACGGGTTCTTCTGCTCAGAAACGAAATGTTCTAAATGCTCCTGGAAATTCTTGCTCCCCCACGTCAAAATGAGCAGTCTTGACACAACTCTACAACATAATAAGGGAATGTTCTGCAGACGCCAAGTTTGGGGAGCCCCTACCAGACCTACAGATGACATGCCATAATAACATGAGCACCTTAGGATGAGCCATAATCCTACAAGATGATGATGAGATGATGATGTAAATGCGTGCATTGACAGGTTTTCTAGTCTCTTATTGCACCAGCAAAAGCTTACTATGGAAGATAGTTACCATCTCTATGCATCTAAATGTCTATGCCATCGTAATCCTTGAAGTGGACATGGAGACATTTCAAATTGAGGGGAGGCAGGCCTCAATTATTGGTCAAGACAACCATGTCTGCATACGCACCGGTTTCTCTACTATAACAAATAAATAAAGCGCGATCTCTCACTCGAAGCATAAGTTTTCCATATATAGATATGGTTTGACCTGTTATACAAAAGGTGTAACATAATGCCATCACTATGCTAAAGTAATATGATATGACAAGGTTACCTTTGGTGAAGAAAGAATTTTCAGATAATACAGACCTGGATAATTTTTTATTGTACGTTTAGTGAAGGTTACCTTTTGTAAAAGGCGATTTGCAGTAATGATATGTCTCTCCAAACATGACATAAATGTTAAGAAAAGATGCATCTGTATGAATAGACACATCTTTGCAATTAAGTACTGATCACCGTATATGTATTACCAAAGTACATAAAACTTTTAACAACTAATTTAAAACTGCATCCAAACATCAAAATATCCATTAGCGATATTTTCTCTTCTGCAATCAGTTAAGGAAAACCAGCCAATCAGGTTAACTCTAAATTCTACTCTATCTCCCTGCTCCTTCTAGCTGAAACTTACTGGCTAACTACTGTATCTGTCCTATTTTTATTTATTCACTTTCTTTTGTAATGCACTCCTCTAATTTTTCCTTTTCACAATAATTTCCGGCACAAAAAGGAACTCCCTAATAGGAAATGTATTATTGTTTTTTCGTTTTATTATTTGTCAACTACCCAACTACTCTAAAAGCTTAAGCGGCTAGAGAGGGTGTAAATTAACTATTTATATACTTCAACACGCCCCCTCATGTGGCCTTCTTTTTGGTCCAACTCGTGTAACAAATTTTCAACAAGGGTGGCGGTGAGGTTTGAATACGAGATATTTGACTCTGATACCATGTTAATTACTGAACTCATCTAAAAGCTTTAGCTGATAGAGATGATGTAACTTAACTATTTATATACTTCAACCTAATTATTATTATTATTGATGTTGTTGCCATCTACTTCGGAAGTACGTTCTCACTTAAAATCTCCGGTTCGTTGCAGGGAATTATTAGTCTGTGAATTTCCATACAGTGGTTGAAGATTACTAGATGACTTTTTTTTTACGCAAATATAAAGCGAAATGTATTCTTTTATATCAAGTAGATGAAGTCAATATTTAATTAAGGGAAATGGTCAATTCATTAGAAGATATTCATTCACTTCTTTATTTCATTTTTTTGTAGAACTTTGTGTTAAATTTCATTCTTAACTACTCGAATGGCAAACTAATTTTTCGTCCATTTTGCAAATTCAAGACAAAAAGGAAACCGGGAAGGAAATGCGTCTAGGCACATTTCTGCTTGAAGTAATGATACTTTTGGCTTAAAATAAATCTCTTCTAATATTCATTTTACACTAAAAATTGCACTAATTATGTGAACAATGAAAGAAATAGAAAATAATTCACATTAGGTTTCCCCAAAATGAAACTTCCCGGTTCCACCCCAGTCTCCACCTTAACCATCTCATTTAATTTTCTACTCTTTTAAGGCTTTACCCCATCCACCAATAATTCAATATTCTTGGTTTATTTTGGGTCAGTCGCATCCATTAATATTTGAAAAGGAAAGGAGTACTTTAAGAGCAACAGGAGTATGCATGACTATGGTAAAAAATCTGTCAAAGCTAATTTCACTCAACTGAATAATGGATTCATATCATAGTACAAAGTCACAGTTAAAGAGCTAGCCTTGTTATATCTTTTACTTATTTGTTTATTTACTAAAAAATATTAATCCTTTTATCAAGGGCATTATTGTAACTTTATCCATTCAAAAGAAATAGGCGAGACATGTGGGAAACCCTGACGGACACCCCTGTTTATTCACAGTTTTCTTCTCCTTCTCCCTCCTTACTTCTTCCTCTTCCTCTCTACTTCTAAGACGCAACATTTTTATAAATTTATCTTGGTAACAAGTCAAATCGAAGCCTAGAATTCATCCACATTCAGCCACCAAAAGAGGCTAATGTCAGCGTACATACGTTGGCAACATGCTGACATCAACATCTGTAGGTTGAGGACCTTAGAATCACTGAAACAGACATGACACTATGAATTCACTGATACATCAAATTTTGGAAAAAGTAGTACCCGAACAAACCGTGAACACAATTAATATAAATATAATGTTTTATTTACCTAAATATCGAATGAGCCAATTCTAGAACTTTATCCATTTAAATTCTATACTAAGTTGCATAAGTTAGAAGATAACATTATTCGAATAAGGAAAAAAATACGACATATTATTTATGATGTTACTATTGCAATGGATTTATTTGTTATTATTTAGTTAAAATGGGGTATTTTTGTATTTTTATAAACTTATTAATATATACCAAGTATAGTGGAAGGAAGAAGCACTGAAATATACATGACACTATGAATTCGCTGATACATCAAATTTTGGAGAAAGTAGTACCCGCAAAACGACCCATGCTAGAAGTTTAGTATTTCTTCTCCTACACAATTACCTGACCATATCTTCCAAAAAGAATACTTGTTCTTTTACCACATCTGATTCTTCCGAAAATCTAGCACGCCCGCATTCTATCATAACTTTTTGACCGACAACAAAATTGGCACGCCCAGTGGGACCGTGTCAAGGTTGCCATCATGACATCGCGATTGAGAGCAATGCTAGAGATAGTCATATTGCCTGATGCATCAATGTCTCAAGCACAAATTTGGGAAGAAATGAACAGAATGAGTGCAAGGTTGGATGCTCTTGAGGAGTCTCTTTCTCAATTTCAGCCACCTTTCAAAATTGTGAAATCAGTATCCAAGCCGATTCCCCAATCAGCAGCTCAAGCTTCAGCTGCGCAACCGCCAGTGGTTCTTCCATCTGTGACTACCTAACTGATTGTGGATCTACCACAGGCGAATCGTTATCCCTCAGCCCCCCTGGCGAGTCTTCCAATGACTATGCCAATAACTTAGCCAGTGGTTCCACCGCAATCAACCCCACCTCTATTTCAACCGCTACCAGTGGATCCTCTACCGGTCCAGCGGTTGCCTCAATCATTGATACTACCACCCCGACCACATTTGTCCCCTCCTGATCTTCCAGGAAGAGACATTCTTGACTCGGGGGGAAACAATCACCATGGAAGACATAATTCATTGTTTCTTCCTGATATACCGCATCCAATGGTACCTGGGGGGCAACAAATGTTTATTCAACCTTCCCTAATCAACCACCAGGCCCAACAAATCGTTTTGGAAAGGGGTCAGTTGGAAGACTTAATTAACCAGGAATATGGCTTGGCTGGAAGAAGACTTATCAGACCAACATTCTGGAAGCCATATTGGTTGATTAGTTTGAATGGTGGAAGATGGGATGGAAGGAGAGATGAGCTCAAAATTAGAGTTTATCTTCCTGACCTTGGGAGTTGTTGATTGATTCACAAAATTTCTAAGGCCTTGTTTGGTAGAGACAACAAGCCCATAGAAATTTGGGGGGCAAATGTTAACGCCCAAATTTTCTATACCATGTGGTGGCCAATTATTCGGCCACGTGGCACTTAGATGGTGAGTTGGCAGAATGAAAGTCAGCTACGCGGAAGAAGTATTCTCCCAGTCAGCTACACGAAAGAAGTATTATGCCAGTCAGCTAAGCAGAAGAAGTTCATTATTAATGCAAATCCTGATGAGATGGAAGAAGACGGTTGCTGACACTAAGTGGAAGAAGGCGGTTCCTGATGAGATGGAAGAAAGAGTGGGCCACTAAGTGTTAATGGCTATAATTAAGGGATTAGTGGAGGTGGTTACACTTTTAAATGAGATAATGTGTTATATTCTAAGTAACTAATATGGCCTTAATTAAGGTTAGATTCATTGTTCTACTTAACCTACAATTAGTGGGAAGTTGTAGTGTTGAACCACTAAACAATCATGGGACACGTGGCAATCTGAAGGAGTGACAACTGGCAGATGAAAGAACGCGGGCTTGGTAGTTACCAATGACATGGAAAAAGGCGGTTGCTAAAGCTACGTGGAAGAAGGTGGGTTTGGCAGTCACTGATGACATGGAAAAAGGCAGTTGCTGAAGCTACGTGGAATAATGTGGGCTTGGAAGTTACTAATGACGTGGAAAAAGGCTATTGCAAGGGCCATGTGGGAGAAGCCAAATGCGTGGATTAAGGACACATGGCAACATCTTAGGAAGGAAGTTGAGATGTAATGATGCTATAAATAGAACACTTAGTTTAACTTTAGGACCCTCCCTAAGGCACAACACAAACTCTCAACAATTTAATTTCCTTAAATTGTTATTCACTTTACCATCTCTTTTTAATTCATTGTATTTCAATTCTAGTAATTTCAATACAAGTCATTTCTTTTCAATTCCTTTACCTTCATGCACTTTAAATTCATGCAATTTACTTTGTGCACTTTCAATTCTGTCATTTACGTATCTTCCGGCACTCAAATTCCAACAATTTACTTTCTTCCGTCCTGCACCTTCAATTTCTTGTCCCTTTTTGCAACATTGACACTCAAAAGTCCTTTTACTAAGGCATAAAAAGAACCTTGCTAGGAGTTTAGTATTTCTTCCCCTACACATCGCCTGACCAAAATCTTCCAAGAAAAAGAATACGTGTTGTTCTTTAAAAACTCTTGATTCTTCTTATCAGGCACGCCCGCATTCTACCATAAACTTTTGAGCGACAACAACATCATCAAATCTAAACCCATTAAGCTGATAGTTAGGCAACCCATAAATTGCACTTGAAGTAAGAAACCTTTGCTCGTCCCATTACCCATTACCGAATAGGCTTGGATCCATCATCCAAGCGTAGATTCCTTGCTCATTAACTTTATCTATTAGAAATTGGTTATCAATCTCCTTATGGATACAAACCATTCAGGCCCCCATACCATGTGTAGTCATGGCTTGAAGCTCTTCCGACTCGCTACTTTTCTCATCTTTAAAACACTGGGGCGTGTTCATGTTTGGATTCAAGGTGCCCCTAAGTCCCATGTTGTAAAGCTCATTCCCATCATCCTTGCAATTTGTATCTTCCAAATCTGATTTATCACACCATCGGATATCTCTTCAAAGTGGGTCCGTAATTACTGGCTAAATAGAGGCCTGGTGGAGTTGGAAGAAAGAAGACCCATATAGGGGACGAAATCGAATAGAGGTCCAAATGGGATATTGTTGTTAGAGTCATGAATCTCAACGATAGTTCCGAGTGCTGATATTATTTATTTTGAGTCAACTGCTTTCTTTCAAGAGTTGATCAAAGTTTGCATTCTGATATCATATTTAATCCTGAGAGGGAGTCTTCTTGATATTAGCTCCACCTCTAATCCTCTCATACCAGTTTTCCAAATATCATGATCTAAAGCCTGTTGTTCCTAATGACCAGACACTACATCTTCTCCACCACAGGTATCAATTCCTCCATCAATCGATTCTGCTACTATGATTTCCCACTTGCCTAATGACAAGATACACATACTTGTACACATCATCCCATTATTAATTTTGTGTTGTAAAACCGCTTTTTCTCCTCTTTGCAATCTTTTGCTTAACCTTGTCGTCTACTCTTTTTCCTCCATCTTAGTAGCAGACTTCATCTACTCCGGATGGAAACACGTTATGGAAGAGAAATGAACCCTCTTCATAAATTCAAACTTGGGAGCTTTTTATCCTTTCTTTTGGAAAACCAACTGTTAGTTGTTGTGGGCTTACATCATTCAATATCTTTTTGATGGTTCCGTTGAGTGTCTAAGGGTGTAATTGGTTGCCAAATACTACATGAAGACCGATGGGGTTCACTACTTAGAAACCTTTTCTTCTATAGCCTGTCTTAACTTTGTACATGTTCTTCCTGTGGCAGTTTCTTGTTCTTGGTATTTATATAAACTACAAAATGCATTCCTTCATGGCGTTTTACATGAAGAAGTGTCCATGGATAAACCACGTGGTTATATTATTGCTAGTAGTGAGCACATAGTGTGTTGACAGCGGAAGGCTCTCTATAGTTTTAAACATTCACTTATGCTTTTAATTGAATCAACATAACTCAGTTCAGTTTCAGCACACCACTTCCGATCATTCAGTCTTCATTTGTCGCTCCTCTGCTGGTATTTTGATTGAAGAGTCCACAGGAGTATCACAGGTCCAACTAAGGGACCAATCCTATGCAGAATATCAAGAATATATTTCTGTTGACAGAGTCAGATGCCCTAACCAGAATAAGTACTACGTCTTAAATATTCCATTTCAACCATATTATATCAAGGAGAGATCCAACAGGCATTGCGGAAATGAAATGAAACTAGGGTAAGAATTTGTTTGTCATTGTTTCCTTAGGATTTTAGCTCCAATGTTCATGTATAGGCAAGGCTTGATGAGTGGTTGACCTGAAAACCAGGCACAGCCGATGAAGTTGATGAGCTACTAGAGGCCCGTCAAGGAGGTTAGTCAGAATAACAGACCCAGAATGCCTTGCTAATCAGTTCCAGAGATCATGGCCAACAACGCCAGTCACCAAGGCACCGGGAACCCTCTCTATGATGGGGACATTGTGATTTGTCTCAGTAGGGATCTGTACGATCTTCTCTCCTATTGAACGAGTAGAGAAAAATTAAGGGAAAAAAAATATGTCAGTGCTACAGTCCCCTACAGTCTGCTTGTTCTCATCATGGCATGTGAATCTCTCAAAGAAAATACATTCTTTATCTTTCATCTAAGACCGGTCTGTTAGGTGCTCGACCAGTTGATATATGGACACTTTAATAAACTAAAATCAAACATGGAGAGTTATTTGTTGACGGTGGCCAACATCACCGCTTAGTTGGAAAATTGATCCACCTATCTATTACTTGTCCCGATCCCACTTCATTGTTTAGGTGGTTATTCAGTATGCATACTCCTAGTCAACCTCATATTGAGGCGGTTTGTCGTATTCTCCATTACCTGATGAGTGCCCCTGCAAATGTACTGTTGTATGAGCCTCTACTTTCTTATTTGTAAGAGGCTTTAGTGACACGGTTTGCATTAGCAGTCACTCTTATAGGCGGTCTACATTTGGTTACTATACTCCATTTGTAATAATCTTGTTAATTGGCGCATTGACAAAACAAATACCTTGTTAAAATATATGAGAATAAAAACAGAGAGGAAATAAGAATTCTGTATTGCTCAATATATCTATTATAATAGAACACCACCTATATATATAGGAGAGAAGGAGTGGTAAATAAGTCATAATAAAATAGACAATTGCAAGTAAAGAATTAGAAATCATATCCCACTAATTATGCTATAAAAACAACCAAATCAATCAAGTCAAGGCGTCAATCGCTCCTCAAGTATGGATCATCGAGTCGTAGTGGAGCGGGCCGAAAACGAAGTTGTCTGGAGTAAGAGACAGTAAATCCGAAGATTCAAGACAAGTTGATCCAAAGATCCAACACAAGTTGATCCGAAAAATCGAAACGAATTAATCCGAAGATCCAAGACAGGTTAATCTGAAGATCCGAAACAAGTTGATCCGAAGATCCAAAATAAGTTGTTTCGAAGATCCAAATGAATTCTGATGGGGTGAAAGATAAATCCCACCGAGAATATAATATAGAATATATATATATAAATATTTTAATTGAAGATCGCCGCCAAGGATAAGAGATGAAGTACCATTCCCGGCAGAGACGACGATAAGCCGAAAGAACTACCAAGAATCGGTAGATTCTGATACCATGTTTAATAATTTGAAGAGAGATAATGAAGGAACAAGAATAGAAAATAAACGTGGTTTGAACCACGACACATAAAGCCCAGAGGGCTACATCTCTTTCATAGCATTCTCTCTTAATTTTTTTACAAATATCACCTTTATTTATAGGTGAAATAGTACGATAAATATAGAAACAGTATCAATAGAGGATTCCCAGAATCACTCCATAAATCAATCCAATCAATATCAAATCAGAAGTGATTTAAGGCATTAATCGCTCCAATATATTCTTCAACAACCCCCCTCAAGTTAGAAAACAAAGATTTTGGTTTTGTCTAACTTGAAACTGAATATTTAGTTATCCAGAATACGACACAAGTAGATTCGAGACTAGTGATCCGAAGATCCAAGACGAGTTGATCCGAAAATCCAAGATAAGTTAATCCGAAGATCCAAAACAAATTGATCCAAAGATCCATGACAATTTGATCCGAAGACCCAAAACGAGCTGATCATAAGATCCAAGACAAGTAGAGTGTATCGAGACAGTATATCAATAAACCTGCTCTGATACCATGTTGAAATATATGACAGAATAAAAATATAAAAGAAATAAGAATTATGTATTACTTAGTATATCTATTACAATAGAACACCACATATATATATATATATATATATATATATATATATAGGAGAAATGAGTGGTAAACAAGTCATAATAAAAATAGGAAATTACATGTAAAGAATTAGAAATCATATCCCACTAATTATGCTATCAAATCAATCAAGTCAATGTGTCAATCGCTCCTCAAGTATGGATCCTCGAGTCGTAGTGGAGCAGGCCGATTCCCCATTATTCTTCAACATACCTATTACACGTCTAGTGTTGAGGGGGAGTATTGTGCTATGGCTCAAACAACATCTTGGTTCTTTTTTTTTTTTAGGAGATGGGTAGTGACGTTTCTACACTTATATCCATGCATTGCGCTAATCAGGTTGCTCTCTTTATTGCAAGCAACTCTGTTTTTTAAGAGCATACCAAGCATATGAAGGTTAATTGTCATTTTAATGCGCAACAGGTTGTCAAGAAGACCAGCTTGGTAATGTTCATACAAAGCCACTTGCTCATCCTGCTTTTAAGTGCATGTGTTCCGAGCTGAACATGTTGAATTAGTATGCTCCAGGTTAAGAAGGAATGTTAGAGATTTAGCCTCATTATTTCTTTAACTCAGTACGCGCATTATTGTATTATTATCCTTTCAATATTGTAGATGCCCAAAAATAGTACAACACAAGAATCCATCTTATTGAAGCTTTCTTTTCCCTAATATACATCCATCCCATAGGCTTTTTGGCCCATTAGGGTTATGTTACTCGTTTCTCAAACAATTCCTCTTTTGCCCACACCTTTTGCTTGATCCTCAAGTTATTCTAAAACATTTCAAATGGTGGGCTTGGAATGGGCCCTTATTTTCGGGCTTTAATTGTCTTTATTGGGCTGATAGGTTTACAAAAATGGGTGTCTGGAACACTTCTTCGGCATTCCTTATAAATACCCCCACCCCTCATCCTTGAAACACTTCTCACTTTACAAGTTTCTTTTCTTTGCAAAATTTTCTCTGCAAATCACTTTCCTTACTCAATTTTCTGCCGGAATCTGCTCCTGTTCCCCGGAGAACTCAAAAACTCTCACCGGAGTCAGCCTTGGTGTAAGTTTCTCTTCTAACTTCTTCTACCTTTCTGTCACCATGTCTGATAGCGACGATACCAGATTAGTTAGTGATCGTATTACCTCCTCCGTTGACCCTGATGCCTCTCTCAGTCCTCCATCCGTTGAGGTGATCGGGGTCACAGGGACCAATATTTCCGAGGGTACCCAAAATGCTAACACCAATGTGGCCCTATTTTGGTCGGGGAAGCAACCGGTGAATCTGATGCCGAAAACACCACCGAGCGGTTCTATGCAGACCCTTTTCCTGCTAGGTTTAGGGTAAACGCTGAGTTAGATAGGTATGATATACCCGATGACGTGACTGTTACCCATTACCCTCAGGACTTAAACTTCAGGAACGGTGAGGGGGTGAGAGATGATCAAATTCTCCTTTCAACCTACCACTTGAGAGTTATGCGCTTTCCCATCCACCCCCTCATCCTTTATGCTCTTTCTATCCTTGGTTTGGCCCCACTTCAGGTTGGGCCAAACTTCTTCGGGATCCTGGCTATGCTCCTGATCTTCAATAAGGACTTAGGCCTACATCCGGGTCTGGCTGAAGTCCTTTTTTCCTACAAACTCCAGGACCTTAGGGAATGTAAGGGTCATTACAACTTCTTTCCGTTTCATGGGAGGAAGATCTGTGATGACCTTGATAAATCAATCAAAGGTTGGAAGGAGAGGATGGTCTTGGTGAGTGGAAATTGGAGATATCCCATTTCCTTCAATTTCCCGATCCCTAAAGCCTTCAATAGGCACCTTCTTCATTCTTTCAAGCCTTTTCACAAAGGGGCTTGCTTTTGCAAGGCATGCGATGGTCGTTGGGGGAAATATGTCCACAAGTTCTTGGGGGTTTATGATAGGGACATGAGCCCCAACTATATTCTTTCCCGTTTTGATCTTTTACGTTCTGAAATTTGGTCAAAACCTTTGAGGATGTGCCCTGAATACCTGACTGATTGTGCATTGCAGGAAATATCAGTATCTGGAGCAAGAGTTATGTCTTTAAGGATTCCCTTGATAAACCTGGGCTTGGGCAGGCCTTCCAACTCCCAAACTTCCCGATCAGACACCCCTTATTCTTCAGCCACCCCCATTAACGCCGTGGCCCCGATTACCGAGGAGGTTCCTCCTCCACCCCTTTCCGGGGAGGCTACGGTCATTCCTCCTCCTCCCACTGAAGAGGCTCCACTTCATCCACCTCCCGAGACTACCCAAACGTCTTCCGGTTCCCGTAAGGTTTGGATGAAGACAACTGCATCTCCAAATGTCTTTGGGGAGGCCCATGTTGCTACTGAGGCCATTACCTGGCACCCTACCTTGGTCCTGCCCAGGAACCGGACATTGGTTGCTGGTCAACAGACCTTCGAAGATGGGGATGCTCTTCGGACGATGGGTCTTGAGATCTGGACCCCGAGAAACCGAAAGGCGATCATCAAGATAGATCGGGAGAAGTTAGCTATGACCAGTCCGGAGATAGCTATGAAGGTCAGTGATCTTATCAATAAGTCTCACAATTTATAACTTTCTTACAATTCTCTTTTCGCTGATCAATTGACACTTGTACTTTTTTGCAGATGTTGTATTACGCTCAGGCTTATAATGCTAAGCTTGAGAGTGATAGCAGAAATCTCTGGAATCAGGCTGCCCTGCTCCAGAAGAAGGAAGAGACCAAGCAAAAGTTGATCAAGAAGGCGGCACTTCTCAAGGAGGAGCTGCCCTGCTCCTGAAGAAGGAAGAGACCAATCAAAAGCTGATCAAGAAGGCGGCACTTCTTAAGGAAGAGCTGACTGAGCAGTCCCTTCGGGCTGAAACAGCGGAGAAGACCCTTCAGGAGACTGTGAAGGGTCAATAGGTCTTGATATCTCAAAACAAAGAACTAGTGGCCCAGAATGAAGACCTGGAGGTGTCCAAGCTCAGACTCCTTGAAGAGAAGACTGAGTTGGAGAATCTTTTGGCAGTGGAGAGATCCACTGTTGAAATGTGTCATCGGGGGGAGAAGGGGGGGGGGGAACGAGATATTTGAGCGGTTCAGCAACACTTCTGCATACCGGATCGGCTACGGGTGGAGGATGTGCTTGGAGAATTCCAGTCTCCCACTTGAAGAACAACAGTTCAAGATTATAGGGGAGCTAGATGCCTTTCTCAAAATATCCCCTCCTTATGACGATCCGGCCCTTGGTCCCAATGACCTTCTCTTCGGGGAGTTCCTGATGAAGCCCCTGCCCAACTTTGCTCCTCTTCCTGATCCTGCCCGGGTAGAGGCTGACAATAGGATAGTAGATAGCTTTGAGCCTGAGTTTGATAGGCAGGTTCATAGGACTTAGTTTTTTTTCTTTCAGATCGGTGTTTGTGTCTTCGGGCTCTTGAGGCCTTGTGAAAGATATCAAACACTTTGTTTATTTTTTAAAACTTGATGCCTTTGGCATCCAGTGGATCGGTGTTTGTGTCTTTCGGGCTCTTATAGCCTTGTGAAAGATATCAAACACTTGGTTTATTTTTGAAACTTGATGCCTTAGGCATTCAATGGGTTGCTGTTTATGTCTTTCGGGCTCTTGGGGCCTTATAAAAGATAGCAAAACACTCAATTTATTTTTTAAACTTGATGCCTTGGCATCTAGTGGATCGGTGTTTGTGTCTTTCGGGCTCTTGTGGCCTTGTGAAAAATATCAAACACTTGGTTAATTTCTTTTTTAAAATTTGATGCCAAGACCATTCACGAGCTTTCTTTTTAAGGAAAAAGAGATATTTTACGGATGAATCACTTTTGGAACAAGTGCAACCCATTGGGCACTAATGCCTTCATTATAAGAAATAAGTAAACTGAAAAAGGGATAGAATTTTATCACCAGGAACACAACCCAGCTATGGATAGTACCTCTTGAGGCGAAAGGCGTTCTGGGAGTTGGGTTCCATCCGGCCATTTTCGTTCTTTCGGAAGCGATAGGCCTCGCGTCCGATCACTTCGGTGACAGTGTAAGAACCTTCCCAAGTTTCCCTGAGTTTGCCAATGAGCCCGATCTTTCGCCTAAGAACCATCTTCCCGACTTGAAATTCTCTTATGTTAACCTTCTGGTTGAAGTAGTTTCGGACGCGTTGTTGGTAAGCCGCCAACCTGATCCCCGCAACCTCTATCCTCTCATCCAGGAGGTCTAGCCCATGAGCCAAATGTTAATTGTTAGGGTCTTCCTCCCACGTCTGGCTCCTTAGAGTTGGTACTTGAATCTCAGTGGGGATCACGACTTCAGCGCCGTAGGCCATAGCGAAAGGGTTTTCCTCGGTGGGTTGCATTGGTGTCATTCTATATGACCATAGTACTTCGGGTAGGTTTTCCAGCCAGGCCCCTTTGCCCTCTTCAAGTTTCTTTCCAAGCGTATCAAAAATTGCCCGGTTAGTTCTCTCAGCCTGACCATTTCCTTGTGGGTACTCGACTAATGAAGTATTCTTGTTGATCCCATGCTCAGCAAGAAAAGCCCTAACCTTCCGATTGTCCATGTTCCTTCCGTTATCCATCATAATTATCCTGGGCAGACTAAACCTGCATGTTATATGGCTCCAGATGAACTTGATGACGTGGCTACTCTTTATCGTGGGGTATGCTTCGGCCTCTACCCATTTGGTAAAGTAGTCAGTGGTCAGGAGTACATGAGTTGTGGATCATATTGCCATCGATAATGGGCCGACAATATCCATTCCCCATTGGGCGAATGGATGTGGGACAATGGTTAGGTGTAAGAGTTCCGGTGGCAGATGGATAGCGTCCCCATGCATCTAACACTTCTTGCACCTTTGGGCGTAAACCTCAGCATCACGTGATAGGTATGGCTAGAAGTACTCTTGGGAAAGGATTTTGTGGGCGAGAGACCTGCCTCTAGAGTGATTTCCACATGACCCGCTGTGTATTTCTTTCATTACCGCCCATGCTTCTGAAAGGGTTACACATCAAATATGGACCCGAAAACGAGTTTCAGTAGAGTTGACCCCCGATGAGAGAATATCTGGCTGACTTCATGCGGATCTTACGAGCTTCGGGCTTAGCCTCTGGAAGGGTCCCGTTTCTTAGGTCATCCACCAGGTCATCCATTCAGCTGGGTTCTCACGGGATCAGCATTACTTGCTCGGGTTCCTTGATGTTGGGTCTTATCAGGAAGTCAATCGACACGATCCTGGTCATATCCTTGCCAGTTGAGGATGCTTGGTTGGCCAAATGGTCTGCTGCAGTATTTTCGTTTCTCGGGATCTGTCCGAAAGTCAGCTTTTGGAAGTATTCTGTTTCTTTTAGTAAGAGTCCTTGATAAGCTTCCATTTTGGGTCCTTAGCCTCATATTCTCCAGTGATCTGCCGGATGACCAGTTGTGGGTCACTGTGCAATGCGAGGTTTCAGACTTGGAGACTTTTGGCTAGCCGAAGTCCCGATATGAATGTTTCTTACTCAGCCTCATTGTTGGTTGCTGGAAACTGCAATCGGACAACATCTGGAGACGAATACCGTCGGGTGTCCGAAACTCCACACCTACTCCCGATCTGCTTGAAATGGCTGACCCATCGACAAAAAACTCCCACAAGTTAAGACAGTCCGACGGGTTCTGATCCTCCGTCTCCTTTTCTAACAAGAAATCAGTCACCGCCTGCCTTTTGATCGACGTTCGGGGGACATAGGTTATATCGTAGATGCCCAGCTCGATGGTCCATTTTGAAATCCTCCCCGAAAGGTTTGGTTTTGACATGATGACCCGGATGGGAGTCGAGGTCGGGACAATGATCGGATGTGCTTCAAAGTAATGCCGAAGGCGTCGTTTTGCATCTACCAAGGACAACACTATCTTCTCTTGTCTGTTGTAATGGGTCTCAGCTTTGGCTAAGGCCTTACTGGTAGACCTGTTAATGGATCGGATTAGTTAAATCCAAATCCAATTTGTTAAGAAATCGGATTATCGGATTCGGATCCTAATCAGGTTATCGGATTTTATTTTCAATCCATATCCGGTTAATATCGGATTCGGATCATAATCAGATTATTGACAGGTCTATTGATAAGGATGACAAAAACTCCCGATCCGCGATCCGAATCCGATAATTTAACGGATTTTCACTTAGTTAATTCATATTTGAATTTCTTCATTATAGAATATCTGATTCGAATATCTAATTAAAAAAATACAAAAAAACAAAAATCAATAAATACTGAAACACTAAATTATTCACACTTTTAATAATTATATTTATGATCAATCATTATTAATAAATAATAAAATAATTAACAACTAACATTTATATACATGTACAATATTAAATATATAGACATAAAAATATCAAATATATATTTATATATATATAAATATATTTTATATCGGATCGGATTATTATCAGATCGGAGGACATAAATCCAAATCCAATTTGTTAAGAAATCGAATTATCGGATTCGGATCCTAATCGGGTTATCGGATTTTATTCAATCCATATCCGGCTAATCGGATCGGATTCGGATCAAAATCCGATCCATTGACAGGTCTACTTACTGGTGTAGAAGATGGACATTTGTTGATTTATGCCATCCCTGATAAGGGCGGCACTGGTTGAATCCACATATATTGCCAAGTATAAATACAGAACTTCCTCGGGTTCTAGGGTAGCAAGGATCGGTGGCTTTGTCATGCACTCCTTCAATTTGAGGAGGGCTTCAGTCTACTCGGGACCCCAGATTTCACCTTTCTTTGCTTTGATGGCTTGGAAGAAAGGTCTACATTGATCGATCAGCCTTGCAATAAACCGACTAAGAGCAGTCACCCATCCCGTTAGCACTTGGATGTCCTTGTGCGTTCGGGGTTCCTTCGTTTCTAGTAGGGCCTTGACTTGTGTCGGGCTTGCTTGTATTCCCATTCGATCGACTATGTGGCCCAAAAACTGTCCGGACAACACCCGTGTTATGCTTTTGGAGGGTGTCAAACACTTGTTGCAGGTGCCCCAGATGGCTTTCCTTTTTCTACTTTTCACCACTGTGTCATCAATGTATGCCTCGATTACGGTGCCCATCATTCCTTTGAAGATTCTGTTCACCGGTGTTTGGAAAGTGGCACCTGCATTTTTTAATCCGAAAGGCATAACTTTAAAATAATAAGTACTTGTTTCAGTGATGAAGGATGTGTTTTCCTCATCGGCTGGCTCCATGCGTATCTGGTTGTAGCCCGAATAAGCATCAAGGAAGGTCAGCCGCTCATACCTAGCAGTAGCATCCACCATTTGGTCGATTTTTGGCAAAGGGAAGCTGTCATTGGGGCACGCTTTGTTGAGATCGGTGAAGTCAACACAGACCCTCCACTTTTCGTTTTTCTTCTAAACCACGACGACATTGGCCAGCCATTCGGGATATTTTACCTCCCTGATAAATCCTGCCTCGAGCAGGCAGGACACTTCTTCGGCTATAATTTGGTTTTTGTGTGCCCCCATACATCACTGTTTCTGCCGGATTGGCTATACATTCGGATCCACATGGAGGGAGTGTTGTGCAATGGTTGGGTCAATACCGGGCATATCCAAGTGGCCCCATGCAAAGACATCGGAGTTGTCCTGCAAAAATGCGGTCAGTTCCTTTAATTCATTATTTGTAGATTTGTACCTGCATAAGTTACTTTCTCGGGTTGATCGGGTATGACGGATATCTGCTGTCAGAGCTCTACCACGATCGGGGGACCCGAAGCCCCTTCCAATAATTGTTATTTTGTACCCGAAGCCTGATCATTGGCCTGGATCTTCTCCGAATCTTTCTCCTTCCTCATTCCCACCAGGGTAACAACATAGCATTCTTTGGCTGCTATCTGGTCCCCTTTTATGTCAATGATGTCAACTCCGTTAGGGTCTACACATCTCATTATCTGGTGTAGGGTTGATGGCACTCCATGCATACGGTGGATCCAGCCTCTTCCCATGAGCAGGTTGTAAGACGGCTTCACATCAACCACAACAAAAGTCTCCGTGAGATTTCTTCGGGCAGTGGATACCAGCAACTGGACCTCTCCGATCGGTTCGACTTGTTTCCCATCAAATCCTGCTATAGGGCTTCGGGAAGGCACTATTTCCCTAGGATCAATTTCAAGTTTGTCAAAAGCCCATTAGGTGATGATGTTGGCACTACTTCCTGGATCGACCATGACTCGCTTGATAAGGCAATTTGCTACCATCAGAGTGATAACCAACGGGTCATCATGGGGAGTTTGAATGTTGCGTAGGTCGGACATAGAGAAGACGATTCGTGCATCCCCTGCTCGGTTATGGACCTCATTTACCTCACCGACCTCCTCATTTTCTAGGCCTTGCGCAACTGGGATTTGCTGACACTCTCCATCCCCTGGGAAGCAGACCCACCATGAATCATGTAGATGATCCTTACAAGTTGTACGACTGTGGAATTTCGTGGGGCGGTTGGTGCTTGTTGTTCTGCCCTGGGTCTCTCCCTTTGGATATAATCCGAAAGCTCCCCTCTGGTATATCATGGATTCCACCTAACGTCTGAGGCTTCGTCACTCGTTGGTTATGTGTTCAAAGTCGTTGTGGAAGGCACAATGTTTTACCTTATCCCTTAGGTCTAATGGTTACCTGATGGGTGGTGGCATTTGAAAAATTCCCCTGGCCTAGTTCTCCTAATAAAGTTTGACTAAGCTAACACTCAAGGGGGTCACATTTTCTTCATACTTCAGGCGCTTTTCTGGGATTGGAACAGATGAACCAAAAGAGCCTGGTCACTTGCGGTCAGCTATTCGCTTTTTCGTTCGGGTCTCGACGTTGACCAAGGCTGCCCTCTTCTATCCGCAGATGACCTTGTGCCTTGGAGTTCAACTCCCCGATTCCCGATGGGGGCCGTTTCATCAAAGATTGATGGAACTTTGTCCCAGGTATCAGGGTCATCCTGAAAGCCTCAACAGCAGAGTGTATCGATGGATGAGGATTCGACGTTGAATCTGGACAGGAAGCTCTTCATGGATTTGCCCTTCTCCTGGATCATCGTGAAGAGGCTAGATACGGTCTTCTTCTGCCTCTTGTTACCGTAGTGCTGGGCAACAAAAAGTTTACTCAATTGCTGTCAGCTCCCGATGGACCCAGATGGTTACTTCCTGAACCACAAGAGGGCAGTATTGGCCAGGCTCGTAGAGAATACCTTGCAGAGCAGGGCTTCATTCTCAGCATACATGGTCATCTTCTGATGGATCTGGTAGATGTGTTCTTCAGGGTCCTTCGTCCCATCATAAGGGGTGAATCTGGGCATGACGAACTTCTTCGGGAACGGCAAGCGAGTGATCTCATCGTGAAGAGGCTAGATACGGTCATAAGGATTGATGGAACTTTGTCCCAGGTATCAGGGCCATCCTGAAAGCCTCAACAACAGATTGTATCGATGGATGAGGATTCGACGTTGAATCTGGACAGGTCTCTTCATGGATTTGCTCTTCTCCTGGATCATCGTGAAGAGGCTAGATACGGTCTTCTTCTGCCTCTTGTTACCGTAGTACTAGGCAGCGAAGAGTTTGCTCAATTGTTATCAGCTCCCGATGGACCCAAATGGTTGCTTCCTGAACCACAAGAGGGCAGTATTGGCCAGGCTTGTAGAGAATACCTTGCAGAACAAGGCTTCATTCTCAACATACATGGTCATCTTCTGATGGATCTGGTAGATGTGTTCTTCAGGGTCCTTCGTCCCGTCATAAGGGGTGAATCTGGGCATGACGAACTTCTTCAGGAACGGCATGCGAGTGATCTCAGCAGTGAATGGTGACTGGATAGATTTGGCAGAGGCCTGATCGGCTAAATCATCGGTGGATTGAGCCTTCAGGTCCCTCATGACCTTCCTCTGGAATTCGGCCATCATCTCCTCCAGCTTCTGCGTTGTCAAGACTCCTTTCTGGATGGGAGTTTTGTTCGTACGGAGGGAGGATTCAGCATGTTCCTCCGACCAACCGCCTTCTTCTCAGACCTGAGGGCGGTCGGACGCATCTGGTGGAGCAGGCAGGTGAGTCATCTTCGCCAGGAGCTCAGCGTTCTGCTTCTCCAAGGCGTGGTTTCGCACTTCCGCAGCCACTAAATGCTGCGGGATCTGCTCGGTGGTCTAAGAGGCCCCCGCCTAACTTTCTCCGGTGATTGGTATCTCTGTCTGAGAATGGATTACTGGCATGTTTGGTGGTATTCAAGGAAAACAAGCTCAACTCAAGAGATGGGAAGATAATCACGGATATGGTATGTGACTGATTTCCCACAGACGGCGCCAATGTGTAGATGCCCAAAAATAGCATAACATAAGAATCCATCTTATTGAAGCTTTCTTTCCCCTAATATACATCCATCCCATGGGCTTTTTGGCCCATTAGGGTTATGTTACTTGTTTCTCAAACAATTCCTCTTTTGCCCACACCTTTTGCTTGATCCTCAAGTTGTTCTAGAACATTTCAAATAGTGGGCTTGGAATGGGCCCTTATTTTCGGGCTTTAATTGTCTTTATTGGGCTGATAGGTTTACAAAAAATGGGTGCCTAGTGGGCTTGAAGAATTCCACATGTACAAATATACAAAGGTTAGAGGTGTGGGAAACCCTAACACGCTCTCATATTTTCCCACAAATTCTCCTTCCTCTTCCTTCTTCCTGCTACTTCTAAGACACAACATATTAGTTTAACAACCATTATAATGCAAAAAAAAAAAAAAAAAACCAAAAAAAGGCACACAATAGAGGAAAAAAGGTCAGAAAGAGGACGAAATAAAGTGAAATTTGAGTCACCCAAGCAAGACTTCATGACGTGTTAGGAGAAGGAGACTAGAGATAGACTTTTAACCTTTCAACTTCCTTAGACAAATTGGTTGCTTTTAAACTCAAAACTTACATCTTCATACTTGATAAGCCAGCATTTATCATTGATGCAAAAATGGTCCTTCTGCATCTGATAGGCCTACCTAGTGATGATCACATCTGTATGAGGTGGTGAAAGAAGTAGATTGGCGACACTCCAGGCATTATACACTATTTTTCCTAAGTAGAGTGATTGCTCTGACTCAAGCCAATAATCTGACACCTACTAGACCGAACTTTACTGTGCACCAAAGTCATATATGAAAAATCACTCTCATAAACAATAAAAAGGAGTTAAGCTTTTCTCTGAGTAGTAGGGAAGGAATAATATAGAGCCTAGTTGCAGAAAACTGCATACTACTTTGAAGTTTGAATGATGTCTCCGATTCGGGATTCCAGATATAGCGGAGGAGTTTACCAACTGTCATATATTCTCCCAGCAATACCAAATGCATATTGTGCATTAGAAAATTATGATCCACTACAACAATTAGAGGCCAAAGCTATTTGTTTTTTTTCCCTAGGCCAACCTAGTTCAGGGGCCTCAATAAAGACTTACATCTGGTGAAAGGCTATGGGTCCCGTACTTGTCATCCCAATACATTGTGCTGATTCTGTAGAGTTGTTGAATACTAAGCACCTGAAGATGACACACGAATGGAAATGGTTTAAAACAAAAATGTTCTTAAGTTAAAAAGTACATTTTTAAAAAAAAGAAAAAAAAAAAAAAAAAAAAAAGATCTTAGTTACTACACCACTTACTGGGCAAAGGTCATGACTTATTTCATCCAGCGTCTTCTGTGGCTTTTGATGTATGACCTAAATCAGGAAACAGGGAAACCACAACAGATGTATTACACATTGCTTAATACGAACACCAGAGCAAGAAATGTCAGAAGCTTTTAAGCACTGCACAGAGAACAAAATGTAATACCAAGAATCCAATAGCCTGTCTTATATGCCTGAGCTCATCCCAAGCTGAACCTGCATACTGGAATTTTTATTCTTTCGTCAGGAAAAACAAAGAGCAATAGATTCCTAAAATAGTGGGGGAAAAGAAGCTTTAAATACCTCATCTGTAGCTTTATCGCACCAATGTTCCAGTTCAGCCAATCCAGCTTTGACATATTCACCGTTACTAAAAGAGCAGCATTCTCGTCGCAATAGTAGGCTGAAACAATAAGAAAACTTTAATTCACAGAAAATTCTGACAACTATAGTAACAAACAGGAATGTACTGGACTCCAAACCTGTTGAACATTTGCACATTGATGAAAGAAAAAACTTGTGTGAACACTTTGCGAACTAAGAATGGGGGAACCTGAAAGTAAATTTCATAGAAAAAGTATTTCACGTAAGATTAATTTCAAAAAGGGAAAGAAAAGGCTTGACACATCATGCAACAGAGGACACTCATAAATATGATATTCACAAATAGATGGTGCCCAGAATACAAAGCTGGAACATGAAGGAAAATTCAAGAAACAAGACAAAGCAAAAAACAAATAATAATAAATAAATAAAAAGCATGTGAAAAAAAAAAAGAAAACAATTCAAGAAAGAACCTTCAGCCACCTTGATATCTAGTACTAAGATAATAGCTGAGCAATCCTTGGAACAAATTAGAATACAGTATTATAGTTAAGAATGGGCACTATATCAACAATCTGATGGTTATTGTTATTTATTCTTGGCCCCTGTAACAAAGTAGGAATTTTTGTTAAATAATACCAGGGAGCCTAACAGGGTAATTCATTATAATAAATTACTAAAATGTCACTACTCGTGATTCATGAACCGTTTTTACTAAGTTTATAATGGTGATTACTGCACAGTTGATGAAAGAGTTGAGGAATATTTGTATCACATTGAATTTTGATATCCAATTGGTTCTTGTTTGAAAATAAAATAAAAAAATAAAACTCCTTGGGGTTCGAAGCTTAATTATGGTGTAGGTTATTAACAAGTGGTAAATAAGTAACAATTAACAATTTGGATGACAATCTATATGTCAGATCTTGATTCCTGTGGTAGTACTCATATATTCAATAACACACAGAAACAAGACAGAATACTTCAAGAAGAAACAGATAATGTAATCAAGATAATTATCGAAGTTTTGACAATGTTTTATCACCGCGATGAGTGATGAGTGACAGATAAACAGGTTACGAAACAATGAATAGAACTGGATTGTCCTAATTCAAAAAGTCTCTCTAATTGGCTCCCACATAACATCCCACTCACGGGAAATAGTATGATCATGCCGTTTAGTTCATGGGCAATTAGGGGAAGAGCCACTAACATGGACAATTTTAGTGTTTCTAATACAGGTGTGCATTCATGTGAAAAAAGAGCCATACATAAGAAATCATGATACAACCACAGATTGATTCAAGAAAGAATTGGTTCGATTTATTCAAGCTCATGGACTGACAATACCGAGTCGACCAGTGCAAAATAAAGTTAGATACAGACTAAAAATGCCAAGACCGGCCAACAATGTCATGATAACATTATGTCATTACCCATGTAAGAACAAAATTGGAGGGAAAAATTATAATACGCTTACATGATTGGCTTTCAATGTATCCAAGAAATTTACTAGTCTCTTCACAATCCCTTGCCAATGAGCAATCAAAATCTCCTGAGCAGCAGCATTTGCAAGCATACGGCCTGTCCCCTTGAGTATGCTTGCTCTGGATATTCTTGGTGCCTATTTGATTTGCACATCCATATTAAAATTTGAAAAATAATAAGTGCGACAGATATATATTCCCAACACACATGACAACATTTCAGTTATCTAAATAAGTACACCTAAATACCTGGATGCACAAGCCAAGCAGCGGAGAGATCTCTTTTTTCAGATTATCTCGGATCATCCCATATATCTTTTCCACATATGCTGTCAATTGCTGTTTAAACAGCAAAGCAGGATATTTGGCTTCAACTTGGCGTAAGGTATCCACTCTGCCAGTCAACTCACCATCGGCAAAAGAAAGATCGACTCCTTGTGGAGTTCCACGAAAACTCTAGAGAAACCAAGAGCCTACTATGACATATATTCCAAACAGGATAAATTTTCAGATGGTAGAAGAGCATTTTGTTTCACCTGGGTCATTCTTCCAAATAGAGTAGAGGAGGACCGTCGGTGTTGAGGAGTTATGCCAGCTGCACCAGCTGCTTTCAGTGTGCGTTGCAGCAGCAACAACAACGTTGATGCATTGGACAGCCAATATGCCAAGATATCATTGTTGTCCTGAGTCTTCAATTCAAAAGTAATCTGAAGTTATAAAGAGCCCTCTGGATTGAAAAATACAAATTTGCATCACACCATCTAAGCATCTAAATGCGCATAACAAACCTCAATAGCATTTCCTATAGTTTGAATTATCCGGTCAAATATGCTGGTTCGTTCAACTTCAAATGATCTCCATTGCCTTAGACATTTGTATATGATGCAAGCAGCAATAGGTCTACCACTACTGAAACCAAGATGCTGCGCAACACATCTGATGAGCAAATCCTGGTACTCTTGCTGTTTCTCATTAAGTGACCTTTGTGGTCTATCCTCTACCTCCAATTGATCCCTTGAGTTTATTGAAGCACTTTGCAGATCCTATTACATTTTAGGTGTTAAATAAAAATGGAAGAATGCAGTAAAAAAAGATTTGGGGTAGTAATTTTGCAAGAAATTTGACTTACTATACTTGTTTTTGAACTTTCAGCCCTCTGCCAAATGTAAAATTTAAAATAAAAAAAAAGTATAAGAAAAAGAAAAAAGATGTAAGCAAAGTTATAATATCTGACAATTTAATATGCATGACTTACTATAATTACCTGAATAACTGATCTAGAGCGCCCTGAGAGAAGCTTATTATTTTGTGCTGCTGTTAGAGCCTGCTGACGAAAAACTTTGTTCTCTGACTCTACGTTGGTGAGCTTCTCTTCAAGCCTGATTGCAGAAGTACAAGAATTTTAACTACACTCCAACAGAAACAGTGAAAATGGCCATTTAATAAGTGCCCAATAATAATAATAATAAAAATAAAAAAAAACACCATTAGTTTGGTAGATGAATTTATCACTAATTTGTTCCATTGATTCAAAAACAGATTGTGTATTGATTAGGGGAAAAAACATTGATAGTATAAATAATATGTAATTTCAATTAAACAAAACAATAAAATAATTTAAATTATGATAAAAAGTTTCCATATTGAGATTTGGCAATATATATTTTGGAATACGCCTTTGGCAATTTGGAGAGAAGCTCAGTACGATGTTCTCACTTTATTAACAAACTGTCCTTCGGCAAAAATGAATGGGGTAAAATAGACCGAAAAGAAAACTGAGAAAACCTAAATTTAACGCTTCTCAACGTCCCATAAATCCACAATGCCAAACCTTTCATGCCATTCAGTGATTCCATATTTATGGTCAATGACTTATGATTACCATCTCATTAAAGCAAACAAGGAAATTCCCACCGAGATGAAATTCAGACTTTCTACAGTTTACAACAGGGCAACAGACTAGTTTAAGATCTGAAGTGAAATTCGACAGCTCAAATTATCTGGTAAACTACTCAGAGTAAATGGGAGTGGAGAGTTGTCTTTCATCCAGGGATTCATTTCACTATTTATGAACAAAAAAGTGTAAGGTGATAACCTTAACAGAAGACAATGTCCTAGGAATGCTATAGAAAGGGAAACGATGAGGAGTACCTACTGGATCTATATTCAATAATTTCCTCAGTGGTTTATATCTGGATATCAATCCTATCAAAAACCTAATGCATTTATCCATGTTCCATACAAGTCTGAATTATTTTTGTTAGTGACCGAATCCAAGCTGTAGTACAAGTTGACAACCACACGAGGAAAATTGCTTGTAAAGAAGAATAAACCCATAGGTTTTGTTAAAATAGTTCAGCTATGTATTAAAAAAAGCCGACAAATCAGCATCTCATAAAAGGAGCTACCATATATATATATATATATCAATATCAGAATTATAATAAAAATTCCACCCCAATGTCACGTATATAAACCAGCTTGAACACAAACATGTTAGTTAGTATCCCTCAAATTATCCCCTTCAATAGAGGTGTTTCCTGTTATTATCTACATGTTACTAGCTCAAGTCTCCCGACTCAAAATGCTTCTCTAGTAGGTCAACAATCCAATTCAATATTGAAATTCAGACTGCTTTATCAATATATATTCCTCCGATATTTCCTAGTGAGCAAGTCAGCTCCACAATCACATGTAGAAAAAGGAATATGAAGCAAAAATTCTTAGAAAGAAAATAGCTCTCGCTCTCTTTCTCTTTCCTGCGAATCTTCTCACTCTATCCCCTCAAACCCTGGATGCCATTATATACCGAGCTACAAGAGAGTATTACATAGGGTCCACGATCCACAAGCGAAGAAGAGGTAAGAAAAAATTGCGGGAAAATGCCCCTAAACACCAAGAACGTTGCAACGCTACCTGGGCCAAAACAAATTCAGGCAATGACATCCACATACTATAAGATGATAATCACTTCTCAAATCCTTAAGCACAATAAAGGTTCTGCAATTCATTAACTGTATAGGAGATTACTAGTTTAGTGAACTAGGGAGAACGAAGGAGTGATTTGATGATACTTCATCCATATGGTGTAGTATCGAAATCAATTATTGCAAGAACATAACATTTCTGACAATAAGCCATCATAGTCACCGTAATAATGGAATCCATCATCCATCAGCTTAGAGTATACTACTAAAAGTACTATTTTGACTTGATATTTACTTGCCATTCCATGCATATTCTGAAGCCTACATTATCTAATAGAACTACTTGGTCAATACATGTATCTGTATTAATTTTCAGCTTCTTTCCTCTCACAGCCTTCACCCAATACAACCAGTGACAACCTATTTAGATAAACATAGAACAAAAGCATAGAAGTTCAAGAGAAGATACGAAGATAAACTACAAGATTAATGTCTAATTGGTAGAACAGACCAACACTACAGAAAACGAATTCTAAGGTAGAAGAATTGGAGGATCAAAACCTGACAAAAAAGGAATCAGACGATGCTGCTTTATGCCGGCCTTCCACTGGTACTGGTGTGGGAGGGGGAATAACAACTTTCTTCTACGGAGACAGACTTACAAAGCAAGTCAAATATTTTGCTGAGAACTCTAGAAAACTAGTACTTGGAAAATCAATACGCCAGGGAACACAGAGATTTAGAATGATCAAAATCAAATATTTATCGTCTTATTCCAAACTCAATAATGGAATGCAGTGAATTAAAATATACAGTCAACGCGATGATGAAATAGGGATGTAATTATTAAGCTACAATATTGTCGGTGGATAGCACATTCTTATGCCACAAAGAAAATTTACAACAAAAAGTGATTGTTTGAACTCATCATAAGCACCCAATTAGGCTTCATTCTTTAGTTCAGTCATAGCCAGACTTCTAATGTCTTCTTTTCTCCCCGTAAAAAATTACCAAAACCAAAAATGCTTTCTCAAGATTATCACATTCTAAATCAGGAAAGAGATTGAATCTCCTAACCATGTGTAAGATATTACTTTCCTAATACAAGATGTTATCACCCTTGTTAACAGACAAATTGAATAGGGACAAAGTCCCAAATATTTTATGAAGATTATGAAAGAAGACCACATACTATAGAAACTCCCTTAATGAAGAAATCATCAGAAAACCGAAACAACTGAAACATTCTCTCCAGAATCATATTGTAAGGGCTCCAAACCAAGTGTGCATCAACTCAAGAGGTCCACTAAACTTAAAACTCAAATGATTCGTTAGATAAGATGGAAATGAAATTCATAAATGACACCAAGGAACTATACAACTTGCCCAGTATTATACCTCTCAATTTCGTATGAAACAAAAATAATAATCAATTTGAGTTGAGGTACCTACTATATAATGCCCAAATTCCGCGGTAAACTAATATCTACCTAGCAGAGAACATATATACAAGAAGCTAAAATGAGCAAGTTCCATCAGAAGAAGTCATCGAATGCCCCCTCCCGCTCACTTTCCCAGTTTTCAGATCCTGCACAATGCAACCATCAAGAGAAAAAATATACATAATACAGTTACTTTCAACGCATCCGACTTAACAAAAGTGGCATATAACTTGGGAACATAACTAAAAGCTATCTAAGGAGCTAGGGGAGAGATCTACACTAAAAATGGAATGAATGGTCTGATGAAATAGAAAGTTTCCTATGCCAGATAGGGAGATTTTTTTTGATGAATTAATTACATTCTCACTTCAATTAGCTTTGATGTCAAGTAGACAACAAGCTGATGGGGCATGTTCTTAATATCAACTAGTAACAGAGTTTAAGTACAGACAGGAGACACTAAGAAAACTAGACTGACCTGAGATTTCAGCTGCAGAAAGATCCTGAACTATCAGCTGGAAAGCATTGGGATTGAAGGAAGAGAAGTTTGCTGGAGTTGAAGTGGGAGCTGGAAATGTGAAATCGGAATCAGTGGATGTACTATCAGAAGAAGTGGACAATGCATCAACCCGATCCTCTCTAGCAACAAGTCCTGAAGTTAAACTTGAGTTGGATGAGGAAGACAATATCATTTTCAGCTCTGAAACTTGGTCTGACATGCAGTATATCATCCTGAGACACACTAGATCATATCTAGTATTAGTCAATTGGCATATCGGAGCTAGTTCAAGTTTAACTTCTTGAGATTTAACTCACATAACTAATTGCAAAAATATCTATTATATTTACATGAGAGCTTGATATAAATGTTCTTCGTTTCCTTATTTGAAAGCTGATATTGTTCAGTGCTCTTTTTGGTTGCCCAACTCTACAAACTTGATGCTAGAGTAGGCATGGACATTATGGTGTTGATTGTGAGATGCTTCCTCTGCTAAAACAATAGGTAAATTTTCAATTACTGATCTGTTCATTTATATTAATCTATGCATAATTGAGAAGACATCCCACGATTTTGGAGGGAGGGGGAGGAAAAGATATGGACAGCGAAGAAGGAAAGGTCCCACACAATTTATATGTTTAACTTATTATAAGACAGACTCTTATTCAACTTCAACGAGACAACATATCCATAGTACACCTCCAAGAGGAAAATTTCCGAAACATCAGCAAGTTGATCTTCTCTATGATGGTACAAGATTATATTCACATTCCATGAATTATTTATAGAAGCACAATTATATTCCTAGGATCTCCTCATCCTACCTACCAATGCTCAGTTCTTATAGCCATTATTATACAAGTATACAAATACAAAGTCCAGTATGCTGACCTTTGTCTATTGTCAGAAAAGCAATAAAAACTCTGCTTTTAGAATATACCTAACTTTGCCCTTTTGTTGCCTCAAATAAACATCTTGTCCCATCAAGATCAGATTGCCAAGGAATTTGCATCAGAATTAGGAGCTTACCGCAAACCAAAGGCACCAGTGAACTGTACAAGCTTGAGGGACAAGAATAAGAACAATCTGTTCACAGCACCCTTAAAACCAGAATTTTACGTCGTGGATGCAGTTGGGTGTTATAGACCTAGGATCAAATCATGTTACGTAATGCTTTTGAGAAACTGCAGTACTGAAATTTTCTCCACCATGTGCAATCTCTATGCTGACTCTGCCTAGTAGGAATAGACTCAGCCACTCCCTAGGGACTCGAACGAGGCTGATGGATTGAAATTCTGATTCCCACTAAAATATCAGTGAGTATCTGAATCCGGTCATGCCAAGTCAATTACTATTCAGCCAATTTGCAGAGAATTGTTCAAGTCTAAAAAACATGCTTGCAACGTACTAAGTTGGAAGAATTAAGGCTCTATTAGTTTGGAAATTTAAAATATAAAATACTTTCAAAAAGATTGGTATTTTACGTTCTTCAAATATGTTCTCTTCCTAAGGAGGGAAAGAAAGAAAAACAGCATTCTAATTTGCACAATAAATTATTTTTTACTTAGCTAGCTTTTGAGGGGGCTTTCCTTGTTAAAACGCATTGTAATGAAATCTTACTTATCAAAAAATAAAAGGTATAGGGATCATTGCCTGTAGCAGTAGTAAGATACTCGAGTTGTCAGGTGTTAGAATGTAGATTCAATCTGGATAGAACATGAATGTTACCTGGACCGAAGAATTTTATCCTGCGGGAAATGAGAAAAAGTGTAATGCCACAGAATGTAGCGAACTACACGTAAGCTTATATAGATGGGTCAGCTGGAATATGACGGGGAAACTGTAATCATGACAGTTGTTTCCATTTGCTTAGAGATGAATAGTTTACTTACTAGTAATAAAGTGCATTCCTTTCCCACAAGGATATGGAACTTCATTGCACTCGAATGAAATGTATAAGCATCTGACATAGTCATGTAATAAACCTATTTATGTGGCTCTCGTGATTTACTATTATCTATTCACAACAATAATCTCCCAAGCAAATCTGTTACAGATATTGAGAAATCTTTTGGAGTGCTCGGTTTAATTTTTGTGATTTAAGTGTCCCTGTCTAGGTATCTGTGTTCCAAAGTGGGATCACAGATTACTGTCTGTATTCTGATAAAAGAAGTACTGACCAGGAAGCAAGAAACATCGCATCTCTCATATTACCTTTCATAAACATACTGTGTAACAGTAGCCTCGAGCATTAAAAAAGGGTTGTGCATGCAAGGGCCAGCAAAGGGCTTATTCCAGAAAATGCTGCTAATTGACACTGCAAGAGCCACAAAGGATTGGTCCAGAACGCATCTTTCACTTGGGGCGATGGTTTGAGCAATAATTTGGGGTTAAAAGGAGAAGTTAGGAATCCTCAGTTAAGACTATTGTAGAAAAAAGATAGATATTTTAAACATTAAAGGGTCTTAGAAACCCCGTATCCAGATAAATGCTCCAAAATCAGATATTAGTTAAAGAAGCTTAATGGGAGGGTGGCTCTTCCAATGTATAGAAAGCATGTTCTATAGATATTATGTGTTAGTTATAGTGTGTGGGTGTCTTTGGGCTTGACCCAATATAGGTCAAACCCATATGGTTTGTGTACCCATCTATGTGTTGCCCTAATATTTATATTTATATATAGGGCTATTAACCAGAAAGTTAGTAAGTCAATATTACACTAATTTCAACATAGTATCAGAACCAGATATCAAAGTTTGAGAAACTCTCTCCTCACAAAACCCTAACCCTAATCACCATCCTTTTTCCCTAACCCTAATCCACACAGAACCCTAACCCTTTTTTTTTGTGAAGCCAAATTCCATTACGCAGCGCCCCGAGAATTTTTTTTGTGATACTTGGTTGTTTTCGTAATTCCGTTCATGAAACCCTAATTTCGTAATGGGTCCTTGACTGAAACGTTGTCTTGATATATATAGGGGTGCGATTCCCCCTTGTTTAAGTGATTAGGGGTGTGGTTCCTCCTTGTTAGTTTTTCTGTTTCGATTCGCAGGGTCATCTCTGGATTTTTTTTATTTAAGATTTTATTATGGTGGATTTGTTGTCTTCCGGCAGTGGGGCTGTTGAGAACAAGCCCATTATTTCTAAGATCATTTCTGCCTCTACCAAACTAACAAATCAACGTTTGGATAGATCTAATTTCCAGCATTGGAGAAAGATTATTATTTTTGCTATTCGTGGTATGGATAAGGAAGATCATCTTACTGTTGACTTCCTGAACCCTCAATCTGACCCTGCAGGTTATAAGATTTGGTTACGTGATGATGCATGGTTATATAACCAACTTATCAATTCTATGGAGCCACTTAACTAGTGAGGTGATATATTTGCAACAACTTCTCGATGAGCTTGATTACAAGTCCTCAGAACCATCCCAGTTGTGGTGTGATAATCAAGCAGCTATACATATTGCCTCTAATCCTGTTTTTCATGAAAAAACAAAGCATATTGAAGTGGATTGTCATTTTATGTGGGATAAGCTACAAGGTGGACAGATCTCTTTGAAGCATGTGAAGACCAGTGATCAGCTAGCAAATGTGTTTACTAAATCTCTTATGGGCAATCGAGTTTCTTATATATCTAACAAGTTGGACATGATTAATATATATGCTCCAGCTTGAGGGGGAGTGTTAGTTATAGTGTGTGGGTGTCTTTGGGCTTGACCCAATATGGGTCAGGCCCATATGGTTCGTGTATCCATCTATGTGTTGCCCTAATATTTATATATATATATATATATATATAGGACTGCTAACCAGAAAGTTAGTAAGTCAATATTACACTAATTTCAACATTATGCATATGGGGTAAGCTATTTTCTAGATCTTCATAGGGAGGTTAATCTGTGCCCTAACAATTTGTCAGACAAAAAAACTCCCATGTCGACATGACCTATTATTAGAAAAAAGGTGGGAGAAGGCATTCCTGTAATTTCAAAACCAAGATAATGAAAAAATGAGATAAATGAGGTTTTGAGGGGGAGAGAGAGTCGTAGCAGTTAATCTAGGGTCTTACCACCATCGAAAATAGTAGGCCTTGGTGAGAAGTGGAACTGGGCAGCGCGGGGAGGAAGGCGAGGGAGTGGAAGAGAACAGCGGTGCCAGATATCAATCTTGAACTCTTCAAGGCAGCGCTGGGCAAAAGTTGATGGCTTTGGGTTAAATCGGACGATGGGTCCAAAAAGTGAGTCATCAGATTCTGGTGAGCGTGATGGTGGCGGTCTTATTTCTTTTCTTTTTTTCCAATGAGTGCTACAAGTATACACTTTCTGTTAGTGGTGATGTGGCAGTCTTATCTTAAGGCGATTAAAAGTGCACCGTTTAAGGACAGATTCGTCTCTTCAAAATGGGGACACAGCTGAACCTCCCCATGAAGGTGAAGAAGCTAGGTTTCCCTCATAATATAGATATATATATGTATATGCAAATATATCGGCGAAATAGATATAAATGCATATATATATATATATATGGTAAATTACAACGAGACCACTCAAGTTTAGGTGAATGACATCTAGATACAACTTAGGCACTTTTTGTACAATGAGACCTCACAGGTTTGGTAATTTGTATAATAAATCTATGAAAAAGCCCTTTGACTTGTCAGTTACCCATTTCAAAAATGACATTACATATTTGACCCAGTGAGTTACCAATATACCTATTGTAACTAATTTTAACTATCTAAAATAGCCTCTAGTTCTCAACTCTCAAGCACCACTACTGCTGCCACCTCTTCCTTCCGTCTCTCATATTTGCACATATATATAGATATAAATTTATTACACGCAGACACACATAAAAGAAGATTGAAAACGAAAACCATAATTTCCCCAACTATATTCCAACAAGTAACATTCCACAGTCAAATTCTAGGTTAATAGCAGATGAAACCACAACTGGTCGACGTAATTTACAATTTTCCATTGCATCTTAAAAGCAAGCTTACTGTTCATAGTGAAACTATTACAGGTATATGGGACCCTCACCACAGATGCTAGCAAAATGAACCAATAGAAAAAATAAAAATAAATAAAAAAAAAACTTAAAGCAGTCAAACGATTTTACATCATGTAAAAGATTAACTTTTCAATCGATAAAAAAGAATTATTTGACTGTCCTTATCAAACAAGCATGTGATGTTACCCAACAAACCTTCACCAAATAAATTGATTATTTTTATCAAACAAACTTGTATCTGTATGATAACAACAAACAAATGATTTTACATCATACAAAAGAGAAGATGACCTTACTGTCATGATTTTGCTTTTTTGAACAAAAGCAATATTAGAATTTCAAAGCTCAGCTTGACCACTAAGAGCAAACTCGGAAAAAAAAAAAAAAAAAAATCCAACAAAACTTGCTTCTATGTATCTAGCCGACTCAAAGAAAAACTCTAGTCAATGCTCTGATTAACCAAATCTTAAATTCTCAAAATAGCAGTTCCTTGCAAAAGTCCAATCAATGAGAAGTCAACAGCCATGTTGAATTTCAGGGAGGCCCTCCTTCAAAGCAAATTTGGGTACCAAGCGATCAACAGAGGACTTAGGGTTTCTTCCAGTTTTGCTCAATTCTTATAATACATACTTGTGGGCCTATTGTATGTATCCGGGAGATAATTGACTCAGGGGTAGATGAAGAATCGAGCATGAAGGTAGTGGGTGGATAATTGATTCAGAGGTTGGTTGTACAGATTTACAACAAGCATGGAGGCAACATGAGGGAGTGAGGAATTTAGGTGGAGAATGTTAAATTGGAGGTAGCTGGCTAGTTGATATCAGTGGTTGTGGTGGAATGGAATGGTGAATGAAGGACCGCTACGCGAGAAGTGGGGTGCGGAAGAGAGAGAGCGGTGAGAGATTACTATGGAGTAGGGAAATTTCTCATAGGTCCAAGGGCAAATTTGTCATTTGAGTCTCATGATTTTTAACATAAAAGGTTTAGTAAATAATAAAGGGAATTTCAACTTTTTACACCATATTCGGGGCTGTTTATCCAATTTCATACAGGTGGTCTCGTTGTCCAAAAAGTTCCCATGTTGTATCTACATGTCATTAACCCAACCTGAGGGGTCTCGTTGTAATTTACCCAAATATATGTGTAACAATTGTTTCATTTTTTTGTTAATTTAAATTGTGAAATTTAGATTTTACAATTTCATAAACTAAGAAAATCAGATTAAAAAAAATCCAAAATGTAGACTTTAAAGGAGAGAGGAACTATTTTTGGAAGTAGATGAAATAGACTAAATAATAGAGGCCACCATAATGTAATGACGATTTTCTAGCAACATCGTTCACCTCAAATAATTACCTTACGAACATATTATGCTGCAGATCCATTATTGATCAATACTATCTCCATGCCACTTATATGACCACCCATGTCAAATTGTTAGTCTGCTTGAACATCCCAGCAAGTGTCATACTCAAGCTTCACTGAGATCCTTTTTTGAGAAAAATTAACTCATCCAAAGGCTGATTTAAATTACTGGGTGTCATGCTGTAGAACGTTCTGAGACATCATGAGACCTCATAATTAAATGGCAAAGACAGGCTTGCTGTTTTCAGCATGTCATCATGATTACTGTAAAGCAATGAGAGGTAGAATTGGACTCATTTAACTCATTGGCTAGCATTACTAAAATGTAAGCTTTCAACCCAAATGTGAAATGATACTAGTTGAGATTTAGCCCACTATCAATCTCGTCTTCAAACTAGCCTCATAACTTCTCAATGCAGCATGGGCATAGTATACCGTAATTCAACTTGGGGGCACATTAAGACTCGTCCAACCCATTGAAAAGACAATTAAAGCACTTCACCACCCTACCGTTCTAACTACTCCCTTCACAGATAGTTCTTAACTCATAACCAAAAATCTCCTCTTCTGTTCTTCAATAAGTAGAAGAGAGTGTCCAACAAGGCACAACCATGTCCGCACAACACAGAATTTCATCTTAAACCTATGTTACATGGACACTTCCAAAATAGGTGAAGTTCACATGCCCGACACATATAAGTTGGACATGGATATGGGATACACTTTTGGGTGGACATTTACTTATATTTATAATTCAATTATTCCATTTTGCTATATATTATTTCAAATTAATTAAATGTCTATTTTCAACACTACGTTTCACCAAAACATTATTGCACTCTCAAGAATAAAATAAAAAAAATTAATTAAAATGATTATTTAGCCGTACCCATGTGTCCTTATATTTGATATTTGACATGTCTAAAACCTGGACCATACCGGTATTTGATACACCTACCAGGTCCATGTAACAGAGTCCCAAACCACTACTTAAACGGTTCAACTTTGTTGTCTCTATAAGACCTCATTGAGTTTTCCTCGAATTATTTTCAACTCCAAGCCTCACATCCTCCACCGACCAATTCCCTTTAAACCACAGTGTTGGCCATTTCCCTCCTAGTAATGTAAAGGGCAGTTACGATGAAACTCTCTTATACTAGAAAATTTTATCCCAAGGGCAATGCTTGCCTCATGCCATGTATGAAGGAACTTCCTTTCAGTTTTTTAAATTTTCAAAAACCAAGCAAATCCATGATCATGAATTTTTTTTAAATTTGTGGAAATGTTTTCTTAATTTAGGACACATGTAAATTATTATTGGACCACATCACGTGTTGAAGTAAGTTGTCCTTGTCACAAAACCCCCACTAGAATCATTTTCCTCCCTATACTATCAATTTTCATGAAATACCCCACTCTTCATCAATTTGACAGCACCTCTGTTCCCTCGAAGGGGTAAAGATGTGATCTTTTTATAAACATAGAACAGGATTGTAAATTAATGTCCGTTGTATTTAGTGTTAAAGTAAATACATAATGACAATAAAGCCTTTTTTTTTTTTTGATAAGTAAGTATTTTATAAACAAAATCACTCAATCGGGGAGTGCATCCCATAAACAAAGACCTCTATGAGCCAAGAGATCCCAAGAATTCAATTTTCTTATCTAAAGATCTACAACAACGACCTTCCACCCAACTATATAAACAAGAAATAAAGTGATATTTGATTGCCCTCACAGGGGACTCTACATCCTCAAAACAACGCCTATTGCGTTCCAACCATATCACCCACCATAAACATAGAGGAGCAACCCTCCAAAAAGGCCGGGCATGCGACCCAATCGGCATGCTCTTCCAAGAGGCCATCACATCACGAACCGATGCCGGCATCACCCACTGCATTTCGAAAAGACCCATAAAAAGCACCAACAATCATACACAATCGGACAATGCAAAAGGAGGTGATCAATGGATTCCCCATCCTGTTTGCATAAAAAGCACCGATTGACCAAAATCATGCCTCGCCGTCGCAAGATATCCAACGTAAAAATACGACCCCACACCGCCGACCATGTGAAGAAAGCCACTTTGAGGGGGGCATTCAAACGTCAGACCGCTTTCCAAGGGAAAGGCTCGTCTCCTCTAGGCGAAAGACAACCAAAAAAGGATGAGACGGAAAAACGCCGTGAAGAAGTCGACCTACAAATCAAAGAGTCCGCTCCACCACCAATGGTCAGCGAATACAAGAGCTCCAAAAAGTCAGAAACCTCCTCCAACTCCCAATACTGAAAGTTCCGCATAAAACTGACATCCCACACTAGCGTCCCAGTATCAAGATGATAACAGTCAAATACTGAAGCATGACGATCCCGGACGATCCTAAACAACTGAGGGAACGAAAAATCAAAAGATCCCTCACCACACCACCAATCTGTCCAAAATCGAACACAACGGCCATCCCCAACCCTGAAACTAGTAAAAGGAGCGAAAGAATCCCACCCCTGCTGGATGTCCTTCCAAACCCCCACACCGCGACGATCCCTAACCTCATCAGAACACCAACCGCATCTAGCCTCGCCATAACGACAAGCGATCACCCTCCTCCTCAGACGGTCCTTCTCAACTCCGAAGCGCCACAACCACTTAGCCAAGAGCACCTTGTTGAAAGGCAACAGGCGACGAATACCCAGCCCTCCCTCCTGAAAAGGCCGGCATACCGCCTCCCACTGCACCAGAGGGATAGAGTGGCCCTCCCTGCCACCACCCCACAAAAACTGACGTTAAATCCTCTCAATCCGTTGAGCCACACTGCTAGGAATCTGATAAAGTGCCAGCGCATAAGTAAAAAGGTTAGATAACGTGCTCTTAACCAAGGTAAGTCTCCCACCCTTGGAAAGATACTGCCGTTTCCAACCTGTTAGCCGCCTCTCCACTCGATCAACCACCGAATCCTAACAAGCATGTCTCTGCCCAGAAATCCCCAGAGGCAGACCCAAGTACACCAAAGGAAGCACGTCGGCCCTGCAACGGAGTGCTGAAGCCAATGACAGCACATTGCCCACCTCACCCACCAGAAACAGAGAACTCTTGCTAGTGTTAATTGTCAAACCAGAAACTGCCTGAAAATATATCAGTATACAACGAAGATACCGCAGCTGCATCACATCCGCATCACAAAACACTAAAGCATCATCAGAAAAAAGAAGGTACGAAACATCCACAAATTGCGAACCAACATCTCCCACCCTGAATCCGCGAAGGAGCCCCAACCCTGTAGCACAAGACATCATACGACTAAAAGCCTCCATCACCACTAAGAAAAGAAGAGGGGATACGGGATCACCCTGCCTCAATCCTCGAGAACTCCCAAAAAATCCAGAAGGCGACCCATTCACAATCACAGATAAACGGACCGAAGAAATGTAGAACTGGATCCATCTACGCCACCGCTCCCCAAAGCCCAGTCTCTCCAACATATACATAAGGAAGCCCCAATGCACGTGATCGTAAGCTTTTTCCACATCCAGTTTCACCAAAACCCCCGGAATACCACTTTGCAATCTGGCGTCTACAACCTCACTAACAATAATAGCAGAATCCAAGATCTGGCGACCCCCAATAAAAGCATTATGTGAGTCCGAAATAACCCCATCGAGAACACCGCGCATCCTGGATGCAAGGACCTTCGCTATCAATTTATACACGCACCCAACAAGGCTAATAGGTCTGAAATCCTTAATGTCTTTCATCCCCCCTTTTTTTGGTAAAAGAGAGATAAAAGTAGCATTAAGCGATTTCACAAAACAACCCTCCTCATGAAAAGCACTGAAAGTGGCCATCGCATCCTCTCAAACAATAGGCCAACACTCTAGAAGAAAACACATAGAAAAACCATCAGGACCAGGGGCTATATCACCATTACACTGCTTCAGCACCCTCAATACCTCCTCCTCCGAGAAAGGGATATCCAACCTATCTCGATCCCCCTCCTCAATAGAATCAAATATAAGACCATCCAGATTGGGCCTCCAAGTATCACTTTCAGTAAACAACCTCTGATAATACGCCGGAATCCCCAAACGGATCGTCTCCTGAGAAGATAGCAAAGAACCCTCCATAGTCAAGTTCCCAATAAAGTTCTTCCTCCTACGAGCGTTCGCCGACCGATGAAAGAATTTTGTGTTCCGATCCCCTTCCTTTAGCCATATGGCACAAGATTTCTGTCTCCACGAAATCTCTTCCTGAACAGCAATCTCCTCTATATCAGTCAAACATTGTGCCCTCCTCAGACGCATAACCTCATCCATCCCCCCACTCAAATCAGCTATGTCAATGTCATCAATCTCATTCAAGAGCATATTCATGCGCTACAGAATATTACCAAATACCTCCTTGTTCCACGTGACAAGAAAAGACTTCAAAAGTCGTAATTTTGAAGCCAACACAAAACTCGGAGAACCTTAACTAACAGGACATGCCCACCATTCCAACATCCGCTGCTGAAAATCCCTTGCCCTAAGCCACATGTTCTCAAACCTGAAAGGAGATTTCCCAGTAGAAATACCCCCACAGTCCAGAAAAATAGGGGCATAGTCAGAAGTGAATCTAGTAGCAATAGTCTGAATAACACTCAAAAAATGCTCATCGCAGTCACCGGATACCAAATACCTATCGATGCGAGAGTAAGTCGGAATCACCCTACCACTAGACCAAGTGAAAGACGCCCCACTAAGAGGTAGATCATGCAACAACTGTCTGTCAATAAACTCAGAAAGGCAAACACAGTCCTAGTCCATCGTCCTCCAGTAGATCTCTCTGAAGGCGTTCGAACCACATTGAAATCACCACCCACACACCAGGGTGAGCGCCACACTTCCCTAACCGCACCAAGTTCATCCCACATCGCCGTCCTCTCCCCAGCCCATAAACGTCCGAAAACACCCAGTAAAAACTATCATCCACCATAGAAAATGAGCATGATATCAAAAAACGACCCAAACTTATATCCCGTGATGTAACCCATCTCCTATCCCACAACACAACGACACCACTCGAAGCACCATTAGAAGCCAAAAAAGACCACTCCACAAATCGATTACCCCACAAACTTCGGATCACTCTGTCATTCATAACTTCCAACTTGGTTTCCTGTAAACAAATATAAGCAATCCACTTTCCAAGAGTCAAACGAACAATTAAGACCCTGGACATTCCATGAAATAATTCGTAACAACATGATAAACAATCTAAATCACCTCACCCCTCCGCCATCCCCCACTCCTTACTCCATCGCTACCCTGCGTTTCGTTACCACCCCCATCGTAATTCACCGAGCACACCAAATTACGCAACTCCCTTTCACCCTTCCAATACGAAGGTGATTTATGAACCACCAAAGCCTTATCCTTCCTTCCACCCTCATCCTCTGTGTCCCGCGCTAAATCCAAAATCAACTATTCCCCTTTCTTTTTACGAACCCCAAACTTCACCCCCTATCATAGGGGCAACGTTCACAACATTCTCCTTAACCCAATCTTCATAAATCAACTCCGAACAATCAATCACCACCGGCAAAGCATTTCCATCACTTCCATATTCCCCAACACCTTACTAGCATTCATCCCAACATCCTCCGGATCAACCGGAATTAAACCCGAGGCCTCATCCTCACTTTCCAGCCTACTACTCAGCATCAATTGTCGCCCATTAATACAGTTATCAACCCCCTATGTACTGGTAGCGTAACCCCAATCACTGTCCGATTCAAACTCCCAAAAAAAAGACAACTCAGAAGAGTTGACATCCCAATCGGACCTGTTACTAGTAAACCCAACCTCAATTGTTGCTTTCGGCCTCACAGTCACACCCTTTTCACACCCCGAAATCATCATTACACCATTACTTTGTGGCGCAGGAAATAACAGAGGACCAACAAAACTCATCTTTGCCTTTTCATCACCCTTTCGCCATATATAACCAGGATGGCGACCATAAAAAACAAAACGCCTTGTCAAATACGACCTTCGCTGCACATCCCTGGAAGCAGCCGACTTCAACAGCCACGACGAAGCAACCCCACAATTGTCGGCATCTCTTTTGGCCCCTAACTCCTCCCCAACCACCAACGACCGGGCTACCATTGCACTCGGAATGAAATTCCAAGTCAAACCTTCTCCACTATGGCTCAAACCGCCATGAAATTGACCCGGATCCACAAGGAGTGGATCAAGTTAACTCGCTACCATACCCGGACCCAAAACCGTGCCCTTTGTCACCCGCCCAACTAAATGACCCAGGCCACCATCTTCATAGGCCCGTTTGAACTTGTTCTTCTCAGGAATAATGGGCCCAACTTGATGAACATTGGAAACCCTATTAAAAGGCCCATTAGCATGGCCTAACCCACCAAGCCCAAGCTCCCTTCTCCAATTTGAAGTCTGGCCTCCAAAACATGCGCCTCTCACATACGCAAATTCCATGTTCAAATTTGAATTAAAGGGTGAGCCCCTCCCCTACCTAACACCACCACGTGTCACCATCCCATTAGACCTCCCATGCCTCTCCACCACCTCACGCTTCTTGGGAAGGTTAGATCCACGTGCCAAGAAGTGGTCCCTCCTCAACAGCCTGGCACCACCCCCATTCGTACGAACCAGAGCACCAACCCTAGTTTTGGCCGGAGAAGATGATCGAAGAGGTGGTCCGGGGTAGCGACGACCAGCAGCCAACCACCGACGAAGCGTCATCCCATCCTTAGAGTCACCTGACCGAAACAACACCCATTCTTGTCGGCGAAAAGTGATCTTCAAAACTTTGTGTCGTCGGCACCACCATCGGCGGCCAATCATCCATTATTGAGATGCGAAAGCACAACACCTCGTCATGAACAAAGATAAAAAGGTGGGCTCGACTTGCACGTGGCAACAAGGATACCCACAATGTCCGGTTTGAATGAATCCACCTTCTTTAAGCCTCTGTATCCACTACACATATCCCCTATCTTCTTGAACAGCTCCAGACAACAAAGATGGAGAGCGAATCCTTTAAGCACAATCCGTCGGGCTCCTCAGCTTGCCATGGCCTCATCGCCCCTACTCCGGGAGACCACATATCAAGAACAAGACATCGTTGCCCCCAATCGCGTCGACCGGAACTCAAAACCCCCATAGCCACCTTCTTGAAAGGAAAAAAGAAAAGGAGAGCCCCGTCTCTAAGAAGAGACACTGAAAAACCAGATGAAACCCTTCATGCTTTCATTGCCCATTTCTCTACCTTCTCCACCTCATCTTTTTCCAACAAACCATCAAAGCGACCCACCAGACATGAACGCAGGTACTCTTTCCTCCTTCAATTGAAGCTTCATTAATGTAAAGTGAGGGCCCTCTTGGAGGACAAGCTTCTTTCATCTCCCCTCCCCAAAAAAATGAAGGCAAACTGGATGCCTCTAAGTAGGAACTCACCATATCAGACCAAGAAATAGAGTAAGAAACAAAAAGGTGTCTGTAAAGGCGCCTGCAAGAAAAGCCGACGAATTTATAACTCTTATAAGACAAATTTGAAAGGAAGTCATATTGTTTTGATCCCATATTCTCCATCATATTTGCCCAAATTTACATTTAGTTTTTAAAATTATTTATTTATAAAAAATATTAAGTAAAAACTATAAAATTAAAGAGAAAACTGTAATTTATTCTTGTGTCTTATCTATGTTGCATTACAAAAAATGGGCGAATTCTTACTTGAGCAATTCATTTAAATCAAATTATATATATTTTTTACAAAAAAAAAAAAAGGAAAGGAAAAATCAAATGAAGGTCAGTCAATAACTGTATCCCCTCCTGTGAACGAAGGCGAGGTCATCAAATTGGCAGAGAGAGTGATATTTGATCGAAACTGATAGTAAGGGGGACAAAACGGTTCTAGTGGGGGTTTGTGATCAAAATTAATAGTATCGGGGGGTTTTATGATTATTGCCCTGATATAAATCGAGGCAAGTTACATAGGCCAAGCTCTATAGAATGATATTCCATAAATAGCATAAGCACCTCAAATTCGCTATAACAGTTTTCTTCTTGAACACTAAAGGATAGGAAGTAATCAAAATATTTTCCTTCAAGTTCAGTTCTTCTGGAGCCATAAGAAGAGCCTAGAGATGTACCCTAAGAAACTCTTGGAGTAATTTCCCCTAATTCCTCATTGACAGTACAAAATCATTTGTAAAAAGGTTTAAATAAAAATAAATAGAAACAGAAAAACCTAATACCATCTATTCTTCACAAGTTCACATGTATCTCTTAAAATCTTGACTTGCACCTTCCATAGTGGATTAAATGGTTCAAAATAGTATAACTGTTATGTGGTAGAATACCTAGGGCATAACAGAATCTAAAAAAAGGCACCTATGAACACACAAGAAATGATGGTAAAAAGTGAAGAATTTAAGACATGCTATTGTATATGTGATATGTGCAAGCAAGTTTGGCTATCATGATACAGGTTCATTGATTGAGAAGACAATCAATGTCTTAACATCCAAATTCAATATTATTATGGCCATAACTTCATGCTTCCAAGAGCTTTGAAAGGCAATATGCTGGTCAAAAGATATCTTATAGAATTCTATGCATTCAAGACGTCTATGCATTTTGACTTGCCAAATTCTTGCTCAAAACCATGTGAATGCTCAATAAATATTGTTTGCCTCACTATCTCATAGGCTACGCTTTTAGGGAAACCAATTTCCTAACATGATTCAAAGCTTTAGTATTAAGAGGTTTTAGGTTAAAATGTCTCGGTGGGGATTTTTTTCCCTTATGTCCGCATAGTTGTACTCTGTTATGTCCATCTGCGTGCCTTTTTCACAAGCCAGAGGGGAAACATGAGGGGCAATGAGCTTGGTACACAAAAAGTTGCCTAACACCTAATAATTTTGGGACAGCTGATTGTATACAGATCCCAGAAATATCATAATTTGAGCTAAATTTTAACATATCTTGTTGAAGATGCACTTTGATGAGAAGTATATGTTATTTTTTCCAGATCAAGACTTCAAGGGTTATGCACTACTACTACCTGTTCAAAGAATCCTGAAGTTGATAGACTTTTTTTTCAGTTTCCTCCAACTTCTTACGTCTTTCTTCACTTGATTCCTGCGCTTCTGCATATTTCTTCTCAGAATCACCAGCTCGTTGTTTTTCAGATTGCAACAAAGCCTGTATAAAGAATAAAAGAAGCAAAATGTAGGAAGCCTAGGCCAAGTAAAAGGAAAAGAAATAAAAATCAAAACTATAATACAAGATAAGGAATGACATGCCAACACGACAAGCTGAAATACAGAAATCGTCATTCACATCTGCCAAATCAACTAATAGCTCACAATCCTTAGATATCTTATTAAGAATAACAAATGATGAATAATATTCATAGAGAGGGGGAGATCTAGAAGGACAAAACACAAGATCTAGGTGCAAAATCTCCTTAAAAAGATTCTCTGTAGCCAACCCCTCTTAATTATCAAATCAGCCTCTAAATTGCCCCTCTACAAAACAACACGAAAATCATCATCTTAACAAGATCGATATCTCTTCAATCACATAAGCCAATCTCCAAGACTACAAAAGCTCATTAGAGATTTAATAAGAGATTCAGTAAATAATTACTGTATAACTTTAACTATTATTTACCTCTGGCATTTTACTCATTATGAAGCAACCATATAGAAAGATATCTAAAAAGAAAGTTAAGAGTATAATACAGAGCAGACATGCTTGATAGGTGTGGACGCTTATTCTCTATGTCTACACATTATGACATTTCCAATAAGGGTATTGTAATAACAAGAGTGCAATTCAGATTGCTCACGACAATGTTTTCCATGAGCGTACCAAACATATTGAAATTGCTTGTCATTTAATGCGTCATCATCTCCAGCTTGGCACGATTTCTCTACCATATGTCTCCTCTACTCTGCAGTTGGTTCACGAAGTCGCACACTATTATGCAGTTTTGGTTTCTTCTTGACAAACTCTTGGTGCTTCTCACTGTCACATCATGAGTTTGGGGGGGGGGGGGGGGGGGGGGGGGGGGGTGGTTAAGAGTATTGTTTTATTTTATTTTTCCCTTTTACATGGGTAGTTTAGTCTTTGTACTATTTTATTATATTTGTGGGTAATATAGTCTTTGTACTCTTTTATTAGGGTATAGATAGCTTGTATTCCTGTAACTTTTATTGCTTAGAGTTTTCTGCCGATTAATAACAGATGCAGTTCTCCAAAGTCGATAGCACTCACAAAACACCCTCTCCAAATGTCCATCAAACCCCTCATCGTGCAAGGTATAACCCACTGAATCCCAAACAATCCCATCATCGTGCACCAACAGTCATATAAAAATGGGGAATTTAAGAGGAGGTTATCAACTGTCTCCCTATACCTCTTAGGCATTACAAAAACCATTGACCGTGATCAAATACCTCCTCATATTATCAAGAGTGAGGACCTGAACCCAGACTACTATCCAAGCAAAAGATGCCACCTTAGGAGCCTTAAGGGGAGAGTGTGGTGGATAAATCCATCAAAAGGTCACTAGGGACAGCGAAATGTATCTTGGATGAAACTTATTTCTCACTAGTAATTTCATTTGCCTAAACTTGGTCACGTGATTTTTATTTTATTTTTATAACCTGATGTCCGGGCCAGTTTACGCGCACCTCGACTAGTCCACGGGACCCGTGCAAGGCAATCCCCCACACGAATCAGGTAACGCTCGGACTATATCCACGGTCGTGGCCCTAACGAATTGTTTGCACCTAGTAGGAATCAAACATAAGACCTTATGCTTCTTGAGGCACCAAGTCCCAAGTCTTTTCCAACTAGGTCAACCCGCTCGGGTTGGTCACGTGATTTTTCTCCATACGGTTTTCTACATAAAAATCGTATTTTTGTTTGCAAGGTTTATTAATTGAAAAATTACCCATAAAAGTCCTACTTTTCTCGCCAAAAAGAAAAATAAGTCCTAATACTTTCTTTTAGGACTAGAAAGTCCTACTTTCAGCTACTTATTTGTCCTAATAAATTATTTATCTTCGGACAAATAAGTCCTACTTTTTCTTCTTAGGAATTAATTTCCCCAAGATCAACACAAACAACAATATAACAACTACTCAATTTTATTGAACGATAACAAACAAATACAACACTCAACAATAGATAAGAGAATATTTCAGACTCAAACAGCTCTCTCTTTTTCCTCTTTTCTCTCACTTCTCTTCTCTTTTCTATTTTTACTACACTGCCTTATACTCAACTCCTAATTCACTCCAAATCTGATCCCAAAACTCTTCCTTTAAACTGCTGAGCATGGTCCTATTTATAGACTGTTTTCCACCTTAGCTAACCTCATCTGCTCCTTCTTGGAAGCATCCTTGCATGCACATATACAAGCTGTCACAAGTTGTCACTGGATTACTTACTTGCAAAGCATCGCAAAGCTTTTCCTTAGCATCAAAGGCTGCCTATTCAAGTATGCCAAAGGTTCCCTATTCAAGTATGCCAAAGGCTGCCTATTCAAGTATACCAAAGGCTACCTATTCAGAATACACATGATACAACCACTTAAATTTCATCACATCATGACAACGTCGCTTACAACAAAAACCATGTGACATTTCCTCGTATCGATGCAGCTATTAATATCACAGCAAAAAGCCAAGCAATTTTAATTGACTCCCTCAGCTTATCCTTTCTTCTCCTGTCACAGATTCGTCTCAATATTTTCAATTCAGACAATGTATGAAGATGTTGTTTCTTAGGTACCAACATTTTGTCCCATGAAGTATGACTAGCCATAAACTATGTCCTCAATTGGCCTTGCAATTTTAGAATGAATGTCAATCACTCAATTGCCAAACACACTCCTCCATTTAATCCACCCTGCATTCATCCTTTGACTAAAACTATCTCCAATTCTTCTCGTGTGTATCATTAACCATGGTAAACATGTTTGTTTTGAGGCATCTCTTGATTCTTGATCAAAGTTACAACCCCACTAATAATTATGTTTTAACTCTACTTATATACCATATAAACAGTTTTAGTCATCTGATTTGAAAGTTATTCAAGCTCTAATTTCATTCATCTAGAATTAGAGCAAAACAATATGGATTTGATGCTGATTCTTAATGTTCCGACAATAATAGAACATTCACTTGTTTCTCCCGCAGTTGTTCTTACTGTGATCACAGATACATCATAATTATCCTTTAGCACATCAATATATCTTTTGTAACTCCTTTGGTAAAATATGGAAAAAATTAATCCGATTAGTAAAATCAGAAAGAAAAAATCAAAAAGTCTGAAAAAAAAAAAGAGAAAATGCTCTTCTCTAATTATGCTATATGAAAATCTTTCTGGTTTTCTCATTATCTTTCCATAATTCTCCAAGGTAAACAACTTCCATTATTGACCTTAATATTATTACATACTCAAGATGCACTAAGGCGCTCGAGGTCCTCCGGATCCTAAGCGCAAGGCAAGGCATACGCCTAAGGAAAGTGAGGCACACAATGGAAAATAAAATTACTATTAAAGCATTCATATTCCATATGGCACAAATGTTATCAAAGGCACACCTGGCCACACAAAAAGCACAAGTCTTGTGCCTCTATGAGCTTGGAGCCTAAGCAGGCTTTGAACAACGCTGATTGATCTTTCCAGTATATACTCTATTCGACTGTCCGACTGAGGTTTCACGTTTAAGTATTTGTTCAATAATTCTCTCCTGAAGTTGCTTAGTTGACTCATTAATTTGATGCCACGATTAATTGTACTTTAAATAGCTCCTTTTGTTTAGCATATAAGTACTAACATACTTTAACTCATCAATAAATTTGTTTGCTATTGTTATCTTGTTGAATAATTTTATACCAAGAACAAATAATTTTAAACATTTCTATTAGGGTTTCTTCCATTTATTATACTGATTCTTGTGTTTCTGATGTCTTGTACATCCTTGTTTTACCACCAAGTTCCAAGAACCTCAATAGTGAACTAATTCTGTCATCAAAATTAAACCACGAATAGGCAGAATTTACTAAAGAGAACATTTAAAATTCAATGCATGATTTAATAATGACAACATGAAAGTGGTAACACTTGACAAAGCAATAGCATAACCTAGACATACATGAGAGGTACAATAATAGGCAGCCAACATTACCTTCAAGTTTTCCACTTCTGCAGTCAGAGTGTCGATCTTTTCATTATCCTGGACAATAACTGGGGTCTCTTTGATAATAGAGGATGCCTCCTCGATTGCCTTCTGTGCAGCCTCGCGTTCCTTGACAAGCAGTCCATTTGTTTCATCAACTTTGCTTTGCATAGCTTGCAAGGAGTGCTGCAACTTTGTTATCTCCTGCCCTTTTGCCTCTTCTAAGTCGGTCTATAAACATGATATTAATCTTCGTTTAGAAGCCATAACCAAGTAGCATTACTCGTATCTATACTTTTCTTCAAATTCAGTATGGTTATAATCATCATTCAAGTCATTGCCACTAAAATTTTAAGCAAATGCACAAAACCTTCAAAAAGTTGACCTCAATTAATTGGAAAGACAGTAGGCCTATCCAAGTGGTCTCTCCTCATCCTCCCACATGGAGGTTGAGGATTCAAGTCCATATTGGACAATAGTGCATGTGTGAGTCGGTTAAGAAAAAATGGATCAAATGGCCTAGTATTACAGTTTCTTATCTTTCTTTTTGTAGATAAGAACCTTGACTATCAGTCTCATAGAAAATAAATAATTAGACTCTAAATTTCCTGCAGAAAGGTAGAAAAAAATACTTAATTTGGGCATATACGCATATCTATATAAATATTACCCTCAAACGTTTCTCCAACTGCAAACGCCATGTGAGTTCTTCGACCTGCTTCTCGAGCTTATCCTTTGCTTCTTGAAGTGCACCTGTTTCTCTTGCAGCCTGAAGAATAAAGGAGATGCATATTAGAGATGAGAGCATACGAGGCAATTTCTAGGGAAATACAAAAAAAAATAGATTTTTTTGGGATCCTTGGGTCCTTGAGCAATTCTTCCTTCTTTTTTTTTTTTGGGTTTCACTCCTCTTTGAGAGGTTTCAATATACTTTACTTGTCCAAAAAAAGACATACACTGTTTTCTACACAACATGCCGATGGCCTCTAACACTGATTACAACTTTACATGTGTATGTTCTATACATGATACTTTTTCATTGAAACAGTAATGGTGCATCTGCCAAGTGAAACTATCATTGATAAGCATATTGCAATTTATTTGCATTCCATATATATCACATGGAAGCTTGTCATTGTCCTTGAAATTACTAAATAGTAACTAAACCTGCCTACAAACCACAACAATTAAGTCTGAATCTCCATTTGTATATCCTACTCTAACAAATGCTTAGCTCATACCAGACACTTCAAAGTTAAATAACTACTATATCTAAACATTTCAATAGCGTTAAAACACACCATCTTTAGTTTCCTAAGCTCTCTTCTGGCAACTCTCCCCCTCCATCTGCATTGAAAAACCAAAGCTGCACTTTTGAGTTTCTTGTAGTTCAAAGAGGCTCGATGACCACGGGAATGAGCCTGCAAGTATCTTTCCAAGTAAAAATCATCTTCAAAAACATAAAATGCATCAAGATAGATCTTCCCAAAAAATAAAAAATAAAAAATAAAAAATAGAGAACATAAAAATAGGTTACTAACCTGAACAATAACCGCTGCCTTTGTTTGCTTTTTGAATCTAAATTCATTACGAGCTGCAATTGCTCGAATTCCTGTCTGCAAGATTAGAACAGAGAACTTGTTTTTGGTGTAAACCATTCTTGCCGAGTGCCTTCGCAAATTCGTCTGAATTTTAAGAGCAGCTGCCTCCCTTCTCAAGTTTTCAAATACCTTGCATGCAAGTCTTCCTAGAATTGATAACCAACGAAAATAAATAAATAACTTACTTACGGTATAGAAGATAAAGGGTATAGCTAGTTGATACCTAAAAAGAGAGAGAGAGAGAGAGAGAGAAGCTGTTTGTGAAAACTGAGTGAAAGGATTCATGCTTCAATGATTTTTATCACACCTCTCAACATCGATTGTATGCAAATAGTTGCCTTCCGTACAGCAACATAATGTTTGTGAGCAATGTGCGTTCTAATCTGCCTCTGAACAGCCTTGGCTGCATTGTTAAGTTTTTCTGCTCTCCTCGCATCTAGCTCAGCCATCTGACCAGCTCTTAGGAAAACCTTTGTTTTTCCTATCTGCAAATAAATGTATGAAGTCACTGGATGTATGAAGTCATCTTGAATCCTCTCAATGTAAACCAATATGCCAGAACACACCATTAGTAGGGTCTAAATAATGCTCTTAAGGCACTACTTTTTAAAAGGAAATGCTATATAAAACCCTCAGCCAAAATGGAAGGCAGAAGGCAAACGCATCAAGTTAATCATGGAACTTATGGGAAATAGATAACAGCAAGATAAACAAGATATATAACTATAATTTAGTACCATAAAATGCTAAGTAGTCAGTTGCTCTAAAGATGAAAAAGATAGAACAACATATATAAATTAAATGAAAAGTACAGTCACATGAGAGTGAGGCCTTATTAATTGATGCTTAAACAGGAGCAAAACTACCAAAGGCAAACCTTTAGTGAAATCTTGACCCATCAGGCATATGCCTTAAAGGCCACATTTTATAAGTCTGAAAGGTAGGGGTAACCACCTCAAAAACAAGCATCAAAGAAACCTTTTAAGACCTTGATTTCAAGCATAAATCAATATTAGGGTAAAGTTCCCTTCTTAGTATTTTGAGTTGAACTGCCAGTATTAGGTCAAATACTTTAGGAGAAAACAAACTACATAAGATTTTTATAGTCAAGGACATAGGGAAAGGGTTTAGCACGAGAAGTTCCTTTCTTTAAAGAGCTATACACAAACATTGCATTACCTGAGCCCCCTCAAGCCCCATTGTTTCCAAAATCTTTTTGCAGGCAACCTTTTCATCATGGCTGCTCAAATATGTGACAAACCCACACATAAGAATCTAACAGTGATACTCAAGGAAAAAGTTGAAAAGCACCAAATAGTGTTCAACAAAATACAATAATTTTTCTCATCAGTTCGTTAAGTACTAGCACTTACTTCCCTTCCAAAACCTGTGGAGCAAGTAGGCCAAATCGATTTAAAAAATCAAAAAAACTCTTCCGAGTTGGGTATCCAGCACAACTGATTCTAATTGCCTCTAGAACACCCTACATGGATAAAAGTGGATAAAAAATTCAAATTTGCAATAGGAAAACATAGGAGAACATGAAAATTCTGAATTGTACTCACACCACAACGAAGTTGCTGCATGACATTGACATTCTCAAAGATAGAAGGTTTAAGAAGATTATTTGGCTTCACGCATCTAATGTAGTGGGGTTCCGTAGAATTTAGTGTATCCATTAATTGTTGAAGTTGTAGCTGCACCAGTTAAGTTGATCATCAGATTTCACCTTGAAGTGTGAAGAACATACAAACTCCAATAATATTGGCAAGAATTGACAATGTGCCTTTGAATAACTACTTTACAGCAAAATTCACTGGACCTGTTAGCATAATAATTTAAGATAAGATACCTTAAAACGAGAACCAATAGATGAAAATTTAGAAGACTTGGACGAAGATTTCGTAGATTCTTCAGGAAGTGGAGGAAAAAGGCCTGCTACAAAAGAACATTTGGAAGCACTCAACAAATCTTGATGTTCAGGAACAACATAGTCCTTGTTTTTGTCTAGAAATTGCTCAGATTGATATAAAACCTGAAAAGAAAGTGCAGAATGAAATGCTATATTGCAGCAGCAGCACTTAAGTCAAGAAAGTATTATAGTATCTACTCACTTCTCCAGCATAATGAGCAATGGTGAAATCGGTGCGAGATAACTTTGGCTTGATGAAGCGTTTGTGAGCTTTGAATGTCTGATAAAGCTTTGTTGAAAATGTTTCATGAGTCGACTTCGGAAACATGCTGGAAACAGAAAAATTCACCAAATAAGCAGATGTACAGTATGCATATAGAAATGCACGCACGCAAAGAGAGATGCATTTGTACTATGGTTTGCGGATTCGCTTTGTAACAAAATTTGGGGTATTGTGCACACAAAAAGAGATGTATTTGAACCATGGTTCTTCAGGTTACCGATACCCGTAATCCTTGTGATATCAGAGTAACACCAATTTGACAACGGAACCGACAGGTTCAGCCCCGGTGATTATTTTGAAGATTCTCCCAGTTCGAGGCTGTTCCTTTACCAGCCAAAGAATCGGCCAGATCACCACTATACTGGCAGATTCTGTCAATGAACTGTCAAAACTTCAAGTGGTTTTTTTTTAAGACTAAACGATTTGTTGCTGCCACGTAGATTCAATCTCTAGCAAGACACAAAAATCAAAGGACTTAATCTAAGACTTATTTTTGTGTATATGGTAACCGTTGAAGGATTAGATATAAAGTTACACCCTCTATAACAGCTTAAATTCTTAGAGTAGTTGGGTGGTTAATTATGGTATCAGAGCCAAAGCTCTTGTGTTCAAACCTCACCGTCACCGAAGTTATAAAAAAATATATATATTTCACGTGTTGGACCAAAAAGTACGCCACACGTGAGGGGGCGTCTTGAAGGATTAAATATTAAAGTTATACCCTCTCTAACACCTTAAGCTTTTAGAGTAGTTGGGTGGTTAATAGTAATTATTTCTATTATAAAGAAAAAAATATAACCACAACAGTAGAGACTTGAAACCTGGCAAAATTAACTTAAGAGGTTTTCTCCACTAGAGGACAATAGTATTTCTGCTAATATTAGTCCAATATTAATCTTATTTCTGTATAAGTTTCCAACCAAAAAAGTTATGTCTATTTATTTTTGAATTGTTGAAGAATAAAAACTTAAGTTACACTCTCTTTAAGAGATTAAGCTTTTAGAGTATATGGATGGTTAACAAGATATCAGAGTAGGAAGTCCTCTGGTCAAACCCGACCGTCGCACAAGTTTAAAATTGTTACACGAGTTGCACCAAAAAGAAAGCCACCATAAAGGGGGCTTGTTGAAGAGTATAAATACATAAGTTACACTATCTCTAAGAGCTTAAGTTTTTTATAGTAGATGGTTGGTTAACAAGAATGTTATAAAGTTTGGGGCCATAAATGATACAGGTTATATAATAGATACTGTGATATTATGGCCCGAATTTGTATTCAATTCACGCGACCTGGTTTACCCGAAAAATGCGCCCCCGAGGAAAAAATTTGACCCGTTTTACTCTTATGGGCCTTGGGCATCTTTAGTATCTTTTGTTGTTCGTTATAAATATAAGGGTTGTTGTTTAGAATAAGCCGTAGTCTCTTAAGGTAAAGAGACACTTAATTTATAATGATAAATTAGGTTACATAAGAGAAGAGACCCTATTGGGCTTACTACACACATGTGGCCCAAGAAGCCACACGCCTCCACTAACACTCCCCCTCAAGCTGGAGCATAAATATTAATCATGCCCAGCTTGTTACAAATATTTTCAACCATAGTTCCTGGAAGAAATTTAGTAAATACATCAACAAGCAGATCCCCAGTTTTCACATGCTTCAATAAGATATCCCCACGTTGTAGCTTTTCTTTGATAAAGTGACAATCCACCTCAATATGTTTAGTGTGCTCATGAAATATAGGATTAGTCGCAATATGTATTGTTGCTTGATTATCACACCACAACTAAGAAGGCTCTGAAGAAGGATAACCAAGTTCGTATAATAGTTGATGCAAATAAGTCACATCACTAGTCATATGCGACAGTGCTCGATACTCTGATTCAGCACTTGAACGAGCCACTACATTTTGCTTCTTACTTTTCCATGACACTAGATTACCACCTACAAATACACAGTATCCAGAGGTGGATTTCCTATCATAAGGAGATACTAACCAATCAGCATCGGAAAACCCCTCAACCCGCATATGACCATGATTACTCTAGAGTAGTCCACGACTCAGGGTTCTTTTAATATATCTCAAAATATGTGTCACAGCATCCCAGTGTGAAGTCCGAGAATTAGACATGAATTGACTCACCACACTCACAGAGAAAGCAATATCTGGAAGAGTCACTGCAAGATAATTGAGTTTCCCTACTAGACACCGATACTGATCTGGTTCAAGGAACTCATCATCATCCTCCATAGATAACTTGACCCCTGAAGTCATTGAAGTATCACTTGGTTTAGCATTCATCATTCTTGTATCCCATAGAAGATCCAGAGCATATTTTCGTTGGCAAAGATATATCCCACATTTACATCTAGCCACCTCAATACCCAAGAAAAAGCGCAGATGACCTAGATCTTTAGTTTGGAACCAACTCTGGAGAAATATTTTCAACAAATAAATACATGTATCATCGCTCCCTGTAATGACAATATCATCCGCATAGACAACCAGAAAGATACTACCTGCTTTTAGAGTAGGATTTTGTTTATGATTTTGAAAATCCAAATCAAGATCTATTGGATTTTCCAAGAAGATTATTTTTTGGCGTGTGTGTGTATAAACGTATAGTTAGGGGATCCGGTGGCCAGCCTCAAAAGGCCCAAAATTTCAAATGATGATAAATGATCCAGTTAACTGAATGGGTTTATTTTGGAAATTCATATTAAAATTTGTTTGGTTTTTTTAAGATTTTACTAGTATTCATATATTTTATATATATAGTTGTATATATCTTCATTGTTATGGGGAACAAGTTGGGACTTGAGAGGGAAAGGCGAGGACCGGAGAGTAAGGGAGTTCTAGGTTTGAGTTTGAATTTGTTTATATGAATGGGTGGGGTAGTATAGGAGAGAGAGAGAGATAGTAGGGGGAGGTGGGTGAGCTTGGAAACCTAGTAAAGACTAATGGCACCGCTAGTTGGAGGTAAAGTAAGGTCTACCTCTAGAGAGAGAGTGTGTTCTAGAGAGAGAAAGAGATGGGAACAGTGTGTATATATATATGTATAATTGTATATATCTCCATTGCTAATTTGTTGGGATATTTCATACAGAATATATATAAGTTCTTAACTTATCAAATAAAATGATGTATAAATTATTTTTTAAAGTTACGGGGTGGGGTGGGTAGCGGGTCAACCCAACCCATTAATGACCCAAGCCAATTATGACCCGTCTCAACGGGTTAAGAACGGGTCATTGACTCGTCTACAATCCGCCCGCTTACGACCCAACCCAAACCCGCCCGATTGCCACCCCTAATTATAGGCAATTACAAAAAAAAAAAAAATCTTGTGACCCTTTTAAAGTGTGAATTTTCATCTATTTCATTTTTAAATCTATTAATAATGACAATGATTTATGATTCATGAATAGGGCATTACTTGTGCTAAATGGGCTTAAAGGTTTCAATAAATTTACTTAAATTTACTAAAAAAATCATCTTTATTGACTTATTCTAAATAAAGATGTGCATTGGTAAATTTTGGACCCTGTGTAAAGGTTTAAAGAAATCACGACTCCGACAACCGATTCCAGTTCGGAACACTGATAGAGGCCTGATTTTGTTACCCCACATCCGCGTCTACAACTACCAACCTTAATTTGCACATATATGAATGCAGTGATACACAATCAGTAAAGATATATTATCTACCAGGCTTCATCAAGCAGAGCAACGATTCCTCCAGGTTTCTGCAAACAACAACAACAAAAAAAACAATTAAATGTAAATTACTTCATATCTGAGTAACAAGGCACTTATTGTGGTACAATAATCTATTCGGAATACATGCCTTCTTATGTAGCAACAACTATTATAAAAAAATATGTATCACAGCTTCCAAATGAAGACCCGACCAAAACTTTAAAGGATCAATTTTGGAAGCATGTTCTCTAGAAAAAAAAATCTCCAAAAATAAAACCTACAACAGTACAACTGGGAGCACATAAATACACAAAACGATAAAAGCCTAGAGAAAGATTTCCTGCCAAACATACTTTCCCCAAATTCCCCCCTAAGTTTATTATCTCAGTCCCTTTGCACACTGGTATGTGTGGCCACTAAATCACTGTGAAAGCTATCAAATGCATTAGTTTATTTAAACGTGATTCTTCTTATAGTTCCAGTATAAGATTTTCGGTGCAAAGTTCAAATCATCATTTTAATACAGGGTTCTATCCACTTTTTCCAATAAAAAGAATATTTCCTTTCCTTTTTCTACTTCTTTTTTTTTTTTTTTTGTCTACATGAAGAATAACAAATTTAGTATTTTTTAGGGGGTTTTAGATTTTACACTTGCAGACAGGCTTCCTGGCAAAGTGCAGCTTCATTGTTACAACATATAGAGCTCGTGCAGATATTTGGAAGTACAATAGTATTAATATATGCATCAGTAACAAGTATACAAAGAACACGCCAATACATGAATTTCAACAAGAAAAAACAATATAATCTTTACATGAGAGAAATTGTAAATAAAAATTTATATTGTTCCACCTATTAATGAACATTGGCTGTTGTTTCCAAGTGGTCTCTTCACTGTGCTTGTATCTTGTGAAAAGAGGATAGGACAAAGTTCCTCTTAAGCTCTTTCTCATTAGTAGGAAGTGTGACACTCATACAATATTCACTTGCCTACACAATAATGATAAGTAATATTTTTTATTTTCTCCTGGATCAAGTTTATGCCCTTTGTTGTTAAACATATAAATCTGATGTCGCTAAATGAAACTATTCAGATATTTCCTTATGTATATGCTACAGATGCAATCTGAAAAAACATAGAAAAACAAACAACAGACAGAAACAACCAATATCACGTGTAAAAAATATCTTATGTTGTCCCACCAATTTCAATAACACTCACCTTTGTGGCGAAGTGATTTCCACACTATGTGCATATCTATACAACAATAGAAGCAGATGAAGTCTAACATAAGATGTTTCACATTCCTAACCAGTGATACCCTCTATATAAAGTTCCTTGGCTACAGACCAAGGCTAGAGCATAATTTTGAAGAATGAAATTTAGCAACAGCCTACAGCATAATATGAAAAAAGTGAATAATAAATGTCATCAAGACCTATTAGACTAAAAGAAGAAACCTTCTCAATAAGATCCAGGACATCTTGATTATCAACGAATTCAATGTAGCTCCAGTCTATCTCCTCCTTTGTGTACTCCTCTTGCTCCATCTTGAACACATGCTGAAAGACATCAAAATGCTTCAATTATAAGTTGATAAAACAATAAGAACATCAACCATGATAAAAAAAAAACAAAAAAACAAATTCTATATAATAAATTCTAACAATTAGCATCATACCTGGTTGAAATGTTGTTGCAGTTTCTCATTTGTGAAATTAATGCAGAACTGCTCAAAACTACACTCAATGATATAAAAGTACTTTTATCAAAAAAAAAAATTTGATATAAAAGTACTTAACTCACTATAACTGAGCTGCCAAAAAGAAAGTACCAATATCACTATTATATTGCAATTTTCCAATTAATCAACCAATACCTATTAGTCTTAAAGCTCTCAAAACCATAGATGTCAAGGACCCCAATCAGCGATTTTGAGTTAGGATCCTGCCCTATTGAGACATTAATTTTATCCACCAACCTGTAGACAATAAAACTCATGACCTTAGCATCAAAGAAGCACCTCAAATTACTTCATACTATGCCTAGACATAATAACTGATTCGGAGAGATAATAAGGAAAGCGAAAACAATGACCTAAATGCGCTTGTCTTACCAGTCAAACAAACGGGAATATATTGTCTTGGCCAAGCCATCCCTGCTAACAGTTGAACCTACAGGATCAAGACTTCTCTTGATAACTTCTTCTGGGGTGACCATTACACGCTTCATTAATGCATCTTCCAGTGCGAGCTTATCACACCTAAAATAAGCATAAAAAAATTTCAAATGTTGTCAACTACAAAGAGGAATATATCAAGCCATGAAAATATAAGGGCTTTAATCACACATGAGAAGTTCTGATGTCATTTGAAGATGGAATTTGGAGTTTTCATCCTTTATAACTGATGAGTCAATTTCTTCCCCCTTGGCGAATTCAACATTACCAAGATGAAGAATAGCAGCCACAACTCTGAAAATAGCATCCTGATAGAGAGACAGGGTTATTCGCAGTTTTTTACTGCATAAAGCTAAAAACATGCAGCAAACACATACTTCGTCCAAAGGTTATACCTGTTCTTTTGCACTTATTCCAACAATATCCATAGCCCTCCTAGTCGCAAGATACTCATGGGCATCATTTACGCCAACAAGTTCATAGCAATTTGACTGGTTGAGATAGTGAAACGATTTTGGATTTCCCAACTTATATTTCTCAATTTCCTGATAAGATTTGGAAACTGTTAAAATAAATGTTGTGGTTACAAACATATGGAATCTTGAGCAAGGGCTATGCAATAGAAAGACGAAAAAATGGGGAAAAAACCTACCTCTGGAGGTGCTGCACAAAGAAGGTAAAAACAATGATAGTTGCGCTCAGGGTCAGAAACTTGGCAAACACGAGATCTCTCAAGAAGGTAAGTCCTAATGGCTGCTCCGGAAATTCTGCCATGCTTATCAAATTGAATCTCAACAAATTTACCAAAACGGCTGCACCAATAAGAAAAATGAATTAAACACCCTTTAGAGGAAACAGAGTTCAAAATTTTCTTTCTTTTTACGTACTTAAAGCAAAAGGAGATAACATGACTTTAACACCAGTGTAGCATCACCTGGAATTGTTATTTCTAACAGTTTTTGCATTGCCAAATGCTTCAAGAACTGGATTTGACTGCATTTACATCAAGAAGGACAAAAGTCTGGATGAGTTGAAATCGGATCAAAGAAGAAAAAAGACCATTCAAGAGGCTTAAAGTATAGCTACAAGATACTGCATCTTATACTAAGAAGTTGATGCAAGTTTTAGAAGATCAAAGACACAAGCCATGCAGCTTACTTCTGCATCATCTAGTTTGAGAATTTAAATGTCAACATAAAGTCAGCAGGGAGTTGAAGGACCAAAGAGCTGAAAAAGAGCCTCACTGTGGATCATCTTATTTTGAACATATATTGGGAGGAATTGTTCAAGAGACAATGTTATAAACAACCTATTGGAATGGTGTCCATTTCTTTAAATATATATCGATATACATATATTCATTTATACCTTAGGATGGCTGGGAAGTGTATTATATTGTCATAGGCCTATAGCTGTCATTTTATAGTTTCAACATTTAGTGTCCTTATACCAAATGTTTGTTTTATTAACGATTTTTTCTTCTCTATTTAATAACAGTAAGCATAATAGTTTAAATGGAATGAAACAAGATGGGTGATTTCGTTACTCTAACCATTGAAACTTTGGGTGAGTGTAATGTATATGACCATGATATGTTCATGAGTCCATCACATGTCCACCGCTGACTTGAAATATCACTTGTGTATGACCAACACCAATATTGTATTTTCTTCATTACTAAAAGGAAATCAATATTTTGCCTTCATTTACTCATCAAGTACAGAACATTGTTGGCAGTTTCACATTCAATGTAACAACGAGCATTAACTTTTGGAAGTAATCTTATAAAAAATCCAACTTTGACACCAAGGCGATGTATCTGTTCATAGTTTCTAAATACAAAGCTAGTAAGTCTTTCGGGATCCAAACCTCAAGGCCCTTATATGACCCACTCCTCGAAACAATAAGCCCGACTGACCTTTTAAAACGTTCAAAAGAATAGAATAAGAGGCAGAAAACCCATCTTACTTCTAGAACTTGTTGTTCAACTGTCCGTCCTTCAGTGACCTTGCGGCCACCCAAATAGGCAAGGTATTGCATAAGCATTTTGGTGGTTTCGGTCTTACCAGCTCCGCTTTCACCACTTACCAGGATAGAATTGCTTTTCCTCTCATTGATCATTGCCCTATTATTCAAGAAATGAATAACATTATTTGCATCATCCTTTAAGACAAACCAGCAGAAGGTAAATGCAATACACGTCCACCTGTAAGAAACATCAGCAATTGCAAAAACATGAGGACTCAGTTCTCCAAACGGTGCTCCCTTGTACTGTTCCATCATGTGGGAATCATACAGATGAGGCAATCTTTGAAATGGATTAATGGCGATAAGTATACTTCCGGTATAAGTCTGCCATAATGTCAAAGTAGGATATAATATTACGACAAGCCGCCCATAGCTGCAGTGATTCATTGCTTTGTCTCACAAGGGTGAACGGTAATTAAATTATGATATAAATCTGAAAGGAAGATAATCTCACATAGATTTCATTTAGTTGATATCTAGTCACCAAATTCTGTAAAACTCCTGGCTCGTGCAAATATGATAGCTTAGTCATGTCATCAACTCCAGAAGCAGGAGCTTCCATATCCTTGGGGTAAATTTTTGATAAATTTGCAACCACCTAGCCAAATTGAAAGTAAGATATATTTTAAATGGATGATTGGAGGCAATTTACAGAATAAACATAAATACAAAAGGTTAACCTCAAGAAGCACCAGTACACATTGTTTAACATGAAACCTTTGGAATGAGTATTAAATTTACATTTTTCCACTCACTGACAAGGATAGGCGCGTTAATTTTTACAAAATGGTGGTAAGAAGTTGTTCTTACAATCAAAGCATACAGCATCTGAAGAGTTACTATTACTGCATATCTCAGCCGGTTAGACAAATGAACTATATAACACATAGGACTTTGCAAAGAGAAGAGACATGTTTGGCATTGCAGTAGGAAGGGCTATAAGCGCTTTAGATTGCATTTGGTAACACGCGCGCGCACACACTCACAAAATGGTTGGAGAATTTGACCCACTAGCTTTTAGTGAAAACTAAAAGTTGTACCAGCGCACCAAGTGGTGCAATGGTATAACCTAACCACCGCACCCCCCCCCCCCCCCCATTGGGGAGGTGAGGGGTTCGAGCCTCCTAGGAGGCATTGTGGGTGTGTGGTGTATGAGTTTCTTACCATTCAAAAAAAAAAAAAAAAACTAAAAGTTGTAGGGTGCGTTTGGAAAGCCTGTTTTTTGTATTTGTTTTATGTCTTCAAATATAAAAACTGTTTTTGTATTTGTCTTTGTTTTTTTAGGAAAAAACTAAAAACAAAAAAACGTTTGGATGAAGGTGTTTTCACCACTTTTATTTGGTGAAAATTATATTTTATGAATTTGGTGTTTTCATTGTTTTTACCACCTAAACAGTGAAAAAACTCAAAAAACAACTAAAAGTTGTATTTGGTGTTTTCATCACTTTTACACACTATTCACAGAAAACAGTTTTCTTGGGGAAAAAACAGTGAACAGTAAACGCGTTTGACAAACGTGTTTTTTTTTTAGTCTTGTGAACAGTAAAAAAACAAAAACAAAAAACAGGGTATCCAAACGGACCCGTAGAGTTTTGCAAGTAGAGGTAAAAAAATTTGTTATGGATAAGCAATATATATATATATATGAAAACACTTGGTAATCGGTGTCGTTGAATGTTTTTTGATCTTCCAAATCAGTTCTAAATTAATATCTATAAGATACCTATATATGTTCTTATTACAAGCTATAGCAAATCTAAGCATGCACTAAATCTTAATACATGAGGTGGAAAAACTAAGGTATATAAATAGAAAGATTGAGAATGAAGTTCTGCAACTCTTTGGTTCATTCTATCCCGTTATTCACAATATTAAGGATATAATATATTAAACAACATTAATTGCAACTTGTCAAGTCAATAACAGGAACGGAAACTTAAGAAGACAAAAACAAGACCAAGAACTGGAACAATTAGCGACTAAGTTATCAGACTGCAAGGCATATCTCTCCTTAAGAAGATAAACCTTTCAAAACATAGTCTGTTCCTTCTGGAGTTCTATAAGAAATATACAAACTTTTCAAATCACAAACTACATGAGATATATAAGTATCAGAAATTTATGAAGAATAAGATAAATGTTTGTCCAGCAGTGAATTCCACAGCTGCAACGGACTATGGACTATGGAAGGAGAAAATAAACCATTAAAATATCCAATCCTTTAGAAATATTTGCACTAGAAATAATTTAAACTAATTGACTTTACTGACAAAGAAAGACTCTCATATTGTATCTGACTACTGGTGAATCCAGTTGTTCTATGACTAGCATTACCAGATAGGATAGGTGTCAGAATCAGTATCAATATATTCTGAACCCTTTGCAGTTAATTTTTATATTGTGGGTGCAATTTTTATATTGTGAGTGCTAGTACCATTCCTTGTTTTTATACTAGCCAGTCACTACAATATATTTTTCTTCAAAGACTAAGAAGAGGGTTTTAAATTTAAGGGGGAGCAACTCATAACTTTTGAGAACTTAAATATCAATATATCATTAGTCCTCAGCTTGGGATGATCTAATTTTTCATTCAGCTTCATATGCTGCTATCGAAATCTGAAGGTTTTGAAATAGTAATGTGAATCTTTTAGTAGTGTTGAAGGTCCAAAAGGGTTTAGGAAAAACCAAGACTGAGATTGCAGGTTTTTTCTGTAACCTTACTAATAGAGTACTTTTTAATAAAATATAACAACAAAGGTGTAGACTAACACCTGTCATAACAATCAGACAGCAGGCTTAAGTCTATTTCCAATATTCCTTTTACCAGTCTAAAGCAGGTTCCCGAAACAAGAATTGAAAGTTTTGATCATACTCCAAGGCATGTTTTAGAACTGTTAACAATCCACCTACTCTAAAAGCTTTTACTGTTAGATATGGTGTAAGTTGAATATTTAAATCATTCAACACGCCTCCTCAAGTGGCATCTTTGTTCCACATGTTGTAACAATATTTGATGTGGGTGGCGGTGAGGTTTGATCACGAGACCTTTGGCTCTATTACTATGTTAACAATCCATCTACTCTAAAAGCTATTGCACTTTTTTCTACGAACTATAATTAGTTTACACAATAACCACTCATTTGCTCTTTCTAGTGGATTACAAGGCAATGACAATTGTCCGGATGTTCTTGCAAAGATGAGGACTATAAAATTGAAAAGTGTATGTATGTATATTTTTTTAATATGCATTGTCACAAGCACGAGTTGCACAGTTGGATTAACGGAAAAGGAAGGGTTGTAGACCCCATAATACCAATCCAAAATATTCAGAGACCAAAAGTACACAAAAAATAACCAGAGAAAATTTTCAAATAGAAGTCCGATAAGTTTACAAAATCAATTCACTTGAAATGAATGTTATTTCATATAGTCTGAACTCGATTACCGTCTTTCCATCACTAGCATGGATCTCAACTTCATCGCCATTAATTTTCGACACTTGTCCATCAATCCAAGAAACATCTGGGTCTTCAACCCAAACATGAGAACCTACAATGATATTCACTGCAGTGCCCTGCATTAAAATATATTATAAAATCAGATTAGTTTCTTAAACTGGTGAGGACAGCTATATATAAATATATATATATATATATATATATGTAATAATTGCGATATAAAACGAGATAGAAAATATCTGATGTGTATTTTCCATAATCCCCTTATGGTATACATAAACATAAATACATATACATTGTCCATAGGCATCAATTTCTAAAAATGTCGACATATAGGCATTATAATTCCTTTATATGCTTGGTCAAGAAACGGACCCTTTCACTTTGTTTGAATGATTTTTTCCTCTTTTCTTTCTAGTTATGCTAACTATTTGACCTATAAATTCTCTTCTTGCTTTAAAGCCTAAAAAGTTTCTATGTTAAGACGTTCATAATAAACTTGTGCATAAGCATTTAATTACTTCTAAATCCTGTTTATCTTATTTACTATTCAATGTCAGATACTTAGCAAGCATTAATGCAAGTGCCTTCTACTTAAAATAGAAGTTTCCTGAGTACATATCCTTCCTTCATTAGAGTCTCAATGTACGTCTACAAGCAATATAAAGTTGCCAGTAATTTCATTATAAACAGTCAAGTAATAACTACTTATACTATACGACAACAATCCGGTAAACCATTTTGTGATCAATTTCAGGAATGAACTAATATTTGACCCACAAAACACAGAGAAATCATAGCTTCTAAGACATCATAAATTTATAACTGAGCATTTCCAAAGTTCCAGTGGAAGATGCAAATAAGTACCCAAACCTCCAATGAAGCTACATTCTTCTTATCTCAAAACAACAACGATAGCTATGCCTAGGATAAAAATATACTTCTGAAAAGTGTAGTATTTCCCTCCTATCCAATTTCTTATGCACGAGCACAAGACCAATTATTTTGTATTACTTAATTTGTATCATCTGGTGATTCTTGGCTCCTACTTCATTAAGAAAATGGCTAATCCCCCCTATAGACTTAATATTCCACAGATAAACTTTGTCTACTAGCCAAATGATTTATGTATATATAGAATTCAAGTAGCAGTTACTATAAGAATCTCAGTCTATCTGCTCTGTCACTGCCACTGGTAATCTGTCAATGCAGACAACCTCAAGTTAATACAGTTGTTTTATACCAACACTAACCACTCCACAAATCTATCCCAACATAAACCATCTTCTATACCGTCCCTCACTACCCGCTAGCACTTATGTGGGGTGGGTGTACGCGTTCTGATGAGCAAAACATGGGCACAACTCTACTTTTTTTAAGTTTCACAATGCTCATCTACTTGATGCATCTCACTCATGAGTGCATTTTGTATCCCACAACTCTTCTTTTATCTTCCTATCTAGGTAATTATGAACCAAACCCAGATGGATAGTTGAATTGGGTGTACTATCTACTAAGAGAATTTAACAATATTTATATACTAAGCCCTATATTTTCCATGGACCAGGTGAAAAAATGAAATACCCATATAAAAATAAAAACAAAAAGCAAAAAGCTAATCATATAAAATAGTTTGAAATTTCATATCATATATGATGCATATATTCGAATCATGTACAAGAAAGCAATGAAAATCGAGGTAGAACCCACGTACCATTTTAATTACACAACAAAGCCGCAACTACATCGAATTTGAAATTTCTTCTTCGTCTGTGTGGCTGATCTTTGAACCTCTCTTGTCCAAAACCTAATACCCAATGTTTTTCGCGAATGAAACCGAGATCGTCGAAGAGCGATCGAAGACTGCGATTATTCGGCGGGTTTGAGGAATGGCCGTCGAATGCCGGAAAATGGATCGGACGATTGGATTGGCGCGCAAGAAATCGGAATCGGAGTGGTCCGTTGTGGGTTTCGGGTGGGTGTGTGGAGGTGACATTGTTGGAAAACCCTAGAAGTTCGGAGCCGTTGAGTTGTCACAGTAGTTCGCCGCTTTGTCAGAGATTCGTGTGGCTCTCTCTGTTGCCGAGACGTTTTTGGCGGGGGCGAACAATGCATATGTTTTAGGGTAAATTACACTTTCAACCTTTGTTGTTAATGTAAATTACAATCATCTTATGATTTCGCTAATTACACTTTCTTCCCTTATTCGTTTCATTTTTACCCCTCCATTCAACATCCGGTAAGGTGAAACTCACTCAACATTGATGTCACTAATTATTTTACATGAAATGACTAAATTTCCCCTAAATATTTTGTGAAGACATATTTGCCCAGCGTAATGATGTGAAAAGAACAATTTACCTTTCCTTTTACTAATTAAATAGACAAAACTACCTTTGTGTGTATGATAAAAACCCATTTCAAAATTTGCAATCTGCACACATATTGGCACAAGTATTTACGTACATATCATCATTTTTTTAATGAAATAACTGATTTTATAGATTTTAGTTTCTGGGTTTCCTTGGTGAAACAAAGTGAGAGAAAACCCCATTTGACCAATCGCAATTTGCACACATACTCGCACACATTTGCACACATATGTTCAAATTTTTATTCACATAATGGGTTTTTTTAGTGATTTTGGTTTCTAGATTTGATCGGTGAAATAGAGTGAGAGATTGAGGAGTGCTCTTCACGAGTAATAGTGAATCAATTTGAAGTTTTGTTGAGGCAATACGAAGCAAGAATGATGGATTTGTTGTGGGAAAAAGAGGAGGAATTGGGAGTTCTGAAAAAGAGGACAATGGAGCTTTAGGAGTGTTTGAGAAGGCAAAAGTTGGGAAGAAAATGGGTTTTGGAGGGAGAGCATAGAGAGTGAAATTTCAAGAGAGATATGGTGGGAGAGGAGGTGACGGCGGTGGCAGATTTGAGAGGAGTGAAATTTCCAGCGAAAGGTGGTGGAGGAGGTGGCGGCGGCGGCAGCAAACTTGTGGAAGAGAAAGAGAGGGGTATTTCTCCATTTGTTCAAAACCCTAAAATATATAAAAGGATAAATAGGTAATTTAAATATAAAAAGCATTTTACAATTAAAAAGCATGGGCATAATGATCATTTCCATTTTTCAGTGACCAGACATGAACGTAGATGGGTTCTAGGAGAGGAAAGTGTAATTAGTGAAATCACAGAGGGAGCAGGTATAATTTACATTAATAATAAGGGGTGAAAGGATCATTTATCCTATGTTTTAATGAAAAAATGAAGGAAATTATTCTTCCAGAGTGTTAGAAAATAATAGGGATACTTGTAAAATTACAAGCACACCTTCCCTCGTTATGAAAATAATACTTTCTTTCAAATGATCGTGGATTCGTCATTAAATGACCAGAGATGTAAATTACCTATATATCCATACTTATTTATTATTTAAATGAGAATATTATGAATATTTCACAAAAGATAAACACGTAAGCGCTGACTGTCGTTGACTATGCCAGAAGTTCACATAAGCGGATATTTGTTACAACTTACTAATTAAAGGAGTGAAAGTGTAATTATCAAAATAAGAGGGAGTGCAGGTGTAATTTTATAATTCTCGAGATAGTGAAACTTTAATTATTTTAAAATAATAGTACTACTCACCACTTTATTTACCAAAAATAATGAAAAATCAGCAATTTTATTAATTTACTGGAAGAGTTTTTTTCCGAAAGTTAAAAATTATATTTGCATAATAAAAAACTAAGGGTCTGTTTGAATACGGAAAAACAGTTTTTGTTTTTTTACTGTTCACCCAGTAAAAAAAAAAAACACATTTGGCAAACGCGTTTACTGTTCACTTTTTTTTTCCCAAGAAAATTGTTTTCTGTGAATAGTGTGTAAAAGTGGTGAAAACACCAAATACAACTTTTAGTTATTTTTTGAGTTTTTTTACTGTTTAGGATACCACCTCCGCCGCCGCCACCAACCACCACCACCCCCCGCCACCGGTTGCCGCCGCCCGCCGCTTCCGCCCGCCGCCAATCACCCACCACCACCGTCGCCGATCACCGCCGACCACCAATACCATTTTATTTTTCAATACAAATTTTTATCCAAACGTTTTTTTGTTTTTGACAGAAAACAAATACAAAAAACATGCTTTCCAAACGCACCCTAAGTAAGAGATGCTAATTTTTTTAAAGAATTTGTTTAATTACCAAAGACGGTAGTGATAGCTATTTATTACTTAAAGAATGTCAGGTTTGATATTCATGAATCAAATAAAATAAAGTGAAATTAGAGATGCAAAAATTCAACCCAAACCAGAAAATTTTAAAACAATTTTGGGGATTCGTTTATTTATATTGAGCATAATTAGGAATTGAAAAAAAATGGTGGGTCCCCTGTCGAGAAACCAGACTACTCTAAATTAATTAATTTTAAATTATTTAAATGCCCTTAGATATATTACATATTAATTTGTTCAAATAAAGATTACATATATTACCTACTAAAATCATGCTCTTAAACAGTTGCACTAACCTCTACCACCTCGAAACCGTTGAGAAGTATCCCACGACGTTTATCAAACTATCTTACTCTAAGAAGTTAAGATCTCTTTATATTTGGTATCGGAAAATTGAATGAAATGGACATTATCATTTTACTGATAGATTGCACATATAAAATATTGTTGAAATTAAATTATCTGAAATATTCTAGTGTTTAGTAGGATCAATTTTAAACTCATTAACTAGTCTTTTTATAACATCATCTCAAATTAATTTTATATCTATTTATTCTAAAATTTTGAGAATTATTTATAAAAAAGTATGAAGTAGACAATTAAAAATAAAAAAATTAATTCATATATAATTTTAAACTCAATGCATAAAATTATTTTACTATATTTTTACATGTAATATACCTAAAAGTGAAATAATTTGTAACGAAGATACTTTTTTGAAATAGATATTAATGTTTTTAATAAGTAAATAAGCATTAGAACCTTCAATGCAATCATCAGCTGTGTGAGATTTAGATTGTTCTCTGTCAAGTGCAGATTTGGGTGTGCTGCATAGCCATCAACAATATGATGTGTTTGTAAATGGGTTGGGTATAGCCCATGGTTGAACAACCCCAGTTTTGTTTGGGTCATTTTTGTTGTTGTTTTGGGCCTGTTTCATTTAGGCATTTTCTCTTTTATCATGCTTTTGTAATTCCCTTTTTTCTAATGCATTTATTTATTTATTTAGCGAAAAAAAATAAGTATTAGAAACAAATAGAAAATTTGTATTTAGTAAAAATAATTTTAAAGCAAATTAGGAGAAAAAAGTTATGGATTTTCTATAGTTCAAATTCAAATGGAAATACTTTATAACTAGGACTTTTTTGTCCTTTGATAGAATTTATAGGATTTACATTTTTCATACTTAAAAAGTAAGATAAATAGTTAATTTTCACGTAAACAAATGGGTGGGAGAGGCATTACATTTGATCTTATTTTATTCATCTTCTATATTAAAAAACATTTGTGGATATATAAAAAAATGTATTTGTATTTTTACAATATCAAAACTCTTCATGAACACTGGGCCAAAGTTGAAACAACAATTTGGTTTGTACATGGCATGCTCCTTATTTGTAATGGTGAACTGTATATTTTATTTTGGAAAGAACAATACTTGGATCCTCCCACTCATGTGTTCCAATAACATTTGAACATGCGGAATTTTTTTAAAGAGTAAGTCGGAAATAAGATTCATAACACAAGAAATTGATTTCAAATAATTTTTTAAAACTTTTTAGTCACGTTGTCAAATACTATTGGATCATGGGAGAGGACGAATAAAAAGAACATGTGAAAGTTTTTTTAAAAGTAAGTCGGACATAAGATTCATAAGACCAGAAATTGATTTCAAACCATTTGTTAAAACGTTTTAGTCACGTAGTCAAATATTATTAGATCACATCAGAAGAGAGGACGAATAAAGAGGATCCAAGTATTATGGGTCCGTTTGGATACCCTGTTTTTTGTTTTTGTTTTTTTACTGTTCACAAGACTAAAAAAAAAAACACGTTTGGCAAACGCGTTTACTGTTTACTGTTTTTTCCCTAAGAAAACTGTTTTCTGTGAATAGTGTGTAAAAGTGGTGAAAACACCAAATACAACTTTTAGTTGTTTTTTGAGTTTTTTCACTGTTTAGGTGATAAAAATTGTGAAAACACCAAATCCATAAAATACAATTTTCACCAAATAAAAGTGGTGAAAACACCTTCATCCAAACGCTTTTTTGTTTTTAGTTTTTTCCTGAAAAACAAAGACAAATACAAAAACAGTTTTTATATTTAAAGACAGAAAACAAATACAAAAAACATGCTTTCCAAACGCACCCTATCCTTTTGAAATGACAAAAACCTATTAATTGATGGACAATACTTGTCTCCTACCCCGAGAGTAGGAAAAGTTCTTTCCCCCCACTTATGTAGTCCAATACATTTTAACCACGTAGCTATAATATTTCAAAAAAAAACAACATGGATATAAAATTTACAAAAAGATAAATTAGCTTCAATTCCATTTTTAAAAGATTAAGGTTCACATGTCTGAAATATATTGGACCACATCAACGGAAATAAGGAACTTATTATCCTTAATTGATATAAAGTTGGTTTAATATAACTAGGGATGACAATGGAGCGGTTTGAGGCGGTTTTCTCAATCCCAATAATCAAAATCGTGAAATTTTTTATCCCCCATAACCGCCCTAAATTGTCCCCCTTCTCCTTCAAAACTACCCTAAACCATTTTGTATATATTTGTTTTGGTTCCCTAAGGGCAAGCAAAATATAAATATAACATTGTGACCAATCGCAATAATTTATATCATAAAAATAAATTTAGTAGATTAAAATCAATAAATAATTCAAATCTAGAAATGTAACTTTAATAAAAGTTTTCAATTATAGCAACATAAGTCAAACCACATAAAATACTTGTCCATAATAAACCCATAAATTATTAGTTAAATACAACTACATCCACAAAATATTAGTAAAATAAAACTCCATAACTAGAATTACAAGTCCACTCCATAACATTTTAATAATAAAAAAAATCAATACAAATTAAATTATAATTATGCGGTTTGGGGTGGGCGGCTCCGGAAACTCCTCAAACCATCCCTCACCCCATAATCATCGATTATTTCTTTTGCGAAAATTATAAATTATGGACCATTCCTAAACTTAATTGATAGATAGGGACCATAAAATTTTAAAAACATGGAAATGGACCAAAGCTAAACTTAATTGCTATTAAGGGTTCATTTAATATAAGTTTACTAAATTGTCATTCTACTCCCAAAAACTCTATGTTAGTTATATATAAAAATCCTGTAAAGGGGGTGACTCGCGAAAAGGTTAATCTGCGAGGATTGGCCCAATGATTTATTTATTTGGGAGATTGGCCCAATGATTTATTTATTTGGGAGATTGACCCAATGTTTGGTTTATTACTCGCGAAAAGGTTAATCCGCGAGGATTGACCCAAGGATTTATTTATTTAGGAGATTGGCCCAATGACTTATTTATTTGGGAGATTGGCCCAAGGTTTGATTTATTTGGGAAAATGGTCTAAATAAGGTTTATACGTGAGAGCTTGCATTATACATAGGGAGGTATGAGGGACTGATGTGTTTATAACCCTAAATGTTGTTCGCGTAGGGAGTACTATTCGGAATCTAGGGGAAATGCTTGGGATATGTAAATAGTGGGTTGCGACCCTATTTACACCATCCTAAGCAAGAGTACCTTAGAGAGGCCGATAGTATTCAGGGTCATGAAAAAGGTATGCATGCAAAAGGTTGTGACCCAGGAAAGCTATACAACATGGTTCCTTGGCTAAGGAAAAATCAAATCCGCGATGAAACATACATGGATCACAGGGCACAGGGTACAGTATGATCCGTGCAAGGGATTACGCGAATCAGTATCGCATAGTCGAGGGTGAGAGATGATACTATGCAGGGTATTTATGGCGCGGATTGGTAACGCAGGATCCATGTCGCGAGACAGGTGCTGACGTGGTAATGACAATCCACGAGGACTACAGGACACTCACGTCTATAAATAAAGGTGCGAGAGCTCACTTCAGGGGACTTTTGGAGACGAAAGGGAGAGAAATTTATGGGGAGAGAAAGTATTTCGCAATCACTTGTAACTGTTATTTTCTCTTCCATTTCTCCTTCATTTCTCTGTAAAGCAATAAAAAACAATAAAAGCTTCAACACTAGTATTTGACTGACGAACTAGTGTAGAAACTATCTTCATATCATTTAATTAATCCGAACCCCTACATTAAAGGTGACTCTGCTAGGGAGAAGATATCTTCTACACAAGTGGAGCCTCGTCAGACTCGCCGGAGAGGTCATCCACCGACCCGGCACACCGAGCAAGCTAAAGAGGAAACAACAACACATATGCAATGAGGTGAACCAGTCCCACCAGCGCGAATGTTGGTGTGGATCAGGCAGAAACTCCTCCGATGGCAGAGCCAGTACAGAATTCAGGAGAATTACCATTAGCTCTGCTGCAAACTCTTATCAGCATCCAAGAAACGCAAAAGGCTATACTTCATTTCATGGAGGCCTCGCGCATTTCAGTACCAAATCTTGAATCACCACAGATGAATAATCAAATCATACCGGAATTATCAGCACATGAGCTTTTTCGGGAGGCACCACGAGCGCGATCAGAGGTGTTGGAGAAAGAGTCATATATCACCAAGGAGCAGCTACGGGCTATCTTGAACGATAAATCTGAAATAGAAGAAGTGGAAATTGCCCCACCGTACCATCCCAGTATTATGGCTTTGCCTTATTCGGAAGACTACGGAACACCAAGCTTCCATTAATTTGATTGCAAAAAGGGAAATGCAAGAGAACACATATCCAGGTTCGCGGATGCTCTGGGACCCCACAGGAACCATGAGTGTTTGAAACTTAGAGAATTCTCCAAGTCTCTAATTGGAACCGCATACACATGGTATACTGGCCTCACTCCTGCTTCAGTATCCAGATGGACGGAGATGGTGCTCAAGTTCTACACCAAGTTCTTCCAAGCAGACGAGGAGGTCTCAATGATTTCACTTACAAGGTAAAGACAACGCTTTGGGGAAGAGGCGACAATTTATGGCAGGAGATTTCGCGAGGCTTCTTTGCAATGCCATGAACCAATTTCCGAACTGCAATTGATCAAAATTTGTATAGAAGGATTGTTGCAGGAATATAGAGTGCATTTGGTCAATCATGAGGTTAAAACTTTTTCTGCACTTGTTGCAGCAATGCAGAATGAAAGGCCCAGGGAAGAGCGTGCCAGGAGATCTGATCCACCTCCTTTACCTTTTAGTGAAAAAGAGGCAGTTGCATTACTGAATCAATGGATCGCAGATCATACATATCGCTACCTCCAGTGCAAAGGGTGCCGCCAAAAAAGGAAAGGATGAAGAACAACTACTGTCCCTATCACAGGACTGTTCGGCATTCCCAGATGGGCTGTTAGGCGTTTCGTGGATTGGTACACCGGAAAATAGCATCGGGAGACTTGGAAGTGGCAAATAATGTAGTTCATGAGCCCTTCCCTACACATGTAGCTGTAGTGGCCGCCAGAGACAGTATTGAGGATACAACAGATACCGTCAAGTATGAATGCCCGACAACACGTGAAACAAATGAGAATGCTAAGATAGATGTTTTCTTCAACGAGCTCCCAATACAGGAACATGTGAAGGAATTCTTGAAAGGGCAAACAGTTGCCGCCCTTAACCATACAATTGTGATTCCACCGCATGAGAAAACCTCTAATAAGATCACATTTTCTGAAGCAGACAGATAAGTGCTTTTCTTCCACAATCGGCCTCTATATGTACCAACTACTATAAACGGTTGGGAGATGAAACGAGCTTTCTTGGATGGGGGAGCGTCAGTCAATTTAATCCCGCTGGCCACTTTGCGAATGATCAATTTTCCTGAAAGCAAGATCATAAATCATACCATTGCAGTTACTGATTTCAATGGAGACCAGCAGGCCACTATGGGATTCGCGACATTGGACCTTAAAATTAAGAAGATCAGGGGGCCCACCAAGTTTCATGTCATCAAAGGAGAACCCTTATATCAATTGTTGCTGGGAAGACCGTGGTTGCATGCATACGGCGTAGTACCATCATTCTATCTTCAAGTGATGAAGGCCAATTGGGGAGAAGGAATAATGACTGTAAAGGCATCTAAAAGCCCTTTTTGTGCATCTGAGGCCCATTTCACAGATGCAGTCTATTTCTCAGAGTACAGTGAGGAAGATGGGCCTGGCATTTTTGCTACACCATTACCAGAATGGAATAGACTGGAAAATGGTAGTTCAGCTAAGCGGAAGCTCAAGGAGGTGAGCTGGTCGCGGGTCAAAATGCCTGATGGGCGAGTAATGTACAAATTGTGACGGGATTGGGGGTCAGAAGCTTGCACAATTGGAACTGACCCCGGGACAGATAAGGCAGGTGTGCAAAGAAAGTTGGTCACTGATCCTGAAGTGTAACACTCCGTGTTATTTTCCTTTTTCCTGAAATTATTTCTAATTTTATTTTGGTTATGACATCACTTGTTCATGACACCCTGGTTATCCTTGGTATTTCGCGTGTAAATTTTTCGCATTTTACGTTTCGGACTTGGAGGGACTACGTTACTCGAATTCTTGTTACCGACTACGCAATTTCGTTTCGACGCTTAGCATTAATGCTTCGACAGGATGGCGACACGTTTATTGGATCGGGCTTGTTAGGTGTTCTGATGTTTGGATTTTTACCTCGGTGTATTTATTCCGGACTATTTTAGTTATTTAGCGTTCCGTGGACTTACGGGGTCATGCGATATTATTTGGAGGCTCCCGGTATTTATTGAGATTTATTGTATATATACATATATATTTTTAATTGTAATTATATATATATTGTTGTGGGGTTAGTTTGTAATTTTGGAGGATTAGAGGGCCACTTTTATAATATAGAGATATATGTATATAATGTGTCACATTTATTTCTTTTGGCCACATGACATGTCACATGGATTCATTGGAAATAGGTTGCACAAAGATTCAATTGAGATTGAATTATATATATATATATATATATATATATGCATATCAGTGTATTGAGAGAGAAACGCATAGGGATTCTTCTTCACTTCTCTTTCTCCACACGATGAACCAGCCTCTCAAGCCTCTCATCCTTCTCCTTCAAGCTGCACCTTCTCTTATCCTTCATCATCTTCAATCATTGAGAGAGAGAGATAGAGAGTTGGCGTGGAGAAGAGAAAACAACGACCTGGACTTTGCGGCATGCTGCTGGTGGTTCACCGACTTTGAAGGAGCGGCGACACGTCATGGAGGTCACCGGAGAAGGTGAGGGACATGGTGGTCGTGCGCGGCAAGAAGCGGTGTAGCAGCTGCGTGTAGGCGACGCGCAACAGGGGTGTTTCTGGCCAATTTCGGCCAAAAACTTTGGCCATTTTTTCGGTCAACTTCCCAAGCTTGGATAGATGCGATTTTTGGAGGGTAGCTTCGCCTCAATGTCAGGTACGACGTGTAAAAATTTCATATTTTTTCGTTGAACGGTTTGTCGAAAAATCGCGTTTATAGGTTATAATTTTCGTTTGGGTTATTTTAGGTTTACCCAAATTGATTAACCTATTACTAATGGGCTTTGTATATATCGTATAGGTTGTCGAGACGGACATTTTGGTATATTCAAAATATTTTTCGGACGACTTTGGTCGACGAGCTCCCTATACGGGCGCCGGTATTGTTCACGGTGGGCCCGAAACGGCTGTTTTGTAAGTGTACATTCAGGTGGGAAATTTTATTCTCACTCCGTATCATTGACGTGGTTTGGGTGTGCAAACCCGTATTTATTTTAATATAGATATATTAAATTATGAATTTAAATATCTATATTTGGGTTAGAATCGAGACAGGACTTAGAAATTTATTTGATAAATTAATTAAATTATTTTCCTCTAAATGAAATAAATACCTATTTGAATTGAAAGATAATATGTGGCTTAGTTCCCTTTTGACTGTGTTAGGGGATATGTGAACGTGAGAGACGTGAAAACTTAAACGTTATGCTAGGTTCCCCTTACGATACGTGGACTATTTGTTTTAAGTGAATTAAAAGCATGTTTAAATGAATGAACTTGTATACTTGTGAATTAAAGTATAAGTTGATGAATTGCAATCATGATTATGTGATATAATTGATTATCGTGATTTATTGCTTTATTGATTTAAAAGCATGTGAAAAATATTATGGGATTCATGTGGTAACATGTGGATATGTTCATAAATATGATGCATTACATATTTATGTTGAGGCATGATTGTCATTGAAGCCCTGGATGCATATTGAGTTGATATATGTGGGGTGTTTAATCATGTATAGATGTCTTTGTGTCGAACCGTCACAACAACTGGCCAGGGAGTATTCCCATCCTACGGAATAATGAACCGTGAATGGGGTATAGGGTGAGTCATCTCATTCTTGAAGTCGTGGGTCGTCTCGTGCATTCGTGTTTACGAATCTTTTGGTACGGGTCGTCTTGTACAAACCGTCTTCCTTGTTGAAAGTGGAGTGCTCGCAATCACTTGGGAAGAATCGGTGCGGTACTCTTTACTCATAGTATGAGTGAGTGCGTGTTCGTTAACCTATATTGGGCAAAGAGTGTTTCATGGGGTTTCTGCCATGAGGTTTATGAGTCACATTGCCTTGTATAACATTATGTGATTTCATTTGACATGTATATGTGATATTATTACATGTGGATTGTTGGAGCAGGTTATTATGTGCTATTATTGCCTGTTGGATTTTGGAGCATGTTAAGTATGAATATTGCAATTAAATTCATATCTTTATGAAATGCTTAACTAATAGTGATTAATGTGAAAGAAAATGAATTACATGCGGTAATTAATAAAGTATAATGAAATGTATATGTTTATACTTGTGATTATATACTTTTGTACCCTTGGTGGATGTTAAGTATATTGGCATAACAACCTTTGTGGTTAGTTGAGATTAGTGATGGACTGCATAGTTGATTTTTGAGTTGATGCCTTTGAGAAGGCAGGGTTAATAGTTTTGTGATTATGATTAGTTGTGTGACCTCTTTGGAGATTTGAGGTCAGGGATTGATTTTATTATCAATTGAGATTTAAGACCTTAGAGAATATAGGTGATGAGATTGTGAACTTAGTGGATGTCGTTATAAAGGCCTTTAGGTGTCTTTCATCTTTTGAGGAATAGGTTATCATCTGCATTTGAGATTTTGATTGGGTTAGAAGAGTGAGGTGATTCTATTAACTACTTGGGGTACTGTAGTGTTGTTTCTTATGCTTAGTTCATTCTCCTAAGCATTCCTTGTACGGTGTTTTGTACACTAGTATGTGATCATTGACTTCTATGTCACTCCTTGAATCATCGGTTACGGCATGGTACCGAACCTCTTCCACGTATTGTCATTTGATTTCATGGGGTTGGAAACGGATAGTTGTGTTCCATGAACCCAATGTAGTACTCTTCCTTCCTTGTCCTCTTGGACATTATAGGAATCCGTGGAGTTGTGTTCACTCTTATTTGGCTGTCTTTTGGAAATGGTGTTTTCTAAGTTTTAAATTAAACTCTTTGTATTTAAAAGGAAAAACCTGTTTTCGCCTACCCCCGTAGCAACTAAAAGTTTTAGTACTTTATGAAATGATCTTAGGATCTTCGTTAAAATGATTTTTTTTAAACTTCTAAAAGCTGGTGATGGCAACTGACGGAGATCGGGGGCAAGACGGTCATTTTTACTGTGTGGTTTCTTAAAAAAAAACTATTTTATTACTTTTCTTGGGATTCTGAGATTTCGAGACTTCTTTCTCAATATCTCATCCTGTAGCGTTTTGAAAGGTGGTTTCTTGTTTCACCTTTAATTCTAAGTCTCGGGCATGAGGCTTGGTGTTGTTCAATGCACACATATAGTGTTTCCTTTCACTTCTTCTTGGTTGTTGACGTCACCACCTAGGTGATTTGAGTTGTTACACGTGTTAGGGGCATGGATGCCGAGTGGATTGGTTTCTTTGGTCCGGGTATTCTCCCTATACCCTTGTGGTGTTTTAACCTTGATGTTATTGTCTCGGTTATCCATTGGTTTAGCATTGAGACTTCTTTTCCCTTGCTTTGGTTCTTTGACTCTTATGTGGTTGTCATGAGAGTAGTGTTCAGGTACTCTTCGGGATTCGACCGTTTAACGTTTCTTATCCATAGAGAGAGGGTTGGTGATTCATTGACCTTGTTAGAGGTAGTATTTTGAGATTTTCGTATGGTGATATGATGAGGTGATTCCATCCTTGAGGTATAGATTTTCTCTAGGAATGAGATGATGTTTCTTATATATATATATATAGATGACGGTTGTGTTAGTATGCAAGGACGTGAGTGTTTCCCCTCCTGTGTTCTCGGGGAGTGGGATTTGAGCTTTCCTTGGTACTAGTTGTGGATTTGATTTCTGTGGATATTAGAGGTGAGTGTGTTTCCCTCTATTGTATTTTGTGGTTAGCGTCGTAAGCGCTTGATGATTTGTTAGATGGGACATGAGTGTCATGCACCTAGAGTACGTGAGTGAGAGTAGTGTAGACTACCGGTGTTGGTACTTGGAGTACGAGTCTTAGTCGTACCTTATGGTTTCATTTTGTGTACTTGTGTATATATATGTGTATATATATATATCCCCTATATACTCACGTACAATAGTATATGAGCGCATGCCTTGGGTTTTCGTGGATGGGTTATGTTGTGGGCTATGTATTTTACTGGGTGGTTTAACATTACCTAAACTATTAGAGGATGTGGTAGTTAGAGTATCTTTTCCCACTGAGCTTATTTGCTCACAGGGGTATTTCATCGCCCCCTGTTATTCCACACCAGGTTGCAGGAATTGTTGCAGCTATGGACAACATGCGGTGCAACGGTAGTTCTCTTTTATTTTCCTTGTTACAGGTTTTGGAGTTGCGCAGGGTGATGCGGTTACGGTTGCAGCGCGACTGGGTTGGGGATGATAGTCATCTGCTATTAGTTTCTTTACCCATTTTGTATGGGATTGTCTTATATTTATCTTGTGAGCCAGTCTGTTGGCATATTCCTATTGGTGTATCTTTATTTCCTGTATCTATTATTTCAGGAGGTTATTGTATCTATTTGGCACTGCTATGTGCATTCCTATATTTTTTTTCGAGCATTTGGGGCTCTGTTGATTATAAAGGGTTGTGTAAGGGTTTTGGTTTCTTTCCACTACCTCGGCCCTAGTAGGATTGATGAATGTAGGGCTTGGAGGCCATTGTTATTATCGAACTATTATTGGCAGGTTATGTTGTTGTGGTTGGGTGTCCGGATGTTCCATTTACAAACGGAACTCTGCCGGATTTTCGTTAGATTCCGTTGTTTTGTTCTATCATTCATTTGGGTATGAAATATACCATTTTATCATTATTCCATACGTTTTCATGGTTAATGATATCTTAGTTGGTTGCTCATTATAAGGATCACACCCTGGATCCCTTGGATGTTCCAGTTCGGGAGTCTTAGGAATTTAGGGACGTGTCAGCATGGTATTAGAGCATTTTTACCTTTTTTTTGGGTGTTTGATGACTGAAGGTCATTTGTTCTCGTTTTTTTTTTACTTCCGCATTCACTCCTTTTGCTCTTAAGCTCGGGTTTCGGAGTCCTAGGAATTTGGGCGTGACATGAAGTACTCAAAATAAATCCGTGACCGGAACATGGTTTATGTGAAGTGGACATAGGCGATGGCACAGATCCACGACCTACCTTCATAAGCAGTACGCTGCTCGACGAAACTAAGAGTGCTCTGGTATAATTGCTCAAGGAGTTTCGGGATGTCTTTGCCTGGGATTATAGTCAAATGTCGAGACTCAATGTTGGATTGGTAAGCCACTATCTCCATGTGCATCCTGCATCAGAGCTAAAGAAGCAAAAACAACTAATATTTCATCCCAATCTGGAAGTACAAATTAAGGTAGAGGTGGAAAAGTTGCTGAAAATAGGGTTCATCAAGCCAACCCAACATCCGACATGGCTCGCAAACATTGTGCATGTGAAGAAGAAGACTGGGCAGATCCGCGTATGTGTAAACTATCGCGATCTCAACAAAACCTACACAAATGATGATTTCCTTCTACCCAACATTGATACCGTGGGGGATGCAACCTCGAGACACGATTTTTTTTCATTAATGGATGGATTCAGCGGGTATAACCAGATTAAGATGGCACTGGAAGATGCTGAGAAAACTGTTTTTCGCACCCCAATGGAGAATTTCCATTATATAGTCATGCCGTTTGGACTTAAAAATGTCGGGGCTACGTATCAACGCGCCATGACAGCTATATTTCATGATCTGATGCATAAAACTGTGGAGGACTATGTGGATGATTTGGTGGTAAAGTCCAGAGCCATGAAGGATCATGTGGGTGATTTGAGAAAAGTACTGCTACGGTGTCGCAAGTATAATTTGAAGACGAATCCCCTGAAATGCGCTTTTGGAGTACCAGAAGGAAAGTTCTTGGGGTATGTCGTACATCGGCAGGGGATTGATATGGACCCGACAAAGGCTAAGGCAGTATTAGAAATGGTTCCACCCACAACTCGCAAAATGTTGAAGACTTTTATAGGGAAGATATTTTATCTGAGGAGGTTTATCTGAGGAGGTTTATCCCAGCATTGGCAGAGGTAACTCATCCACTCATGCCTTTGTTGAAAGAAAAGTCTGTATATAGCTGGGGAGAAGAACAATAAGAGGCCTTTGAGAAAATCAAGAGAATTCTGGCATCACCAAAAACAATGGTAGCGCCCGAGTCAGGGAAACCGTTGATAATGTATCTCACTTCCACCAATAAGTCTGTGAGAGCTTTGTTGGCCCAAGAACATGAAGGGGAAGAGAAGCTTGTTTACTATGTCAGTCGGGTACTTAAGGGACTAGAGTCGCGATACACACCATTGGAAAAACATTGTCTCGTTTTAGTATTCGCGGCTCAGAAATTCAGACATTATTTACTGGCACATCCGATGGAGCTAATCACCAAAAGTGACCCCATACGGTATCTACTCACAAAGCCCATACTCAGTGGAAGAACTGCTTGATGGTTGTTAGCACTATCTAAATATGAGATTACATGCTCTAGACCGAAAGCAGTAAAAAGTCAGGCACTGTCAGATGTGCTAGCTTTATTTCCTGGGGGAGCTGAGCCCAAAGCGGAGGAAGTGGGATTAGCGAGTATGGCACAAAGCACGGAATTTATTTTAGAATTCGATAGTTCATCCACAGAAAAGGGAGGCGGGGCCGGTTTCGTACTAAGGAATGAGGAAACAAAGAAGAATTAGTCATGACTTACAAACTTGATTTTCCTTGTACCAACAACATTGCGGAGTATGAAGGGTTGGCGTTGGGATTGATGATGGCCCAGTAGTTGAAGGCAAAAATACTTCATGTAAAAGGAGACTCTAAACTGGTCATTAAACAGGTGAAATGGGAGTATGCTGTCAAAGAACCTCATATGGTGTCTTACAGATACGCTATCCGACAGATGATAGAAAGATTTGAGGTGTCAGTTTTCAGCATGAGCCGCGAGAGGGCAACCGATGATCCGATGCACTGGCGACATTGGGTTCGCGACTACATTTCCAAAGAATAGGGTCTTCTGTGCAAGTAGTGCGAAGAACCAACTCTGTGGTCAGTAGCGGGAAGGAATCGGAGGTGTATGAAGAACATGATTGAAGAACACAGATAGTACAAGATCTACTAAAAAATGATAACAATGCCTTGAGATGAGAATACCAGATCATAAAAGGTGTTATATTACAGAGCGACCGGAGGAATTCTAGCTAGATGCGTGGCAATAAACGAGATAGGAGACCTGCTACAGAAAACCCATAAGAAGATATGTGGTCAAGCGGATGTCAGTCTCTATCGAGTTTTGCAGCGAGAAGGTTTCTTATGGCTAAGCATGAAGGATGATGCAGTAAAATTGCAAAGCAGCTGTCAAAACTGTAATGCATATCCCTCCGCGAGTGAAGGTAATGTGGCAGACATGATAGACTGTCAGAACAAATATGTGCGTTATCTGAAATAAGGGGTTTTACCTGTAAGAGATCAGTCGCGGTTCAGAAAATTGGCCTTGCGATTTGTCCTACAGGAGGAAAAATTGTTCCGCAAAAGTTTTGAAGGAAAGCTGATGAAATGTGTAAATGAAGAGGAGGTAGGGGAAATATTAAAACAAGTCCACGAGTTTGGTCACAAAGGCTCTAGAAAAATGTTTCAACAGTTGCTATCATTCGGGTATTACTAGCCAAAAATGGAAAGGGATTGCAGTGATTTTGTGAGGAAATGTCATGTGTGTCAGGTGCACGGTGATCTCATTCATGCTCCGGGAGCTGAATTGCACAGTTTGGCTACACCCTGGCCTTTCCACACTTGGGCACTAGACATAGTTGGACCAATCACGCCACAGGCTCAGGGACATACATGGATTTTAGTGGCAACTTAATTATTCACGAAGTGGGTGGAAGCTATTCCGCTACGACGGACGACAACAAAAAATGTGGTTCGATTCATAAAGGAAAACATAATATGTCAATTTGGGATACCGAAGGTGATACTGTTGGACAATGGGACTCCTTTTGTTAATAGTAAAGTCGCGGATTTGTTGGGGAGATACTCAGTAATTCATCACAAGTCCACGCCTTACTATCCAAAAGGAAATGGACAGGCTGAAGCCTCTACTAAAGCGTTAATTCGAATCCAGGCTGGTGCATGATAATCAGAAGAAATGGGTGGAAGAACTTCCATTAGCACTGTGGGCGCATCGAACCGCATACCGGAGTGCTACAAACATGACTCCACATGCACTAGTTTATGGAGTAGAGGTTGTGCTACCTACGGAGCTGGAGGTGGCTGCTAAAATGCTGGCAAGAAAAAGTAATTTGGAAGACAGGCTACTGGAGATAGAAAAATTAGAGAAAACAAGAGGAGAAGCCTTTGCAAATCAGAAAGAATACAATAAAAAACAAGCAAAAAACTACAACAAAAAGGTACGGTACAGATGGTTCAAGGAGGGGGACAGAGTGTTGAAAATGGTACCGACAATCATGAGGGGACAAAGGGTAAGAAAATTTGAAGCTAAGTGGGAAGGTCCGTATGTGATTATAAGTGAGGGCAACAATGGGTATTACAGGATGGAGCATGAAGTTACTCGCGAGAGGGCTGGACCTCTGAACGTGAAATGGATTAAATTGTATCAAGCATGAAGGCATTGCGGATTATGGTGTTATAAAAATATTCTTCAATAAAGACATATAGCATCAAACAAATCATCCCATATGTATAAAACATGTCAGAGTTACTATCACAGTACAAGGATATACAACAAAAATGTGGTTACATTTAGAGGACAGTACATAAAAAAATGGGCTAAAAAAGGTTTTGGGTGATGGGTTTTGATAGCTTGAAACCCTCATGCTCCTCCAAGTACAGACGGGCCCTCTCAAGATGAGCAGCTGTATCTTGAAGTTTCTTCTCATCCTCCTCGAGAAGTGCTAACTGTCTGCGAGTTTCTACAATCTCTGCCTGTTTTCTTTCATGAGCATCACGACCCTTCAACTCGATAAGATAGTGATCATAAAGCCTCTGAATAACAGCCAGTCGGGTTGTTGTGAAATTTAGAGTAACCCAAAAGATAGATTAACCCAAATCAAATTTTACTCGCAAATATACGAATCATAGTAGTAAATAGTACAAGTATTGCGAGGTCATTCCCACGAGGATTTATTAAGACAAATTAAATCTAAAAACTACTATCTAACTAATTCAACAAATTATTGATGATTGTGAAAAAATAATATAAATACAATAATACAAAAGGAATACCAAGGCTTTGATTCCACCACTAATCATCACAAATCCGATTTTCAATTGTAAACTCATTAAATATCCAATTAATTTCCACACATCTAAATAATAATTATTATTACGGTCATAGATGGTCTATCCGGGTTAGGGCATATGTTCAACTCAATATTTTATTATCTTGGCCAAAAATAATAAATAAATCATTGAAGGAAAATATAAATCACAATTATCTATCCATGGTCATGCATAAACAATTATAATTTATTATCTTCTTCTTAAATTGCCAAGTAGATTACATGTTCGTGGTCAGACACAAGTAACCTATATGCTAGGAATGAAATACGTTCAACTTTAGTCTTAGTTAAAGCACATAAAATCGAAAGCATTAACAGATATATAATAATAAGAAGAATAACTCATTAACCAAAATATTCAATAATGTCTACAATTGAAAACTATAATATTGAACATGATTAGGGTTTCCTCTCGGCCTTGGCCGAGCGAATTAACTATACAAGAAAAATAAAACAAGAACGACCAAACCCGAAATCATAAGTGGAAGACGTCTTGGATTTCTTCGTTGATCGCACAGATCTTCCCCTTATGTTTCTTGGCCGTCGATGATCCTTTGTGCATCCACATATGCCCTATTTATAGGGGTCCTCAAGGTTTCATCTAGGAAAGTAAATAAGAGAATACAATATTCTCATATTTCTTTTCCTAATTGGTGATATCTTGCAACCCACTTTTGACCAATTTGGAGAGTAAATTTGGAAGATATTGGTGAGATACTCTTTTCTTGTTAATCAAGTCCTCTTCCCACAACCCTTGATTTCACTCCATTCTGATCGTTCCTTCAAAATTTGTGATTATATTACCAAGTTGATGTTGATTTTCGCACAAAATAGTATGCCAGATTTAAAATGTCTTTTTCGCCCTCTAAACTTCAGAATTAGGGTTTCTATGTGAAATACCAATATTCTTTAAATTGAATAAGCTTTCTAGGAACACTGGGCTCACACCAATCCGAAAAACGGGCTGAAATATATGGCCCAAATACTAAGACGTGGTCTAAACAGATTTTGGGCTTGTTTAGATGGATTTAACCCATTTGTACCAGAAATCACCAATAACCTATAAAAATATAAAAACACACATATTAATTAAAATAATTTAAAATAAATGACTAAAAAAATATATTTTTGGAGGTTAATCGTGTATGAATTATGCACTTATCACGGGTCTCCCACTAGGACATATCCATCCCAACCTTCTTGCAGTCCTTTATGCGAGCATGATATCTCAGAAGGGTATCAGGAACAAGATCCTGAATGGAAGTCTCAGAAAAGGTCCTTAACAGATCTACAACAAGTTGGAGGTGGACTGTTTGCAAGAGAGGCTCATGAACTTTCATGCGAGCAAAAGTCTCTGGATGAGCTGCCTCTATCAGATCTAGCACTGGGATGTCACGAGGATAATAGAACCACTAATGCCAAGGTACTGGTACTGAGGAAACAACATCATAGACAAAAGCAATGGCAGGCATGCGAGAAGTGGAAGCATGGTCGCGAAAGGCAAGCTTGCAAAGATCGGAGACAGAGGCACGAGTAGGCTCGGGAGGATCTGTGACAGAGGCGCGAGTAGGGGTTGGAGGTACCTCTATGCGCAGCTCAGTAAACGTGTCTGAAAGAAATACCGTCTAACCTTCAGAAATCCTCTGAGCATTATGTCGTAGCTCGTCGATCATCTCTTGGTCTTCAGAGTTTACACCTAAAAGAAGAAAAATACACATGTTAAAGAAAATCATATTTGGGCATTTAAAATCAAATGGAAGGATGAAGTGGTAAAAGGGGTTACCTTCCTCAACCTCTGGGATAGGGGTGCCAAAGATATATCTCTCAATACTGGGATGGTCTGCGAGGGTTGCAGCAACCTCGGATGCAATGTCACCACCAAGAGGTTGCAAATGACTGTCATCAATATTGGGATCCTCTGCTCTATCGTCAGTAGCAATGACCTTTGGGGAAACAGGAACTGAAGGAAGTTTGGAAGAAGTCTCACGAGATACTACAGACTCCTCATTATCACGACCTGAGGATACCTCGCGATCTGCTTCAGGAGTAGAGGTCACGAAAATGACACTATCGCGAAATGAAGAGGAAAGGTCATCATCATCATCATCTGCATGAGTAGGCTGAGGAGACTTGTTGAATAAGGAGTTGATAGTGAGGTGGTCCTCATCATCATCAGTTGAAGCTACAATAGAGGGGATAGAATGAAGACCACCCCCAGGAGAAGTTGGAGCGCGAGGAGATAATGTCTCGCGAGAGCCTAAACAAGAAGATAAATGTGAAGTGTTAGAAGCACGAAATGTAAAACAAAAAAATAAAAGTCAAGTTAGAAACTCACTTTGGGAAATAGCTGTCCTGGGTAGATTAGAGAGGATGCTAGCAACCTCCGTCTCCTCCGCATCATCTCCAGCCCTCAGCTCCTCAACCACGCGAGCAACAGTATCCAACAAAGTGGAGGTTGCATCAGTCTTCTTTTTGTTCTTTAGCTTAGCCAAAACAAGCTTGCGCCTTGCAGCCAAGGAAGCCTCTTTTGAAGCAAGGTCTAAAGCACCTAGAGATGAAATATCATGGGAAGATTTATGTTTTCGCACTAAAGGGGCCTCCTCTGAGCTAGGAGTATCTCCTGCTACATGAGTCTGGGAAGCCTTGGAAAGTTTTCTTTTCCTCTTCGCAAGAGGCACATCATCCAGTACTGTTGCAATAAAAATATTTTTCAGACGAATAGAAAAGGGAACATGATCCAGCAAATTAGTAGAAGCACTGGTGGTATCTGTAGCCTGGGCACTGGAACACTGTAGAAGAGCAGAGGAGTTAGTATTGACACATGAAAATACATAACACATCAAAGGAAAAAGGAGTTAGAAAATTTACCAGACGCCTTGCGATGGGCTCCTCGTGGATGGGCTTTTCACGGGTAGGCGCCTCGCGAACATGTGGCATCGCGGGATGAACTCCCTCGTGGAGAGACCTCTTGCGAGTCGCTTGCTTAGGCTTCTGAGATTGTGAGGGCTGAGCATGCTGTTTGTGTGTAGACTTGCCCCTGACCTTGCGAAGCTTCGGTGAAGGATCTACAATGTATATTGGAACTGGAATGGGAACAAGAGGAGTTTTAGCCATGAAACTTTGGAATCTCACTAATTGCTCATTCTAGAACTCACTATAAGCCGTGGTCACTCCACCTCTGCGAGTGCGGGGCTGGATGAAGATGACAATAGAAAATATGCGAACACTCCTCTCAATGGACTCGCAAAAATTAATAAGACACCTATCAAAGTTGTCATCGCGATATAGAGGAAGAAGAGGGGGAATGGCCTGATCAAATCCTAACTGCCTAGCGACTCGCGAGGGGTTGTAGGATGCAACAGTATCGAATGTCTTGCTAAAAATGGGAAGATGACACTTGTGAGTGATGGCAGAGAAAATGAGATGGTCATCTATGGCTATGTCATAAGAGACTATTTCTTCCCTTGGATAAAAATCGGGAGAATAAAAACCCTCAAGAGGAGTGGCGTATGGACGCTAAGAAAATTCAGAAAAAGTGTCAATGAAAGAAGAAATGGCTTGTGAAGATAAGAGAGAAGTCCAGCGGGTAGCCCGCGATTTCAAAGAGATAGAGACGTTGGTTTCTAAGGTTTGAGGAGAAAAGGAAGCATGAATGGGAGCATAATTGGGGAAACGCTCAAAAAGAAACAAGGCGAGGAAGGTACCTGAAATATGAGTACTTATTTCATACTTACCTAAGGAGCGGGCAAAGTCATTTGCAAGCATGTCCAGCTGGGAGTACAATGTACCAAGGAAGAAAGGAGCCAAAGCAATGCGTACTCCTCGCGACAACATCCCGGCTAACAGAAACACCATACGACTGGGACCATCCTTTGACTTGCCTTGGAAAATGTAACGGTCAAGCCAATACGCAAGGAAGCCTGCCAGCTCTAAGGGGCCATTGAATTGAGGCCCAGGAGCAGACTCGCGATCCTGACCAGGAGCTGGCTTTCGCAAAGAGTACTCGCGAAAGAATTGATGGCACCAAGCTGAGTAGGACAACTTCGGGCGATTGGATTTGGCCTGTTAAGGAAGTATGCCCTTTTCAAACCAACTGCCTCGCTTGCACGCATACTTGCCACAATCGCGAAGTTGGTTAAGGATCTTCTTATCCTCTGGCTCAACTAAAAGCGCCTTGATGGGGCGCGAGTCAAGGACAGGAAGCCGAAATAGGACCACCACATCTTCTAAAGTGGGTGTGAACTCCGCCCAGGAAGCAATAAATGTGTGAGAGAATGTGCTCCATCGCGAGACCAAAGTATTCAACACCTCTACATCGCGACGAACATAGAAATCTGAAAAAAGCTCAATAGACTCAAGAATGCCAGCCTCTGCAAGAGTGGCATGATGACGGTCTTGACTGAGAATATGGTTAGACCACATCTTCCAGTCTGTGATTGGGGCTACATGTCCCTCGTATTCGATGAAATAAAATGGTGCATCACCTCTTTCGATAGCAAGGCGAGGCACAGAAAGAGGAGGGACAAAGGCAGGTTCTGCTTCATTATCTGGGTCAAGAGTAAGGGGTTGGCTTGTAATAAGTGGAGAGGGAGGGGCTCGCGCGGATTCCCAGAATGTATCTTGAGAATCAAGAAATGGTGCTTTCTTCCACTCTTAGGCATCTGGAATAGATGGAGTAACCCCAGAAGAAGGTGCAAGAAGTTTGGGTGTAGAGGTTTTTTTCATGATGAGACAAACTTGCGAAAAGCTTTTTTGAAGTAGGAGGGTATGCGCGAAAGGAATGGGATGAGGGGAAAGAAGAGCAAATGAAAGGGTTGGGAAGAAGAGCTCTGAGGAAAATATAATTTATGGATGGTGAAAATGACATGAGAAAAATATGTAAGTGTTGGGCGCGAAAACCGAAACGGCACATTAAATGCGCAAGGAAGGCGAAAAGTCACATAGTTAAGCGCATGAAAAAAGTCGCGGATCCGAGGATATGGATAGATTGGAAAAAGCAAGAAAGATATGGAGAAATTCAAAATAAGTAGATGAACAAAATTGGCCGAAAAACAGAAAAACTGGTAAGGGAGGGTCGCGAATTGGATGGATGTTCGCGAGATGTAGTAGACGTATTTCATTCACGAGGGGAAAAACAAAAAATGGCATGGGGAAAAGTAACTTGCAAACAATGATATAAAGTACACTGATTCGCGAGGCACGGGTTATTGCACTTTAATACTTGGCCAAGTATTAAAGCACAATGGGGAAAAATGTAAAGGGGGTGACTCGCGAAAAGGTTAATCGGTGAGGATTGGCCCAAGGATTTATTTATTTGGGAGATTGGCCCAAGAATTTATTTATTTGGGAGATTGGCCCAAGGTTTGGTTTATTTGGGAAAATGGCCCAAATAAGGTTTATACGTGAGAGCTTGCATTATACAGAGGGAGGTATGAGGGACTGATGTGTTTATAGCTCGCATCTGAACTCATAACCCTAAATGTTGCTCGCGTAGGGAGTTCTATTCGGAATCTAGGGGAAATGCTTGGGATATGTAAATAGTGGGTCGCGACCCTATTCACACCGTCCTAAGCAAGAGTAACTTAGAGAGGCCAATAGTATTCAGGATCATGAAAAATGTATGCATGCAAAAGGTTATAACCCAGGAAAGCTATACAACATGGTTCATTTGCTAAGGAAAAATCAGATCCGCGATGAAACAGACGCGGATCACAGGGCACGAGGTACATTATGATCCGCGCAAGGGATTACGCGAATCAGTATCGCATGGTCGAGGGCGCGAGATGATACTGTGCAGGGTATTTATAGCGCGGATTGGTAATGCAGGATCCATGTCGCGAGACAGGTGCTAACGTGGCAATGACAATCCGTGAGGACTACAGGACACTCACGTCTATAAATAGAGGTGCGAGAGCTCACTTCAGGGAACTTTTGGAGACGAAGGGAGATAAATTTCTGGGGAGAAAAAGTATTTCGCAATCACTTGTAACTGCTATTTTCTCTTCCATTTCTCTTTCATTTCTCTGTAAAGCAATCAAAAACAATAAAAGCTTCAGTACTATTATTTGACTGATGAACTTGTGTAGAAACTATCTTCATATCATTTAATTAATCCAAACCCCTACAAATCCATATATCTATATATATATATATATATACTATTCTAAAAGTACAAGACTTGTGATTATTTCTATACATTTTTTTTCTTTTTATTATTTCTTTGATACTCTAAAAGTACAATGGCTTGTGATTATTTTTATACATCTTTTCCTTTTTATTATTAAAGGTTTTATTTATTCCATAGAGTTATTAAATTATGTAAAGTCCATTAAGCGTTATTTACAATCTTGCTATTTTTCGTATACCTTTTTACACTCTCTTAAATAATGTTTTTATTATTAGTTTTAAATACATTGAAAATAATCCATCAATGATATTATTTAATTATGCTAATAGAGTTGAAAGGTTGAAACTGTTGGTATTTGTATGGGTTACATTTAACCTTTCTTCTTTTAATGAAAGAATTTTAACCAACACTTAATTTTTTGTGAAAAACTAATATATAGCCATTGGCAATCGAAGAAGAGAGTACACAAATGGCTACCTTCCAAATTTCACAAGGCGATCTTTAGGTCGTCTCAATGAAATTAGGGGCCTTAGGCGAAAAGTGTAAAATGTAAAATTTGAGGTCTTAGACAAAAAATATAAAAAATATTTTTGGTATATTATATATCATTTTTAGTAATAATTATTTAAAAATAATTTTTTTCACTTTTTGAGATGCAAAATTACTAATAAGATTCTTGTATTCAAGTGTTGATAAAATTTTATTTTTAATAGATAATATAGCTAATCCATTTAATATTTCTTGCGACATTGTTGATATTAGGTATGATTTATCAATTTTAATTTTGAAAAACTCTTTTCTGCTGTAGCAACGGTTACCGGTTTTGTCAATAATATTCGATAACCAATGCGTGCATTTGGAAAAGAGTCTAATTTTTTAATTTAATTTAATATTTCAATTGGATTGTATAATTTAATTTGTAAAATTTATTTGAGAACTTTTAATTCTAAAAATAAATCAAAACCATAAATATCAGAAGACTCGTTATGCTTTAAAAATTGTTCTAAATCAAGACAAAGTTTTTTTAAACTATCATCACTTAATGATTTTAGCTTTTTAAAATTAAACAAAAAACCAAATATATTTTCATATGTTTTAAAGTGTTCAAATCTAGTATGAATTGAAGAAATAGTTTGGTCAACTATGTACAAAAAATAATGGATCCTAAAAGTTTTTTCAGCTGGTTGAGATGACATATCATCTACATTCTCATCAAATTGTTTTTTCCTATGAATTTTACGTTTTTCATGAAATAAGGATTCTATTTCCATTTGAATAATTATTTATATGGTTGTAATAATAGCTGATGTAAATCTATTTTCTCTATATTTTGTAAAAAAAGATAGAAGCCCTTCTAATTGATCTATGACAACATCAATATACATATCTTTAGATTGGAAATTTTTACTAACTGAATTAACTATAAATAATATATCATACCAAATAATCACACCTAATAGAAACTCAAAAATTTTCAATTCATATGTTGCTAAACATTTAGCTTCACTTTTTATCTTAGGATCTTCACTATTTTGTTATAATTGAATTAAATAATCTCTTATTTGTGGAGCTTGAAATCTTATTGCTTTAATACTTTCAATACGACTTTCCCAACGAATTTGTTTGAAGATCGCCTTAGATTTTCTAAGAAATAAGACAAGGAATCAATGATCGTTTGACGAAGAGGATGACTTCTTAAGGAGATGATTCGGAATAAGATTGAAGATATAAATATAATAGATTCACTGATTCATGCGACAAAAAAATGGCGTAAATAATAAGAGAAACCTAGCTTATAGTTGTGTACAAAGTTTCAAAAATTTTAGGAATTAAGCCCATTCTAAAAGTGTAGGTCCCGTTGCAACTTGCAAGTGCCAAGAGTGTATTACTAATTTAATTTTTGAAATGGGTTATTTAGGTCCATCAGGTTGCAACTTGTAGGCCCATTCCTTTATGTGCAAGTTTATTACATTATGATTTATGATAATTTTTAAAAATATATATATAATATATTAAAAAGAAATTATATATATATATGGAAGACCCAAAATTTTGGGGCCTATTTTAAAAAATATATATATACTATATTAAAAAATAATATATATATATATATATATATATAGAAGGCCTTAAAATTTTGAGGCCTTTGTAACACGGGCCTTAGGCGGTCGCCTAACTCGCCTTACAGTCGAGACGGCCTTGGCGACCTTCCAACTTCCAAAACTATAGCCATTATGCATTAAATAATATTAATTTTTGTGTAGAACTAATATATATCTATTTTACGCCAATAGTATTCACACACAATATGTTGTAAGAAGCTGTGTGGTTTTTGTTTTTTTTATTATATATATATATATATATATATATATTTATTTATTGGGAAGAGTTGATTTTTTTTTTTCCCTTTTTTGAGGCATAAAACATGCTATCATCAAACTGGGAAAGGTCAGCAGACAAGTCCACATGCTTGGGAGTCAAGTGAGAATAAATTGAAGTTTTGTTCTTTTATATTCTCTTGGTGCATTTTATTTCCCTTCCCTCCCTGTTTTATGGTGATCATGCATCTTTCTTTTTACCTTTCTGTTTGTGATTTTTTTTTTTCCACTTAACGGGTTTTGGTTTTCCGTTCTATTTACCTTATATGCATGTAATCTATTATATGTCTTTCATATTTAAAAATATCTTCTTATCAAAAAAATATTTAAAAATATTTTCCATACTAGATAGTTGCTGAAATTTTCACAAGTGATCTCCAAAAGTGACAACACCAACCATTTTATCATTCTTATTATTTTCAAGGTTGATTTTTTCTTTTTCAGGTTTGATTTGGTTGGTTGAAATTGATTTGGAGGTAATGAATGATTTATAAAATATTAAATATTAATTTTTTCTATTTATTTATTCTATATAAGGTTAACTTTATCTTTTATTTGGTCTCTTCTCTCTCTCTTTCTATATGATATAGATTTATATTGATGTAGGTTTAAAGTAAGTTGTACATTAAACTTGATTCCTTTGAACATGAACTTGACCTTGACATGATTAATAAGATATGGTTAGGATTTTTGTAAAAACTCTAATTTCATTGAAATGGTTCCTTTATTTTATTTTATTTTTAACAGCTAGCAGAAACTATCTCGCATTTTCCATTTTGTTAAATATAACTACATATATTCCATTTCATCAGAAGGATCTCTGTAACGTCCGGTATTTTTACGTGCTAATTTAAAATTTTATTTATTTATTTATTATTATTTATTTATTAAACAATTAAGTGCGTATGTACTTATGTGCCTAACATATTTATATGCCTACGTGAAAAAAAAATTGAAAATATTGAAATGTTGGGAAAAATAAATAAGCGACAAATGGTAAATTAGAAAATTTACATGTATTAAGTTAGTGGGTTTTGTAGAGATTTAATTTCTAAGTGTTGGGAAGATGATGAGTGGCAATATTGTAATTGTGTAGAAGACTTGGACAAATTTGTAAAATTGGTTCTTAATGGCAAGGGTTGTGAATAAGTGATAAAGGGGTGGGTAACTTGGACATTTCACCACTACCTTTAATGTTGTCATCATTATAGCCATTGGATCAAAGCTATCTTGCCATCTTCATTTCTAGCCCTTGGATGAGATTCTCTACACACCAACCCTATCTCTAACTCTATCATTGTCTTCTTCTCTCTCATTTCTCACTAAGAACACACACTCTTTACACACACAATTCTCTACACCCTAAATTTTGGCCACCATGTCCTCCTTGAAAATTTGGCTTCAAGTTTTGCTCTCTCCCACTCTTCATGCTTGATGGATGGTGAGCACTTGGGGTGGTCTCTTGGTGTGGTGTTCTTGAGCTCATAGTGGTAAGTTTTCTCTCCTTTTTTAAGGTTTTGTTGTAGGAAATCCTAACTTCCAAATTCTAGAAATTCATGTGCTAGTATTGAATTTTTGCTCTTCCATTGTTCATTCTTGTGGAAGGTTATGAATTGTCTCCAACCATCAAGTGAATTGGCTTGTGGTGAACTCTAATTTCGTTTGGGAAGAACTCATTGGTGAGTTCACAAATTTCTACTCCCTTGAATTATTTTCCATGAAACCTTGTTTAACCATTATTGGGTTTTTAGCTTTACTTTGAATTCTTGATTTTTAATCGGTTGTTGCTATTAAAAATCACTAGTTAAGAATCCATATTTGTTTTAATGTTGCTTGAAGGCTTGGGAGACCTTTTACTCAAATTTCCGAAAATCACTCCTTGAAGCTCTCTTGCTCATTCTTGGCTCGGTTTGTTGTTGGCGTCATTTGGACGGATTGCTTGCACCCTTTTTGCTCATTAGCTTTGCTTGGAATTGAGGTAGGGGAAAAATGAGTTGCTTTAGTTTTTGTACGAGGGTGTGTGCGTCTATGTATATATATGCCGTATATATATATGCGAGTTGGGTCTTGACAAATTAGACGATGAACTAGGCCCCTTGAAAAGCATGATTATGTGATTTTAATGCTTGTTGTGATTTATTGATCATAAATGTGATATGAATTAATGTTGTGGTATATTGATCATAAATGTAATATTATGAGCATGTGGATAATTTTGACATGATATATTGCCTAAAGAGAAAAAAAGCATATATTATGATGGAGTATGGTTGATGAAAAATCATATGTGTATATTGAGTACGTCATGTAGTGTCAAATTCATGGTGTCGGAATATGAGGGTGGTGTGGTCATGTGTGGTTAGTCGGGTTCGGATCAAAGCAATAACTGGCCAGGAGGTATCACGCCTACGGAACTAATAAGCCGGCAAATGTGAGTTAAGAGTCCGGGTGGAGGCTTATATTTCTTGACTCAAGGGTAGTCATGGCGTACGGAGTTGCAAGTTGGGCTCTCGTACAACCGCCTTCCCTGTTAAAGTGATAGAGAGAAAAATCACTTGGGAAAGGTCGGTGCGGTATTCTACAATTACTTGTTGAGCTTGTATCCTCGAAAGTAATTGGACAGAGTATGTATCCGTTAACCTGAGTTGGGCGCCTTGTGTCTCATGGGGTATGTTGAGTCATGGTGTATTTAAACTATTATACATTATATATATATATATATATATATATATATATATATGTGAATATGATGTTATTATGGAAGCATGCTATAATTGTAGAAAAATTGTGTTGTGAGCATGTTGGGGAAACTTATTTGTGGGGTTCGATGGGGTTCCGGATTGGCATGAGAGCCATGTGGAACAAAAGACTGGCCTAGGAGTAGTTGCATGTACCATGGGTGGGTTGTACCACTCGGACTACCGAGATTGAGGCGATGACGCTTCCTCTACTGGGCTAGTGAGCTCACCCCACGACATATATCTTTTTTTTTTCAGGTAATGATTCCCATTTGGGAGGCCCGTAGTCTTCCGGTAGAGACTCGGTGTTGGTTCCGTCCTTTTTGCGCATATGGAGGTGGAGTACTTTTGTAGAGCATTGATAGACATTGTATACATGTGCTTATTTTGTTTAGTGCTTCAATTAAGTTAAACCTACTCTTTTGCCGGCTAGTATGTTAGTCGGGTAGCTTAAATTGATGTACATCCCTTGGAGCGCTATGCGCGGGGACTTTATTCTTTTGGAGCACTCCGGTGCTTGAAATGTAAAACTATAACATGTTTCGCCTTAGAGCGCTTTAAATATAATTATTGAATCTTCTCTTTGGATTTGTGAATGTGAAATGAATTATTTGCCATGACATGTGTGTATTAGGTATTTGGCCGAAAACGGCATTTTTCTAGGTTTTCAAACCAACCCTTTTCGATTTAAATGGAAAAACCCGTTTTTGCCTACCCCCGTGACCCCGATGAAATTTCTTGTTTTAGAAATGATTTAAAACTCATATTAAGAAGATTTTGATTTTTACAAATTGGTGGTCGTTAAAACGGAGACCGGGGGCAAGACGGTTATTTTTACGGATTTTAATGAAGCATCTTGATAAAAATAACCATTTTCCTTCTCATTCCTAAGTTAGGGGACTTTTCCTCATTTCTAGAGTCTCAGGAACAAGTTTAGATCTTTCTTGTATGTTCCTAAGGGTTTAGAGCTATATGGGAGTCAATTCTGAGGTTTTCTAGTCTAGGCAGTCGACTGGCCCCTTTCGGGCAGTCGACTGGGTGAAAGGGAGGAAAATTTTTCTTCAAAACTTGATGTCACTGGTTCAGCCAGTCGACTGGGTCCTCATTTTTCTTCAAAACTGGAGGTCTCGGGTTCAGCCAGTCGACTGGGTCCTTAGCCAGTCGACTGGGTCCTCAGTCAGTCGACTGGGTAGTTCAGCCCTACTCTGACCTGTTCCACTATTTCGCTCATATCTCGAGCTACGGGTGTCGGATTGAGGTGTTCTTTAGCTTTTTAGAAATATGACTTAAGGATATTGATGTTAGGCTTTTGAATCGCCTCATTTGAGTCGTTTTTGATGGCGCAATGGTCGATTGAAGTTGACAGTAGATTTTTGGCTCTAAACGTAGGAATACCGATTCCAAATTGTTGTAGTTCCCATTTCGTACCTTCAAATTCGGTTTCGTTTGTTCCTATAACTTCTTTTAGGTCCAAACCTTGTATTTATACCTTGGAATCACTACTTTAGCTATGTGATGACCATTTTACCCTTTTGTGGGCGTTTAATGATTGAAGGTCATTTGTTCTCATCTCTTATTTCTTCCGCATTCACTCCCTTAGCTCTTAGGCTCGGATTTTGGAGTCCTAGGAAATTTGGGGCGTGACAATCTCATTAAGTAATATTATTCGTTATGATTAAGATAAGAATTATTAGCCTTTATATTTTCGTTTAGGTATCTTTTTCCTTTTTTTAACAACTTTAGTTTAATATTTTTACCTTTTTAATAATAGTAGAATTTCTTTCGTTAGATTATAAGAGTAATAAAAGTATTGTTATGTTTTTGTAAATTTTTTTATGGAAGACAAAATGATCTTACATTTCAGCAGTGGAAAGCCTTTTTTTATCTTTGTATATCAACTAATATTTTTTTTTCTTTCATGTGCATTGCACGTGATCTTTTATCAATATATATATATATATATATATATATTAAAGTTTTTGCAAATATATGTTTTAACAACCTCCATCTTTTGGTGGGGTCCGGATCCTCTACAATAATTGCTGCGAAAATAAGCGAAAACGACGTCGTTTTGCTGCGAAATGGTAGCGTTTTGGGGCCACAAGTTTAACGGCGTTAATAAGCCACGTCTAAAAGCCAACTACTACAAGCTGATTAGTTAGTCTTCCTTCCAACGGTAACCGGCTCACAACCAAAATATCTCATCTTATCTTTCTCAACCTTAAAATTCCAGAATATTATCTTCTCTCTCCCAACCCTAGAACGAAGATCCGAGCATGAATCACTATGTTCCAGATCCACCTATATCTTTATCTTCATCGGATCTACTCTTTCTGTAAACCCTATAACTCCAAACTTTGAAAGAACCCACCTTCTTGTACAAAACCCTCATCTTCCTGGTAACCCATTTAACTTCTTCCCTTTGTTTGGAATACCCACAATTTCATCTTCTCTTTCTGTAAACTAAACTTGGGTCCATTTCAAGAGAATGGAGTCCATGGAAAAGGGCACTTCGGGTATCGATTCGGTGACTGTAGATCACGACGGTGCCGTGAGCGACAACGACGATGACAAAAAGGACTATCAGGGTTTGTACCAAAATGATGTAAAACCTTTGAATCGGAGCCCTTATGGGTCGGTTGGTTATGGAATACCGGTGGCGGAAGTGGGTTTCAGATTAGAATTCCCTGGAAAACATCTAATATTGTGCCGACCGGTACAAAGATTTACAAAAATCATGATGAAAACCCTAACCCTAATTTTATCCCCAATTTTGGGGCTACTAGGGTTGTGAGAGATGGGTATTCGGAGAGTATTTTGCTTTGCAGATTTGAGGACAATTCAAATTTGAAGCGGTCTCATACTCTTGGTTTTCTACTGAAATCATGAGTTATTAATTCTTCTTCTTCTTCTTCTTCTTTTCTTTAACCTAATTTCTTCTTGTAAATGGGGTGATTCGCGAAAAGGTTAATCCGTGAGGATTTATTTATTTGGGAGATTGGCCCAAGGTTTGCTTTATTTGGGAAAATGAGCCAAATAAGGTTTGTACGCGAGAGCTTGCATTATACAGAGAGAGGTATGAGGGACTGATGTGTTTATAGTTCGCATATGAACTCATAACCTTAAATGCTTCTTGCATAGGGAGCCTATTCGGAATCTAGGGGAAGTGTTTGGGATATGTAAATAGTGGGTCGCGACCCTATTTACGTTGTCTTAAGCAAGAGTACCTTAGAGAGGTCGATAGTATTCAAGGTCATGAAAAAGGTATGCATACAAAAGGTCATGACCCAGCAAAGCTATACAACATGGTTCCTTGGCTAAGGAAAAACAGATCCGCGATGAAACATGCGCGAATCACAGGTTACAGAGCACGATATGATCCGTGCCAGGGATTACGTGAATTAGTTTCGCGTAGTCAAGGGCGCGAGATGATACTGTGCAGGGTATTTATGGCGTGGATTGGAATGGTAGGATCCATGTCGCGAGACAGGTGCTGACGTGGCAATACAATCCGCGAGATCTACTGGACACTCACGTCTATAAATAAAAGTGCGAGAGCTCACTTCAAGGGACTTTTTTTTGGAGATCAAGGGAGAAAAATTTCTAGAAAGAGAAAGTATTTTGCAAACACTTGTAATTGCTATTTTCTCTTCCATTTCTCTGTAAAGCAATCAAAAGCAATAAAAACATCAACACTATTATTTGACTGACGAACTTGTGTAAAAACTATCTTCACATCATTTAATTCATTCGAACCCCTACACTTCTAATCTAATCAAGCCCTTTTTTCCCTTTTATTTATGGCTCTAATAAATTCTTATAGTCGGTAAGGCATATTGAAGAGTGAATTGCAGTGAACAATCATTTTGTTTGTTGTGTATAGACTGTAAGGCATATTGAAGAGATATTACATTAATATAACTTGGTGCTTTTTGAGTGTTCACAATAGGACATACAGATCATTATATATATATATATGTATGTATAGTGCACAATTGAGTGATATAAAGAATATTAACACAGATAATATTAACTTTGATTGGTTGTTTGACTAAGAAGTCTTGTAAACAATGAGACAGAGAGAGAGACTCAAAAATCGTATTAGAATGATATATCTAGATGGTACAGAGATTATTCTTCCACCTGGAAAATAGTGTTTGGACTTTGAGGTTAAAATCGATCGTAGGTCTAGTTATCGCTCGTGGCCTCCTTATTACTTGAATGTCTATTAAAAAAGACAATGGTTGGTCAGACTTAGTTCTAAAGTCTAAGACAGTATCAAAACTTGCTCCTGCTTCTTCTGATCTGTGTTTGTGTTGATAGCATTGTCCAGGATATTGAATTGAAAAAAATGGAAATTTAGAAACTTTAGCTCTTGCTAAACTTCTTGACCTAATAGTGCATCTGTTTCAAACTGTTATTTCTTATTGAATGTGCAGTACTTAAAGTTTTGGATAGAGCTCTACGACATCGATTGTCTACAAAATATAATTTACTTATCTGATTAGTATTTTTAGGATCTTTATGAACTTATATTTATAAATTTATCTATCTCTTTATGATTTAAGATGGCAAGTTTTTTGCTGATGTTTGGACTATAGTTTCTAAAACATGTTTTCTTTACTTGAATTAAAGGCAAAGGTGGGAGGTTTTGTGGTGGTTTTGACATCAATGTTTTCCAAAGTATGCACAAGACTAGTATGAGTTAACTAAATTTCCTCATTGTTGTTGAGCTTTCCAATTTTGGATATGATTATTGAGAACCAAACTTCATTTTTTTGGCTTCACTGGGGATATCGCTCGTTTGCCAGATGTATCTGTTGATCTAGTAGTCAACATGATAGAAGGTCGTTACTCGTATTGGGCTCTTGGGAAATTAACACTTGCATTTGAAACTTCATCTGAGAACCCAGTTTCTCTTACATTGCTTGTGTCATCTAAGAATCACCTTTTATTCATACTCTCTTGTCATTTATGGGTGCAATGATTCTTAGTCTATAATGCTGCGAGGATTATTTAGTTTGTCTTTGTTTATTATCTGATTGAATATCTTTTTGGTTTTGTGAATTGTAAGATGGAGAAATAGTACTCACTGGTCATGTTAGGTTTTGTGCAGAGCTTCAAACAGCCTGGTATGTTTAACTTTTCTTTAATGTAATCATCTTTGTGGGTTGTATGTGTATTTATCGATTGTAACTTTATATTTTTATCTTTTATTTAATGATTATATATTCAATACAATTTCACGTAAATTTTAGGAAATACTTATTTTTCTTCTTCTTCTACTTCCTTTTTTTCCCTCTTTTTTACGAAAGAGGATTTGATAGCCCTACAATCAGAACCATCCCTTGTGTAATTTTGTGGGATGGCCTTCTATTTGTCCAAAAAGGACCCGTTATGAAGAAAAAAATTAGAAGTATCTACATTTGAGTTCGTTTTAAAGTTGTGGTTATGAGACCCGTTTAATTGCTTATATTATAGTATTCATTAATTTTTCAATTACTTGTAAAAAAATAGCAGGACAAATTTCTTCTAAGATCTTGTTATGCTCTAATTTGCATGGATTTTTTGTGATCAGCTAGTACAAAGGTATACACTCTGCTGAAATCACTCGAAGTGTGCATTGCCATGATTAAATTGTAATCGCAACCATTTAGCAAAGCGTAGTCCTCAAATTTTTGCACAGTTATCCTTTAGAGGTTTGGATGGTGGAAATTATGCAAACATCGTGAAGAGAAGTCTAGGCTGATATTATCAAGTCGGTTTGGTGGGAGAACATGTTGAAGTCCACTTGAATTCCCTGTTTTATATTAATTTCAATGTGGGTGGTTGTGTCCAGTTATATTGATTGAGCTGTGTAATAATGAATAATGAATCGGTGTTTTCATTCGTATTGAATTATTTCTTTGTACTTGAATTTCATGACATAAATTTATATTTTTTCTAAAGATGTATGTATAAAATGTCATTTCATCATTCAGTTACATGTCACATGTCAAATTGTGCTTTATTGAAGTAAGTTCACAGTTTTGAAACACAAATCAGTCGACTGATATAATAGAAGTTCACTGATTCAACTCAAATTATAATAATAATTCGATGTATAAACCTTTTTTTGATTGCAACAGAAATACTAAAAAAAAATCTCCCTAACATTATATTTTTACATACATATGTTGAAACATAATATATCTATTTAATTATTATTAATTTATTTTATTATTTAGTAATTATTAATTTACTTTATTATTTAAAATCTTTTTTTCTTTATAATGATATCAATAAATGGAATGAATTTATGATTTTATTTGGAATTAATATTTGGTTGATGCTTGCATTGTTCATTCCTAATTGTCACTGCGTCTTCAATGATGTTATGGTTACTAATTATTAATATGAAATAAATAATTCATTTGTATTTCAGATAAATAAAAATTTGTGAAGATTTGAAATTTGAAGAAAGGGCATTTACGAGGGAAGTGAAAATTTAAAATTTGGAGAAAAGACATTTGGGCGGGAAGCAAAGAAAATGGAGTACAGGATCCCATAATCTTTTAATTACTCATTGATAAATTATTTATTATTGAAATGTCAAAATATTTATTAAATAATTAATGAATACATATTTTTAAACTGATATGTAAAAATATTACAAAATTGATATATTAAATCAATGATATGTTTAAATGTTTGGTGTGATGTGATTGAAAGGGAAGTGAAAATTTTTAAACTGGAGTTGATGTTATTAAGCGGGAAGAAAGGAAAACAACATTCATTAAACATGTTATTTAGGGTATGATTCACAACATTTTATAACTACTTATAAGCATTATATAAATATTCCGCAGCAAAGTTATAACCAGTTTTTGGTTCACTTAATGATTTAGAGATTTTAACTCGCTGTAGTGAATTTGAATTCCTATTACTTCTCATAATTGTTCCCAATAATTAGTATAATAAAAATATTAAGTTACTAAGACGAAGGAATGTAAGATGTAGGAACCACAAGTACGGTGCTAAGAGAGGGTAACCCATTCAAATCTCAATACCCTAAACCATCCGTTTTCCAAAATATTAATTTGTAATCACTAATAATAAAGAATCAAATCCCAAATTTACATATCATCCCAACATGTAATTTATGATTATGAGTTTGGAAATTTTTATGTTTAAAGCATATTTTAAATATTTTTTCAAGTTAAAACCACAAATATATCAACCGACTTCTCAATCAACCAGTCGACCGGTTATTTCGCAACACTTTTCCATACACATGCAACATTATATAACTATTCCGCAACAAATTTATAACTACTTTTTGGTTCACTTAATGTTTAAGAGATTTTACATCGCTTTAGTGAATTTGAATTCCTATTACTTCCCATAATTGTTCCCAATAATTAGAATAATAAAAATATTAAGTTACTAAGACGAATAAATGTAAGATGTATGAATCACAAATAAGGTGCTAAGAGAAGGTAAACCTCTACCCTAAACCATCAATTTCCCAAAATATTAATTTGTAATCACTAATAATAAAGAATCAAATCCCAAATTTACATATCATTCCAACATTAATTTATGATTATATGTCACACCCCAAATTCCTAGGACTCCGAAACCCGAGCCTAAGAGCTAAAAGAGTGAATGCGGAAGTAAAAAGAAACGAGAACAAATGACCTTGTAACACCCCGTGTTATTATTCTTTTTATTGAAATTATTTATAATTTTAATTTCAGTAATGACGTCACTTGTTCATGACGTATTATTTATTCTTGGTATTTGATACCTGTAAATTTTTCGCGTTTAGTTTAAAGTCGACTGTATGACTTTAAGGTTTCTCTTTGACGACTACGCGAGTTTTTATTCTCGACTACACGATATCGTTTCGATTATTTCGGTTACGGTATTAGTACTTTTACGGATTCGGTATGAAGCGTATTAATTTATTTTCTCGGTGTTCCTGTTGTTGGGTTCCTAACCCGGTGTAATTCTTTCGGACTAATTTGGTTAATTGGCATCTCGTGGACTTTCGGGGTTGCACTATATTATTTGGAGACTTTCGGAGATTTTTGGGATTTACCGTATCTATATATATTTAATTTTAATTATATATATATAGTTTCGGGGTTGTTTCGCAATTGTGGATAAAATATGGGTCACTTAAGCGATTTCTGCATATATATGTACACATGTTAAGCAGCATACCATTCTCTCCTTCTCCTACACGAATTTGCTCCATCTTCCTCTACTTCACACGCCACCATCTTTCTCCACGGTGGTCGACTGAAAGAGAGAGAGAGAGAGAGAGAGAGAGGCCGGCTGAAGGAGGCGCGACCATGGAAGTCCGCCGCTGATGTAGCAGCGGCGACGGTGAGGGGCTGCTGGGCTGTGGACGGCGGCGGCGCTGGTGGCGAGAGGCGGCGGCACGAGCGGCGTGGGTCGCCGGGACTGGAGGCGCGCTGGTTTGCGTAGTAGTGGCGCAACAGGCTACGTCCGGCTGAGCTTCGGCCAATTTTTGGCGACCTTCCGGTGATCGGTTTGTGCCGATTTTTGGTGAGTAGCTTCGTGTATACGTAGTATTCATCATACATTAAATTCGTGATTTTACGTTGAACGATTCGCCCGGAAATCGCGTTTATAGGTTATACTTTTCGTTTGAGTTAATTTAGATTTACTCAATTTAATTAACCGATTATTAATGGGCTTCGTATATATCGTATAGGTTGTCGAGACGGACATTTCGATATATTCGAAATAGTTTTTGGACGATTTTGGTCGGCGGGCTTCATATTCGGGCACCGGTACTGTGATGTTTCGGATTGTTCGGTAACGTATAATTAGGTGGGAAATTATATTTCTCACTCCGCATTATTGAAGTAGTTTAGGGGTGCAAACCCTTATTTAATTTAATATAGATATATTAAATCGTTAAATTAAATATCTATAATTCGTTTAGAATCGGAATTGGACTTAGGAATTAATTTAATAAAATTTATTAAATTATTTCCTATGTAATTAAATAATTTCCTATATGAATCGAATAGGAATAGATGGCTTAGAATTTCCATTGTGAATTAAATGGACTAGAGAATTTTGTAAATGTTGGACGTGAGAAACTTAGACGCTATCCTAGGTTACTCTCATTATACGGGGTTTACTTGTTTAATTATTTATAAGCATGTTAAAATGGGATTGGAATATTTCTTAAAGAATTAAAGAAATGGTATTGTTTAAAACATAAATATGTTTTGTCACGATTTAAATGCTTATTTATATTTTAAATCATGTAAAGAGATTTTTGAGATTTATGTATATATTTACCATGTTGGTATTTTCATAAATATGGTGTATTACATATTTATGTTGAGGCCCGGGGTGCCTGTTGAGAATGTCGTGTAGTGTCAAATCACAATGTTGATATATATGAGTTGTGTACTCAAGTATGGGTGTCTTTGTGTCAGATCATCACAACAACTGGCCAGGAGGTATCACGCCTACGGAACTAAAAAGCTGACAAATGTGAGTTAGGAGTCCAGGTAGAGGCTCATGTTCTTGACTCAAGGGTAGTCATGGCGTACGGAGTTGCAAGTTGGGCTCTCGTACAACCGTCTTCCCTGTTGAAGTGATAGAGAGAAAAATCACTTGGGAATGGTCGGTGTGGTAACTTTACACTATGATGAGTGGACAGAGTTTGTATTCGTTACCCTTGGGAAGGGTGTGTTGTGTGTGAGTATCACGGGGAGTGTCGAGTCACATTACACTGCATACCCTTTATGTGATCTCGTTTGACATGTATATGTGTTATATTACATGTGTTGTTGGAGCATGCTATTTATGAATATTGTAAATTAAATTCATATTTTATAAATGCTCAGTTGAAAGTAATTAATGTGGAAGAAAATGATAATATGCCATAATTAATAAGTATAATGAAACGTATATCCTTGTACTTGTTGTATACTTTAGTACCCTTGGGGGAGGTTATGCGTGTTGGCATAGCGATCCATGTGGCTAGTTGAGGCTAGTGGTGGATCGTAGGCTTGACTTTGAGTTGAGGCCTTAGAGATTGTGGTTAGCAGCCTTGTGATTGTGGTTAGTAGCCTTGTGATTGTGATTAGTAGTTTGGTGATCGTGGTTAGTTGTGTGAACTCTTTTGGAGATTTGAGATTAGGGATGATTTTTGTGTCAATTGATAATTGAGGCCTTAGAGAAGGCGAGTGATGAGTTGTGTGAGATTTTGATTGATGAGAAGAGGTTATGATTAGGGATTCATTAAGTACTCGAGGTACTGTAGTCTGACAGTCTTGATTCTTATGCTTAGTCCCTTCCCTTAAGCATTCCTGGTACTGTGTTTTGTACACTAGTACGTGGTCGTTGACTTGTATGTCATTCCTTGAGTTGTCGGTTACGGTGTGGTGCCGAACCTCTTCCATGTGTTGTCATTTGATTTGGTGGAGTTGGAAACGGATGGTTGTCTTCCGTGAGTCAAACGTGTTGTTCTTCCTTTACTGTCCTTTTGGGCATTATAGGAATCCGTGGAGTTGTTCATTCTTATGTGGTTGTCATTTCGAAAACGGTGTTTTCTAAACCTTGAAACAAACTCTTTATATTTAAAAGGAAAAACCCGTTTTCGCCTACCCCCGTGGAAATGAAAAGTTTTAACACTTATAAACTGATCTTAGGATCTTCTTTGAAGAGAATTTTAACTCTAAAAACAGGTGATGGCAACTGACTGAGACCGGGGGCAAGACGGTCATTTTTACTATGTGGTTTCTTAAAGAAAAACTATTTTATTACTTTTCTTGGGATTCCGGGATTTCGAGACTTCTTTCTCAATATCTCATCCTGTAGAGTTTTGAAAGGTGTTCCATTGTTTCACCTTTGTTTCCTATCATTTCCAGGTCTCTGTATGAGGCTTTGTGTTGTTCAGTGAACACATATAGTGTTGCCTTTCACTTTCTTTATTGTTGATGTCACCACTTAGGTGATTTGAGTTGTCACACGTGTTAGGGGCATGGATCCCGAGTGGATTGGTTTCTTTTGTCCGGGTGTTCTCACTAAACACTTGTGGTGTTTTAACCTTGACATTTTGTCTCGGTTATTTGTTGGTTTAGCACTGGGAAGTCTTTTCCTTTGCTTTGTTTCGGTGACCATTGGGTGGTCATTCTTATGAGTTGAGTTCGTGTACTCTTAGTGATTTGATTGGTGGTTTTTCCTCGCCTACAGTGAGAGCGTTAGTGATGTGATTGACCCTATCGATGATAGTATTATGAGGTCGATATGATTTATGGTATGGTGATATGATTGAGGTGATCTAGCCTTTGAGAGGTAGATTTTCCTTAGGAATGTGATGAGGTTTGTATTATATATATATATATATATATATAGACGATGATTGTGTTGTTATGCAATGATGTGAGTATTTTTCCTCCTGTGTTCTCGGGGAGTGAGTTGTGAGTATTCCTTGGTACTAGTGGTGGATTATGATCCTTGTGGATATTAGAGGTGAGTGTATTTTCCCTCTGTTGGATTTTTTGAATTGTGTTGTGAGTAATTGAGGAATTGTTAGATTGGATCCTCGTATCGTGTACCTAGTGTACGTTGGTGAGAGTAGTGTAGACTACCGGTGTGGGTACGTACGAGTCTTAGTTGTATCTTATAGGCTCATGTTGTGTATTTATACTTATATATATATATATATATGTGTATATATATATATATATCCCCGTTATATACTTACGTACGGTAGTGTATGAGCGTGCCTTGGGTTTTGCGTGGATGGGATTAGTTGGGCTATATATGTATCTTGCTAGATAGTTTGGCATTACCTAAACTACCAGAGGATGTGGTAGTTAGAGTATCTTTTCCCACTGAGCTTATTTGCTCACAGGGGTATTTCATTTGCCTCCTGGTATTCCCATGCCAAGTTGCAGATAATATACGGCTATGGGCAGGATGCGGTGCAATGATAGTTTTTCTCTTGTTTCCGTGTTACAGGTTTGGAGTCACGCTGGTGATGTGGTTACGGTTGCAGTATGACTGGTTTGGGGACGATAGGTATTTACTGTTAGCTTCTCTCCCCATTGTTATGGGGTTGTTATGTATTTTCTTTTGGGAGCCAGTATGTTGGCATATCCCTATTGATGTATCCTTTATTTCCTGTATTTATTATTTCAGGAGGTTATTGTATTTATTTTGCACAACTAGGTGCATTTCTTGTATTCCTATTCGAGCATTTGTGGCTCTGTTGAGTTTAGAGGGTTTGGAGGGGTTTTGGTTTCTTTCCACTACCTCGGCCCTAGTAGGATTGATGAATGCGGGGCTTGGAAGCCATTGTGATTATTGAATTGCTATTGGAAGGTTCTTGTGTTGTGATTGTTGTCCGGATGTTCCATTTACAAACGGAACTTTGCCGGATTTTCGTTAGATTCCGCTGCTTAGTTTATTATCCATTTGGGTATGAAATATACCATATCTATCATTAACCCATATGTTTTCACGGTTAATGATGTCTTAGTTGGTCATTCATGTTAAGGATCACATCCTGGATTCCTTGGATGTCCCTATTCGAGAGTCTTAGGAATTTAGGAGCGTGTCTGTTGGTATCTGAGGATACTATTGAGTTCTAGTATTCTATTTGGCATGGAGTATATTTTTCATTGTTACTCCATGTATCTTTTTGTCATTCTTGACTCTAGTAGTCGCTTGACTTACGTCACCCTTTGGAGATTCGCTGATTCTCTAGATTAGAGTTTCGGGAATTCTAGGGGCGTGATAGTAGGGTATCAGAGTGTGTCATTCTTACCTTTTTTGGGTTTTTGATGACTGAATGTCATTGGTTCTCATTTCTTTCACTTTCGTTCACTCCCTTAGTTCTTAGGCTCGGTTTTTTGAGTTCTAGGAATTTGGGGCGTGACAGACCTTCAGTCATCAAACACTCACTAAAGGGTAAAAATATCATTTCACCCCTATGACAAATGACCTTTAGCAATCATGCTCTGATACAATGTTGTCATGCCCCTAAAATCCCCGAAATTCTAATCTAGAGAATCAGCAAATTTTCAAAGGGTGACGTAAGTCAAGCAACCACTAAAGTCAACAATAACAAGGAAATATATGGAATAACAATGAAAAATATACTCCATGCCTAATCGAATACTAGAAACTCAATAGTATCCTCTAATACCAACTGACACGTCCCTAAATTCCTAAGACTTCCGAACCGGGACATCCAAGGAATCCAGGATGTGATCCTTAATACGAATGACCAACTAAGATATCATTAACCATGAAGACGTATGGAATAATGATAAAAATGGTATATTTCATACCCAATAGAATGATAGAACAAAGCAGCGGAATCTAACAAAAATCCGGTAGAGTTCCATTTGTAAATGGAACATCCGGACACACAACCACAATAGAATAACCTGCCAATAACAGTTCAATAATAACTATGGCTCACAGGCCTAACATTCATCAATCCTACTTGGGCCGAGGTAGTGGAAAGAAACCACCAACCCCTACACAACCCTCTATAATCAACAGAGCCACAAATACTCGAATAAGAATACAGAAAAACACATGACAGTGCCAAATAGATACAATAACCTCCTAAAATAATAAATGCAGGAAATAAAGATACACCAATAGGGATATGCCAACAGACTGCCTCCCAAGAGAAATATATAACAATCCCATACAAAATGGGTAAAGAAACTGACAGCAGATAACTATCGTCCCCCAAACTAGTCGTGTTGCAACTGTAACCGCATCACCATGTGTAACTCCAAAACCTATAACAAGAAAAATAAAAGAGAACTGTCGTTGCACTGTATGCTGTCGTAGCCGTAACATTTCCTGCAACCCGGCGTGGAATACCAGGGGGTGATGAAATACCCCTGTGAGAAAATAATCTCAGTGGGAAAAATAATATTCTAACTACCACATCCTCTGATAGTTTAGGTAATGCTAAACCACTCAGTGAGATACATAGCCCACAACATAACCCAACCACGAAAACCCAAGGTACGTGCTCACATGCTACCGTAAACAAATATATATCGGGGATACATATATATGTATATATATATATATAAATACACAACAAGAGGCTATAAGATACAACTAAGACTCGTACTCCAAGTACCAACACCGGTAGTCTACACTACTCTCACCAACGTACACTAGGTACACGACACCCAGGTCCAATCTAACAAATCATCAAGCGCTCACAACGCTAACCAGAGAATCTAAACAGAGGGAAAACACACTCGCCTCTAATATCCACATGGATCAAAATCCACCACTAGTACCAAGGAATACTCATAACTCACTCCCCGAGAACACAGGAGGAAAAACACTCACGTCCTTGCGTACTAACACAATTGTCATCTATATATATACATATTTATACAATATATATATATATTTATATATATATAAGAAACATCATCTCATTCCTAGAGAATATCTATACCTCAAGGATGGAATCACCTCATCATATCACCATACGAAAATCTCAAAATACCATCTCCAACAAGGTCAATAAATCACCAATACTCTCACTATAGATGATGAATGCTAAACGGTCGAATCTCGGAGAGTACCTGAACACTACTATTATGACAACCACGTAAGAGTCAAGGAACCAAAGCAAGGGAAAAAAAGTCTCATTACTAAACCAACAGATAACCGAGACAACGTCAAGGTTAAGAAAACCACAAGTGTTTAGTGAAAACACCCGAACAAGGAAACCAAAGTAAGGGAAAAGAAGTCACAATACTAAACCAACAGATAACCGATACAACAATGTTAAGGTTAAAATACCACAAGTGTTTAGCGAGAACACCTGGACAAAATAAACCAATCCCCTTGGCATCTATGCCCCTAACACGTGTAACAACTCAAATCACCTAGGTGGTGACATCAACAACCAATAAGAAGGGAAAGACAACACTATATGTGTGCACTAAACAACACCAAGCCTCATACCCGAGACTTAAAAATAATCTGAAGCAAAAGTGAAACAAGGAACCACCTTTCAAAACTCTACAGGATGAGATATTGAGAAAGAAGTCTCGAAATCTCAGAATCTCGAGAAAAGTAATTAAAATAGTTTTCCTTTAAGAAACCACATAGTAAAAATGATCGTCTTGCCCCCGGTCTTCGTCGTTCGCCTGTCCTGGCTACGGGGGTAGGCAAAAACAGGTTTTTCCTTTTAAATACAATGAGTTTGTTTTCAAAACTTGAAAAACTCCGTTTCCGACAGACAGCCAGATAAGAGTGACTACAACTCCAAGGATTCCTATAATGTCCAAGAGGACAAAGAAGGAAAAGTACTACATTGGTTTACGGAACATAACTATCCGTTTCCAACCCCACGAAATCAAATGACAACACATGGAACATGTTCGACACCCCGCCGTAACCGACGGCTCAAGGAGTGACATATAAGTGAAAGACATGTACTAGTATACGGAGTACAGTAAAAGAAATTCTTAGGGGAATGAACTAAGCACTAGAACCAAGACTCAGGCCCCTTAATATCATGAAAAGGGAAAACTAGTGGCCGATACCACGGAACTAACTAGTTTCAATCAATACCTCTTCCAATTCATTATAACCTCAATTTCACATTGATACTAACTCTCTAGATTACTAACAGAATCAAGAGACCATTGCCACTCAGCTAGACAAGTTCAATCACAACCTTGACTAACCACACTCAAAACCTCAAAAGTACGATAAATGATACATCCCTCTAAGTGGGAAAGAAACATCAAGGGTCAGTAATATGCAACCAACCAAAACCACAAGACCATCACTCGCCTTATCAAGGCCTCTACTCAAAATCGACTCTACAGTCTATAACTAACCTCAACTATCCACAAAGGTCACTACACAAATATACTTAGCCTTCCCCAAGGGTACAAAAGTATATAATCACGAGTATAAAAATATACATTTCTTTATATTTTATTAATTACAGCATGTAATCATTTCTTTCACATAAATCACTATCAGTTGAGCATTTTATAAAGATATGAATTTATTTGCAATATTCATAATTAACATGCTCCAAAATCCGCAGGTAATAATAGCACATAATAAATATACTCCAACATCACATGTAATAATATCACATGTACATATCAAATGAAATCACATAAATGCTACGTAAATACAATGTGACTCATACACCTCATGGCACAGACCTCATGAAACACACTTTGCCCAAAATAGGTTAACGAATACGCACTCTACTCATTTACAAGAGAAAGAGTACCGCACCGATTCTTCCCTAGTGATTTTGACAATTTTCACTTTCAACAAGGAAGGCGGTTTGCATGAGATGACCCGTGACCAAAGATTCGTAAAAATGAATGCACGAGACGAACCACGACTTCGAGAATGAGACGACTCACCCTATACCCCATTCACGGCTCATTATTCCGTAGGATGGGAACACCCCCTGGCCAGTTGTTGCGACGATTCAACACAAAGACACCCCCACATGATTACACACCCCACATATACCAATACCGTGATTTGACACTACACAATGTTCTCAATATGCATCCAGGGCCTCAAATAATAATCATGCCTCAACATAAATATGTAATGCATCATATTTATGAACAATATCCACATGCTACCACATGAATCTCATAATTTTTTTCACATGCTTTTAAAACAATAAAGCAATAAACCACGACAAACAATTATATCACATAATCATGCTTGCAATTCATCAACTTATACTTTAATTCACAAGTATACAAGTTCATTTATTTAAACATGTTTTTAATTCCCTTAAAGCAATAATCCACGTATCATAAGGGGAACCTAACATAACGTCTAAGTTCACGTCCCTCACATTCACATATTCCCTAACACATTAAAAAGAGAACTAAGCCACCTATTCTTTTTCAATTCAAATAGGAATTTATTTAATTTTACAGGAAAATAATTTAATTAATTTCTCAAATTAATTCCTAAGTCCTGCCTCAGTTATAATTCAATTATAGATATTTAAATTTGAAATTTACTATATCTATATTGAAAAAAATATGGGTTTGCACACCCAAACCACGTCAATGATACGGAAGTGAAAATAAAATTTCCCACCTTATTTAAGCTTACAGAACAGCCCGAAACGGCCCACCATGAATAGTGTCGGCGCCCGAATAGGGAGCCCGCCGACCAAAGTCACCCGAAAAATATTTTGAATATATCAAAACGTCCGCCTCGACAACCTATACGATATATACGAAGCCAATTAGCAATAGGTTAATTAATTTGGGTAAATCTAAATTAACATAAACGAAAATTATAACCTATAAACACGATTTACCGACAAACCGCTCAACGAAAAATTACGAAATTTTAGTATGACATACCTAGCATAGATATGAAGATACCTTCCGAATATCAGCCCAAACCGAGGTTGGGAAGTCGCCGGAATAAATGGCTGAAGTTTCGGCCAGAACCTCCCTGTCGCGTGGCTGCTGCTGCTCCGCCGCACGCAGCTCCAGCGGCCACCACCTGCTACCCTCGTCGTCGACCGCCGCCCCAGTCGCAGCTCCCTTAGTTGACCATCGCCGCTATGCTGGCGCCTCTGTGTGCGGCTCTCGCCTCTCCCTCACGCCGCTCCCCTCTCTCTCTCTCTCTCTCGATCGTCGGCGACAGATGAAGAAGGAGAAGTGCAGTGCCGTGAAGAGAAGAGGGAAGAGGAAGCTGTAGCAGGTTTGTAGTTGCGTGAAGGAGAAGGAGACTGTCGATTTCCTCAACAGATACGAATATACATGTGTATATACATTTATAACCTAATTGCACAAATGACCCTCTTATCATCCAAAACTACAAAATAATCCCAAAATAACATATATATAATTTCAATTAAATATATATATATACACAATAAATCCCGATAATTATCGGGAACGCCCAAACGTAATATCGCAACCCGAAATAATAATGGGACGCCCAATAAACAATCCCAATCAAATATACCGGGTAGGAACCCAAATGTCGGAACACCTAACAAGCCCGATAAAATAAAACGTGTCGCCATCCAGTCGAAGCACTAATGCTAAACGTCGAAACGAAACCGCGTAGTCGAGAATAAGAATTCGCGTAACGTAGTCCCTCCAAGTCCGAAACGTAAAACGCGAAAAATTTACACGCGAAACACCAAGGATAACATGAACGTCATGAACAAGTGACATCATAACCGAAAATAAATCGAAAATAATTTCAGGAAAAAGGAAAATAACACGGGGTGTTACATTATAAGTTTGAAATTTTTTATGTTTAACACATATTTTAAATATTTTTTAAGTTAAAACCACAAGTATATCAACCGACTTCTCAATCAACCAATCGACCGATTATTTCGCAACACTTTCTCATACACATGCAATATTATATAACTATTCCGCATCAAATTTATAACTAGTTTTTTGTTCACCTAATGGTTAAGAGATTTTATATCGCTTTAGTGAATTTGAATTCCTATTACTTCCCATAATTGTTCCCAATAATTAGAATAATTAAAATATTAAGTTACTATAACGAATGAATGTAAGATGTAAGAATCACAAGTATGGTGTTAAGAGAGGGTCACCCTCTCAAGTCTCAATACCCTAAACCATCCATTTCCCAAAATATTAATTTGTAATCAGTAATAATAAAGAATTAAATCCCAAATTTACATATCATTTCAACATTAATTTATGAGTATAAGTTTGAAATTTTTTATGTTTAAAGCATATTTTAAATATTTTTCAAGTTAAAACAACAAATATATCAGCCGACTTCTCAATCAACCAGTCGACCGGTTTTTTGACAGTACTTTTTCATACACATGCAACATTATATAACTATTACGCAGCAAATTTATAACTAATTTTTTGTTTACTTAATGGTTAAGAGATTTTATATCGCTTTAGTGAATTTGAATTCCTATTACTTCCTATAATTGTTTCCAATAACTAGAATAATTAAAATACTAAGTTACTATAACGAATGAATGTAAGATATAGGAATCACAAGTATGGTGCTAAGAGAGGGTAACTTTCTCAAGTCTCAATATCCTAAACCATCTATTTCCCAAAATATTAATTTGTAATCACTAATAATAAAGAATCAAATCCCAAATTTACATATCATTCCAACATTTAATTTATGATTATAAGTTTGGAGATTTTTATTTTTAAAGCATATTTTAAATAATTTTTCAAGTTAAAACCACAAATATATCAGCCGGCTTCTCAATCAACCGGTTAACCGGTTATTTCGCAGTACGTTTTCATACACATGAAGCATTATATAACTATTCCGCAATAAATTTATAACCAGTTTTTTGTTCACTTAATGGTTTAGAGATTTTAAACCACTTTAGTGAATTTGGGTTCATATTACTTCTCATAATTGTTCTCAATAATTAGAATAATAAAAATATTAAGTTACTAAGACAAAGGAAGGTGATATGTAAAAACCACAAGTAAGGTGTTAAGAGAAGTTAACCCTCTCATGCCTCAATACCCTAAACCATCCATTTTTCCAAATATTAATTTGTAATCACTAATAATAAAGAATAAAATCCCAAATTTACATATCATTTCAATATTTAATTTATGATTATAAGTTTGGAGATTTTTATACTTAAAGTAGATTTTAAATATTTTTTCAAGTTAAAACCACAAAATATATCATGTCACACCCCAAATTCCTAGGACTCCGAAACCCGAGCCTAAGAGCTAAGGGAGTAAATGCGGAAGTAAAAAGAAACGAGAACAAATGATCTTTTGTCATCAAACACCTACAAAAGGGTAAAAATGCTCTAATACTATGCTAACACGTCCCTAAATTCCTAAGACTCCCGAACTGGGACATCCAAGGGATCCAGAATGTGATCCTTATAATGAGCAACCAACTAAGATATCATTAACCATGAAAACGTATGGAATAATGATAAAACGGTATATTTCATACCCAAATGAAAGATAGAACAAAACAGCGGAATCTAACGAAAATCCGGCAGAGTTCCGTTTGTAAATGGAACATCCGGACACCCAACCATAACACAAAAACCTGTCAATAACAGTTCGATAATAACACTGGCTTCCAAGCCCCACATTCATCAATCCTACCAGGGCCGAGGTAGTGGAAATGAACCACCAACCCCTATACAACCCTCTATAATCAACAGAGCCCCAAATTCTCGAATAAAAATACAGGAATGCACATGGCAGTGCCAAATAGATACAATAACCTCCTGAAATAATAGATACAGGAAATAAAGATACACCAATAGGGATATGCCAACAGACTGGCTCCCAAGATAAATATAAGACAATCTCATACAAAATGGGTAAAGAAACTAATAGCAGATGACCATCGTCCCCAACCCAGTCGCGCTGCAACCGTAACCGCATCACCCTGCGCAATTCCAAAACCTATAACAAGGAAAATAAAAGGGAACTACTGTCGCACCGCATGTTGTCCATAGCCGCAACAATTCCTGCAACCTGGCGTGGAATACTAGGGGGCAAATGAAATTCCCCTGTGAGCAAATAAGCTCAGTGGGAAAGGATATCCTAGCCACCACATCCTCTAATAGTTTAGGTAATGCTAAACCACCCAGTGAGATACATAGCCCACAACATAACCCAGCCACGAAAACCCAAGGTACGTGCTCACATGCTACCGTAAACGAGTATATATATCAGGGATAAATATATATAAATACACAACATGAGCCTATAAGATACGACTAAGACTCGTAGTCCAAGTACCAACACCGGTAGTCTATACTACTCTCACCAACGTACACTAGGTACATGACACTCATGTCAAATCTAACCAATCATCAAGCGCTCACAACGCTAACTAGAAAAACGTGTAACAACTTAAATCACCTGGGTGGTGACATCAACAACTAAGAAGAAGTGAAAGGGAACACTATATGTGTGCACTAAACAACACCAAGCCTCATACCCGAGACATAGAAATGATCCGAAATAAGGTGAAACAATAAACCACCTTTCAAAACACTACAAGTTGAGGTTCTTGAGAAAGAAGTCTCGTAACCTCAGAATTTCTATAGAATAGGTTTTCTTTAAAAATCCATACAATGAAAATGACCGTCTTGCCCTCGGTCTCCGTCGTTCGCCTGTACTGGCTACGGGGGTAGGCGAAAACGGGTTTTTCCTTTTAAATACAATGAGTTTGTTTTCAAAACTTGAAAAACTCCGTTTCCAACAGACAGCCAGATAAGAGTGACTAGAACTCCAATGATTCCTATAATGTCCCATGAGGACAATGAAGGAAGAACAATACGTTGGACTCACGGAATACAACCATCCGTTTCCAACTCCACCAAATCAAATGGCACCACGAGGAAGAGGTTCGGCATCGCGCCGTAACTGACGACTCAAGGAATGACATATAAGTCAACACTCACTTACCTCTTCTAATTCATTATAACCTCAATTGATACTGGAATCAATCCCTAATCTCAAATCTCCAAAGAGATCACACAACTAATCACAATCATACAACTGTTAACCCCGCCTTCTCTAAGGCATCAACTCAAAAATCATCTCTGCAGTCCATCACTAACCGCAACTAACCACAAAGGTCACTATGCCAATATACTTAACCTCCCCCAAGGGTACAAAAGTATATATATAATCACAAGTATAAAAATATACATTTCTTTATACTTTATTAATTACAACAGGTAATCATTCTCTTTCATGTTAATCATTATCAACATTTTATAAACATATGAACTTAATTCGCAATATTCATACATAACATGCTCCAAAATTCAACAGGCAATAATAACACATAATAACCTGCTCCAACATCACATGTAATAATATCATATATACATGTCAAATAAAATCACATAATGCTATGCAAGGCAATGTGACTCATAAACCTCATGGCAGAAACCCCATGAAACACTCTTGCCCAAAACAGGTTAACGAACACGCACTCACTCATACCATGAGTAAAGAGTACCGCACCGATTCTTCCCAAGTGATTTTGAAACTTCTTACTTCAACAAGGAAGGCGGTCGCACGAGAGCCCCACTGGAAATTCCCATGCTTCAAAGATCCGAGAGTGGCGTATAACACCACGATGGGGCAACAACCAACCCTATATCCCCAATTCCGTAAGTGGGAGACACCTTTTCCTGCAATATACTCAGGATCCGAGAGTGGCGCATACCACCACGATGGGGTAGCAACCAACCCTATATCCCCAATTCCCAGATTACTAGTTCGGAGGTGGGATACACCTATACCTGGCCAGTTGTTGCGACGGTTCGACACAAAGACATCCATACATGATTAAACACCCCACATATATCAACTCAATATGTATCCAGGGTCTCAATGACAATCATGTCTCAACATAAATATGTAATGCATCATATTTATGAACATATCCACATGCTACCACATGAATCCCATAATATCTCTCACATGATTTTAAATCAATTAAGCAGTAAATCACGACAAACAATTATATCACATAATCATGCTTGCAATTCATCAACTTATACTTTCATTCACAAGTATACAAGTTCATTCTCTTTTTAACATGCTTTTTAAAACAATTAAAGCAATTAATCCACGTATCGTAACGGGAGCCTAGCATAACGTCTAAGTTCACGTTCACATATCTCCTAACACAGTAAAAAAGGGAACTAGTAACGCGTTCTAAGTCCACGTCTAACTCTTACGAATTTTACTAGCCCATTTAATTCCTCAAGGGGTTACTAAGCCATCATATTATTATTCAATTCAAATAAGAATTTATATAATTTTGCAGGAAAATAATTTAATTAATTTATCAAATTAATTCCTAAGCCATGTCTCGATTCTAACCCAATTATAGATATTTAAATTCATCATTTAATATGTCTAAATTGAAATAAATAAGGGTTTGCACACCCAAACTATTTCAATGATACGGAAGTGAGAATAAAATTTCCCACCTTAATTTACGCTTACAGAACAGTCTGAAATGGCCCACCGTGAATAGTGTCGGTGCTCGAATAGGGAGCCTGCCGACCAAAGTCACTCGAAAAATATTTCGAATATACTGAAACGTCCGCCTCGACAACCTATACGATATATATGAAGCCCATTAGAAATAGGTTAATTAATTTGGGTAAATCTAAAATAACCTAAACGAAAATTCGAAACTTCAAATCGAATTTTCCGACAAATCGCTCAACGGAAAAATACAAAAATTTTACACGTCGTACCTGACATATAGGTGAAGCTACCCTCCGAAAATCAGCCCAAACCGAGTCGGGAAGTCGACCAAAAAAATGGCCGAAGTTTCTGGTCAAAACTACACTGTCGCACCGCCTTCGTGCGAGCTGCGCCCAACCCCCCTACGTGACCTGCTGCCGCCACCAGCAGTCACTTGCTCCTCCACGCACGCCGTTTCCAGCCATGGTAGCCGGCGCCGCTGCTCCAGGTCGACCCTCTCCCCCTCTTCTCCGGTTCAGACTTCCTCTCTCTACGCCGACTCTCTCTCTCTCTTGGTCCCCCTATTTCTGGCCATGGAGAAGCTGATGTTCATGGTGGAGAAGAAAGTCGTGTGAAGAGGAAGAAGGAAAAGGAAGGATGGCGGGAAGAGGAAGGAGAAAACTCCTGCAGACGTATGCCTATACATATACTTATATCATATTTCAATTTCAATTGAATTTTGTGCAACCTATTTCCAATAAGCCCATGTGACATGTCATGTGGCCAAAAGAAATAAATGTGACACTTTATATACATGTATCTCTATATTATGAAAGTGACCCTCTAATTATTCACAATTACAAAATAACCCCAAAAACAATATATATATATAATTATAATTAAATATATATATATACAATAAATCCCAATAATTATCGGGAATACCCAAACGTAATCCCATAACCCGAAATAATAACGGGACATCCAATAAACAATCCCAATTAAATATACCGGGATAGGAACCCAACAACCTAAACACAGGCTGTCACGCCCCTAATTTCCTAGGACTCCAAAACCCAAGCCTAAGAGCTAAGGGAGTGAATGCGGAAGAAATAAAAATGAAATAAAATCCATTTCAGTCATAAAATACCCATACAAGGGTAAAATAGACATAAAACATCTCAAATATGTCAAAAAGATCACACGGGATCGAAAAGGAGGCAAACCGAAACACTCGGTACCTTGATCGAATCATTCTGACCCACCATGTTCACCCAAGGGTAAAATGGTCAAATTAGGGGTAAAATAATAATTTCCAACTACAACTACAAAATTTGTACCTAAAACTAGCAATATGAACAAACGGGACCTAATTTGTAGCCACGAGGAAGGAGATATGAATTTTCAAAAGTGGCGTCAGACAACACCGACTTAAAACTAAAGTTGAAGTACCCCTGTTTCACTAAGGGTAAAACATTCATTTCAGGGTTAAACTGGTCCTTTCAAATTTTATCCCGATAATTTGGATGTAGGACAACCCATAGAAACAAACGGGGGTCCATTCCAAGATGCGAGGAGGAAAATACGATTTTTCGAACATCGGACATTTCATGTCGCTGCAGCAGGCCATGGCATGCCATGCCGCGTGCAGCCCTGCGCGCTGCAGCGCACCGCGCGCGCGCGCGCGCACAGCAGCCATGTGCGGCCTGCTGCGGCTGGCATGTCCAAAACCAAAAAAATGAGATATTTTTGGAAAATCTGAAAACTGAAAAAAATTTCGAAGTATAGAAAGGTTAAGCTACTGCCCAAATCTGCACTTTCATTAAAGTTTGAATATGCAAAAACGCGAGATTTTGCGATATGGCTTTGTTTTTCGCGCCGTCGGTCCCGAAAATATTGGAAAAGTGAGTTTTTCCTTGGCGGAATCCAAAAATAGTTTCCGAGACCTCGGGAAACGCGAAAAACGTAAACTTAGCAAAAAAAAATGATTTTTGTAAGTTTTCATAAAATCTTCCGTCTTGCCCCCGGTCTCCGTTTTTAACTACCGCCGGTTTCTAAAGTTTGAATCTCTAAGATAATGAATTTAATTAAATCCATTTCTAAAACAAGGAAATTTTACCGGGGTTACGGGGGTAGGCGAAAACGGGTTTTTCTATTCAAATCGAAAAGGGTTATTTTGAAAACCTAGAAAAACGCCATTTTCGGCTAAACACCTAATACTTACATTTCATGGCAAATCATCCAATTCACATTCATAACTCCAAGTAAAATATTCAAGAGTGACATTTAAACGCTCTAAGACGAAACATGTTATAGTTGTTCAAATTACACAATCCGGCACCGAAGTGCACCAAAAGAATACATTCCTCGCGCATAGCGCTCCAAGGGATAAACATGGACTATACCACCTCGGCTAACATGCTAGCCGGATCAAAATAATATATTTCAACAAGTTTGGTTTACAAGGGAAAAATGAATATATTTATCAACCTAATTCCCAACAAAATAAAGTGTGGTCCGCCTCCCACGCACAAAAGGGCGGACATACATCCACACGTCCACAGAAAGACTACGGAATTCTCTCGACGGGGTCATCACCTGAAAAACATATAAGGCATGGGGTGAGCTCACTAGCCCAGTAGGGGAAACGTCATTGCCTCGATCTCGGTAGTCCGAGTAGTACAACCCACCCATGGTACATGCAGCTACTCTTAGGTCAGTCTTTTGTCCCACATGGCTCTCACGCTAATCCGGAACCCCCTTCGAACCCCACAATTAAGTTTCCCCAACATTCTCACAACACAATTCTCTACAATTATAGCATGCTTTCATAATAACATCATAATCACACACATATATATATATATATGATAATCTAAATGCACCATGACCCAACACACGGCGCCCAACTCAGGTTAACGGATACATACTCTGTCCAATTACTTTCGAGGATACAAGCTCAACAAGTAATTGTAGAATACCGCACCGACCCTTCCCAAGTGATTTTTCTCTCTATCACTTTAACAGGGAAGGCGGTTGTACGAGAGCCTAACTTGTAACTCCGTACGCCATGACTACACTGGAGTCAAGAACATGAGCCTCTACCCGGACTCCAAATTCACATTTGCCGGCTTTTTAGTTCCGTAGGCGTGATACCTCCTGACCAGTTGTTGCTTTGATCCGAACCCGACTACCAACACATCACTAAACCACCCGCTTATTCCAACACCATAAATTTGACATTACATGACGTACTCAATATGCACATACGATTTTTTTTTCATCAACCGTACTCCATCATAATATATGCTTTTCTCTATAGGCAATATATCATGTCAAACTTTTCACATACTCATAATATTACAATTATGATAAATAAACCACAACATTAATTCTTATCACATTTAAAATCAATTAACAACAATATGAATTTATATCACATAATCATATTATCAAGGGCCTAAATCATGGTCTAAGTTACCAAAACCAACTCGTATATATATATACGGCATATACACACTTAGACGCACACACCCTCTTACTAAGACAAAGACAATCGTTTTCCCCTACCTCAATTCCAAGCAAGAGCAAGCAAGAACAAGTAATGCCACCAAGAGTGATTCGAATCCACCCAACCTCCTCCAAAGCCAACACTAAGCTCTACCCAACCGATAGCTAAGCTTCAATGGAGTTTCAAGCAAGAGTTATAAGTAGAGAACTCCATAAATCAAAAATTGAAGACAAGAATCCAATAATAGAAGCTAGGGTTTGAAACTAGAAATTCCAAAGGAGTAGAATTTACTTTCCAAGATCTGGCTCAAAAGAAAGCTTGGAGCACCAACATCCACTTTCATGCACAAACCTTATTCAAATTCTCATCCTAAGGAAGAGAGAATTTGACAAGAAGAAGAAGAAGGAGTGAAATGAGGGAGAGCAAGAACCGTGTGAGAGATAGAGAGATATTTGTGGTGTATGAGAGAAGTCTTGCAATGAGAGAAACTCATAAGTGTAGAGATTCTCCACTAACCCTACTCAAATCCAAGGGTCTAAAATGAAGCTAGGAAAGAAAAGAATGAATCCAAGGGCTAGGAATAAGTCTTGCCAAGTGGAAGACTTATTACACAAATCACAAAACTCATTATTTTGCCAAACAAGGCCTTATCATCCAAGGGCTTAGAATAAAGATGGGAATTAACAAACCATCCAATGGTTGAGAAAACGTCTTGTCAAGTGGAAGACCAAGAATAATGGATTATTCCATTTAAGTGCCAACCAAACAAGGCCTTATGATCCAAGGGTCTAAAACAAAGATGGGAGAATGAGATCAAGGGCTAGGAATGAGACAACACATGAAAGGTGGAAATGACCAAATTCATCCAAAGTTGGGGTTAATTACAAGAGTGCCATCAAGACTCTTAAATACCCTTTTACCCCTTGTCATCCTCCCTAATTACTAAAATGCCATTTTTGCCCTAATTTCTACATTTTCCACTAATTGTTCCAAATGTGAAATTACTCCTTTACCCCTCGGTCATTTCTTTCCCGAAATTGTTCTCAATAATTTTCATTAATTTAAAAATGAAAATACAACATGCTACGTACAATTTTTATAACACGTACAACATGTAAGGAATGCTAAAACAATTAAACACATTAAGCATTTAAGCACATAATTGTTTAAATAAAAAATTTAAATTAACTCGTAAAAATACCGGACGTTACACAGGCTGCCTCCCAAACTATACCGAAACAATCGAGTCGGAACCTTAACGTCGTACGACAGAACGTGTCGTCATCTAGTCAAAGCACTAATGCTTAACGCCGAAATGAAATCGCGTAGTCGGTAACAAGAATTCGCGTAATGTAATTCCTCCAAGTCCGAAACGTAAAACGCGAAAAATTTACACGCAAAATACCAAGGATAGTTTGGACCTCATGAACAAGTGACGTCATAACCAAAATTAAATCGGAAATAATTTTAAAAAAAGGTAAAATAACACGGGGTGTTACATATCAGCAGGCTAATCAATCAACCGATCCACCGGTTATTTCGCAACACTTTTCCATACACATGCAACATTATATAACTATTCAACAACAAATTTATAACCAATTTTTTGTTCACTTAATGGTTTAGAGATTTTAAATCGCCTTAGTGAATTTGAGTTCCTATTACTTCCCATAATTGTTCCCAATAATTAGAATAATAAAAATATTAAGTTACTAAGACGAAGGAATGTGAGAAGTAAGAACCACAAGTATGATGTTAAGAGAGGGGAACCCTCTTAAGTCTCAATACCCTAAACCATCAATTTTCCCAAATAATAATTTGTAATCACTAATAATAAAGAATCAAATCCCAAATTTACATATCATTCCAACATTTAATTTATGATTATAAGTTTGGATATTTTTATATTTAAAGCATATTTTAAATAATTTTTTAAGTTAAAATCACAAATATATCAATCGACTTCTCAATCTACTGGTCGACTGATTATTTCGCAATACTTTTCCATACACATGAAGCATTATATAACTATTCCGCAACAAATTTATAACCAATTTTTTGTTCACTTAATGGTTTAGAGATTTTAAACCGCTTTAGTGAATTTGAGTTCATATTACTTCCCATAATTGTTCCCAATAATTAGAATAATAAAAATATTAAGTTACTAAAACGAAGGAATGTGAGATATAGGAACCACAAGTAAGGTGTTAAGAGAGGTTAACCCTCTCAAGTCTCAATACCCTAAACCATCCATTTCCCCAAATATTAATTTGTAATCACTAATAATAAAGAATAAAGTCTCAAATTTACATATCATTCCAATATTTAATTTATGATTATAAGTTTGGAGATTTTTATATTTAAAGCAGATTTTAAATAATTTTTCCAGTTAAAACCATAAATATATCAGTAGGTTAATCAATCAACCGGTCCACCGGTTATTTCGCAACACTTTTCCCTACACATGCAACATTATATAACTATTCTGTAATAAATTTATAACCAGTTTTTTGTTTACTTAATGGTTTAGAGATTTTAAATCGCCTTAGTGAATTTGAGTTCCTATTACTTCCTATAATTGTTCCCAATAATTAGAATAATAAAAATATTAAGTTACTAGGACGAAGAAATGTGAGATGTAAGAACAACAAGTATGGTGTTAAGAGAGGGTAACCCTCTCAAGTTTCAATATCCTAAACCATCCATTTCCCAAAATATTAATTTGTAATCATTAATAATAAAGAATCAAATCCAAAATTTACATATCAATCCAACATGTAATTTATGATTATAAGTTTTGAGATTTTTATATTTAAAGTATATTTTAATTATTTTTTCAAGTTAAAAGCACAAATATATCAGTCGGCTTCTCAATTAACCGGTCGACCGGTTATTTCGCAGCACTTTTTTATACACATGCAGCATTATATAACTATTCCCCAGGAAATTTATAATTAGTTTTTGGTTCACTTAATGGTTAAGAGATTTTACATCGCTTTAGTGAATTTGAGTTCATATTACTTCCCATAATTGTTCCCAATAATTAGAGTAATAAAAATATTAAGTTACTAAGATGAAGGAAGGTGAGATGTAAGAACCACAAGTATGGTGTTCAGAGATGGCAACCCTCTCAAGTCTCAATACCCTAAACCATCAATTTTCCCAAATAATAATTTCTAATCACTAATAATAAAGAATAAAATCCCAAATTTACATATCATTCCAACATTTAATTTATGATTATAAGTTTGGAGATTTTTATATTTAAAGCATATTTTAAATAATTTTTCAAGTTAAAACCACAAATATATTACCTGCCTTCTCAATCAACCGGTTGACCGGTTATTTCGCAGCACTTTTCCATACACATGCAGCATTATATAATTATTCCACATCAAATTTATAACTAGTTTTTGGTTCATTTATTAATAGTTTAGAGATTTTATATCGCTTTAGTGAATTTGAATTCTTATTACTTCCCATAATTGCTCTCAATAATTAGAATTATAAAAATATTAAGTTACTAAGACGAATGAATGTAAGATGTACGAATCATAAGCATGGTGCTAAGAGAGGGTAACCCTCTCAAGTCTCAATATCCTAAACCAAACATTTCCCAAAATATTAATTTGTAATCATTAATAATAAAGAATCAAATCCAAAATTTACATATCATTCAAACATGTAATTTATGATTATAAGTTTGGAGATTTTTCTATTTAAAGCATATTTTAAATATTTTTTTAAGTTAACAGCACAAATATATCAGCCGGCTTCTTAATCAACTTGTCGACTGGTTATTTCGCAACACTTTTCCATACACATACAACATTATATAATTATTCCGCAACAAATTTAGAACTAGTTTTTGGTGCACTTAATGGTTTATAAATTTTAAATCGCTTTAGTGAATTTGAGTTCCTATTACTTCCCATAATTGTTCCCAATAATTATAATAATAAAAATATTAAGTTACTAAGACGAATAAATGTGAGATATAGGAATCACAAGTACGGTGCTAAGAGAGGGTATCCCTCTCAAGTCTCAATATCCTAAACCATCCATTACCTTAAATATTAATTTGTAATCACTAATAATAAAGAATCAAATCCCAAATTTACATATCATTCCAACATGTAATTTATTATTATAAGTTTGGAAAATTTTATGTTTAAAGTATATTTTAAATATTGTTTCAAGTTAAAACCACAAATATATCAGTCGGCTTTTCAATCAACCGGTCGACTGGTTTTTTCGCAACACTTTTTCATAAACATGCAGCATTTTATAACTATTCCGCAGCAAATTTATAACAAGTTTTTGGTTCACTTAATGGTTTAGAGATTTGAAATCGCTTTAGTTAATTTGAACTTCTATTACTTCCCATAATTGTTCCCAATAATTATAATAATAAAAATATTAACTTACTAAGACGAAGGAAGGTGAGATGTAGGATCCACAAGTATGGTGCTAAAAGAGGGTAACCCTCTCATGTCTCAATACCCTAAATCATCCATTTCCCCAAATATTAATTTATAATCACTAGTATTAAATAATCAAATCCCAAATTTACATATCATTCCAACATTTAATTTGTGATTATAAGTTTGGAGATTTTTATATTTAAATCATATTTTAAATATTTTTTCAAGTTAAAATTACAAATATATTAGTTGGCATCTCAATCAACCAGTCGACTGATTATTTCGCAACACTTTTTCATAAACATGCAACATTCTATAACTATTCCAAAACAAATTTATAACCAGTTTTTGATTCATTTAATGGTTTATAAATTTTAAATCACTTTAGTAAATTTGAGATCCTATTACTTCCCATAATTGTTCCCAATAATTAGAATAATAAAAATATTAAGAAATGTGAAATGTAGGAACCACAAGTTTGGTAGTAAGAGAGGGTAACACACTCAATAACCTAAACCCTAAACCATCCATTTCCCCAAATTGCAAATTTGTAATCACTAATATATATTATTCCAACATGTAATTTTTTAGTATACATTTAGATATTTTTAAATTTAAAACATATATTAAATATTTTGAAATTTCACTAATGTCAAAACGTTTTAATGATTGCAGTTTATGATATTCTGTACTCCACTTTCTTTGTTTTCCGCCCAAATGTTATGAACTTAAAATTTTAAAATTTCACTTCCCTCCCAATCACATCATACAAAACATTTAAACATATTTTGGGATTTAACATATTTATTTTTAATTACGTCTTTGTAATTTATTTTAGTTCTCTGAAATACAAATGATTTACTTATTGCATATTAATATTTATTAATTGGTAATCATGACAATTATGAACGAACAATGCAAGTAGTTAGTATAAAACTTGTTAATACCTTATAATTATTACCACTTGGGGTTCAACTCTATAAAATATTTTACATCAAATTTCGTAAGCTGATAACTTCCAATAAGAAATCTACTATTTTATGTAACACCACTTAACTCCATTACAATAACCGAATAAATCTTCGTAAATATATTACAATAAACGAATAAATCTTTATAAAGAAACCCTGTTATAAACAACTTGTTCCAACATATACAACAGTACTTTTGCAAAAATCTATGAACAAATCTCCCTCAGCTAGATATGCCCAAGTCAGAACCTACAAAAAAAATGAAACAAAACGAATATTATTATAAGAGTTAATATATAAAATAAAAAAGAAAAGGCAAAAGAACCGACCATTTCTATTATAAGTCCAATATAATAATTATTGTCAATCATAAAAAAAAAATCAATAAACAAAACACAAATCCAGATAATCCAAAAGAATCAACAAGATCAGAGTACCCTTAAAATTGATTACTAAGATCAATAAACAAAACCTAATCCCAGAGAAACCCAAAAAGAATAAGGGTCGGAGTATCCTATAAAATTGTGTTTGTGTATGTGTGTGTATATCACCTTCTTTTCTTTAACAGATGACATGCCTTCATTCAGTTGATGCTCCAAGTGTTTCAAGTTGAAGAATGGGTAAAAAGATAGGTCAGCTGAAAACAAACCTAATATCCATACAAGTCCACATCAGTACTCCCCACAACACATGTCACGCCCCAAATTCCTAGGACTCCGAAACCCGAGCCTAAGAGCTAAGAGAGTGAATGCGGAAGTAAAAAGAAATGAGAACCAACGACATTCAGTCAACAAACACCCATAAAGGGTTGCAATGAATGCCCAGATACCATGCTGTCACGCCCCTAAAGGGTGACGCAAGCCAAGCGACTACTAGAGTCAACAATAACAAAGAAGTACATGGAATAATAATGAGAATATACTCCATGCCAACACGAATACTAAAAACACAAGAATATCCTTAGATACAAACAGACACACTCTTAAATCCCTAAGACTCCCGAACTGGGACATCCAAGGAATCCAAGATGTGATCCTTAATACGAATGACCAACTAAGACATCATTAACCAAGAAAACACATGGGTTAATGATAGAAATGGTATATTTCATACCCAAATGGATAATAAACTAAGCAGCGGAATCTAACGAAAATCCGGCAGAGTTTCGTTTGTAAATGGAACATCCGGACAACCAAACACAACACAATAACTTGCCCAAAGCAATTCAATAATCACAATGGCTTCCAAGCCCCACATTCATCAATCTACTAGGGCCGAGGTAGTGGAAAGAAACCAAAACCCCTCCAAACCCTCTATAATCAACAAAGCCACAAATGCTCAAATAAAAATACAGAAAATCACCTAGCTGTGCAGAATAGATACAATACATCCTGAAAGAATAAAGACATGAAATGAATGATACATCAATAGGGATATGCCAACAGACTGGCTCCCAAAAGAAATACATGGCAAACCCATAACAAATGGGTAAGGAAAACTGAAAGCAGATACTTATCGTCCCCAAACCCAGTCGTGCCGCAACCGTAACCGCATCACCCAACGCAACTCCAAAACATGTAACAAGGAAACAAAAGAAAGCTGCCGTTGCACTGCATCCTGCTCATAGCCGTATGTTTCCTGCAACCTGGCGTGGAATACCAGGGGGCGAATGAAATTCCCCTGTGAGAAAATAAGCTCAGTGGGAAAAGATACTCTAACTACCACATCCTCTGGCAGTTTAGGTAATGCTAAACTATATAACAAGATATATATATAGCCCAACTAATCCCATCCACGCAAAACTCAAGGCACGCTCATATACTACCGTACGTAAGTATATAACGGGAATACATATATATACATATATATATATACAGGTATACATGTATAAGTATGCAACCTGAGTCTACAAGGTACAACTACGACTCATATTCCAAGTACCAAAACCGGTAGTCTACACTACTCTCATCAACATATACTAAGTGCACAACTTCTGAGTCAAACCTCACAAATCATCAATTACTCACAACACAAATCAGAAGATCCAATAGAGGAGATCACACTCACCTCTAATATCCACAGGAAACAAAATCCACCACTAGTACCAAGGAAGGCTCAAATCCCACACCCCGATAACACAGGAAGGAAAACACCCACGTCCTTGCGTACTAACACAATCGTCATCAATACATATATATATATATAATATATATATAACAAATCTCATCTCTCTCCTAGAGTAAGTCTGTACCTCAAGGATGGGATCACCCCATCATCTCACTATGCGAAAACCTCAATGCTATCTCCAACAAGTCAATAAGTCACCAACAGGATAAATCCATCACTAACACTTGCACTATAAGCTACAAAACCACCCGATCAATTCACTAAGAGTACAAGAACTCAACTCCCAAGAACGACCACTTAAGGGTCACCAAAACGAAGCAAAGGAAAAGAGTTCCCAATGCTAACCAACAGATAACCAAGACAACAACGTCAAGGTTAAGAATACCCAAACAAGGAAAGAACACCACAAGTGAACAAAGAAAGAACACCAAAAGTGAACAAGGAAACCAAAAACGAATGACCGAGAGTGGAAGTAATAAAAAGATGAATCCCAGAGATTCAATAGTTTTTAAGAAAAATGTTTTCAAACTCGAACCGATCCATTTGGCATCCATGCCCCTAACGTAAGAAAAACTCAAATCACCTAGGTGGTGAAACCAATAACCCAGAAAAGAGAAAGGCAACACTATATGTGTGCACTGAACAACGACAAGCCTCAAAACCGAGACTTAAAAAAAATGATCGGAAGCAAAGGTGAAACAATGGAACACCTTTCAAAACTCTACAAGTCGAGGTTTTGAGAAAGAAGTCTCGTAACCTCAGAATCCCAAGAAAAGTAATAAATTAGTTTTCTTTTAGAAAATCACACAGTAGAAATGACCGTCTTGCCCCCGGTCTCCGTCAGTTGCCATCACCGGCTTTTAAAAGTTGAAATCTTTTCAAAGAAGATCCTAAGATCATTTTATAAGGTATTAAAACTTTTCATTTCTACGGGGGTAGGCGAAAACGGGTTTTTCCCTTTAAATACAAGAGTTTACTTCAAAACTTAGGAAACACCGTTTTCGAAATGACAGCCAATAAGAGAAAACACAACTCCATATAATCAAATGACAACACCAGGAAAAGGTTCGGCACCACGCCGTAACCGACAACTCAAGGAATAACATACAAGTCAACGACCACGTACTAGTGTACAAAACACAGTACAAGAAATGCTTAGGGGAATGAACTGAGCATTATAAACCACGCTACAGTACCCTAAGTACTTAATAGAACTCACCTCAACCATAACCTCTTATCTCCCAATCAAAATCTCAGTTACAATTGATAACATATTCCTCAAAAGTGAAAGGTACCTAAAGGTCCATACTACAACTCACAATCTCATCACCCGCCTTCTCGAAGGCCCCAAATCATAACTGATACTAAAATCAATCTCGGATCTCAAATCTCTAACAAGTCACACAGCCAACCAAAATCACCAAACTACTAACCATAATCACAAGACTACTAACCACAGTCACAAGACTGCTAACCACGATCACAAGGCTACTAACCATAATCACAAGGCTACTAACCACAATTACAAAATTTTTAACCACATTCTCTAAGGCATTACTCCACATCAACTCAACCTCAATTCTACAATCCATCTCTAACTTCAACTAACCACAGAAGTCGCCAGACCAATATACTTAACCTCCCCTACGGGCACAAAAGTATACAACACAAGTATAAGGATATACGCCTCGTTTATAGTTTAATAATTACTGCTTTTAATTCCCGTTTTCACATTTATCACTTTCAACTGAGCATTTTATAAAATGAATTCATTTTGCATATTCATAAATAATCATGCTCCAACATATATATATATACATATCAATAAATCACATGATGATATGCAACGTGTCACGCCCCAAATTTCCTAGGACTCCGAAACCCGAGCCTAAGAGCTAAGGGAGTGAATGCGGAAGTAAAAAGAAACGAGAACAAGTGACCTTCAATCATTAAACACCCACAAAAGGGTAAAATGGTCATCACAGGGATAAAGTAGTGATTCCAAGGTATAAATACAAGGTTTGGACCTAAAAGGATTTATAGGGACAAACGGAATAGAAATCCAAGGTGTGAGGTGAAAACTACAACGTTTTGAAATCGGCATTCCTACGTTTAGAGTCAGAAATCTACTGTCAACTTCAATCGACCATTTAGCCCTCAAAAACGACTCAAATGAGGCGCTTCAAAAGCCTAACATCAAGATCTTTAAGTCAGCTTTCTAAAAAGATAAAGAACACCTCAATCCGACACCCGTAGCTCGAGATATGAGCGAAATAGTGGAACAGGTCAGAGCAGGGCTGAACCACCCAGTCGACTGGCTGATGACCCAGTCGACTGACTGAGGACCCAGTCGACTGGCTAAGGACCCAGTCGACTGGCTGAACCCGAGACCTCCAGTTTTGAAGAAAAATGAGGACCCAGTCGACTGGCTAAGGACCCAGTCGACTGGCTGAACAAGTGACCTCCAGTTTTGAAGAAAAATGAGGACCCAGTCGACTGGCTAAGGACCCAGTCGACTGGCTGAACCAGTGACCTCCAGTTTTGAAGAAAAATTTTCCTCCGTTACACCCAGTCGACTGCCCGAAAGGGGCCAGTCGACTGCCTAGACCAGAAAACCTCACAATTGACTCCCATACAGCTCTAAACACTTAGGAACATACAAGAAAGATCTAAACTTGTTCTTGAGACTCTAGAAATGAGGAAAAGTCCCCTAACTTAGGAATGAGAAGAAAAATGGTTATTTTTATCAAGACGCTTCATAAAAATCCGTAAAAATAATCGTCTTGCCCCCGGTCTCCGTTTTAACGACCACCGATTTGTAAAGCTCAAAATATTCTTAATATGAGTTTAAAATCATTTCTAAAACAAGAAATTTCATCGGGGCCACGGGGGTAGGCGAAAACGGGCTTTTCCATTTAAATCGAAAAGGGTTGGTTTGAAAACCTAGAAAAACGCCGTTTCGGCCAAATACCTAATACACATATTTCATGGCAACTAATTCATTTCACATTCACAAATCCAAGGAGAAGATTCAATAAATACATTTAAAGCGCTCTAAGGCGAAACATGTTATAGTTTTACATTTCAAGCACCGGAGTGCTCCCAAAAGAATAAAGTCCCCGCGCATAGCGCTCCAAGGGATGTACATCAATTTAAGCTACCCGACTAACATACTAGCCGGCAAAAGAGTAGGTTTAACTTAATTGAAGCATTAAACAAAATAAGCACATGTCTACAATGTCTATCAAGGCTCTACAAAAGTACTCCGCCTCCATATGCGCAAAAAGGACGGAACCAACACCGAGTCTCTACCGGAAGACTACGGGCCTCCCAAATGGGAATCATCACCTGAAAAAAATGTATATAACGTGGGGTGAGCTCACTAGCCCAGTAGAGGAAGCGTCATTGCCTCAATCTCTGTAGTCCGAGTGGTACAACCCACCCAAGGTGCATGCAACTAGTCCTAGGCCGGTCTCTTGTTCCACATGGCTCTCACGCCAATCCGGAACCCCATCAAACCCCAACAATCAAGCTCCCCAACATGCTCACAACATAATTTATCACAATTATAACATGCTTTCATTATTAAAATCACAATCACATATGTATAATAATTAAGATGGAAGGTGACCGACACCCCCATTACACGCACACAAAAACACACCCTTCCCAAGGATGAACGGATCATTCTCCACCATTCCCCTGAGGATACAAGCTCACTAGGGAATAGTAGACTCATCGAACCGTCATTCCCAAGTGCTTTTGACACTTACACTTTTAATGGGAAGACGTGCTCCACGACCTAGTCGCGCACATAGGGCCTTGGACGATATGTCCTCCCCCTATCGTCTGCGTTTCTCAGCTTTTTAGTTATGTGGGAGCAAGAAGCACCCCCTGGCCAGTTGTTTCGACGATCCAAACACAAGACGACTCCCACAAAATTTACGCAAAATGTAGGAACCAATACCCACATTTTCACACTACGTGGCACACTCAACGGAAATCAAGGTTCACAATTTCCATCACAATACATACTCATTCCTTCATGCAATATATATTGTAATCAATTTAACATCATGCTCATATTTCACAATTTTAAGCAATAAACACAATAAGCATAAAAATCACATACTCATGCTTTTCAAGGGGCCTAGTTCTTCGTCTAAGTTGTCAAGACTCACTCGCATATATATATTCGGCATATATACACATAGACGCACACACCCTCGTACACAAACTAAAGTAACTCATTTTTCCCCTACCTCAATTCCAAGCAATTTATAAGCAATAGGTGCAAGCAATCCGTCCAAGACGCCAACAACAATCGAGTCAAGAATTTCCAAGAGAGCTTCAAGGAGGTGATTTTCGGAAATTTGAGTAAAAGGTCTCCCAAGCCTTCAAGCAACATTAAAACAAATATGGATTCTTAACTAGTGATTCTTAATAGCAACAACCGATTAAAAATCAAGAATTCAAAGTAAAGCTAAAAACCCCAAAATGGCTAAACTAGGTTTCATGGAAAATAATTCAAAGGAGTTGGAATTTGTGAACTCACCAATGAGTTCTTCCCAAAACGAAATTAGAATTCACCACAAGCCAATTCACTTGATGGTTGGAGACAACTCATAACCTTCCACAAGAATGAACAATGGAAGAGCAAAAATTCAATACTAGCACATGAATTTCTAGAATTTGGAAGTTAGGATTTCCTACAACAAAACCTTAGAAAAGGAGAGAAAACTCACCACTATGAGCTCAAGAACACCACACCAAGAGACCACCCCAAGTGTTCACCATCCATTAAGCATGAAGAGTAGGAGAGAGCAAAACTTGAAGCCAAATTTCCAAGGAGGACATGGTGGCCGAAATTTAGGGTGTAGAGAATTGTGTGTGTAAAGAGTGTGTGTTCTTGGTGAGAAATGAGAGAGAAGAAGACAATGATAGAGTTAGAGATAGGGTTGGTGTGTAGAGAATCTCATCCAAGGGCTAGAAATGAAGATGGCAAGATAGCTTTGATCCAAGGGCTATAATGATGACAACATTAAAGGTAGTGGTGAAATGTCCAAGTTACCCACCCCTTTATCACTTATTCACAACCCTTGCCATTATGAACCAATTTTACAATTTTGTCCAAGTCTTCTACACAACTACAATATTGCCACTCATCATCTTCCCAACACTTAATAATTAAATCTCTACAAAAACCCACTAACTCAATACATGTAAATTTTCTAATTTACCATTTGAAGCTTATTTATTTTTCCCAACATTTCAATATTTTCAATTATTCACGTAAGCATATAAACATGTTAGACACATAAGCACATACGCACTTAATTGTTTAATAAATAAATAATAATCAATAAATAAATAAATAAATAAAATTTTAAATTAGCACATAAAAATATCGGACGTTACACAACACACCGTACTCACAGACCGCTTGTGGTACACACACACAAAAACACACCCTTCCCAAGGGTACTGGATCATTCTCTACCATTCCCCTGAGGATACAAGCTCACTAAGACGTCCACCACGACCCAGCCGTGAACATAGGGCCTTGGACTATGTGTCCTCCCCCTATATCGTCTCAATTTCTCAGAAGATTAGTTCCGCGGGAAGCGAGAAGCACCCCCTGGCCAGTTGTCACGACGATCCAAACACAAACGTCTACTCGTGCACCACGCACAAAGGAAGTAGACCACACCAAATGAATCTCTCTGCAATTGGTGAAATCATGCAATACATGCACCAACACCCATGTCTCACAATACATGGTGTACACAAATAAATCATGTCCAACATAAATATGTAATGCACCATATTTATGAAAATACCCACATGGTAATATCAACATAAATCTCAATTCTCTGTACATGCTTTTAAAAATATATTAAAGCATTTAAATCATGAGAAAATAGATTCATATTCTAAACAATATATTTTCTTTAATTCTTTAGAAAATATTTCAATTTCAATTAACATGTCTTTTTAAAATAATTTAAACAGATCATCCACGTAATAAAAGGGGACCTAGAATAGCGTCTAAGTCTCTCACGTCCAACGTTTACAAAATCTTCTAGCTCATTTAATTCTCAAGAGAATTTCTAAGCCGCATATTCCTATTCAATTAAAATAGGAATTAATATAATCACATAGGGAATAATTTAATTAATTTTCTTAAATTAATCCCTAAGTCCAATTCCGATTCTAAACGAATTATAGATATTTAAATTAGCGATTTAAAATATCTATATTAAATTAAATAAGGGTTTTACACCCCTAAACTACTTCAATAATGCGGAGTGAGAAATATAATTTCCCACCTAATTTATACGTTACCGAACAGTCCGAACAGCACAGTACCGGCGCCCGAATATAAAGCCCGCCGACCAAAATCGTCCAAAAACTATTTCGAATATATCGAAATGTCCGTCTCGACAACCTATACGATATATACGAAGCCCATTAATAATCAGTTAATTAATTGGGTTAAATCTAAAATACCCCAAACGAAAACTAAAACCTATAAATGCGATTTCCGAGCTAACCATTCATCCTAAAATCACGAAATTAATATATGACGAATACTACATAGGCACGAAACTACTCACCGAAAATTGGCTCAAACCGATCACCGGAAGGTTGCCGAAAAATTGGCCGAAGCCCAGCCGAAGCTCCCTGGTGCGTCGTCCTGCGCGAACCAGCGCCACCCTGCGCCGCCGCCTGGCCCAACCGACGACCACCATGGGTCGCCGCCAGCCAAGGTCGCCGCTGTCGTCCACAGCCCAGCAGCTCCGTCTGCAACGCACCGCCATTGCCGCTGCTACATCAGCGGCGGACCACCATGGTCGCGCCTCTCCGTCCGATTTTTTTTTTCTCTCTCTCTCTCTCTCTCGCCGGCGGCAACCCGTTGATGGAGGTGGAGGAGTGCAGCCGTGTTGCGCCAAGAAGAGAGAATGAAGAGGATATGCGGGGGTGGTTGTGCGTGAAGGAGAGATGGAGTGTAACAGATATGTATGTATGTATATATACATATATGCCCTAATTGCAAAAGCAACCCTTTAATTATCCTTAATTACGAAATGACCCCACTTCAATGATATATATATATAATTAAATATATATATATATATATATATATATATATATAATGAATCCCAACAATTACCGGAAGCCTCCAATTAATATCGTGTAACCCCGAAAGTCCACGGGACGCCAAATAACCAAATTAGTCCGAAAGAAATATACCGGTTTAGGAATCCAACAACCGGAACACCGAGAAAATAATTTAATACTCTTCACACCGGTTCCGTAAAAGTACTAATACCGTAACCGAAATAATCGAAACGATATCGTGTAGACGAGAATAAGAATTCGCGTAGTCAAAGAAAAACCGTAAAGTCATACAGTCGACTTTAAAACTAAACGCGAAAAATTTACAGGTACCAAATACCAAGAATAAACAATACGTCAATAACAAGTGACGTCATTACCGAAATTAAATTAGAATTAATTTCAGTAAAAAGAGAAAGTAACACGGGGTGTTACAACACACTCCAATGCAATGCCATTTGCATGATCCTCAACACTGATGTCTATGCCATGCTGAAAAATGTCAATATCCCATAAAAATTAATACCGGACAACAATTACCTTACAACAATATACAACATGTTCTATACATTATTTGGATCCTTCACCCATTTGAGGGGGTGGTTGAAGGTTGCTAGATAGCACACCTATACTCCTAAGAACCCACCAATTTGTTAACAACTAGACAAGATTTGCTAGCTTACTCTGAACCAAATCACACCATTTTTTATTTAATGAGTTTGAAAGAGAGACACTTCACCTTCTCACCACTCATAAATAGATTAAAATAAGGAAGATGTCACCATCGAACCACCCCATTAGTTTCAGCTTAACCCCAAATCAACTAAACAACTGGAAAAATGCAAAATAACAATACTGCTTAAGTTTTATCTAGTAACATTTGGAGTGAGTTCTTTATGATTCATTTTCACACTAAAACTGATCACTTCTAGTAATAATAACTTGCATTTAATACAAATATTATATGATGAAAGTCCCTATCCCCAAACCTATTCAACAATTAGGCAAACAAACAAGCCACCTCCTCTCTTACAGCTTGCTCGCAAAGAAGTAGCACCAAAAACTTATTTCAACTATCAAGTTACATGCTCTCTTCAACAATTATCACATGCAAAGTATCAAATTTCTTTCGAGTAATCCATTAAACCTTGCCTCTATGTATTGGCAACTTGTAAATTTCATATTAGAAGCAATGATTTTTTTCCCTTACTTCTTAAAAAAAAAATATCTTTTCACTCTCCAAAGCCAGTAGTATAAGAGCTTGAATAGAGTACCAAGCTGCAACATGCTCACAAATTTCAAACTCTCGCCGACCCTCTTGGCCATCAATGTTGGCATTTGATTATCCATCGGTACCAGAGGCGGAGCTGAAATCAGGCATTCAATCTAACATCGACAACTAGGGGGAACTACACATTGAATCCAATAAGCGAGATGATAATTGAGGTGAATCAATTGCTCGAAGGCAAATACATATACAATGTGTAGGGGTTCGGATTTATTAAATGATATGAAGATAGTTTATACACAAGTTCGTCAGTCCAATAATAATGCTGATGCCTTTATTGCTTTTGATTGTTTTTCAGAACAATGAAAGAGAAATATAAGAGATAATAGCAGTTACAAATGATTTGCGAAATACTTTCTCTCTCTAGAAATTCATCTCCCTTGATCTCAAAAGTTCCTCCTTAACTGAATCCTTGACCCTCTATTTATAGGCGCGGGTTTAGGCATAAATTACTGCCACGTCATCATGTTCATCCGCGAGGTAGATCCGCACTTTAGCCTCCATAATCTTATCCAAGTCGCGGTTTGTTCAATCCGCGACAAAACCAATCCGCGATCAAGTACATTACTGATCCGTGGATTCCTTTATTTGCTTGTTATAGTTTTCCTAGGTCATGTCCTTTTATGCATATTTTCCTTTTACATGACTCTGAGCGTTACTTGACACATTCTAGGTACTTTACTTTGAGTGATTTTGACAAATAAGGTCGTGACCCACTATTCATCATCCCAAAGCATTTCCCTAGGCCAGTCAAAATAACACTCCCTACGCGATAAGCTTATAGGGTCGCGAAGATTGACTTTTGGCTATGACCCCCTTTGTCAATCCTCAATGATCACCTCTTCGTAGAGTGTTTATCGCGTGCTTGATCTCATTCAGAGATACCCTGGAGTCGCGGAATACAATTCGCGGCTCCCCTATTGGCCATTTCCAACTTTCCTTTGTTGTATGCTTTGGATTCGCGGATCAAATCAATGCGAATCCCCCTTTACACAATGAATCGAACCCACATGGAGAGTTAGGGTTTAGAGATCTTGGAAGATTTGGAATTTTGGATGTAAAATCAAAGAAGATTGTGCAATTGTGTAATTTTTGAGCTGTAGATTAGACTGATATATATATAAAGAGAGAAAGAGGAGAAATTTAAATTATGCAATTTCTCCCATGTCCAAATTAAAAGCAGGATATGCATATATATATATATATATATATATATATATATATATATATATATATATATATATATAGATCGTTTTAAAATTGCCTCAAAATATAACAAAATATGTGTTGATCTGTATGCTTATATACACATATACACACATAACTGCCCACATCTATATATGCACACACACACACACACAAAATTACACATAAACTTACTGTCCAATTGTAGCTAAATCCATATAAACTTTTAATTTTTGTACACACAATCAAAGAAAACAAGAAAAAATTTTGATCGTAAAGAAGAAGAAACCCTATAAATCATAGATTGATGAGATTTACCTGTAATCATACTCCATTTTCGGTATTTTCCAAGTTCTGATCATTCACCTTGAAGATCTTGGAAACCCTATGACAACGTTGACAGAGAGAAGATGATATATTTTTTATCTGTATGCTTATATACACATATACACACATAACTGCCCAAATCTATATATGCATACACACACACAAAATTACACACAAACTTACTGTCCAATTGCAGCTAAATCCACGGAAACTTTTAATTTTTGTACACACAATCAAAGAAAACAAGAAAAAATTTGATCATAAAGAAGAAGAAACCCTAGAAATCATAGATTGATGATATTTACCTGTAATCATACTCCATTTTCGGTTTTCTCCAAGTTTTGATCATTCAGCTTGAAGATTTTGGAAACCCTATGACAACATTGACAGAGAGAAGATGATATATTTTTGAGTTTTAAGGTTGAAAGAGAGAGGATGAAATATTTTGGTTGGAGTTTTAGGGTTTACATGGAGAAGATAAATGTGAGCCGGTTACAGTTGGAAGACATCCGCTTATTTACTTGCAATTGGGCTGTTAGACGGGGCTTAAATGAACGTTGTTAAATTTGCAACCCAAAATGGTGTCATTTTTTGCTTATTTTCGCAGCAATTATTGTAGAGGATCCGAACCCCTTTTGGTGGATATAGGTTATAACATTGTGCGACAAGGTTAAAGAGAATTTAATGGATGCATGAGAATAACGATCATGTATAAAATTTTCTTTTTCTTCTTTTTCACATTTTGTACCATTTATTTATATATTTGTAGTATATGAATGAATCTAAAAACCAATTTTCACAATGACAATGTTATATATATATGTAGGTTATAACATTGACATATTATATATTTATTTAATATATATATATATATTAAATAAGGAGAAATGTCCCTCTAGTTGAGATAAACATGAATGTTACAATATACATGAAATTAAATATTTTTTATAAATATATTTTTTTCTATTGTATGATGAAATTAATGTATTTTTATATTGAGATTTTTGTTTAATTGAATTTCAGTGCTAAAATTTGAGCCAATAAAGGTGAGAAAATTAAGAATTTTAATTTAATTTAATTTAACAATGAAAAAAAGTCAAAAGACAACACCACCTTGAATATTAATAACAAAAAAGAAGATGGAGATAATGAGTGCGTTTGGATACCAGTATTTTTGTTTTTGTTTTTTTCCTCTTGAAAATCAAAACTCTTTTTGTTTTTGTATTTAGGGTAGTCCGGATACAAAAACATGTTTGGTTCGAAATTTTATCCGAAACATTTTCGGGAAAAAAATATAAAAACACGTTTGGCAGACCTTGTTTTTTCAGAAAATCTGAGAACAGAAATAGAAAAACACGTTAGGCAGCGTCTATGTTTTCTGGATTTTTTAGAACAGAAACAGAAAAACACGTTTGGCAAGTTGAATTTTTTTTTTTAAAAAAAAGTTTACTAAAAAATTGATTATTAATAGTTTTTATTATTATTGTTATAGAATTATGTTTAGATATTGATTTTGATAAAATTAATACCAATAAATATATGATGGCATAAAAAATATTGACACGCTTATACATATAAATACCCAAAATATTCTACATATATATTACCCCATAAATGTCAACAATATTTTACAACATCATCTCATACGACTAGGTTCTCTTCATTTCAGTACAATAACAAGAAATACAATTAAAAGGAGAATGCACATAAGAACCAACAACGAACTGAGGTAGATACAACCAGCATATAACATGTACTTTTGCCGATTCTGTTCATGTTGTAAATCGGAAACAACATTGCCCAAATCATTGTTACTATCCTCTAGTTCATGATTGATTTGATGTTCGACATTTAGTCTATCCAGCCATATAAAACAATCACGGTGATCCTACAATTGCACATGAAATGAGACCAATTATAAACTTCAAAATATATAATTGAAATTTTGAGATATATGGTAACCTTAAATCATACCTCCCAATCTAGACATTGGTAGAAGTATCGTCCATAATTCGCCTTTGTGTGGGCCTGATAAAGAATCATCGGTCCCTTGCCACAATAACAAGGAGGCCTATGGCCATGAACTCCGTACATGTCTATTTATTTATTTTTTCATAATCCATCAGAAATTATATTAGAGTCATCCAGTACTAGTAAAGTAAGAAAAATAAATGGATCACATAAATATGGTACATGCTACAAATACGAAGAGTCATACAAAATAACATATCCTAAGCGCGTCGATTAGCCCAAACGGCCTCAGCTATATTATTGCGAAACGCCTGCATATATTGGGTGCCGAGTTGACCTTGTAATACCTCGACATCATCATCATCATTTTCATCAGCCCCATCCCCTTCACCCGAACTCTCGAATTCTCTCCCATAAAATATGTTATCCGATTATCCAAGTATCCTTATGTAGTTGTGTAGAGCACAACAAGACATGACAATTTGAACTTGAGTGGGAAAGTTGTACGGACGCATTAGCCTAAGCATTGGAAACCGTTGCTTAAGCATGCCAAAGCACCTCTCAATTACATTTCGCAGTGAGGAATGTATGTAATTGAACATTTCTTATTTCCCTGGAAACCTGGTAACTGTCTGAAATTTGGGCAAGTGATATCGTTGTCCTCAATATGGGGCTAGAAATCCCGGTTGATTGGCATAACCGGAATCGACCAAATAATATTTTCCTATTTATAGAATAAAATTCAATAGAATAGAATAGGATACTAAATTATCATTTGAAATAAACACACCATATATTTTTTAAACATATGTATTTACCTGGTGGCGGTTTAGGAAACATCCATTCCTCCCTCGCAAGACATTCGTTTAGTATTCGGGAATCATTAGCCAACCCTTCCCATCCTGCTATGACATAAGTAAATAACATATCAAATGAACAACATGCCATAACATTCTGGCATGTATATACCCTATCGGCTCTTCTATATGTATATACCCTATCGGCTTCTATATGGGCAGGCACATGGGTGCCGTCTATTGCACCCACAACATTCATGAACCGGTGGAACCTCGCCCCTTTGTTCAAAATATGTTGAGAAGGTCCAGTCATGTCAGGAGGGACAATGAGTTCATTCCCAAAAAGTCGTACCACTCGAATTACCCTGTGTATGTGCCGGTTTATTGTTTCAGTTGAATGTTGAAATCTTTCAGCTACTACCCGGTTCATTTTTGTATGGCTTAGGGTTTGTAAGAAAATCGCAACTTGTTCAATTACTAATACGCTCCTAGTATCAGTTAACCCTAATTCCTTTAACTTGTCACATAATTTATCGAAAGCAAATGGTTGCATCAGCAAGTTTTCATGACATCTATCAGGATGCCCATGTAGTAACTCTTTAACATAATCAGAACCTCTCAACATCGAAGTCTTACATGGAACTCGTTCATAATCCATCTCTTGCATATACTCTTCCATCATTAAGCACATTGCATGACAACTATGTTCTTCTTTAGAGTCGTCATTAACATAAGGTACTAACACCTGCCAATAGGAGTTCAACAGGTAGTGTTGTTCATCGCTCATATTGTTCTTGATTTACCTACTAACAACAACACTAATTAATAATGAGTAGAATAATTCTAAAAAATATGACATTAAAAACTTTTAAACAAGTCATCATTAAGAAAATCATAAAAAAACACACGGGACTACAATTATCCAAGTAACACACTACAGGGATCTAAATAAATCCAAACTACAGTCATGCAAATAACAGCATCACAGTACAGTCATCCAAATAACACAGAACATAGATAATCCTAAGGAAGATTGTTGGCCCAAGCAATTTTCTTATCCTCTGCAAGGGTAATAAAGAAATGTTGGAATGCCTCAGATTTCTCCAATGCAATCACTGCCTTAGCATATTGCTTACTACCTACACCCTCCAGGTTCCCTAAGATTTCAACACATTGCATAAACTGATTGTACGTGTTCTTAGGGGGGGAGTTGACCTCATCATTTTGACCAGTCTGAGGTTCCACAGTTGGAGTTGACCTTGTAGCAGAGTTGTTAAAGACACTAACGATAGTCTGGGTTGATTTATCTAATTTCTCATATCTTGCAAGTGATGTCTCTTTAATGACATTCATGAAATCATACACGACTTTAATAAAATGTCCATCCTTCATTTTCTTGCATTTTGGGCCTGCAGACCGCACAAAGTCGTCAGTATCAATCTCATCATCTACTGGGCGGGTGGAGGACTGGTTCAGATTCCAGTCTCATAGTGGAAGGTATGGCAAAGTCACCCGTAGCTTCACCGTATTCATCTATGACGCTCCATTGTCTATGGTATATGAATGGCTTATCCTTAAATTTGCTCTTGATCCCGAAAATTTTCTTCCAAAAAAATAAAATTTAATTATTAGTTCGGAGATAATAATAATTCACCATATTCAATTGAGACAATGATATGATTTTTCATATTACTATGTACCTTATCCAAATTGTCCCAAAGTTCAGGCTCCATGGTCACCAACCCAACAGTAGGGTCAAAACCAACTCCTGTGTTATCCTTCACCCTTTTAAACTTCCTCCAATGAGGTCTTTCCCTATTGAATTTGGACTTAATTTTCTGACCCAAATACTCATTTCCAAACTCAGCTTGCATGGCATTTGTCACATTATCCCAACCTGTTTTGGAAAAAGTACCCTTTCTAGTCCCATGACCAAGATTGACATGGTCTTCCAATAGATTCAACAACATCTCATATTGAGGTTTACGCCATAATTTACTATCATCTCCCACTCCCCCAGGCGTACTTTCAGTCTCAGTAGCTTGTGAAACATTGTTATCCATCTACATTTACACAAGTAGAGAGTATCGTTATTTGTTCAGGGTTTAGAGGAACGGAACAATGCTAAAGTATTATCCTTCTATTTACCAAATTTTCATGTTCACAGTTCAACCAAACTATGTATGTATATGAAGGGAGAATGAATCCTAGGAAAATGATAATAGATCAACAACTTCAATCCTATCAAGACTTAAAAACACAAAACACATGCCAACACAAAAACTAAGGTCTTAAAATATTTATATGTGATTACCCTTCAAATATCACCAGATCTTATAAATAAGAACAGTTACGACTAATATATACATATATACCAACAATCAAGCCTAAATCGAAAAAAAATTATAGTCTAACAGTTAAGACTAGGATCCATATTTAAGATCCAGACCCACATACACAACTATCAAAGAAGAGAGACAATTTAAGGGATCTAAATATGTTTGCTAATCAAATATTAACAGATTTCATAAATAAAAAGATTTTGAGCAATGCATACATATCAAGCAAGCAAATACTTCTACTACTATGATTTAACGCTCGATCAATAGAAAATATTTTACAAAGAATAACAATAATGACAATTTCAACAAAAATATATCACCTCTATAACAATGAGTTTAAACAATACACATAAATACAGAAGGAAAACGAAATGCTTTTAAGAACAACCCGCACACACACAATTCAAAGACTGCATTCAAGAGATTTATATGTTTTCTAATCAATTATCAACATATCTGATGAATTTAAACGATTTCGAGTATAACCATATAACCAAAACTATATCCAACCACTCAGATAAAAAAAGAGAAAATGAAAAAGAAATAAACAAGCATTCAATTGGCGGTACTACACACATATACAGACACATACACACACATACATACACACAGCTATACACACAAAGGCACGAAAATTAGGGATTTTTCTCACACAGACGTACATCCCCACGAAAAAATCGCCAATTTTTTTTACTCCAACAACAAAAATTGACAGATTCGTTCACAACCACTTCAATATAAGTAGATAAAGAGGCAAACCTGACTCGAAATCGATAAGGATCGCCTATTGAGCACTACCAGCTGAATCCCACGCCCTCCAATGGAAGCCCGACCCTCGCGTCTCTGACAAAACCCTAGATCCAACAAAAGTAACTCAAGGTAGTTTGATATCAGACCTTCATGGCCTGTTCTTGAGTTTCCTCTTGCGAATCGCCAGAAAACCCCAGGGATAAGGGCGTCGGCGCAAAGAGATGAAGATGTTTTTGAGGAGAGTTTTTGAGGAGTGTTTTGGATTTTAATTTTCAAACCCAAATAACGATTTTTTTTTGTTTTGTGTATTGTACAGTTAAAAAACACCAAAAATAATAAAAAGTTGTACTTGAAATTGGGTCAATTTTGGGGGTAATTTTTGTACTGTGCCAGAGAATGAAAATGCCTTATTTCTTTGCCAAACAGGTTTTTGTTCTTAAATTGGGTGAACAGTAAAAAAACAATACATAAAATAAGCTATCCAAACGCACCCAATATCTTTCCCTAATAAATAGTGAATTCTATTGTGTTGCGTTTGGTTAGAAAGAACTGGCTAGAAACGAAAAGAAAGGAAAATTTTTGAATTTTTTTGGGTGTTTGGTTAGATGGAAAAGGAAAATTTTGAGGAAAATAATTTTCTTGCATCCTCTTGTTTTCCTCAAAACGTTTTTCCCAAAAAACATAAGAAAATTTCAGTTTCCTGTGAAAGTTGAAAACATACATTTCAATTTCCCCTTATACCTTTATTTATAAGGTTTGATTGTTTATAGAATTCTATCAAATTTGAATATAACAACAATTTTGAAGATGTATGGTTAAAAACAAATTACTCACCTAATATTTAAATTTTTATTTCATTATGTATATTAAAGCAAGCCTCTAAATTTAATGTTATAAATATTATAAGACTTTTCTCTTATATAACAAATTAGAACGAACTTATAAATTATATTTTTATTTTTCATTATTTATTTCTTTACTATTATTAAGTGATAGAATAAAAAAATGTTGTGTATATGAAGAAAATTATATTTAATACAAATAAATTTATTTTTAAGTACATAAAATTATGAGGGTAGTTTTGGTATGTAAATCATTTTATTTTCACTTTCTTGCTATCTAAACTAACAAAACACTATTTTCTTGCTAACTAAATAGATACTAGAAACTTGATTTTTTTTTTCTTTCACTTTCACTTTCCATCATATTTTTATCTAACCAAACGCACCTTTGGTAAAAAAATTTAGGTTCTTTTGTTTGGATTGGCATTGATTTTTCTTGTTTTGACTCACTTTTTAGTTAACTATAGAGATTCTTTTGTATATTTGCTACTTGTTGGTTATTTTATTCTTTATCTAACTTAGTGTTAGTTTGGCAACCGGAGCGGTACGGTGTTGGTTTTTGGTTTTGGTTTGAGTTGGGTTGGATTGAATTGGGTTTGGTGTTGTTTTATTCTGAATTGAAATCATATTTGGTGCTGATGGTTTTGGTGTGAGAAAAAGTAATGTTGAACCAAACCATGTTTGGTAGAGTTGGTATGGACTGAAATTCTGAAACCAAATCATATTTGGTAGCTTGGAATAGTTTGACATTTTATTTATTTATAATAACTTTTTGTAAATATATATGTTTTAAAAAATAAAATATATAGATAAAAATACATTTCAAAAATATATATATAATTAAAAATATAAATTTCAAATATATATATATATATATATATATATATATAACATTCGAAAAAATATATAAAATTTGAAAAATATATAAAAATTTAAATATATATTGTTTATATATTGTTTTCGAATTTTATATATTCTTTTCGACTTTTATATATTTGTTCTGAAAGTTTACCCTAGTTTGCCTTAATTGTACAACTATAATTGAGTAAACAATATTCGATTTTGGAGTCCTTTATCTTTTAGCCGAACAGTCATAAATATGGTGTCTAAGGGCATATATATGTAAATTATAACCATCCATGTTTTAAAATTGATATTCAAATTAATATTTATTTATAATATTTTTATTATTATTTATTTGTTTACTTTATTTATTATTTTTAAATATTTATTACTCAATTTTATTTATTATTAATTGTATTCTATTATTTGATAACTTTTATTTAGTTATTTAATATAATTAAATATTGTTTTTAATTAAATAAATATATATGTATATGGTTTGGAGAATTGAAGTTGATTTGCTTGAATAGTACCACATCATCCCAAAACCATGTCTAGAGATGATGTGAAAATACACCATTTGGTACCAATTTGGCACACCATTTTTTTGTACCATTCAACCATCCCATACCAACCAAATATGGTTTGGGTTATAATTCACATTCCACACCAAATATTTGACACCAACTCCATCTACCAAACATGCACTTACTTGCTTGGACAATTATAACTCTTAGGCCCCATTTGGTAACCGGTTTGTTCCGGTTACTTTTGGTCTGGTCTGGGTGATATTTTGAAATTCTGTTTTTGGTAAGCGGTCTGGTCTGATGATCTTGGTCAAAGGAAACTGGAACCAGACCATGTTTAACAAACTGTCTGGTTCCAAACTTCTTTGAACCAAACCCTGTTTGACAAACTGGTCTGATCTTAAATTTCTAGTAAACTGTGAAAAAATTGAATATACTTTATATGATGTAATAACCTTAAAACCCACACATTTAATTTGTAAACATTTGTTAAAGTCTTTTTGATTAATTTTTATTATGTATTTCTTACATAATAATGTTATATTGATTTTGTAAAAATTTCTTAGAGTATGATTATTTCACTCCAATTATCAAATATAACAACAAATAGGTTTATACAAGTCACATTTTTTATTATACAAAAATTACGATAACACAAATTTCAAAAGTCACACACTAATATTACATAGCAACTTCAACTGTTGATAACATGTAAATAATGCACTCTGATATTTTGGCTTTTAAAAAAAAATATTATTTATCATTTATAATTTACTATTTTTATATATTATTTAATTCATTTTGTTTATTATTTAATTATTTTTATTTGTTTATAAATATATTTTATTATTTTATTATTTATTATTGAATTTATTGTATTTATGATTATTTTTATGTATTATTTAATTCATTTTATTTCATTTAATTTGTTTATTATTTAATTCATTAATTATTTTTATGTATTATTTAATTAATTTTGTTTATAATTCATTTTTTATAAATATAATTCATTTAATTTATTATTTATATTATTATTTATTCGTTTATTTTAATTAATTTATAAATATATTTTATTCATTTATTATTTATTTATTATTATATTTATTCATTTATTATTATTATTATGTATTATTTAATTCATTTTTCTTATTATTTATTCTTATTTTTATATATTATTTAATTCTTTTTTATTATTTATTAATATTTATTCATTTATTTTTATTTCTCTCTAAAATTATTTTTATAATTTTATTATTTATATTATTATTTATTATTATATTTATTTATTTATTATTATTTTTATGTATTATTTAATTCATTTTATTTTATTTATTTTGTTCATTATTTAATTCATTTAATTTATTAATTATTATTATTTATTATTTATTTCATTTTGTTTATTATTCATTTTTTTATAAATAAAATTCATTTAATTCATTATTTATATTATTATTTATTCATTTATTTTATTTAATTTATAAATATATTTTATTCATTTATTATTTATATTATTATTTAGTTATTTTATTATATTTAATCATTTATTATTATTATTTTTGAATTATTTAATTCATTTTGCTTATTATTTTTTTTTATGTATTATTTAATTCATTTTGTTTATTATGAATTATTTTTATTTTATTTATAAATATGCTTTATTTAATTTATTATTTATATTATTAATTTATCATTTATTATTATTAATTTATTCATTTAATTAGTTTATAAATATATTTTATTAATTATATTATTATTTATTATAATATATTTTATTATTCATTATTTTGTTTATTTTTTATTCATTTATTTATATTAATTTTTAAATATATTTTTTATTTTATTTATCATTTATATTATTATTTTATTCATAAATATATTTTATTTGATTTATATTTGTATTTATTCATTTATTTTTATTATTTTATTATTTTATTCATAAATATATATTTAATTTTTATTTATTCAGTTATTTTTATTAATTTATAAATATATTTTATGAATTTATTATTTATTCATTTATTTATTATTATATTTATTTATTGATTTTTATTTTTATGTATTATTTATTATTCATTATTTTATTATTTTATTTTTGTATTTTGGTTATATATTTGTTAGATGTGGTTTCAATTATTGGAGGACATTGTGGGTAGATTTTGTATAGATTTTGTAACCAGACCAAATTAGACCCACCAAAAATTGCGGTCCTAAAAAAGGTCATTTTGGTTCAATTTGATCTGATTATATTTTTTGAGATCAATGCAAAATAAACATGGTCTGGTCTTAAAAAATTATGATAAAAACCAAAAAAATGGGACCATAACCAGTAAACAAACATGGCCTTTGTGACATTTTATTTATTTATTGTTGTCTGTTTTCTTAATTCAGTAACACTGAATACAATTGCGATTGTCTTTAGGGAATTGTAGCTAATATTGATTTACAAGTAGTTATATAGAGTTTTTTTTTTTTTTAAAGAAAAAGGGCAATTTTAATAAATTATATTAAATAGTCCCATAACAATTAATTTTAAGTTGAGTCTTTTCCCATCTTTTCAAAAATTTATCCTCCTTATCTATCAATTAAGTTTACGAATGATTTAGAAATTTTTTTCCATCCCTAACATACTTATTATAAAGATTTGGGATCAAATTATATTCTATCGCCTTACGTGTACTCTTTCCATTGGATAATATAAAAGATTGTAATCCGATGTCGTCACACACCCACTCTCTCCCATCTTCAGTTCTTTCATATGGAGAAACATCCTTACCAATGACACGTGTCACAAAACTGTACTTTCTAGCTTTAAAGACCTAAAAGGAATAAATTTTCCTACAAAACTTTCTCGGAAAGTTAAAATCTTGCCAAACAAGAAACTGCTACACAAGATCTCTGTCTACAATCGTCTTCCCAATTTTAAAGTATTTAGAAGGACCTTACACACAGCGACTGCGTGTTTGTGCGTGTTAGTGGAGAGAGAATCGATTTTGGAGAGAGAAAGTGTCGCAATACTGTTTATATATATTCACCATATTGGTATTGGTATATATATATATATATATACACACATTCACAGACAGATTGAGAGAGAGAAATTGTATATAGATTTGGGGTCTTCATTCAGTAACCAAAGTTTGGGATCGTGTTTGTATAGAGAGAAAAATTGATTAGGGATGTTATCTTCATCATTTTCATACTGATTTCTAGAGTGAGAGTGTATATATATACACGTTTATATATAGAGAGAGAGATTGGATTCAGATTTTCAAACACAGAGTGATTTGTGTGTGATTGATTCATCTAATAGAGTTTTTACACCAAAACATGTCACCGACATCTTCGTTTTCGAATGAACAAATTCGAACCCAAACCCAAACCCAAACCCTAACCCTAATTCCAGGACTCCCAAACGATCTATCCGCGTTAATCCTCGCATTCGTGCCCTTTTCTCACTATGCTCGTCTTAAATCGACCTCCAAATCATGGAGAATTTTCCTCTCCTCCAAAACCCTAATTTGTCTCCGCCGATCGCACCTCTCTGTCTCGCATCTCTCTCACCTCCTCTGTATCTTCCCTCAGGACCCATCAATCGCTTCACCGTACCTATTCGACCCGCGAACCCTAGCTTGGCGTCCTCTCCCTCCTATGCCTTGTAACCCCCATGTCTATGGCCTCTGCAATTTCACCTCAATTTCAATTGGGCCACACCTGTATGTCCTCGGAGGGTCACATTTCGACACACGCTCCTTCCCCATGGATCGACCCTCCCCGTCGTCGTCCACCTTCCGGTTCGATGTCCTCTCCTCTTCGTGGGACCGTCTCTCCCCGATGCTCTCGCCTCGCGGGAGCTTTGCCTGCGCGGCGATCCCGAATTGGAATTGTATTCTGGTTGCTGGTGGTGGGTCTAGGCATACTCTGTTTGGGGCTGCTGGGAGTAGGATGAGTTCAGTGGAGATGTATGATATAGGGAAGGATGAGTGGGTGCCATTGAATGGGTTGCCGAGGTTTCGAGCAGGGTGCGTGGGGTTTTCGATTGGGAAGGGGGAGGAGAAGGAGTTTTGGGTGATGGGTGGATATGGGGAATCGAGGACGGTTTCGGGGGTGTTTCCTGTGGATGAGTATTATAGGGATGCTTTGATGATTGAATTGAAGAATGGTGGGAAGTGGAGGGAGCTTGGGGATATGTGGGAGGAAGGGGAGAGGAGGCGGCTCGGGAAAATTGTTGTTGTGGAGGATGAATATGGGGATGTTCCTGGCGTTTTTATGCTTGATGAATGTGATATCTTCAGGTAAGTTTTAAGGCTTTTTGTTAATTTATTTTGAAGATATGTTCATTTCATTTTATACTCTGTTGTCCTGTTTTCATGGAACAATTGGAATAATTTGTTAGTGATTGTCTCTGGTAAATTGTGGTGTTTTACTGCTAAAAAAAGTAGAAATTAGCATGTAAGTACTAAATTTGTTGTAAACTTCATGAGAGCTGGAATAAATAGTTAAGTGCTCATTAATGTAGGACGTGTTTTTGTGTCATTATACCCATGATTAAATCTGCGAAACCTTAGTACATACAGTTCTACTGTTACTAGCTGCCCTCCCCTTGAGGGAGTTCTGGGGATGGACTCTTTTGGATTCCACCAGCAGTCACGGGTTAGGCCTAAGTTAGGTCAGCTGAGCATCTATGTGGAATTGATTGTTCTGTTAATTTGTTAAACAATTCGAACTATTCTTGATAGCTTCTAGACTATGTGACTGGATTTTCTTAGGTTTATTACTGAAATACTTAACAGCTTGGCACTAAAACCCCCACTCTAAAGTAGTCATATTACATGATACACACTGACAACTAATTTTGTATGGGATCATAGCAGGTCATGAACCATTTGTTTTGTATGAAACCTCAATTATCTTAAAGGTTGGGAAATGAACTCTGGAGCTATTCTGTGGTAACTGTGCTAATTATTCTGTACATTGTATGTCAACTATGATTCATCAGTAATATTTTGCATGCATAAAAGTCAATATACTTGGAAATCAAATTTAGCATTAAGTCAGCGACTCAGCATCAGATGGATAGGCATCAAGAATATTCATCGGAGTAAGGGGCAAATATTATTTATATATACTCCCCTGTCTGCCCTATTTAAAGGGACCATATTGATCTTAGCAATATTACTATCTTTCTAACAATTTGGAAGATCTTGAACTACTACAACCACCATTATCATTTCCTGGGATGGGTTTTTATTCTAAATTCCATTGCCATATACAATAATCAGGCTTGGACCCCACCCCAACCCCCAGCCTTGGCCCCAGTTAAAGAATAAGAATCAGTTGTGTCACCCTTTGTGGATTTTGTCCATTTGGGCATGTTCGAGAGTGATTCGTCCATTATCCAAGGCTAAAGAATAAGAATCAGTTGTGTCACCCTTTGTGGATTTTGTCCATTTGGGCATGTTCGAGAGTGATTCGACCATTATCGTCTAGATCTGCCTAGTGTCACCTATCTGGCGTACCGTGGATAAATTGCACATGAGAGAGAGAAAATCATTGGCGAGTGGAGTGGAGCAAACCCATGCACTTGGGGATGATGCTGAAGGGATTAGCTTGGCAGATAAAATCGGGACAAATTGCCACTCCTACTTCAAACACCTCACATCCATGTTTAACTAATGGGCGGGTCAATAACGGGTCACTAACCCATTCTCAACCCGTTATGAAGGGTCATAATTGGGTTGGGTCATAAACGGGCAGGGTCAACCCCCGCTATCTTTTTTTTTTTTTTTTCGATTTTTGAGAAAAAAATATATCTTTACATCTTTAATTCAAAATTGAAAAAATTGTGTTCATATAACTTTAAAAATAATTATATTTTCAAGAAAAAGAAAAGTAATGAACAAATATATGTAGATTTTGAAATTAATAAGATTTATGGGTCTCTTTGCTGGTTTTTCAACAATAATTTTTTAACATAAATCTAAAAATAAACAGATATGCATCCATTTCCAAATCAGTCTAACCTAAAAGAAAAAAAAAATAACAAATCCACTTCAGAACTGCATTAACAGAGAAAAAAAAAAAAACTGAATGAAAGAAAAAAGGAAATAAATAAAATAAAAAATAATGAAATGAAGCTTATGGAGGAGAGAGCTCCATGTCATTACAATTGCTATCCACATATCACCACGCACTGCCTTACAAAGTTACAATCCTATACACTACCTCTTGATCTGTACATCAGAGAGATGAAATCCGGTGATCTCTCTCTCTAAGGTTTGATATTCGCGATCTGGAACTCACTATAAAGGTCACCAAGTGCAAGAATCAAAACCCAAAATCAAGGTAAGTTCTCAGATTTCCCTCTTTTCGTCTGTCTGTCTCTCTCTCTCTCTATTTCAATGTATCTATATATTTCTTACATCTGTTGTATACTCCATTTTTTCTCTCCTCTCATAGTCCTTGCTTTTGAAAGGTGTTTCAATTATTTGAGAACAAATAATTGAAACACCTCATATGTATTTTAATGTACATAAATACACACACACACACACATATATATAGAGAGATATATATCTATATCTATATATAGATTATAGAAAGAAGAGGAGAGAGAAAGACGGGCTGAGAAAGAGACAGACCAAACCGAGAGTACTTACCAAAAAAAAAGACCGAACTTCTATATGGGGATGGGGCTGGAGGGAGAGAGAGAGAGAGAGGCGCAGAGAGAGTGACGAGAGGAGTCGAGTGGCCTTAGGGTTTATGTTCGAGAGATGCAGGTTGATACGGGTACCCACTACTGACCCGTTACTGACCCGCACTTTTAATGGTATTTTTCCAACCCAACCCGTTTGGCACCTGACAGTTAAAACAATGACTCATAATTTGCGGGCGGGTGTGGGCGGGTTAGCAGGTCACAGGTTGGATTGTCAGCCCTACTGTAACATGTGACCTATCCTTGTCTGGTAGTAGGATAGAGTTATTGCTGTCATCACCAACTTGTAACATATAGAAGGTTTAGTGAGACTTTGACATTTAAGTTGTGGTATAGTTGTGTATTGCTTCAGAAGCCTGTCATCTGTTTTCTATTTACCTCTGAATGTTCCCATGAAACTTTTGGTGATGAACCTGTTCGTGAATCTGTATATAAGAGTTTAAGACTAGGAATCACCCACATTATCTGCACATGGAGTAACAAAGGAAGTAGCAGTCAGCATGATTTTTTGGGTGACACATTGTTATTCATCCATGTTCTGTACTTCCACATAATGGGACTAGTTTCCTTAGTTTTGTGATCGTAATTATGTGACCCTGATCTATGTATTGGTTCGGTAAGAAACAAAATTGTGATGCCCTGGCTTGCATGTGCAACTTACCTGTGTTTCACTATCTTTACTATTTGTGATTGATGCCCAAAATTACCAGTTCTCCGTTTTGGAATACTCAGTTGCGTTATCATTCTACTGCATAACAGGTATGATATGGCTTTGCACCGTTGGCAGAAGGAGGCAACTGTACCAAGAAAAGCCCCCAACGACTCGTCATTTGGTTTTGTTGTATTAGACAGAGAGTTGCATGTGATGACCTTTCTGAACGGAATTGATTCGACAGAGACACGAAGATCGCGACAGCAAAAGAGGGCAGCAACACTGTTCATACAGATCTACAATCCTACGAGGAAGTCATGGAGATCTCTAACCACAAAGCCACCTTTTCAACACCCTTTAGATTTCAAAACTGCAGTCATGAGCACCATTTGCCTGTAGATGTACACCATTGCTCTATCTGGTGTGAAATGCTGATATTACGTCTGCACAATGCCGATTTTATCCTTTAAGTTTCACGATGTTAGTATGCTATAGTATTTGTATATGCTAGTGTATATAAAAACTTGATGAGGATGATAGCCTTCCAATAAAAATGTTATATTGAAGTTTCTTTGCATTTTTGTAGATAAGTTTGGACAAGTAAAGTATCTAAGAAATTTTTGTGTATATATATCATTTCTGTATATTATATGTGACGTCCTGTAATCCTAAAATTTGCTTCTGTTGCTCTATTTCTATCCATTCAATATATATTATTCTTTTGCAGAGGAAGAGTATTCTTTTTCTTGATAGGTGAATTGGGTGTTATAAACTGAAAAAAATAGACTATCTATCTATCTATCTGAAGTCTATATTGGTTAGATGAGGCTGCTTGGGCATTTATGAACGATTTTCTTGCACCTTCACGGACTCTTCCATTTGTGTAGTAAAGAAGATGTGTCGAAATAATACTCATACTAAGGAGATTTCATCTGATCTTCTCCAAATTCGTTTCAATATATTTTATAACTTGACAATTGTTCATACATGATCTCTGGTAGCTATATAGGGGGAGGAAGGGTAAAGTGTTGATGTCCAATTGTAGTGTGAAGAAATTGGCATGAAGTTATATTAGTCTCCAAATGCTGAAAACTAATGAAAAAACAAAATAAAAAGTCACAAAATGACTCGCAACCACAAATGTTTGCTAGAATTGTTGGTCTGATGTTGAAAACAATCACATAGTAAACTAGTCTATTCCCACCAGCTTCATGAAATTAAATAATTATTTTATTTTGTATTCAAAAAAAGAAAAATTGAAAACTAGACAAAGCCCAGCAGGACCTCACGAGGAAACCTAAAAATGATAAAAGGCCAGGAAGTAAAGGGCCAAAACGAAGCAAGAATTAATTAAAAGCAAAAAGTATGGTGATAATAATTTGGAAGAAAACCAATTATAAAAATTAGTAATGAAAATAGCAAAATGAAAGCTTTGGGATTCATAGTTTAGGACTTCCCAATACGTGTTATTACCCATTCAAATTCAAATCTATTAAGAACCCTGCTAGACAGTCAACAGTCAAAGCCCTTTGAGCAAGTTAAAACCATGAAATATTCAAGTCATAATATCCAATATATATATATATCACTTCATAGCTAAATGCATATAAATACACCCCTACACCTGCATTTATTCTTCACTAATTGTGTTTTTAACAACTATATATATACACACATTCTTTGCATTTTTTATCAACAAGATGATGAAGTCTCCAAGTACATTTCTAATAGCCATTATGGCAATAGTTTTCCTTCTAAGCATCAAACCATATGAAGCTAGTAGGGTGAAAGTAGGGATGTGGATGAAAACTGAAAATGTTTTGATGCAATCCCTGCAGAGAGGTCCACCCCAATTTCCGTCGCCGAACCCGGGAACCACCAACATCCCCACCGCTAGCAGCAGCACCATCAGCCAGAAAGGCTTTGCTGGTCATGCTATTATTCCTCATCCTCCACGATACCCATTTGGGGTGGCTAGTAGTGGTGCTAAATAATTTCATTTAATTCACTAATAACAGCAAGACAGGAATAAATTAACCAAATTGTAATTTTCTTTTGTTTTATTATACGTAGTTAGGGTATATTCATTCTTTAGGTAGTATTACTTGTTCGTGTGTATTCTTGCACATACTCCTTTCAAATAAAAAAGAGAATTGTACGTAGTTAAGTTCTCGCTTGTTATTAATGTTTGTAATTATATCCTCGTTAGAAAAGAAATGGGCATGCAGTTCTATAACACTATGAGAATTGATTTTAGTGGTGGTCGCAACCATCACTAATAGGGATAAAAACTACAGTTATAATACTGACATAACGGCGAACTATAAAAATTATCACCTAGACTCTACATTTTTTTTAGATTACAGTGATAGTAAAAATTATTGTTACTTGAATTTTGCAAAAAAAAAAAATCATTTTTAAACAATTATCACAGACATTGTAATTTGCCACTAAATTTGTCATTATAATCGCACATTGTAGTGGTTTTATATCATAGAATGATTGTGTCATTTATTAACAACTTATATATAGTATTTTTTTTTTAATTTGTTTTTGGAAAGTAAGCATTTACTCATGTACACTATCTCTACTGAGGCTCAAAGTCTTTGGTAACGTCCAATATTTTTGTTCAAATAGAAGTTTATTATTATGATTATCTATATATGATGAAGCATTATATATTCACCTATAATTTTTACTCACAATTTTTTAATTTCGGGAACCATAACATCATCTTTCCGAGAACTATAATGGAAAAGTATATATAGGCCGGCCTGTTTGATGTACGTTTTTATTTTTTGTTGTGTTTTTTTTATAACAAAAGCATGTTTGACACTTAATGTTTTATTTTCTACCGGAGAAAAACATAAAGCAAATAGAGCCATTTTTAGGAAGTACTAATAAAATGTGTTTTTGGTACCGTTAAAAAAAATACCATTATAGTAGAGGAAATAAGTAACCAAAGCAAAAAACAAAGACATTAGTACCAAACGTGCTTCCAGTTTTGATTCACAATACTCCATAATAAAATAATATACTTAAGTTTTATAAATTCCAAAGAATATACTTATGTTTTATAAATTAAGAAAAGTAAAAGCACCAACCAAAAGACCCTTATAATATAAGCATGTATTCACAACTATTTGTGGAGTATAGATTCTTGATATAACATATGTGTTGAGAATGGGGGTAAAAGAATTTGTTTTCATATTTCATACTTGGACAAACACGATTATAGAAAAACTGACATAAGTAAAACATCATACCCCTAAAAACAAAAAAAAAGGAGAAAAGATAAAGATAAGGAAATAGGATCCGCGTCAAAAAGCAGTTTCTTCCTTCAGGACTTTCCTTACACATCATACCCATTCAATTCAAATCTATTTAATTATAACCCTTCTAGTCAACATTCAAAGTCCTTTAATCATTCCATATGTATATATATATATATGATCGAGTTGATTGCTTGATGAATATAAACAGATACACACCTCAATCCTTGCCTCTATCTATCCTCCCATTGATTGTGTTTAAACATCTATATATACTATCTCATGCTTATAACAACAAAATGATGAAGTCTCCAAGTATTGTTTTTGCCATAATGGCACTACTTTTCCTTCTAAACACCAAACCCTATGAAGCAAGTAGAGTCCTTAATGAAAATCTTCTTATGCAATCTCTGCAAAGGGGTCCTATCGTCGGTCCGTCGCCGAACCCGGGCGCCCCCAAGAATATCTCTAGCCCTCCTCCTCCTCCATACCCGCAGCTCATCGGTGGTTAGTAGTGGTGGATTAATAAATTAATCCCCTGCAAATAAATTATATATGTAGCTGCACGGGAACAAAAACAACTTTCTCTTCTTAATTTATACATGTAGCCAGGGTACGTAATTTTTCTTTAGTATGTCATGGCTTAAGTGTCGTGAGATATATATGACCTGTTGGCGTACATGTGTACTTTTGTATAATGTAAATACAAGAATTTGAATAAAATTAAGTGAATGGTGATAAATTTTTTTTGTGTATTATTGTTATTAGTTGTTTGTAATTCTGTACATATGTGACGTAGCAGAAGCGAATAGGGGTTCAACTAGGAACCAAAAATAATAATTAAGACTTTGAAATTCTCAAAGTCAAGAAAGAACTTGCAAAAACCTGTAGAGAATTCTTGAATGATATTATTGAATGAATGAATAAGTCCTTACAATTATATGGTATTTATAGGCAAAGAAATCCTAATGGGCCATGGGCCTAATCTTGGTGAACAAGAAAACTTTTTTAAAAGAAAACTAATAAATCTAGAAAATCGCATAATAATTGGAAAACTAGTCCTAAAAGGAAACTAAAATATAGAGAATAAAATAAAAATAAAAATTATAATCAAAAGAAAATTCTAGAACTAAGATATAGGCAACCGTCCTACATCAAACCCCTCCACTTTAGAAGAACTCGCCCTCGAGTTTAGTGTGGACCGTATAGGAGTATGAATAATAATTCATACCATTGAGAATTTGATCTTAATTCTTCATATAGTTCCTTTTTCGTAGTCTAACTCCAAAGTGACCACAATTGTAATAGATTTTTAATCCCCATTGGTATTTCAAAAGAAAATAAATTCTTTGAAATGTGAAATCTTCGAAACTTTTGATAATTCTCGTTATCGTCCTTCAAATATGGATCAACATAGTGATTGCTATTGATTGCAATATTCCACAAGGAATAAAAAACATATTGTTGGAGACACCTTACTATCTTCAAGCAAATCTTCAGTGATGTTTTTGACATGAATCTCCAAATTTAAATTACTAAAATCTTTTTTCAGCATCTCTATCGTTGGAGACACCATACTATCTTCAACAACCAATTTCTCATCATCGTTTTCTTCTTTGACTTCATCTTCAATCACAAGAACCGAACCAACATAATTTTGTTCACAACTCACTTTTTCAGTGGTATTAGTTGGTTGAACAAAATTTTACGAATCAACGTGTATAAACTTTCCATATTTGTCATACATAATTTGCTCATAATTCGGTGGAAGGAATCTAGCCTTTAACAACCGTTTCATCTTGTACCACGATCTCACTGGCTGCTTTCCTTGTCTCCTTCGATTATTTTGTGTTTGTACCCACCAAGCCGAAGCACATCTTTTGAGTTGGAAAGCTACAAGAGAAACTTGTTTGTTTTCGGGTATATCGAAATACTCAAAAAATTCTTCAACCTCCGCAATCCAATCTAACACCTCTTCAATTATAAAACTTCCATGAAAAGAGAGTAAATGATCAAGTTTTCTATGAAACTCACCACTGTCCTTCTCATCGGAATCCGCATAGGCTAGAGGCCTACATGAATGAACAGGAATATAACTCATGTTCGGTTGGCTGTGAGGAACAACTCCAGCATGATCCCAACTTCAATCACGAACCTGGTTGCCATCAATCTTAGAATCAACAATTTGACTGCAACGTAGATCAAACCGCCGTTCTTGAGTATGTCTGGCTGTCCAAGGGACCTTCACTCTGTGATCTTTGTCAACAAAGTGGTTGCTACCAAGATGAGCAATTAACATCAGACCAGGGTAAACTTGACTCTGATACCAACTGACGTAGCGGAAACGAATAGGGGTTCAGTTTGGAACAAAAAAAAACTAGGACTTTGAAATTCTCAAAGTCAAGAAAGAACTTGCAAAGAATTTTTGAATGATATTATTGAATGATTGAATAAGTTCCATACAATTACATGGTATTTATAGGTAAAGAAATCCTAATGGGCCATGGGCATAATCTTGGTGAACAAGAAAACTTATTTTAAAAGAAAACTAATAATCTAAAAAATCGCATAATAATTGGAAAGCTAGTTCTAAAAGGAAACTAAAATATAGAGAATAAAATAAAAATAAAAATTATAATCAAAATAAAATTTTAGAATTAAGATGTAGGCAACCGTCATACATCAATACGGAGAATGGAAAATGAATTGGCATGCATCAATATTAGCCTACATTTCCCTCAAAGGAATGATGGTAATGAACTCTTTCTGAAACTACAAAGTTATCTTGAAGCCAATGCTATCATCATTTTAAGAACTATATGTATCTAAGTACAATATATAATATGGACAATGCTTAAGTCCTGCTCCATGAGATGAATTTTGTCCTCTTTGCTGACGTGTGATCTAACACAATTTGGATACGTTATTAGAATCTTTTTTTTTTTTTAGAAAAAAATGGACATAAAAATATAAGCAACATGCAATATTTGGTCCAGAGATGATACTAAGAACAATTCACTATAAATTGTTGAGCTTGGACGTAATTGGATGCAGCCATGGTTTAAGCAACATGCAAGTCTGAATTGGAAAGTGTTTTTTATTATTATTATTTTTTTGAAAAGTCAGCGCTGACTTTTCAAAGTTGCTTAGACTATATATAGCTGCATCCAATTACATCCAAGCTCTACAAAGTTGTCTTCAAGCTAATGCGATGACTACATGTTATACGTATTCGCACCTTAAACTATCCCATCTGGTAATTACAATCTGTCAAAGCATCATTTATGACGAGGGAAAAAAATTATTATAGAAAATGACTGCCTAGAATTGAGGTAGCTCTTTAGATTTTCTCAATGATAATGTTCTTATTTTTTTTTTCGGGGAAAGGTAAACCATTTTATATACTATTAAAGATAAATATTATAAAAAGGCTCAATGTAGCCCAAGCAGCTTGGAAGCAAGAACAAGAATAAAGTCTTTGTTCCAAGACAGAAAAGGCGTGAAGAAGAGTATAATTTCCTTCTCTTTGATGTTCTCCTGATTTTTCTTGACGGAAAAAATATTTATTGTCCATTTGGTCCACTAGAGGTTTACGTGATTATTAATTTTAAGACCCCGGGAATTAGTATGTCGAGGTGCGCGTAAGCTAGTCCAGATATCACGGTTTCTGGATTTTTTTTTATTGAAAAATGTATGTAGAATAATATTTATTGAAATATTAATTTTTTTGAAATAATACTTATGTCAATAAAATAATATTTATTGAATTATTATTATTATTATCTTCTCAAAATAATAATATTTCATGGCATTTTAGCATCAAAATTACGAAGAAATTCTCATTGGGGCCTTGGAGTCTCCCAAAGGAGCATAGGATAATCAGTAGTTCACGTAGCGCTTGGTCATGAACAGGCCATGCAACTCCTAATACAGAAGGACATAGGTCACATCTTCGTTTCATAACAAGAGCATCCTAACGATCTGGACGTATCTCTCAATTTACATGATATTGGTGTATATACGGTCCACGGGAGGGGAGCCAGAAAAAATATTTAGAAGGTGCCACATGTAAGTTTTTGTGAATTTGTTCATAAAATATATAATTTTTTGGGGATAATAATAGGAATTTTTGAAAATTTGGGGGAGGGGGCATATGCAATTTTTATGAACTTATTCATAAAAAATAAAATATTTTAAGATAGTAAAGGAAATTTTTGAAAAATTTTAGTGGAACCAAATGCAATTTTTATAACTTATTCATAAAAAGATTTAATTTTTGGGATAGCAAAAAAAAATATTTGAAAAATTTGAAGGGGCCTTCCCCAACACATGGCTCCGCCTACAGAGTTTATTATCTAATAAAACAATCCCCAACCTACTCCACACACACCAAAAATTAATGGTCTTTCGCTCAAAAAACAGCCTCACTATCTTTATTTTACCATCTCATAATTATTTCAAAATGTACTTACAAAGCTAGGTGAAGTTACCCAAGAGGCATCCGCCCTTACTCTAAATAGGAGGTTAGGGTTTGAGTTTTATCGGAGGCAGTATGTGTAAGTAAATGCTTCACTTTAAAAAAAAAAAAAATAGGTGAAGTTAAATGTTAATATTTTTAGGCAAAAGTGCATAATACCCAAATATATTTTTGAAAATTTGCAAAATACCCCCTATGCTATATTTAGATCCAAATCAGTGCCTCACTTTTGTAAAAGCTAGCAAATTATCCCATTTGATATATATATTTTGAATGGTAAGAAACGTACACCCCCCCCCATGAGCCCCATCGGGCTCGAACCTCTAACCCTCATTTGGGGAGGAAAGATAATACCATCAGGTTACAAGGCCTTTGGTCCCTTTGATATATTTCACTCTAATTTCTGATTGATATTTATGCAATATGACTATTATGCCCTCTTATTTTATATTAACCATTTTTTCATTGTATTTATCACAAAAAATCTATATTTAAATGATAATAATTTCTTAAACATATTTTTAATACCATGTTTTAGTCTTGAAATAAGTATATATGTGTGGAATTCTGAATTATCAGTTAAATTTTTGGAAGAGAAAAAAAGACTAAAAATGAATTAATAGAAGACAAGAGAGCACAATGATTATATTTTAAATGGTAATTTGGTCATATTGCATAAATATCAACAATAAAGTGGAGTAAAAAATTTCAAAGGGGTAATTTGCTAGCTTTTAAGAAGGTGAGGGGCTAATTTGAAGCTAAAAATAGCATAAGGGGGTATTTTGTAATATTTCAAAATCTTAGGGGGTATTATGCACTTTTACCATATTTTATATATTTTTCCATGTCAATCTATTAAAGGAGAAGATATTGGTACCCCGTGATAAATACAATTGGTACCCCAAGCCAATTAGAAAAAGAAATGTAATACATGTATGGATTCTATCACTTGCACGAATAAATCACCACTTGTCCTAATTGGTTTGTGATACCACATCAGACTAATCCTCATAGTATCCAATAATTTTTCATATTAAAGATAATATGTTTTTCACTTAAAATTGTCATGTCTAATTTTCAAAAACCCGCTAGCTTATTAATGTGAACAATATTCAAGTGTTTTTCTTGCCTTTCGATGAACATGAAACTTTAAATTGTCATGCTTTGAAAAATGATTCTTGCACTGAATTATTGAGTAGAATTAAAATACTAAATGAATATCCACCGATGAATGAATAACTTTAGATATGTTTGGGTCCCACAATAATTCATTCAACAGTAAATATGTATTTACTGTATTAATTCGGCTTAACGATTCAATACAAGTATTGCCCTATTAAAATAACACAATGGCTAAACCAAATGTTTTATTTTCTTTATTATTATTTTTTTGGACAAACAATTAATTAAGCAACATCACTCTTTGGTGTTGTTTGAAAAAACTGAAAATTAAGTACTGAAAAATTTAAGATCTGAAATTTAAGTACGGAAGGTTTTAAATGGAGCTTAAAAAAATTATATCTTCTGAAATTTTTATAAATTTTCAGTGTTAAGTAGTGACCCTACCACTTAAAATTTTATCTCATTTTAAGTGGTGTTCAAATTTTTTATCAAACGCACTTAACAGAATAAATGTTAAATTTATTCAAATTTAAGTGGTAAATAAATATTATGAAAGAGACCCTTACACAGATGCCTCGCTTCTCAATTTGGGACTCATTCAACTCTATCTTTCGGATGTAGAAAAGTCATACATGATGCACCCTTTCAAGTCTTTAAAGTGCGTGTGTTTGATCTCTTTTGGATTCAAATTCTTCTTCACAAAACACGCACTTTGAAAGTTAGTAAACTTAGTAGAATATGGGTTGGTTTTTTGTTCTTAAGACTTAATCACTTACACTGTGTTTGGATGCTTGGGATTTGAGGGTATTTCAATTTAAAATGGGATTTAAGTTGTTTGGAAAGAAATGAATTCTTAAAAAAATAGGATTTGATAGAATTCCGAGGAATTTGTGACTAAGTAACAAATTCGTGAAAAATTTGTCGGATTTTGTGGGATTTGAAATAATGAATTTGACAACATTACTACAGAATAATTAAATTATAAATATAACCCTCTTAATATTTAAGTTAGGTCTCTACTTTTTGAAGGAGACTATTATTAGACTTTTATTAGGAAACTATTTATGTCATTTTTATGAAGTAGGATCAAACTTTCATATTTAGGTAAGATCAAACTGTTATTATATGTGTATATATATATTTATGTTTTTGTATAACAAATGAAATAAACTTTATATTATAATGGGTAATAATAATAAAAATGAGGAATTAACATTATAATTTTTCGTACAACAATTCTACTATTCCCATCATTAAACTATAAGCATGACGTGAAAATGAGTGTATTTTTCTAGTTTATAACTTTACTTCATCTCTATAAATTATTAGATGGTATATTTTGCAACTTATTCATATTTTTTTTTCATTTTTTTTTACGATTCGCAATAGGAAGTATGAGATGAAATTGGTTTTCTTTATATATTTATATATATACACTCATACATATATATTATATATGTGACTTGTAATTTTTTTCTAAAAGCTAAAATATTCATATTTATGGCAAATTAAGTGACACAATATTTTGATGATTAATACCACGTGTTAAATTATAAAACGTCATAAATTGTTATGTTTAGTTTTTAAATTCTTCAATTTTATTAATTTGGTTTTCCATTTTAATTAATATATCTAATATTTCTTCTTAGGTGCATTATAATTTTTCAGAAATAACTTATTGTAATAGTAGATGGTTATAAAGAGAAAAACAAATAATACATACTAATATTTATTTATGTGCATTATTTTTTATTTTATATAAAATTTACATTTTTTTTATGATGGGTCAAAAGTTGTATTAAATATACTTTTTACATGTGTACATATAGTGATAGGGGTAAAAAAGTAAAAAACAGAAAAATCTTATCAATTTCTTTCAGCATCCAAACACACAAATGAAATTCTATTCCACTTAAAATACTGTTTATTCCAAACACACAAATGAAATTCCAAATCAAATTTCATTTCCTATTCCAATTCCAAATCCCAAATTATTTGATTCCAAACACACTGTTATAGTTGTAGGTTGCGACAGCTTTTTTTCATTTATATATTCTTATCTTATTTGATATGTACTTTTTTTTTAACAGTTATTGACTCCACTGTTTAGTAATGGGAATTCCGTTTGGTGGCGTTTCTTGGAAAAATCTTCCCCATTATATTTTTTCTCTTTTGTATTTATTGATATTATTACAAATTTTCATAAACAAGCAACATTAGTTGATTAAAATTTGAAATTACCATGGAGATAACGGAAATAAGCCTAGGTGAATAGGCTATTTATCAATTTAATGACCAATTAAAATTATTTACAAATATTTAATTTTAAATAGAATAAATAGGTCATTAAAAACTTTTTCTAGAATAATAATATTAATCAGATATAAAATTAATTTTTATTAAAAATATGTTTTTAATAAAAATACATAATTTTTAATTAAATTATTTTTGTCTTAATAAAAATAAAGACTGTTTATTAAATATATAATTTAACAAAAATAATAATTTTTTATTAAAAATATTTTTCTTTTAAAGAGATTTTTCTAGACAAAAAGAAATTATCTTGTGGATTATCAATTGCTGATGTCCTAAAATCAATATTGTGATACCTAGAGTATATGTTACCCAAAAATGTGAAGTCAGATTATTATTGCAAGATATAATAAAACACACGGTTGACCCACTAATCGATCGCGTACCCACCGATCGATTGAGAAATCCTGAACGTGAATTCTGGGTAATAGTAACGCGACATAATCACAACCAACCCAAATCACAACACAATATAGATCAAACAAAGATTAATATAACAACAGAAATTAAAGTAGTAGAAAGACACATATTTTTACGCGGAAAATCTTGGAAAACGCTCTAAGTAAAAATCACATACACACTCTGGTATCGATGCACTATTAATTAAAAGTTATACAGACTCTATGAAGACTGGACTTAAAATAGCTCCTGATTTGCCGTTCTACACTCGACGTCTGAAAGTTGTTGATTCACTCATGTTACCATGAAGCCTCTTGCTCCGATCTTCGTACTCTGATGGCTCCGCTTCTCACGGATCAATGCACACACAGTGCAATAGATGATGTGTAGAAATTTAAGTATCTAGGTCATCCAATTATGCATAAAAATCACAACTGTTGTAGCACAATTGGATAACCCCAAAAACTAGAGAGAACTAGAAGATGAATGATCAATAAATATATATTTTTTTTCTCTCTCTTTGCAGAAATATTTTTTCTGTGGAAGAATTGCAGAACTCTCAAAACTTGTCTTCCCTTCTCAATATCTTCTTATATTTATAGAGAGAGAAGTCTTCAATTATAGAATAAAATTCTTCAATTGTGGAATAAGATTTCTTGATCTCCAAGACTTTTGCTTGTCTTCTAAGTCTTTCCCTTGTCTTCCAAGTCTTGGTCTTTTTAACATTAAGTCTTCAAACTTAAACCAATATACCAATTTAAACTCATAACTCATCATCAGTCATATTATTCTGATTCGCAGACCACCGATTGATCGCTCCTTTTTTTCTATCGATCGATCGTCACTTTCAACGATCGATCGACAAATGTAATTACTTTTACCTTCTCTTGAGTTTATATTTTATAACAAACACCTCATTCAGGCTAACTTTCTGCAGCTTTTTAGTGGTAAAATGGCTAAAATACCCCCACTTCTTGTAATTAAAGACATTTATGCCCATGCAAAAGCCACATGGATATAAGGGTAATTTCCTATTTCGGGGGCCGAATATGAACGTCGATCACTAGGGGAGGAAATTGTAATTGTCAAAGGATAGAGGGTACAAACATAATTTTCCCAATTTCGAGAAAAGGTAACTGTAATTTTTTCTTAATTGTAAAAGGCATCGTGTTATATTTAAGGGTTATCTTCATTTATACCTCCTCCAGAGGTTTGCAAAAATTCAGTCAGACCCATTACGTTTCCTAACACATCATTTAAACTCCCTAATGTCACTTTCAAGTCAAGTAAGGCATGACATCACTATAAATTTTTTTATTTAATACCTAAACTACCCCTCAATATTAAGATAGCCTATCACGCATGCTGTTTAACATGGTCTGATAGTGTCAACATTCATGGTATTATGACCTTTAAAGTTGGTTGGTCACCTAATTACGAATCTCCTAATTATGTTATAATATTTTTTTTAATGAGATTCAAAAAGTAATAGTTGTAATATTTTGCTTACAAAAGTTGTGGCAACATCAAATATTTAAAAAAGACTTCAATTTGAAATACGGTACGGAAACTTACCTAATATAAATAGATTTGTTTTTAAAAACGTAGCTTTGTTATTTATAAGTTGTACGATAATTGATACATTTTGAAAACTTTGTGAAGAGAAATAAGATTAACATATTAAAATACATAATGAATTCATTAGAGATTTAAAATTTATGTTTTCAAAACAAAAAAAATGAATATTTGGTTTTAAATTTTATATTAGGTGTTTACTATATGGTTATTTGGATAATTTTTTATTTTTTATAAAATATACATAATATATTTATTTTTTCTATTTTTAATTCGACTATGTCTTATTTATGTTCCTTTTCTTTTAAAAAGAAAACCAGAACTGGGAAAGGATCATGTTATATTATTCACCGACCAACTTACTTTTTCAAAAATATGTAAACATTTTTTTTTCTTTTATACTTTATTAATTAGTAAATATGTATATTTTTACTGCTTGAGTACTTTTGTTTCTTTTATTATTAATTTACTCTTTTTATAAAAATATATAAACAAAAATTGGTTTGAAGTGTTTGGCTTCAGGGTTGAGTTATCCTGGGATTAATGCCATTAAAGCTTGTTTGGTTTAAGAGCATTTAAGATATTTCACTAAATGTTGATTGATAAAAGATGACAAGGAGTCTAAATGATATTTTGTAAACATCATGGGATCTTATTAAAGATAAAGCAAACCTCAAAGAATATAAATAAAGTTCACCCAATCTTCAACTTGTTTTCAAACATAAAAAGCAACTCCAATATATATATATATATATATATATATATGTACATATAATATTTTTTTCTCCTAAAACACGGCAAGCATATGAATATAAATTTTGCCAAGGAGAAAGCTTGGTGAGGGTATTTTTCAGAAGAAATAATTATTCTGCTTTTCGTTATCTTTTTTCCTTTTAAGAGCACATACTTGTCCAATGGGATGAATTAGGATGGTGTTCTTTCTGATCAGAGATATAAGTCTACAATGAGATACTTGTTTCTTTCACTGCTAGAGGTCTCTGATCTCATGCAAGGGTATGCTTCAATGCCCTTTCATGAGCTGGGATGAGATTCTTGCTTGGGTTGCTTCTTTTAAAGGTGACAACCTTCACTCTACCATTAGCAAATGGTGCTTTGCAGCTGCTGTCTATATCTTCTGGAATAAAAGAAATAAAAGGTTATTAAAATTATCTAGAAAATGGTGAACTAAGCCTAAGGGGGTGAATAGACATTTTATGAATTAATTAACAAATTAAAATATTAATTGCGGAATAGTCAATTTTAATTCAATTCTATAACAATATAATCCATTCAATAATAAATATAAGTGCAGAAAATAAAGTAGAGACAATACCAATATTTTTATGTGGAAAAACCTTGGAAATACTCCAAGTAAAAAATCACGGATACGATCTGGTATCGATGCACTATGAATCAAGAAGTACATAAGCTCTATGAAGTTAGGACTTACAATCACTCTGATTCGCCGTCTATCATTCGCCGTCTGAAAGTTTTGAATCACTCGCACTACCACGAAGCTCTCGCTCCGATCTCCGTACTCTGACTGCTCCGCTTCTCAACGGATCAATGAACCACGAAGCCTCCTGCTCTGATCTCCGTACTTTGACGGCTCCGCTTCTCAACTGATCTATGCAACCGAGTTGCACAAGGTGGTGTGATGATCTTTCAACAACTAGATCATTCAATTGTGTATAAAAATCTTCAATGTTGAAGCACAATTGAATAATCTTCACAAAACATAGAAAACCTTGATATAGGATGATCAAACAATCTCTTTCTCTCTGTGTAAACGGATTTGATCTGTATGATAATTGCAGAACTCTCATAAAATATAACTCACACGCCACACCCTTTTCTTTGGTTTAACTCATATAAATAGAGAAGAATTATCAAATTAGGGTTGATAATCCTTTTCCTTTCAGGATTCGTATTCCCATCATCAAGGGGTAATTTACAGGGTTCTCCCCCGAGGTTTGCTAAAAAGCCAAGAACCTCCCTACTATTTGAAAATTGTCAGCTACCTCCCATGTGGTTCGCAACCATTTGCACGTACCTCCCCTGCCGATAAATTGCCTAACGGAAGTAAAGTGAAAGTACAAAAATTAACTATATGCAAAAAGTATGTTGATAATTTGGAAGAAAACCAATTATAAAAAGTAAGGAAAATAGCAAAATGAAAGCTTTGGGATTCATATTAGAACCTAGCTAGCTAATTTCATAGTTTAGGACTTCAAAATACGTGTTATTGCCCATTCAAAATCAAATGTATTAATAACCCTGCTAGACAGTCAACAGTCAAAGCCCTTTGAGCAAGTTAAAAGTATGAAAATTCAAGTCATAATAGCCAATACATATCACTTCATAGCTAAATGCATATAAATACACCCCTACACCTGCATTTATTCTTCACTAATTGTGTTTTTAACAACTATATATTCATTCTTTGCATTTTTTTATCAACAAGATCATGATGAAGTGTCCAAGTACATTTGTAATAGCCATTATGGCAATAGTTTTCCTTATAAGCATCAAACCATATGAAGCTAGTAGGGTGAAACTAGGGATGTGGATGAAAACTGAAAATGTTTTGATGCAATCCCTGCAGAGAGGCCCACCCCAACTTCCGTCGCCGAACCCGGGAACCACCAACATCCCCATCGCTAGCAGCACCACCATCAGCCAGAAAGGCTTTGCTGGTCAAGCTCTTCCTCATGATCCTCCACCATACCCAAGGCTCAACGTTCCATTTGGGGTGGCTAGAGCATAGTGGTACTAGATAAATTAATTTAATCCACTAATAATAACAAGACAGGAACAAAACAAATTATATTCGTTTTGTTTTAATTATATGTACGTAATAGCAGGGTGTAATATTTTTTTTTAAGTGTATGAAATAGGCAGTATTTTTTGTTGGTGTGTATTCTTGCATATAGAACTTTTGAATAAAGAAGTGAATTGTTGTTAAGTTCTCGCTTGTTATTGTTGTTCTCGTTAGAAAGGAAATGGACATGCTATAACAGTACAAGAATTAATGATTTTAATGGTGATCTCAATCCTCATTAAGAGGGATATATAAAAGTTAAAAGTTGCAGCTATAATCAGCGGACTAAATTTTTTTTCACATAAACTCTTTTTACTCATGATTTTTTAATTTCGTAAACCAACATCATCTTTTCAAGAACTTCAATAGTTCAATGGAAAACTATGCTTATAATATACAGATGTATTCACAACTATTTGTGCAGTTATAGATTCTTGGTATAACATATGTGTTGAAAATGGGGGTAAAAGATTTTGTTTTCATATTTTATTCTTGTACCACCACGCTTATAAAAAACTGACATGTCGTTTTCGTCCTTCAAATATGGATCAACATTATTGACGCCGGACAGAATAGGGATTATTCTGCAGGCTATTGCATTAGGTAATTTGCAAGGAAAAGAACAGGAGAATTCGACCCAAAATTTCAGAGAACACTCTGGAATTCAACAAAAATTGTTTATAATCAAGAATAATAAAAAACAACCCACAAACCGGGTTTAAATAGCTGAAAATCGACCCCTAATGGGATTTTTGCCAAAAATAGCAAAACCCTAAAAGTCTTACCAAAACGAAACAAGGAAAAAAAATCAAAAGATTACCAAAAATCTGGCCCAAATCGGGTTCAGAATCAATTCCTAATTGACAAATATAAAATTACCCTAAATAACAAAAATTAACTAAAAATAAAGATTTGAAAATGAAAACAGCAGATCACGATTTCCTGCCATCCTTGCGCTGATCCTCCTGCATCAATTATGATTAGTATTGATTGCAATATTCCCCAAGGAATAAAAAACATATTGTATTCCATATTTGTGATACATAATTTGCTCATAATTCGGTGGAAGGAATCTAGCCTTCAACATCCGTTTCTGTAACACCCCATGTTATTTTCCCAATTTCCTGGAATTATTTTTTGATTTAATTTCGGTTATGACGTCACTTGTTCATCACGTCATGGTTATTCTTGGTGATTCACATGTAAATTTTTCGCGTTTAACTTTTGGAGTTGACTGGGCGGCTGAACGATAGTCTCCTTGAGGACTTCGTGGATTGTTGTTGGTGATTACGTGACTTGACTTGATGTGACGGTAGTGTTTCAGACTTAGTGAAACGTTGACGTGAATTCTTATTGTCGACTAAGTGGATTCGTGTAGTTGCTTGAATTTTAGTGCTTCGACTGGGTGGCGGTATGTGTTGTTGACCGACGTTAAATGTTTTGACTCAGTTATGCGAGTTCAGCATTTAGTGTGTTAGGGGTTCAACGTTTTGTTTTCCTTTGTAATGAGATTAGTATGTGTTTCATTTGATTGACGTGCCTTGTTAAGCTGGCGTGCTTAGGAGTATTTGTATTCTCCTTTCTCGTTTTCTGTGTTTGTATTTACGCGATATAGTTGAGACGTTATCACTTAGCATCTTGTCAGGCTTAGGATGTGCTAGGTGACGTAAGGAGTTGTAATTTTATTTCGTATTCGGTTTAGTACGTGCCTTGCCTGACTGACGTACTTTGTGTTTGTATGTGGGTGCCCCTATGTATTGTTTGACTTGTGTGCTTAGGGGTATTTGCGGTAGCTTGTATGTTTCCCCGTATTTGTACTTATGTGACGTGTATTTTTAGATTTATTGGGTTGACTTTTGGTATTTCTTGGTTTTAGGAATTTTGATGGGCTTTGTATGTTTTCGGTGTTCCAGTGGTTGAGTTTCACACCCCGGACTATATATTTCGAATTTTAGTAATTATTGGGCGTCCCGTTTATATTTTCGGGCTCGTGTGATTTTATTTGGGGGTTCCCTGTACATTTAATGATTTATTGTAAATATATATTATTAATTGAGAATATATATATATGGGTATTTATAATATATAAATATGTGTATATGTGGACATAGATATTTCGGTGGACTGAGAGAAAGACGCACAGATCCACCACTCACGCTCCTTCCTCTTCAGTCATGTAGCTTTTTTCTACCTCCATCACCATCATCATCTTCGTCTTGTAGAGAGAGAGAGAGTAGCAGATCGCAGTTGGGAACGAGGAGAGAATGTCGTGCAGCTAGAGGCGCGACCTGGTTGCTAGTTCATAGGAGCCTTTGGACGACGGCAATGGCGTGGCTGAGGGGAACAGGTGCTGTGTGGTGGCGTGAACTGGGGTTTCGCGCAGGAGGAGGATGCGTCTGGTGGAGGGACGCGACCTAGGGTTTGTGGTCGCTGACCCAGGAGTGGCGATGGTTAGTAGAGGACGGCGACGGCTAGGATTGTTGGTGGTGCGCGACGGCGTGGTGGTGGTTGCTGGTTCGCGCCGTGGTAGCACGAGATGACTAGTGGTGACCAGTGGCGAGTTCAGCCAGACCGAGTTGGGTCGACTCAGTGCCGATTTAGGCTTCGTTTGGCGTGTAATTTTGAGGATAACTTGTTTCCGATGTCGTACACTATATATCCGAATTTGGTGCGAAAACGTTGAGTGGTTCGCCGGGAATTTCATATTTTAGGTGCGATTTTTTGGTTTGGTTTTTGTTAGATTTGTTCAAATTTGTTTATTGATTGCTAACGGGTTTCAACTATATTGAATAGGACGGTAAGGCGGTCGTTTTGATATATTCGAATTAATTTTCGGGCAACTTTGGCCGACGGGCTCTATATTTGGGCGTCGACACTATTCATGGCGGGACAGTTCGAGACTGTTTGTAAGCGAATAAAATATGTGGGAATTTACATATATATATTCTTATATATATGCATATCTAACACACACTAATAGTGCGTAAACAAAGTTAATACATCTTCGTTGCATGTTTATGGGTAAATAAAAACGTTTAATTAAATTCCTAGTGATAGACGGAAATTTAGGAATTTTATAAAATTTATAAAATACCCATAATTGGATTAATTGATGTTGGAAATAGAAATACTTTGGAGAATTAAATTAGAAGGTGTATGTGGACATAGATCCGGTTAATTGATTTTCCCCTATTATATATATTTTATTGAAATAAAAAAATAAGTTAGGGGATTCACGAGAACGAGGAACGTTAAAACTTAGGCACTGTTTTAGTTCCCTTTTTAGTTTATTTTTCTTGTAAAATATAATGAAGTTATATTCCGAATTAAATTGTCCCTAAGGGGGACTAATTTGAAAACAATTACTGAAAATTAAATTAAAAGCATGCGAGCTTATAAGAATTTATTAGTATCGGAAAATTGAGAACCCGGATGATCTTGATATAAATTGACATGATTTGCTGCTATAATTGAATTATAAAGCATGCTTTTAAAAATGAAAATGATTATATATTGTGGATTGGTTGTATAAAAACGGATTGTGAAATATATATGTCAATTGATAATGTTATATTTCGATTATTGACTCATTGTTGATGCATGATATACATATTTCATAGACCATGAGCATTGATATTGCATTGGGTGTGGTTTCATATCTCATTCATATACCATTGGTGTAAGTGAGTCTTTCGGGTCGTCACAACAACTGGCCAGGCGGTGTCTCTCGCTATCGACGGACTAGTAATCCGGGAATCAGGGAGGCATGGGAGGATTTGATCCGAACATTGCATGTTTTTCATGAGTCGATAAAATCCTTGTGGTTGTGTTACTTTGGCGACATCATACCCGAATGTCCCTTGTTAGGTAGGGTGTTGTTGGCATTGACATTGCATAACATTCACATTGAGCATTCATTTATTTATATGATCATTTATTGATCTTTTAGACTGTTGATATTTGCTATTATTGAGCAGATGGTATCTGTATTATAATATAATTCATGCTTTTCCTTGGGAGCTACGGCTGAGTGGTTGTGATCGGGATGGTATTTGTAAATTCATTAACAATGATGGAAATTAATTCAATGTGAATAAAAGTTAAAGATTTTAAAATTTAAAAGAAAGGAAATGTGACAATGTTAAAACCTGGATTAGTGGAGCCACGATTGGCATGTGTTCCAGGTGGTTACGCGAACATAAGTGGAAATAGGCTTTGGGGTGAAACTGTTCCCCTTGAGTTGGGCTTTAGTTGAGCTGGTTAACGATGTACTGAAACTTAATTGAGTTGAGTGTGGATGTAAATGAAAATAGGTTTTGGTAATTAACTGCCCCTCCCCCGAGTTGGGTGTCTAGTTGCGTTGATTAACGCTTTACAGGGACTTAGTTGAGTTTGTAATGTTCGGCCATATAGGCCTTCGTGATTGGTGAGTGGTACTACCATGGGTTGATTATTAGACCACTTCGGTGGTGTGAGGAGTTTAGAAATTCAAAGGTTGCTCTAGGCTCATAAATCTTGCCGTCTCTCTCTTTCGATTGTTGATATTTGTGAGCTTGTTATCCTTTCCTCTCATTTGTGGGAATATTTTTGAGTATTAAACTGTGGTTATTCCGGTACCTTGAAATCTGGGTCATGGTTTGGATCTTTGGGATCAAACCAGGGTTTTCTCGAAGTTTTGAAAACTTAAAGCTTTTGAATTTTTATAAATCGTGTTCTTTAATTACCCTGGTGCTCGTTAACTATTTTTGAAAGTCAGAAATCAAAAACTTGTTTTGTAAAATATGTTTAAATTCTTGGGACCAGGAGTACCAAATGTAAATTCGCTTTTCAAAGAAATTTTTGAAAATATCATTTGAAACTGTCTTGTAAACTCGGTGAATTAGGGCACGGGTTGCCCTTGTTCTAGAGATCTCGATGTTATTTCCGGGATCTCGGCATTGTTAGAGGTCGATAAATCCAGGTTCCTCCTAGCTTGTTGTCTGTGATTCCTTCTTGTGCCCGGTTTTGTTTGGGCACTCTTACGAGATTATTTTTATAATTTTTTAAATAAATGTTAAAGGTCTTAGGACCATATTTTAAAGAAGTTTAAAAGTGATTTTAAAATAGTTATCGGTTTGAACTCTAGTAGTTCTTCCTTCTCGTATAGTTATTCCTTGGGTTTGAGCCCGGACTTGTGATGTTGAGTTTTGCACACTTAATGTGATTCCTGTTGTTTCGGTTGGGTTCAGAGACGTTGGAACCAAATAAGATTTGACCGAGTCCTAACTTTGTCTTAAAAAAACCTGGTTGAATCCTTCGGGGTTCAACGTTTTTCTTTAAAAAAAAACCCGAGGACCATAACATCTGTTTGGAACTAAATGACTCCAATAACCCTTTCTAGTGCTTAGATAGGCAGTGTGAGTTAGAGATAGTTCGGTTGGTTACCGAATCCGGTGTGGGGATAATATGTTCCCTTTTTATGTTTCTTCGAGTGAACGGGTTGGTTCACTGGTTATTGTAAGTAGAAGAACTGAATTAAAGATTTAAAATATGAGAACGACTTTCTCTCTAGGAATGATTTGATAGCGATGCTAGTTATGAACGATGATCGAGTTGTGGGTATGGTTATGATGATTTACTTTCGGTAGCCCTAGTGAGTGATCTATTTACCTAATAGGAATCTTGAGCAACGTGCTAGGTGCACGGTATGGTAGATAGTTAGTCCTTTTTGCATCTCTAGATGAGAGTGGAGTTCAGATTGATTGTGTATAGGCTTAGGTGACATGCTTAGTTATTTACAGGACGTTATATGTATATATATACGTATACATGTGTTGTTTATATTTTCGTTGATCTGTAGTTCTTATGATATCCGTAGTGTACTTGAGGTTAGTGATGGGGTTATCGATGGGGTCTCGGATTGGCGGGGTGCCATGTGAGACGATTGACTGGCCTATGATAGATGCATGCACACGGGATGGTTAACTTTTTCTAGACGGCTATGAGTGTGATGTTTTGATATTATGGTGAGCGCGTGGTTTTGCTCACCCCCACAACAGGTTGCAGTTTTGCAGGTGGATGCAGCACGACTTATGCTTGGCGGCGACAATACGGGTGATTTGGGATGGTAGTTTTGTTCCTCCTTCCGTAGTCATACTTGTGTATTCTTTTATTCTCTTGGGAGTCAGGCTGTTGGCAGATTCCCTTGTGTTATATCTTCAGTCTGTGTATTTATTATTTTCAGGGTGCCTTTGTATCATTTCGGCACTACCGTATGACTTTCTATATTCTTATTCGAGCTTGGTGGCTCAGTTGGTTTTAGAAAGGATTGTGTAGAGGTTTTGGTATTCTTTTCCCATTACCTTGGCCCTAGTAGGTTTATGGAATGTTGGGCTGCGTGCCATTGCTTTTATTTTTGTTATTATGGGCAGGTTGTTCTGTTGTGTTGATTTTTGGTTGTCCGGATGTTCCATTTACAAACGGAACTTTGCCGGATTTTCATTAGAATTTACTACTGAGTTTCTATCACTCAGGTGGTATGGAATACTTTGTTTTCATTCTTATTCCATGTATGTCATTGTTGTTATTGATTCTAGTGGTCATTTTCCGTGACGTCATACCTCGTGATTCGCTGATTCTCCGGATTGGAGTCTCAGGAATAACGGGGCGTGACAGTTTCATCTTGTACCATGATCTCACTAACTGTTTTCCTTGTCTCATTTGATTATTTTATGTTTGTACCCACCAAGCCGAAACACATCTTTTGAGTTGGAAAGCTACAAGAGAAACTTGCTTGTTTTCAGGTATATCGAAATACTCAAAAAATTATTCAACCTCCGCAATCCAATCTAACACCTCTTCAATCATAAAGAGAGTAAATGATCAAGTTTTCTATGAAACTCACCATTGTCCTCCTCAACGGAATCCGCATAAGCTAGAGGCCTACATGAATGAACAGTAACATAACTCATGTTCGGTTGGCTGTGAGGAACAACTCCAGCACGATCCCAACTTGAATCACGAACCTGGTTGCCATCAGTCCTAGAATCAGCAATCTAACAGCAACGTAGATCAAACCGCCTTTCTTAAGTATGTCTGGCTGTCCAAGGGACCTTCACTCTGTGATCTTCATCAACAAAGTGGTTACTACCAAGATGAGCAATTAGCATCAAACTAGGGTAAACCTGACTCTGATACCAACTGACGTAGCGGAAGCGAATAGGAGTTCAGTTAGGAACAAAAAAAAATAACTAAGACTTTGAAATTCTCAAAGTCAAGAAAGAACTTGCAGAGAATTTTTGAATGATATTATTGAATGAATGAATAAGTTCCATACAATTACATAGTATATATAGGCAAAGAAATCCTAATGGGCCATGGGCCTAATCTTGGTGAACAAGAAAACTTATTTTAAAAGAAAAATAATAAATCTAGAAAATCGCATAATAATTGGAAGGCTAGTCCTAAAAGGAAACTAAAATATAGAGAATAAAAGAGAAATAAAAATTATAATCAAAAGAAAATTCTAGAACAAAGATGTAGGCAACCGTCCTACATCAATATGGAGAATGGAAAATGAATTGGCATGCATCAATATTAGCCTACATTTCCCTCAAAGGAATGATGGTAATGAACTATTTCTGAAACTACAAAGTTATCTTGAAGCCAATGCTATCATCATTTTAAGAACTATATGTATCCAAGTACAATATTATGGACAATACTTAGGTCCTGCCCCATGAGACGAAGTTCGTCCTTTTCGTTGATGTTTGGTCTAACACAATTTGAACACGTCACCAGAATCTTTTTTTTTTTTTAGAAAAAAATGGACATAAAAATATAAGCAACGGGCAATTAAGTTTGAAATATAAAAATATATGTTTGGGAGTATTTTCGTACTTTCACTTCACTTCCGTTAGACAATTTAACGGCATGGGAGGTATGTGAAAACCACAGGGAAGGTAACTTACAATTTTCAAACCGTAGGGGAGGTCCTTGACTTTTTAGGAAACCTCAGGGGAGGTCCCTTTAAATTACCCCATCATTAAGTCTTCCAAATATAGACTAATATACCAATGATAGTCCAATATACCAATAATAACTCCTAACCATGTCCTTAAGTGAATATGAGTCTTTAAGGTATCAGAATAATCCTTAATTAAAAACTGAAGTTGGCAACTTCAAGTACTCGGTAACTGAACTTCGAGTACTCGACAATCCAAAATCTCGAATACTCGACCCTTGTTTTTTCGAATACCCGGTAAGCATTTGATAGTGCATGATGGCGTGACACAATCACTAGAATGCACGCTAATGTCCGCGCCAAGGCGCAAATTCTAGAGTACTCAGTAATGAAAAGTTCGAGTACTCGGTACATCAAAATCTCGAGTACTCGGTAACCAAATCTCGAGTACTCGGTAGCTTCAGAAATAAAACTGTTTATTTCTTTGAATTGCTGCTTCCGATCAACTTCCCTTCACAATTCTAATGTTCTTCATCACTTTAAACTTGATTTGACACATTTGCTGATCTTCATTTGATTTGTCAACTCGATCTAAAACTCACAACTCTCAACATGATTTTTTTATCAGAATCATGCCATTACAAATAAATGTTCCTAGAGTTCTAAGATACAAGTCTACAATGAGATAATTGTTACTGTCAGATTCGATGCCCTCTCCTTGCAAAGGATCAAAGCTTCTGAAGTTAATAAAAGAATGGCTCAAGCCTGGGATTTGCCATCTACTATATTTCTCTAGCTGCTGTGATGATCTTTTTTGGTGCCCATTCCTATTCATAGATTCTTTTCATGACATCTTCAGGACTGAGAGGGTGAAAGGATGGTTGATTCTTACATAACATGCTAATTCTTCCAAAAAAAAAAAGAAGGTCCAAACGAAGCAATAATTAACTATATGCAAAAAGTAAGTTGATAATTTGGAAGAAAACCAATTATAAAAAGTAAGGAAAATAGCAAAATGAAAGCTTTGGGATTCATATTAGAACCTAGCTGGCTAATTTCATAGTTTAGGACTTCAAAATACGTGTTATTGCCCATTCAAAATCAAATCTATTAATAACCCTGCTAGACAGTCAACAGTCAAAGCCCTTTGAGCAAGTTAAAAGTATGAAAAATTCAAGTCATAATAGCCATTACATATCACTTCATAGCTAAATGCATATAAATACACCCCTACACCGGCATTTATTATTCACCAATTGTGTTTTTAACAACTATATACTCATTCTTTGCATTTTTTTATCAACAAGATCATGATGAAGTGTCCAAGTACATTTGTAATAGCCATTATGGCAATAGTTTTCCTTATAAGCATCAAACCATATGAAGCTAGTAGGGTGAAACTAGGGATGTGGATGAAAACTGAAAATGTTTTGATGCAATCCCTTCAGAGAGGCCCACCCCAACTTCCGTCGCCGAACCCGGGAACCACCAACATCCCCACCGCTAGCAGCACCACCATCAGCCAGAAAGGCTTTGCTGGTCAAGCTCTTCCTCATGATCCTCCACCATACCCAAGGCTCAACGTTCCATTTGGGGTGCTAGATAAATTAATTTAATCCACTAATAATAACAAGACAGGAACAAAACAAATTATATTCGTTTTGTTTTAATTATATGTACGTAATAGCAGGGTGTAATAAATTTTTTTTTTTTAGTGTAGAAAATAGGCAGTATTTTTTGTTGGTGTGTATTCTTGCATATACAACTTTTGAATAAAGTAGTGAATTGTTGTTAAGTTCTCGCTTCTTATTGTTGTTCTCGTTTGAAAGGAAATGGACATGCTATAACAGTACATGAATTAATGATTTTAATGGTGATCTCAATCCTCATTAAGAGGGATGTATAAAAGTTAAAAGTTGCAGCTATAATCAGCGGACTATATAAATTTTCACAAAAACTCTTTTTACTCATGATTTTTTAATTTCGGAAACCAACATCATCTTTTCAAGAACTTCAATAGTTCAATGGAAAACTATGCTTATAATATACAGATGTATTCACAACTATTTGTGGAGTTATAGATTCTTGGTATAACATATGTGTTGAAAATGGGGGTAAAAGATTTTGTTTTCATATTTTATTCTTGTACCACCACACTTATAAAAAACTGACATGTTTTTTTTTTTTTTTTTTTTTTTTTGTTTTCCTCAGTTTTATGAAAGAAATAAAATAAAATAAAATAAATTTCTAGTCATTTTACGTACCCTAAATAATCCATGCTGGTGTCATCTTTCATGACACACACTACCTGCATGCAAAATCTGTATATATTAAAACTAGAAAAGAAGAAAGAGAAAAGATAAAGATAAGGAAATAGGATCCACGTCAAAACGCAGTTTCTTCCTTCAGGACTTTCCTTGCTCAAATCTATTTAATTATAACCCTTCTAGTCAACATTCAAAGTCCTTTAATCAAGTTATAAACCCATGAAAATTCAAGTCACAATTCCATATATATATGATCGAGTTGATTGCTTGATGAATATAAATAAATACACACCTCAATCCTTGCCTATATCTATCCTCCCATCGATTGTGTTTAAACATCTATATATACATGCTTATAACAACAAAATGATGAAGTCTCCAAGTATTGTTTTTGCCATAATGGCACTACTTTTCCTTCTAAACACCAAGCCCTATGAAGCAAGTAGAGTCCTTAATGAAAATCTTCTTATGCAATCTCTGCAAAGGGGCCCTATCGTCGGCCCATCACCGAACCCGGGCGCCCCCAGGAATATCTCTGGCCCCCCTCCTCCTCCTCCTCCATATCCGCAGCTCATTGGTGTCTAGTAGCGGTGAATCAATTGATTAATCCCCTGCAAATAAATTATGTATTTAGCAGCTGCACGGGAACAAAAACAACTGCATGTATTCTTTCTCTCCTTACTTTATACATGTAGTTATAGGGTACGTATTTTTCTTTTAGTATGTCATGTGTTAGGTAAAGTTTGATACAGTCCAACAAATTGTTTATACTTAACATATATATGACCCGTTGGGGTACATGTGTACTTTTGTCATACTGGAAATACAAGAATTAGAATAAAAGTAAGTGGATTGTGATAATTTTTTTTTTTTTTGCGTATTATTGTTGTTAGTTGTTTCTAACTCTGTACATATGGAGTTTATGGAAAATGAACTGGCATGCAGCAATATTAGCCTACATTTCCCTTAAACGAATGATGGTATGTACTCTTTCTGAAACTACAAAGTTATCTTGAAGCCAATGCTATAATCATTTTAAGAACTATACATATCCAAGTATAATAATATGGATAATACTTAGATCCTGTTTCATGAGAACGAACTTCGTCCTCCTCGCTGATGTGGTCCAACACAATTTGAACATGTGTCCAGAATTTTTTTAAAAAAGAAAAATGAAAATAAAAATATAAGCAACACGCAATATTTGGTCCAGATATGATACTGAGAACAATCCATTATAAAGTGTAGAGCTTGGACGTAATTGGATGCCATTATAGTTAGGCACGGAGCTACCTTAAGGCCTTAGGGGGCAATTGACCCTTATGATTTTTTATTTTTTATTTTATTTATAATACTAAAACAAAAGTTTTTAAGAAAATTATAGAAAAAATTGATATTTGCCCCCAATTATTTAAATTTTTTTTTTGCTTATTGCCCTTCAATTTTATATATTTGTAGGTTGTCCCCCATTAAATTTTTTCATGTCTCCGTCCCTGGCTATAGTCTAAGGAACATGCAAGTCTGATTTGGAAAGTCGTCTTCAAGCTCATGCGATGACTACATGTTACTCGTATTCGCACCTTAAACTACCCCATCTGGTAGTTACAATCTATCAAAGCATCATTTATGACGAGGGAAAACAAATTTATTATGGAAAATGGTTGCCTAGAATTAAGGTAGCTCTTTACATTTTCTCAATGATAAGGTCCTATTTTTTTTTTTCAATTTGTTTTTTGGCAAAAGGTAAACCATTGTATATATTATTAAAGATAAATATTATAAAAGGTTCAATGTAGCCCAAGCAGCTTGGAAGCAAGAACGACAATAGAGTCTTTGTTCCAAGACAGAAAAGGCGTGAAGAAGAGTATGATTTCCTTCTCTTTGATGTTCTCCTTATTTTTCTTGACGGAAAAGAATTTATCCAAAAATGTATGTAGAAGAATATTTATTGAATTATTATTATTATTATTATTACATATTTGTTTAAAAAAATATTTCATGGCATTATGGCATCAAAATTGCGAAGAAGTTCTCATTGGGGCCTTGGAATCTCCCAAAGGAGCACAGGATAATCAGTAGTTCACATAGCGCTTCGTCAGAACGTGCCATGCAACACATAACACATAAGGAAATAGGTCACATCTTGGTGTATATACGGTCCACGGGGCTGGAAAAAATATTTAGTAGGGGCCACATACAATTTTTTGTGAATTTATTCACAAAATATATGAGGTAGTAGTAATAAAATTTTAAAATTTGGGGGAGGGGGCATATATAATTTTTATGAACTTATTTATAAAATATAAAATATTCTAAGATAATAAAGAATTTTTTAAAAAAAATTGAAAGGGGCCATATGCAATTTTTATAAACTTATTCATAAAATATATAATTTTTCAAGGTAGTAAAAAAACAAAATTTAAAAAAATTGGGGGGCAATCCAGCCCATGGTTCTGCCTACGGAGTTTTATTATTTATTCAAATAATCCCCAACCCACGCCACACACCAAAAATTGATGGTCTTTCACTAAAAAAAAGGCTTACCATCATTATTTTACTATCTCATAATTATTTCAAAATGTACTTACAAAGTTAGTTGAAGTTATCAAAGGCCTAATGGCCAAGTGGTACCTGCTCTTATTTTAAATAAGAGTATCAGATATTCTAGTCTCATTCGAGGCACTGTGTGTTCATAAATGTTTAATTTTAAAAAAAGCAAAAATTAGATAAAATTAAAATGTTAATATGATTTTTATATATTTTTTCAAGTCAATTTATGAAAGATGATATGTTTTCCACTTCAAATTGTCATGCTTAATTTTGAAAAACCCACTAGCTATTTTTAATGTGAACAATATTCAAGTGTTTTTCTTGCCCTAATAGGAAACTAAAATTGTCATGCTTTGAAAAACCCGCTATATTATGTGAACAATATTACAATAACACAATGGCTAAACCAAGTGTTTTTTTTTTTTTTTTTTTGGACAAGTAATTAATTAAGCAACAGCACTCTTACACAGATGCCTCGCTGCTCACTTTGGGACTCATTCAACTCTATCTTTCGGACGTAGAATACTCATACATGATACACCCTTTTAATTAAGTCTTTAAAGTGCGTGTGTTTGATCTCTTTTGGATTCAAATTCTTCTTCACAAACACGCACTTTGAAAGTTTAGTAAACTTAGGAGGAATATGGGTTGGTTTTTTATTCTTAATCAATTATAGTTTTAGGCTGCGACAGCTTTTTTTCATTAACATATTCTGGTCTCATTGGATATGTATTTTTTTTAACAGTTATTGACTCCACTATTTAGTAATGGGAATTCCTTTTGGTGGGGTTTCTTGGAAAAATCTTCTCCATTATATTTTCTCTCTTTTGTATTTATTGATATTATTCCGAATTTTTGGAGACAAACCACATTAGTTGATTAAATTTTAAGCCCGTACGTATAGATAAGGACCCGAAAACCAAGCTCAAACGGGTTCCATACTAAGGCCCTGTTTGGGTTGAAAAACTGTTGGCCACATATTGACACTTAGAGGGGGGGTGAATGCTAGGGTCAATTACAAACTTTGAGTCTTTTTCAGTTTGACTTTGTTTTAACAAAAGTAATCTTTGTAGAGCTCTAGTCAAACACTTAGTTAAATAAATGATCCTTAAGTGACAACCTTATTTCATACTTTGAATGATGAACAATGAATTACATTACCAAATATATACATAATGGATTCAAGAATGAGAACTAGTTCAAGCATTCAAGTATTTATTTCAACTAAATATATATAGAAATGATGCAAAGTGCTATTTATCATAAAGAATACTTTGAAGAGTTTATGAAAAGTAATTAAATATTTTGTGCATATAAACTCTTAAGAAGAATAAGATGTTCAATATGCATTGTGTCAAACACTTGGGGTGCATATGAACATTTTATGCTAAGGTGTGTTGAATATGAATTTTATCAAACACTTGGTGTGCACATGGATTATATCTAAATGAGATGGTAGTCTAAGCTATAATCCACTCATGTTCATAATTCAATTCATTTCAACTATGCATTTTCCTAACCTCTTCATTGATACACAAACACAAGCAATTCAATAGCATTGATATATAAAGCTCAAGATTATAAATGACAATCGCTTTTAAAGTAAAGAGATAAGGGTTAGAGAAAATGCACACCATAGACACCGAGATTTTTACATGGTTCAACCAAATCTTTGGTCTATGTCCATGCTTTGAGATAACCTTCCAAGGATTCCACTATCGTGCTTCTCTTTCCGGGGATAAGCAAACCCTTACATGCCTCATTCTTCCGGGTGAAGAGCCAACCTTGCTCACTTTTACGGGTGGAGAGTCAACTAAATCCTCTCTTTTTAAGGTTAGAGAAACCTTTACAAAGCTTCAACAAGCCATTCCAATGCCAAGACAATTTCTTGGACTTTCACTCTCAAATGAATAAGAATTGAATTTGAGTGTACAACAATATCTCTTAATAGATAGGTATAGAAATTCAAAGCTCACTTCCTCACATACTTAGAGTTATGAATGAAATACTCAATTAAAAAGCTCAAACTCAATTTGAGGAAGAATGAATCACAAGAAGATGATGTGAATGAGGCACAAATAGTGTGATTCCTATAGGAGAGTTTCTACCCAAGATATGAAAAAAAATGATGCACAAATGGTAGATATATTTCATACTCCTATCTCCCTCTTCTCTACTTTATTTTTTGCTGATATATGGCATATATATAGTGTAGAAGTCAATATAGCCGTTTGAGAGTTGTGGATGATGTTTAGGTAATTTTTGGAAGTTCAAAAATAGCCGTTAGAGTTCAAGATCCAAAGCCGGAAGTCGGCTTCCCAAACACCAAGAGTCGACTTCCCAAACACCGGAAGTCGGCTTCCCAAATATTGGTAACGTCAAATATTTGTGTTCAAATAGAAGTTTATTATTATGATTATCTATATATGATGAAACATTATATATTCACCTATAATTTTTACTCATGATTTTTTAATTTCGGGAACCATAACATCATATTTTTGAGAACTGCAATGGAAAAGTATATTTAGGCCGGCCTGTTTGATGCACGTTTTTATTTTTTGTTTTATCCTTTTTTTTTTACAACAAAAACATGTTTGACACTTAATGTTTTATTTTTTACTGGAGAAAAAAATAAAGCAAATAGAGCCATTTTTAGGAAGTACTAATAAAATGTGTTTTTGGTACTGTTAAAAACAATACCACTATAGCGGAGGAAATAAGTGACCAAAACAAAAAGCAAAGACATTAGTACCAAACGTGCTTCCAGTTTTGATTCACAACACTTCATAATAAAAGAATATACTTAAGTTTTATAAATTCCTGTAAAGGGGGATTCACGTTGATATAATCCGCGAATCCAGTGGTACGGTAAGGAAAAGTTGGAAAAAGGCCAATAGGGTGAAAAGGGAGATTCGCGTTGATATAATCCGCGAATCCATGGGTCCGATAAGGGAAAGTTGGAAAGAGGCCAACAGGGTATCTCTGGATGAGATCGGGTACATGATAATGCTCTACAAAGAGGCAATCGTTGAAGACTAACAAAAGGGGTCATATCCAAAAGTCAACCTCGCGACCCTATGATCTTATCTCATAGGGAGTGCTATTTGGCTGGCCTAGGGAAATAATTTGGGATGGTGAATAGTGGGTCACGACCTTATTCATCAAAATCATTCAAAGTAAAGTACATGGAATGCGTCAAATAATACTCAGGATCATGCAAATGGAAAATATGCATAAAAGGGTATGACCAAGGAAAATTATGACAAGCAGACAAGGGAATCCGCGAGATATATACCTCTAAGGTCTCGCGGATTAGGGATGTCGCCGATTAGATATCGCGACATGGGTAAGTTATAAAAGGACCTCGCGGATTGGTGTCATTGGTCCTCATGCTGAGGTGGCACTAATTTATGCTTTGGCCAACCCCTATAAATAGATGACCAAGGGCTCATTTTGGAGGACTTCAGAGACTGAGAGGGAGAAATTCTAGAGAGAGAAAGGGTGATTCCCAAGTGTTTGGCTGTGTTTTTCCTCTTCTCTTTTATGAGTTTTTTGTAATCATCAACACCATTCAATAAAGATGTTATTTTTGTGTGAGCATTAAATTGTGTGAAATTGAGTATTAGATTATGTGAATACTATTCCCGAATCATTTACATCAGAACCCCCTACAATTCCAAAGAATATACTTATGTTTTATAAATTAAGAAAAGTAAAAGCACGAACAAAAAGACCCTTATAATATAAGCATGTATTCACAACTATTTGTGGAGCATAGATTCTTGATATAACATATGTGTTGAGAATGGGGGTAAAAGAATTTGTTTTCATATTTCATACTTGGACAAACACGCTTATAGAAAAACTGACATAAGTAAAACATCATACCCCTAAAAAAAAAAGGAGAAAAGATAAAGATAATGAAATAGGATCCGCGTCAAAACGCAGTTTCTTCCTTCAGGACTTTCCTTGCTCAAATCTATTTAATTATAACCCTTCTAGTCAACATTCAAAGTCCTTTAATCATTCCATATGTATATATATATATATATATATGATCGAGTTGATTGCTTGATGAATATATAAACAGATACACATCTCAATCCTTGCCTCTATCTATCCTCCCATTGATTGTGTTTAAACATCTATATATACATGCTTATAACAACAAAATGATGAAGTCTCAAAGTATTGTTTTTGCCATAATGGCACTACTTTTCCTTCTAAACACCAAACCCTATGAAGCAAGTAGAGTCCTTAATGAAAATCTTCTTACGCAATCTCTGCAAAGGGGTCCTATCGTCGGTCCGTCACCGAACCCGGGCGCCCCCAAGAATATCTCTAGCCCTCCTCCTCCTCCATACTCGCAGATCATCGGTGGTTAGTAGTGGTGGATCAATAAATTAATCCCCTGCAAATAAATTATATATGTAGCTGCACCGGAAAAAAAACAACTTTCTCTTCTTAATTTATACATGTAGCTAGGGTACGTAATTTTTCTTTACAATGTCATGGCTCCAACAAATTATTTGTACTTAACATATATATGACCTGATGGCGTACATGTGTACTTTTGTATACTATAAATACAAGAATTTGAATAAAATTAAGTGAATGGTGATAAATGTTTTTTTTTTTTTGCGTATTATTGTTATTAGTTGTTTCTAATTTTGTACATATGTGACGTAGCGGAAGCGAATAGGGGTTCAGCTAGGAACCAAAAAACATAACTAAGACTTTGAAATTCTCAAAGTCAAGAAAGAACTTATTCATTCATTCAATGATATTATTGAATGAATGAATAAGTTTCCTACAATTACATGGTATTAATAGGCAAAGAAATCTTAATGGGCCAAATCTTGGTGAACAAGAAAACTTATTTTAAAAGAAAACTAATAAATCTAATAAATCGCATAATAATTGGAAAGCTACTCCTAAAAGGAAACTAAAATATAGAGAATAAAAGAAAATTAAAAATTATCAAAAGAAAATTCTAGAACTAAGATATAGACAACCGTCCTACATCAGACCCCTTCACTTTAGAAGAACTCGCCCTCGAGTTTAGTGTGAACCGTATAGGAGTATGAATAATAATTCATACCATTGAGATTTTGATCTTAATTCTTCATATAGTTCCTTTTTCGTAGTCTGACTCCAAAGTGACCACAACTGTAATAGATTTTTTATCCCCGTTGGTATTTCAAAAGAAAATAAATTCTTTGAAATATCAAATCTTTGAAACTACTTTTGACAATTCTCATTCTCGTCCTTCAAATATGGATCAACATAGTGATTGGTATTGATTGCAATATTCCCCAAGGAATAAAAAACATATTGTATTTCATCACAACACAAATTAGTGTTGACCGTTGTCTCTTCTAATGTATCTTCTTCTTCTTCAAGCAAATCTTCAGTGATGTTTTTGACATGAATCTCCAAATTTAAATTACTAATATCTTTTTCAGCATCTCTATCATTGGAGACACCTTACCATCTTCAACAACCAATTTCTCATCACCGTCTTCTTCTTTGACTTCATCTTCAATCACAAGAACCAAACCAACATAATTTTGTTCACAACTCATTTTTTCAGTGGTATTAGTTGGTTGAACAAAATTATACGAATCAGCGTGTATAAACCTTCCATATTTGTCATACATAATTTGCTCATAATTCGGTGGAAGGAATCTAGCCTTTAACAACCGTTTCATCTTGTACCACGATCTCACTAACTGTTTTCCTTGTGTTATTCGATTATTTTGTGTTTGTACCCACCAAGCCGAAGCACATCTTTTGAGTTGGAAAGCTACAAGAGAAACTTGCTTGTTTTCGGGTATATCGAAATACTCAAAAAATTCTTCAACCTCCGCAATCCAATCTAACACCTCTTCAATTATAAAACTTCCATGAAAAGAGAGTAAATGATCAAGTTTTCTATGAAACTCACCATTATCCTCTTGATTGCAATCCGCATAAGCTAGAGGCATACATGAATGAACAGGAACATAACTCATGTTCGGTTGGCTGTGAGGAACAACTCCAGCAGGATCCCAACTTGAATCACGAACCTGGTTGCCATAAATCCTAGAATCAGCAATCTAACAGCAACGTAGATCATACCGCCGTTCTTGAGTATGTCTGGTTGTCCAAGGGACTTTCACTTTGTGATCTTCGTCAATAAAGTGGTTACTACAAAGATGAGCAATTAACATCAGACTAGGGTAAACCTGGCTCTGATACCAACTGACGTAGCGGAAGCGAATAGGAGTTCAGTTAGGAACAAAAAAAAAAACTAAGACTTTGAAATTCTCAAAGTCAAGAAAGAACTTGCAGAGAATTTTTGAATGATATTATTGAATGAATGAATAAGTTCCATACAATTACATAGTGTATATATAGTCAAAGAAATCCTAATGGGCCATGGGCCTAATCTTGGTGAACAAGAAAACTTATTTTAAAAGAAACTAATAAATCTAGAAAATCGCATAATAATTGGAAAGCTAGTCCTAAAAGGAAACTAAAATATAGAGAATAAAAGAGAAATAAAAATTATAATCAAAATAAAATTCTAGAACTAAGATGTAGGCAACCGTCCTACATCAATATGGAGAATGGAAAATGAATTGGCATGCATCAATATTAGCCTACATTTCCCTCAAAGGAATGATGGTAATGAACTCTTTCTGAAACTACAATAATAAATATAAGTGCAGAAAATAAAGTAGAGACAATACCAATATTTTTATGTGAAAAAATCTTGGAAAGACTCCAAGTAAAAAATCACGGATACGGTCTGGTATCGATGCACTATGAATCAAGAAGTATATAGGCTCTGTGAAGTTATGACTTATAATCACTCTAATTCGCCATCTATCACTCACCGCCTGAAAGTCTTGAATCACTCGTACTACCACGAAGCTCTCGCTCCGATCTCCGTACTCTGACTGCTCTGCTTCTCAACAGATCAATGAACCACGAAGCCTCCTGCTACGTTCTCCGTACTTTGACGGCTCCTCTTCTCAACGGATCTATGCAACTGAGTTACACAAGGTAATGTGATGATCTTTCAACAACTAAATCATTCAATTGTGTATAAAAATCTTCAATGTTGAAGCACAATTGAATAATTTTCACAAAACATAGAAAACCTTGATATAGGATGATCAAACAATCTTTTTCTCTCTCTGTAAACGGATCTGATCTGTATGATAATTGCAGAACTCTCACAAAATATAACTCACAAGCCACACCATTCTCTTTGGTTTAACTCATATAAATAGAGAAGAGTTATCAAATTAGGATTGAGAATCCTTTTCCTTTCAAGATTCGTATTCCCATCATCAAGGGGTAATTTACATGGTTCTCCCCTGAGGTTTGCTAAAAAGCCAAGAACCTCCCCTACTGTTTGAAATTGTCAGCTACCTCCCATGTGGTTCGCGACCATTTACACATACCTCCCTGCCGTTAAATTGTCTAACGGAAGTAAAGTGAAAGTACAAAAATACCCCCAAACATGCATATGTTTTAATATTTCAAACTTATTTTTTTATATATATTTTACAATAATTGGTAGTTCGAAACCAAATATTTTGGCATTAATGTTTTATTTTGGTATAAATAGAAAAATAATTGTTATATAAAAAAAATTAAAAATGAATTATATATATATATATTTGACTATAAACGAATTCTTTTTTGATTTATGCCGAAATAAAATTTTAAAGTTGAAATAATATTTTTTTTCGAACTACCAATTAAGGTATATTATTTTCTCACTTTTAACATTATTATCTAGTTATATAGAAAATAATATATATTTTTTAAACTTCCAAGTATAATAAAATGTAAAAACATTTAAGTCCAAAATATAGAAAAATATTTCGAACTACCAATTTGATTATTTTCTTTGTTTTTAAAATATTTTTTATATAATGATTATTTTTCTATTTATGCCAAAATAAAAAATTAATTCCGAAATATTTTTTTTCGAACTACCCATTATAGTAAAATATAAAAAAAATTAAGTTTGAAATACAAAAATATATGTTTAGGAGTATTTTCGTACTTTCATTTCACTTCCGTTAGACAATTTAACGGCAGGGGAGGTATGTGAAAACGGTTGCAAACCACAAGGAAGGTAGCTGACAATTTTCAAAGAGTAGGGGAGGTCCTTGACTTTTTAGCAAACCTCAGGGGATGTCCCTGTAAATTACCCCATCATTAAGTCTTCCAAATATAGACTAATATACCAATGATAGTCCAGTATACCAATAATAACTCCTAACCATGTCCTTAAGTGAATAAGAGTCTTTAAGGTATCACAATTGTAATACCCCATATTATTTTCCCAATTTTCTGGAATTATTTTTTGATTTAATTTCGGTTGTGACGTCATGGTTATTCTTAATGTTCCACGTATAAATTTTTTCGCGTTTATGTCTTGATACGATGGGATGACGCGACCATTGACTTGTCGACTACTTCGTGGATTGGCGTTGGCGATTACGAGAATTGATGGTGAGTTTAATGTTTCGAACTGGTGAAACGTTAACGTGAGTTCTGGATTCGACAACACGACTTTGCGATTTCTCTTCGTTGACTTCGTGGACTTCTGTGGCTATTACGTGACTTAACGTGACGGTAGTATTTCGAACTTAGTGAAACGTTTAAGTCGGCTCTTATTATGGATTCAGTGGATTTGTTTTAACGCTTGACGTTTAGTGCTTCGACTGGTTGACGATACGATTTGTATATCCGACGTTAAATGTTTTGACTCAGTTGTTCGAGTCCGATAGTTAGTGTTTCGGCCTTGATGAAACATCGACGTGAGTCTTTCTTATCGATTACGCGATTTCATTATGACGATTCATGGCTAGTGATTTGATTGGGTGGCGACACGTTTAGTATGTCCGACATCCGAGGCTTTGACTTAGTCTTTCGAGTTAGGTATTTAGTGTTGTAAGGGTCCGACGTTCTTGTTTTCCCTTGTAATGGGATTAGTACACATCTGATTTGATTGACGTACTCTATATTTGTACATACCTATTTTATCTGTTTGGTGTGCTTATTTCTTTGTGCTTGTATGTGGGTACCCCTATGTGTTGTTTGATTTATGTGCTTAGGGGTATTTACGTTAGTTTATTTATTTATATCAGTTTCTTTCCGCGCCTTATTGCTTGTGATTATTTGGGGGGTCTTGTACGTACCCGACATTCCGGTGATTGATTTTTGTACCCTGGATTATTTATCCTCATTGGTATTAGTTATCGGGCAACTTGTAGATTTCCGAGTACGCATATCATCGTTTAGGGATTTTCTTATGATTTTCCCTTTATTATTATTTGAGGCTAAATGATTCTTTTAGCTTTTCGCACTTGAGGCGGCGGGTTCTGTGTTGTCATTAGCCTGGATTTCCGATTACTAATTTAGCGGACATAGAATTTGGATTGATGAACTGCGACCAATCTTTTGTCGGAGTCAAGTTCGGGATTGTTCTGCATTCTGGCGGTTATGTTTCATACCCGGAGTGTTTATTTCGATTTATATTATTTATTAGCTATTCGTCACGTCATAGCTAATATTTTGGTGATTTAATTGGTGGATAAATTTTGGTCCCCCACAGTTTTATTTGGGCCTATATTATTTATTTTGGAGTCCGGTGAATTTTATAGGCTCACGTGGAATTATTTGAGTGTCCCCGGTATATTTTACGGGACTTATTGTATTGACGTGTATTTAATTGTGATTATATATTCATAGGAATATGTATACATGCGGGTGATTAATAATTAAATAAATAAAATGTTGAATTATTATTGCCTAGTAATTAAAATATGTAATAATAATTATTTATTTGTTATTAATCAAAATGGGCAATTATATATATATATATTAATAGAAAATGGATATATATATATATAGAGAGAGATATAATATATGTCTTGGGGTTAAAGTGTGAATTGGCAAGACATGAGAGTCACACATGTAAATATGGGAATTGGAGAGTTATTTTAGTAATTATGAAAAATGAAATAGTCACTTATATAATTATGCTAAGTTAGAGAGTTGCTTTCGTAATTGACCTAAATATATCTAAGTGCATCAGTATGGCAGAGATTAAAAATGAGCTCTTCTTCTTAACGATCATGCTGAACTTCCTCTTCCTTTTCCTTCCCCGATTCTTCATGGACGACCACCTCTTGCATCTTTCTTGTTCGTTGATTTTACAGATCGGGAAGAGATAGAGCTGGTTTGAAGAGAGTGAGAGAATCGCTGACAAAGGGGCGAGTTGGAGCGACCTGATGTTGCTGGAGGTCACAGGTGATGGAGGGTTGTGATGGCGACTAGGGTCGCTAGTGGTGCGCGACTGCCGGTGGTAGTGTCGGTTCGCACTGGTGGCGTGAGGTGACCAGAGGTAAACAGAATCGTGTTCGGTCGGACTGAGTCGGGTCGATTCAGTGCCGAGTCGGGCTTTATTTGGCGCGAAACTTTGAGGGTAGCTTGCTTCCGATGTCGTACACGATATATCCGAAATTGGTGCGAAACCGTTGAGCGGTTCTCCGGGAATTTCAGATTTTTGGTATGATTTTCAGTTTCATTTTTTGTAGATTTGTTCGAATTTATTTATCGATCGCTAACGGGTTTCAACTATATTGAATAGGACAGTAAGGCGGTCATTTTGACATATTCAAAATATTTTTCGGACAACTTTGGGCGGCGAGCACTATTCACGGCGGGACTGTTTGTAAGCGAGTAAATTAGGGGGGAATTTATATATATATTCTTATATATATATGCATATCGGAAACTCACTAATAGTGCGTAGAAAGTGTTAATATAGCTCCGTTGTATGTTTATGGATAAATTAAAATGTTTAATTAAATTTCCAGTGATAGACGGAAATCTAGGAATTTTATAAAATTTATAAAATACCCATAGTTGGATTAGATGATTGGTGGAAATAGAAATACTTCGGAGAAATTAAATAGATTATTTCCCATGAGAAATTAAATAGATTTTATTTATCGGAGAAGTTAAAATAATTATAAATCTATTTAAATTAAATTGATATAGGCGGTTTAGTACCCCCTTGAGCTCGAAATATATTTATAGAAAGTGTATGTGGAAGTAAATACGATTAATAGGTTTTTCCCTGTTGTTGATATTTTATTTAAATTAAAAATATGTTAGGGGATTCACGAGAATGAGGGACGTTAGACTTGATTTTAGTTCCCATGTTGATTTTCTCGTAAATTATAAAAAAGATTAAATTGTGAATTTAATTGTCTAATTTTTCCCTGAGGCGGATTAATTTAAGAACAATTATTGTGAATTAAATTAAAAGCATGTTGGCAAATAAAATCTATAAAGATTGGGTAATTGAGAACCCGATTATTTCTGTGATAAATATTACTTTATTTACTATATAATTGACATTGTGAAGCATGCTTTGTATGATATTGCTTGGCTTTTATGCCGTGTTATTGAGCATATTAAATTCATATGGAGGAATTTTGCATTCATATAGCACCATGGTATATACATATTGTTTCGGTGCACGTTGTATGCCTCAGTTATATCACGTACATGTCTGGATCGTTTGGAATGTCGCAACAACTGGCCAGGGGGTGGTCTAGCACCCAGGGAGCTAGTAACTCTCAATTCTCTAGACATTTGGGGGTGAGGGCTTGCGCCTCACTTGCCGGTTCCAGGGCGGACTTGTGGTCTCCGTACTCTATTTGGCGACGCCCACCCTTCCTGTTGTGGGTTTATTGCCCCAGCAGTGAACGATTTGGGATTCCTGGATATTTGTTTCACCCTCTAGTGGTTAGGGTTGCATTGGAGTTGCATTTGCATGGTGATGAGCATTGGCATTGCATGGATATTGCTATTGATATTATATGTTTTATTGCTTATTAATATTGAACAGTTTATATCTTAATTTTAATTAGAGATTTATATTATTCTCTTGGGTGCTAGGGCGCGGTGCTTGTGATTGATATCTTAACTTTGGTTAAATATTAATGAAAGTTGTGAATTTCCTAGTGTAAAGGAAACTGTGAAAACTTAAAGTTAAAAAGTGAAAAGTGATATTGGGGCGTAAGGATTCCCCGTATGTTAGACTCTAGTTGAGCTGGGTAGCAGTATATTGTAATCTTGGCCACATAGGCCTTTGTAATTGGCGATTAGTATAATCACAGGATGATTGCTAGACCTCTCCGGTAGTGTGGAGTATTCCTGTTCCTTTAGCTTTTGAAATTTTGAGCTTATCGCTCATTTTCTCCCTTTGACAGTGTATGAGTTATAGACGGTTCTTTGCCGTGTTTATTGAAAATCTCTTTCCATAAGTAATCTTGTGAAGTTAGTGAATTCAGGGCATGGTTTGTCCTGTTCTTGAATCCTCAGTTATGGTTAGGATCTATGAAGTCAAATATTCAAAGTTTTGAAAACTTAAAGCTTGGGGATTTTAATAAAACGTGTTTTTCGTTTACCCCAAGACTTGTTAACTATTTTTGGAAAGACAGAAGTTTAAATACCTGTTTTATAAAATATGTTTTAAATTCTTAGTACCGGGAGTATCGATAGAAATCTGTTTTTGAAAGAAATTTCAGGAAATTCCATTTAAAATTGTTTTGTAAAATCGGTGAATTAAGACACGGTTTCCCCCCCCTGTTATAGAGATCTCGATGTTATTTCCGAGATCTCAGCATCGTTAGAAGTCGATAAATCCAGGTTTCTCCTAGCTGGTTATCTGGGATTACTTCCTGTGCCCGGTTTTGTTTGGGCATTCTTTCAAAATTATTTTTATAAAATTGTTAAATAAATGTTAAAGGTGTTAGGACTAGATTTGAAAGAAGTTTGAAAGTGATTTTATAATGGTTGTCAGTTTGAACTCTAGTAGTTTTTCCTTCTCGTATAGTTATCCCTCGGGCTTGAGCCCGGACTTGTGATGTTGACTTACGCACACCTAGTGTGATTCCTGTTGTTTCGGTTGGGTTCAGAGACGTTGGAACCAAATGAGATTTGATCGGGTCCTCATTTTTTCTTAAAAACCGGTTGAATCCTTCGGGGTTCAACATTTTTCTTTAAAAACCCAAGGACCATGACATCTGTTTGGGACTAAATGACTCAAATACCCCGTTTTAGTGCCTAGATAGGCAGTGTGAGTTGGAGATAGTTCGGTTGGAGATAGTATCTTCCCTTTTTATGTTTCTTCGAGTGAACGGGTTGGTTCACTGGTTATTGTACGTAGAAGAACGGTATGATGATTTACTTTCGGTAGTCCTAGTGAGTGATCTATTTTACCTCCTAGGAACCTTGAGCGGCGTGCTAGGTGCACGATATAGTAGATAGCTAGTCTTGTTGTATCTCTAGATGAGAGCGGTGTTCAGATTGTTTGTCTATAGGCCTAGGCGACAGGCTTAGTTATGTACAGGACGTTATATATATATATATATATGTACGTAGATATATATGTTGTTTATGTTTTCGTTGATATGTAGTTCTTATGAGTTTCGTAGTTACTCGAGGTTAGTGATGAGGTAATTGATGGGGTCTCGGATTGGCGGGGTGCCATATGAGACGATTGACTGACCTAGGATAGATGCATGCACACGGGATGGTTAACCTTTTCTATACGACTATGAGTGTGATGTTTTGATATTATGGTGAGCCCCCGAGGTTGTGCTCACCCCCACACAGGTTGCAAGTTTGCAGGTGGACGCAACACGGCTTATGCTCGGCAGCGACGATACGGGTGATTTGGGACGGTAGTTTTATTCCTCTTTCCGTAGTCATACTCGTATATTCTTTCATTCTCTTGGGAGCCAGGTTGTTGGCAGATCCCCTTGTGTTGTATCTTCATTCTATGTATTTATTATTTTCGGGGTGCCTTTGTATCATTTCGGCACTAGCACTGAGTTTTATGTATTCTTATTTAGGCTTGGTGGCTCAGTAGGTAATTGTTGTTTTGGGGTGCCTTTATACCTTTTCGGCATTGCCATGTGGTTTTCTTTATATTTTCATTTGAGTATTTGGGGCTCTATTGGTTTTAGAAGGGTTTTGGAGAGGTATTGGTGTTCTTTTCCACTACATCGACTCTATTAGGTTTTTGGAATGTTAGGCTACGTGCCATTGCTTTTATTCTTGTTATTATGGGCAGGTTGTTATGTTGTGTTGTGTTATATATTAGCATATATATATAATATGACTACTTTGTTATATTAACTTGTCCCACATCGGAAGATTGGGAAACCCACCTCTATATCCTCACCTATAAATATAGGGCTTCTCCTATTGAATTGTATACACAGAAATAGAGAGAGAGAGTTAGGAATAATATACGTTTATATTATTCCGGTGATACAGGCGTGAGTATACACAGTGTGTGCGCATGTGTGATCTGCGAATCACCCTCTTGTAATCCTCTTAGTGATTTTTAGTGAAACGGTGCTCTCCGTGGACGTAGGCTTATTTGGCCGAACCACGTATATATTCTTGTGTCGATTGTTTGGTGTGTTTGTGTGCGTTTTCTGATTTGCAGGTGTGCACGGCTTCGTACATAAGGTGTGCGAACCCTAACAAGTGGTATCAGAGCCCCAGGTTGGAGCAAATCACGAAGCCCGACGATCTGGTCCAGATCTGATTTTTTCGAGTGCCCTAAATCAGAAACCGACCACACCAGGAGCTTCGTCTCGACAAGACGAAGCCAGCAGTGTCAAGCACATCACCGGAAAGTTCCTCACGCGCCCCCACGAGCCGCCTGAAGTTCCGGCCAATTTTTTGGCTCCGTCGAGCAGCAGTTTCGGTTCGGCGTGATTTTCCGGAGCATCGTTTATCGGAACGAGGCTTATAATATATCTACGGAAAGAAAATTCGAAGCCCGACATTTTGGCGGAAGAATCAGCCCAATCAGAGCAGGGACGCGCCTGCACGCTCCCCGAGAAGAGGCATTCTGAAGGTTTTGAACCGCCCCCGACGCAACCGTATACTCGGTTTTGTACTCCGAATATCTCTAATAGGCTCAGTGGGAGCTGTGGGAGAAGAAAAGACAGTAATGATCGACAAGTTTGATGGTACAAAGTTTACCTATTGGAAGATGTGTATTGAGGATGTGTTATTCCAGAAAAATTTGTATCAACCGCTAGAAGAGACTAAACCAGATTCGATGAAAGAAGATGAGTGGAATATCCTAGATCGTAAGGCTCTTGGCACGATCAGACTGACATTGGAAAAATCTGTTGCCTTCAATATCAGGAAAGAGAAGACTGCAAAGTCTCTCATGGAAGCACTTTCGAAGATGTACGAACAGCCGTCTTGAGCAAATACATTACATCTTATCAGCAGATTGACGAATCTGAAGATGTTCGAGAATGGGAATGTTGGTGAACATCTCAGTAAGCTTAATGACATTTATGGGTAGTTGGAATCAATTGAAGTAGTGTTTCAAGACAAGGTGAAATCAGCTTTTCTCCTTAATCAATTGCCTGAGAGCTGGAACGCCACAGTGGCTGCAATCAGTAATTCTTCAGGGATAGACCCGTTGAAGTATGATACCGTTGTGAGTATGGTACTCACAAAAGAGATCAGAAGACAGTCGTTAGACTCTTCAAGCAGTGGCACAATATTGAATGTCGACACCAGAGGCAGAGGTTCGAACAGACAGAAAGGCGGAAACCAAAGGCGTGGCCATTCCAAGTCGAGACGGGGAAGATCACAGTCTCGAGGTCCCAGAAATTCCAAAGCAATCGAATGTTGGAATTATGGCAAGACTGGTCATTTAAGGAACCAGTGTAGATCCCCGCAGAAGGTAGCGGATGACAAGACAAAGACAAATATTGTCTTAGAAGAAGCAGATGATGCACTGATATGCTCTTTGGAGAGCAAAACAGAGTCTTGGGTTTTGGACTCTAGAGCATCATTCCATGCCACCTCAAGTCGAGAGCTTTTTGAGAGCTATACACCTGGAAACCTCGACAAGGTTTATCTAGGTGACGATCAACCCTGCAGTGTTGTTGGCAAGGGTGAAGTACATATCAGACTCAACGGATCGATATGGAAGCTGAGGGATGTCAGACACATTCCAGACTTGAGGAAGAACCTGATCTCAGTAGGCCAATTGGCGAGTGAAGGTTATATGACCACTTTCAGTGAAGATAAGTGGAAAGTTTCCAAGGGAGCTATGACTATAGCACGAGGAAAGAAAATAGGTACGCTGTACACTACCACTAAGGCTAACACATTTATAGCAATTACAGAAAGCAAGGAGGATCATAATTTGTGGCACCAGAGGCTAGGTCACATGAGTGAAAAGGGACTCAAGGTTATGCTCGCAAAGGGAAAGCTACCAGGTCTAAATTCGATTGATATCGACTTCTGTGAGGATTGCGTATTCGGTAAGCAGAAGAGGGTTAGTTTTCAGAAAAGCGGCAGAAAACTCAGAAAGGAGAAGCTTGAGCTAGTTCACACTGATGTCTGGGGGCCAACAAATGTCTCATATATTGGTGGAAAGTCCTATTTCGTCACCTTCATCGATGACCATTCCAGAAAGGTATGGGTTTATTTCTTGAAACATAAATCTGAAGTGTACGGTGTGTTCAAGAGTTGGAAGGCTATGATAGAGAATGAGACGGGTTTGAAGATCAAAAGATTACGGTCCGATAATGGTGGAGAGTATTAGGACACCGAGTTTAAGAGATTTTGCTATGAGAACGGTATCAGATTAGAGAGAACTATTCCACGTACACCACAACAGAATGACGTAGCAGAACGGATGAACCGGACATTGACTGAGAGAGCCAGAAGCATGCGCATTCAGGCAGGGTTGCCGAAACAGTTCTGGGCAGAAGCAGTCAGTACAACAACGTACTTAATCAATCGTGGTCCATCAGTACCATTGGAGCACAGAATACCAGAAGAGGTCTGGAGCGGTAGAGAGGTAACACTTTTATATTTAAAAGTTTTTGGTTGTGTTGCATATGTACATGTTAGTGACACTATGAGGGGTAAGCTTGATCCCAAGTTACAAAAGTGTATTTTCATTGGCTATGGCGGTAACGAGTATGGTTACCGCATGTGGGATGATCAGAACCGAAAACTGATCCGAAGCAGAGATGTAGTGTTCAATGAAAAAGTTATGTACAAGGACAGACACACAACAACCTCAGAGCCTACAGCACAGAGTGATCCTGTGTGTGTTGAGTTAGATGATGTTCAAGACAGTGAGAGTACTCAGTCAGACGAACATATTGCAGATGGAAATACTCAACAGGTTGATACACCGCAGTCTCCGACTCCTATTCCTGTACCTAGGAGGTCTTCACGGCAGCATGTGCCGAATCGGAGATACATGAATTATTTGTTGCTCACAGATGGAGGTGAACCAGAGTATTTTGATGAAGCATGCAGTGCTGCAGATGCGAGCCAGTGGGAGCTTGCAATGGAAGATGAGATGAAGTCCCTTATTTCCAACAAGACATGGAAGCTAACCGAGCTGCGGGTAGGAAAGAAAGCTCTCCATAATAAATGGGTCTACAGAGTCAAAGAATAACATGATGGTTCTAAGAGGTACAAGGCGAGACTTGTAGTAAAAGGCTTTCAGCAGAAAGTAGGAATCGACTACACCGACGTATTTTCTCCGGTTGTGAAACTGACTACCATTCGTTCAGTTCTTAGCATTGTTGCATCAGAGGGTTTGCACCTAGAGCAGTTAGATGTCAAAACTGCTTTCCTTCATGGTGACCTAATGGAGGAGATTTATATGCAGCAATCGGAAGGTTTCTTAGAGAAAGGGAAAGAAAAACTTGTGTGTAAGTTGGAAAAGAGCTTGTATGGTTTGAAACAAGCTCCAAGACAGTGGTACAAGAAATTCGATGGATTTATGCAGAGACATGGTTATATCAAGTGCAACGCTGACCATTGTTGCTACTTCAAGAGGTTTGACACGAGTTACATTATCCTCCTACTTTATGTTGATGACATGTTAGTAGCTGGATCTGATTTTGTGGAAATCAATAAGTTGAAGAAGCAGTTGGCAAAAGAGTTCGAGATGAAGGACTTAGGCACAGCGAAAAAGATTCTTGGTATGAGAATCATCAGAGACAAGCAGAAGGGAATTTTGTAGTTGTCTTAGGCTGACTACGTTGAACGGGTTTTGAAGCGGTTCAACATGAGTGATGCTAAGTCAGTTAGCACACCTTTGGCTAGTCATTTTCGATTATTCAAAAAGCAGTCTCCCAAGTCAGAAGCAGAGAGGAACAACATGGCCAGTATTCCATACTCTTCAGCTATTGGTAGCTTGATGTATGCAATGGTTTGTACAAGACCAGATATTGCATATGCAGTGGGAGCAGTCAGCATGTTCATGTCCAATCCAGGAAAGACTCACTGGGAAGCAGTGAAGTGGATATTGCGATATCTACGAGGTACCACAAACAGATGCCTTTATTTTGGAAAGGGTGAAGTGAATTTACATGGCTATGTAGATTCAGATTTTGCTGGTGACATAGATCACAGAAGAAGCACTACTGGTTATGTCTTTACAGTAGGTACTACAGCAGTCAGTTGGATTTCGCAGATACAGAGGATTGTAGCGTTATCTACTACAGAGGCTGAGTATGTAGCCGTGACAGAGGCTAGCAAAGAGATGATTTGGTTACAGGGTTTGTTGGCAGAGTTGGGATTCGAGCAAGGAAAGAGTGTTATACATCTGGCGAAAAATTCAGCATTTCATTCTAGAACCAAGCATATAGATCTTTGTTATCACTTTATCAGATCTCTATTAGAGGATGAAATATTAACACTTAAGAAGATTCAAGGAAGCGAGAATCCGGCAGACATGTTGACCAAAGTGGTGACAACAGAGCAACTGAAGTTGTGCACAACTTCAGTTGGTCTTCAAGCTTGAAGACAGAAATGAGGGCACTGAACACTGATCATTGATGGAGTTGATTGATGAAGGCAAAGTCGTCAAGAGGGAGATTGTTATATATTGGCATATATATATAATATGACTACTTTGTTATATTAACTTGTCCCACATCGGAAGATTGGGAAACCTACCTCTATATCCTCACCTATAAATATAGGGCTTCTCCTATTGAATTGTGTACACAGAAATAGAGAGAGAGAGTTAGGAATAATATACGTTTATATTATTCCGGTGATACAGGCGTGAGTATACACAGTGTGTGTGCGTGTGTGATCTGCGAATCACCCCCTTGTAATCCTCTCAGTGATTTTTAGTGAAACGGTGCTCTCCGTGGACGTAGGCTTATTTGGCCGAACCACGTATATATTCTTGTGTCGATTGTTTGGTGTGTTTGTGTGCGTTTTCTGATTTGCAGGTGTGCACGGCTTCGTACATAGGGTGTGCGAACCCTAACATGTTGAATTTTGGTTGTCCGGATATTCCAATTACAAACGGAATTCTGCCGGATTTTCGTTAGAATTCTTTACTGAGTTTTTATCAGTCATGTGACATGGAATACTTCATTTTCATTTCTATTCCATGTATTTCGATGCTATTGTTAATCTTGGTTGTCATTTTCTGTGACGTCATACATCGGGATTCACAGATTCTCCTGATTGGAGTTTCAGGAATAACGGGGCATGAAAGAAATAATCCTTAATTAAAACTGAAGTAGGCAACTTCAAGTACTCGGTAACTGAACTTCGAGTACTCGATAATCCAAAATCTCGAATATTCGACCTTTGTTTTTTCGAATACTCGGTAAACATCTGATAGCGCATGATGGTGCGACACGGTCACTGGAATGCACACTATTGTCTGTGCCAAGGCGCAAATTCTCGAGTACTCGGTACATCAAAATCTCGAGTACTCGGTAACCAAATCTCGAGTACTTGACAGCTTCAGAAATAAAACTATTTATTTCTTTGAATTGCCGCTTCCGATCAACTTTCCTTCACAATTCTAATGTTTTTCTTCACTTGAAACTTGATTTGACACATTTGTTGATCCTCATTTGACTTGTCAACTCGATCTAAAACTCACAACTCTCAACATGATTTTTTTATCAGAATCATGCCATTACAAATAAATGTTCCTACAGTTATACACCGCCGCGGAGGCAAGATTAGAGATACAAGTCTACAATGAGATAATTGTTACTGTCAGATTCGATGCCCTCTCCTTGCAAAGGATCAAAGCTTCTGAAGTTAATAAAAGAATGGCTCAAGCCTGGGATTTGCCATCTACTATATTTCTCTAGCTGTTGTGATGATCTTTTTTGGTACCCATTCCTATTCATAGATTCTTTTCATGACATCTTAAGGACTGAGAGGGTGAAAGGATGGTTGATTCTTACATAACATGCTGATTCTTCCAAAAAAAAAAAAAAAAGGTCCAAACGAAGCAATAATTAACTATATGCAAAACGTATGTTGATAATTTGGAAGAAAACCAATTATAAAAAGTAAGGAAAATAGCAAAATGAAAGCTTTGGGATTCATATTAGAACCTAGCTAGCTAATTTCATAGTTTAGGACTTCAAAATACGTGTTTTTGCCCATTCAAAATCAAATCTATTAATAACCCTGCTAGACAGTCAACAGTCAAAGCCCTTTGAGCAAGTTAAAACTATGAAAAATTCAAGTCATAATAGCCAATACATATCACTTCATAGCTAAATGCATATAAATACACCCCTACACCTGCATTCATTCTTCACTAATTGTGTTTTTAACAACTATATATTCATTCTTTGCATTTTTTTATCAACAAGATCATGATGAAGTGTCCAAGTACATTTGTAATAGCCATTATGGCAATAGTTTTCCTTATAAGCATCAAACCATATGAAGCTAGTAGGGTGAAACTAGGGATGTGGATGAAAACTGAAAATGTTTTGATGCAATCCCTGCAGAGAGGCCCACCCAAACTTCCGTCGCCGAACCCGGGAACCACCAACATCCCCACCGCTAGCATCACCACCATCAGCCAGAAAGGCTTTGCTGGTCAAGCTCTTCCTCATGATCCTCCACCATACCCAAGGCTCAACGTTCCATTTGGGGTGGCTAAAGCCTAGTGGTGCTAGATAAATTAATTTAATCCACTAATAATAACAAGACAGGAACAAAACAAATTATATTCGTTTTGTTTTAATTATATATACGTAATAGCAGGGTGTAATAATTTTTATTTTTTAAGTGTATGAAATAGGCATTATTTTTTGTTATTGTGTATTCTTGCATATACAACTTTTGAATAAAGAAGTGAATTGTTGTTAAGTTCTAGCTTATTATTGGTGTTCTCGTTAGAAAGGAAATGGACATGCTATAACAGTACAAGAATTGATGCAGGAGGATCAACGCAAGGATGACAGAAGATCGTGATATGCTGTTTTCCTTTACAAATCTTTATTTTTAGTTAATTTTTGTTATTTTGGGTAATTTATATTTGTCAATTAGGAATTGATTCTGAACCCGATTTGGGCCAAATTTTTGGTAATCTTTTGATTTCTTTCCTTGTTTCGTTTTGGTAAGACTTTTAGGGTTTTGCTATTTTTGGCAAAAATCCCATTAGGGGTCAATTTTCAGTTATTTAAACCTGGCTTGTGGGTTGTTTTTTTTATGAATTCTTGATTATAAACAATTTTATTAAATTCCAGAGTATTCTCTGAATTTTTGGGTCAAAATTCTCCTGTTTTTCCTTGCAAAGTACCTATTGCACTAGCCTGTAGAATATTCTCTATTCTGTCTGGCGTCAATTGGTATCAGAGCTCAGCATCTTCCTGGCGGTATTTTCATCAGTTTTCAATGGCTGGTGGTCGTGGTCGTGGTGGTCGTCGTGGGCAGGTTTCGATTGAGGAAGTCCCGCACCGTGATCGTAACGTTCAGGATGTTATGATTGAGGATTTGCAGAGGCAAGTGGCAGAGTTAACCCAGCGCCTGGCGGCGCAGGAAATCGGTAATCATGATGTGGAAGATTCTGATACCGATAATTCCACCTTCGAAAATTCGTATCCACAGTTGGGGCCAATATTTTCGGAAGATTCTGATTCCGAAGATGATTGGTTGAAAACCAATATTTTCATTGGAGAGCTAGTGTATGACGAAGAAGGAGATGAGGATGTGTTCAATGCAAACACGACGACTGAAGTTCAGTGGACGCTTCCATACCAGTGGCCGGATTATGAAGTCAATAACCTCGTTGAAGTTGATCAGATGGAAGACATTTTCTTGAACTCCTTACTGGAGGATGATATAACTGACATGGAAAATCTTGAGATCCCATTTAGCAATCCTCTTGAATCTCAACAGAATGTGATCCCAGCAGCAGGTCCAAAGAAGGAAGCTGTTTTTATGCCTTGTGGAAATCGTGCAGTAGGTGAGGTTTCAGAATTACCCATGGAGGTCCATCAGCTGTTTTCGGAATTCTCTGTTTTGATGCCAGAAGACCTTCCTCCTGGACTGCCGTCAGAATTACCCACGGGCCGTTTGCATCCTAGGGCAGGTGAGTTGGCCCAACATCTTCGAGGCATCCATGAGCAGGTGAAACTGGCCAGTCACGAGAGCAATGCCAAGTACAAAACTCGAGCGGACAGTCATCATCGTCAGGTACTTTTTGATGTTGGTGATTTTGTTTGGGTTGAATTAACTCGTGATCGTTTCCCTATTGGCGAATATAATAAGCTTAAGGAGCGGAAGATTGGACCCTGTGAGATATTGCAGAAGATTAATAACAACGCATACAGGTTGTGTCTCCCTAGTCACTTGAAAACATCTTATGTCTTTAATGTGAAACACCCGAGTCCTTGTTTTGCGGATTATGCTGATGCTGCTGTGAACTCGAGGACGAGTTCTTTCCAACCCGGGGTGACTGATGCAGGAGGATCAACGCAAGGATGGCAGGAGATCGTGATCTGTTGTTTTCCTTTTCAAATCTTTATTTTTAGTTACTTTTTGCTATTTAGGGTAATTTTCTATTTGTCAATTAGGAATTGATTCTGAACCCGATTTGGGCCAGATTTTTGGTAATCTTTTGATTTCTTTCCTTGTTTCGTTTTGGTAAGACTTTTAGGGTTTTGCTATTTTTGGCAAAAATCCCATTATGGGTCAATTTTCAGCTATTTAAACCCGGTTTGTGGGTTGTTGTTTTTATGAATTCTTGATTATAAACAATTTTATTAAATTCCAGAGTATTCTCTGAATTTTTGGGTCAAAATTCTCCTGTTTTTCCTTGCAAAGTACCTATTGCACTAGTCTGCAGAATAATCGCTATTCTGTCCGGCGTCAAGAATTAATGATTTTAATGGTGATCTCAATCCTCATTAAAAGGGATGTATAAAAGTTAAATGTTGCAGCTATAATCAGCGGATTATAGAAAATTTCACAAAAACTCTTTTTACTCATGATTTTTTAATTTCGGAAACCAACATCATCTTTTCAAGTACTTCAATAGTTCAATGGAAAACAATGCTTATAATATACAGATGTATTCACAACTATTTGTGGAATTATAGATTCTTGGTATAACAAATGTGTTGAACATGGGGTAAAAGATTTTGTTTTCATAAATGTTTAATTTTAAAAAAGCAAAAATTAGATAAAATTAAAATTTTAATATGATTTTTATATATTTTTTCAAGTCAATTTATGAAAGATGATATGTTTTCCACTTCAAATTGTCATGCTTAATTTTGAAAAACCCACTAGCTATTTTTAATGTGAACAATATTCAAGTGTTTTTCTTGCCCTAATAGGAAACTAAAATTGTCATGCTTTGAAAAACCCGCTATATTATGTGAACAATATTACAATAACACAATGGCTAAACCAAGTGTTTTATTTATTTATTTTTTGGACAAGTAATTAATTAAGCAACAGCACTCTTACACAGATGCCTCGCTGCTCAATTTGGGACTCATTCAACTCTATCTTTCGGACGTAGAATAGTCATACATGATACACCCTTTTAATTAAGTCTTTAAAGTGCGTGTGTTTGATCTCTTTTGGATTCAAATTCTTCTTCACAAACACGCACTTTGAAAGTTTAGTAAACTTAGTAGGAATATGGGTTGGTTTTTTGTTCTTAATCAATTATAGTTGTAGGCTGCGACAACTTTTTTTCATTAACATATTCTGGTCTCATTGGATAGGTATTTTTTTTAACAGTTATTGACTCCACTATTTCGTAATGGGAATTCCTTTTGGTGGGGTTTCTTGGAAAAATCTTCTCCATTATATTTTCTCTCTTTTGAATTTATTGATATTATTCCGAATTTTTGGAGACAAGCCACATTAGTTGATTAAATTTTAAGCCCGTACGTATAGATAAGGACCCGAAAACCGAGCTCAAACGAGTTCCATACTAAGGCCCTATTTGGATTGGTTTTTCAAACGTTGCTTTTAGTTTTCTGGAGGAAAAACTGTTGGCCACATATTGACACCTAGTGGGGGGGGGGGGGGGGGGGGGGGGGGGGGGGTGAATAGGGTCAATTACAAACTATGAGTCTTTTTTGGTTTGACTTTGTTTTAACAAAAGTAATCTTTGTAGAGCTCTAGTCAAACACTTTGTTAGATAGATGATTCTTAAGTGATTACCTCATTTCATACTTTGAATGATGAACAATGAATTGCATTACCAAATATATACATAATGGATTCAAGAATGAGAACTAGTTCACGCATTCAAGTATTTATTTCAACTAAATATGTATAGAAATGATGCAAAGTACCATTTATCATAAAGAATACTTTGAAGAGTTTATGAAAAATAATTAAACATTTTGTGCATATAAACTCTTAAGAAGAATGACATGTTCAATATGCATTGTGTCAAACACTTGGGGTGCATATGAACATTTTATGCTAAGGTGTGTTGAATATGAATTTTATCAAACACTTGGTGTGCACATGGATTATATCTAAATGAGATGGTAGTCTAAGCTATAATCCAATCATGTTCATAATTTAATTCATTTCAACTATGCATTTTCCTAACCTCTTCATTGATACAGAAACACAAGCAATTCAATATCATTGATATATAAAGCTCAAGATTATAAATGACAATTATTTTTAAAGTAAAGAGATAAGGGTTAGAGAAAATGCACACTATAGACACTGAGATTTTTATATGGTTTAATCAAATCTTTGGTCTACGTCCATGTCTTGAGATAACCTCCCAAGGATTCCACTATCATGCTTCTCTTTCCGGGGATAAGCAAACCCTTACATGCCTCATTCTTCCGGGTGAATAGCAAACCCTTACACCCTCTTTCTTCCGGGTGAAGAGCTAACCTTGCTCACTCTTGTGGGTGGAAAGCCAACCAAATCCTCTCTTTTTAAGGTTGAGAGAAACATTTACAAAGCTTCAACAAGCCATTCTCATGCCAAGACAACTTCTTGGACTTTCACTCTCAAATGAATTAGAATTGAATTTGAGTGTACAACAATATCTCTCAATAGATATGTATAGAAATTCAAAGTTCACTTCTTCACATACTTAGAGTTATGAATGAAATACTCAATTGAAAAGCTCAAACTCAATGTGTGGAAGAATGAATCACAAGAAGATGATGTGAATGATGCACAAATAGTGTGATTCATATAGGAGAGTTTCTCACAAAATATGAAAAAAACAAATGATGCACAAATGGTAGATATATTTCATACTCCTATCTCCCTCTTCTCTACTTTATTTTTTTCTCATATATGGCATATATATATTGTAGGAGTCAATATAGCCGTTTGAGAGTTGTGGGGGATGTTTAGGTAATTTTTGGAAGTTCAAAAATAGCCGTTAGAGTTCAAGATCCGAAGTCAGAAGTCGGCTTCCTAAACACCAAGAGTTGACTTCCCAAAAAAAGACTCAAACTTGGTTTATTTCATCCTAAAGAAGTTGGCTTCCCAAATACCAAGAGTCGACTTCCCAAACACCAAGAGTCAACTTCCTAAAGAAAGACTCAAACTTGTTTACCTTCGACCCAATTTCAATGTAGTTTACGCTTTTGGTCATAACTAGAGTTCTGTAACTCGGATAGAGACGTTCTTTAGCTTTTTGGAAAGAGGACTTCACGATCTTGATTTTAGAATTTTAAATCGCTCCATTTAACCCAGTTTTAAGTCCGATATGCACGTTTAAACATGACGCTTCATTTTAAACTTCTAACCCACTTGACGGTTTTTCGTGAAATCTTTTGGGATTTTTCCGAAATTACTTAGACACACTCTTAGGATGTCTTAAAGACTTAATAAGGTCCTTGACATGCCAAAGTCAATATTGAGATTATAAAATGATTTTTCCAATTTAAACAAATTCTCAGTATTAGACAAAAGCTTTTCATGATTTAACAATTTTGTTCAAAGCTTTAATATGCATCTAGAATCCATTTCAAGTGATATGAGTTAAGTTAATGGTTCTAGGATAACATCTTTGTTGAGTTCTTCCATATCTTATGAAAGCTTGAACTAACTCAACTTTAGCAAAGACTAAATGATGTTCATAGTCTAATACTAATGATGCAAGGACTCATGAATGGTATGCATGGTCATATATGCTATATTGTCAAAAGTTGAGCTTTCAAGTAAATCTATCACTCACCCAAGCCTACTTTACCCATTTCTTTGATCTTAAATTTCTTTAAGCTTTTGGGTTCATGTCTCCATCCTTGTCTTCAATGTCTTTTGAGCTCTAAGCACCTTTGCTTGATCTTTTCATGGATCCACTAGCTCTCTTGAGTTTATCTTGAATCAACAACCTATTAAGCATAACTCAAGTATACATTAAATTTACCACATTCAATGGTTTGTTATCATCAAAATGTCATGTTTACCCATGGTGGAAAACCTTGGGTCAACAAAAACTATTTTGAACGATATTTGAAAAAAATAATTTGAAGAGCTTCTCGGTCTTGGAAAAGCGTTTTAAAGAAGCTAGGGTACCAGCTTCTCAAAACAGTTTTTACTTCTTTTTTTATTCTGCGTAAAGCCAGAAGCTGAAGTTATGTCAAACAAGACAGTGCTTGTTATGCGCTTTATTTTGAAACGAAACAATACCGACACAATGTTATGCGCTATATATATATATATATCGTGAAAAACAAAAAATAATAAAAAAGTAACTGAATTTTAGAAAAGAAAAATATACCTTTTAGAAATGGGTTAGAGAGAAGGGAGAGCTTCTCTCTCTAGGATTTTCTTGTCTTTACTTATTTCTCCTTTTTCATCTTTCTTAAGCTTGGTACTGATTTTGTTAACATGGGTTCGTTATCAAAAGTATGCCATGAGAGTGTTGAGGGTTCTAGTAAGGTAGGAAGTGCCATTGATCTAGCTGCTAAGGCTCCCCATGAAAGCTCTGGTGGTCGAAGGGGAGGAGCCTCAGGTAGAGGTGGTGGTCATGGCTCTGGAGGACAGGGGTCTGGAAAGATGTTAGCCCCCATTCCTGAGGTAGTGCAGTCGTCCGGTGGTGGCTCAGATCACCTTTTGCAAGAGCCGCGTGAAATTCACACCCATGAGGAAGTGGGTGGGCAAGTTCAGGGTTTGATAGAGGGTATAGATTCATGTGCCACTTTTCAGCAGAAAGTAGGGAAGAAAGTGAGATTAGGTAGCAACTCTAGTGTAGCAGAGTTGACTAACTCGTCTCTGAGCAAGGTTGCAAGCATTGGAGAAAGTAGTGGTAATCCTCACGTGGTTGCTGGGCGAGAAGACTTGCCTAAGCCCATTGCTTCATGGGCCAACATTGTTCAAAAAAGTAATCAGAAGAGGAAAATGCAACTGACCTACCTTCCTCCTAAAGAAGGTACCTCAAAAATTGTTTGCCCCCTAATGGATGTTGCTAGTGAAGGTGGTTCTGAGTGGGAAAATTGCTTGGTGGGATACTTCATTGATAGGAATCTTCATTTCTTCACAGTGGAAAGCTTGGCAAATAAGTTATGGTTGAAGGATGGTCTCACTAGAGTGTATGGTACTGAACGTGGGTTTTATTTCTTCAAGTTTGAGAATGATCAAGGAAGAGATGTAGTGTTGGAAGGGGGTCCCTGGCATTTTGCTAGTCACCTTATGGTATTACACAAATGGAGGAGGGCATGTCTCTGTCCAAAGAAGTCATGAAGAAGGTGCCATTATGGGTAAAGTTCTCTAATATACCTCTTGAGTATTGGAATGCTGTTGGCCTTAGTTATATTGCTAGTATTATTGGACAACCCATTTATGCTGATGCTCCTACTGAAGAGAAAAATAGACTTAGTTTCGCTCGTATATGTGTTGAAGTGGATGTAGAAACTGAATTGCTAAAGGAATTCCAACTTGAAACCCATGAGGGAAAGTTTATCCCTATTTATGCTGATTATCAATGGAAACCACTCAAATGTGTTTATTGTAAAGTATTTGGTCATGACACTAGTAAGTGTCCTTCTCAAATTCTCAAGGAGAATGAGAAGGGATCTTCTGAAGCTCACAACCATGGTGCTCTTAAACAACAGTGGGTTATTGTTAATAAGAAGGGTAAGGCCACATCTATTCACAGTGACCCGGCAGATCCATGTCCTCTTGAGCCTATTGCTGAAGTGCTACCAGTGCCTGTTGTTGATGTGAGTGGTGATACTTCAGCCAGGTCCTCTGGGAATTTTGATGGTTCTAGTGCTGATGATCCTCAAGTTTTATCTCCAAATAAGTTTGGCAGCTTTGATGCTCTTGAGGATCAAGAGGAGTCTCTTTTGCAGGACGTGGCAATTCCTGATCAGACTCTATCTAGTATGCCTTCTCCTGTCCCCACGGATGAGGTAAGTCCTTCCATTGTTTCCCCAAAAGGCATTGATGTTAGTGTGGTCATTCCTATAAAAAAATACTATTTGTGCTTCTTCGACTAAAGGGAATGTCAAATCCTCTACTACTAGAACCAAGAGGGGTAAGAAATGAGTTAATGCTCCTAGTGCTAGTGATCCTCCAATTGCCTGAGTTTATGTTGTGCTCTTGGAATGTTAGAGGGATAAATGGCATTATCAAACAAAAGGAATGAAAAGTTTTAATTCAGTCTTTAAATTTACAACTTATCTGCCTTATTGAGACTAGGGTTTAAGCATGTAACAAGTCTAAAGTTTTAAATGCCATCTGTCCTAATTGGAGTAGTGTTGATAATTATAGCCATGCTGATTTGGGGAGGATTTGGGTATGTTGGAACCCAAATGTTTGGGATGTTACCACCATTGATTCTTCAGCTCAGTCATTGCAAGATTGAAAGTCTTGATGGTTCTTTTATGTCTATGGTGAGTTTCATATATGGAGATAATGAAGCTACTATTAGAAGATTACTTTGGCAAGACCTTATGGCTAAAGCTTTAATTTGGTCCTGTTGCCTTGGTGTGCTTTAGGGGATTTTAATGCCATTAGAAAAAATGAGGAGAGGTATGGTGGTTCTGATAAATGGTCTTCTTCCATTCAGGAATGCAGCCTTAGCGGGTTACGGGTTGGATTGCCAGCCCTACTGTAACATGTGACCTATCCTTGTCTGGTAGTAGGATAGAGTTATTGCTGTCATCACCAACTTGTAACATATAGACGGTTTAGTGAGACTTTGACATTTAAATTGTGGTATAGTTGTGTATTGCTTTAGAAGCCTCTCATATGTTTTCTATTTACCTCTGAATGTTCCCAAGAAACTTTTGGTGATCAACCTGTTCGTGAATCTATTGGAAATAGTTAGAAAAACAAGTAATTAAACTCAAGTTTGAGCTTAAATAATTATGGGACCCGAACTCCGAATTTAACGGGACCAAACACTAATGTGTTCTCCTTGGTGAGGAGATCGAGTTGGTATAATTACATGTTCAAAACTATTAATTATTGAACGAGAAATTATCTCTCAAAGAGACCCATTTGAACTTGGGTAAGAATGTTTGTCCCACATTGGAAATAAAGTAAACTGTAAAGGTGTTTATATATGGTTGTTTTGGATGGGTAATTTGAATATCTAAAGGTATGGGAGGAGAGCTAGACCATGCATGAACCATGCTAGTCTTAGACTAACCATACATGCGCGCGCCGCTCGCCCGCCTCGTTAGGGCCGTGGTCGTGGCGCAGTGCCTCTTCTAAAGAGTTTCGTATATAGTTTTATTTGCAACCAACACCTAGACAGTTTTAATGGCTATTGGAATGGATGCCTACACAGTTGAAGTGTCTCTCCATTCTCTATCTCTATAGGCCGTTGCATATCATTCAAAATACGTTTTTTGATTTTCACTCTGCCAGAAATATATCATCTCTCTACATTTGCATATACATATAGATAGGTCTGGTTCGGGTTCGAGTACAAACACAAAGCTTGAGTTCGCCGGTCTTCACAGATTGCAGTGCTGCAACTTTGAAGGCGAAATCCGTTCTATTTTGGGAGGCATTTGTTCGAATTCCTTGAGCACCGTAGAGGGAGCAATATTGCCTTAAGGAAATTGTGGTATCACACAGGGCTCGGATTTTTTCTGTTTCTTCTTGCATTATCTGATTTCGGGCCAGTTTCCTTTTTATTGGTTGCAATATATATACAGTTTTATGCATGATACATTTATATATATATAACAGTAAGCATATTTATTTAACAATCTTAAGGCAATATCGTTTATCTTGTTTACTGTTTGTTGTTACATATATATATACTGTTATTTACATATTCGGTATATTGTTCGTCTGATTATATATTGCAAATTCTGTTATGTTCCCGTGTATATACATAGAGTCTGTTTTCGTAAAACAGTGTACTATATTATATATATTGGTTGCATGTTTACTGGTTTTACATATATTCTTTGACTTCGAATTACATCCAAATTATATTACATGCAATTATAAACATATATAATTATTGTTGTATTGTTGATACTGTAATACAATTCTGTTATATATATATATATTATGATAATTGTTTTCTGTTATATATATATATTCTGATAATTATATTCTGTTATATATATATATATATATATATATTCTGATTGTATTCTGTTATATATTATGTTTTTATATATATGTATTATGTTATATATATATATATATATATATATATATATATATATATATTCTGATATTGTATAGTTTCATAATTCTGTGTATATAATATTATATATATCTATTATATTTTTGGATTTATAGATATATATATAATCTGAAAATAGTATATATATATAGTTAATTATATAAACTGTTAATATAATTATATATATATATATATATATATATATATATATATATATGTTTTGAATCAAGTATGTTATATATTATTATTTTACTAGACTTTCTGGATATATATTTATTTCGGAATTATATACATCCTATTTGTTTTATTCTTTTTAATTAGTGTGATACTATATTATTTTTTTAGTATTGTGTGGGTATAATAAAACAGTACATAAAGTAGATTTCTGTTTTGTAACAGAAATGACTACTGGTAATCCAACTACAATCACTGTCCCACATGGGGAGAAGCCTGAAAAATTCAATGGTTTTGATTTTAAGCGTTGGCAACAAAAGATGTTGTTTTATCTCACTACTTTGAATCTGGCCAAATTTTTAATGGAAGCAATTCCAACAGTGGCCGAGGGTGAAACTGATAAAGATAAATTGGCTGCAGTGGATGCATGGAAGCATTCTGATTTCTTGTGCAGGAACTATATCCTAAATGGATTAGATAACACACTGTATAATGTATATAGTGGTGTGAAAACTGCAAAGGAATTATGGGAATCATTGGATAAAAAGTATAAAACTGAGGATGTTGGCACGAAGAAATTTATTGTTGGCAAGTTCTTAGATTTTAAAATGATAGATTCCAAAACTGTACTCAGCCAAGTGCAACAGATTCAAGTTATTCTTCATGACATTCATGCAGAAGGTATGTCTCTTAGTGAGTTATTCCAAGTGGCGGCTATAGTTGAAAAACTACCACCACTTTGGAAAGATTTTAAGAACTACCTAAAGCATAAACGTAAGGAGATGACGCTTGAAGAGTTGATAGTTCACCTGAGGATTGAAGAGGACAATCGTAAGTCTGAAAAGAAAAGTGGTGTATGGCATCCTATGGAGTAAAAAGCAAACTTTGTGGAGGAAGGATCAACTTCAAAGACTAAAAAGAGAAAGTTCAGTGAAGAAGGTCCAAGTAAAGGATCTTAGAATTTCAAAGGCAAGTGCTTCAATTGTGGAAAGCTAGGACATCTCTCTAAAGACTGTCGAAAGCCAAGGAACTTTAGGAACACTAGACCTCAAGCGAATGTGACTGAGACATATCGACTTACAAATGATGTAGGCGATATGAATCTTGTTGTCGTGGTTTCAGAGTGCAATATGGTGGGCAATAACAAAGAGTGGTGGGTGGACACTGGTGCTACTCGTCACATCTGTGCCAATAGATGGATGTTCACTACTTATCAACCTATGTAAAATGGAGAACAACTCTTTATGGGTAATTCTTCATCTTCTAAGGTAAAAGGTAGTGGAAAAGTGATCCTGAAAATGACTTCTGGAAAAGAGGTGACTCTGAATAATGTGATACATTTGTCGGATATTCGCAAGAACCTGGTGTCTGGATCGCTACTAAGCAAAAATGGCTTTAAATTAGTCTTTGTGTCTGATAAGTTTGTACTTACTAAGAATGAAATGTATGTAGGAAAATGATATCTCAGTGATGGGCTGTTTAAGTTAAATGTAATGACTGTTGTACCCACAGCTAATAAGATTAATAACACAGTTTCTTCTGCTTATATGCTAGAGTCTTTTGATATTTGGCATGCTATATTAGGCCATGTTAATTATGACACTTTACGTAGATTAATTAACTTAAATGATTTTCCTAAGTATAAAATTGACCCAAATCATAAATGTGAGACTTGTGTATAATCGAAATTAACAAGGAAATCCTTTCAAAAGGTTGAAAGATGTACTGAGCCTCTAGAACTAGTGCATACTGATATATGTGATCTAAAGTTCTTGGAAACTAGAGGAGGCAAAAAGTATTTTATTACTTTTATAGATGATAGCACTCGATATTGTTATGTTTATTTGCTAAGAAGCAAGGATGAGGCTATTGATATTTTCAAATAATATAAAACTGAAGTTGAGAATCAACTTAGCAGAAAAATCAAAGCTATAAGAAGTGATAGGGTGGTGAGTATGAATCTCCTTTTGAGGAGTTCTGTAAAGAACATGGAATTATTCACCAAACTACAGCTCCCTACTCACCTCAATCGAATGGTGTAGCTGAAAGGAAAAACCGAACTTTAAAATAAATGATGAATGCATTTTTGCTAAGTTCGGGAGTACCACAAAACTTGTGGGGGGAAGTTATACTTTCTGCTAATTACATTCTTAATAAACTGCCTCAAATAAAACTTTAAAAACCCCATATGAGTTATGGAAAGGTTATAAGCCTTCCTATAAATACTTAAAAGTGTGGGGGTGCTTAGCAAATGTGGCAATTCCTAAACCTAAAAAGGTAAAAATATGACCAAAAATCGTGGATTGTGTATTCATTGGTTATGCCCACAATAGCAGTGCATATCGGTTTCTTGTTAATAAATCTGAGATTTCTGATGTACATGTAAATACGATAATTGAATCAAGGAATACTACATTCTTTGAGCATGTATTTCCATATAAAAGGACATCAGATTCAAGCTCACAGAAAAGGTCATTTAGTGATATGACTCAAGATAGTCAGGAACCTATAGACGAAGAAAAAGAGCAAGAATCACTAAGTCATTTGGGCTAGATTTTGTTATCAATCTGGTAGAGAATGAACCTCAAACCTATAAGGAGATCATGTCATCACCTGAAGTAGTTTATTGGAAAGAAGTTGTGAATAGTGAAATTGAGTCCATTATGCAAAATCATACATGGGAACTGGTAGATCTTCCACTAGGCAATAAACCATTGGGATGTAAGTGGATCTTCGAGAAGAAGATGAAGGCTGATGGATCAATTGACAAGTATAAGGCAAGACTTGTAGCTAAAGGCTATAGGCAAGAGGAAGGGTTGGATTATTTTGACACTTATTCACCAGTTACTAGAATAACGTCCATTCGCATGCTAATTGCTATAGCAGCGTTAAATGGTTTAGAAATACATCAAATGGATGTAAAAACAACATTTCTAAATGGTGAATTAGATGAAGAAATATACATGGAACAACCCGAGGAGTTCATTTCTCCAGGCCAAGAGAGAAAAGTGTGTAGGCTTGTAAAATCATTGTATGGACTAAAGCAAGCGCCAAAACAATGGCATGAGAAATTTGACAGTGTTATGATGTCAAATGGGTTTAAAATAAATAAATGTGACAAGTGTGTTTATGTCAAGAGTTATCATAATGCATATGTCATTTTATGTCTATATGTTGATGACATGCTTATTATAGGCAGTAATAATGATGTAATCAATTCTACTAAGCAAATGCTAAAGAGTAGATTTGACATGAAAGATCTTGGCATAGCTGATGTTATTTTAGGAATTAAAATTTCTAGAACATTAGAAGGACTTGTGTTATCTCAATCTCACTATATAGAGAAAATGGTTGACAAGTTTAAGAAGTATGGGATAAGTCCAACACGAACACCTGTGGATGTAAACGTTAAACTTTCTAAGAACAATGATGAAGGCATTTCTCAATTGGAATACACTCGCATAATAGGAAGTTTAATGTATGTTATGAACTGTACTCGACCTGATATAGTATACTCTGTTAGTAAGCTGAGTTGATACACAAGCAACCCAGGTAAATGTCACTGGAATGCAATACTAAGAGTTTTGGGATACTTGAAGTATACTCAAAATTATGGTTTGCATTATACTAGATATCCAGCTGTACTTGAAGGATATAGTGATGTTAATTGGATATCTGATTCCAACGATTCAAAATCCACTAGTGGAAATATTTTTACTCTTGGAAGTGCAGCTGTGTCTTGGAAGTCCTCAAAGCAAACATGTATTGCTCGGTCCACAATGGAATCTGAATTCATTGCATTGGATAAAGCCGAAGAAGAAGTAGAATAGCTTCGTAACTTTTTAGAGGACATTCCAAATTGGCAGAAACCAGTATCAGCTATTTGTATACATTGTGACAGTCAATCTACGATTGGAAGGGCTCAAAATCACATGTATAATGGTAAGTCTAGACATATCCGTCGTAGACATAATACTGTGAAACAATTGCTCTCAAATGGTATAATATCCATTGACTATGTAAAGTCTAAGGATAATATAGCGGATCCGTTAACTAAAGGTTTTGCAAGAGAGCAAGTTGAAAGATCATCGAGGGGAATGGGCTTGAAGCCTCTGGGTTAAAAGACACCATAATGGCAACCCAACCTAGTTGACTGGAGATTCCAAGATCTAGGTTCAAAGGGACAACCGAATTGTGCGTGACTTAGTTAAAAGCACTTTGGAGATTAAATTAAACTTCTTCCCATTCCTATGATGAGACAATACATATTTTAGGGTAAGCTATGCTTTTAATGATGTCTATGACTTGGACAAATCCAAGTGAGGAAGAATTCCTAATAGAATCACCTATGTGAGTAGAAGGGGCCGCTTCTAGGGGGATTTTTTGAAGGCAGAATTCTCTGACAAATACTCATGAAACCAAGTGGTGTCCAAGGCCAAAATGGACACAAATGTGAGAACCAATTGTGTTCGAAGGGGAACTGTGTGAAGTTTATTGTCTTGGTTTACACAAACAGCTGACAGTTCAAGGCATCACGTCCACTAATTAGCTAGTAAATCCGATAGGCTTTCACAAGGGAAAGTTCAAGGCTCTAAGGCTACTTATCCTGATACAGTAACGTTTCATTCTACTCGAACTAGTGTCTGCATATTCATTTGCATTTTGAAATGCTAATTTCCATTCATGTGGGGGATTGTTGGAAATAGTTAGAAAAAAAAGTAATTAAATCCAACTTTGAGCTTAAATAATTATGGGACCCGAACTCCGAATTTAACGGGACCAAGCACTAATGTGTTCTCCTTGGTGAGGAGATTGAGTTGGTATAATTACATATTCAAAACTATTAATTATTGAATGAGAAATTATCTCTCAAAGAGACCCATTTGAACTTGGGTAAGAATGTTTGTCCCACATTGGTAATAAAGTAAACTGTAAAGGTATTTATATATGGTTGCTTTAGATAGGTGATTTGAATATCTAGAGGCATGGGAGGAGAGCTAGACCATGCATCAACCATGTTAGTCTTAGACTAACCACACACGTGCGCGCCGCCCGCCCGCCCGGTCCGGGCCGTGGTCGCGGTGCGGGTGGGTCATCGGTTCTACCTATTTCTTTTTTGAAAAAACTGCAATGTTTCTTCTAAAGAGTTGCGTATACAGTTTTATTTGCAACCAACACCTAGAGTGTTTTAATGCCGATTGGAATGGATGCCTACACAGTTGAAGTGTCTCTCCATTCTCTATATCTATAGGCCGTTGCATTTCATTCAAAATACGTTTTTTATTTTCACTCTGCTAGAAATATATCCTCTCTCTACATTCGCATATACATATAGATAGGTCTGATTCGGGTTCGAGTACAAACACAAAGCTTGAGTTCGCCGGTCTTCACAGATTGCAGTGCAGCAACTATGAAGGCGAAATCCGTTCTATCTTGGGAGGCATTTGTTCGAATTCCTTGAGCACCGTAGAGGGGGCAATATTGCCTTAAGGAAACTATGGTATCACACAGGGTTCGGATTTTTCCTGTTTCTTCTTGCATTATCTGATTTCGGGTCAGTTTCCTTTTTATTGGTTGCAATATATATACAATTTTATGCATGATACATTTATATATATATAACAGTAAGCATATTTATTTAAAAGAATCTGTATATAAGAGTTTAAGACTAAGAATCACCCACATTATCTGCACATGGAGTAACAACGGAAGTAGCAGTCAGCATGATTTTTTGGGTGACACATTGTTATTCATCCATGTTTTGTACTTCCACATAATGGGACTAGTTTCCTTTTTTTTTGTGATGATAATTATGTGACCCTGAACTATGTATTAGTTCGGTAAGAAACAAAATTGTGATGCCCTGGCTTGCATGTGCAACTTACCTGTGTTTCACTATCTTTACTATTTGTGATTGATGCCCAAAATTACCTGTTCTCCGTTTTGGAATCCTCATTTGCGTTATCATTCTACTGTATAACAGGTATGATATGGCTTTGCACCGTTGGCAGAAGGAGGCAACTGTACCAGAAAAGCCCCCAACGACTTGTCATTTGGTTTTGTTGTATTAGATAGAGAGTTGCATGTGATGACCTTTCTGAACGGAATTGATTCGACAGAGACACGAAGATCACTACAGCAAAAGAGGGCAGCAACACTGTTAATACAGATCTACAATCCTAGGAGGAAGTCATGGAGATCTCTATATAAACATTAATATATGTATTCATGCTATAACAATCAGGCATAAATAACCTATGATCCAGGAATCGTAAAACTCTATTCATGCTCACTATATACAAATATTGAGAGAGGTTAATCGAAATACCTCGATTGATGGCAATGGCGTGTGTAGGTTTGCAATCCGTGAAATTAACAATCGGTTCTAAATCTCTTAGAACCGTGTACTAGAAACTGCTTTCTCTCTCTAGCCTTTTACATACACTTAATATATGTTATATCGGTCATATACATAAGTGATGGAACTTACGTAAATAAATAGGTAGACAGAGGACCAGTTCCCCACTATCACAATAATTCCTTCTCTCCATCAGAGTTGGATAAATAGTAGGAATTCTTTTCCTTATCAATTACAAAAAATAAATATTTTAAACTGATTTGTATATATCACTTTATCACAAACGTAAATAAAAATAAATATAGACCAATCATGTGGGACATATTTTTCTTACATTTTCCCACTTGGACCATATGAATTTTTTGGTGATAAGTAAAATAGTCATAAGTGCGCAGCAAATCAGATTAAATTCATAAATTGGTCATCATAATTATCATGGTAAATAAAATACTAATGCGAGTCATAGCGGTTGTGTGCCACTTAAATTGGACACAGTCCCTTCCATGCACTACAACACTAATATCCTACTTATCATGACCTATAATTGGAAAATTACATAAAGGTCCAATAATGTCTCTTTCGAGACTATTCCTGTTATCATTATCCAAAATATACATGTATACAAAAGTAAATAGAATATTTTCAGAAACACATTTATTGATATCAAAATGTCAAAGAAATAAACACGTGAGCATCCACAGGAAAATAACACAAATTAATGACTGCATTCTAGACCCATTTTTGAACATGTTCAATAAACTTATTGGGTGGTAATCCCTTTCTTAGCGGGTCTGCTACCATAAGCTGTGTGACAATGTGTTCAATAGATACTGTTTGTTTCTAAACTTTTTCTTTAACACTAAGGTATTTTAACTCCATGTGCTTAACACCTTTAGAATACCTATCATTTATAGAAAAGAAGATAGCAACGACATTATCACAGTAAATTTTCAACTGCCTGGAAATGGACTCCATAACTCCAAGTCCTGAAATAAAGTTCCGTAGCCATAAACCTTGAGTAGTAGCCTCAAAGCATGCTACAAACTCAACCTCCATAGTTGACGTAGCAGTGACAGACTGTTTCGCGCTCTTCCACGATATCGCTCCTCCAGCCAAAATGAACAAATAACCAAAGGTGGATTTTCTACTATCCACACATCCAGCAAAATCTGAGTCTGAGTAACCAATAACCTCTAAATGACCAGTCCTTCTAAATGTAAGCATGTGATCCTTCGATCCTTGCAAGTATCTCAAAATCTTATTTGCAGCCTTCCAGTGATCTAACCCTGGATTGCTTTGGTATCTCCCCAACATTCCCACTGCGAAACTAATATCTGGTCTAGTGCAAACCGGTGCATACATCAGACTACCCATAATAGAAGCAGAAAGAATATTGTTCATTTTGTTCCGTTCCAAATCATTCTTAGGGCATTGACTTAAGCTTAACTTATCCCCTTTCTGTATTGGAACGACACTGCCTGAATGACCTTTCATACCAAATCTTTCTAGAACTCTTTCAATATATGTTTTCTGAGACAATCCTAACAATCCACGTGATCTATCACAGAATATTTCTATTCCAATCACGAAGGATGCCTCTCCCATATCTTTCATCTCAAAGTTCCTAGAAAGATAATCCTTGGTTTCAAATAATAAACCAAGATCACTACTAGCAAGCGAAATATCATCAACATACATAACCAGAAATATAAACTTACTCCCACTGATCTTCAGGTAAATACATCGATCAACAATGTTTTCCTTAAACCCAAAGGAAGTAATGGTATCATCAAACTTAAGATACCATTTTCGTGAAGCTTGTTTAAGTCCATATATTGATTTCTTAAGTTTACAGACCATGTGTTCATTTCCCTTAAGTGCGAAGCCTTCAGGTTGGTCCATATAGATTTCCTCTTCTAAACTCCCATTTAGAAAAGTTGTTTTCACATCCATCTGATGTAACTCTAAATCATAATGAGCTACTAACGCCATAATGATTCTTAAAGAATCCTTCTTTGACACAGGAGAGAAGGTATCTTTATAATCAATGTTTTTTCTCTGAGTAAAACCTTTGGTTACTAGTCTAGCTTTATATCGTTCGATATTGCCTTAAGAGTCACGTTTGGTCTTAAAGACCCACTTACACTTTACTTGTTTAAAACCTTCTGGTAATTCAACAATTTCCCAGACTTCATTCTGTTCCATTGATTTAAACTCTTCATTCATAGCATTGATCCATTTATTAGAATCATTATTACTTACGGCTTGTGAATAAGAAATCGGATCCTTACACATCCCTATATCATAATCAAATTCGTGTAGATAAACCACATAGTCATTCGAAATAGTACACCCCCCTTCTCTTTGAGATCGTCGTAATACTACTTCTTGTGGTTCTTCTACAACTTGTTCGACAACTTCATTATGGAGTTCCACATGGGTTTGTTGATCATTTAATTGTTCTTCATTGTTATACGGATCATCATCTTGAGGAACAATTATCCTTTCAGAAGTTTTGGGTAAAGGGATTTGTACCTCAACTTCTTGAATGATCACATCCTTATTTTTATCACTCCCACTAATGTCGCCGTTCTCAATAAACCTGGCATTTCCAGTTTCAACAATCCTTGTACTACGGTTAGGACAATAAAATCTATACCCTTTGGATTTTTCTGGGTAACCGATAAAGTACCCACTAACTGTTCTAAAATCCAACTTCTTTTCATGTGGATTATAAAGCATAACTTCCGCTGGGCAACCCCACACATGCAAGTGCCTTAAACTAGGTTTCCTTCATGTCCACAGTTCAAAAGGAGTCTTTGGAACTGCCTTACTAGGAACCCTGTTTAATAAGTATATTGCGGTTCGTAAAGTGTACATCCACAACGATACGGGTAATGAAGAATTACTTAACATACACCTAACCATTTCCATAAGAGTACGATTACGCCTCTCAGCTATACCATTCTGCTGTGGCGTACCTGGCATAGTGTATTGGGCACAAATACCATACTTTTCTAGTTGTTTTGCAAATGGACCTGGGTGTTGTCCTATTTCATCATATTTTCCAAAATACTCACCACCCCTATCAGGCCTTACAATTTTCACCTTTTTATCTAATTGCCTTTCAACTTCGGTTTTATATATCTCAAATACATCAACAACTTGATATTTTTCATGCAATAAATAGATAAAACCATAACGTGAAAAATCATCTATAAAGGTGATAAAGTATTTTTCTCCACCAAAAGATGGAACATCAAAAGGCCCACAAATGTCTGTATGAATTATTTCAAGAAGCTTTGTACTTCTTGCGGCTCCTTTCTTTGTGTGTTTAGTTTGCTTACTCTTAATGCAATCAACACACACATTAAAATCAGTAAAGTCTAGATTCAGAAGAATCTCATCCTTTACTAATCCATTCTTTATTTCATTAGATATATGACCTAATCTTTTATGCCACAAGAAATATGAACTTTCATTTACTAAGCTACGCTTAGTTCCAACATTATGATTCACGGTTAAAAGGGTCTCAGCAAAAACAGTATCAAGATTTAATTTATACAACCCATCCATAAGAATATCAGAACCAATCAATTGAGAATTTTTAAATAAACTAAAACATTTATTCCCAAATTTAAAAGAGTAGCCATCAATATCAAGTTTGGACATAGAAATCAAATTACGGGAAAGCGAAGGAACATAAAGTGTTTGAAACAAATCCAAATGAAAACCACTATCTAAAATTAAACGAAATGTCCCGATGGCTGCAACTGATACTCTTTCTCTATTCCCCATATAAATGAAATTATTTCTTGAATTTGTAGTTTGGGTCGTAAGAAATCCCTGCATCGTATTGGAAATATGCACATTAGATCCAGAATGAATCCACCAAGTGTTAGAAGGAACTTCAATTAAATTAGATTCGAAACATACAAAAGCCAAAGGCTTACCCTTCTTTTTGAACCACTTCTTACGCTTTATGCAGTCTTTTTGATAGTGTCTAGTTTTCTTACAGAAATGACACCTATCATTCTTTATTTCCTTCTTTGGTCCAGATTGATCGGAGTCGCTCATTTTGGGTGCAGCTCGTTTCTTGCCGTTTCGAGGCCCTTTCCCAAACTTGTTCCCAGCTTCTTGAGTCATGAGATGAACAACATTATCCTGCTGCTTATGCCTTCCCTCCTCTTGAATTAACATACTAGCCAATTCATTCACATCCCACTTGTCCTTAATAGTGTTGTAGTGAATCTGAAATGGCCCATACTGAGGAGGCAATGAGTTTAGGATAAATTGGACAAGAAAAGTCTCATCCACAGTCAATCCTAAACCTTTCAGTTTCGCAGCAAGGTTTGTCATCTCAAGAACATGCTCATGCATGGTACGAGTACCATCAAAACGCATGCTAGTGAGATCAACCATCAACTTTCCCGCTAGAGACTTATCAACGGTGAGAAAACGTTCTCTAATAATATTTAAGTATTCCAAAGTATTTTCGGTGTGTGGGAGGGTAGTTTTGATATTAGGTGCAACATGCATTCGCATAAACATGATGCTCAATCTGTTCGATCATTCCCATGCTTGAAAAAGACTCTTATCATCCTCACTGCTTGCATCAGTAATAGCAGTGGGTTTCTCAAGATTTAGTGCCAGATCAAGATCATGCACTCCTAAGTGGAACTGAACTTGCTCACTCCATTCTGGGAAGTTAGTCCCAGTGAGCATCGGAACAGATGTGGCATGCAAGTTAAGTGGCATAGGAAGAGATACTGCAATAAAATAACGTAATAAGAAAAAAAAAATGCTTACAACAAAATGCTTCGAGTTTACAACACATCATTTAATCAATCAACAATATAAATACAACATATAACTATGATACTACTTTGGAGTTATCATAAAATAAGTAATGATGCTTAAGGTGTATTTATATTTATACTTTAATGGGTATTGTATTATTTAATTAAACTAAGTAAGTTGTCTTTGGACATCCTATACATAATAAATTAAATATACAAATAACCCCTTTATGTTAATTTAATTACTAAAATTAAATTCCCATTTTTTATAATTAAATTAACTCAATAACTATGAATTTACAAATTAATAAGCATCAATAACTCACTAGTTATTGCTATTAGTGTCCTACTAATTTAATATATTTATATATATATTTTGCTATGCCACTTTAGCAGCTAACTAACCCTATTATATAAATATTAAATTAAATAGTGACTCATCAAATACCCACATACACACCATAAATAATTTAGGAAGTAAAACAATAATTAATATATATTTATGCAAAATATTATGACAATACTAAATATTTAAATTCCATAAATAAATATCAATGCATAAATAAATTATTAAATTCCTAAATTGAATTTCCGTAATTAAATCATGATGTATGTATTTAGTGGATCAAGAAATTTGTTTTTTCTTCTTACAAATATTGTATGATTTGATTAGAAACTTAATTTTCGCATAATAAAACCAACAAGACGAGTACAATATTCATGTAAATTGCAGTAAATGACATAGCAACATACAATTACTAAATGATGTACATAAACATTAATAATTATTTATACACATATATAAATCCGTAAATCACCAGGTCACATGCATTCATATATATAGACCTGTCAATGGATCGGATTCGGATCGGATCAATTAAATCTAAATCCAATTTGTTAAGAAATCGGATTATCGGATTCGGATCCTAATCGGGCTATCGGATTTTATTTTCAATCCATATCCGGTTAATATCGGATTCGGATCGAATTCGGATCATAATCGGATTATTGACAGGTCTATTGATAAGGATGACAAAAACTCCAGATCCGCGATCCGAATCCGATAATTCGACGGATTTTCACTTAGTTAATTCATATTCGAATTTATTCATTATAGAATATCTGATTCGAATATTTAATTAAAAAAATACAAAAATACAAAAATCAATAAATACTGAAACACTAAATTATTCACACTTTTAATAATTGTATTTATAATCAATCATTATTAATAAATAATAAAATAATTAACAACTAACATTTATATACATGTACAGTATTAAATATATACACATAAAAATATCAAATATATATTTATATATATATAAATATATTTTATATCGGATCGGGTTATTATCGGATCGGATGACATAGATCGAAATCCAATTTGTTAAGAAATCGGATTATCGGATTCGGATCCTAATCGGGTTATCGAATTTTATTTTCAATCCATATCCGGCTAATCGGATCGGATTTGGATCGGATTCGGATCAAAATCCGATCCATTGACAGGTCTACATATATATGAATATATTTATGCATACAATATATAATATCATAGACATGTATATATTTGAGTACCATTCATATATGGCACGCGAGCCGAGGCATTGGAATTGATCTTTAAACCATAAAATTGATGCACTTTTTAAACACAGTAACCTAAATTCAATTGAATGCAATTCGTACCTATATGTAGTCGCAATAAACATTCAATTGCAGGACCGAAGTTATCCATTAACGATTCAACCCCATAAATCAAAATATTTAAAGCCGATCGAATCATAATAAGGTGCAGACTAATATTGTGGCAATAATATATAGTATCAATGGAGGAGTTCGTAACCAGTGCGGACGAATTTTAAAAATACAAATCATGTATTGCCATAGTAACATCAGGTTAACAGATTAATGGAGTATGACGAGTTCTCAACACTTGCTCTGATACCACATGTAAACATTAATATATGTATTCATGCTATAACAATCAGGTATAAATAACATATGATCCAGGAATCGTAAAACTCTATTCATGCTCACTATATACAAATATTGAGAGAGGTTAATCGAAATACCTCGATTGATGGTCATGACGTGTGTAGGTTTGCAATCCGTGAAATTAACAATCCGTTCCAAATCTCTTAGAACCGTGGGAACTGCTTTCTCTCTCTAGCCTTTTACATACACTTAATATGTGTTATATCAGTCATATACATAAGTGATGGAACTTACGTAAATAAATAGATAGATGGAGGACCAGTTCTTCACTATCACTATAATTCCTTCTCTCCATCAGAGTTGGATAAATAGTAGGAATTCTTTTCCTTATCAATTATAACCAATAAATATTTTAAACTGATTTGTATATATCACTTTATCACAAACGCAAATAAAAATAAATATAGCCCAATTCATGTGGGACATATTTTTCTTACACTCTGACCACAAAGCCACCTTTTCAACACCCATTAGATTTCAAAATTGCCGTCATGAGCACCATTTGCCTGTAGATGTACACCATTGCTGACGCCGGACAGAATAGGGATTATTCTGCAGGCTATTGCAATAGGTAAATAGGAGAATTCGACCAAAAATTTCAGAGAACACTCTGGAATTCAATAAAATTGTTTATAATCAAGAATGACAAAAAACAACCCACAAGCCGGGTTAAAATAGCTTAAAATCGATCCCTAATGAGATTTTTACCAAAAATAGCAAAACCCTAAAAGTCTGACCAAAACGAAATACGAAAAGAAATCAAGAGATTGCCAAAAATCGGGTTCAGAATCATTTCCTAATTGACAAATAAAATATTCCCATAAATAGCAAAAATTAACTAAAAATAAAGATTTGAAAAGGAAAACAACGGATTCAGGGCTCGAAACGATGTGCATCGAGCGTAGCTCGGTGGCCACGACGTGCGCGCCGAAGTTAGCTTTCCGAATTGGGGTCACGGGCGCGAATCGGACACTTGTAGCTCCAGTTATGGCTAAAAAACTGACACGTGCATGGAAACCGCCTCAATTAGGCTAGATCACGATTTCTTGCCATCTTTGCGCTGATCCTCCCGCTCCAGGTAATCCAGCGCCATTAATGCGCAATCTGATAGCTCGGCATCGTCTGACTCGGATCCCCCTGCATCAGTCACCCCGGGTTGGAAAGAACTCGTCCTCGAGTTCACAGTAGCATTAACAGAATCCGGAAAACAAGGACTTAGGTGTTTCACATTAAAGACATCAGAAGTCTTCAAGTGACTAGGGAGACGCAACCTGTATGCATTGTCATTAATCTTCTGCAATATTTCACAGGGGTCAATATTCCGCTCCTTAAGCTTATTAGACTCGTCAACAGGGAAACGATCACGAGTTAATACAGCCCAAACAAAATCACCAGCATCAAAAAGGTCTTCTGGCGGCAGTCCAGGAGGAAGGTCTTCTGGCATCAAATTAGAGAATTCCGAAAACAGTTGCTTGACCTCCGTGGGTAATTCTGGAACCTCACCTGCTGCACTATTTCCACAAGGGAGTAAAACATAGACTACATTTTCACGCTTGAACAGAAAACCTGAACATAGAAAACAAATTGTTATTATTGACAACCTGGGTGGGATTGGGTCCTTCCCGACGAGGTGCCAACACAAATTTTTTTCCTCTGATGCTAAGGGAATATGTATTCTTCCATCCGTCATGTACCACACGTCGATCATACTGCCAAGGTCTGCCTAACAGTATATGACACGCATCCATGGATACTACATCACACCAAGCATTATCGAAATATTTCTTGTCAACAGAAAATGACACTAAGCATCGTCTATCTACTGTTACCTCACTGCCTTTATTCAGCCATAACAGTTTGTATGGCTTGGGGTGACGATCTGTCTTCAACTGCAATTTCTGGACATCGTCTTCTGAGACTACGTTCTCGTAACTGCCACAGTCAATAATCATCTTGCAGACTTTATCGGCCACGGTGCAGGTTGTGTGGAAAATATTGGTTCTCAACCAATCATCTTTGGAATCGCCTCTGGGAGTTAGGAGGTTCTTACGAATGACCAGAGTTTCACAGCCGTCTCCATACATACCAATTGACGCCGGACAGAATAGGGATTATTCTGCAAGTTATTGCAATAGGTAATTTGCAAGGGAAAAAACAGGAGAATTCGACCCAAAATTTCAGAGAACACTCTGGAATTCAATAAAATTGTTTATAATCAAGAATGACAAAAAACAACCCACAAGCCGGGTTAAAATAGTTGAAAATCGATCCCTAATGGAATTTTTACCAATAATAGAAAAACCCTAAAAGTCTTACCAAAACGAAATACGGAAATAAATCAAGAGATTGCCAAAAATCTGGCCCAAATCGGGTTCAGAATCATCTCCTAATTGACAAATAAAATATTACCATAAATAGCAAAAATTAACTAAAAATAAAGATTTGAAAAGGAAAACAGCGGATTCAGGGCTCGAAACTGTAAATGCAGAAAAGTTACACAATAGATTTTTGATTAAAACTTTGGATCCTTTCTCATTAATCAAAGTCCTCTATTTATACAAGTTGTGATAAATGGGTCAAGCCCATGTACCCAGGTTTATCAACCCCTTAAATCAAGGGATTTGATAAACCCTAACCTTATTTGGACTCTTCATACTATAATTGGATTACTTCTTGCCTTGTGGACCACACTTTAGCTTCTAGAATTTTCCATGGGCCCATTGTTGTTTTCAGCCTGCTTGTTTTTAGCCCATCCGCCTTCCGACCCATCGGTCTCTGGCCCATCCGTCGTCGGCCCATCAGCCCAGTGGCCCATCTATAATTGGGCCAAATATTTCAACCATTACACAGGCCCCTGAGGTTATGGGCTTGACATTCTTTCTAAAGCCCATGACCTAATAAATGTAAATACCTATGTATATATACACTAATAGCTTTTATGGGAAATGAAGATGATGAGTTGTCATGTCATCATTGTCTACTTAATGATATGCCAAAACGTGAGGCCATTACTCCCTTAAATCTCGCACCATGACGGCTTTGGCATGCCTTTCGGACTTCGTGCAGCCTTTTTGGCTTCCTTCTCTCCTTCTATAAAAACCCCCTCTTTCTTCACTTCTCATCACATTTCATACTTTGTAACTCTATATTCTTGTCTCTGCCTTCTTTAGCTCTTCATTACTGGGATTCGTTTCTTTGTCATTGCCGCCGTTCATTCCGTTGCTCATCTCAGATACCATAGAAACCTGTTGTTACTCAGAGCTTTTGTAACTCTTCCTTCGCCAACTAAGTAAGTCCATCGGTTTTCTTCCTTTCTTCTTTCTTTAATTTATCACTTTTACCTCCTTCTGTCTCTTCTACATTTCTTAACGTTATGTCCGATAGTGACGATACCCGGTCGGTAGAGGAAGTAGCTTTACCTTCTGCCTCAGGTACCGATTCTACTAGCAGTGACACTCCCCAGCCTGTTCCTAAAGGAACCAGAAAGACCACTCTCAAAAGTACTAACCTTCCGGGTTCCTCAACGACCGGTCCTGCGAAATCCAAGCCTTCTGAACCATTCGTAGTGGCCCCACTTAAGAGGACCCGACCTGAAGTGGATGTCAAACACCTTCGGGCTGAGACCCACGTTCCCCAGGACGTTGATGTGTCCCCCTATCCTGGTTACCTAGACTTTACCCAGAGCCAGGGCCTAGCCCCTGGTAGCATTCTGCTATCGGCATCTCATCTTAGGGTTCTAAGGTTTCCTCTTCATCCCTTTTTTCACTATGTATTTTTCATGCTTGGGTTGCACCCTCTTCAACTGAACCCGAACAGCATTAGGATCATATCCATGCTACTGTTGTACAATAGGGATATGGATCTGAACTTAGGGCTGGCCGACCTCCTCCTTTGTTATTTTTTCCAAAATGCCAGAGCGAGTAGAGGTAGATACAACCTTTTCCCCTTTCACGGCCGCAACATCTGTACCGATACTGAAAAATCGGACAAGGGATGGAAAGAACGAATGGTAGTAGTGAGTGGCAAGTGGTCGTACCCTTTTTCTCGTATTTTCCCGATCCCCAACAAGTTCGGTCCCATTCGCCTGCCTGTCTACCGCCCCCTTCATAAGGCTTCTTGCCTCTGTGACCATTGTGACCTTCACCGGGGGGACTATGCCTTCAAATTTTTAGGTTATGAGGACAAGGATCTTCCCCTTACCTTTATAAAACAGCGGATAGGCCTCTTGAAAACCCATGTTTGGGGCAAGACCCGATCGGCTACTGACCTGCTGACCCTGGACAATCTTAAATCGATCTCTAACTTGGGCGCTGGTGTTGACATGATGGACTTGCCTGACAAACCTATGTCCGCCAGAATCCCTCAAGTTCCCAAAGGGATTACGCTTGTTGATGCTGTGCCGTTGTCAACAGCACCGCCTTCGGCTTCGGTGCCTCCTCCTGTTCAGAGCCCGCCAGCGCCACTAGCACAGAACCCATCGGTTCCTCCTCCGCCTCCTGTCAATGCTCCGATTGTGAGGACCCGATTCAGTACAACTGGTGGAGTGGGTACTAAAAGGGCCAGGGCACAAGCCGAGAATGCTTCTTCAAACAAGGCTCCTGCTGCCCCTGAATCATCCCAAGCTCTGATCCCTTGGGAGCCTAAGTTTCTGCTACCAGATGGAACTCCAGTTTGTGCTGATCAAATCACCTTTAACCATCCGGAAGCTCTTAGGGCTATGGCCAAAGGGATCTGGACACCAGCTGATAGGGCGGCTCAGTCAAAAATCACCAGGACTGATCTGGCTAAGAGGACTTCGATAATGGTTATGGAGGTAAAAGACTTCAATCATCAGTTTGTGTTTTGTATTTCGTTTGTTGACCGCTATTTGTGTAATAATCCAATTTTTATTGTGCAGCTTCTCTACGGCGTTCAGGCTTACAACAGCCTCCTTGAGACTGATGTCAGAGAGATGGCCGGTATGAAGGCCCAAATAAAGCAGAATGAGATCCACCGGGTTTCTCTGGTCAAGGAGGCGGATGGTCTTCGCCAGACCGTTTCTGAACAGAAGACTCTTCTGGAAACCGGTGAGGCGGAAAAGCAAACCCTGATTGCCGAAAAGCTGGTTCTGGCTGCCGAGCTGGAAAAAGCGAAAGAGGTTGCTAGGCAGATGGCAGCTGAAAAAGCTGAATCTGATAAACTCTTGGCAGAATCAGAAAGGCTTCTTTCCCTGGAGCTGGAAAAGGTAGAGGTGTGCCGTCTGGGAGGGCTTGACATGTTCAAAAGATACAGTGTCATCTGTGACCTCCGAGCGGTCAGGGCCTGGAGATGTAGGCATGAAATGGAGCATATCCCCCTGGAATCCCGGGAATTCAAGACCGCAGAGGCATTCGATGCCCATATGGGAATACCCTTTCCTTATGAAAACCCTCCTGCCTCTGAGAACGAGGAGCGTTTTGCTGCCCTCCTGAAGGGGAAAGAATACCATCCTCCCGAACAGTAGCCAAGGCAATTTTTTTTTTGTTTCCCCCAATGGGCTAATTTCTTGTAACTTCCTCCATTTTTAATGAACAAGAACTTTTATCCCTTTTTTCCAGTAATTATTCATCCTTTGTGTGGGTTTTTATCGTTTCGTACTTAGCTTTTATGAAACAATCGAGTCTTCGGACATATGGCTCCTGAGGCTATTTATTATTTATTCTAAATTCACACATTTAGGAATTTTCAATGAGTCACAACGCCTTCGGGCAATGAACCCCTGAGACTTGATTTCATCCTCTGGTTAGTTCAAATCAGGTTTGAACTCAAACACTTAGGAAATTTTTAGCAAATTGTAAAGCCTTCGGGCATTTGGCCCCTGAGGCTTGGTTTCATCCTCTGGTTTGTTCAAATCAGGTTTGAACTCAAACACTTAGGAAATTTTAGCAAATTGTGAAGCCTTCGGGCATTTGGCCCCTGAGGCTTGGTTTCATCCTCTGGTTTGTTCAAATCAGGTTTGAACTCAAACACTTAGGAAATTTTATAATCCTAGAGCCTTGCACAAAAGTTGAATCTATTTTTATTGAGATGAATTTGAAAATCATGAAGCAGAGGTACCGATATCGGGCACAGATGCTTCGTAACAAATGTGTCATATAAAGACACAGTTTTATTTCTTAACAAGAAAAGCAACTATCTAAGGATAATACCTCTTTAACCGATAAGCATTCTGAGAGTTGGACTCTAGGCGGCCTGTTTCGTTCTTCCGAACCCGATAAGCACCGCGTCTGATAACCTCAACCATTGTGTAAGGTCCTTCCCATGTCTCTCGTAATTTGCCTACAATACCAATCTTCCTTCTGAGCACCATATCGCCTACTTGGAATTCTCTTCTTTTGACTTTTTGATTGAAACGTGCTCTGACCTGTTGCTGATAGGCAGCCAGTCTTATCCCGGCGGCTTCCCGTTTTTCTTCCAGGAGATCTAGATCATGGGCTAGGTGCTGATTGTTTGGACCTTCTTCCCAGGCTTGACTCCTTAAAGTAGGTACTTTTAGCTCGGTCGGGATAACTGCTTCGGCCCTATAAGCCATGGCGAAAGGGGTTTCTCCAGTTGGCTGTCTCGGAGTAGTCCGATAGGACCACAACACCTCAGGCAATTTCTCCAACCAAGCCCCTTTTGCGTCTTCAAGTTTTTTTCTCAGTGTCAAAAATTGTTCTATTCGTCCTTTCGGCTTGCCCATTTCCCTGCAGGTAGCCGACGGAAGAAGTGTTTTGATTGATCCCATGCTTTGATAAGAATGCTTGAACCCTTCTGTTGTCCAGGTTGGTGCCATTGTCCATCATTATAGTTCGGGGTAGGCCGAACCTACAGATGATGTGGCTCCAGATGAATTTTATAACATGGCTGCCTGTTATGGTGGGGTATGCCTCCGCTTCCACCCATTTGGTAAAATAATCGGTGGCCAGGAGAACATGTGTGGTACATCGTATTGCCTGAGGGAGAGGACCTACGATGTCCATGCCCCATCGGGCGAAAGGGTGAGGAATAATAGTTGGGTTTAAGAACTCCGGCGGTGGGTGAATGGCATCTCCATGAAACTGACATTTTTTGCAGTGTCTGACATAAATTTCAGCATCCCTTGCTAAGTAGGGCCAGAAATACCCCTGGGTGAGGATTTTATGAGCTAGGGATCTTCCTCCAGAGTGATTGCCACAAGCTCCTGCATGGATCTCTTCCATGACTGCCGATGCCTCTGAGGGGGTCAGACATCTAAAGTATGGTCCGGAAAAAGACTTTCGGTATAGTTGGCCGTTGTATAGGGCATATCTGGCTGCCTTCATTCTTATGTTCCGGGCTTCTGATTTTGATTCAGGCAATGTACCAAATCTCAGATAATCTACTATTGGATCCATCCAACTTGGTTCCCATGGGATAACCATTACTTCTTCGGGGGGTTCCAAGCTGGATCGGGCAATGAAGTCCATTGGTACAGTGCGAGTCATACTTTCTTTTGTGGCGGAGGCTTGGTTAGCCAGATGATCTGCTGCAGAATTATCCCCTTTGGGAATCTGTTCAAAGTTTATTTGCTGGAACTCTTCAGCCTCTCTTAGAACTAGATTCTTGTAGGCTTCCATCTTCGGCTCTCGGGTTTCATACTCCCCATGTAACTGTCGCACGACTAGCTGGGAGTCACTTCGCACCTCTGCTTTCTGGACCTGAAGGCTTCAGGCTAACCGAATTCCTGCAAGGATGGCTTCATACTCTGCTTCGTTGTTAGAAGCTGGAAATTCCAGTCTAACGGATTGTTGGATTTTAGTACCATCCGGTGTTACGAGTACTACCCCGACCCCTGCTCCATTGATGTTGGATGATCCGTCTACGAACACGAACCATAATCCAGGTTCACCTTATTCTGTGGAGTCAGCAGTTTCTGTTTCTAACAGGAAATCAGCTACTGCTTGTTCTTTGATGGCCGTTCGGGGGACATAGGTTATGTCAAAAATCCCCAGTTCAATCGCCCATTTTGATATTCTCCCAGATAACTCAGGTTTCGCCATTATGGATCTTATCGGAGTTACCATAGGTACTATGATCGGGTGTGCTTCAAAATAATGCCGTAGACGTCGCTTAGCATTGATCAGCGATAGTACCAGCTTCTCCTGCTTTGAATAACGGGTTTCTGCATCAGCAAGGGATTTGCTGGTGTAGAAAACTGGTGTCTGGTACCCTTTGCCCTCCTTGACCAGGGCGGCGCTGGTAAATGTTACTGAAATGGCCAGATACAGGTGCAGCGGCTCATCGGCTTCGGGGGTTGCCAGAATCGGGGGCTTTTCCATGTAACTTTTGAGTTTGTGTAGGGCCTCCGCTTGCTCTGGCCCCCAGACTTCTCCTTGTGCCGCTTTTATTGCCTGAAAGAACGGCCTACACCGATCGGTTAGCCGAGAGATGAAACGACTTAGGGCTGCTATTCTGCCGGTTAGCACCTGGATTTCTTTCCGGGACTTTGGCTCAGCTGTTTCTACGAGAGCTTTGACTTGCGAGCCGTCCGATGAACTATGTGTCCCAAAAACTGGCCCGAGGATACTCCGAAGAAACATTTGGCTGGATTGAGCTTCATATTGTACTTCCGGAAGGTATTGAATACCTGTTGTAGGTCGGCTAGATGGTCTCCTTTTACCTTGCTTTTGACCACTGTGTCATCGATGTAGGCTTCGATGGTGGATCCCATCATCCCTTGGAACACCCTTCTGACCAACCTCTGATAGGTAGCACCTGCATTCTTTAGTCCGAAAGGCATAACTGTATAACAAAATGTACCTGACTCAGTGATGAAGGCAGTCTTTTCCTGGTCCTCCGGATCCATTCGGATCTGGTTATAGCCAGAGTATGCGTCCAGAAAACTCAGGCGTTCGAATCCTGCGGTGGCATTTACCATCTGGTCGATCTTTGGTAAAGGGAAACAGTCTTTTGGGCATGCTTTATTCAGATCAGTGAAGTCAACACATACCCTCCACTTGCCGTTTTTCTTCTGGACCACCACCACGTTTGCCAACCAGGAAGGATACTGAACCTCCTTAATGAATCCTGCTTGCAGAAGTCGATCGACTTCTTCAGCTATGATCTGATTTCGATGGGCCCCCATTCGTCTCTATTTATGTCTAATGGGCTTTGCGCTGGGATCCACATTGAGAGAATGCAGGGCTACTGATGGATCAATACCGGTCATGTCCATATGGCTCCACGCAAATATGTCAGCATTGGATTGGAGAAGGGATTCCATTTCCTCTTTTTCCTGTGGATTGAGGCCTGAACCAACATAGGTAAACCTTTCAGGGCGATCGTGACAAATTTGAACTTCCAGTAGTGGTTCAACTGCTACCGGTGATCCCGAACCGCCCTCCTGTAATTGCTATTTGGCATCAAGTACTGTCTTGGACTGCGACTTTTGTTCCGGTTCCGTACTCCTTTTTAGACTTTTCATCGTGACTGCGTAACACTCCTTTGCTGCTACCTGATCTCCCCTGATATCGATTACGTCAACTCCGTTCGGGTCGATACACCGCATGACCTGATGCATGGTAGAAGGGACTCCGTGCATACGATGGATCCATCCTCTCCCCATGAGGAGATTATAGGAAGGTTTGACATCCACCTCCACGAAAGTCTCTCCGAGTGTGCGCCTTGCTGCCGTTACTGGTAGCTGGATTTCCCCTACCGGTTCCACTCTCTTTCCATCGAATCCTGCTATCGGGCTTCTGGATGGGACTATTTCCTGGGGGCTGATTTCTAATTTCTCAAAGGCCCATTTGGTGATAATGTTGGCGCTGCTTCCTGGATCGACCATTACCCTCTTGATCAGGCAGTTGGAGACCATGAGGGAGATAACCAGGGGGTCGTCATGAGGTGTCTGAATATTCTGCATATCCGCAGAGGTGAAAATAATCCAGGCATCCTCCTTCGGGCTTCGAAACTTGGTGACTTCTCCAACCCTTCGTAACTTCTGGGCTTCCCGCATCTGTGATCTACGAGTTTCTTCCGCTTCTGACCGACTGGGCCCTCCATGGACCATGTGAATGACCCGCACGGGTTGTCCCAAAGCCCCCTTAGTAGGGGCATGCGTCGCTTGATCTGATCGGGCTCCTTCCTTGGCAACATACTCGGTGAATTCTCCTTTGGCAATCATGGCTTCCACCTGTCTCCTGAGGCTTCTGCACTCATTAGCGTGGTGCCCGTATTCGCCATGGAAGGCGCAGTGCCTCGACATATCCCTTTGGTCTATCGGCTGTCTGATGGGAGGTGGTGACCGGTAGATTCCTTTGCTCTTTGTTTCCTGGTACAGCTTTGCCAAGGTTACTTTTAAGGGGGTGACCTTTTCCTCAAACCTTGGTCGTTTCTTTGGGGCCGGGGAAGGAGCAGGAGGTGCGCTCGGTCTCTTCCGGTCTGGTGCCCGATCCTTTATCCTGGAAGGTTCGGACGCTCTGGCCTCTACTGTTGCAAAGGCGGTCCTTCTTTGTCGTATGACCAACTCTTCTTCTATTCGGAGGTGCCCCTGTGCCCTAGAGTTGAGCTCTCCTATATCGGCCGGCGGCCTCTTAACTAGGGACTGATGGAACTTGGTTCCAGGGATCAGGGCCATTCTGAAGGCTTCGACGGCTGAATGTTGATCGCAATTGTCAATTGAAGACATCTCCACATTGAACCGTGAGACAAAACTTTTCAGGGATTCGCCCTTTTCTTGGATCATGGTGAACAGACTGGAGATAGTCTTCTTCTGCCTTTTATTGCCAAAGTACTGTGCGATAAATAACTCGCAGAGTCTGAGCCAACTATCGATCGATCGGGGCGGTTGCGTTCTGAACCACAGGAGGGCTGCTTCGGTCAGGCTGGTGGGGAAAACTTTGCAGAGTAAGGCCTTGTTTTCGTTGTAAACATTCATCTTGGTATGGACGTGATAGATGTGTTCGGTTGGATCTTTTGTACCATCGAACAGGGTGAACTTCGGTAATCTGAACCTTTCCGGATAGGGCACGCTGGTGATCGAGACGGTGAATGGTGTCTGAACGGCGTCTATGGATGCCTCGGATGCCAGATCGATTGCGGTCTGTACTTTCAGGTCCCTGAGCACGTCTCGCTGGAATCTTGACATGATTTCTTCCAGTTTTTTCATGGTCAGGACCTCCTCGGGGTTGCGTACCCCAAGAACCTATAAGGATGACTCGGCCTGTTCTTCACGACCGTCGTGGGCTCTAGCGGGTAGGTCTTCTTTGTCTGTCTGGCGGCCCACGGATCGTTCGTGCTGGTCGGATTGTTCGTCATCATGGGTCTCCTGTAGGTTCTGCAGTTGAGCCAGTTTTGCTGCCAGTTCGGCGTTCTGTCTTTCTAACTCGGCGGTTCTTTCCTCAAGGTCTCTTCTGATCGGATCTTCTGGTTGTTGGCCTCCGTTTGGAGGCAAATCGGTCTGTTGTGATCGTGTAATCGCCATTGGTGGTATGAATCTTAGCTTTTTGTAGAAGGTGGGAAGCTTATTGAAAAAAAAAAAAGATTTCAATAATAGGGTTTCCCACAGACGGCGCCAATTGTGTAAATGCAGAAAAGTTACACAATAGATTTTTGGTTAAAACTTTGGATCCTTTCTCATTAATCAAAGTCCTCTATTTATACAAGTTGTGATAAATGGGTCAAGCCCATGTACCCAGGTTTATCAACCCCTTAAATCAAGGGATTTGATAAACCCTAACCTTATTTGGACTCTTCATACTATAATTGGATTACTTCTTGCCTTGTGGATCACACTTTAGCTTCTAGAATTTTTCATGGGCCCATTGTTGTTTTCGGCCTGCTTGTTTTTAGCCCATCTGCCTTCCGGCCCATCGGTCTCTGGCCCATCCGCCGTCTTCCCATCAGCCCAGTGGCCCATCTATAATTGGGCCAAATATTTCAACCATTACAGAAATAAATCAAGAGATTGCCAAAAATCTGACCCAAATCGGGTTCAGAGTCATCTCCTAATTGACAAATAAAATATTACCATAAATAGCAAAAATTAACTAAAAATAAAGATTTAAAAAGGAAAACAGCGGATTCAGGGCTCGAAACGATATGCACCGAGCGTAGCTCGGTGGCCACGACGTGCACGCCGAAGTTAGCTTTCCGAATTGGGGTCACGGGCGCGAATCGGACACTTGTAGCTCCAGTTATGGCCAAAAAACCAACACGTGCACGGAAACCGCCCCAACTAGGCTAGATCACGATTTCTTGTCATCTTTGCGCTGATCCTCCCGCTCCAGGTAATCCAGCGCCATTAATGCACAATCTGACAGCTCGGCATCGTCTGCCTCGGATCCCCTGCATCAATTACTCTATCTGGTGTGAAATGCTGATATTACGTCTGCACAATGCCCATTTTATCTTTTAAGTTTCACGATGTTAGTATGCTATAGTATTTGTATATGCGTGTATATAAAAACTTGATGAGGATGATAGCCTTCCAATAAAAATGTTATATTGAAGTTTGTTTGCATTTTTGTAGATAAGTTTGGACAAGTAAAGTATATAAGAAATTTTTGTGTATATATATCATTTCTGTATAATATATGTGACGTCCTGTAATCCTAAAATTTGCTTCTGTTGCTCTATTTCTATCCATTCAATATATATTATTCTTTTGCAGAGGAAGAGTATGCTTTTTCTTGATAGGTGAATTGGGTGTTATAAACTGAAAAAAATAGATTATATCTATCTATCTATCTAAAGTCTATACTGGTTAGATGAGGCTGCTTGGGCATTTATGAACGATTTTCTTGCACCTTCACGGACTCTTCCATTTGTGTAGTAAAGAAGATGTGTCGAAATAATACTCATACTAAGGAGATTTCATCTGATCTTCTCTAAATTCGTTTCAATATATTTTATAACTTGACAATTGTTCATACATGATCTTTGGTAGCTATATAGGGAGAGGAAGGGTAAAGGGTTGATGTCCAATTGTAGTGTGAAGAAATTGGCATGAAGTTATATTAGTCTCCAAATGCTGAAAAACTAATGAAAAAACAAATTAAAAAGTCACAAAATGACTCGCAACCACAAATGTTTGCTAGAATTGTTGGTCTGATGTTGAAAACAATCACATAGTAAACTAGTCTATTCCCACCAGCTTCATGAAATTAAATAATTATTTTATTTTGTATTCAAAAATAGAAAAATTGAAAACTAGACAAAGCCCAGCAGGACCTCACGAGGAAACCTAAAAATGATAAAAGGCCAGGAAGTAAAGGGCGCAAACGAAGCAAGAATTAATTAAAAGCAAAAAGTATGGTGATAGTAATTTGGAAGAAAACCTATTATAAAAATTAGTAATGAAAATAGCAAAATGAAAGTTTTGGGATTCATAGTTTAGGACTTCCCAATACGTGTTATTACCCATTCAAATTCAAATCTATTAAGAACCCTGCTAGACAGTCAACAGTCAAAGCCCTTTGAGCAAGTTAAAACCATGAAAAATTCAAGTCATAATATCCAATATATATATATATATATATATATATATATATCACTTCATAGCTAAATGCATATAAATACACCCCTACACCTGCATTTATTCTTCACTAATTGTGTTTTTAACAAGTATATATATATACACATTCTTTGCATTTTTTATCAACAAGATGATGAAGTCTCCAAGTACATTTCTAATAGCCATTATGGCAATAGTTTTCCTTCTAAGCATCAAACCATATGAATCTAGTAGGGTGAAAGTAGGGATGTGGATGAAAACTGAAAATGTTTTGATGCAATCCCTGCAGAGAGGTCCACCCCAATTTCCGTCGCCGAACCCGGGAACCACCAACATCCCCACCGCTAGCAGCACCACCATCAGCCAGAAAGGCTTTGCTGGTCATGCTATTATTCCTCATCCTCCACGATACCCATTTGGGGTGGTTAGTAGTGGTGCTAAATAATTTCATTTAATTCACTAATAATAACAAGACAGGAATAAATTAACCAACTTGTAATTTTCTTTTGTTTTATTATACATAGTTAGGGTATATTCATTTTTTAGGTAGTATTACTGGCTCGTGTGTATTCTTGCATATACTCCTTTCGAATAAAAAAGAGAATTGTACGTAGTTAAGTTCTCGCTTTTATTAATGTTGTTTGTAATTATATCCTCATTAGAAAAGAAATGGGCATGCAATACTATAACACTATGAGAATTGATTTTAGTGGTGGTCGCAACCATGACTAATAGGGATAAAAACTACAGTTATAATATTGACATAACGGTGGACTATAAAAATTATCACCTAGACTCTCTACATTTTTTTTAGATTACAATGATAGTAAAAATTATTGTTATACCTAGAATCTTCGGAATGAAAAAAAAAATCATTTTTAAACAATTATCACAAACATTGTAATTTGCCACTAAATTTGTCATTATAATCGCACATTGTAGTGGTTTTATATCATAGAATGATTGTATCATTTATTAACAACTTATATATAGTATTTTTTTTTAATTCGTTTTTGGAAAGTAAGCATTTACTCATGTACACTATCTCTGGCTCGAAGTCTTTGGTAACGTCCAATATTTTTGTTCAAATAGAAGTTTATTATTATGATTATCTATATATGATGAAACATTATATATTCACCTACAATTTTTACTCACGATAATTTAATTTCGGGAACCATAACATCATCTTTCCGAGAACTGCAATGGAAAAGTATATTTAGGCCGGCCTGTTTGATGCACGTTTTTATTTTTTGTTTTGTGTTTTTTTTACAACAAAAGCATGTTTGACACTTAATGTTTTATTTTCTACCGGAGAAAAACATAAAGCAAATAGAGCGATTTTTAGGAAGTACTAATAAAATGTGTTTTTGGTACCATTAAAAAAATACCACTATAGCAAAGGAAATAACTGACCAAAACAAAAAACAAAGACATTAGTACCAAACGTGATTCCAGTTTTGATTCACAATACTCCATAATAAAACAATATACTTAAGTTTTATAAATTCGAAAGAATATACTTATGTTTTATAAATTAAGAAAAGTAAAAGCACGAACCAAAAGACCCTTATAATATAAGCATGTATTCACAACTATTTGTGGAGTATAGATTCTTGATATAACATATGTGTTGAGAATGGGGGTAAAAGAATTTGTTTTCATATTTCATACTTGGACAAACACGCTTATAGAAAAACTGACATAAGTAAAACATCATACCCCTAAAAAAAAAAAGGAGAAAAGATAAAGATTAGGAAATAGGATCCGCGTCAAAACGCAGTTTCTTCCTTCAGGACTTTCCTTACACATCATATCCATTCAATTCAAATCCATTTAATTATAACCCTTCTAGTCAACATTCAAAGTGCTTTAATCATTCCATATGTATATATATATGATCGAGTTGATTGCTTGATGAATATAAACAAATACACACCTCAATCCTTGCCTCTATCTATCCTCCCATTGATTGTGTTTTAACATCTATATATACTATCTCATGCTTATAACAACAAAATGATGAAGTCTCCAAGTGTTGTTTTTGCCATAATGGCACTACTTTTCCTTCTAAACACCAAACCCTATGAAGCAAGTAGAGTCCTTAATGAAAATCTTCTTATGCAATCTCTGCAAAGGGGTCCTATCGTCGGTCCGTCACCGAACCCGGGCGCCCCCAAGAATATCTCTAGCCCTCCTCCTCCTCCATACCCGCAGCTCACGGTGGTTACTAGTGGTGGATCAATAAATTAATCCCCTGGAAATAAATTATATATGTAGCTGCACGGGAACAAAAACAACTTTCTCTTCTTAATTTATACATGTAGCTAGGGTACGTAATTTTTCTTTAGTATGTCATGGCTTAAGTGTCGTGACTCCAACAAATTGTTTGTGCTTAACATATATATACTTTTGTATACTGTAAATACAAGATTTGAATAAAATTAAGTGAATGGTGATAATTTTGTTTTTGTGTATTATTGTTATTAGTTGTTTGTAATTCTATACATATGTGACGTAGCGGAAGCGAATAGGGGTTCAACTAGGAACCAAAAACAATAACTAAGACTTTGAAATTCTCAAAGTCAAGAAAGAACTTGCAAAAACTTGTAGAGAATTCTTGAATGATATTATTGAATGAATGAATAAGTTCCCTACAATTACATGGTATTTATAGGTAAAGAAATCCTAATGAGCCAAATCTTGGTGAACAAGAAAACATATTTTAAAAGAAAACTAATAAATCTAGAAAATCGCATAATAATTGGAAAACTAGTCCTAAAAGGAAACTAAAATATAGAGAATAAAATAAAAATAAAAATTATAATCAAAAGAAAATTCTAGAACTAAGATGTAGGCAACCGTCCTACATCAGACCCCTCCACTTTAGAAGAACTCGCCCTCGAGTTTAGTGTGGACCGTATAGGAGTATGAATAATAATTCATACCATTGAGAATTTGATCTTAATTCTTCATATAGTTCCTTTTTCGTAGTCTGACTCCAAAGTGACCACAATTGTAATAGATTTTTAATCCCCATTGGTATTTCAAAAGAAAATAAATTCTTTGAAGTATCAAATCTTAGAAACTTTTGACAATTCTCGTTCTCGTCCTTTAAATATGGATCAACATAGTGATTGGTATTGATTGCAATATTCCCCAAGGAATAAAAAACATATTGTATTTCATCACAACACAAATTAGTGTGGACCACTGTCTCTTCTAAAGTGATGTTTTTGACATGAATCTCCAAATTTAAATTACTAATATCTTTTTTCAGCATCTCTATCGTTGGAGACACCTTACCATCTTCAACAACCAATTTCTCATCACCGTCTCCTTCTTTGACTTCATCTTCAATCACAATAACCAAACCAACATAATTTTGTTCACAACTCACTTTTTCATTGGTATTAGTTGGTTGAACAAAATTATACGAATCAGCGTGTATAAACCTTCCATGTTTGTCATACATAATTTGCTCATAATTTGGTGGAAGGAATCTAGCCTTTAACAACTGTTTCATCTTGTACCACGATATCACTAACTGCTTTCCTTGTCTCATTTGATTATTTTGTGTTTGTACCCACCAAGCCGAAGCAAATCTTTTGAGTTGGAAAGCTACAAGAGAAATTTGTTTGTTTTCGGGTATATCGAAATACTCGAAAAATTCTTCAACCTCCGCAGTCCAATCTAACGCCTCTTCAATTATAAAACTTCCATGAAAAGAGAGTAAATGATCAAGTTTTCTATGAAACTCACCATTGTCCTCCTCATCGGAATCCGCATAGGCTAGAGGCCTACATGAATGAATAGGAACATAACTTATGTTCGGTTGGCTGTGAGGAACAACTCCAGCACGATCCCAACTTGAATCACGAACCTGGTTGCCATCAATCCTAGAATCATCAATTTGATTGCAACGTAGATCAATCCGCGTTCTTGAGTATGTCTGGTTATCCAAGGGACCTTCACTCTGTGATCTTCGTCAACAAAGTGGTTACTACCAAGATGAGCAATTAACATCAGACTAGGGTAAACCTGACTCTGATACCAACTGACGTAGCGGAAGCGAATAGGGGTTCAGTTAGGAACAAAAAAAAAAAACTAAGACTTTGAAATTCTCAAAGTCAAGAAAGAACTTGTCAAAACTTGCAGAGAATTTTTGACTGATATTATTGAATGATTGAATAAGTTCCATACAATTACATGGTATTTATAAGCAAAGAAATTCTAATGGGCCATTGGTCTAATCTTAGTGAACAAGAAAACTTATTTTTTTAAAAAACTAATAAATCTAGAAAATCGCATAATAATTGGAAAGCTAGTTCTAAAAGGAAACTAAAATATAGAGAATAAAATAAAAATAAAAATTATAATCAAAATAAAATTCTAGAACTAAGATGTAGGCAACCGTCCTACATCAATATGGAGAATGGAAAATGAATTGGCATGCATCAATATTAGCCTACATTTCCCTCAAAGGAATGATGGTAATGAACTCTTTCTGAAACTACAAAGTTATCTTGAAGCCAATGCTATCATCATTTTAAGAACTATATGTATCCAACTACAATATATAATATGGACAATACTTAAGTCCGGCCCCATGAGACGAATTTTGTTGATGTGTGGTCTAACATAATTTGAACACGTCACCAGAATCTTTTTTTTTTTAGAAGAAAATGGACATATAAATATTAGCAACAGGCAATATTTGGTCCAGAGATGATACTAAGAACAATTCACTATAAATTGTTGAGCTTGGACGTAATTGGATGCAGCCATAGTCTAAGCAACATGCAATTCTGAATTGGAAAGTTGCTTAGACTATATATAGCTGCATCCAATTACATCCAAGCTCTACAAAGTTGTCTTCAAGCTAATGCAATGACTACATGTTATACGTCCAATTACATCCAAGCTCTACAAAGTTGTCTTCAAGCTAATGCAATGACTACATGTTATACGTATTCGCACCTTAAACTATCCCATCTGGTAATTACAATCTGTCAAAGCATCATTTATGACGAGGGAAAAAAATTATTACAGAAAATGACTGCCTAGAATTAAGGTAGCTCTTTAGATTTTCTCAATGATAATGTTCTTATTTTTTTTTTCGGGGAAAGGTAAACCATTTTATATACTATTAAAGATAAATATTATAAAAAGGCTCAATGTAGCCCAAGCAGCTTGGAAGCAAGAACAAGAATAAAGTCTTTGTTCCAAGACAGAAAAGGCGTGAAGAAGAGTATAATTTCCTTCTCTTTGATGTTCTCCTGATTTTTCTTGACCGAAAAAATATTTATTGTCCATTTGGTCCACCGAAGGTTTACGCGATTATTAATTTTAAGATCCCGGAAATTAGTATGTCGAGGTGCGAGAAAGCTAGCCCGGATATCACGGTTTTCGGAATTTTTTTAATTGAAAAATGTATGTAGAATAATATTTATTGAAATATTAATTTTTTTGAAATAATATTTATTGAATTATTATTATTATTATCTTTTCAAAATAATAATATTTCATGGCATTTTAGCATCAAAGTTACGAAGAAATTCTCATTGGGGCCTTGGAGTCTCCCAAAGGAGCATAGGATAATCAGTAGTTCACGTAGCGCTTGGTCATGAACAGGCCATGCAACTCCTAATACAAAAGGACATAGGTCACATCTTCGTTTCATAACAAGAGCATCCTCACGATCTGGACGTATCTCTCAATTTACATGATATTGGTGTATATACGGTCCACAGGAGAGGAGTCAGAAAAAATATTTAGAAGGTGCCACATGTAACTTTTTGTGAATTTGTTCATAAAATATATAAAACGAAGGGGCCTTCCCCAACACATGGCTCCGTCTACAGAGTTTATTATCTAATAAAACAATCCCCAACCTACTCCACACACACCAAAAATTAATGGTCTTTCGCTCAAAAACCAGCCTCACTATCTTTATTTTACTATCTCATAATTATTTCAAAATGTACTTACAACGCTAGGTGAAGTTACCTAAGAGGTATCCGCCCTTACTTTAAATAGGAGGTCAGGGTTTAATGCAATATGACCATTATGCCCTCTTATTTTATATTAACCAATTTTTTATTGTATTTATCACAAAAAATCTATATTTAAATGATAATAATTTCTTAAACAAATTTTTAATACCATGTTTTAGTCTTGAAATAAGTATATATGTGTGGAATTCTGAATTATCAATTAAATTTTTGGAAGAGAAAAAAAGACTAAAAATGAATTAATACAAGACAAGAGGACACAATGGTTATGTTTTAAATGGTATATTGGTCATATTGCATAAATATCAACAATAAAGTGGAGTAAAAAATTTCAAAGGGGTAATTTGCTAGCTTTTACGAAGGTGAGGGGGTAATTTGAAGCTAAAAATAGCATAAGGGGGTATTTTGTAATATTTCAAAATCTTAGGGGGTATTATGCACTTTTACCATATTTTATATATTTTTCCATGTCAATCTATTAAAGGAGAAGATATTGGTATCCCGGGATAAATACAATTGGTACCCCAAGCCAATTAGAAAAAGAAGTGTAATACACGCATGAATTCTATCACTTGCACGTATAAATCACCACTTGCCCTAATTGATTTGGGATACCACATCAGACTAATCCTTGTAGTATCCAATAATTTTTCATATTAAAGATAATATGTTTTTCACTTAAAATTGTCATGTCTAATTTTCAAAAACCCGCTAGCTTATTAATGTGAACAATATTCAAGTATTTTTCTTGCCTTTCGATGAACATGAAACTTTAAATTGTCATGCTTTGAAAAATGATTCTTGCACCGAATTATTGAGTAGAATTAAAATACTAAATCAATATCCACTGTTGAATGGATAATTTAGATATGTTTGGGTCTCACAATAATTCATTCAACAGTAGATATGTATTTACTGTATTAATTCGGCTTAACGATTCAATACAAGTATTGCTCTATTAAAATAACACAATGGCTAAACCAAATGTTTTATTTTCTTTATTATTATTTTTTTAGACAAACAATTAATTAAGCAACATCACTCTATGGTGTTTTTTGAAAAAACTGAAAATTAAGTACTGAAAAATTTAAGATCTGGATTTTAAGTATGGAAGGTTTTAAGTAGAGCTTAAAAAAATTATATTTTCTGAAATTTTTGTAAATTTTCAGTGTTCAGATTTCAGTGTTAAGTAGTGACCCTACCACTTAAAATGAGATAAAATTTTAAGTGGTGTTAAAATTTTTTATCAAACGCACTTAATAGAATAAATGTTAAATTTATTCAAATTTAAGTGGTAAATAAATATTATAAAGAGAGCCTTGCACAGATGCCTCGCTTCTCAATTTGGGACTCATTCAACTATCTTTCGCATGTAGAAAAGTCATACATGATACACCCTCTCAAGTCTTTAAAGTGCGTGTGTTTGATCTCTTTTTCTTCTTCACAAAACATGCACTTTGAAAGTTAGTAAACTTAGTAGAATATGGGTTGGTTTTTTTGTTCTTAAGACGTAATCACTTACAGTGTGTTTGGATACTTGGGATTTGAGGGTATTTCAATTTAAAATGGGATTTAAGTTGTTTGGAAGGAAATGAATTCTTAAAAAAATAGGAATTCCAAGGGATTTGTGAGTGAAGTAATAAATCTGTGAACAATTAGTTGGATTTGGTGGGATTTGAAATAATGAATTTAACAACATTACTACAGAATAATTAAATTACAAATATAACCCTCTTAATATTTAAGTTAAGTCTCTACTTTTTGAAGGAGACTATTATTAGACTTTTGTTAGGAAACTATTTATGTCATTTTTATGAAGTAGGATCAAACTTTCATATTTAGGTAAGATCAAACTGTTATTATACGTGTATATATATATTTATGTTTCCCTACAACAAATGATATAAACTTTATATTATAATGGGTAATAATAATAAAAATGAGGAATTAACATTATAATTTTTCGTACAACAATTCTACTATTCACATCATTAAACTATAAGCATGACGTGAAAATGAGTGTATTTTTCTAGTTTATAACTTTACTTCATCTCTATAAATTATTAGATGGTATATTTTGCAACTTATTCATATGTTTTTGTCTTTTTTTTTTTTTACGATTCGCAATAGGAAGTATGAGATGAAATTGGTTTTTGTTATATATTTATATATATACACTCATACATATATATTTTATATGTGACTTGTAAATTTTTTCTAAAAGCTAAAATATTCATATTTATGGCAAATTAAGTGACACAATATTTTGATGATTAATACCACGTGTTAAATTATAAAACGTCATAAATTGTTATGTTTAGTTTTTAAATTCTTCAATTAGAAATAACTTATTGTAATAGTAGATGGTTATAAAGAGAAAAAAAATAATACATACTAATATTTATTTATGTGCATTATTTTTTATTTTATATAAAATTTACATTTTTTTATGATGGGTCAAAAGTTGTATTAAATATACTTTTTACATGTGTACATATAGTGATAGGGGTAAAAAAGTAAAAAACAGAAAAATCTTTTCAATTTCTTTCAGCATCCAAACACACAAATGAAATTTTATTCCACTTAAAATACTGTTTATTCCAAACACACAAATGAAATTCTATTTCATTTCCAATCAAATTTCAATTCCCATTCCAATTCCAAATCCCAAATTATTTGATTCCAAACACAGTGTTATAGTTGTAGGTTGCGACAACTTTTTTTCATTATTATACTCTTCTCTTATTTGATATGTACTTTTTTTTTTAACAGTTATTGACTCCACTGTTTAGTAATGGGAATTCCGTTTGGTGGCGTTTCTTGGAAAAATCTTCCCCATTATATTTTTTCTCTTTTGTATTTATTGATATTATTACGAATTTTCATAAACAAGCAACATTAGTTGATTAAAATTTGAAATTACCATGGAGATAACGGAAATAAGTCTAGGTGAATAGGTTATTTATCAATTTAATGACCAATTAAAATTATTTACGAAATATTTAATTTTAAATAGAATAAATAGGTCATTAAACATTTTTTCTAGAATAATAATATTAATCAGATATAAAATTAATTTTTATTAACAATATGTTTTTAATAAAAAAACAGAATTTTTAATTAAATTATTTTTGTCTTAATAAAAATAATGAATGTTTATTAAATATATAATTTAACAAAAATAATAATTTTTTATTAAAAATATTTTTCTTTTAAAGAGATTTTTCTAGACAAAAAGAAATTATCTTGTGGATTATCAATTGGTGATGTCCTAAAATCAATATTGTGATACCTAGAGTACGTTACCCAAAAATGTGAAGTCAGATTATTATTGCAAGATATAATAAAACACCAATCGATCGCGTACCCACTGATCGATCGAGAAATCCTGAACGCAAATTCTAGGTAATATTAACGCAACAGAATCACAACCAACCCAAATCACAACACAATATAGATCAAACAAAGATTAATATAATAACGGAAATTAAAGTAGTAGAAAGACATATATTTTTACGCGTAAAACTTTGGAAAACGCTCCAAGTAAAAATCACATATACACTCTGGTATCGATGCACTATCAATCAAAAGTTATAAAAACTCTATGAAGACTGGATTTACAATAGCTCCTGATTTGTCATTCTACACTCGACGTCTGAAAGTTGTTGATTCACTCGCGTTACTACGAAGCCTCCTGCTCCGATCTTCGTACTCTGATGACTTTGCTTCTCACAGATCAATACACACACAGTGCAATAGATGATGTGTAGATTTTTAAGTATCTAGGTCATCCAATTGTGCATAAAAATCACAACTGTTGTAGCACAATTGGATAACCCCAAAAACTAGAAAGAACTAGAAGATGAATGATCAATAAATATATATATATATATATATATATATATATATATTTTCTCTTTCTGTAGAAAGATCTTTTCTGTGGAAGAATTGCAGAGTTATCAAAACTTGTCTTGTCTTCTCAATATCTTCTTATATTTATAGAGAGAAGAAGTCTTCAATTATGGAATAAAATTCTTCAATTATGGAATAAGATTTCTTGATCTCGAATACTTTTGCTTGTCTTCTAAGTCTTTCCCTTGTCCTCCAAGTCTTGGTCTTTTTAACATTAAGTCTTCAAACTTTAACCAATATACCAATTTAAACCCATAACTCATCATCAATCATGCATATTATTCTGATTCGCAGACCACTGATTGATCGCTCCTTTTTTCCTATTGATCGATCGTCACTTTCAGCGATCGATCGACAAATGTAATTACTTTTACCTTCTCTTGAGTTTATATTTTATAACAAACACCTCATTCAGGCTAACTTTCTGCAATTTTTTAGTGGTAAAATGGCTAAAATACCCCCACTTACTTGTAATTAAAGACATTTATGCCCATACAAAAGCCACATGGATATAAGGGTAATTTCCTATTTCGGGGGCCGAATATGAACGTCGATCACTAGGGGAGGAAATTGTAATTGTCAAAGGATAGAGGGAACAAACATAATTTTCCCAATTTCGAGAAAAGGTAACTGTAATTTTTTTCTTAATTGTAAAAGGCATCGAGTTATATTTAAGTGTTAACTTCATTTATACCTCCAGAGGTTTGCTTTATCTTCAATCAGACCTCCTAAGATTTGCAAAAATTCAGTCAGACCCATTACGTTTCCTGACACATCATTTAAACTCCCTATAAATTTTTTATTTAATACCTAAACTACCCCTCAATATTAAGATAGCCTATCACGCATGATGTTTGGAAACAAAGACTCAATTGCTTTACTTTAATTTATTAGTGTCACCCCCTTAGAACATTGTCTGATAGTGTCAACATTCATGGTATTATGACCTTTAAAGCTGGTTGGTCATCTAATTACGAATCTCCTAATTATGTTATAATATATATTTTTAATGAGATTCAAAAAGTAGTAGTTGTAATATTTTGCTTACAAAAGTTGTGGCAACATCAAATATTTTAAAAAGGCTTCAATTTGAAATACGATACAGAAACTTACCTAATATAAATAGATTTTTTTAAAAAAAGTAGCTTTGTTATTTATAAGTTGTACGATAATTGATACATTTTGAAAACTTTGTGAAGAGAAATAAGATTAACAAATTAAAATACATAATGAATTCATTAGAGATTTAAAATTTATGTTTTCAAAACAAAAAAAAATGAACATTTGGTTTTAAATTCTATATTACGCTTTTACTATATGGTTATTCTGATAATTTTTTTAAAAATATACATTATATATATATATATATTTATATATATATATTAATTCACTTATGTCATATTTATGTTCCTTTTCTTTAAAAAAAAAAACAGAAATGGGAAAGGATCATGTTATATTATTCACCGACCAACTTACTTTTACAAAAATATGTAAATAATTTTTTTCTTTTATACTTTATTAATTAGTAAATATGTTTATTTTTACTGCTTGAATACTTTTGTTTCTTTTATTATTAATTTACTCTTTTTATAAAAATATATAAACATAAATTGGTTTGAAGTGTTTGGCTTCAGGGTTGAGCTATCCTGGGATTAATGCCATTAAAGCTTGTTTGGTTTAAGGGCATTTAAGATATTTCACTAAATGTTGATTGATAAAAGCTGACAAGGAGTCTAAATGATATTTTATAAACATGAGAGGATCTTATTAAAGATAAAGCAAACCTCAAAGAATATAAATAAAGTTAACCAATCTTCAACTTGTTTTCAAACTTCAAAAGCAACTCCAATATATATATATATGTACATATAATATTTTTTTTCTCCTAAAACACTGCAAGCATATGAATATAACTTTTGCCAAGGAGAAAGCTTGGTGAGGGTATTTTTTAGAAGAAATAATTATTCTGCTTTTCGTTATATTTTTTCCTCTTAAGAGCACATACTGGTCTAATGGGATGAATTAGGATGGTGTTCTTTCTGATCAGAGATACAAGTCTACAATGAGATACTTGTTTCTTTCACTGCTAGAGGTCTCTGATCTCTTGCAAGGGTATGCTTCAATGCCCTTTCATGAGCTGTGATGAGATTCTTGCTTGGGTTGCTTTTTTTAAAGGTGACAACCTTCACTCTACCATTACCAAATGGTGTTTTGCAGCTGCTGTCTATATCTTCTGGAATAAAAGAAATAAAAGGTTATTAAATTACCTAGAAAATGGTGAACTAAGCCTAAAGGGGGGAATAGACATTTTATGAATTAATTGACAAATTAAAATATTAATTGCGGAATAGTCAATTTTAATTCAATTCTATAACAATATAATCCATTGAATAATAAATTTAAGTGCAGAAAATAAAGTAGAGACGATACCAATATTTTTATGTGGAAAAACCTTGGAAAGATTCCAAGTAAAAAATCAAGGATACGCTCTGGTATCGATGCACTATGAATCAAGAAATACATAGGCTCTATGAAGTTAGGACTTACAATCACTCTGATTCGCCGTCTATCACTCGCCGTCTGAAAGTCTTGAATCACTCGCACTACCACGAAGCTCTCGCTCCTATCTCCGTACTCTGACTGTTCCACTTCTCAACGGATCATTGAACCACGAAGCCTCCTGCTCCAATCTCCATACTTTGACGGCTCCGCTTCTCAACGGATCTATGCAACCGAGTTGCACAAGGTAGTGTGATGATCTTTCAACAACTAGATCATTCAATTGTGTATAAAAATCTTCAATGTTGAAGCACAATTGAATAATCTTCACAAAACATAGAAAACCTTGATATAGGATGATCAAACAATCTCTTTCTCTCTGTGTAAACGGATCTGATTTGTATGATAATTGCAGAACTCTCACAAAATATAACTCACATGCCACACCCTTCTCTTTGGTTTAACTCATATAAATAGAGAAGACTTATCAAATTAGGGTTGAGAATCGTTTTCCTTTCATGATTTGTATTCCCATCATTAAGGGGTAATTTACAGGGTTCTCCCCTGAGGTTTGCTAAAAAGCCAAGAACCTCCCATACTATTTGAAAATTATCAGCAACCTCCCATGTGGTTCGCAACCATTTGCACATACCTCCCCTGCCATTAAATTGCTTAACGGAAGTGAAGTGAAAGTATAAAAATACCCCCAAACATATGTTTTAATATTTCAAACTTATTTTTTTATATATATTTTACAATAATTGGTAGTTTGAAACCAAATATTTCGGCATTAATTTTTTATTTTGGCATAAATAGAAAAATAATTGTTATATAAAAAAAATTAAATATGGATTATATATATATATATTTTACTATAAACGAATTCTTTTTTGATTTCTGCCGAAATAAAATTTTAAAGTTGAAATAATTTTTTTTTTCGAACTATGTACATGAGAGTTTTCCCAGCTCATATAAAAGCCTCATCCCTACCAGATCAATCCTAGAAAGGCCCGAGATGATGACCCGATCCCTGAGCCCACATTATAACCCGACCGACACGTCTATGCTGTGGTCAGCCCCAAGACCCGACCACCAGGCCCATCCTATGGCCCGACCCGAAGATCTTTCTAGAAGAAAACTTGAAAGTTCTAGAAGAGACTTGCGGCTCAAGATAGTGACGTAGTATAGGGACAAAATAGCTGACGTGTAAAGTAAGGGTAGTATTCCAAAATAGAAAATGTTGCCCTAATGGGCCAAAAGGCCCAGAGGGCAAATGTATATAATCCAATGAAGAGTAATGAGAAAATATCTTTTTGTGTTGTGCAAATTTTGTATCTACACAATGGCGCCATTTTTCGAAAGTTAGGTCATCTTTCCGACCATCTTCCTACCTCAAAAAGTTGAGCGAAATCCTGATACCACCACCAAATCCTCAATATCATCTTCTCCGTCCAAATCTAACCATGTTTGTGACCAGATCCCAGTCAGAAATACAGATCCCTGGCGACAGACAACCAAGTGCTCCGCCAACAGTCGAGCACCTCTTGCGGCAGCTCGTCAAAGATGAGAAATGAAGCCAGGCCGCCAAAGGGAGAAGCCTGGCGGCGGAGAAGAGGAGCGAGGAGCTCCTGGCAAGATTGAATCAAGAGACTATCCCTCATGTAGTTCCTGATCAATCGCAGATCCAAGAATAAGCCGAACCACAGGAAAAACATGATGAAACCTCTCACTGACCAGGCGAGACCCAGCCGCAGGCGAAGTTCCCATGACCGGCGATCCTCTGACATTGCAAAAATTTCAGGAGATGATGGCGGAGTTCCAAAAGAAGGTCATGAAGGATCTGAGGACCCGATCTACCGATGGCCAGGCCCTCCAGGCCTCTAACGACTCGGTTCAGTCACCGTTCACTTTAGAAATCACCCGGGAACCCTTCCCTAAGAAGTTCGTCATGCCTAGATTCACTCCCTACAATAGAACGAAGGATCCCGAGGAGACATTTACCAGATCCACCAAAAAATGACCATGTATGCCGAGAACGAGACCTTGTTGTGCAAAGTATTCTCGACTAGTCTCGTCAACGCGCCACTCCTCTGGTTCAAGAAGCAGCCGCCGAGATCCATTAGTAGTTGGCAGCAACTGTCCGACCTCTTCGTGGCCCAATACTTCGGGAACAAGAGGCTAAAGAAGACCATCTCAAGCCTCTTTACCTTAACTCAGGAAAAAGATGAGTCCCTCAAGAGTTTCCAGTCCAGATTCAACGTCGAGTCGTCTTCCATCGACAACTACGACCAACACTCAGCCGTGGAAGCCTTCAGGATGGCACTGATTCCGGGGACCAAGTTCCACCAGTCACTTGTGAAACGACCACCCTCGGGAATCGGAGAACTCAATTCTAGGGCTCAGGGTCACTTAAGGATCGAAGAGGAGGAGGCGACCCGACAGAGGAGAGTGGCATTGATCAATGTAGAAATCAAGTCGAAGGATAAGGCTTCGAATACATCACGACAGCCGATTAATCACAAACGCTCAAATCCCCCGATCCCCACTTCATCTCAGTTTCCTCCATAGCCCGAGAGACGTGCCATATTCGAAGAGAAGATCACCCCGTTGAAAGTGACCCTTGCCAAGCTCTTCTAGGAAAACAAAGCCAGAGGAATCTTCCAGACTCCTCCCCCAATCAGGCAACCCCTCGACCAGAGGGATAGGTCAAAGCACTGTGCCTTCCATAGTGATTTCGGCCATACGACAAGTGATTGCAAAAACCTAAGGCGCCAGGTCAAGGCAATGATTTCCCGAGGAGAGCTGAAAGACTATATCCAGAGGGATAGTCCGAGAGCCAATCAACTAGTACAAAATAACCAACGGAATCAAGCCCCAGCGCACCCGGTCAGAATCATCAATATGATCCATGGAGGTCTCGACCCACGAAGCGGTGAAGGATCGAGATGCTCACAAATGAGAAGAGCACATCAGGTCAGCAGGATAGCCGGGATAAATGAAGTCCACCACCGAACGGGGCAGTCTCAGATACTCTTCTCCCATGATGACCTCCGAGACATCCAGGTCCCACATGACGACCACTAGTCATCACTATGATGGTCTCGGGATGTCTTGTCAGAAGGGTCATAGTTGACCCAGGAAGCAGTGTCAATATCATGACCAAGTGGGTTTTTGATAAATTGGAGATCGACCTGAGGGACATTGTAACCTCCCGAAATCCAATCGCCGGGTTCGATGGAAAGCAAGTCGAACCCCTCGGGGAGTTCAATCTACCCGTGTCAGCAGCCCAGAGAACTCTATCCGAGATCTTTGTGGTGGTGGACGTGAAGCCCTCATATAATCTGCTTATGGGAAGAAGATGGATACATAGGATGCAAGGCGTACCATCAACCCTCCACCAAATGATGAGGTGCGTTGGGCCGAATGGTTACGACATAATTGATATCAAAGGGGATCAAATAGCGGCCAAGCAATGCTACGCCATCACTATTAAAGGAATAAAGGATAAGCCCGATCGAAAGAGGTCCCGAGAAGAGGATCAAGATCTAGACCCACAACCCAAATAGCAACTACAGAACGAGGAGTCGGGTCCCCCGATCATTGCAGAACCTCTACAGCCAGTATCTGTAATACCCGACCAACCCGACAAGGTCACCTACGCAGGTACAAGTCTCACCACTTGTGAATTAAATGAACTAACAACATTCTTACAGGATAATCATGACGTCTTCGCATGGGAGCATACTAATATGCCCGGCATCGACCCCTCCATAGCCCGACACACATTACATGTTGACCCAAATATAAGACCTATCCGACCGAAACAGAGGCGAATGGGGGGCCAAAGGAACCAGATCATAGCTGACGAGGTATCAAAATTAATGGAGGCCGGGTTTATCAGGGAAGTTCAGTATCCCGAGTGGTTAGCCAACGTGGTGGTTGTGCAGAAAAAGAACGGGAAGTGGTGAGTCTGCGTCGACTTCACCAACCTAAACAAAGCCTGCCCAAAAGACAGCTTCCCCATACCTAAAATAAACCAAATGGTCGACGCTATCGCGGGCTACGAGGGACTGACTTTCCTTGATGCCTACTCGGGATACAATCAAATCCCAATGGACCCGACAGATGAGGAAAAAATCTCATTCATTACCGAGACAGGTACTTATTGCTTTAAAGTTATGCCTTTCGGACTAAAAAATACAGGAGCCACATTTCAGAGACTGGTGAACAGGATCTTTAAAGGAATGATGGGCACAGTGGTCGAGGCCTACATTGATGATACAGTGGTCAAAAGCAGAAATAAAACTGACCACTTAGAGCATCTCCGAAAAGTATTCGACACCCTGAGGAAACATGGGATGAAACTTAATCCGGTCAAATGCTCATTCGGGGTGTCTTCGGGGCAGTTCCTGGGGCAATCGGGCATACAAGCCAGCCCGACCCAAGTGAAGGCTCTGCTCGAAACAAAAGAGCCAGCCACACACAAAGAAGTCCAAATTCTGACTGGAAGAGTTGTAGTCTTGAGCAGATTCATCGCAAGACTGACTGACCGATGCCGACCAATCTTCCAGGCGATCAAAGCAAACAAGGGAGAAGTGTGGGGGCCCGAACAGACTCAAACCCTATCCCGATTGAAAGAGTACATGCTCAAGCCTCCTATTCTTGCGACACCCGAGCCCGATGATATCCTACTCTTCTATCTGGCAGTATCAATAGTGTCAACTAGCCTTGTACTCATCAGAGAGGACGGGAACCTCCAGATGCCCATTTTCTATACCAGTAAGGCATTAGCCGATCCCGAGACCCGATACAGCAAACAAGAAAAGTTGGTTATATCCCTGATCAATGCCAAACGACGTCTCAGGCATTACTTTGAAGCTCACCAGATCATTGTCCCCACTACAACTCCGATTCGTGTACTTATGGCAAAGCCCAACCTCTCCTGTAAGATCTCAAAATGGGTCATTGAGCTAGGGATTTATGATATAACCTACGTTCCTAGAATCTCGATCAAAGGACAGACCGTGGCCGATTTTCTATTAGAGGGAGAGACTGACGAAACAGATCAACCCATTGAATTAGAAACATGGAAATTATTCGTGGAAGGCTCGGTGAGCACCAATGGAGCAGGCGTCGGGGTAGAGATCCATACTCCAGATGGGACCAAGTTACAGGCTTCTATGCAATTACAGTTTTCAGCCACTAACAACGAGGCGGAGTATGAAGCGATCATATCTGTATACAGTGACTCCCAGCTAATAATCAGGCAAATAACCAGCGAGTACGAAACCAGAGACCCCAAAATGGAATCTTACAGAGCGCTGGTGCTCAGGGAGTCCGAAGGTTTTCAAAAATTAACATTCAGTCAAATCCCTCGAGAAGAGAACACCTCTACCGACCACCTAGCTAATCAAGCGTCTGCAGCTGGTGAAGATATGGACCGAGTAGTACTGACCGATTTCATCACTATACCGAGCATTCGCGAACTCGATGAGCAGATATGTTTAGTTCCCTGGGAGCCGAGCTGGATGGACCCCATAATCGACTACCTCAGCGTCGGGACGCTACCAGCTGATAAGGCAGAGGCAAGGAAAATTAGAATGAATTCAGCTAGATACTCGATCATCCAGGGACAGCTCTACATAAGATCTTTCTCAGGTCCATATTTGATATGCGTCACTCCTTTCGAGTCAGAGACAGTGATGCAAGAGATATACACCGGAGCTTGTGGAAATCACTCGGGTGCCCGATCTCTTGCCCATAAAATCTTATCCCAGGGTTACTTTTGGCCCTACCTGTCCCGAGATACCGAGGAATATGTACGAAAATGCAAAGCCTGCCAGATGCATGGTGACGCTATACTGCAACCGCTGGAATTCTTGAACCCAACAATCGTTCCACATCCTTTGCCCGATGGGGAATGGATATAGTCGGACCACTCCCAAAGGCCATCAGGTCAACAACCCATGTGCTCCTGGCCACGGACTATTTCACCAAATGGGTTGAAGTCGAGGCCTACCCTTCCATAAAAGGCAGCCATGTAGTCAAGTTCATATGGAATCACATCATCTGCAGGTTCGGGGTGCCTCAGACCACCATGATGGAGAACGACACTAATTTAGACTGTGAACCGGTCAGGTCATTTCTAGCCGAGCACGGAATCAATCAGAATACCTCATCGGTAGGGTACCTGCAGGCCAATGGACAAGCAAAAATAACCAATCGATCCATCTTCAACAACCTAGCAAAGAAACTTGAGAAAGCCAAAAGAGCATGGTTAGACAAGTTGCCAGATGTACTGTGGTCGTATAGAACCACGCCCCGACAACCAACCGGTGAAACACCCTTCGCTATGGCATATGGGGCAGAGGTCATAATCCCGACGGAGTACGTCGTCCCGACACTGAGGTCACTGGCCTGGGACGAGAAATCAAATAGCCAACGCCTGGCTCACGAGCTCGACCTAGTAGAAGAGAAGAGAGAAATTGTCGGGATAAGACTGGCAATGTACCAACAACGGGTCAGGAATCACTTCAACAAGAGAGTAAAAAGAAAGGGATTCCAAGTCGGGGACATGGTCCTTAGGCGAAAGATTAGACACGTGGGCAAGCTCCAAGAGCCATGGGAAAGACCCTACACCGTTACTGAAGTGGTGGGGCGCGGGGCCTACAGACTACTTAGGAACTCTGATAACAGAAGGGAGCCTAACACACAGAATGCCTCCTGACTTAAGAGGTATTATCCTTAGAATACTTCGCTTTTGTTACTGTAAAGAAAGGCTACTAGAGCCCAAAAACGTTTACAATAAAAGTCCCGTTTTTTCGATCATCTCCACGATTACCTCTACCCGACGGGTTTTACAAATATCAATTCAAAAACCTAAGTGTTGTATCCTCTCCATGGGCCCAAAGTGCCCGAGAGATAAACACAAACCCACCAGTGGTCGGGTTTTATAAATATCAATTCAAAAACCTAAGTGTTGTATCCTTTCCATAGGCCTAAAGTGCCCGAGAGATAAACACAGACCCACCAGTGGTCGGGTTTTATAAATATCAATTCAAAAACCTAAGTGTTGTATCCCCTCCATGGGCCCAAAGTGCCCGAGAGATAAACACAGACACACAAGTGGTCGGGTTTTATAAATATCAATTCAAAAACCCAAGTGTTGTATCTTCTCCATGGGCCCAAAGTGCCCGAGAGATAAACACAGACCCACCAGTGGTCGGGTTTTATAAATATCAATTCAAGAACCCAAGTGTTGTATCCTCTCCATGGGCCCAAAGTGCCCGAGAGATAAACACACACCCACCAGTGGTCGGGTTTTATAAATATCAATTCAAAAACCCAAGTGTTGTATCCTCTCCATGGGCCCAAAGTGCCTGAGAGATAAACACAGACCCACCAGTGGTCGGGTTTTATAAATATCAATTCAAAAACCCAAGTGTTGTATCCTCTCCATGGGCCCAAAGTGCCCGAGAGATAAACACAGACCCACCAGTGGTCGGGTTTTACAAATATCAATTCAAAAACCTAAGTGTTGTATCCTCTCCATGGGCCCGAAGTGCCCAAGAGATAAACACTGACCCACCAGTGGTCGGGTTTTACAAGTACCAATTCCGAAATTGTTATTACTGATTTTTTTTCTAAGTAACAATTCAAAATCCCGATTGTTATTACCTTATAAAAAGAATAAATAATGAATAAGTAAACTTATATTAAAAAGCCCCAGTGACCAAGGCTAGTACAATGATGTGTTACAAAGCCATTGCAGATACAAAGAAAAGGAAAAAGCAAGAGAAAAAAAGGAAGATCCCTATTCCAAAGTCTTCTTCCCCTGATGGGTCTCAGCCTCGGGAATGTCGTCACCTTCCTCCTGAACCACCATGGGAGGATCTAGATTCCCGCCTGAGACTTTAGCCCCTAGGGACTGTCCCCCTATAACTTCAGGCTCATCTAGTCCCGAACGAGAAGGCGGAGAGGGCAGGGGATCCTGAAAGAATTTTCCAAAGATAAGGTCTTCGGGCTCGGGCTCGGGATCTTCATACGGAGGCCCCACTCCAAAGCTAAGGTCAAGATCCTCAATAGTCGGGATCTCACTTTCCTCCTTGGGCTTTTGAAGCTCCGTTATGCCAACCTTGATCATAGCAGTACTTGCAGGTCAGGTCAAAGCGGGAGATCATCTGATTACCACCCTTGTGGCACATCTCCACCCGAGACCTCTCCACGACTAGGGCATTCTCTATCTTGACCTTCTCCCCGAGAAACTGCTGCCCCGAAGTCTTTAACTTCTCAACTTCTTCAGTCAGGGACTGCACTTGGAGAGTCAAGGTTTACCGAGCCTAGGCCTCTCGATCAGCCCTCTGCTCAGCTTCCCGAGCTTGGCCCTCAAGTTCTGAGATCTTTGCTTTGGCAGCTGCGAGCTCTTCCTCAGCCGAAACAGCCCTATATGTCAGGGACTGAATCTTGTCCTCAGCCCTCTTGGATTGCTCCAGAGCCTTGGCACACCCAGCTTTATGGACCTGAACATCCTGAGTCAGGGCATTTATGACCCGGGCATCATCCTCGAGCTTGCAATTGTATGCTTGAGTAGCATGAAGCATCTGAAGAAGAGAGTGTCAGTACAGAAAATACGAAGAAAAATAAAAAGCCAAATATAAGATATATGAAATTACCCTCATTGCAAGATCGGGCCCATTCAAGGCTAAGCTCATCCTATCGTATTGCCCCATGGCCAACCTATCGGCTGGGGTCCAGAATCCCAGGGCCATCTCCCTCAAGGCCTCCGAGTTTCCAATCGTCTGATCCCCCATAGATAGATATGGGTTGCCCTTCCGAGTGTCCAGCTTGAAATGGGGCCCATGAGGAGCCTCCTTCCCACTTTCAGCAGCGCGTTCGATCTCCCTGTGGTCTTGTTTTTTGACCATAGGCGTAATAGCAGTGTGCAGTCTGATAGGTCGGGATAAACCCTGACCCTCTTCGTCGGAGCCTAACTCCCGAGCATCCGACGTCGAGGCGGGAACCTCTAATGCCATACCGAGGCTGGGACCGGGCCTGATTGAAAGTTGAGCCTGAGAGAAATTCTGATCCAAGCTTGTAGAGCTCGGGACCATAGCATGATCATCCCCGACCTCGACCGCCCCCGATGCAGCTGTTTGCAGGGTATGAGAAGGCGAAAGTGGAGGCGTGATCGGAGGATCCTCTACCGGAGGAGTCGGAGGTAGGGGCGTGGCAGCTCGGCCCGCGGTCACTCCCGTTGATGAACTGACTATACGGTTCTCGGGGACTTGAGAGACATCAACCCCACAAATGAAGGATGTGGAACCGGTGTCAGCCTTTTTAGCCTTCTTGATTGAAATTTTGGGCATATTGACTGTTTTCCTTTTCTGCTGACCCCCCGACATAGTTTTCTTGAGTTTTCGGTTTGCTGATGACTTGGACTTCAATTTCTTCGATCCAGACGTAGTCGTAGCAGAACCCGAGGAGATCGTCGACGCAAATGCTCCCGATACAAGCTCCTACAATATAGACCCGGTCTGGCAACCCTGGCTATCCCTTAAATCCTGATTCCATACTCTAGCCTCCAACAATTCAAATCGGGATCTTATATACCCGACCTCCATCTTTTCCTAAGGAGCCTAAAGGAAACTCATCACTAGCATACCCAACTTATCATTACACGGATCGCAATGGCATGAGGCTCGGGTATGGAAACTCTTAAACTCAGGAAGTCGGGTCTGTTGGAAAACATGACTAACAGGTATGTTTATGGCATCGGGATGCCTCCACTGCCCACTCACTACAATCATCCTCTCTTTCCATCCCTTATTGGAGCTCGGGACATTGTCACACAATTTTCTCTTAACATACGAGGTTAGGTTGTACCGACCCCTATTAACTTTCTGTTCCTGAAGTTTATACGAAAACAGAATCTCAGCCAAACCTAAGTCTAGGTTCAATTCTTTGTTGATCAATAGGATCATGGCCAGGATCCTATAAAAATTGGGACCCACTTGAAGGGTGGCCAGACCCAAAGTCGCCAAGACCAAGAGGAAGAAAGGGTGAATAGGAAATTTCAGTATGACGAGGTGGAATGAGGAGAGAAATATCTCCCCATCCTTCAGCCCCTCACCAATCCTAAAGTCTTTGTCCCGAGGATAATGCCTAACCTTTACCCCTTCGGGAACCCCGAGGCTCTTAAGTTGAGCGTCTTTCCTATATTTGGCCGAGATCGGGTCAGTACAAAAATTCTCCTTTTCCTCATCACCTAGACCCGGATCATTCCCATCACCACCCTCTATAACTCGACCCCCGACATCCTGACTTACTTCTGGTGGACTAGTTCTAGTGACTCGGGTAATCTCTAAGGATGGGGTGCTTACTGAGGCTTCGGGATCGGTGATTGTCAAATCAGTATCTGTCAATTGCAGGTCACTAACAGACCTAGTGTCATCACTCCCCGATATATTTGAACAAAGGTATAAGAGGTGAGAAGAATGACTTACAAACAGGTGAAGAAGATTCTGGCAGTCCCCCAAGTATTTTCTCCGGCAAAAGATTTGCAGAATCCAGTAACTGTACCAACAAGCGAGGATTGGGGTAGCCGATCAAACGCTCCTCAAACAGGGCTCAAAACACTCCGCACAATGGAATAGTCAACCAAGATCACTGAGATTTGCAGAAGTTGATGAGACAAACTTGGAATTACACGAGTTTAGGTTTGGAAATAATGCTTGAAAATATTGCAGAGAGAAATGGGAGAAGACAACGCAAAGAGAAATTGAAGGCAGGCAAAACAGTCCAAAAAATAGTGCAAATATGGTGTATAGGAGTTATATAGGCGTGATGTTTCAACTACCCAGGCCAAGGCATCGGACCGACATGACCCGGCCCATTTCACGCATACCTAGGCCGTCTCAACCACAAATTCAAAATCGCAATTGATTGATACGGCTGCAGCATTAAATGCGACTCCGCATTATCAGGCACGCGTCCCGTGTACCAACTTTAAGGGCTTTTGATGGGCCTCATGATTCTTTCATTTAATGGGCCTATTAAGAAGCATGCCCATAAATTAAAAGAGGGCCTATGTACATGAGAGTTTTCCCGGCCCATATAAAAGCCTCATCCCGACCAGATCAATCCTAGAAAGGCCCGAGATGATGACTCGATCCCTGAGCCCACATTATAACCCGGCCGACACGTCTGTGTTGTGGTCCGCCCCAAAACCCGACCACCAGGCCCATCCTATGGCCCGACCCGAAGAGCTTTCTAGAAGAAAACTCGAAAGTTCTAGAAGAGACTTGCGGCTCAAGATAGTGACGTAGTATAGGGACAAAATAGATGACGTGTAAAGTAAGGGTAATATTCCAAAATAGAAAATGTTGCCCTAATGGGCCAAAGGCCCAGAGGGCAAATATATATAATCCAATGAAGAGTAATGAGAAATCATTTTTTTGTGTTGTGCAAATTTTGTATCTACAAACTACCAATTAAGGTATATTATTTTCTCACTTTTAACATTATTATCTAGTTATATAGAAAATAATATATATTTTTTTAACTTCCAATTATAATAAAATGTAAAAACATTTAAGTCCAAAATATAGAAAAATATTTCGAACTACCAATTTGATTATTTTCTTTGTTTTTAAAATATTTTTTATATAATGATTATTTTTCTATTTATGCCAAAATAAAAAATTAATTCCGAAATATTTGTTTTCGAACTACCACTTATAGTAAAATATATAAAAAATTAAGTTTGAAATATAAAAATATATGTTTAGGAGTATTTTCGGACTTTCATTTCACTTATGTTAGACAATTTAATGGCATGGAAGGTATGTGAAAACGGTTGCAAACCACAAGGGAGGTAGCTAACAATTTTCAAACAGTAGGGGAGGTCCTTGACTTTTTAGGAAACCTCAGGGGAGGTCCTTGTAAATTACCCCATCATTAAGTCTTCCAAATATAGACTAATATACCAATGATAGTCCAATATACCAATAATAACTCATAACCATGTCCTTAAGTGAATATGAGTCTTTAAGGTATCAGAATAATCCTTAATTAAAAACTGAAGTCGGCAACTTCAAGTACTCGGTAACAGAACTTCGAGTACTCGACAATCCAAAATCTCGAATACTCGACCCTTGTTTTTTCGAATACTCGGTAAACATTTGATAGCGCATGATGGCGCGACACGGTCACTGGAATGCACGCTATTGTCCGCGCCAAGGCGCAAATTCTCTAGTACTCGGTACATCAAAATCTCGAGTACTCGATAACCAAATCTCGAGTACTCGACAACTTCAAAAATAAAACTGTTTATTTCTTTGAATTGCAGCTTCCGATCAACTTCCCTTCACAATTCTAATGTTTTTCTTCACTTTAAACTTGATTTGACACATTTGTTGATCTTCATTTGACTTCTCAACTTGATCTAAAACTCACAACTCTCAACATGATTTTTTTATTAGAATCATGTCATTACAAATAAATGTTCCTACAGTTGTAGACTGCGGAGGCAAGATCAGAGATACAAGTCTACAATGAGATAATTGTTATTGTCAGATTCAGAGCCCTCTCCTTGCAAAGGATCAAAGCTTCTGAAGTTAATAAAAGAATGGCTCAAGCCTGGGATTTGCCATCTACTATATTTCTCTAGATGCTGTGATGATCTTTTTTGGTGCCCATTCCTATTCATAGATTCTTTTCATGACATCTTCAGGACTGAGAGGGTGAAAGGATGGTTGATTCTTACATAACATGCTAATTCTTCCACACAAAAAAAGAAGGTCCAAACGAAGCAATAATTAACTATATGCAAAAAGTATGTTGATAATTTGGAAGAAAACCAATTATAAAAAGTAAGGAAAATAGCAAAATGAAAGCTTTGGGATTCATATTAGAACCTAGCTAGCTAATTTCATAGTTTAGGACTTCAAAATACGTGTTATTGCCCATTCAAAATCAAATCTATTAATAACCCTGCTAGACAGTCAACAGTCAAAGCCCTTTGAGCAAGTTAAAACTATGAAAAATTCAAGTCATAATAGCCAATACATATCACTTCATAGCTAAATGCATATAAATACACCCCTACACCGGCATTTATTATTCACCAATTGTGTTTTTAACAACTATATACTCATTCTTTGCATTTTTTTTATCAACAAGATCATGATGAAGTGTCCAAGTACATTTGTAATAGCCATTATGGCAATAGTTTTCCTTATAAGCATCAAACCATATGAAGCTAGTAGGGTGAAACTAGGGATGTGGATGAAAACTGAAAATGTTTTGATGCAATCCCTGCAGAGAGGCCCACCCCAACTTCCGTCGCCGAACCCGGGAACCACCAACATCCCCACCGCTAGCAGCACCACCATCAGCCAGAAAGGCTTTGCTGGTCAAGCTCTTCCTCATGATCCTCCACCATACCCAAGGCTCAACGTTCCATTTGGGGTGCTAGATAAATTAATTTAATCCACTAATAATAACAAGACAGGAACAAAACAAATTATATTCGTTTTGTTTTAATTATATGTACGTAATAGCAGGGTGTAATAATTTATTTTTTTTTAGTGTAGGAAATAGGCAGTATTTTTTGTTGGTGTGTATTCTTGCATATACAACTTTTGAATAAAGAAGTGAATTGTTGTTAAGTTCTCGCTTGTTATTGTTGTTCTCGTTTGAAAGGAAATGGACATGCTATAACAGTACATGAATTAATGATTTTAATGGTGATCTCAATCCTCATTAAGAGGGATGTATAAAAGTTAAAAGTTGCAGCTATAATCAGCGGACTATAAAAATTTTCACAAAAACTCTTTTTACTCATGATTTTTTAATTTCGGAAACCAACATCATATTTTCAAGAACTTCAATAGTTCAATGGAAAACTATGCTTATAATATACAGATGTATTCACAACTATTTGTGGAGTTATAGATTCTTGGTATAACATATTTTCAAGAACTTCAATAGTTCAATGGAAAGATTTTGTGTTTTTTGTGTTTGTATTTACGCGATATAGTTGGGAGGTTATCATTTAGCATCTTGTCAGGCTTAGGATGTGTTAGATGACGTGAGGAGTTATAGTTTTCTTTCGTATTTGGTTTAGTACGTGTCTTGCCTTACTGACGTACTTAGTGTTTGTATGTACGTGTTTTGTTTATTTGGTGTGTTTATTTCTTCGTGTTTCTAAGTGCTCCTATGTGTTGATATGGCTGTACTTGATTATTGTTTTGGGTTCTTTTTGGGCCCTAGTTATTTGTAGTTATTCGATGGGTCTTGTACGTGCCCGGTGTTCCGGTAGTTGGATTTTGTACTTTGAATTATTTATCCTCGCTGGTATTATTTATCGGGCGACTCGGAGATTTTTCGGGTACGCGTGTCATCGTTTAGGGATTTTCTTATGATTTTCCCTTTATTATTATTTATTATTAATTGAGGCTAAATGATTTCTTTTCGCTTTTCGCACTTGAGGTGACGAGTTTTGAGTTGTCATTAGCAAGAATTTTCAATTATTAATTTAGCGAACCGAGAATTGGGATAAATGGACTGAGACCCACCTTTTGTCGGAGTCGAGTTCGGGATTGTTCTATGTTCTGACAGTTATGTTTCGTATCGGGAGTGTTTATTTCGATTTATATTATTTATTAGTTATTCGTAGAGTTTAAAGGCTTACGTGATATTAATTGCGGGTCGATCGGTTATTTATTTCATATTATATATATATGGGTTTCATACCCTAGATTATTTATTTCAATTATATTATTTATTGGGCGTCTCATTTATTTTCAGGATCGCGCGTTATTATTTAGAGGCCCCGGTATTTTTCGGGATTTATTGTGTATATCTATATTTTTGGGTTATTATGTAATTTATGGATAGTATGAGGGTTATTTTTGCAAATTAGTGATATATGTATATACACTTGTATGGCTGTGGAAAGTGAGAGATGAAGACCGAATCTGCACCTTTTTCTCCATCTCTCATTTACGCAACCACGATCTGCGACTTCCTTTTCTTCTCTTCAATGATCGCAACAGCTACTTCCCTTCCTTTATTCTTCCATCTCCACCCGATCAAGAGGGAGAAGAGAGAAGCTGACATCGCAGTCGACTGAGGAGAGTGTACTGATGGCGACACAATTTGCAATGGTCACCGGTGGTTGTGGTTGAGGAGGACGACGATAGTGACGATGGTAGTTTCTGATGTCTGTGCTGATTGTGGCTATAGTGGTGGCGCGGTTGGGGGAGATGGAATTGCGATCTGGTTACAGTTGGAGCTCGTCGACGATGGCTGAAGCGGCGACGACCGAGGGCACTACAGTGGTGCGCCGCGTAGGTGGTGGCGACGTGGTGTTGGGCACGACCACAAGTGGTAGCGCAATTTTGTGAGGGTCGCCTTCGACCTAGGGTTTCGACAGGGGCAGTGGTTTGACAGCAAGGGGCGACGACTAGGGTCGCTAGTGGTGCGCGACGGCGTGGTGCTGGTGTTGGTTCGCGTTGTGGTGGCGCGAGGTGACTAGTGGCGAGTTCGGCCAGACCGAGTTGGGTCGACTCAGTGCCAATTTAGGCTTCGTTTGACGTGAAACTTTGAGGATAGCTTGCTTCCGATGTCGTACATGATATATCCGAATTTGGTGCGAAACCGTTGAGCGGTTCGCCGGGAATTTCAGATTATAGGTATGATTTTTCGGTTTGGTTTTCATTAGATTTGTTCAAATTTATTTATTGATTGCTAACGGGTTTCAACTATATTGAATAGGACGGTAAGACGGATGTGTCGGTATATTCGAAATAATTTTTGGGCGACTTTGGTCGGTAGGCTCTATATTCGGGCGCCGACACTATTCACGGTGGACAGTTCAGGACTGTTTGTAAGCAATTAAAATAGGTGGGAATTTACATATATATATTCTTATATATATGGATATCTGACACTCACTAATAGTGCGTAGAAAACATTAATAAATTTTCGTTGTATGTTTATGGATAAATAACAGCGTTTAATTATATTCCTAGTGATAGACGGAAATCTAGGAATTTTATAAAATTTACGAATTCCCTATAATTGGTTTAAACGATGTCGGAAATAGAAATACTTCAGAGAAATTAAATTAGAAGGTGTATGTGGATGTAGATCCGGTTAATTGATTTTCCCCCCTATTATTTATATTTTATTGAAATTAAAATATGTTAGGGGATTCACGAAAACGAGGAACGTTAAAACTTAGACACGGTTTTAGTTCCCTTTTTAGTTTATTTTTATCGTAAAATATAATGAAGTTGTATTGCGAATTAAATTGTCCCTGAGGTGGACTAATTTGAAAACAATTACTGAAAATTAAATTAAAAGCATGTGAGCTTATAAGAATTTATTATTATCGGGAAATTGAGAACCTGGATGATCTTGAGATAAATTGACGTGATTTGTTGTTATAATTGTATTATAAAGCATGCTTTTAAAAATGAAAATGATTATATATTGTGGATTGGTTGTATAAAATGGATTGTGAGACATATATTTGTCAATTGATAATGTTATATTTCGATTATTGACTCACTGTTGAGGCATGATACACATATATCATACACCATGAGCATTGATATTGCATTGAGTGTGGTTTCATGTCTCATTCATATACCATTGGTTTAAGTGAGTCTTTCGGGTCGTCGCAATAACTGGGCAAACGGTGTTCTCACTACCAACGGACTAGTAATCCGGGAATCAGGGAGGCGTGGGAGGATTTGATCTGAACACGGTATGTTTTCACGAGTCGATTTAATCCTCGTGGTTGTGTTACTTTGGCGACATTATACCCGGGCGTCCCTTGTCATTGCATAGCATTCACATTGAGCATTCATTCATTTATATGAGCATTTATGGATCTTTTATACTGTTGATATTTGATGTTATTGAGCTGATGGTATCTGTATTGTAATAAGCTTTATGTTTTTCCTTGGGAGCTACGGCTGAGTGGCTGTGAACGGGATGGTATTTGTAAATTCATTAAAAATGGTGGAAATTAACTCAATGTGAATAAAAGTTAAAGATTTTAAAAACTTAAAAGAAAGGAAATGTAACAATGTTAAAACCTGGATTAGTGGAGCCTGATTGGCATATGTTCCAGGTGGTTACGTGAACATAAGTAGAAATAGGCTTTGGAGTGAAATTGTTCCCCCGAGTTGGGTGTCTAGTTGTGTTGATTAACGCTTTACAGGGACTTAGTTGAGTTTGTAATGTTCGGCCATATAGGCCTTCGTGATTGGTGAATGGTACTACCACGGGTTGATTGTTAGACCACTTCAGTGGTGTGAGGAGTTTAGAAATTCAAAGGTTGCTCTAGGCTTATAAATCTTGTCGTCTCTCTCTTTCGACTATTATTGTTTGTGAGCTTGTTATCCTTTCCTCCCAATTGTGGGAATATTTTTTAGTATTAAACCGTGGTTATTCTGGTACCTTGAAATCTGGGTCATGGTTTGGATATTTGGAATCAAACTAGGGTTTTCTCAAAGTTTTTAAAACTTAAAGCTTTTGAATTTTTATAAATCGTGTTCTTTAATCACCCTGATGCTCGTTAACTATTTTTGAAAGTCATAAATCAAAAATTTGTTTTGTAAAATATGTTTAAATTCTTGGGACCAAGAGTACAGAATGTAAATTCGCTTTTGAAAGAAATTTTCGAAAATATCATTTGAAACTGTTTTGTAAAATCGGTGAATTAGGGCGCAGGTTGCCCCTGTTCTAGATATCTCGATGTTATTTCCGAGATCTCGGCATCGTTAGAGGTCGATAAGTCCATATTTGTCCTAGCTTGTTGTTTGGGATTCCTTCATGTGCCCGGTTTTGTTTGGGCATTCTTTTACGGTTATTTTTATGAATTTTTAAATAAATGTTAAAGGTCTTAGGACCAGATTTGAAAGAAGTTTAAAAGTGATTTTAAAATTGTTGTCAGTTTGAACTCTAGTAGTTCTTCTTTCTCCAATAGTTATTCCTTGGGTTTGAGCCCAGACTTGTGATGTTGAGTTACGCACACATAGTGCGGTTCCTGTTGTTTTGGTTGGGTTCAGAGACGTTGAAACCAAACAGATTTGACCGGGTCCTAACTTTTTCTTAAAAACTGGTTGAATCCTTCGGGGTTCAACGTTTTTCTTTAAAAACCCGAGGACTATGACATCTGTTTTGGAGTAAATGACTCCAATAACCCTTTCTAGTGCCTAGATAGGTAGTGTGAGTTAGAGATAGTTTGGTTGGTTACCGAATCCGGTGTGGGATAGTATCTTCCCTTTTTATGTTTCTTCGAGTGAACTGGTTGATTCACTGGTTATTGTAAGTGGTAGTCCTAGTGAGTGATTTATTTACCTCATAGGAACCTTGAGCAGCGTGATAGGTGCACGGTATGGTAGATAGTTAGTCATTGTTGTATCTCTAGATGAGAGTGGAGTTCAGATTGGTTGTCTATAGGCCTAGGTGGCAAGCTTAGTTATTTATAGGACGTTATATATATATATATATATATATATATATACATGGTTGCTTATATTTTCGTTGATCTGTAGTTCTTATGATATCCGTAGTAGATTTTAGGTTGTAGATGAGATTATTTTGGGGTCTCTGTTTGGCGTGGATGCCACATGAGACAACTTACCGACCTAGGATAGATGCATGCACACGGGATGGTTAGCGTTTTCTAGACGGCTATGAGTGTGATGTTTTGATATTATGGTGAACGCGTGGTTTTGCTCACCCCCACAACAGGTTGCAGGATTGCAGATTGATGCAGCACGACATGCTCGGCGGCGACGATACGGGTGATTTGGGGGCGTACTTATTTAGTTATGTTCCTTATTCCGTTGTTATACTTGTGTATTCTTTTATTCTCTTAGGAGCCAGGCTGTTAGCAGATTTCCTTGTGTTGTATCTTCATTATGTGTATTTATTATTTTCGGGGTGCCTTTGTATCATTTAGGCACACTACAAGAAATCGGACTTTTAGCGACGGTCCTTTAGAGACACTCTCAAGAACTGTCGCTAAAAGTCCATTTTTAGTGACGGAAATTTTAAACTGTCGCTAATACATATATTTTTAGCCACGGACTTTAAACCGTCGCTAAAGGTACAAAAATCGTCGCTAAACGTCTTATTTTTAGTCACGGAAATTTTAAACTGTCGCTAATACTCATACTTTTAGTCACGGTTTTTCAAACCGTTGCTAAAGCTATAAAACCGTCACTAAAGGTCATTTGTTTTAGTCACGGAAATTTTAAACTGTCGCTAATACGTATATTTTTAGCCACGGACTTTAAACCGTTGCTAAAGGTACAAAAACCGTCGTTAAAAGTCATATTTTTAGTCACGGAAATTTTAAACTATCGCTAATACTCATACTTTTAGTCACGGTTTTTCAAACCGTCGCTAAAGCTACAAAACCGTCACTAATGGTCATTTTTTTTAGTCACGAAAATTTTAAATTGTCGTTAATACCCATATTTTTAGTCACGGACTTTCAAACTGTCGCTAAAAGTACAAAACCGTCACTAAATGTCATATTTTTAGTCACTCCCGCATTTGTTTTACCATTTAGGACGGTTCCAATTTTTCGTGGCTAAAAATATGGATTTTACCGACGGTTATGTGCCTTTAGTGATGGTTTAAAAATCCGTGACTAAAAAGTATGAGTATTAGTGACAGTTCGACATTTCCGTGACTAACAAATATGACTTTTAGCGACGGTTTTCTACCTTTACCAACGGTTTTAAAGTTCGTCACTACAAGAAATAAGGCTTTTGGGGATGGTCTATTAATGACGGGCCAAAAAACCGTCACTAAAGATGGTCTATTAGTGACGGTCAAAATAAACCGTCACGAAAAGGTGTGTATTAGTGACAGTCCAAATAAACCGTAACGAAAGGGTGTCTATTAGGGACGGTCCAATCAAACCATCACTAAAAGACCCCATTTTTCACCTCATTTTCTAATTAATTTCTCACATAACCAAAGAATAATTTGGCCCGGGTATAGTACATTAGCATATGTTATTGGCTAGTACTATTATAAAAAATATAAAATATTTTTAATATTTCATCATTTACCTTACTTTGAATTGAAGTCAATTCCACTACTTTAAATTGGGGATTTACGTTACTCAATTGAAGTCAATTTCACTACTTTGAATTGAGAATTTACTCAATTGAATTTAATTTTTACTCAATTTCACTATTTTAAATTAAATTTTTTTTTATCAATTTAACTCAATTAAATTACTTTGAATTGAGGGATTTATTCAATTTCACTACTTTGAATTAGGAATTTACTCAATCTTCACTATTTTAAATTGGGGATTGAACTTAATTTCACTCAATTACACTACTTTAAATTGGTATTTTTTTCAATCTTACTCAATTAAACTACTTTGAATTGGGGATTTACTCAATTTCACTACTTTGAATTGGAGATTTTATCATTTTCATTCAATTAAACTACTTTGAATTGGGGATTGAACTTAATTTCAATCAATTATACTACTTTAAACTGGGGATTTATCAATTTAACTCAATTACTTTGAATTGGGGATTTACTATATTTCACTACCTTCAATTGAGAATTTTATCAGTTTCACTGAACTAAACTATTTTGAATTAGGTATTTACTCTATTTCACTTAATTGAAGTCACTACTTTGAATTGATGATTTTATCAATTTCACTCAATTGAAGTCATTTTCACTATTTTAAGTTAGGGATTTACTTAATCAAACTTAATTTCACTCAAATTCACTACTTTGAATTGAAGATTTTATCAATTTCACTCAATTAAACCACTTTGAATCGGGGGATTTACTTAATTTCACTCAATTGCACTACTTTAAATTAGAGATTTTACTCAATTTCATTGAATTGAAGTCAATTTCAGTACTTTGAATTGAAGATTTTATCAATTTCACTACTTTAAAATGGGGATTTACTCAATTGAACTTAATTTCACTCGATTTCACTACTTCGAATTTGGGATTTACTCAAATTCACTTATTTGAATTGATGATTTACAATTTCACTCAATTGAAGTCAATTTATAGTAATTGGGGATTTACTCAATTGAATTCAATTGCACAACAAAAATTAATTTTTGTAGCAAATAATAGTTTTTGTTATGAATTTCATTCAATTTTAATTACTTTGAATTGGAGATTTTGTCAATTGAACTTAATTTGAATTGGAGATTTTATCAATTTCACTTAATTTAATTCAATTAAATTACTTTAAATTGAGGATTTAATCAATCGAACTCAATTTCATTACCTTGAATTGAGAATTTTATCAATTCCACTCAATTGGATTGAGATTATCGTAAGTAATTTGTTTTTTCGAAATTATGCTTTGAATTGGGGATTTTGTCAATTAAACTTAATTTCATTCAGTTTTAATTACTTTGAATTGGAGATTTTGTCAATTGAACTTAATTTGAATTGGAGATTTTATCAATTTCACTTAATTGGATTGAGATTATCGTAGGTAATTTGTTTTTTCGAAATTGTACTTTGAATTGGGGATTTTGTCAATTAAACTTAATTTCATTCAATTTTAATTACTTTGAATTGGAGATTTTGTCAATTGAACTTAATTTGAATTGGAGATTTTATCAATTTCACTTAATTTAATTCAATTAAAATAATTTTAATTGATGATTTAATCAATCGAGCTCAATTTCATTACCTTAAATTGAGAATTTTATCAATTCCACTCAATTGGAATGAGATTATCGTAGGTAATTTGTTTTTTCAAAGTTATACTTTGAATTGAGATTAACTTTACTCAATTTCATTACCTTGAATTGAGAATTTATATATATTAAATTAATTTTATAAATCTATAATATCAATATAGACAACATTTCAAAATTTTATAAATCCTAGGATAGTCTAAACCCTGTACCCAAACACTCCTAACCCTAAAGTGGACACTTCTAACCCTATACCTAAACACTCTTAACCCTAAAGTGGACACTCCTAACCCTATACCCAAACAAACCCCACTAACTAAACCATAACCCTAATCTGATATACTCTAAGGGCTTGTTTTGTAAACAGGTTTGGTGCCAAAAATATGGTTTTGGTGCCAAAAAATGGTACCAAATTATGTTTGGTAAAATGGTGCTAAAAAATGGTATCGTTACTGTAGTAAACCATGGTGCCAAATTTGTGAAGGATTTTGGAACCATCTTTTTGATGGTTTTGGATGGTGCGGGTACTGTAGCAAATCACTGTAGCAACCCGAATCACTATAGCACCGAATATAATATTTATATTTTAATATTATAAATTTTAATATTAATATATATATATATATATTAATATTAAAATTTATATTAATATTAATATTAAAATAATATTATTATAAATTTTAATATTAATATTTCAATATTAAAATTTATAAATTTTAATATTGAAATATTAATATATTATTATATTTATATTAATATAATATTAATATTAAAATGAAAATATATTAATATTTAATATAATAAAAATATATTAATATATTTTAATATAATAAAAATATATTAATATTAATATATTAAAATTAAAATATATTAATATTAATATAATAAAAATATAATAAAAATATTTTAATATATTTTAATATAATAAAAATATTTTAATATATTTTAATATTATAAATATTAATATTAATATATTAGTATATTAATATATTTTAATTTTAATATTAATATTAATATATTTTAACCCATACCAACTCTACCAAACATGATTTGGTTTTTCAGCATCATTTTTTCTCACACCAAAACCATCTGCACCAAACATGATTTGGAACCAAAATAAAACCACACCAAACCAAATCCAACCCAACCCAAACCAAAACCAAAAACTAACACCGCACCAAACGCAACCTAAGTCTCTCTTCGAATACAGTGAATCTGATACACACATTACACATATACATCAAATTCATGCGCCGTTCTCTCCACCTCCTTCTCAAACCCGAGATCATGCGCTGTTCTCTCGACCTCCTTCTCAAACCCTAGATCGTGCGCCGTTCACTCTAGCCTCGTTTGCAAGGTCGCCTCTCACTTCTCACCTCTCACTTTTCTCTCATTCAACCATTTCTCTCCTCACGCCTGCTTCAGCCCCTCGAGCGACGATCGGCGAAGGAAGCTTGCAAGGTCACTTTCGCTGCTATGAAGATCGATGCCTAAATTTGAATGGTACAGAAGATTGTGATATTTTTCAATTCATTGCTTATTTCTGCTTCTCTCTTTTTCATTGCTTCACGCGGATTGCAGATTCTTTTGATTATAATGCATATATATACTATACATATATCTATATTGACTCTTTCCTAGGAAGAGAAAGACGAAGCTGTTTTGAGGCAATTACAAGAATCTGTAGACTCCCACCCGGATGACTCCTCGCACCATTTTAGTATCGTAATTCTTTTCTTCATACTATTTACTTCATTGTAATCATAGGTTACAATATATATATATATATATATATATATATAGATTTTGTTGGGTTTGTAAATTGGGACCCAAATGATAATAGGATGAGTGTATTTGTTTTGTGTATAGGGATTGTTCTTGTGGGAAAAGGGAAAAGAATCAAAAGAAATCAAGGAAAAAGCAGCTGAGCATTTGGTAATATCTACAAAATTGAATCCACAAAAATGGGTCTGCTTTTAGATATTTGGGGCATTATTACAGGGGAGTATCTGGTGACAACCAGAGAGCTTCCAAGTGTTATCAGAGAGCTGTCACTCTCAATCCTGATGATTCTGAATCTGGGGTTAGTACCCAATTCTAATCTATTTCTATCTCAAGACTCATGTTTTTATTGCCAGACTACCAATTAAGTGTCTTTTTTATGGTTCAAGTACATTATTGTTGATTAAATATTATTTGTTAGTGTTGATTGTTTATATTTACACGCGCGCAGACACATGCATGATGCATTCGATTGGGAAACTTCTATGTATAACCGAGCACAATTTTCGGTTAGGTGATTATGACACCTATATTGAGATAATTTTATGCTTCACCTTTTATCCCCCTAAAAATAGCCTCACTTTTTCAAATCCTCCCGTTTTTATCTATCAACTGATTTTTGAGGTCATGTTTTCCATAGTTCTACGCATATGAAAGGTTGAAGCAATTGATGGTACCATTACTACAACCAAATTCTCAACTCAACACATTGCAAATGGTATGTCTGTTATCCTAGTATCTCTCCTTAGCCGCTATATATTACTAACTCAGTCTTGCAGTAATTTACTTCTAGCATATGATGTATTAGTGTGAACGGTTGCTAATGCTTCTTATGAGAACATCATCATTGTGAAAACATTGCTTGGTTTGACACCTAGTGATTTTCTTCCAGTCAGATGTAGGAATAAGGTAAACAATTTTTTTCCCATCTTTACAGCTAGTTTGTGGAGGATTAGCTGTATCCACTGCTGCCTTATTTACTATTCCTTTTGACGTGGTGAAGACTAGATTGCAGACATAGGTTTGTTATATCTGTGTTTTCCATTTCTCACATCATATGGCCCAGCGCTAAGCTAAAAGATAACATGAACCAAATGTTGAAAGTGGTAGTAGTGCTTCATCGATCATGCTTAGTTTTCAACTTTTTTCTTTTCTTTGCTCATAAGGAAGGTTTAGAGAGTTATTTCAGTTCACTCAACCTATTTTTTTTTTATAGCAATAGTTCATCGATCATGCTTAGTTGTTTGATTCTTGTTCTTGCTAGCTGATGGTATATCAAAGTATGCAACTTGTTTTTTAATTTTTTTGTTTCTTAACTTATATGGTCAGTCACTAATTTTTTTGTTTTTTATATCAAAGTATGCTTAAATTTCTTGCCATATATGGTCAGTCACTAATTTAAAGAACTGTCCCGAGTTCGTTATACTCTAGATATATGCCATTGATTTTTTTATGGTTAAGGACTTTGATCCGTGCTATGACATGTAGAATAATTTTCGGTTTCAACTCTCCTACTAAATAATGTTGCATATAATTTTCGGTTTCAACTCTCCTACTAAATAATGTTGCATATATATATAAAATTCAGTTATTCATATCCAGAATGCTTTAATGTTATCTTTGAAAGTATAGATTCTTCTTACCAATAGTTATTTTTTTTATAAAATGTTTTTCAAGAAATTTATATGTAGGGCATGTGTTGGTTGGACTAGAAATTAGTACAATTCTTAGCACTTACAAAAAATATTATTTTTGGTATTTAATTCACTAGATTCAAATATGTTTCTTGAAACTTTGATGGCCCTAAAGTTTTAATTTGTATTTCAGGGAGAATGATGAAGCCTTCGCATGTTCCTCTCTATTCCAAGGATTCCAAGGATCGATACACAATCGTAAAAAATCCGTTGTGATAGAGTTGATTCTTTGCAATCTCTAAAATGTTGAAGATTTTTTTTGGTTCTATTTTTCCTTTTGTAATATTTTTTGTTATAATTTAGATGTTGGTACAAGCATTCTATTGATGAATAAAGTTAACATATATTCAAAGTTTTTGAATGTTTTTTTGTATTTACCTTTAATTTTTGAGCACTTCTTTTATTTCTGTATGTGAATGTGAAAAATAATGTAAATTAGCAATTAAGATATCAAAATGTTCAATTATTGAAAATAAAAAATAATAAGGAAGGACATCACTAACAAAATAGTCTAATGCCAGAAAAAAAAAGGACAAAATAAAAAGAAGAAAAATGGGTTTTAGGGACAGTAAAACCGTTCCTAAAACATGATTTTTGGCGACAGTTTGAAACCGTCGCTAATAATAAGTACTATTCGCGACAGTCCAGACCGTCGCTAAAAATTAGGACTATTCGCGACAGTCTAGACTGTCGCTAAAAATTATGACTATTAGCGACGGTCTAGACCGTTGCTAATAGTAATAGTATTTAGTGACGGTCTAGACCGTCACGAATAGTAATAGTATTAGTGACGGTCTAGACCGTCGCGAATAGTCCTAATGTTTAGCGACGGTCTAGACTGTCGCGAATAGTACTTATTATTAGCAACGGTATAAAATAACCGTCGCTAAAAACCTTTTGCGACGCAATTTTTAGTGACGGTCTTTGATGAGCATTAGAGACGGTTTTTGAACTTTTAGCGACAGTTTGGACTGTCGCTAAAAGTCAAATTTCTTGTAGTGGCACTACCGTATGATTTTCTGTATTCTTATTCGAGCTTGGTGGCTCAGTTGGTTTTAGAAAGGGGTTGTGTAGAGGTTTTGGTGTTCTTTTCCACTACCTCGGTCCTAGTAGGTTTCTGGAATGTTGGGTTGCGTGCCATTGATTTTATTTCTGTTATTATGGGCAGGTTGTTCTATTGTGTTGATTTTGGGTTGTCCGAATGTTCCATTTACAAAAGGAACTCTATCGGATTTTCGTTAGAATTTATTACCGAGTTTTTATCACTCAGGTAGCATGGAATACTTTGTTTTCATTCTTATTCCATGTATGTCGTTGTTGTTATTGATTCTAATGGTCATTTTTTGTGACATCATACATCGGGATTCGCTGATTCTCCGGATTGGAGTCTCAGGAATAACGAGGCGTTACAAAAACTGAAAATGTTTTGATGCAATCCCTGCAGAGAGGCCCACCCCAACTTCCGTCGCCGAACCGGAAACCACCAACATCCCCACCGCTAGCAGCACCACCATCAGCCAGAAAGGCTTTGCTGGTCAAACTCTTCCTCATGATCCTCCACCATACCCAAGGCTCAACGTTCCATTTGGGGTGGCTAGAGCCTAGTGGTGCTAGATAAATTAATTTAATCCACTAATAATAACAAGACAGGAACAAAACAAATTATATTCTTTTTGTTTTAATAATATGTACGTAATAGCAGGGTATAATAAATTTTTTTTTAGTGTATGAAATAGGCAGTATTTTTTGTTGGTGTGTATTCTTGCATATACAGCTTTCGAATAAATAAGTGAATTGTTGTTAAGTTCTCGCTTGTTATTGTTGTTCTCGTTAGAAAAGAAATGGACATGCTATAACAGTACAAGAATTAATGATTTTAATGGTGATCTCAATCCTCATTAAGAGGGATATATAAAAGTTAAAAATTGCAGCTATAATCAGCGGACTATAAAAATTTTCACATAAAACTCTACATTAAATTGTTTTTTAGATTACAGTGATAATAAAATTTATTATTATACCTGGATCTTTCCAGATGATAAAAAATCATTTTTTAGACTATAATCAAAGACATTGTAACTTGCCTAAATTTTTGTCATTATATACACTATATTTTAGTCATTATATACACATTGCAGTGGTTTTATGTGGTTCTATCCTTTATCCATATAGCATAGTGTGATTGTGTCATTCCCATTGTTCGCGGAACGGAACGATATTTTGGCGCCCGTTACGGTTACACACCGATATATTGGTGTGGATCGGTTCTCACAGTAGAACTGACTAATCCCGATTCTGACCGCTTCTTAAAATACTGAAACAGTTTAAATAACGACGACACCATTAGATTTATTAATAACTCATTCTTTTTACTAAATATTTTTAAAAACTTTAAAAAGCTTCATTTAAATCTACCAAAAAATCATCTTTATTCATTTATGTTGCCAGAATTTTCCAATTAGTACATTTTGGGTAACATGTGCAAGATTTTAAAAAATTCACAATTGCGATAACTAAGTCTGTTATGTAACCCCGATACTGACCCGAGTCCGTTACACAGATATCGTTACCGTTACAGCGACCGATACCGCAACTGCATACGAACCTTGGTCATTCGTTAACAACATATAGTCATAGCATCAGTTTTAACACGATTTTGTAATTTCAAGTCTTGCATGTCGCTCAAACAGGTTATGTCATACTCCATCCGTCCCAAAATAAGTATCACTTTTTCTCTTTTCCTTGTTCTAAAATAAGTGTCAACTTTTGAAAAGTCAAAAGACTTTATTTGGTCAATTTACTAATTTAACCTTCAATCATTAAAGTTATGGCTACTATCAAAAAATCCCTCTATGGTTTTCAAATTGTTCAAAAAACCTCATGTGGTTTCAAAAAAACACCTATGATTTTCAATTTAATTAAATACCCACCGTCCTCTATAAGATTACAAAAATACCCTCCAAAATTCTAATTCATTCTATTTAAATCCCAATTAAACTCTAATTCCTCCCATCTATTACAAATCCACTTTCTCTCACATATTTACTCCAAAACTCTAATTCCTTCCATTTATCACAAACCCACTTTCAATATAAATCTCAATTTCAACCCAATTAAACTCTAATTCCTTCCATTTATCACAAACCCAATTTCAATTTATAATTATATCTCTCTCTATATATCACTATATACATATAATCATATATACGCACTTATTTATACATATATAATTATATATACGTACATATATATACATTGATATATAGGTAAATATATATTATTCATGTAAATATATATACGTAAATAAAATGTACGTATATATATTTACATGAATAATATATATTTACCTATATATCAATGTATATATATGTACGTATATATAATTATATATGTATAAATAAGTATGTATATATGATTATATGTATATAGTGATATAGATATATATATAATTATAAATTGAAATTGGGATTTAAATTGAAATTGAGATTTAAATTGAAAGTGAGTTTGTGATAAATCAAATGAATTATAATTGAATTGGATTAAAATTGGGATTTAAATTGAAAGAGGGTTTGTGATAAATGGAAGGAATTAGAGTTTTGGAGTAAATGGGTGAGAGAAAGTGGGTTAGTGATAAATGAAATGAATTAGAGTTTAATTGGAATAATTGAAAGAAATTAGAGTTTAATTGGGATTTAAATTAGAGTTTTGGAGGGTATTTTCGTAATCTTATAGAGGGCAGGGGGTATTTGATTAAATTGGAAACCATAGAGTTTTTTTTGAAACCACATGTTTTTTTTTAAACAATTTGAAAACCAAATGAGGGTTTTCTAATAATAGCCCTTAAAGTTATAAAACATATACACTATAAACCATCACATTACTATGGTGATACCATGGTTAAAGTTGGTATTTCATTCATTAACACTACACTAAAAGTTATCCTCTTAAAAAGTTGGATTTCCCAAAATGAACCTATAATTTGGGACGGAGGGAGTATATAACTGCATCCAATAACGTACGTCTAATATTTTTGTTCAAAAAGAATTTTATTATTATTATCTATATATATGGACGAAACGTTATATACATATATATTTATTATTATTATATTTTTATAATCATGATGTCTGGGTCAGCATACGCGCATATAGACTAATCCACGGGACCCGTGTAAGGTGGCCCCCACACGAATCAGGTAAGGCTCGGACTATATCCGCGATCGTGGCCCTAACGATTTGTTTGCATCTACTAGAAATCGAACATGAGACCTCATGCTTTTTGAGGCACCAAGTCCCAAGTCTTTTTCCAACTTGCTCGGGTTAAAAAATTATATATTTGCCTATACGTTTTACTCATGATTTTTTAATTTCGGAAACCAACATCATCTTTTCAAGAACTTCAATAGTTCAATGGAAAACTATGTTTATAATGTAACACCCCGTTTCATTTTCCTTTTTTTCTGAATTATTCCCGATTTATTTTCGGTGATGACGTCACTTGTTTATGATGTCATGGTTACTCTGTGTATTTTACGAGTAAATTTTTCGCGTTTACGCATGAATTCTATTGCGCGACTTGGCGATCATCACCTTAACGACTTTGTGGAGTATCGATGAAGACTATGTGACTTGACAGTAACGTTTAGTAGTTTCGGACTTGGTGAAACGTTTACATGTGTTCTTGTTATCGACTACGTGATTGAGTTGTGACGATTGACAGCTAGTGTTATCGACTAAATGGATTTGTTTCAACGCTTGACGTTTAGGGCTTCAACTCAGTGATTTGAGTTCGGTAATTAGTGCTTTAGGGATTCGACGTTTTTGTTTCTCCTAATTATGGGGTTAGTACGTGCCTTGTTTAGCTGGCGTGCTTAGAAGTATTGATAGTCCTTTCACTCGTTTTATTTATGTTTGTATATACGTGCTATGTGTGTTGATGCCCTGTGTATTGATGTGGCATTAGGTGCCTTAGTTGCTTGACTTACGTGCTTATGTGTATTTGTATTGCTATGCTCGTTTTTCATGTTTATACGTACGTGATAAGTGTTAGTGCGATTTTGTTTAAACCTGTAGCATTTAGTACTTCGACTTGACGACATGTTTGGTTAGTTCGGCACTTATGGTTTGATTCGAATTGGTTAGTGACGACTCCGGTGACCGGGTAGTTGAGTCTCGTACCCGGAGTGTTTATTTTGACTGGTATTATTTCTTGACTATCTGTAGAGTTTACGGGGAGCGCGTAGTATAAACCGCTAGGCGATTAGTGATTTAATTTGGTTTATATAAATATTCATACCCGATTTTGTAACCGAGTTAATTATTCCGGATTTTATTAGTTATTTGGTGACCGTGGGTTTTTCGGTGATTTAATAAGTGGATGAGTTTCGAACCCTGACGTATTTATTTAGGCTTATATTATTTAGTTGGCGTCCCGTGTACTTACGAGTTCACGTGTTATTATTTGGAGGCTCCCGATATATATTGGGATTATTGGGTATCCCGTTTATTTTTCGAGTTCGCGTGATATACATTGCGAGTCGATTCGTGATTTATTTTAGTTTATACCCGATTATATAACCGGGTTATTCATTTCGGATTGTATTAGTTATTTGGAGTCCGATGGGACTTTCAGTGATTTAATTGGTGGAAGAGTTTCGTACCCGGAGTACTTGTTTAAGCTCGTATTATTATTTGGAGTCCGGTGAATTTTATGAGCTCACGTGGAATTATTTGAGTGCCCCCGGTATATTTTACGGGACTTATTTTATCTACATGAATTTAATTGTGATTATATATTCATAGGAATATGTATACATGCGAGTAATTAATAATTAAATAAATAAAATGCTGAATTATTATTGCCTAGTAATTAAAATATGTAATAATAATTATTCGTTTGTTATTAATCAAAATGGGCAATTATATATATATATATATATATATATATATTAATGGAAAATGGATATATATATATAGAGAGATATAATATATGTCTTGGGGATTAAAGTGTGAATTGACAAGACATGAGAGTCACACATGTAAATATTAAAATTGGAGAGTTACTTTAATAATTTTGAAAAATAAAAAAGTCACTTGTGCAATTATGCTAAGTTGGAGAGTTATTTTCGTAATTAACCTAATTATATCTCTAAGTGTGTGTGGCAGAGACGAATTATAGCATACACTTTCTCTTTTTTATTTCTTTCTCCACCTGCTCTAAACTCTCTCACGCACAGACCATCATTCACTGTGATCATCTCTTCTACTGGTTCGGTTGAGAGAGAGAGAGAAATCGGAGCTGGAGGACAGAGGCGGCATGCAGCAACGAGCTCACCGGAGCTGCTGACGACGCGCAACTATGGGAGATGGTGCGTTCCTGTAGGCGTTGACTAGGGTTTGACATGGGTGGTGGTTCGACGGTGACGGCGATAGCAGATAAAGGTTGCCGGAGCTGGTAGTGACGGCCAACGGTGACGCGGTGGAGCAGATCGTTGGTAGTGATGATGAACAGTAGCGAGTTCGAACCGAGTTGGGTCGACTCAGTGGCGAGTCGGGCTCGGTTTGGGCTGATTTTCGGAGGATAGCTCGGCCTCGGTACCGTGTACGTTATATCCTAAATTGGTGCGAAACCGTTGAGCGGTTTGCCAGGAATTTCAGATTTTTGGTATGAATTTCAGTTTCATTTTTTTGTAGATTTATCCAAAATTGTTATTCGATTGCTAATGGGTTTCAATTATATTGAATAGGACAGTAAGGTGGTCTTTTCGACATATTTGAATTATTTTTCGGACTACTGTTCACGGCGGGACTATTTGTAAGCGTATATAAATTAGGTGAGAATTTTATATATATATTTTTATATATATGTATATCTGACACTTACTAATAGTGCGTAGAAAACGTTAATTAATTCTCGTTGTATTTTTATTGATAAATAAAAATATTTAATTAAATTCTAGTGATAGACGGAAATTTAAGAATTTTATAAAATTTATAAAATACCCATAGTTGGAGTAGATGATTGGGGGAAATAGAAATACTTCGGAGAAATTAAATAGATTATTGCCCATGAGAAAATTAAATAGATTTTATTTCTCGGAGAAGTTAAAATAATTATAAACATATTTAAATTAAATCGTTATAGGCGGTTTAGTACCCCCTTGAGTTCTAAATGGGTTTATAGCAGGTGTATGTAGACGTAGATTCGATTACTTTATTTATCCCATATTAATTATATTTTATTGGAAATTAAAATATGTTAGGGGATTTACGAGAATGAGGGATATTGTAACTTAGACTTAATTTTAGTTCCCTCGTTGATTTTTGTGAATTTAATTGTCTAATTTTCCCTGAGGCGGATTAATTTGAAAATAATTATTGGGAATTTAATTAAAAGCATGCTGGCATATAAAATCTATAAAGATAGGGTAATTGAGAATCCGATTATTTCTGTGATAAATGGAACTTTATTTACTGTATAATTGAAATTGTGAAGCATGCCTTGATTGAGATTGTTTGGCTTTTATGCCGTGTTAATGAGCATGTTAAATTCATATGGAGACATTTTGCATTCATATAGCACCATGGTATATACATATTATTTCGGTGCACGTTGCATGCCTTAGTTATATCACATACAGGTCTGGATCGTTTGGAATGTCGCAACAACTGGCCAGGGGGTGGTCTAACACCCAGGGAGCTAGTAACTCTCAATTCTCTAGACATTTGGGGGTGAGGGCTTGGGCCTCACTTGCCGGTTTCCGCGCGGTCGTGGTATCCGCATTCTATTTGGCGACGCTCACCCTTCCTGTTGTGGGTTTGTTGCCCCAGCAGTGAACGGTTTGGGATTCCTGGATATTTGTTTCACCATTTAGTGGTTAGGGTTGCATTGGAGTTGCATTGTCATGGCATTTACATTCATATTGGACATTTATTTGACATGTGCTTGCCTGTTATTATTGATTATTGATATTGAGTATGTGATGTGTGAGTTGTAATTAAATATTTGTATTATTCTCTTGGGCGCTAAGACGCGGTGCATGTAATTGATATTTTAACTATGGTTAAATTATAATGAATATTTAAAGATTTAAAATTGTAAAGAAAGAAAGAAAGTTCGTCGATAATAAAAACCTGGATTAGTAGAGCCATGGTTGGCATGTGTTACAGGTGGTTATGTGGATATAGCTGAAAAGAGATTTTGATAATTAATTGTTTCCCCTTGGGTTGGAGTTGAGTTGAGATGGCTAGTTATATATTGAGACTTGGTTGTGGTTGTGCCTTTGGCCACAATAGACCTTTGTGATTGGTGATTAGTGTTATCACTCGATGATTATTAGACCACTTCGGTAATGGGGAGAGTTGTTCAGGTTAAAGGTCGTGTAAGACTCGTTAGTCTGACCTTGTTTTTCTTAGCTTGTGTATTTTGAGCTTGTAGCTCGCCCTTCCAATTTAAAAGTGTTTCGAGTAGTAAATGGTTTTTAGCCGTGTGCCTCGAAAATCTCCTTTCCTACATGTTCTGGTAAAGTTAGTGAACTCTGGACATGGTTTGTCCTGTTCTTGAGACTCGAGGTCAGTTCTGAGATCTAGAGATGTTTTTAGAGTTTGATTGTTTTAGATTCCTCCTAGTTGTTCCGAGGAACACTTGAATCCCGGTGTTGGTTTGGTAACCTTTGAGGATTTGTTTATAAGTTCCTATATTAAGTTGAAGGTCTTAGAACCTGTTTCGAAATAAGTTTTGAATGTGACTTTGAGGTGATATTCGGTTGAACTCTAGTAGTTCTGTTCCCCGTGTTATTGTTTCTTGGGTTTTAACCCGAACATGTGTTTCTAAGGTTTCATTCATTTAGGTAAGGAATATGATCATTCGTGTGGTCTGTGGATCTTCTCGGGTAAGAGAAGTGAGATTAAGTTAAGCGCACATAGTGCGATTCCTAGTGTTTGGTTGGGTTATGAGGCATTGGAACCAAATATGATATGACCGGGCCCTAACTTTTTCTTTAAAAACCGGTTGAATCCTTCGGGGTTCAACATTTTTCTTTAAAAACCCGAGGGCCATGGCATCTGTTTAGGACTAAATGACTCCAACAACCCTTTCTTGCGCCTCGATAGGCGATATGAGTTAGAAGTGACCTTGTTGATCTGTGCCATTTTTAGTGCCTCGATAGGCAGTGTGAGTTAGAGATAGTTGGTTGGTTACCGAATCCAGTGTGGTGATAATATACTTCCTTCTGTATTTCTTTGAGGTGAATGGATTAGTTCACAAAATATTGTAAATAAAAAAGACTGTATTGAGGATACCATTGGACTGTATTGAGGATAGAAATTGTGAGATTGAGACTCTCCAGGTATGATTTGATATAGGTGATGTGTAAGAATTATGAATTAATTATGGACGTGATTATGGTTTTTCTCTTCTGGTAGTCCTAGTGAGTGATCTTACCTCCTAGGAATCTTTAGTGGCGTGCTCGGTGCACGGTATAATAGATAGTTAGTTCTGGTTGTGTCTCTAGACGAGAGTGTGTATTCGACTAGGCGCCTTTATACACCAGGTGCTAGGATTAGCTATTTACGGGACTTTATATATATATATATATATATATATACGTATCTGCGTGTTTATATTTCCTTCTTGTTGATCTGTAGTTCCTATGATATCCGTAGTGTTGGTAAGGTTATTTTGGGGTCTCTGTTTGGTGTGGGTGCCACATGAGATGACTGACCGACTTAGGATAGATGCATGCACACGGGATGGTTAGCGTTTTCTAGACGGCTATGAGTGTGATGTTTTGATATTATGGTGAGCGCGTGGTTTTGCTCACCCGCACAATAGGTTGCCGGTTTGCAGGTGGATGCAGCACGGCATGCTCGACGGCGACGATACAGGGGATTTGGGACGGTAGATTCATTCCTCCTTCCGTAATCATATTTATTATTCTTTTATTCTCTTGGGAGCCAGGTTGTTGGCAGATTCCCTTGTGTTGTATCTTCATTCTGTGTATCTATTATTTTCGGGGTGCCTTTGTATTATTTTGGCACTACCACTGAGTTTTATGTATTCTTATTTGAGCTTGGTGGCTCAGTCGGTATTTGTTGTTTTTGGGTGTCTTTATACCTTTTCGGCATCGCCAAGTGATTTTCTTTCTATTTTCATTTGAGCATTTGGGGCTCTATTGATTTTAGAAGAGTTTTGGAGTTCTTTTCCACTACCTCGGCCCTAGTAGGTTTTCTGGAATGTTGGGCTACGTGTCATTGCTTTTATTCTTGCTATCATGGGCAGGTTGTTTTGTGCTGTTGAATTTGGGTTGTCCGGATGTTCCATTTACAAACGGAACTCTACCGAATTTTCGTTAGAATTCTTTACTGAGTTTCTATCACTCAGGTGAAATGGAATACTTCAATTTCATTCATATTCCATGTATTTCGATATTATCGTTGATTTTGGTTGTCGTTTTCTGTGACGTCATACCCCGGTATTCAATGATTCTCCTGATTGGAGTATCAGGAATAACGGGGCGTGACATATAATATACAGATGTATTCACAACTATTTGTGGAGTTATAGATTCTTGGTATAACATATGTGTTGAAAATGGGGGTAAAAGATTTTGTTTTCATATTTTATTCTTGTACCACCACGCTTATAAAAAACTGACATGTTTTTCTTTATCTTTTTTTTTTTTTCTTTTTCAGTTTTATGAAAGAAAAAAAATAAAAAAAATTGAATTTTTAGTCATTTTACGAACCCTAACTATTCCATGCTGGTGTCATCTTTCATGACAGACACTACCTGCATGCAAAATCTGTATATATTAAAACTAGAAAAGAAGAAAGAGAAAAGATAAAGATAAGGAAATAGGATCCACGTCAAAACGCAGTTTCTTCCTGTGGGGTCGAAAGCAAGCTCAAATGCAAACACACACACACAATGGACACCAAATATATAGTGGTTCCCCAAAAATATGGGTACGTCCACTTTGAGAGGCTTCACTAACTTCGGTTTGAATCAAAACCGGGTATGAGGGAGGAGATACAAATGTTCTCTCGACTCTACCTCTTACAAACTCTCTCTCAACCTCACAGACTAACTTCTCTGTGGCTTCACTCACTCTTCTCTCTCTGTTTTCTTGTGTTCTGTTTACAAACAATATACTGGCTATATATATATAGCAGAGCATAGAACCAAGCCAAAACACTACTTGCCAAAACCACTTCACGCTTAGCAGCCTTGCTTGACTTTGGTGAAGGCGTGCCTTGTTTTCTCTCCACATGCGCAGCCGAAACTTTGTTTGATACGGCTTGTGGTTGTCTTGCATGTGGTTGTTGTTGGATACTGTTGAAGAGCATGCTTGAGGCTGCTTTGAATACACAGGTATGGAACCTTACAATTCTCCCCCTTCCATACCAATCAGAGGAGAACGTCTTCACCTGATCTCCCCCTCACAGCCAATTTGGGGCTGGTGTTAAACCAGCTTCTTCTTTGCAAACTTCTAGCTTTTCTCTGGACAGGCTCTTGGTCATCATATCTGATCCATTATCATCTGTGTGAATCTTCTCTAGTTGTAGAAGTTTATCTTCGAGCATGTCACGGATCCACTGATACCTGACGTCGATGTGCTTGGACCTTGAGTGGAAGGTTGAATTCTTGCTAAGATGAATAGCACTCTGACTGTCACAGTATATGACATACTTTTCCTGCTCTTGTCCCAATTCTTGAAGAAACTTCTTCATCCACAAGAGCTCTTTGCATCCTTCTGTTACTGCAATGTATTCCGCTTCTGTGGTGGATAAGGCAACACACTTTTGTAATCGGGATTGCCATGAAACTGCTCCCCCTGCAAAAGTGATTAGGTATCCCGATGTGGATTTTCTGGAGTCACTGTCTTCGGCCATATCTGCGTCTGTGCAACCTTCCAATAAAGGTTCACCACTACCAAAGCATAAACAAATATTGGTAGTTCCTCTAAGATACCTGAGGATCCATTTTACTGCTGCCCAATGGTCCTTTCCAGGATTTGATAGATACCGACTGACAACTCCAACTGCATGAGCAATATCAGGCCTCGTGCATACCATGGCGTACATCAAACTGCCAACTGCTGAAACATAAGGCACTTTTTTCATTTATGCTTTTTTCGTCTCACTTGAAGGACACTGCTTCATATTCAACTTGAAGTGGCTTGCAAGTGGAGCACTGACTGGTTTTGCTTTGCTCATGTTGAACCTTTCAAGAACTTTACTGATATACCTTTCTTGAGATAACCAGAGCTTGTGTTTCAGTCTGTCTCGAGAGATCTGCATTCCCAAGATTTTTTTTGCCGGTCCCAACTCCTTCATAGCAAATGACTTGCTCAGTTCCTTCTTCAATTTATTGATCTTGCTGCTGTCATGGCCAACGATCAACATATCATCGACATATAGCAAGAGGATGATAAAATCTCCATCAGGAAATTTCTTGACAAATACACAATGATCTGCAGTGGTTCTGTTGTACCCATTCTGGTCCATGAATGAATCAAACTTTTTGTACCACTGTCTTGGTGCTTGTTTGAGCCCATACAGACCCTTCTTCAATCTGCACACAAGATTTTCTTTTCCTCTGGTTCTGAATCCTTCAGGTTGCTCCATGTAGATTTCTTCATCCAGATCACCATGTAAAAATGCGGTCTTTACATCCAGTTGTTCAATCTCTAGGTTCAAGCTGGCTGCCAAGCCAAGAACAACTCGGATGGAGGACATTTTCACTACAGGTGAAAATATTTCTTCAAAATCAATGCCCTTCTTTTGACCGAATCCCTTCACAACCAGTCTTGCCTTGTACCTTGGTTGTGGATTGTTTTCTTCAGACTTCAGTTTGAATACCCATTTGTTCCTGAGAGCTTTCCTTCCCTGCGGTAACTTGACCAAGTCATATGTGTGGTTCTCATGCAACGATTTCATCTCTTCCTGCATGGCTTTCATCCACTCCGCATTTTTACTGTCTTCAACAGCTTCCTGATAGCTCTCTGGTTCTCCCCCGTCACTAAGCATCACGTACTCTGCGGAGGAATATTTGCGATTCGGTTGTCGCTCTCTGGAAGATCTCCTTGTTTGAGGATCAACCGGATTTTCTTCTGTAACTGGTTCTGGTTCTGCATCATCATCAGCTGGATCTCCTTGAATAGCTCCCCCATCATTTTCTACTCTCGATGAGGGAACCGGGTCTAGATTAGCTGGTAACTCTTCAGGTGGATCTGATTTCTTCTGTTTTTCAAGATCTTCAATGGTCTGATCTTCGAAAAATATCATATCTCTGCTTCTGATGACCTTCTTGTTGATAGGATCCCAGAGTCTGTAACCAAACTCTTCATGGGCATATCCCAGGAAGATGCACTGTTTGGCCTTTCCGTCAAGCTTGGATCTTTCATCTCTGGGAATGTGGACAAATGCTCTGCAGCCAAACACCTTCAAGTGTTTGTAAGAAACATCTTTCCCTCTCCATACTTTCTCTGGAACATCACAGTTTAATGGAACGGAGGGAGATAGATTGATTAAGTCAACCGCTGTTCTCATTGCTTCACCCCAGAACGGAGTTGACAACTTGGCATTAGATAACATGCACCGGATCCTTTCGCAGATGGTTCTGTTCATTCTTTCTGCAAGGCCGTTATGTTAAGGAGTTTTCGGCACTGATTTTTCGAGTCTGATGCCGAAGCGTTTGCAATACTCCTCGAATGGTCCTCTGTACTCGCCACCATTATCTGCACGTACGCACTTCAGCCTTTTTCCAGTTTCTCTTTCAACCTTTACATGAAACTCCTTGAACACTTCCAGCACCTGGTCTTTAGTTTTCAAGGCAAAGGTCCATAATTTCCTGGAATGATCATCAATGAATGTGACAAAATAGAGGGCACCTCCATGAGTTCTGGTTTGCATGGTGCAAACATCCGTGTGTACGAGATCTAGAATGTTTGGTCTTCTAGATGCAGGGGAACTGCGGAATGCAACTCTGTGTTGTTTCCCCATGATGCAGTCGACACAGGTGTGTAATGGAGTACCTTTCATTCCAGGTAAGAGTTCTTTTCTGGCAAGGACCTTGAGTCATTTCTCACTCATATGACCGAGTCTTTTGTGCCATAACTCGGTGGGGATTTCTTTCTCCATCGTATTCACCTCGACTCTGCACAATTTTGCTTGCATTGTGTAGAGTGAGCTGGTCTTCTTTCCTCTGGCCACCACAAGATTGCATTTGGTGAGCTTCCACTTGCCATCACCAAAATGACTGTTGTAGCCTTCACCATCGAGCTTGCCGGTGGAGATCAGGTTGAGACGAATGTCTAGAACACTAGAATGAACAGGTTGGGGCTGCTGATGTCTCACATCTTTGAGGAGTAGTTTGCATTCATTGCTGCTTTCCAAAAGAATATCGCCTCTGCCGGTAATTTTGGATGCTCCTTGGTTTCCCATCTTCATAAGTCCGAAGTCACCACTGGTGTAGGATGTGAACATATCCTTCCTCGAAGTGATGTGACAGGAAGCACCTGAGTCAATAACCCAGGTAGAATCTTCGGATGTGAAGTTGACACACTCATCATCTTGAACGATGACGAGCCCTTCTCCGGCTGTTGCTGCTGCTTCGGAGGTACTTTCTTCACCTCTATTTCTGGTCTGTTGTCCAGACTGTTCGGCTTTAAGCTTCCTGCATTCTCTGATAAAATGGCCTGGCTTGCCACAGTGATGACAAGTTTTGTCTCTTCTGAAAGTAGACTTTGATCGCCCACGATGCTGTGGCTGATTGCGATGGTTTCTGCTTTCGCTTCTACCGCGCCATTCTTTTCTTTCTCGTCTTTCAGTGACAAGAGCTTCTGACTCCGGATGATATCCTTCTTCCCTTCGTCTTGCTTCCTCGTTCAGCATTCTGTCTTTCGCCATTTCCATATTGATTATTCCGTTTGGAGCTGAGTTGCTTACAGAGACAACTAGCGTATCCCAGCTTTTCGGAAGGGAGTGTAATAGAAATACTGCCTGCATCTCATCTTCTATAGTCATTTTCATCGAGTTGAATTGATCCAACAGCCCCTGGAATTCGCTCATGTGTTCTGACACACTTTTGCCATCTTTGTATTTAAGATTCACCATACGGCTCAAAAGATTTACCTTGTTCTGAGATGTCTTCCGTGCGTACATCTTCTCCAATTTTTGCCAAAGAGCATAAGCATCATTGTCGTTGGCAAAAATTTGGTAAATGCTTTTGTCAATCCATTGTCTGATTTGGGCGGCACATTTTCGGTTGAGTACCGTCCAGTCTACATCGGTCATGTCCTTCGGTTTGTCATCATGTCACGCCCCGTTATTCCTGAGACTCCAATCAGGAGAGTCAGTGAATCCCGGGGTATGACGTCACAGAAAACGACAACCAAATTCAACGATAACATCGAAATACATGGAATATGAATGAATATGAAGTATTCCATGTTACCTGAGTGATAGAAACTCAGTAAAGGAATTCTAACGAAAATCCGGCAGAGTTCCATTTGTAATTTGAACATCCGGACAACTCAAATTCAACACAATAGCACTACCTGCCCAGAATAACAAGAATAAAAGCAACGGCACGTAGCCCAACATTCCAGAAACCTACTAGGGCCGAGGTAGTGGAAAAGAAAACCAATACCTCTCCGAAACCCTTCTAGAAATCAATAGAGCCCCTAATGCTCAAATGAAAATAGAAAGAAAAACATATGGCGATGCCGAAAAGATATAAAGGCACCCCAAAACAACAAGTACTGACTGAGCCACCAAGCTCAAATAAGAATACATAAAATTAAATGGTAGTGCCGAACAAATACAATGGCACCCCAAAATAATAAATACATGAACTGAAAATACAACATAAGGGAATTTGCCAACAACCTGGCTCCCAAGAGAATAAAAGAATAATAAATATGATTACGGAAGGAGGAATGAATCTACCGTCCCAAATCCCCCGTACCATCGCCGCCGTACGCGCCGTGCTGCTTCCACCTGCAAACCTGAAAATGTTGTGTGTGGGGGGTGAGCAAAAACCACGCGCTCACCATAATATCAAAACATCACACTAATAGCCGTCTAGAAAATGCTAACCATCCCGTGTGCATGCATCTATCCTAGGTCAAGCTATCGTCTCCTGTGGCACCCCCGCCAATCCAAGACACCCAACAATAACCTCACAACTAATCTCGAAACTACTCCTAAGTCGTAAAACAGCACAGCTCATACGATATATCTACCACTCGTATATACGCATGTCGAATCAACATATATATACACATATATATATACACAAAGTCCCGTAAACAGCTAATCCTAACACCTGGTGTATAAAGGCACCTAGTCAAATACACACTCCCGTCTAGGGATACAACCAAAACTAACTATCTATTATACCGTGCACCGAGCACGCCACTCAGGATTCCTAGAAGGTAAAATCACTCACTAGGACTATCAGAAGAGAAAAACCATAATCATGTCCACAATGAATTCATAATTCTTACACATCACCTCTATCAAATCATACATGGAGAGTCTCACTCTCACAATTTCTACCCTCAATACAGTCTAATTGTATCCTCAATACAGTCCTTTCTGTTTACAATATTTCGTGAACTAATCCATTCACCTCAAAGTCACATTCAAACTCATTTCGAAACAGGTTCTAAGACCTTCAACTTAATATAGGAACTTATAAACAAATCCTCAAAGGTTACCAAACCAACACCAGGATTCAAGTGTTCCTCGGAACAACTAGGAGGAATCTGAAACAATCAATCTCTAAAAACATATTTAGATCTCAGAACTGACCTCGAGTCTTACCCGACCTTTAACCTGAACAACTCTCTCCACTACCAAAGTGGTATAATAATCATCCAGTGATAACCCTAATCTCCAATCACAAAGGCCTATTGTGGCCAAAGGCACAACCACAACCAAGTCTCAATATACAACTAACCAACTCAACTCAACTCCAACCCAAGGGGACAACAATTAATTATCTAAACCTCTTTTCATCTATATCCACGTAGCCACCTAGAACACATGTCAACCATGGCTTTACTAATCCAAGTTTTTATTATCGTTGAACTTTCTTTCTTTCTTTACAAGTTTAAATCTTTAAATATTCATTCACATTGAGTTAATTTCATCATTCATAATAAAGCTACAATTAGCATCAGTTTAATAACAGAAATTTTCAATAATATAAAAGAATAAATGCTCAATGCGAATACAATGCAAATGACACCCTATCTAGCATGGGACCACCGGGTATAATGTCGCCATAGTAACACAACCACGAGGATCATATCAACTCGTGAAACAGAACCAACCGTGTTCGGATCGAATCCTCCCACGCCTCCCTGATTCCCGGATTACTAGTCCGCCGGTAGCGAGACACACCGCCTGGCCAGTTGTTGCGACGACCCGGAAGACTCACTTGAACCAACGATACATGAACGAGACATGAAACCATACATAATGCAATATAAATGCTCAATGTACATAAAATATGTATAACATGTCTCAACAGTGAGTCAAAATCAATATAATAATATTTTCAAATGACAAATATGTCTCAAAATCCATTTACACAACCAATTCACCATATATAAACATTTTCATTTATCTTTAAAAATAAGCTTTAATATTCAACTATAACAGCAAATCACTTTAATTTATCTTAAGATCATCCGATTTCTCAATTTCCCAACCCTAATAAATTCTTATAAACTCGCATGCCTTTACTTCAATTCTCAGAAATTAATTTCAAACTATTCCACCTCAAGAACAATTAAAGTCGCCATTTAACTTAATCATAATTCACGGAAAAAAAAAAATAAACTAGAAGCGGAACTAAAGCTATGTCTACATTTTATCGTTCCTCGTCCTCGTGAATTCCCCTATCTTATTTTCAATTTCGATAAAATATAAATAGCAAGGGATAATTTATTCGTCAGCTCTACATCCCTCAACATCCACTATGTCCGTACTGTATCTCAATTTCAATCACATAGTTCTACACAATCTTACTTTAAGTCCAGGGGTACTAAACCACCTATTTTAATCCTAATTAAGTAGGATTTAATTCTTAAAAATATCCAGGGAATTAATTTATTTGTTTCCCCAAGGAATTTCTATTCCCGACCTCATTTATTCGGTTATGGGTATTTTGTGAATTTTATAAAATCCTTAAATTCCCTTTATCACTTAGGAATTTAATTACATGCTTTTATTATCCATAAACATACAACGGGGCAACTTAGCATTTTCTACGTACTATTAGTGAGTGCTAGATAAACATATATATATATATATATATTTAAATATATATAAATCCCCACCTCATTTAATCTCTTATAATCAGTCCCGCTTTAACCGACAGTGTCGTCCGGAAATAAGCTCGCCGAACAAAGTTGCGCTAATCCATTTTCGAATACGGAAAAATATCCGCCTCGTCAACCTAATTAATATACCCGAAGCTCATTAATTATCGATAAGTAATTTTGAATAAATCTAAAGAATATCAACCGAAAATTCTTACCGAAAATCTGAAATTCCCGGCAAACCGCTCAACGGTTTCGCACCGAATTCGGATATAATGTACATGGTACCGAGGCCGAGCTATCCTCCGAAAATCAGCCCAACTCGCCACTGAGTCAGCCCGACTCAGTCCGACTCGCTACTGTTCATCGTCACTACCAATGAGTTGCTCCACTGCTGGCCGTCACTACCAACTCCGGCATCATCCCCAACTCCGGCGAAATTAGCTACTAATTGAAACCCCAGGTCGAAGGCGACCCTATCAGCAGCAACCAACTTCGCACCAGGGTGCGATACCCTCTGCACTAGGGCGCCGCTGCTCCTAGCCGTGGCCGTTGCCTCTGGCTGTAGCCGTCCTTCAGGCCGGCGACTTACCACCAGGTCGAAGCTCTCTTCAATTCCTCACGCGATTCCCCTCTTCGAAAAAACCCAGCCAGGTCACGACTCAAGCTACGACCCAGCCACCGAACTTCAATTCCCTCTCTCTCCCGATCGTCTCTCTCTCTGGTCTCTCATTCTCTCAAACGATCGACAACATGGTGAAGGAGCTGTAGTCGTCAATCGATGATGAACCAGAAAAAAAATGGGCGAAGTCGCTCAATGAAGGAGAAGAGAAACGGTGCTCTGTCATGTGGGTGTTTGTGATTACAGAACTTATACATATATCTGAAAATGTATGACTCATATACGTGTGTATAAGCATAAATGTGGAATCTGATTGTGTAGAAGGTTCACGAATTCTCCTCTCAAATATACCGATAATACATATATGTATTTTCATTAGTTCTATATATATATATATATATATCCAGATATACATATTCTCTCAATTAATAACATGTATACTAAATTCCGAAAATATATTGGGAATCCCCCATTAATATAACACTTGCCCGAAAAATAAACGAAACTCCAAATAAATATTTATAACTAAAATAAATAATCTAATGTATGAAACCCATATATATTTAATCATAATTAAATTCATATAAATAAAATAAGTCTCGTAAACTATACCGGGGACACTCAAATAATTCTACGTGAGCCCATCAAATTCACCGGACTCCGAATAAATAATATAGGCCCAAATAAAAACTCCGGGGCACGAAAATCATCCACCAATTAAATCACCGAAAGCCCCATCGAACTCCGAATAATTAATATAATCCGAAATGAATAATTCGGTTATATAGTCGGATATAAATATTTATAAAAACCAAACTAAATCACTAATCGCCTAGCGGTTTATACTACACGCTCTCGTAAACTCTACAAATAGTTAATCAATAATAACAGTCAAATTGAATATTTCAGTACGAGACTCAACTATCGAATCATCGAAGTCGTCACTAATCCAAATAACTAAGGCACGTAACTTATTCGAACAGTAATCAAATAAAACCACTCCTACCCAAATTAATCCACTAACACGTATCACATACATACAAGCACGAAAAATGAACAAGGTAATACAAATACACATAAACACGTAAGTCAAGCAACTGAGACACCTAATGCCACATCAATATACAAGGCACCAACACACAGAGCACGTATATACAAACATAAATAAAACGAGCGAAAGGACTATCAATACTCCTAAGCACGTCAGCTAAACAAGGCACGTACTAACCTTATAACCAGGGGAAACAAAAACGTCGAATCCCTAAAGCACTAACTACCGAACTCAAATCACTGAGTCGAAGCCCTAAACGTCAAGCAACGTAATAGCCACAGAATTCCACGAAGTCAACGAAGAGAAATCGCATAATCGTGCTGTCGAATCCTGAACTCACGTCAACGTTTCACCAGTTCGAAACATTAAACTTGCCGTCAATTTTCGTAATCGCCAACGACAATCCACGAAGTAGTCAACAAGTCAATAGTCGCGTCATCCAGTCGTATCAAGACATAAACGCAAAAAATTTACTCGTAATTTACACAGAGTAACCATGACGTCATGAACAAGTGACGTCATCACCGAAAATAAATCGGGAATAATTCAGAAAAAAGGGAAAATGAAACGGGTTGTTACACATCAGGTGCATCGTTGGTCCTTTTGATCGGCTTCCACGGATCTTTAATATACAAAAGATCCTCCATCTTTGACTTCCACAATGAATAGTTGGCTGCGGTCAATCTGATCATCGTTCCGGATCCTGAATCTTCCATCGAAACGGAATTTTTAAGCCCTCCTGGCTTGTTTGATATATTCGGAGTGGAATCTCGCAAAATGGAGTGTACCGTTGCGTCCGGAACGGTCAAAAAACCTTAAGATCGCCTCTAACTAAGCTCAATTCCGACTTCGGATGAGTCCGGAATGGTCAAAACAACGTCGAGGGGCAAAATTGTAATTTTGCAAACTTGGTGATGACGTGGCAGCAGCAGAAGGTGACACGTGGCAGTACACGTGGCAAGGTGTCAGTGGTGACACGTGGCAGGTGACGTGGCTGAATGGTTGGTTGACACGTGGCAGGACACGTGGCAGTGTCAGGGGATGACACGTGGCAAGGAGTGACGTCAGCAGTGACGTGGCACCCCTTGCTGACGTCAGCAGTGACGTGGTGCGCGTGTCTGCGCGTGGGCTTCACGCGCGGCTGAGCTTGGTGGCGCGTGCTGCGCGTGGTCCTCACGCGCTCTGGAGGAAGAAGACGCGTGCAGCGCGTGACACCGTTACTGCTGACGCGCCGACGCTTGGGTGGCGCGTGGGGGCGCGTGTGAAGGATTTTTAGACTATTTTCAACGGGAATGGATTCCTTGGTTGATGGGTCGGCCGAAAATGTGGGGGGTGTGGTGATTTGAGCTCTGGACTGGTTCGAAATAGAGCTTGAAGTTTCGGCTCTGTTAAGCTTTAATGACTCTGATACAACTTTGTTGGGTCGAAAGCAAGCTCAAATGCAAACACACACACACAATGGACACCAAATATATAGTGGTTCCCCAAAAATATGGGTACGTCCACTTTGAGAGGCTTCACTAACTTCGGTTTGAATCAAAACCGGGTATGAGGGAGGAGATACAAATGTTCTCTCGACTCTACCTCTTACAAACTCTCTCTCAACCTCACAGACTAACTTCTCTGTGGCTTCACTCACTCTTCTCTCTCTGTTTTCTTGTGTTCTGTTTACAAACAATATACTCGCTATATATATATAGCAGAGCATAGAACCAAGCCAAAACACTACTTGCCAAAACCACTTCACGCTTAGTAGCCTTGCTTGACTTTGGTGAAGGCGTGCCTTGTTTTCTCTCCGCATGCGCAGCCGAAACTTTGTTTGATACGGCTTGTGGTTGTCTTGCATGTGGTTGTTGTTGGATACTATTGAAGAGCATGCTTGAGGCTGCTTTGAATACACAGGTATGGAACCTTACACTTCCTGCAGGACTTTCCTTGCACATCATACCCATTCAATTCAAATCTATTTAATTATAACCCTTCCAGTCAACATTCAAAGTCCTTTAATCAAGTTATAAACCCATGAAAATTCAAGTCACAATTCCATACATATATATATATATATATGATCGAGTTGATTGCTTGATGAATATAAACAAATACACACCTCAATTCTTGCCTATATCTATCCTCCCATCGATTGGGTTTAAACATCTATATATACTATCTCATGCATAACAACAAAATGATTAAGTCTCCAAGTATTGTTTTTGCCATAATGGCACTACTTTTCCTTCTAAACACCAAACCCTATGAAGCAAGTAGAGTCCTTAATGAAAATCTTCTTATGCAATCTCTGCAAAGGGGTCCTATAGTCGGTCCGTCACCGAACCCGGGCGCCCCCAGGAATATCTCCGGCCCTCCTCCTCCTCCTCCATATCCGCAGCTCATTGGTGTATAGTAGTGGTGAATCAATAGATTAATCCCCTGCAAATAAATTATGTATTTAGCAGCTGCACGGGAACAAAAACAACTGCATGTATTCTTTCTCTCCTTACTTTATACATGTAGTTATAGGGTACGTATTTTTCTTTTAGTATGTCATGGCTTAGGTAAAGTTTGATACAGTCCAACAAATTGTTTATACTTAACATATATATGACCCGTTGGGGTACATGTGTACTTTTGTCATACTGGAAATACATGAATTAGAAAAAAATTAAGTGGATTGTGATAAAAATAAAATAAAATTGCGTATTATTGTTGTTAGTTGTTTCTAATTCTGTACATATGGAGTTTATGGAAAATGAACTGGCATGCAGCAATATTAGCCTACATTTCCCTTAAACGAATGATGGTATGAACTCTTTCTGAAACTACAAAGTTATCTTGAAGCCAATGCTATAATCATTTCAAGAACTATACATATCCAAGTATAATAATATGGACAATATTTGGAATAATCATTTCAAGAACTATACATATCCAAGTATAATAATATGGACAATATTTGGATCCTGTCCCATGAGAATGAACTTCATCATCTTCGCTGATGTGGTCCAATATAATTTAGACACATGACCAGAATCTTTTTAAAAAGAAAAAGAAAAATAAAAATATAAGCAACACGCAATATTTGGTCCAGATATGATACTTAGGGCTTGTTTGGATAGGTGGTTTTGGGCCTGGTTTTGGTTTTGGTCTTTGATTTCAAGACCAAATCATGTTTGGTTGGTGGGTTTTGGACTTGGTTTTGGGCTTTTTAAAACCAACCACTAAAATCATGGTTTTGTCCTACCAAATTTGACTTTTCTCTCTCTCTCTCTCTATATATATATATATATATGACCGAAAATATGAATTATTTTGAAAAAAATAATATATAATATTTGGAAAAAAATTAATTTTAGGAAAAAAATTATTTTTCGGAAAAAAAATTATTTTTTCAGAAAAAAATTAATTTTGGGAAAAAAATTATTTTTTCAGAAAAAAAGTATTTTTCGGAAAAAAATTAATTTTCGGAAAAAAATTATTTTCCCCCATTTTCTAAATTTTTTAATTTTTTCAGTATATAATAAAATTATTCATAATTTTATATTTTTTTGAATTATATATATTTTTTCGAATTTAAGATATATTATTTGAATTTTATATATAATTTTCACATTTTAAAATATTTTTTTCGATTATATATATTTTTTGGAATAAAAAAAAATAAAAATGTCAAATGTTTTCGGGAATTTTAAATATTTTTTAATTATATATATATTTTCATTTTAATATTTTTTTCCAATTTTATATATATATTTTTCATATTTATATATTTTTAATACATATTAGTATATATATATATATATAATTATACCAAGACCAAGACCAACTCCTTACCAAACATTATATATAGGTTTTAGATTTACCTAAAACCACCCAAGACCATCAAAACCAAAATCACAAGACCAAGACCAAAACCAAGTTCCCAAACGGGCCTTACAACAATCCATTACAAAGTGTAGAGCTTGGACGTAATTGGATGCCATTATAGTCTGGCACGGAGCTACCTTAAGGCCTTTGGGGGCAATTGACCCTTATGATTTTTTATTTTATTTATAATAGTAAAACAAAAGCTTTTAAGAAAATTATAGAAAAAATTGATATTTGTCCCCAATTATTTTTTTAAATTTTTTTTTCCTTATTGCCCTTCAATTTTATATATTTGTAGGTTGTCCCCCATTAAATTTTTTCATGTCTCCGTCCCTGGCTATAGTCTAAGCAACATGCAAGTCTGATTTGGAAAGTCGTCTTCAAGCTAATGCGATGACTACATGTTACTCGTATTCGCACCTTAAACTACCCCATCTGGTAGTTACAATCTATCAAAGCATCATTTATGACGAGGGAAAAAAAATTATTATGGAAAATGGCTGCTTAGAATTAAGGTAGCTCTTTAGATTTTCTCAATGATAATGTCCTGTTTATTTTAAAAAAAAATTTCTTTTTAATTTTTTTTTTTGCAAAAGGTAAACCATTGCATATTTTTTTTTGGGTAAATTTTTAATTTTTTTTTGGGTAAATAACCATTGTATATATTATTAAAGATAAATATTATAAAAGGTTCAAAGTAGCCCAAGCAGCTTGGAAGCAAGAACAAGAATAGAGTCTTTGTTCCAAGACAGAAAAGGCGTGAAGTCATGATTTCCTTCTCTTTGATGTTCTCCTGATTTTTCTTGACAGAAAAGAATTTATCCAAAAATGTATGTAGAAGAATATTTATTGAATTATTATTATTACATATTTGTTTTAAAAAATATTTCATGGCATCATTGCATCAAAATTGGGAAGAAGTTCTCATTGGGGCCTTGGAAGGAGCACAGGATAATCAGTAGTTCACGTAGCGCTTCGTCTGAACATGCCATGCAACTCATAACACAGAAGGAAATAGGTCACATATTCGTTTCATTAACAAGACTATACATGCGGATTCTCCCAAGCCCATTAAGGGAAGAGCCCGCTAGCCCAACAAAGGAAGGAGCCCGAAGGGAAGGCCCATCCCAAAGGCCCATTTCGTGAAATATTCTAGAACAAGCTTGAGGAACAAGTTAGTGACGTGGTAAAAGGACAAAAATGATATAAGCAAGATAATGTTACCCTAATGGGCTCAAAGCCCAAGAAGGGAATGTATATAAGGAAAGCCAAATCTGAATAAAACATTCTATTATTGTGTTGTGCATTTTTTGGCATTTACACATTGGCGCTGTCTGTGGAAAATCTACAAGGAGTTCTTGATTTTTCAGATATGTTCTTGGAGATTTGTAAATCATCTCCTTTTTCCCATCTCGTTAAGCTGAGTTTGTTTTGTTCAAGCTGAAGATCTGAGAGCTTGTTTCTATTCTTTACCATCTTCTAAATCTCCATTCACGCTGACCCACTACTTCCCAAACAAACATGTCGGTCACCCGTTCGCAAGCGGATGTTCTGACCACCAGGGACAGCTGTGTAAAAGGTCCCCAAACCGTTGAGTAAATCCTGCAATGCCTGATAGCCGCTGAGGAATGTAGCCAAGCTTTTGAGAAGCAAAATGCAGAGCTCATGGTGAGGCTGGCTTTGCAACCGCCTGCCCCTTCGGCAGCGGCGCTCAACCACTCTCAGAACCAGGAAGATGGTGACAGACTAGAAGAGCACGCCAAGTCTTCCTAGCGCTTAGGAAAGGCTCCCACCACCGACGAAGCCATGACCCCCAAAAAGCTCCAAGCAATGATGGCCGAGTTTCAAAGGAAAGTCCTCGGGGACTTGAGAACCCAGTTTACCGATCACCTGGCCATCCAGGCATCAACCGAGCTGATACAATCACCCTTCGTCCTTGAGATTACCCGGGAACCTTTTCCGAAGAAGTTTGTTATGCCTCGGTTTACCCCCTACGATGGCACCAAGTACCCCGAGGAGCATATTTATCAGATTCATCAAAAGATGACCATGTATGCTGAGAACGAGTCCTTGCTTTGCAAGGTATTTTCCACAAGTCTTGCTGATGCAGCTCTGCTATGGTTCAGGAAGCAGCCACTCCGATCCATCGGCAGCTGGCAACAGTTGACCAGGCTCTTCGTTGCCCAATACTATAGAAACAAGAGGCAGAAGAAGACCATATCCTGCCTCTTCATTATTATCTAGGAGAAAGGAGAATCCCTGAAGAGCTTCCTATCCCGATTCAACATTGAGTATTCTTCTATCGATAACTGTGACCAGCACTCTGTTGTTGAAGCCTTTCGGATGGCCCTTATTCCAGTGACCAAGTTCCACCAGTCTCTGGTGAAATGCCCCCATCGGGTATTGGGGATTTAAACTCCAGAGCCCAAGGGTACTTGAGGATTGAAGATGAGGAGACCATTAGGCAGAAGAGGGCGACCTTGGTCAGCGTTGAAGCCCGATCAAAGGATTAGGCGATCGATCAAAAACATCCAACATCATCAGGGCCATCAGCTCCTTCAGGACCTTCAACCCCGAACCCTTTCAAACGTTCCAAATCTGAAGAGAGAGTGACCCCTCTAAGGGTCAGCCTGGCCAAGTTCTACCAAGAGAATAAGGCCAGAGGGATCTTCCAACAACCCCAACCATCAGATAGCCACTGGACCAAAGGGACAAGTCAAAACATTGTGTTTTCCATGGAAATTTCGGGCACATCACAAACGAGTATTGTAATCTCAGACAACAGGTAGAGGCACTGTTGCTTCGCGGCGAGCTCCGAGATTACATCCAACGGGATAGGCCGAGGGCCAATCAACAAGCTCCTAACACCCTTCGGAACCCCGCAGCCACATAGCCGGTCAGGATCATCAATATGATTCTTGGGGGCCCAGCCTCCAAAGAAAAGGAAGGATCCAGCCGGAGCCAGTTGCGAAGAGCCCGGAAAATGAGAAAAGTCAACAAAGTTTGTCAAGTCCACCACAGGATAGGAGAAACACAAATTATTTTCTCTGCATCAGACCTTTGGAATATACAGACCCCACATGATGACCCTTTAGTTATGACATTGATGGTGGCTATCTTCCTTGTTAAGAAAGTCATGATTGACCCTGGGAGCAGTGCAAACATCATTACCAAATGGGCTTTTGAAAAGCTTGAAATCGACCTGAACGAGATTGTGGCCTCTCGATGTCCTATTGTAGGATTCGATGGAAATCAAATCGAACCGATCGGGGAAGTCCAATTGTCGGTATCTGCTGCTCAAAGGACCCTAACCGAGACGTTTGTTGTAGTGGATGTAAAGCCTTCGTACAATTTGATTATGGGAAGGGGATGGATTCACCGGATGCAGGGCGTGCCTTCAACCCTTCACCAAGTGATGATATGCAAAAGACCGAATGGTATGGACATCATCGATATCAAGGGCGACCAGGTGGCCGCCAAGGAATGCTATGCAGTCACTCTAAAGGAGATCAGGAAGGGAAAAGGCCCAGAGGTGTCCCATTCAAAGGAAAAGAATTCGAGCCCCAAATAACAATCAAATGAGAGGGATCCGGGTATCCCGATCGTGGTCAAGCCATTACAACCAATCTCTGTTATGCCCGATAGCTCGGAAAAAGTTACTTTTGTAGGTACAAATCTTACCAACTCTGAATTGAAAGAACTGACACAGTTATTGCAGGATAACTCCGATGTCTTCGCGTGGGAACATACAGACATGCAAGGTATCGATCCTATTATTGCCCAACATTTATTACACGTCGACCTGAACGTAAGACCGATAAGGCAAAAACAGAGGCACATGGGAGCGCATTGGAACCAGATCATAGCGGTTGAAGTGTCCAGATTGCTCCAGGCCAGTTTTATCAGGGAAGTCAAGTACCCCGAGTGGCTCGCCAACGTAGTGGTTGTCCAGAAAAAGAATGGTAAATGGAGGGTTTGTGTTGCTTTTACTGACCTGAACAGGGCATGCCCGAAGGACAGCTTTCCACTGCCAAAGATCGACCAGATGGTGGACGCTACCGCAGGCTAAAAACGTCTAACTTTCCTGGACGCTTATTCGGAATACAATCAGATAAGAATGAACCCGACGGACGAAGAAAAGACCTCATTCATTACTGAAACAGGTACTTACTGCTTCAAAGGAATGATGGGTACAGTGATTGAGGCTTATATTGATGACACTGTGGTCAAGAGCATAGGAAAGGAAGATCATCTTGGACACATGCACCAAGTGTTTGACACCCTCAGGATGCATGGCATGAAGCTTAACCCGAAGAAATGCTCTTTTGGCGTGTCATCTAGACAATTCCTAGTACACATCATGGACCGGACCGGGATCCAAGCCAACTCGACACAAGTCAAGGCCCTGATGGAAATAAAGGAGCCCCAGAAATATAAAGACGTTCAAGTTTTAACTGGGAGAGTGGTTTTCCTTAGCAGGTTCATTTCATGACTCACTGATAAATGCAGACCATTCTTTCAGGCAATCAAGGCAAAAAAGGGGGAAATCTGAGGTCCTGAGTAGTCTGAAGCCCTAGCGAAGTTAAAGGAGTATATGACTAGACCTTCGATCTTATCCACACCAGGTCCCAATGAAGTCTTACATATGTATCTAGCAATATCCTCCATCTTAACCAGTGTCGCCCTCATCAAAGAGGACGGGAACCTACAGATGCCAGTTTTCTACACCAGTAAATCCTTGGTTGAAGGGGAAGCCTGATATAGCAGGCAAGAAAAGCTAGTTTTATCACTTGAAAATGCCAAAAGACGACTGAGGCATTACTTTGAGGCTCATCCAATCATTGTTCCGACCTCCATGCCTCTCCGGGTTATTATGTCGAAACCTGATCTTTCGGGCATAATCTCCAAATGGGCCATTGAGTTGGGCATATATGACATAACTTATATACCCCAGGTTTCCATCAAGGGATAGGCAGTGGCGGATTTCTTACTCGAAGATGAAACTGAAGAACCCGACCAGCAGACTGAACTAGACACTTGTATGCTTTTCATGGACGGATCAACCAGTTATACTGGATTGGGAATCAGATTGGAGATCCATATGCCTGATGGAACACACCTCCACATGTCAGTACAACTACAGTTCCTAGCCATAAACAATGAGGCAGAATATGAAGTGATTGTATCTGGCTTGAGATTAGCCCGAAGCCTCCAGATTCAGGCCCTAGTAGTGCACAACGACTCTAAGTTAGTCATTCGACAAATTAAAGGGGAATACGAGGCAAAAGACCCCAAAATGGAGTCTTACCGGGCACTTGTGTTGAAGGAAAGAGAGAGCTTTCAAAAAATAACCTTCACTCAGATCCCGAGAAGTGAAAACTCTGTAACTGATCACCTAGCCGGTCAGGTATCCTTAGCTAGAGAGGACCTGACTTGGGTTGTGTTGGTAGATTTTATAACCAGTCCAAGTATTCAGACCCCGAACAAGTGATGGTTATTCCATGGGAGCCCAGCTGGATGGATCCTATGATGAATTACCTGAGAAATGGGACACTCTAGGAGAAAAAAGCTAAAGCTCACAGGATCAGGAGGAATTCAGCATGATATTCAGTCATAAACGGGTAACTCTATCGGAAGTCCTTCTCGGGTCCTTATTTAAAATATATTATGCCCTCAAAATCAAGAGCAGTGATGCAGGAGATCCACAATGGATCTTACGGGAACCACTCTAGAGGAAGATCCCTTGCCCAGAAAATACTCTCCCAATGATACTTTTGGCCTTATCTGTCACGGGATGCCGAGGACTATGTCCGGAGGTGCAAACCATGCTAGATGCACGGGGATGCTATCCATCGACCGCCGGAGTTCCTACACCCAACCATAGTCCCACATCTATTCGCCCGATGGGGAATGGATATCATAGGACCTCTCCTGAAGGCAATTCGATCAAATTCCTATGTCCTCTTGGCCACTGATTACTTCACCAAATGGGTGGAAGCTGAAGCCTACCCCACCATCAAAAGTAGTCACGTCATCAAGTTCATTTGGACCCACATAATATGCAGGTTCGGGCTACCAAGGACAATTGTGATGGATAATGGGACAAATCTTGACAACAAGGAAATGAGAGCGTTCTTTTCCGAGCATGGTATCAACCAGAATACATCCTCCGTCGGGTACCCGCAAGGGAATTGACAGGCTGAGAGAACAAATCGAACTATATTCGACACCTTGGCCAAAAAACTTGAGAAAGCCAAAGGGGCCTGGCTCGAGAAGCTACCTGAAGTGCTCTCGTCATACAGAACGACCCCTAGGAAACCCATCGGAGATACCCCCTTTGCCATGGCATATGGCGCTGAGGCCATGATCCTAACAGAGGTTAGGGTTCCAAGCCTCCGGAGCCAGGCTTGGGAGGAAGGCCCAAATAACCAGCACCTAGCTCACGACCTTGATCTACTAGATGAAAGAAGGGAAGCTGCCAGGATCAGGCTGGCCGACTACCAACAGCGTGTTCAAAACCACTTCAACCAAAAATTCAAACGAAGAGAGTTCCAGGTCGGAGACATGATCCTTAGGTGAAAAATTGGACTCGTGGGCAAGCTCAGGGAGCCTTGGGAGGGCCCGTACACCATTACTGAAGTCATCGGGCGAGGAACACACCGCGTCCGAAGGAACAAAGATGGTAGAATGGAACCAAAATCCCAGAACACCTCTCACCTGAAGAGATACTACCCGTAATGGGCCAAGTTTACTTTTACTTTGATCACTTTTGTAAAAAGGCCCCAGCGCCGGATCAATAAAAAATATTCATCAGTAAAATTATCTTTCTTCACAAAAACAACTTAGAAATATCTAATGATGCAAAAATAAACTAAGTGTTGTCATGTCTCTCGCATGGCCTGAAGTACCCGAAAGACACAACACTAATCTAGAAGAGATCAAAATTTTGTGAAAAATAAACCAAGTGTTGTCATGTCTCTCGCATGGCCTGAAGTGCTCGAAAAACACAACACTGATCTGGAAGAGATCAAAATTTAGTGAAAAATAAATAAAGTGTTGTCATGTCTCTCGCATGGCCTGAAGTGTCCGAAAGACACAATACTGATCCAGAAGAGATCAAAATTTTGTGAAAAATAAACCATGTGTGGTGATGCCTCTCCTATGGCCTTAAGCGCCTGAAAGACACAATACTTTTGGGTAAAATAATCTAAGTATTGCAGAAGTTAACAAGACATGAACCACGATTTTCATTCAAAATATGGGCCCCGATGGCCAAGGCTTACAAAATGTTTTACAAAAGAAGAATCCTATGTTATACTATCCTGAAACCTAGAAGGAAGCCCGATAAAATTCACTATCTAAGTGCCAGCCTCGGTGCCCACCGCATTTGAGTCCACAGGAGCAATTGCCGGATCCAAAACTTGGACAGGAGCAAGCTACACTGAAAGATCAGGATCAGAAGTTGGCCCCGGAAGAGGTTTGGTCAAGAACTCACAAAAGAGAACATCATCTGGACCTCCAACCGAATCATCATACGGTGGAGAAATGCCCAGAGACTCATCCAATTCCTCCACTGAGGCAAAGTCCCTCTCCTCAACAAGTTTTTGGATGTCCAGGAGCAGGTCCTCCAACCAAACCCGATCCGGTACTCGGTAGTGTCGTAGAGACGCTTATACATCTGATTGCCACCCCGATGGCACATTTCCACTGTTGACCTCTCCACTGCCAGGAGATTTTCGGTTTCAACCTTCTCCTTAGAGGCCCTCAGACCCTCATTCTCTGCCTTCAAGCCTTCGACTTCAGCAGCTAGGGCCCGACGAATTGCCTCCATCTCCTTGATCTTCTCTTGGGCCGCCTTAAGATTTTGCTCCGTAGAGATTGCCCTTGTGGTCTGGACCTCTAGCTTATCATTAGATATCGATAACAAGTTGCCACTTTTTATTACATCCTCCTTCAACCTCAAGAGCTCTGAAGATTTATTGAGCAACCTGCTATCCTCCTCTAGCTATGCATTATAAGCTTAGGTCAGGTAGAGCATCTGCCAAAAGTAAAATAAAAAAAAAACACAAGTGTTAGCCAGATCAATGAATAAAATACAGAAATACAAAGTGTGACTGGAGAAATAGCAAGGTCAAAAATGTACCTTCATGGTAATCTTTGGACCGATCAGGGCCAACTCTGCCCGATCGATCTGTGTCAGCTTCTTCTGGTATGCGGGGGTCCAAATTTGGAGACCCATCTCTCGAAGGGCAACATCATTATCAATGGTCTTGTTCCCCGCAACCAAGAAGCCATAACCCATAAGTTTTATCTTTAGTTCCCATGGGACGGGTTGCTCCTTCCTAGATGCAGCCCCGGACTCTGCCACTATGCTTGACGATGACGCCGTAGTCCCATGGGTCGGGGACATCTTCCTCAGATTGGGGACGTTGTGTTCTTGCCAGAATGGGATCTCCTTCAATTGATCGGGATCCAGGAGCATGGATTTCCCCTGAAGAAGGGACAAAGGGCGAATCGGCAGTACCCTCCCCCGAAGGAGGATGTGGAATTACTGGAAGACTTCCCGATGGTGGTGGAGGAACTATCCCGAAGGGAGGAGTTGGAATACCTTGGGATGATTGATTGGCTTGGGCATCCCCTAGCACCGGAGGGTTTGTTTGAGAGCCCGGTACTCGCTTAGCCTTCTTCTTAAGGACGGATGGCGGGATCCACAACATGGTGTTCTTTTCTTCTGATGTTAGTTCATGCAAATTAGCACCAGTCAGGTAATTGCCACACATCCTCAGGGGCTGCCCCCAGATTTTAGACTTAAGGATATCAAATCGGGATAAGATATAGTTTGGAGTTTTAAATCGGTCGGGCGCTCTCAAAAACTCTAGCACATGATGATCCACCTTATTATTGCACTGTTCACAATAGCATGACCCTCTATGACAAGGTTTGAAGAAAGGAAATAAATATTTGTTAAACTCACTAGGGACTACGAATATGGCTGATTCGGGAAACCTCCAATTCCCGCTCACCAGGATCATTATTTCTTTCCACCCCTTATTGGACTTCTCATTACCATCGCACATCTTTCTCCCACTTAAAGGAAAAAGATTATACCGACCCCTACAGTCCTTCTGGTCCTATATCTTGTAAGATAACAGGAGCTCAGCAAGACCCATATCAAGGCCCATCTCTCGATCAATCATCAGGACTATAGCCACGATCCTGAAGAAATTGGGCCCCACTTGAAGCTGAGCAATACCTAGGGTGAACAGGACATAGAGAAAGAAAGGGTGGATCGGGAAATGAAGAACCTGAAGATGAAAAGCTGACAGCAAGATCTGGTTATCCCTAACTCCTTCCCCTATCCTGAAATCGTACTTCTTGGGATATTTCTTAATTATCACCCCATCAGGTATTCTACATTTAACCCTCAATTTCTTCAGCACAGTATTTACCCTATGTGCAGGGGGAAGGGGATTTGCATAGAATTGATCTCTCGATCTTCCTTCAGCCAGATCCCCACCCACAGTAGTGTTTTGGGTGACTTTAGGAGGATTAAATCTGACCCTCCTGACCACCTCTACCGATGGGGAACTAAGGGAGGCATCGAGATCTACAGAAGAAGGGAGTCGGTCACTACCCGATCGAGTATCATCGCTATCAGACATATTGACATAAAGGTAGGAAAACGGGAAGAAAGAACTTACTCTAAGGATGATTCCGACAAGATTTCGTGAATTTTTCGAGAAAGAGGTACAGATTCTGGCAATAACAAGAAGAGAAACCAAGTTGCAAAGAGTTTTTGAGAGCCAGGAGATTTGAAATGCAAGAAGTGTTTTGCAAATGAACCTTGGAGAATTTATAGAGGTTACCAAAGAAGACTAAGGGTCGTGTGCATAAAGAACGGGGCATCGAGTCGTCTCACCAACCCACTTCACGAAAACCGAAGCCATAAGGGCAGTGCATTTGAAATTCAAAATGATGATGGTAACAACTCCATTTAATGCAACTGCCACATTACCCGACATGGGTGATATATGTATTTCTTTCCACACGTTTGCTTCTCGATGATGGGCCTTTAGTAAAAAGCCCATGATCAAGAAGTGGGCCTCTGTATGTGCGGATTCTCCCAAGCCCATTAAGGGAAGAGCTCGCTAGCCCAACAAATGAAGGAGCTCGAAAGGAAGGCCCACCCCAAAGGCCCATTTTGTGAAATATTCTAGAACAAGCTTGAGGAACAAGTTAGTGATGTGGTAAAAGGACAAAAATGATGTAAGCAAGATAATGTTGTCCTAATGGGCTCAAAGCCCAAGAAGGGAATGTATATAAGGAAAACCAAATCTGAATAAAACATTCTATTCTTGTGTTGTGCATTTTTTGACATTTACAAAGACCATGCTTACTATGTTGACGTATCTCTCAATTTACATTAAATTAGTGTACATACGGTCCACAGGGCCAGAGTTGGAAAAAATATTTAGTAAGGGCCACATAGATTTTTTTGTGAATTTATTCGCAAAATATGAGGTAGTAATAATAAAATTTTTAAATTTGGGGGAGGGGGCATATATAATTTTTATGAACTTATTTATAAAATATAAAATATTCTAAGATAATAAAGAATTTTTTTTAAAAAATTAAGAGGGGCCATATGCAATTTTTATAAAATTGGGGGGCAATTTGGAGGGGCCAACCCACTCCACACACAAAAAATTGATGGTCTTTCACTAAAAAAAAAAGCCTTACTATCTTTATTTTACTATCTCATAATTATTTCAAAATGTACTTACAAAGATAGTTGAAGTTACCAAAGATCTAATGACCAAGTGGTACATGCTCTTATTTCAAATAAGAGATTAGGGATTCTAGTCTCACTCGAGGCACTGTGTGTGAGTAAATATTTAATTTTAAAAAAGCAAAAATTAGATAAAATTAAAATGTTAATATGATTTTTATATATTTTTTCAAGTCAATTTATGAAAGATGATATGTTTTCCACTTAGGGCCTGTTTGGTACCAGTGTTTTTGTGTATGTTTATGTGTTTTGTGTTTATAAACTTGTTTGGTTAGTGTTTTTGGGATATGTGTGTTAAAAAACACTTTTTCACTTAGGCAAATTTTAGGCATATTCTAATAAACATGAATTTGGTGTTTATTGGGGTGTTTCTCACTTACACTTTCTTCACTTTATAATATATTTTATTATTTTATTACTTATATTATTAAATTATTATTTATTAATTTATAAATATATTCTATTCTATTTATTTATTATTATTTCATTATTTAATTCATTTAAATTTTAAATTATTTATTCATTTTTAATTATTTAAAAATATATTTTATTAATTTAATATTAATTTATTATTATTATACTCATTTTTTATTATTATTATGAAGTATTTATTTGTTATTATATTTACTTATTATTTATTATTATATTTATTTATTATTTTTTATTATATTTATTATTATTTATTATTTATTTCATTTTGTTTATTATTTTTTATTTTTATTTATATGTTTAAATATGTTTTATGTAATTTATTATTTATTTTATTAATTTATTATTTAGTCCATTTTTTATTATTATTGTATTCATTTATTATTATTATTATTATATTATATTTTATTTATTATTTATATTATTAAATTATTATTTATTAATTTATATATTAATTTATAAATATATTATATTTATTTATTTATTATTATTTCATTATTTAATTCATTTTATTTATAAATTATTTATTCATTTTTAATTATTTAAAAATATATTTTATTAATTGAATATTAATTTATTATTATTATACTCATTTTTTATTATTATTATGAAGTATTTATTTGTTATTATATTTAATTATTATTTATTATTATATTTATTTATTATTTTTTTTATTATTTATTTCATTCTGTTTATTATTTATTATTTTTATTATATTTTTAAATATGTTTTATGTAATTTATTATTTATTTTATTAATTTATTATTTAGTCCATTTTTTATTATTATATTTATTTATTTTTATTGTATTCATTTATTATTATTATATTATATTTATTATTTATATTATTAATTTTTAATTATTGATTTTTAATTTTTCAATTTCAACCCAAAAAACATCCCTACCAAACATACTTGTGTTTTTGGATGAATAAACTAAAAAACAAAAAACAGGTTTTTTGTTTATTTCAACACAAACATAAACACAAACACAGCTCTATCAAACAGACCCTTAAAATTGTTATGCTTAATTTTGAAAAACCCGCTAGCTATTTTTAATGTGAATAATATTCAAGTGTTTTTCTTGCCCTAATAGGAAACTAAAATTGTCATGCTTTGAAAAACCCGCTATATTATGTGAACAATATTACAATAACACAATGGCTAAACCAAGTGTTTTATTTATTTATTTTTTGGACAAGTAATTAATTAAGCAATAGCACTCTTACACAGATGCCTCGCTGCTCAATTTGGGACTCATTCAACTCTATCTTTCGGACGTAGAATAGTCATACATGATACACCCTTTTAATTAAGTCTCTAAAGTGCGTGTGTTTGATCTCTTTTGGATTCAAATTCTTCTTCACAAACACGCACTTTGAAAGTTTAGTAAACTTAGTAGGAATATGGGTTGGTTTTTTGTTCTTAATCAATTATAGTTGTAGGCTGCGACAGCTTTTTTTCATTAACATATTCTGGTCTCATTGGATATGTATTTTTTTAACAGTTATTGACTCCACTATTTAGTAATGGGAATTCCTTTTGGTGGGGTTTCTTGGAAAAATCTTCTCCATTATATTTTCTCTCTTTTGTATTTATTGATATTATTCCGAATTTTTGGAGACAAGCTACATTAGTTGATTAAATTTTAAGCCTCTACGTATAGATAAGGACCCGAAAACCAAGTTCAAACGGATTTCATACTAAAGCCCTGTTTGGATTGGTTTTTCAAATGTTGTTTTTAGTTTTCTGGAGGAAAACTATTTTGAACGATGTTTGAATTTTTTTTTTTAAGAGCTTCTGAGTTTTGGAAGAACGTTTTAAAGAAACTAGGGGTATCTGCTTCTCAAAAACAGTTTTTGCTTTTTTTTTTCTTTTACATAAATTCAAAAGCTGAAGTTATGCCAAACAATGCAGTGCTTGTTATGCGCTTTATTTTGAAACGAAATAATACCAACACAACGTGTGTTATAATAAAATTTCAAAATAAGAGAAAAACACAAGAGTACATATATATATATATATATATATCGTGAAAAACAAAAAATAATACAAAAGTAACTGAATTTTAGAAAAGAAAAATATACCTTTTAGAAATGGGTTAGAGAGAAGGGAGAGCTTCTCTCTCTAGGATTTTCTTGTCTTTGTTTATTTCTCCTTATCCATCTTTCTTAAGCTTGGTACTGATTTTGTTAACATGGGTTCGTCATCAAAGGTATGCCATGAGAGTGTTGAGGGTTCTAGTAAGGTAGGAAGTGCCATTGATCTAGCTGCTAAGGCTCCCCATGAAAGCTCTGGTGGTCGAAGGGGAGGAGCCTCTGGTAGAGGTGGTGGTTGTGGTTCTGGAGGACGGGGGTCTGGAAAGATGTTAGCCCCCATTCCTGAGGTAGTGCAGCAGTCCAGTGGTGGCTCAGATCACCTTTTGGAGGAGGTGCGTGAAGTTCACACCCATAAGGAAGTGGGTGGGCAAGTTCAGGGTTTGGTAGAGGGTATAGATTCATGTGCCACTTTCAACAGAAAGTAGGGAAGAAAGTGACATTAGGTAGCAACTCTAGTGTAGCAGAGTTGACTAACTCGTCTCTGAGCAAGGCTGCAAGCATTGGAGAAAGTAGTGGTAATCCTCATGTGGTTGTTGGGCCAGAAGACTTGCCTAAGCCCATTGCTTCATGGGCCAACATTATTCAAAAAAAGTAATCAGAAGAGGAAAATGCAACTGACCTACCTTCCTCCTAAAGAAGGTACCTCAAAAATCGTTTGCCCCCCAATAGATGTTGCTAGTGAAGGTGGTTCTGAGTGGGAAAATTGCTTTGTGGGATACTTCATTGATAGGAAGCTTCATTTCTTCACAGTGGAAAGCTTGACAAATAAGTTATGGTTGAAGGATGGTCTCATTGGAGTGTATGGTACTGAACGTGGGTTTTATTTCTTCAAGTTTGAGAATGATCAAGGAAGAGATGTAGTGCTGGAAAGGGGTCCCTGGCATTTTGCTAGTCACCTTATGGTATTGCACAAATGGAGGAGAGCATGTCTCTGTCCAAAGAAGTCATGAAGAAGGTTCCATTATGGGTAAAGTTCTCTAATATATCTCTTGAGTATTGGAATGCTGTTGGCCTTAGTTATATTGCTAGTATAATTGGACACCCCATGTATGCTGATGCTCTTACTGAAGAGAAAAAGAGACTTAGTTTCGCTCGTATATGTGTTGAAGTGGATGTAGAAACTGAATTGCTAAAGGAATTCCAACTTGAAACCCCTGAGGGAAAGTTTATCCCTATTTATGCTGATTATAAATGGAAACCACTAAAATGTGTTCATTGTAAAGTATTTGGTCATGAAGCTCAAGGAGAAGGAGAATGGATCTTCTGAAGCTCACAACCATGGTGCTCTTAAACAGCAGTGGGTTGTTGTTAATAGGAAGGGTAAGGCCACATCTATTCACAGTGACCCGGCAGATCCATGTCCTCTTGAGCCTATTGCTGAAGTGCTACCAGTGCCTGTTGTTGAAGTTGTTGATGTGAGTGGTTATACTTCAGCCAGCCCCTCTGGGAATTTTGACGGTTCCAGTGCTGATGATCCTCAAGTTTTATCTCCAAATAAGTTTGTCTATTTTGATGCTCATGAGGATAAAGAGGAGTCTCTTTTGCAGGACGTGGCAATTCTTGATCAGACTCTATGAAGTATGCCTTCTCCAGTTCCCACGGATGAGGTAAGTCTTTCCATTATTTCCCCAAAAGGCATTGATGTTAGTGTGGTCATTCCTATCAAAAATACTATTTGTGCTTTTTTAACTAAAGGGAATGACAAATCCTCTACTACTAGAACCAAGAGGGGTAAGAAAGGAGTTAATGCTCCTAGTGCTAGTGATCCTCCAATTGCCTGATTTTATGTTGTGCTCTTGGAATGTTAGAGGGATAAATGGCCTTATCAAACAAAAGGAATGCAAAGTTTTAATTCAGTCTTTAAATTTAAACCTTATCTGCCTTTTTGAGACTAGGGTTCAAGCATGTAACAAGTCTAAAGTTTTGAATGCCATCTGTCCTAATTGGAGTAGTGTTCATAATTATAGCCATGCTGATTTGGGGAGGATTTGGGTCTGTTGGAACCTAAATGTTTGGGATGTTACCACCATTGATTCTTCAGCTCAGTTTATCCATTGCAAGATTGAAAGTCTTGATGGTTCTTTTATGTCTATGGTGAGTTTCATATATGGAGATAATAAAGCTACTATTAGAAGATTACTTTGGCAAGACCTTATGGCTAAAGCTTTAATTTGGTCATGTTTGCCTTGGTGTGCTTTAGGGGATTTTAATTCCATTAGGAAAAATGAGGAGAGGTATGGTGGTTCTGATAAATGGTTTTCTTCCATTCAGGAATCCAGCCTTAGTCTTGACTCTGTTGGTCTTCATGAACTCAAATACTCTGGTATGAAATTCTCTTGGTCAAATGGCCACATCTTTAGCAAAATTGATAGATGTGTTTCTAACATCAAATGACTTGAATCTTTTCCCATGTATGAGGTCCATTTTGGAGCTCAAGGAGTCTCTGACCATGCTTTTATCTCCTTAAAGTTCACTTCTCAGCCTTCTTTGAAGCCTAAAAAGCCTTTTAGATTCAAAAACTTCCTTGCCTATCATGACAGCTTCCTCATTTTAGTTGATGCTGTTTGGAGAGTCCATATTAATGGTACTAGAATGTTCTCCATTATGAAAAGATTTAAACTCATCAAAGAAGGTCTTAAGAGACTTAACAAAGAGCATTTTGATAATTTGTCTATTCAAGTGGGTGAAGCTTGAAGGAAGGTTTTGAATGTTTAAGTGCTTATTGATGCCAATACTCAAGACCAAAGGTTAATTGAGTTTGGTAATGAGAGTCTCAAAAACTTTTACAACGTAGCTAAGGCTGAAGAGGGGGTTTTTTAAACAACAATCCATAGTTAAATGTTTTAAATTGGGGGACCAAAATACTTCCTATTTTTATAAAGTTGCCATCCAAAGAAGAGCCTCAAATTTCATTTCTTCATTGACTGATGATAATGGTTGCATTGTGAGGGACTATGTTTCTATTAAGGGAATGTTCATAAACTATTTCAAAACTTTATTCTCTAGTCATCAGTCTTCTTCTCCTATTCTTCAGTGCCAGTTTCCTTCCACTTCTGAGTTAAGGTCTTTCATTAAGAGACCTCTAACTCCTATCTAACAAGAAGGGATGCTAAGACCAGTTGATTCTGAAGAGATTAAATCTATAATATTCCATATGAGTGATGACAGAAGCCCAGGTCCAGATGGCCTCAATTTAGTGTTTTTCAAGGCCTCATGGCCTATTAATTGTTATGATGTAACAAATGCTATCGTACATTTCATTGCTATAGGTTAGATGCTCAGAGAAGTTAATGCCATGACGCCGGACAGAATAGAGATTATTCTGCAGGCTAGCGCAACGGGTAATTTGCAAGAAAGAAAAGGGAGAAATTATTCGACCCAAAATTCAGAGAACACTCTGAAATTTAATAAAATTCTTAATATTCAAAACTAATTTAAAACAACCCACAAGCCGGGTTTAAATAGCTGAAAATCAAGGATTTTACCAAAAATAGCAAAACCTAAAAGTCTTACCAAAACGAAACAAGGAAAGAAATCAAAAGATTACCAAAAATCTGGCCCAAATCGGGTTCAGAATCAATTCCTAATTGACAAATAGAAAATTACCCTAAATAGCAAAAATTAACTAAAAATAAAGATTTGAAAAGGAAAACAGCAGATCACAATTTTCTGCCATCCTTGCGCTGATCCTCCTGCATCAGTCACCCCGGGTTGGAAAGAACTCGTCCTCGAGTTCACAGCAACATCAGCAGAATCCGCAAAACAAGGACTCAGGTGTTTCACATTAAAGATATCAGATGTTTTCAAGTGACTAGGGAGACACAACCTGTATGCGTTGTCATTAATCTTCTGCAATATCTCACAAGGTCCAATATTCTGCTCCTTAAGCTTATTATACTCGCCAACAGGGAAACGATCACGAGTTAATACAACCCAAACAAAATCACCAACATCAAAAAGTACCTGACGATGATGACTGTCCGCTCGAGTTTTGTACTTGGCATTACTCTCGTGAATGACCAGTTTCACTTGCTCATGGATGCCTCGAAGATGTTGGCCATTAGACGACGGAGACATCGGCTGATTAAATGCAGAAGGAGACATCATAGAGACTGACGAGGGAGAACCCTTCTTTCGGACAACGTCTTTAGATACTACGTTCTCGCAACTGCCACTGTCAATAATCATCTTGCAGACTTTGTCGGCCATGGTGCAGGTTGTATGGAAAACATTGTTTCTCAACCAATCATCTTTGGAATCGCTTTTGGGAGTTAGGAGGCTCTCAGGAATGACCAGAGTTTCATGGTCGTCCCCATACAACACATCATCATCTCCTTCTGTGTCATACACTGGCTCTCCAACGAAAGTATCGGTTTTCAACCAATCATCTTCGGAATCAGAATCTTCCGAAAATATTGGCCATAACGGTGGATACGGATTTTCGAAGGTGGAATTGTCGGTATCAGAATCTTCCACATCATGATTACCGATTTCCTGCGCCGCCAGGCGCTGGGTTAACTCTGCCACTTGCCTCTGCAAATCCTCAATCATAACATCCTGAACGTTACGATCACGGTGCGGGACTTCCTCAATCGGAACCTGCCCACGACGACCACCACGACCACCAGCCATTGAAAACTGATGAAAATAAACCGCCTCAGGAAGATGCTGAGCTCTGATACCAATTGACGCCGGACAGAATAGAGATTATTCTGCAGGCTAGCGCAACGGGTAATTTGCAAGAAAGAAAAGGGAGAAATTATTCGACCAAAAATTCAGAGAACACTCTGAAATTTAATAAAATTCTTAATATTCAAAACTAATTTAAAACAACCCACAAGCCGGGTTTAAATTGCTGAAAATCAAGGATTTTACCAAAAATAGCAAAACCTAAAAGTCTTACCAAAACGAAACAAGGAAAGAAATCAAAAGATTACCAAAAATCTGGCCCAAATCGGGTTCAGAATCAATTCCTAATTGACAAATAGAAAATTACCCTAAATAACAAAAATTAACTAAAAATAAAGATTTGAAAAGGAAAACAGCAGATCACAATTTTCTGCCATCCTTGCGCTGATCCTCCTGCATCATGCCACCTCCATTGCTCTTGTCCCTAAAGTGGAAAATCCTTCGAGAGTTGAGGATTTCAGACATATATCTGTTTGTAACATCATATACAAATGTATTAATAAAATCATAGCCTCTAGACTTAATCCTGTTCTTGATGAATGTGTTAGTCAAAACCAATCAGCTTTCATCCCAAGAAGAAGTATTGTTGACAATGTGTTGTTAGCTCAGGAGGTAATGCTTCACTACCACAAAGACAAGAAGCCTTGCAAAGTTGCTATGAAGATTGATCTCAGGAAGACTTATGACACTCTTTCTTGGAATTTCATTCATGCTGTTTTGATAGCTTTTGGAGTCCCCATTCAGCTTATCAATCTCATAATGAAATGTCTCAACACTACCATGTTTTCTATCAATTTAAATGGTGCCCATGAAAGGTACTTTGGGAGTGAAAGAGGTTTAAGACAAGGGGACCCTATGTCCCCTTATGTTTTTTGTTATGGCCATGGAAATAATGTCTAGTATGCTAAATAAGCTTGAAGAAGATAGGGATTTTAAATCCCATTGGAGATGCAAGAAGTTGAAACTTAACAACCTAATGTTTGTAGATGATCTCCTCATTTAATATAATGGTAACCACTATTCTGTTGAAGCTATCATTAGGATTGTGAACAACTTCAGTTCTATGTCAGGCTTAATGCCTACTCATTCTAAAATTTCTCTTTTCATGACTGGGATTCCTCAGATTCATAGAGCCCACTTCCAAACCATCACTCAATTCACCATTGGTACTTTTCCTATCAGGTACCTTGGAGTCCCTTTAATTTCTATAAAACTTAAGCCTGTGGATTGCTCTGATTTGTTATATAGGATCACCAGAATAGTTCATGCTTGGATCTATATGGCTCTTTCTTTTGCTGGGAGACTCCAACTTATCAACTCAGTGCTTTTTTCCATGCAAGTGTACTGGTCTAGTTCTTTTGTTCTTCCCAAATGTCTTCTAAAGTCTATTAATGCCATTATGAGAAAATTCTTATGGAAAGGCCTTGGTTTGTGATGCAGGAGGATCAACGCAAGGATGACAGGAAATCGTGATCTGCTGTTTTCCTTTTCAAATCTCTATTTTTAGTTAATTTTTACTACTTATGGTAATTTTCTATTTGTCAATTAGGAATTGATTCTGAACCCGATTTGGGCTAGATTTTTGGCAATTTTTTGATTTCTTTCCGTATTTCGTTTTGGTAAGACTTTTAGGGTTTTGCTATTTTTGGTAAAATCCTTGATTTTTAGCTATTTAAACCCGGCTTGTGGGTTGTTTTAAATTAGTTTTGAATATTAAGAATTTTATTGAATTTCAGAGTGTTCTCTGAATTTTGGGTCAAAATTCTCTTGTTTTTTCCTTTGCAAAGTACCTTTTGCACTAGCATACAAAATAATCTCTATTCTGTCTGGCGTCAATTGGTATAAGAGCTCAGCATCTTCCTGAGGCGTATTTTCATCAGCTTTCGATGGCTGGTGGTCGTGGTCGTGGTGGTCGTTGTGGGCAGGTTCCGATTGAGGAAGTCCCGCAGCGTTATCGTAACGTTCAGGATGTTATGATTGAGGATTTGCAGAGGCAAGTGGCAGAGTTAACCCAGCGCCTGGCGGCGCAGGAAATCGGTAATCATGATGTGGAAGATTCTGATACCGATAATTCCACCTTCGAAAATCCGTATCCACCGTTATGGCCAATATTTTCGGAAGATTCTGATTCCGAAGATGATTGGTTGAAAACCGATACTTTCGTTGGAGAGCCAGTGTATGACACAGAAGGAGATGATGATGTGTTGTATGGGGACGACCATGAAACTCTGGTCATTCCTAAGAGCCTCCTGACTCCCAGAAGCGATTCCGAAGATGATTGGTTGAGAATCAATATTTTCCATACAACCTGCACCGTGGCCAACAAAGTGATGCAGGAGGATCAGCGCAAGGATGACAGGAAATCGTGATCTGCTGTTTTCCTTTTCAAATCTCTATTTTTAGTTAATTTTTACTACTTATGGAGGATCAGCGCAAGAATGGCAGGAAATCGTGATTTGCTGTTTTCCTTTTCAAATATCTATTTTTAGTTAATTTTTATTACTTATGGTAATTTTATATTTGTCAATTAGGAATTGATTCTAAACCCGATTTGGGCCAGATTTTAGGCAATCTTTTTATTTTTTTCCATATTCTGTTTTGGTAGGACTTTTAGGGTTTTGCTATTTTTGGCAAAAATCCCATTAGGGGTCGATTTTCAGTTATTTAAACCTGACTTGTGGGTTGTTTTTGATCAATTTTGAATTTTAAGAATTTTATTTAATTTCAGAGTGTTTTCTGAATTTTGGGTCGAATTTCTCCTTTTTTTCCTTGCAAATTACCCGTTGCGCTAGTCTGCAGAATAATCTCTATTCTGTCCGGCGTCAATTGGTATTAGAGCTCAGCATCTTCCTGAGGCGGTATTTCCATCAGTTTTCGATGGCTAATAATCGTGGTAGTGGTCGTCGTGGGCAGGTTCCGATTAAGGAAGTCCCGCACCGTGATCGTAACGTTCAGGATGTTATGATTGAGGATTTGCAGAGGCAAGTGGCAGAGTTAATCCAGCGCCTGGCGGCGCAGGAAATCGGTAATCATGGTGTGGAAGATTCTGATACCGACAATTCCACCTTCGAAAATCCGTATCCACCGTTATGGCCAATATTTTCGGAAGATTCTTATTCCGAAGATGATTGGTTGAAAACCGATACTTTCGTTAGAGAGCCAGTGTATGACACAGAAGGAGATGAGGATGTGTTGTATGGGGATGACCATGAAAATCTGGTCATTCCTAAGAGCCTCCTGACTCCCAGAAGCGATTCCGAAGATGATTGGTTGAGAACCAATATTTTCCATACAACCTGCACCGTGGCCGACAAAGTCTGCAAGATGATTATTGACAGTGGCAGTTGCGAGAACGTAGTCTCTGAAGACGCTGTCCGAAAGAAGGGTTCTCCCTTGTCAGTCTCTATGATGTCTCCTTCTGCATTTAATCAGTCGATGTCTCCGTCGTCTAATGGCCAACATCTTTGAGGCATCCATGAGCAAGTGAAATTGGCCATTCACGAGAGCAATGCCAAGTACAAAACTCGAGCGGACAGTCATCATCGTCAGGTACTTTTTGATGTTGGTGATTTTGTTTGGGTTATATTAACTCGTGATCGTTTCCCTGTTGGTGAGTATAATAAGCTTAAGGAGCAGAAGATTGGACCTTGTGAGATATTGCATAAGATTAATGACAACGCATACAGGTTGTGTCTCCCTAGTCACTTGAAAACATCTGATGTCTTTAATGTGAAACACCTGAGTCCTTGTTTTTGCGGATTCTGCTGATGCTGCTGTGAACTCGAGGACGAGTTCTTTCCAACTCGGGGTGACTGATGCAGGAGGATCAGCGCAAGGATGACAGGAAATCGTGATCTGCTGTTTTCCTTTTCAAATATCTATTTTTAGTTAATTTTTATTACTTATGATAATTTTATATTTGTCAATTAGGAATTGCTTCTAAACCCGATTTGGGCCAGATTTTTGGCAATCTTTTTATTTTTTTTCATATTTTGTTTTGGTAGGACTTTTAGGATTTTGCTATTTTTGGCAAAAATCCCATTTGGGGTCGATTTTCAGCTATTTAAACCCGGCTTGTGGGTTGTTTTTGATCAGTTTTGAATATTAAGAATTTTATTGAATTTCAGAGTGTTTTCTGAATTTTGGGTCGAATTTCTCCTTTTTTCCTTGCAAATTACCCGTTGCGCTAGCCTGCAGAATAATTTCTATTCTGTCCGGCGTCACAAAGTCTGCAAGATGATTATTGACAGTGGCAGTTGGGAGAACGTAGTCTCTGAAGATGCTGTCCGAAAGAAGGGTTCTCCCTCGTCAGTCTCTATGATGTCTCCTTCTGCATTTAATCAGCCGATGTCTCCATCGTCTAATGGCCAACATCTTCGAGGCATCCATGAGCAAGTGAAACTAGCCATTCACGAGAGCAATGCCAAATACAAAACTCGAGCGGACAGTCATCATCGTCAGGTACTTTTTGATGTTGGTAATTTTGTTTGGGTTGTATTAACTCGTGATCGTTTCCCTGTTGGCGAGTATAATAAGCTTAAGGAGCAGAAGATTGGACCTTGTGCGATATTGCAGAAGATTAATGACAACGCATACAGGTTACATCTCCCTAGTCACTTGAAGACATCTGATGTCCTTAATGTGAAACACCTGAGTCCTTATTTTGTGGATTCTGCTGATGCTGCTGTGAACTCGAGGACGAGTTCTTTCCAACCCGGGGTGACTGATGCAGGAGGATCAACGCAAGGATGACAGGAAATCGTGATCTGCTGTTTTCCTTTTCAAATCTCTATTTTTAGTTAATTTTTACTACTTATGGTAATTTTCTATTTGTCAATTAGGAATTGATTCTGAACCCGATTTGGGCTAGATTTTTGGCAATCTTTTGATTTCTTTCCGTATTTCGTTTTGGTAAGACTTTTAGGGTTTTTCTATTTTTGGTAAAATCCTTGATTTTCAGCTATTTAAACCCGGCTTGTGGGTTGTTTTAAATTAGTTTTGAATATTAAGAATTTTATTGAATTTCAGAGTGTTCTCTGAATTTTGGGTCAAAATTATCTTGTTTTTTCCTTTGCAAAGTACCTTTTGCACTAGCCTACAGAATAATCTCTATTCTGTCCGGCGTCAGTTTGGAAAGTGGAGGAAAAAAGATTGCTTGGTCTGATGTTTGCACTCCAAAACATGAAGGTGGGCTAGGCATCAAGGAGTTGACCACATGGAACCATGTTTCAATGTCTAAACATGTTTGGAGGCTTTTCCATCATCCTCAATGTTCTCTATGGGCTAAGTGGGCTCATTCTTACTTGATTAAGAACTTGTCTTTCTAGCAGTTAAAGAGCTCTAATAATAGGTATTGGGCTTGGAAAAAGCTCATTGGCCTTAGAAATAAATTTGAAGGCTTCATGAGATTCAGAATTGACAATGGGACAAAGTGATACAGGGGGGATCTGAGTCAGACGATGCCGAGTTGTCAGATTGCTCATTGATGGCACTGGATTACCTGGAGCGGAAGGATCAGCGCAAGGATGGCAAGAAATCGTGATCTAGCCTAATTGGGGCAGATTCCGTGCACGTGTCGGTTTTTTGGCCATAACTGAAGCTACAAGTGTCCGATTCGCGCCCGTGATCCCAATTCGGAAAGCTATTTTCGGCGCGCACGTCGTGGCCACCGAGCTATGCTCGGTGCACCTCGTTTCGAGCCCTAAATCCGCTGGTTTCCTTTTCAAATCTTTATTTTTAGTTAATTTTTGCTATTTATGGTAATCTTTTATTTGTCGATTAGGAATTTATTCTGAACCCGATTTGGGCCAGATTTTTGGCAATCTTTTGATTTCTTTCCGTATTTCGTTTTGGTAAGGCTTTTAGGGTTTTGCTATTTTTGGCAAAAATCCCATTAAGGGTCGATTTTCAGCTATTTAAACCCGGCTTGTGGGTTGTTTTTTGTCATTCTTCATTATAAACAATTTTATTGAATTCCAGAGTGTTCTCTGAATTTTGGGTTGAATTCTCCTATTTTTTCCTTGCAAATTACCTATTGCACTAACCTGCAGAATAATCTCTATTCTGTCCGGCGTCAATTGGTATCAGAGCTCAACATCTTCTTGAGGCGGTATTTTCATCAGTTTTCGATGGCTGGTGGTCGTGGTGGTCGTCGTGGGCAGGTTCCAAATGAGGAAGTCCCTCACCGTGATCGTAACGTTCAGGATGTTATGATTGAGGATTTACAGAGGCAAGTGGCAGAGTTAACCCAGCGCCTAGCGGCGCAGGAAGTCGGTAATCATGATGTGGAAGATTCTGATACTGACAATTCCATCTTCGAAAATCCGTATCACAATCGATTCCAGGAATACCGTGGTCGAGAGAACTATCATGGAGATCTCGGTTTTAGAGTAGACCTGCCCGAGTTTTCTGGTACGTTACAAGCCGATTGCCTTATTGATTGGTTGAATGAAGTAGAACGAATTTTTGATTATAAAGAGGTCCCAGATCGTGTCAAAGTGAAGTTGGTGGCCATCAAATTCAAGGGTAGAGCATCTACGTGGTGGGAGCAGTTGAAACGTTCAAGAGACAGGCAGGGCAAGGCCAAGATCACTGATTGGGAGAAGATGAAGAAGAGGATAAGGAGCCACTTCCTCCCCTTTAGCTATACTCAAACCCTGTTTCAACGACTTTATTCGCTGAGGCAAGGGATGAGATTGGTGGAAGATTATACGGAGGAGTTCTATCAGTTGATCGCTCGGAATGATCTGACTAAGACAGAAAAACAGATGGTGGCACGATATTTGGGGGGTTTACGATAACCTCTGCAGGATGCCCTCAGCCTTCACTCGCTGTGGACAGTTTCTGAAGCCTACCAGCGTGCCCTTGCTGTAGAGAAACAACATAATAAAAGACACGTCATCAGAAACGACCAAAGCAATAGGCCATCTCGCCCTCAAGAATCCCGTCCTCCCCAGCAGCCACCAAAGGGTAATCCTAACCCTACTATTAAGTGTTTTCGATGTGGTGAACAGGGGCATATAGCAACCCATTGCAGGAAGCCTGCCAGTCAGACGGGCAAAAATCTACTGCTTGATGAAGGCGTGGAAGACGAGACTAAGGAGGTTAGAGAGCCAGTGTATGACGAAGAAGGAGATGAGGATGTGTTGTATGGAGATGGCCATGAAACTCTGGTCATCCGTAAGAGCCTCCTGACTCCCAGAGGCGATTCCGAAGATGATTGGTTGAGAACCAATATTTTCCACACAACCTGCACCGTGGCCGACAAAGTCTGCAAGATGATTATTGACAGTGGCAGTTGCGAGAACGTAGTCTCTGAAGACGCTGTCCAGAAATTGCAGTTGAAGACAGATCATCACCCCAAGCCATACAAACTGTCATGACTGAATAAAGGCAGTGAGGTAACAGTAGATAGACGATGCTTAGTGTCTTTTTCTGTTGGCAAGAAATATTTCGATAATGCTTGGTGTGATGTAGTGTCCATGGATACGTGTCATATACTGTTGGGCAGACCTTGGCAGTATGATCGAAGTGTGGTACATGACGGACGGAAGAATACATATTCCCTTAGCATCAGAGGGAAAAAGATTGTGTTGGCACCTCGTCGGGAAGGACCCAATCCCACCCCTGTTGTCAATAGTAACAATCTGCTTTCTATGTCCAGGTTTTTGGTTGAAGTTGAGCGCGAACATGTAGTCTATGCTTTACTGCCTTGTGGAAATAGTGCAGCAGGTGAGGTTCCAGAATTACCTACGGAGGTCCAGCAGCTACTTTCGGAATTCTTTGATTTGATGCCAGAAGACCTTCCTCCTGGACTACCGCCTATGAGAGATATTCAGCATCAGATCGACTTGATCCCGGGCTCAAGTTTGCCCAATAGACCAGCATACCGCCTCAGCCCAAAGGAAGCTGAAGAGTTGCAGCGATATGTAGTAGAGTTGCTGGAAAAGGGCTACCTCCGTGAGAGTATAAGCCCATGTGCCGTTCCTGCATTGCTGGTGCTAAAGAAAGATGGTTCCTGACGCATGTGTATAGACAGCAGAGCCATCAACAAGATTATGGTGAAGTACATATTTCCCATTCCCCGCCTGGATGACATGCTAGATCAACTGTCCGGTTCTAAGGTCTTCTCCAAAATTGACCTTAAGAACGGATACCACCAAATCCGAATATGGCCTAGAGACGAGTGAAAGACGGCGTTTTAGACGCAACATGGGTTGTATGAGTGGATGGTCATGCCATTTGGACTGTCTAATGCACCCAACACGTTCATGAGATTTATGCATCAGGTTTTACGGCCTTTCATGGGGAAATTCGTGGTAGTCTACTTCGACGATATCCTTATTTATAGCCCTACATGGGCCTCACACTTTGATCACCTCCGTGCAGTTTTTGATATGCTCAGGACGGAGCGCCTGTTTGTTAATCTGGAGAAGTGTTCTTTCTTCACTACTTCTGTAACTTTTCTGGGTTTTGTTGTGTCTACTGATGGTATTCATACAGATCAGTCGAAGATAGATGCAGTCTTGGAGTGGCCCCAACCAAAAACCTTGCATGATGTCAAGAGTTTCCATGGGTTGGCATCCTTCTACCGCCGCTTCATCAGAAATTTCAGCATTCTGATTGCTCCTATCCCAGAGTGCCTCAAGGGACGTGATTTCCACTGGTTTAAGGAGGCAAAAGCCAGTTTTCAACTGGTCAAGCAGAAGATGACAGAGGCACCAGTGTTGACACTTCATGATTTTGATAAATTGTTTGAGCTGAATTGTGATGCATCTGGAGTTGGCATTGGTGGTGTTCTAAGTCAGGAATGGCGACCCATAGCTTTTTTCAGTGAGAAACTGTCGGGATCGAAGAAGAATTACTCCACCTACGACCTGGAGTTCTACGCCATCGTTTAGTCCTTGAAGCATTGACGTCACTACCTTGTGCATAAGGAATTCATCCTTCTTACTGATCATGAGGCCCTGAAGTACATAAATGGTCAACACAAGCTGAGCAGACGACATGCCGAATGGGTGGCGTAGTTACAAGAGTTCACTTTTACCCTGAGGCACCTATCAGGGAGCCTGAACCGTGTTGCAGATGCCCTTAGTCGTCGCACTTTACTCCTCACCACCATGAGTACCCGAGTCGCAGGATTTGAAACTTTCACTGATTTGTATGCCACAGTTCCTTCCTTTGGAAAGATCATTCAGGAGGTAACATCTGGTCATCGTCATGATTTCCTTTTGTATAATGGTTATTTGTTTTGTGGGCTACAATTATGCATTCCAGATTGTTCGTTAAGGCAACAGATTATTAGTGAACTTCATAATAAGGGTCACTTCGGGCGAGACAAGACATTGACCCTTATTGCTTCTGATTATTATTGGCCCAAATTGACCAGTGACGTGGCTCACTTTGTGGAGCGTTGTTATGTATGCCAAAAGTCCAAGGGTGTCCTCACCAATGCAGGCCTTTACACCCCCTTACCGGTTCCCGAAGCTCCTTGGTTCGATGTCAGCATGGACTTCCTGTTGGGCTTACCCCATACCCAACGGGCCTGTGATTCTATTTTAGTTGTGGTTGACAGGTTTTCCAAGATGGCCCATTTTGTAGCTTGCAGGAAAACCATGGATGCTGCCCGGATAACAGATCTTTACTTCAGGGAGATTGTGCGTCTCCATGGTGTTCCTCGATCCATCACTTCAGATCGAGACACCAAGTTCATCAGTAATTTTTGGAGGAGCTTATGGGGAAAGCTGGGCACGAATATGAAATTCAGCAGCGCTTATCACCCCCAGACGGATGGTTAGATCGAAGTGGTGAATCGGAGTCTAGGCAATCTGTTGATGTGTTTGGCAGGCACTAAACCCAAGCAATGGGATTTGGCGTTACCTTAAGTAGAATTTGCCTACAACAAGTCAACGAGCAGGACCACAGGAATGAGCCCTTTTGAGATCATCTATGGTCAGAATCCATCTGGAGTACTGGATTTAGCGCCCATTCCACGTGTGGGCCGTTTGCATCCTAGGGCAGATGAGTTGGCCCAACATCTTCGAGGCATCCATGAGTAGGTGAAACTGGCCATTCACGAGAGCAATGCCAAGTACAAAGCTCGAGCGGACAATCATCGTCGTCAGGTACTTTTTGATGTTGGTGATTTTGTTTGGGCTGTATTAACTCGTGATCGTTTCCCTGTTGACGAGTATAATAAGCTTAAGGAGCGGAAGATTGGACCCTGTGAGATATTGCAGAAGATTAGTGACAACGCATACATGTTGCATATCCCTAGTCACTTGAAGACTTCTGATGTCTTTAATGTGAAACACCTGAGTCCTTGTTTTGCGGATTCTGCTGATGCTGCCGTGAACTCGAGGACGAGTTCTTTCCAACTCGGGGTGACTGATGCAGGGGGATCCAAGTCAGACGATGCTGAGCTGTCAGATTGCTCATTGATGGCGCTGGATTACCTGGAGCGGAAGGATCAGCGCAAAGATGGCAAGAAATTGTGATCTAGCCTAATTGGGGCAGATTCTGTGCACGTGTCAGTTTTTTGGCTATAACCGAAGCTACAAGTGTCCGGTTCGCGCCCGTGACCCCAATTCGGAAAGCTATTTTCGGCGCGCACGTCGTGGCCACCGAACTATGCTCGATGCACCTCGTTTCGAGCCCTAAATCCGCTGTTTTCCTTTTCAAATCTTTATTTTTAGTTAATTTTTGCTATTTATGGTAATATTTTATTTGTCGATTAGGAATTGATTCTGAACCCGATTTGGGCCAGAGTTTTGGCAATCTTTTGATTTCTTTTCGTATTTTGTTTTGGTAAGACTTTTAGGGTTTTGTTATTTTTGGCAAAAATCCCATTAGGGGTCGATTTTCAGCTATTTTAACCCTGCTTGTGGGTTGTTTTTTGTCATTCTTGATTATAAACAATTTTATTGAATTCCAGAGTGTTCTTTGAATTTTGGGTCGAATTCTCCTATTTTTTCCTTGCAAATTACCTATTGCACTAACCTGCAGAATAATCTCTATTCTGTCCGGCGTCATAAAGGTTTCTTTGTGGTTTGATCCTTGGTTGTTTGATAAATCTCTTGTGGATATTAATTGGAGTAATATCATTTCCATATTTGGTCTGGGCATTAGAGAAAAGGTGAGCTCTATTATTAATGGTCATTCTTGGTGCTGGCCTTTTTCTTTAGCTATGGTGCATCTTGTTGAAGCCTGCTCTTGCCTCTCTCGCCCCTCTGATTATGAGGACATTCTGGTTTGCTCCTTTTCCCATTCCTTCAACATCTCTGTTGCTTGGGACAAGCTTAGGCTCAGAAAACATGAAGTTTCTTGGACTGCTAGTGTTTCATTCAAGGGTAACATCCCTCGTCACTCCTTTATTCTATGGACGACCATCCATAATAGGCTTTACACTTAAGATATGCTTACAGTTATGGGGCTGATCAGGCACAATCAGTGTGTGTTTTGCCTGTAGAAGAGACTAGAGACCATTTTTTCTTCAATTTCCCTATCACTGCTAGGGGCTGGAGCTTCATCAGAACTAAAGGCCTTCTCCAATGTAATTTTTCTGCTTGGGGGGATTTAATTATTTAGAGCTCTTCTCTAAAGGATAAAAGTCTTCTCACTATCCTAAGGAAAATAGTGTTTTGCTGCCACTCTATATATTTCTGGATTGAGAGATGCATGAGGTTTTATGCTGGTGATTCTAGATCTGAATCCTTACTCCATGTTGAGATTCTTGATACAGTCAAGTTTAGAGCTTTCTCTATCCAGAGATTAGATTGTTCTGATCAAAACCTGATATTAGCCAATGCATGGGGCCTCCCTTCTTCAATCTTTAGGTGATGGTTGGTGGTACGGGGTGATTTTTTCTATGAGCATGATGATCAGTGCTCCTGTTTGGTGGTGGAGGTGGGTTTTAAACCTTAGATGGCTACATGGTGCTTTGATTTACGATTTGAAGGAAGAAGATATTGGTCTGAGCTCCTCCTATTAGTTTTTGTATTGCTTGATTCCTTGGCATGATGGCATGTTGCTCTCTTGTTCTAGAGGGTTAGACATTTTTTGGTTCTTTCTTCTATGGTGGGTGTGGGGCATTTTTTATGAACACTCCATTCCCATCTTCTTGTAATCTCTGGTTTTTTCCCTTATATGAATGATTTTTCAAAAATAAAATAATATATATATACCTTTTAGTTCCCCATATTAGAATACCTAATTTAGGAGACATCTCAATTTTGTCTGTAGGTTTTTTATTTCTCCTTTTTTTTGTGGAGTTGAGGGAGGTAAGTAATGAACTCCAAACACTCAATCTGATTAAAATTGGTCCAAACCTGAGGAGAACTATAGTTTATAGGTCCCTTTTTTCTTTTTGGTTACCCTTGCAGTACTTGTCATATTTTACCAATCGTACTTCTCCGGAATGGGAAAAAATGTTATTAATTTTTAAGAAATACGACTTTCGTTTTGTCAGAATTTTAATTACAGGAATAATTACAATTACTTCATCTCAAGATTTGTCAAATTGGGCCCACAGTTCTTTTAGTTTTGATAATTACTATTTTTTTTGTGAAGAATCAGCAATAGTATAGAACATGGAACAACGACCAAGCCTTACAAAGTACAAGAGATATCAAACCCTAAACTAAAAATACCCCACATCTTCCATAGAAGGAGGACTTAGGGGACACAAAAGAAACCCTACCAAAGCACCAAAGCTGAGAAACACCAAAGCTGAGAAGCACCCATCATAAACAAGTTGCCAAAGCCTTTGAAACTATAACCAATTAACCAAGAAATCCCTAACCAAAAATGGAACCAAAGAAAGGAACTGCCAAGGATCTCAACATTGCCCAGGATAACCCTAGTGAACTTGAAAGCCCTGCACTTCATGAGGATAGAAAATGGAATCAGGCAAGCACCATTGCTGAGCTAAAAGGACATTTTGAGAAAAAGCTTGATCTTATAGAGAGAGTGGGCCCTAAACGTAATAGAATCCAAAATCTCACATTGAAGTTGCGAATCAGTTCTAGCAACCCCAGTGTAAAACCTTCTGCTTCTTTCACACCAATAGATGTAAACAGAGGCAACAATAGTCCATTTGCAGAGAGTGTTGTAGAAGCTCTTCTCCTTTAGAGAAGCAGCCTAAAGAGAAATACCATCCCTGGAGGAAGAAAAACATGTAATAGAACCTTTGAGCCTAACAAACTCTTACCTTTTTCTAGTACAAGGGCACTCAAAAAATGGATGATTTCTAGATTCTTTCTCAGCACAAAAGATACATTTGTTCGTAGAAGCAAAACCCATAATCATTAATCTATCTTGAGTGAGCAGTCTCTTGTGAAAAGTTGTCCAAAGGATGAAAGATCTTGGAATGAACCACACAACAGAAGACCATGGAACAGGAGGATTCTTGTGCCTTAGCAAGTCCTGAGCTGAAGAAATACTCAAAGAGTTAGCCTCAAGAAAGTGGGAAGAGGTTGCAAGATTTTCCAAACATGTTTAGCAATGGTAGCACAGTTCCAAGCAACAAGCTCTTTTACATCCAACCCGTTCTTCCTCCTTAGGGACACATACATCTTTCCAAGCAAGCTTCTCCCCACCATTGGAAAGCTTAGGGCTCTTATACAAAAACCTCCTCATGATACTAAAAAAATGTCTTTCATAATAGATTTAGGAAGAATGAAAGAGGAAGCCCAATAAACTTGGAGGGAGAAGATGACAGATCCGATCAACAGAAGCCTCCCAGCAGAAGACAAAATTCTGCAGCTAAAGGCTTGAACTCTTTTAGTGATCCTCAATAACAGATTTTGGCAATCTTTAGCTTTAAGTCTAGTGGATATCAAGGGGACTCCCAAGTACTTAATAGGAAGCTCTCCAATAGAAAACTGAGTTAAAACTTGGACATCGGTCCTCATGTTTCTACTCAAGCCTGACATAAATAAGAGATTGTTAGAGGGGTTAAGATGAAGGCCAGAAGCCTCACTAAAAAGATTGACCATGTTAATAATGGCTTCAATAGAAAACAACTCTCCATTACTGAATATGAGTAAGTCATCAGCAAACATCAAGTGATTGATCTTGAGTTAAGCAGATCTCCAATGGTATTTGAAACCCTCTAAAAAGTGAAGACTATTGAGCATCTTGAGAGAACATCCATAGCCATAACAAATAAATAAGGGGAGATAGGGTCTCCTTGTCTTAAGCCTCTTTCACTAGCAAAATACCCTTCCATTTGCCCATTTATATTCACAGAGAACATGGGGGAACTTATGCAAGTCATGATGAGGTTGAGGATCTTATTAGGAACATCAAAACCTCTTAGCACAATCTCAAGAAATCTCTAAGAAAAAGTGTCATAAGCTTTCATAAGATCAATTTTCATAGCCAATCTACTAAGCTTGTTATCTTTATGGTATTGCAAATAGCTTTATCTCTTGAGCAAGCAAGACATTATCAAAAATGTTCCTATTTAGAATGAAAGCAAATTGGTTGAGGCTAATACACTCATCAAAAGTAGGTTTAAGTCTGGTTGCCAAGACCTTTGTAATGCATTTATAAATAATGTTGCAAACAGAAATAGGCTTAAAATCTTCAATCTTTATGGGGTTCTCAACCTTGGGAATCAAATAAATGTTGATAACATTAACCTCTTTCAACATTTGGCCAGTCTTAAAAAAATTTAGAATAGAATTTGTAATGTCATTACCTATGGTGCTCCAATAAACCATAAAGAACACAACATTTAAACCAACAGGGCCTGGGCTTTCCTCATCACTCATGTGCAGAATGATGTACATCATCTCTTCAGCAGTGATATGTCTTGTATCCACTATCTTTGATGGTCAGAAAAAGGCTGAATGAATTGACTAATATCGTCCATCATGTCCTCATCTCCAGGTCCGGAGAATATATCTTTATAATAATTTACAATGGTAGTGTTGATACCCAAAAATTACGTATCATGTGGCAAATGGGAGAACAAGCCATGTGGCGCAAGGGGAAGAAGGCACATGTATTAACAAAAGTTGCAAATCGGGCCTAGGCTGACAGAACAATGATAGTAATAATAAACTGGAAGAGTTAGGTTTTGGTTGAAGTAGGAAGCTAAATTATATGAATTGGGCCTTAACTATAGGAATCCAAAACGCAGTAGGCCCGGTTTCTATTCATACCAGGTCCAAACACGAAGCCTTACGCACGACTCCATTATGGAAAGGGTCCTAACTATGGAAGGAGTTTTGGAAGTAATGGGAAACGTGGGGCAAGGTTATGCGCAAGTTAGAGACACGTGGAGGAGCTTTACACAAAAGAAGGGACAAATGACGAATTCTTAGGAAGTTGTTGTAGAGCGGTTATTGCATTTGAATTACATATTGTATAAGTAGAACACTTAGCTTAATTTGGACTCTCTTTAGCAGCATCACAAAAATACACATTACATTGCAATTTCCTTACAGATTATAATTTTCATTCAAAGTATTTCAATTCAAGTAAAAGTCATTTCAATTCTTTTACTTGTTTATAATTTCATTTCCTATTAATTCCTTTTATTGCAATTCAATTTCAGTCTTAATTCAATTCAGTTTCTTAGATTTATTCCTTTACAACTTCAACATTAAAGTCCTTTTTACTAAGGCAAAAAGAACCAAAATAATCACTTGATTTCTTTAACTATCTTCCAAGGGAATAGACTCCAATTCATTAGGAAATTCACTTTGATTCAACTTGAATCTGGCACGCCCACACTACAATTTGGAAAATATTTGTGCAAATATTGCGTGGTACGCCCCTGTGGGACCCGTGTTGAAGTTAAGAAGATATGCCATCACAACTAAAATTTGCAAAGAATAGCATGACAAGCGAAGAAGAACAGGAAGTCCCAGTGCCAGTTTATACTGGAAGTTCCAACCTTAGAACAGAGCATGAGATCTCTCTACCACCAGATGAATCACTCACTTGAATACAGAAGTCATCATTGGCAGAGTTATTTGGAGGGCTTTATATATGTACGATTCGATGCTATGGAAGAGTAGATTGCAGAGCTCAAGGCATCATCTAATACTATGGGGTCAATTTCAAGGTCGATGCCATGTTCAAATGTGCAGTCCTCTGTCACTTTACCACCTCTGGACACTTCTATTATGGCTGCCATAGCTAGCCAACACATTCCATAAACCATCTACCGAAAATGCATCTGTAACCAAATCTTCCACCAGTATTCCCAAATAATCCATAACCTTTACATTATTTACCACCAAACCATAAACCCCAACCATTTCAACCTCATCGTCAGTCGTTTTTCCCTCCAAATCTTCCAGGAAGTGATGCTCCAGACCCAGGGGGCAATAATCATCGTTGGTGTCCAAATCCTTTATTTCTTCCTGAGGTGCATCTTCCAGTAGCGCCTGGGGGGCAGAATGCTAACCATCCTCCACTTCTAGTGAATCAATCGGCCCAACCAATAATTTTGGACAGGTGCTAGTTAGCCGATCTAATTACTCAGGAATATGGTATTGCAGGAAGAAGACTGAGTAGACTTGCTTATAGAAAGCCTTACCTAGAAGTGGTTGATGAAATTGAATTTTGCAGAGGATACAAAGTTCCAGACTTTGTGACCTTTAGGGGAGAAGGAAACCAGTCAACTGTTGAGCATGTTGGAAGATTTACTGTCCAATATGGTGAAACATGAGCAAATAATTGGTTGAAGTTGAGGCTTTTTCCTAATTCCTTGACTGAGCCAACTTTCACTTGGTATATTCATCTTCCAGCAAATTCTATGCAGAATTGGCAACAAATGGAGGAGCTCTTTCACACACAGTTTTACCGGTAAGAGCCAGAGGCAAGCTTGACAGATTTGTCCAGGCTTTCCCAATTATCATATAAGTCTGTGGAAGAGTTTATTTCCAGGTTTAGAATGGTAAGATTGAAATGCAGAGTGAATCTTCCAGAGTCCGAATATGTCAGACTTGCTCTCAATGGTTTAGAGTTTGAATTAAGGAAGAGGTTCGATGGTATGGAGTTTAGAGATCTCTTTAAATTGACATATCGTGCAACCAGATATGAGATTATCTTAAAGGAAGAAAGGGACATGAAGAATGCTTCCAAGGGAACTTATTATAGAATTCCAAACTATGAAGTTTTCGTGGCTGATGCAGAGGAAGAGTTGGAGGCTAATCTGGTAGAACTTAGCTTTAAAAGGCCTTATGTTTATGAGATTTTATCCAAGCCAAAACCTTCCAGTAGGAGTTCACAAACATCTTCTAATTCGGCCAAGAAGGGTATGGCCGACTTTGGAAAGACATACACCTTTTACTCCACCAAAATAGAGCAAATTTTTTATCATCTCATGGCTAACAAAATGATCATTCTTCCAAAAGAGCACACAATTTCAGTTGGTGAAATGAAGGGCAATGAGTACTGCAAGTATCATAATTCTTGGAATCATATAACTAACAATTGTTTTGTTTTTAGGAATGCATTGCAGAAGGCCATAGATGAAGGGAAGTTGAAGTTTCTAGAAAAGAAGACTGAATTCATGGGTGTGGATGAAAATCAATTCCCTTCAATAGCCAGCAACAATGTGATTATGTTGGTAGGTGGTGACAACAAACAAGCAGAATGGACACAGCTGTTGGCTTTGAAATTTACTTTCTGCAAACAATTCCAAAATTGATGATAACAAACCATTGAAGAGTGTTTGATACTAATGAATTATCGAGTTTATATTTTCAGCAAAAGACAGGTGAACGACGCAGAAATCAAACTCGAAAAGGAAACTACTCGAAAAGCAAGCTCGGAAAGAAAGCTTGATTTAAAGCGAAAAGCTGTGAAAGAAATTGAAGCGCAAATGGAAAATCAATTAAATTCAACGGCAAAAGCGAAAGTCGAAGACTCAAGACTCGGGGTAGATAGGTCGGGGAGCGATCATTGTAACAAGGTAATTTTATGTGTCGATTTTATCGTATAAGCTCAAGTATAAAATGAATCGAACTCAAATGGAATGAAAAACGCTTTACCGAACTTAAACGGAAAGAAAAATATTTTTATTAAATGTTTTTCATGTTGTAGTCGACTAGAATAAACCTGTGTATTTTCTAGTAGTCGACTAAAACAATCAGTAGCTATATGTTTTTCATCCACATCAAAAGAGTCGACTGAAACAAGCTTGAGTCGACTAGACTACTTCATGTAGTCGACTAGAACTCATTCTAGTCGACTAGATGGTCCAAAGTAGTCGACTAGAACTCAATCTAGTCGACTAGATGGTCCATTGTAGTCGACTACAACAAAGAAGTAGTCGACTGGAAGATCCTCAAAACCTGCAGATTTTTCAGAAAACATTTCCCATGTTTTGTGGATTGTGTTCAATGGTGTTCAAACGACTCTTGTCTTTCAAATACTATAATCATTCTTCAAAACCCTAATACAATGCTATATATAGAATGAGATGTGTTTATTGAACATCAAGAGATTGAAAATACAAGAAGAATCAAAGCTATCAAAAATCTGCAGAAATTTTTCTACAAAAGCCATTGAAACCAAGCTTTGAAAATCTGATTTTCTCCAAGTTTCTTTGAAAATCAAAACCTCTAGTATCTCTTCTTATTCTCCAAATATCATTCATTGATCATACCCTTTGAGAATACATTTCTAGAGCTGTTGTAAAATCACCAAAAACACTTGAGCTTATATTGATTTATCTTCCATAAACACCTTTTGGTTTTGAGTGTTTTTGTTCTTGAGTGATTTTATTGATTACATACGAATTTGTAATCTCGGACAAGTGAAGTCCACCGATTGTTCAAGAGAGGGTTGTTCTCTTGATTGAGGGACAAGCTCGAGAGGCTTGTGTTGTAAAGGTTTGCCATTCCACCTGTGAAGGAGGGGCTATAGTGAAAGGATCGGAAAAAGTCTCAAGAAGGGGTTCTTGAGCCGAGGAGTAGGAGTTACCGAACCTCGAAAAAATCACGGTGTCAAATCTCTCTATCTCTTTCTCTTTACTTAATTATTTTGCATGCCATAACTGCTTGAATATCTTGTATGATATCTTGTCTTGAAATTAATAGTTAGAGAAGTTCAAATTAAATCATTCACTTACTTATTGTGATATAGTTTCTATTTGAGAGTGTTCTAATCTCGAAAAGAATTAGACCTATTTTTTGAACACCCTATTCACCCCCCCTCTAGGGTTAATTAGTGACTAACAACAACCAACAAGCACTTTGGGTGTCAAAGTTCCAATGGTAAGGAACATAGTGGAAGAGTTAAAAAAGAAGTTAAAAGAAGCTCAGATCGCCCTCATTAATCATGGTTGTTGTCCAAGCTGCAAGGAACTTAAAGAAAAAGGTAAGAGGCTTATGGGGAATCCGCATTATCACCAAGCTTTTAGACCCAGTGTTCATGAAAGGGTAACTTTCCAGCATGAAAGGAGAGACTTTTGGCCTAGTTTCAATGAATATAGGCCGAGAGGAGTTACAATTATTCGATCAAGAGATGTTAACCATGGAAAAGACAGGCCAACCTGGCAGAATATGCTTGTTTTCTATAGAAGGCCTTATTTATAATCGGAAGTTTGGATCTAGAAGGGAGAAACTTCTCACAGAGTTAGGATGGTCAAGCCTCATCCAGTTCCACCAAATGTCTGACAGATGTTAAATCATCCAAAATTCCCAAGTGAGGAGAAGCCTCAGCAAGAAGGAGTTTTGAAGTCAACCAAAAGAAGGCTTCATAGGAAGAGAACTGAACGACTGAATATGGAAGCTGGAAGTATCCAGAGTATGGAGATCAGAGGAGGTGGTGAACAAAGAAAGTCAACTCTTGTGGGGCAGATAGAAGTTACCAGTATGGAAGAGACTGACTTGGAAGATATAAATCCAAGACACGTTCCAAGAAGAAGAATCCAGTATGGTTCTTTTCCAGTAGAGGTTTCATGTAATGCCACTTTCATGTTACTAGCTATCTTCTAGGCACCAAATAGTCAGGAAGAAGAAGAACCAAATGGAAGTGTTGATGGCGCAGTGGTGGAGTGGGCTGCTCAAGACATAGAGATTAAATCTAGAGGAGTTTCTACTAATAGAAATCCAGTTTCCTCCAACAAGGAATATGTCTCTGACAAGGTAATATTTGAGACCTCCTATTGTTATGACTCAATAATTGAGGCCCTTGTATGTGAAAGTGTGGATAGAGGGTCATCCTGTAAATAGGGTGTTGGTTAACAATGGGTCTGTTCTTAATGTAATTCCTATCAAAATAGTAAAGAGTCTAGGAAAATCCATGGTAGATGTTTTCCCTAGTCAAACATGTATAAGTGGAGTAGGAGGAGGAAAAGTTAGTGCAAAAGAAGTTTTACCTTTAGAAGTGACCATTGGAGAAAAAATAACTCATGTAGCCTTTTTCATTATTGACACCTCTTCCACCTATAACCTTTTACTTGAGAGAGACTGGATTCATCCAAACATGTGCATACCTTCCTCACTTCACCAAATGTTAATCTTCTGGGGTGGAGATGAGGTCAAAATTGTGGAAGCAGACATCAAGCCTTTTGTAGTTAAAGTGTGTTAAGCCAAAACTGCTCTATATGAGGAAGATTGTGTGCCAATTAAATTAACCGAGGTGAATGAATTTGGAAGACCAGTTGCAGCTACAATGAGGAGAAGATTAACATGGATAAAGACAGAGGAATTACTTCTAGATACCACTAGGCCGAAGGTAAAACTTCAGGCCCTTCATAACAAATCAGTTTCTTATGATTATTGAATAATTGAATGAGGAAGAGGAGCAGAGGCTCCAAGAACAGGCTTATGCAGCTGCTTGCATTCGATTGAAATCTTACTTAGCTGAGAAGTGGATGTACCTAGAAAGTTAGGAGGAAATTGAGTTTTCGGCCAATTTGGCTGAAGCTCAAGATAAAATTTTGGAAGAAACTCAAGGAAGGATGGATGCCACACAGTTGGAGAATTTAGAGCAAGCACCTCAAAGGATGGATGATGGGTTGGCTGAAGTGCAAGATCCCTTATTGGAAGTGAATTTGGGAACTGAGGAAGATCTAAGGCCAACCTATATAAGTGGTTTATTGGAACCTAAATTCCAGGCTGAAATAGTTGCTTTACTTCAATAATTTAAGGACTGTTTTGCTTGGAGTGATGAAGAAATGTTAGGACTGTCAAGGGAATTGGTAGAGCATAAGCTGCCCGTAAAGGAAGATTTTTGGCCATTCAAGCAAACCCCAAGAAGGATGTCTCAAGAAGTTATTTTAAAGTTAAAGGAAGAGATAAAGAGGTTGTTCAAGGATGGATTCATAAGAACAACAAGATATGTAGAATGGCTATCAAATGTGGTTCCAGTGGTTAAGGAGAATGGGAAGATAAAGGTTTATGTGGATTTCAGAAATCTCAATTTGGCCACTCCAAAGGTTGAATATCCAATGCCAGTGGCCGATCAGTTGGTAGATGTAGCCTCTAAACATGAGATCTTGAATTTCATGGATGGCCATTCAGAGTATAACCAGATGTACATAGCTGAGGAAGATATTCCAAAGACTGCCTTCAGATGTCCAGGATCGATTGGAACTTTTGAATGGGTAGTTATGCCCTTTGGGTTGAAGAATGCTGGAGTAACTTATCAAAGAATCATGAATGCCATCTTCCATGATATGATTGGCAAATTCATGGAAGTCTATATTGATGACGTAGTTGTAAAGTCAGCCACAAGAAATAAGCATTTGAGAGATCTAAGGTTGGCATTCACCAGGTTAAGGAATCACAAGCTGAAGATGAACGCACAAAAATGTGCCTATGGGGTGTCAGCTGGAAACTTCATTGGTTTTCTAGTTCACTAAAGAGGCATAGAAGTGAATAAAAATAAGGCTAAAGTAATCATGGAAACAACACCTCCCAGGAATAAGAAGGAGCTAAGGCATTTCATTGGACAAGTGAGTTTCCTTAGAAGATTTATTATTAACTATGCAGGGAAGCTCCACAAATTCTCTCATTTGTTAAAACTGAAAGAAGGAGAAGAATTCGTCTAGGGAAAGCACCATCAGAAAGCTTTTGATAAAATCAAGGAATATCTAACAAAGCCTCCATAATTTATGCCTCATAGGAAGAAATACCCACTGAAGTTATATACATCAGCCGCAAATGAATCTATTGGCAGCATGTTGGCCCAAAATAATGAAGTTGAAAGAGTGCAGGCCATTTATTACTTGAGTAGGGTATTATCTCTAGTAGAGTGTATATATTCTTCCATAGAAAATTTGTGCTTAACTTTGTACTACGCTTCCATAAAATTAAGAGTTTATATGCTCCCTGTTGAGGTTTATGTGACTTGTCCAACTAATGTGATTAAGTATATACTATCAAGGACTTTAGTCACTGATAGAATTACTAAGTGGACTTTGGCCTTGATGGAATTTAATTTAACTTACGTTCCTCAAAAATCAGTGAAGGGAAGGGCTTTGGCTGAGTTCTTGGCCGCCCATCCTTCCACTAATGTGGAGCCATAAGTATTTGATGAATTGGATACAGATGTAATAAGTAAAACCCCATGGACCCTGATGTTTGATGGTTCGAGTACAACAGATGGTTCTAGAGCTGGAATATTGATCGTGTCACCTCATGGAAAGAAAATCTCATTTTATTTTTTCTTGGATTTTGAATGTTCTAACAATTAGGCTGAATAGAAGGCCTTGATAATCGGCCTTGAAATCTCATTGGAAATAGGAGTCAGAAATGTTGATATTATAGGAGATTCCAATTTGGTGATCAGTCAAGTATCAGAAGACTTCAGGTGCTTAAGTTGGAGGTTAAGACCATTTCATTCCTTAGCTACTCAACTCATTCAGCAATTTGATGAAGATAGCTTGGAACATAAGCCGAGGAGTTTTAATAAGGAAGCAAACAATTTAGCCCAAATTGCATATGGAATTAGGGTCCTTGAAGGCATGGAATAAATATGTGTGAAAGTCACGAGGAGAGCTCTTCCAATAGTAGAAATAAGGAATGAAATGATGGCATAATCTTTTTCCATTGAAAATTTTGAAGCTGGAGTGGAAGATTGGAGAAGTCCTATAGTAAATTATCTGGCAGATCCAAGTTTCCCAACTTCCAGAGGATAAGATTGATGGTAGTAAACTATGTGTTACTAGATGGGGAGTTGTACATGAAAATTAAGGAAGATGGGCTCCTCTTACAGTGCATATCCAAGGAACAAGCTATGAAAGTCATGGAACATATACATGAAGGACTATGTGGAACACATTAAGCTGGAAGAAAAAGGAGATGGCTAATCAAAAGATATGGTTACTATTAGCCAAGAATCTTAAATGATTGTATCACTTATGCTAAAGGATGCAAGCCTTGTCAACTAAATGGTCTAATTCAAATAGTACCAGCTATAGAAATGCAGTTCATCATTAAACCATGTCCGTTTAGGGGTTGGGCAGTTGATATGATTGGAATGTTTAATCTTCCTTCCTCTGAGGGCCATCAGTGAATTTTTGTAGCCTCTGACTACTTCACTAAATGGGTAGAAGCAGAGGCTTACAAGTCAGTAGACCAGAATGTGGCTATCAAGTTTGTGAAAGAAAAGATATTCCATCATTTTGGAATTCCAGAATAAATCACTTCTGATAATAGAGGGGTCTTAATTGGAGGAGCAATGACAGAATATGCCAAGTTATATGGAGTAAAAACACTTTGTTCAATTCCATATTATGCACAGTCAAACGACCAAGTGAAAGCAGTCAATAAAGTTATTATTGGCATCATTGAGAAGATGATAAAGAAGAATCCAAGGAATTGACATAACCATCTTCCAGAAGCTTTATGGGTGTACATAAATTCCAAAAGAACTAGTACCGGAGTTATTCCATATATGCTTACATATGACCATGATGCAGTTCTTCCAATGGAAATGGTGGTTAAATCTTCCAGGGTCGCATATCAAAATAATCTAACTACAACAAATTATTCAGAGGCTATGTTGATGGAGCTAGAAGATTTAGATGAAACAAGGTTGGGAGATTTGGACCATCTAATAGCCCATAAGAAGAAAGTGATGAAAACTTATAACAAAAGGGTGAAAACTAAGTCTTTTGCAGAGGAAAATTTGGTTTGGAAAGTTTGCCTTCCAACTAAGAAGAAAGATCTTAAGTTTGGGAAGTGGAGCCCAAGCTGGGAAGGTCCATACCAAATTTACTAAGTGTTTGAAAATGGAGCTTATCATTTGAAAGATTTAAATGGTGACATTCATCCCAATCCAATTGATGGCCGATACTTGAAAAGATATCAGCCAAGTTTCTTTGAGATTGTACATAAGGAAGAATCCCAAGGCTAGCATGTAGGCGGCCTTAGGGAATGTAAATAACTAGTTGTTTTCCTTTTCTATTATGTTCATCTTTGGAAAATCTTTTGTAAATATTACAATGAAGAGAAATCAACAGTGGAAGCTTTGCAAGTATGAGAGGAAGCATATGAATTCAAAAGGGCCAACCATAATCGTCTTTCCATATAATACCTTTAGAGGGATTAAAGTTTGTAAAATATATGGGAAGAAAGATATGTTTGTCCCGTTAAGAAAATTTCAAACTCAAAACAATAAAGTTTATAAAGCATTGTCCAGAAATATAATATAAATTCCAAATCATGAATTATTCAAAGGTTGTTCACCATTTCCTTAAAAGTCTGAATAATTTTATCATCCTGGAGTTGTTTGGCCGATAACTGTTAAGTTTCACCATGGATGGAAAACATGTGACCCTTAAGTTCTTCGGTGGAAGCTTTCAATTGTTTTGATTCTTTCAATAACTTTTGTTGCTCAACCAGGTTCTCCTCAAGGGCTTCCCTCAGTTTCTTTTCTCCGGCCTGAAGGACTTGGATATGTCCAACAACTACTAAGAAGGCTTGATGGCTTTCCTTCAACATGTAAATCACCACATCTCTTTGGGCCTCTTTCATTGGAAGGGATTTCTTAACAGCTTTGAATGATTTGAGAGCAGCCACAAGTAAATTCAGTTGAGACTTGAACTGTAAGATGATGATCGTGGAAGCTTCAGAGAAATTGTGATGATTGCCCGCACGGAGGAGAGCCATGGAAAACTCATTCTCAACAACCATGATATCTTCCTTGTCATGTTGCATGAGACCTGATAAGGTAAGCTTTAACTGGGCTATATCTGAATCGGATGGAGGAGGATTGGATGGTGCATTGCTGGAAGAGTGATCACTCCTGCTAAAGTGTTCTCCAAGTCTTAAAAATATGTGGCTATATTAGAAAATCTGTCAATACCAAATGAGGGCATGGAAAAAAAAGAAACCTGGAAGAAAACACAGGAGTTAGATAAAGAAAGTGTGGCAAGTAAAAGAGAGTTATTGGAAGAGTTATCTGATAGTTACCTTGTCCTTAACAATAACTTGTATTTATTGACTTGGAGCTTTGTTCTTTGAAGCAGAGGGAACTTGCATCACTGGATGATCATGAGTTTGGGTGCCTTCCATAGGGGAGGAGTCCTAAAATGAAGTATGAGGGTTCTAGAATAACTTAAAGAATAAAATTACAAGAAGAAAGTAAACAAAATTCTACCTTGGCAGAGTTTTCTTCCTCCTCCATCTGTTTAGCCTTTTCCTTCTTAACTCTCTTGGATGTAACTACATCTTTTCCTTTCTTGTCCTCAAGTTTTTCCTTGGGAGATTCCTCTTTTGTTTCTTCCACTTTTTCTTCATCATCACTTTCAGTCTCTTCAGTACTTCTAGTGTCTTCAATTTTTTCTTCTTCAGCTTTACCTTTCAATTTTTGATCATGGGATGTGCCAATTTCTTTAATACTTTCATGATGTGACTAGGGATTGGGGGTGCTACTCTTGCTTCCTTTGGTGGTGCCAATCTTTTTACTTGGATTGCTTTCTGTGTCATCCTTCTTTTTCTTCTTTAGGGGGGACTCTTGTACTTCCGAGTCACTGGGGACTTCAATTGTAGTGCCAAGAGGGATTTTGGAAGTCCTCTTGCCCAATTGATGTTGGGATTGTCGCTTATCCTGTAATAAAAAAAGGCGGGTTAGAGGAATTGGAAAAATAAAGTAAAGGGTAGTAAAAATGTATGGAGGGAGAGTACCCGGTTCTTGCTGCAATGGCTTCTTTCTCTGCTCTTTGAACAACTACTTCTCTTAAAGCAGCTAGAACTTCTGCAGTAGCTTTCCTTACTATTTCAGCAGGATATTTGGGATCAAGATAAAGTTTGGAAAGATCCATGTTAGCAGCCATTTGGGAAATTGAATCATTTAATTCTTCTGAAAAAAGGATATATATGAAAGAAGCACAAGAAAGGAAACATATATATAAATAAAGAGTAGATGTGTACCACTTTGGGAGGAAGAGTCCTTTTGATCCTGCTTGTATATTTCAGAAGGTGTCTGGGATAATGCCTTTGAAGTAGCCTTCGAGGATGCTTTCTTCAGTTTCTTAGAAGGAAGAACCACAGGTAGGGGGATGTCACCATGGAAGGTGGATGAGACAAATCTGAAAGAATTTACTTGTTGCAATGCCAAAGCTGACCCTTTCATCTTTTTAGTTTTTGTCACATGCTTCCCACCAAAATTCAAAGTTTTGACTTGCATCAGGGTAGGGTGAAAAGAGAGACAAAACAAAATTTTCTTTTAACTGTTGAAATTTTCTACTGACATCTTTGACAACCTTATCATCAGTAAATTTCACTCGACGACAAAAATGATGATTGTATGATTGGAAAGGAGAGAGTGGGATCATTTGTGTCAGGCCAAATTGTCTAGCAAATTGTGTGGGGTTATAAAATTATACACCACATTTGTTATTCTGCGAATTGATGGGGCTGACACCATAATGCAGATCTCTGCAGATGAGAAAGTGAGCTATTAAAGAAGAAAATTCATCGGAAGGTAAATCAGTGTCTTCCTTAGGAGGGAGTAACCATTCAGGAGTTTGTAGGCAGTTGGGAAAAGGGAGGAACTATTCTAGAGTCCTGGTGTGGTAGTTATAATAGAAAAAACAAAAGCATTCGTTAAAATATTGGGCTCTTGGGTTAGAGGAGAGATAACTGAATGTCACTAAAGGATCTGTGGAAGGGATTTTTACTTTTGGGCTCAATTCAGGGAAGTACATTTGGAGCCATACTTGGAGGAGCCACCATAGGCCTCCAGTTCTAGATAAATCAGATAAAACCATCTCATTATAGCTTCTATAGAGATAAGACAAAAGGAAAGAGGTCATGTCGATCTGGGTTCCTTTGGACAAGACAATGACCAAATTAGTTAATTCCTTAGTGACATGAGCGGAAGGTACACATAAGAGATATTTGTTAAGCCATACAATGAGCAGAGCGACATGCTCCCTATCATCAACTAGTTTGTCTGGTTTCTTCCTATAATGTGACATAAATTGGGAATAGGCAAAAATGTATGGCTTGGATCCAGAAGTTTTAGAAGGATAGTCAAAGTCTTCCTCAGGGAGTAAACAATTGGCCTCTAACCTAAAGGGTTTGAGGCCGGTGAGATGACATATATCTTTTATGGTGGGTGCAATCATTCCAAAATTTAAATGAAAAGAGTTTGTGGTAGGACTCTAGAAAAACAGAGAGGCAAAAATTGATGACTTATCTCAAGAGGAGTGATCTTACTCAGATGAATGGCATCGAAGATACCCAAGGTAATAACCCTAATTTGTGCATTTAATTGATTTGGTATTTATGATGTGGGTATGTATGCAATTTAGAATTTGTAATGTGTAATTTAGAAATTTTGGTGTAAATTTTTAATTTTGATATGTGTAATTATATGTGTAGATGTATATATATATATCGGTTAGTGTTAAAGAATTAAAGAATGATATTTTTATATTATTAAAAGTAAGGAAAAAAAAAAGAGTGAATTAATGATGAAAGTGAAAGGAAGGTTGAAAATGAAGTGTAAAGGTGGAGAAATGGGGTAAAGGTGGAGACAAAAGAAATGAGAGAGTGCCACATGTTTTTAAAAGTAAAAAAAATAAAAAACATTATTGGAATTATTAAATGAAAGTCTTCATTTCATACATTTGATACGAAGGCATTTTTCTCTTTAAGTTTTGAGAGAGAATGGAGAGAAATGAGAGAGTTATTGGTGATGATCTTGGAAGGATTTGAACTTGAAGATATTAAATCAAAGCCGGATAATTTAAGGCAAGTTACTACTCTATTCTACCCCTTTGGATTTATAAATCCAAGACCTTTGTGAAATAATATGTATAAATAGATATATATTATTTACACATAGTTAATTTTCTATAAAAATAATTATAGAAGTGTTATCATGTATATAAATGCACATATATATGGATAGATGAATGTTTAATGATTATTATCATATATTTTGTATTATCTTTAAATTATATTTTAATTATAAAATACATCCATAATCATGGAATTTATCATCAAATACTAATTAAGAAGCTTTATTAATATTTAAAATTATTTAAATAAGCTTATTGAATTTTCTAGGAATTTTAAGAATTATTGTGGCAATTTTCGGAAATTATATAAATCTGGAAATCTAGTGTGACTGATTGTATGTTGTTATGGTACACTTGTTTTTCTAATCATATGATTCTATGAACTTTCAATCCAAGCCTTTGATTTAAATATATATGTATGTTGGAATCTAGTGTGGGCGTATATAGTTTACTAGGGTACACTCATTTTACTAACCATAGGATTTGTTGAACCTTTAATCCTTACCCTCGAAATAGAATATGGTGATTGGGTATTATCAAGTGTATGTGTGTACATAGTAACCATACTTTTAACTAATCAGAATCATCCATCTAAATAGGAAGTGATCTGGTGTAGTGACGTGCACCGTAAGCATGTGTAATTCACTGAAATTATAATAAAACCCCTGAATATTGCTATGACTACGGTTATACCCCTAAATATTATTGTAATTACAATTTGACCCCTAATTATATTACGGTTTGAACCCTTACGTTTATACTAATTACAGTATAAACCCTATACTTTATGAAATTTATAGATTAGTCCCCGAACGTTGCTGAAGTTACATTGGTATCCCCGTACTGCACTGTAATTACAGTTTGACTCCCATATCTTTGGTAAAAAGATATTTTGGATCCCTAATTTAAATAAATAATATTATAATTTTGGATCCTATTATATATTAACCTATCATAAAATATGTAACACCCCGTGTTATTTTCTCAATTTTCTAAATTATTTTCGATTTATTTTTTGTTGTGACGTCACATGTTCATGACGTCATGGTTATTCTTGGTATCTCATGTGTAAATTTTTCGCGTTTACGTCTGGATTCGACGCGATGACTTGACGATTGTCTCTTTGATGACTTCGTGGAGTTTCTTTGGTGATTACGGGAGTTGACGGTGACGTCTAGTGTTTCAAACTTAGTGAAACGTTTACGTGGGTTCTTATGCCGACTACGCGGTTTTGTTTAGACGTTTAGCATTTAATGATTCGACTGAGCGGCGATACGTTTTATTTGTTCGACGTTTAAGGATTCCAATGTTTGGTTCATACCCTGGTGTATTTATTTTGGACTATTTTAAGTTATTTGTCATTCCATGGAATTTTGGGATTATTATGTAATTTATGGATAGTATTAGGGTTACTTTTGCAATTTAGTTATATATGTATATACACATGTATATCTGTATCTGTTGAACGAAGGATCCACCGACAGTCTTCACCTCCTTCACGCGTCTCAGCCTCCATTTTTTCCTTCTTTCCAGCAAGCCGACCACCCTCTTTTTCACCATTATTACCGGCGAGAGAAATCGAGAGATAGAGCAGTTGGGGAGAGAGAAGTAAGGTCGTGTAGTCGCAACCTAGGTTGGTGGTCGCCGAGCTGTAGGAACGGCGCCAACTGGGCTGGGCGGCGGCGGCGATGTGCAAGGGAGGTGGCGCGACGGTGGGCGTTGTGAGTTGCAGGTGGTGGCGCGACTAGTGCAGTTGCGTGGTGCGCGATAGAGCCAGTTCGACCAATTCTTTCGGCAACTTCCCGAGCTCTGCTTGAGCTGATTTTCAGAGGGTAGCTTCGTCTCGACGCTAGGTATGACATATTAAAATTTCTTATTTTTTTGTTCAACGGTTTGTCGGGAAATTGATTTAATTTTTTGAATTTTCATTTGGGTTATTTTAGATTTGCCCAAATTGATTAACTTATTGCTAATAGGCTTAGTATATATCTTATAGTTCATCGAGGCAGACGTTTCGATATATTCAAAATTTTATTCGAATGACTTTGGTTGGCGGACTCCATATTCGGGCGCCGACACTATTCACGGCGGGCCATTTTGGGGCTGTTCTGTAAGCATTAATTTAGGTGGGATATTTTCTTAAAATATATCTAACTCTCACACTCTTGGCGTAGGGAGCCGTAGATTTTATTATTTATTTAATTATCGAGCATGTTTTAAATATTTAGGAAATTATAATTTTCCTGATGCGGTGTATTTATATATATATGTGATATCATGCTTATAGACGTGATTTGAGGGCTTTCTAAACCCTAGACATATATATATATATATATATATATTATTTAAATTTTATAATTTTGAGCATGCTTTAAAAGTTTATAAAAATGAATATTTTTCGGTTTTGTGTATTATGTGAATTTAAGCATGTTGAAATTGATCATGTGTATATGTGATTATTTAGTGTTTATTTGTGAGGTTATAAATTTAAAAGCATGCTAGAAGTGAATATATAAATATACACATTATTATGAATGTGTATACATATTTATAAGAAAGAGAAAAATGTGTACTTATAAATATATATGCCTGAAGGGAGTAGAAATGTTTTAGTGGCCTTGAGAAAATGAACGTTGATTATTAAAACTTGAAATTTATATCTCGAACCTAGACGTTAATTTAGGCCCCCTTTACTTGTAAATTTTGATAATTGGGTAAAGCTAAAGCCAGATATTATGAAAGAGATTGTTATAAATTATTGTTCGATTTTATTACAAGCATGTTAAGTGAATTGGAAAGTCCCGATAAGTAACGCATTGATTAATGTGTAAATATACCTGAACTTAAATAGAGAAGTAATGTAATGAAATTAAATACGTGCTTGGTTGCTTTTGTTCTACTCTAGCACTCCTGTGCTTTTGATGATATCTATGTGGAAATATCTTTTAAGTTGAGACATATAGACATTAGAATGCATTTCATGCTAGGAGTGGTGTCGGTCCTAGGCATGGAGTGTATTGGTGTCTAAAGATGAGTTTGGTCTTTCTTTCTCAAATCTTGAGCGTTCTTAAGATGCCTTATTCTTGTATTGACGCCTTAGGGCAAGTTTGGTCTTTATTACCCCGGTTTATCAGTACTCCCTCGAGATATGTTGTTCCTATGGGATCTTATTTTCGTGTCAAGTGGTGTAGGCACTCATGTGATTTGACTTTGCGGCATGTACATGACGGAGCGGTCCTCCACTTGATTACGCGTTTGGAGTAGGTACTCATGTTATTTGCCTTGGGCGTGTGCATGAGGGAGAGGACTTCCATTGATTCTTAAGCGGATGGGGTAGGCGCTCATGTGATTTGCCACTAGTGTGGCCATGAGCGAACGGTCCTCCATCTGGCTCATTTGTTGTCATCTCGCTCACTCGTTGTCATTTGGCTCACTTATTATCTTGACTCATTTATGATATCTTGAGTCACTTGTGATATCCAAATCACTAGTGTTGTCTTGACTTTCATTGTGACGTAGAGTCTGTGTAAGGCTTGTTTCCTCTTGAGACTTGTGGTATTGGTGGTCTAGCCGGGTTACATCTAGTTGAGGGATATTCCTCATACATTGCATCTTAGTGTTGCATTGCTAAATGTTGTTGTGTGTACTTGGGGTTTTGCCTATGAATTTTATATTAAGTTTTTATATTACCTTTGAGCTTGCATTTCATAGTTGGTTATGGATTTATGATTTGTGCTTTATGATCTATTTGACATGGTTATGTATTTCCCGTTTATGCCTTGATATCGTTATTGGTTATAGAGATTTGATTCGTGATTCCTTTGAAACTTAAATGGGTATATGTATTAACGGTCCTATAGGCCATTTTGCATTTGGTGGTATATGAAGCAATGGAGTGGTCAGTATATCATTCTAGTTGAGATAAAGGAGTAGTTAATTTATAAGTTTAACCAAATATGATAGGTTAACACTTTCCATTTCCTTTGGATTAGTATTGTTTCCAACCTTATATTATATTATGCACCCCATCCGTGGTCACTTTGGGTTATCCTATATTTTACGAAATCGTTGAATGTAAATTAAGGTACCCATAGGGGTTTAAGTTATTATTCTCCCGAGTGGACCCTTGTTAATAGATTTGAGGCGGATTGTTGATGGCTTAGGATCGTGTTGGTTTCTCGGTTGCGACATGGTGCCAAAGTTGTTTGTTTATTTACTCTTTCTCTGGAGAGCTAATGGTAGTATTTGAAAGTATGAGGTTGGTGACCTCTGGTGCATCCTTAATGCACGCCTTTTTCATTTCTCCCTTGTCTTAGTCTCAGGTAAGAGACATGATACTGATTTATGCACACGTAGTGCGATTCGTAGTACTTTGGGTGGGTTCGGAGATGTTGGAACTAAATAGATTTGACCGGGTCCTAAACTTTTTCTTAAAAACTTGTTGAATCCTTCGGGGTTCAACATTTTTCTTTAAAAACTTGAGGGTCTCGACATCCGTTTGGGACTAACTGACTCCGGTACCCCTTTAGTGTGCTTCGATAGGCGGTGTAAATTGGAGATTATGTTTTAACGGTCTAATCTGATTCAGTGGTAGAGTTTTCCACTTGTGTTACATTCGAGATTTAGATTGTGGCTGTGTGTCCAAGCCATATGATTACTAGTTAGTTTTATAAGCTCTCTTTACTATAGGAGACCTTGGAGAAAAGATCCTTTAGGTGAACGGATTCTTTCACTAGTTATTGTGGATAAAAGGACATGATTGAGGTTAGAAATTACGAGAGTGAGACTCTATAGGAACGATTCGATAGCAGTGCTGTGTAGGAGTTGTGATTTAGTTGTGGGAGTGATTATGATTATTTCATTCTGGTAGTCCTAAAGAATGACCTATTTACCTCCGAGGAACTTTGAGTGGCATGCTCGGTGGACGGTGTGATAGATTGTTAGTTCTTATAGTGTTTCTAGACGAGAGTGCGTATTAGATTATATGTGTATGCCTATGCGGGTATGATTAGTTATCTACGGGATTTTTCATGTGTACATAATTATATATATATATATATATATATGTTGTTTTGACATGTTGATATAGGTGGGTGATATTTCTATTGCTCTAGGTTCTCTTATGATTCTTGATATAATTTGGATTATTTGTGGGGTTGTTTTAGGGTCTTGGATTGGCGTGGGTACCAGGTGAGACAGTTGACTAACCTAGAATAAATGCATGCACACGGGATGGTTAGAGGTCCCTGATGGCTAGGGATGTGTTTGTTAGGGATATTTGGTGAGCCGTGGTTTTTACTCACCCCCACACAGATTGCAGGTTTGCAGGTGGATGCATCACGACGTGTTCAGCGGCTTTGGTACGGGTGAATTGGGACGTTTTTAATTAGTTTTGTTCTTTTTGTCCGTAATTATTTTTGTGTATTCTTATTTCTATTTGGCGCCAGTCTGTTGGCATATTCCCTTTTGTTGTATATTTGATTTCGGGTATTTGTTGATCCGGGGTGCCATTATACCTTTTCGGCATTGCCATGTGGCTTTCTTTATAATTTCATTTAAGCATTTGGGGCTCTATCGATTTTAGAAGGGTTGTGTAGAGATAACGGTGTTCTTTTCCACTACCTCGGCCCTAGTAGGTTTCTGGAATGTTGGGCTACATGCCATTGATTCTATTTCTGTTGTTATGGGCAAGTTATTCTATGGTGTTGCTTTTGGGTTGCCTGAATGTTCCATTTACAAGCGGAACTCTGCCGGATTTTTGTTAGAATTAATTACTGAGTTTCTATCACTCAGGTGGCATGGAATACCTTATTTTCATTCTTATTCTATGTATGTCGTTGTTGTTATTGATTCTAGTGGTCATTTTCAATGATGTCATACCTCGGTATTCACTGATTCTCCGAATTGGAGTCTCAGGAATAACGGGGCATGACAAAATATGTGATGGTTAAAATAGTGTTAAATATATTCATTAGAATTATTTATCAATTATTATGTTATGGAAGTTGGTATATGTTGATTATTGGATATAATGGTTTAATATGTTATTATAAATCATTAATTATGATTATGTACATATGTGAAACATGGGGTGCGCAGTGATGTATGGGATGTTTACTTTTATTATGCTAATAATCATATATGTATGAAGTGAGGTATAGAATACTCACTTATTATATGTTCAGTGATGCATATGATGCACTTTTAAATCATAATATTTAATTTAAATAATTATGGAATGATGACTCCTAAGGAACCACAAGGAGATTGACTAATAAACGCAGTCTCATGAGTACCACGGGACATGATTGAGTTGTCACGGCATGGTTGAATTGTCGGGTACGTGGTTAAAGTATAATTGATAAATTCGTAAATCTTATTATTTAATTAAATAATTTTGGTTGAAGTTTTTAAAGGAACTATAGGGATGCTAACTATTAATGCAGTCTCCTGAGTACCACGGGACATAATTAAGTTGTCACGACATGATTAAATTATCGGGTACGTGGTTAAAGTATGGTTTTGGAAGAGTTATCTATTGGCATAAAGAAATGATAATGAATATTAATAGATTCATTTATATGTTATTGATGATGCATAAGATGCATTGGTTATTTATTTTAAAGGTATAATTATATATCTTTTATTCGATTATGGGATACATATTATAAAATATGTAATGCATTAGTTATGTATTTTAAAAATGTATAATTATATTTATTTTATTTGATTATGTGATACATATTATAAAATATGATATGTATAGGAGACATTCATAATTTATTCTAAAAATGTAAATTTATATATCTCTTATTCGATTATGAAAAGAAAAAAGAATGTTCTAAAGGTTTTATGGAAAGTGAAAGATAAATCTTATTACATAGGGTTTATCTATCCATATTGTTTCGTTCAGAGATGTTGCTTTTATCGGTCCTCTGTTGGGTTTGTAGTAGTAGTGGACTTGCTCATGGGTTTAACCCACCTTGTTGTTGATATTTTAGGTCTGGGACAGTTTCAGCCACCAGGTTAAGGATTTGAGTCGTCTCACGTTGTTCGTGATTGTCTACTCCATTCCTACTTTCTACGTACAGTGTATATTAGTATACAGCTATTGTAACTTAGGCACGTTTATTAAAAATGTATTTTTATTTAGGGGTCTTTCTTTAACAGGATTCTCAAGTTGTATTTTAAAATCTTTTCTAAGATTTGACGTTAGTGTTGCTTCTGCTATGATTTTTATTTTGCAAAATTTCTATTGTATTATGTGTTTTTGTATATCAATTGTATGATGCTTCCCAATGTTCATGTGTGAGCCTAGCCAACTCATGTGCCAAAATTGGGGGTATTACACCCAAAGTCTTCCAGAGCTCACCCTTAACCCGGGACACCCTATCCGCCCACTCAGACCAACCCTCTATTACGGTGGGCCAAGCTTCAAAATAGAATTGGGTAAGATCTCAATTGGCTTCTAGAGGAATTTTTCTCATATAGAGAAGTTGCTTCTCGGCCATCGGATAACATTGATTGAGTGAAGAAAGAGGAACTTCAACAAAGGTAGGACCTAGGGCTTTCTGTTGATAAGGGGCAAAAATGAAGGTGGCTTGAGAAATTATGGCTTGGGAATCATTCACAATCGCTTCAACTTTGCGTGCCATAGTAGTGGAAGAAATGGAAGGAGAAATCAGGTCACAATCAGGGTTGGTTTTCCTAATATTTGGGGCTATGTTTAGGTTTTGAGAGGAAGAATATAGAGTCTAGGGCTCGGAAAATTTAGGGATGATTGAAGAAATGAAGGGGTGTAAGGCGTGTATATATATGTGTATATATTTTCAGAGGTATATATATATATGTATACACTTATATGGGCGTATATGGCGATTTTAAATTTAAACTGAAAAAGATGAGAAGGTAGATAGGTTAGAGTTTTTCAAACTGATTGGAGAGATAAGGGTTTAATGAGTTTTAAGTTCCAAAAGGAGATTGGGAGCTACGAAAACATAGCTGTTACGATTACTTTCAAACTAGTCAATGCCAAATGGCACGAAGCAAATGCTCGACGAAATAGTGGTGGACATGTGGATGGACGAAAACAGGAATGCATCAGAATATAAAGAATATATATATGAAGAGATGGGAATAGTTTGGATGGATAGAACAAAGTATAAATTTCAAAGTTTCCGAAGCCTTGTTTGGAAGAGTCCACAAGACTAAGGAAACTTGGGGGGCAAATGTTGATACTCAAAAATTACATATCATGTGGCAAATGAGAGAGCAAGTCACGTGGCGCAAGGGGAAGAAGGCACATGCATTAAAAATGTTACGAATTGGGCCTGGGCTAGCAGAACAGTGATAGTAATAATAAACTGGAAGAGTTGGGTTTTGGTTGAAGTAGGAAGCTAAATTATATGAATTGGGCCTTAACTATAGGAATCAAAAACACAATAGGCCCGGTTTCTATTCGTACCAGGTCCAAACACGAAGCCTTATGCACGACTCCATTACGGAAAGGGTCCTAGCCATGGAAGGAGCTTTGGAAATAATGGGAAACGTAGGGCAAGGTTATGCGCAAGTTAGAGACACGTGGAGGGGGTTTACACAAAAGAAGGGACAAGTGGCAAATTCTTAGGAAGTTGTTGTATAACGGTTATTACATTTAAATTGCGGATTGTATAAGTAGAACACTTAGCTTAATTTTGACTCTCTCCAGCAACATCACAAAAATACACATTACATTGCAATTTCCTTACAGATTGTAAATTTCATTCAAAGTATTTCAATTCAAGTAAAAGTCATTTCAATTCATTTACTTGTTTGCAATTTCATTCCCTGTTAATTCCTTTCATTGCAATTCAATTTCAGTATTAATTCAATTCAGTTTCTTAGATTTATTCCTTTACAACTTCAACATTAAAGTCCTTTTGACTAAGACAAAAAGAACCAAAACAATCGCTTAATTTCTTTAACTATCTTCCAATGGAATAGTCTCCAGTTCCTTAGGAAATTCAACTTGAATCTGGTACGCCCATACTTAATATAATTTGGAGAAGATTTGTGTAAACAGACATACTTGATATTATTAGGATCTCTAATAATAGAGCCATCATGCATGGTCATAAACTGAATCCTATTCATAACTCTAATCTGCTTAGCTAACTTATGGAAATAGACAGTTTTTTGGTCTCCTAGCTTGAGCCACTACACTCTAGACTACTGTATGACACTACATACTTCAGCTTTGGCAAGGTGGAAAAAATTCATAAGAGCTTCATTGCTAAGCCCTTTGAGGTGTTCATTGAGAGGATCAACATCAACCATCAACTAGATCTTTTGAACTTCTCTTCTAGCTTCAGCCACTTGGTTCGGAAGATTGTGAAATTGATTTTTCTTCAGAAGCTTAAGGCCCTCCTTCACTAACTTGAGTCTTTTCATAATGGAAAATATTCTAGTACCTTTAACATGGCAATTCCATTTAGACTACACCAAGGGGAGAAACCCTTCAATGTTAATAAAAAAGTTGTTAAACCTAAAAGATTTTTTAACTCTATCAACATCCACCAAAGGCTTGAGAAAAATAAAAGAGTGATCAGAAAGGACTTGAGCCCCAAAGGTCACTTCATAGAGAGGGCTAGTTTCGATCCAAACATCATTGGCAAGACATATATCAATCTTGTTAAGCACATGCCCATTATTCCAAATAAATTTCATCCGAGAGTACTTTAGATCAATGAGGCCAACAAGATCAAGCAGTTGAGGACACTCCTTCATAATGGGAGTCCATCTATCAGCCCCCAACTTTTTCTGACCTATATCTAATAGTATTCAGGTCCCCCAACACACCAGTTCTTCAGCCCATATACTAGCTTTAGAAACACGATCATGTCATAAGGTTCTTCTACAATAATTATTGTTATCCCCGTAGACAAAACTGATGATGGAACAAAAAGGTCTTAGCTTAGCAGAAATATAATAGTCGATATCCTAATCACTAGCATCCTTCAAAACAACATCCCATTCAGCAGGATTCCAACACATCTATATCCTACCTAGATTAGTAAATTGATAATTTTCAAAAAACTTCCATACATCCTGGGCAAACAGAATTGATAATTTTGGGCATGTTAATTATTTGAACTCTAGTTTCAGTGAAAGCCATCATAGTAATGTTATAAGATTTAATCATTACCTTACATTCCCTTTAAGTAACAAGCCCATTCAACCCCTAACATTCCACGAACAAATCATAAAGAAGGTGGAGATTCCCCATTACCTTTGGGGTAGATGCAATTTTCCTCCCTTTTCTGGTTTTTGCAGGTTTATGAGCATGAGACTCAGCATCATCATTCCCAAAAAGGAGGAGAATAGAAATAGCCATTGCATTAGAAGGACTTGGAATCTTGGTATCTTCCATATGAGGACATCCATCAATTTGAATGTCTTGATCCTCCATTTATTCCAAGCTTTCCAAGCACCCAAATTTGTTAGGAGAGAGCACTCTTTCCTCCTCCACAAGGATTACACTGGTGATCGATAGCCTCCTAGCCCTGAGCTTCTGGTTCAGTGATCACAACATGAGGAGATACAACATTGGTTTCTTCTTTACTAGTTTCAGTGGTCTTAGTAGCCTCCTTGCCTTTTTTGTTAACCTTGACCCACACCTGTTTAGTTTGAGTTTGAGCCTCTATGGCCTGTTTGGATTCCTTAAGGCCGAGCACACTGTACTTATTATTGCTATGTCCAAAAATTCTGCAATGGGAGCACTTGGATGGCTTCCATTGTTAATCAAAATGGATGGTGACAAGGTCACCTTCAGAATTTTCCACTTCAATCTATTGCCTCAACTCAGTATCCACATCAATCTTAACACATACTCTAGCAAAACTAAATCTTCTATTCTCCTTGATTAGAACATCTGCGTAAAAAGGGTGTCCTATCAAACTAGCAACATTTTTTTTGATAAATAACTAGCAACATTACTTAACCCTTCATCATTCCAAAACTCAAGGGGCACGTATGAGAATTTAACCCACAAAGGCATACTTTTGATATCATTCTTGACTATCGACATGCCTCTTTTCCACTTTTGCAGCACCATAAGCTGATTTACAAAATGCCATAGCCCTCATTCAATAATGGCATCCCTACCTTGAACAGTGTCAAATTTGAAGAAGAAAAATCCCCTCTCCATACCATAGACCCCTACTAAGCCATCCTTGGTCCACATTCTCTTAGTAATGCTCTCAACAGTGAGAAAAAGGAGTTTTCGGTCCAAAAAATAACCTACAAGCGTGTTTTTCCACGCTATACTTCCCTTTAAAACAACCTCTTTTGGTGGGGAAACAATACCAGGTTTGCTAGGGTCTGGAGGGGTGATAAGTGTCAAATATTAGACACTTTGATCCCTTAACTCACTATTGTTACGTTATTTCATTCCATTATTTAGTATTTTTATGTTGTTTACGTGTTAAAGCATGTTTCAGGAGCTTAATGAAAAAATGGAGCTAACTTTGGTGAATTAACTGAAGTGCAGGTTCTTTCTATTCAAAGAGGAGAGTCAAAACGACATTTTCAATAGCCATCATCTTCAGCAAAAAGTATCGTGGGTTCAAGGCGGTCATTTTGGTGCATGAATAGAGAAAAGTGGTTTTTCATAAAATACTTACGCTTGTGCCTACGTTTTCAATTTCAAAAAGTGGCTGGAAAACACATTTTTATGCTTGGAGGTAAGCTTGGACCTACGCTTGAAGCATAGGTCAGCTACACTTGAAATGTATCTGAGGCAAGATTTATAGTTTTTTGATGGTTTCTGTTTATTCTACCCCCGATTCGATGTGAAGACGTGCCTATGACTCCAGACCTCTATATACATATATACACACCTATATATATCAAAAGTTAGGGTTTGCATGAAGTGAGGAGTGAAAAGACTGAAAAGGGCCTCTTTATACCATTGCCTATATATACACGATCATATATCAGAGAAAAGAGGTTCGGGAGACGTTCATTAGAGGTCATTGAGAGGTTGGCTGGTTCATGCGTAGAGTTTTCTCATGTTCAGACTTGTTGTTGAAAGCCATATTCAAACCTAGAGATCCGGAGAAGAAGACAATGGAGATTATTTCTACATCACCAATGCAGTCACCTTCCACCATGGCCAACTAACTCGGTATCTAGGGTTTTCTAGCAAAACCCTAGCCAAGTAATGTAGTTTTTTCATTATTTTCAATTATAACAAGAGGAAACTATTGACCATACTATGATGATTGTAGTAGTTAAGAGACCATACTGAATTGTAATATAAAATTATATGTTTGTTCTAAATTCTTGTCACAGATGGAATGAATGTATTATTTTGTACAGCTATGATTATTCACTATGGGATGGAACTCAGATGCTTAATTATGATTTTCTACACAATGGTGGTAATGAAATTTGAGACCCTAGGTTGACACAGGTCGTGCCTTGGCAATTTAATATAGACATGCTTTAGTTTATTTTCGTGCATTAGGAGTAGATTAGAGTAATATAATTGACATGTACTAGTTAGGTCAGTCATGAGACGGGTTGTCGCAATTCGGTTGATGGTACTTCTTTTTGGGGTCGTATTTAGTTATTTGCGGTACGACCTGATTCACAGTTATGGATCACTCTCTTACAGTTGATACAATGAGGAACTATATTATGCGGTTAGTGGTGGAGCGATGAAAACCCTAGTTTTCTCTCTCATTTGAATCACAACCAATTTAATTTGCTTTCTAGATAATTTTAGTTAAAATAGATAATTTGGTCTTTGACCATCCAAATAAACCATTTTCAGAAAATATAATTAAGTGTTTTTGAATTGCTAAAGTGAACCATCTTAGTCCCTGTGGGATCGATATCCCTTACTCAAGCCATTTATTATTCTATAATTGATACGTGTACTTGTGTAAGGTAAAACTTAGGATCGTTAAGGTGTCATTTTTAACAACATATTTTATACACACCTAACGTGCGTCAGGGGGTATTATTTAAGCTTCATTAGACCCTTAGAGGGGCCATTTCAAAGAAGGCTAGCCCAAGAAACTTTACCTCCATTACTACTATTAGTCACTGGATTTGTAGTAGTTCCAGTACCTTCAGGAGAGAGATGGTCAACATTCGAACAGGCTGGGGTAACATGGACCCAGTGGCTCAGACCCTACAATCCCATCATTTGGCAGGGCCAGCTTATCTTGAGCAGGATAAGTGGTGAATTTTTCCTATTGACTAGGCTTTTATGGATGCATGTACCTTTAACAGTGGTCACACTTTGACTAATGGGTAAAACACTGGAAACTCTAGTCTCATTTTCCACACACGCCACTTCATCAGAAAAACTCCGGCAACCATGACCACCATCACTAGGTTAAAAAACCTCCCTACCACCATAAGATCCACCACACTTTCTACCTCTCGAGTGGGTAGACCCACCTATAGAATCATCACTTGCCAAAGCTTTTCCTTTGCCTTTTGTAACCATAGCCAAACCAAGAAATAAGAGAACTGAGACAGAACTTTGAAGAAAATGAAGAAGAAGAAGAAGAAAACCCTAGAGAGAGAATCTCCTCATTCTCTCTAACCCATTTCACTTCCTTCTTTCATAATTACTATTACTTTTTCTTGAGTTTATATTTTATAACAAACACCTCATTCAGGATAACATTATGCTATTTTTCAGTGATAAAATTACTAAAATATCCTCACTTATTTCTAATTAAATACATTTATACCCACGCAAAAGCCACATGCATATAAAGGTAATTTCTTATTTGGGTGGTTGAATAGGAGCGTCGATCACTTCAAGGGGAGGAAACTGTATTTTTCAAAGGACAGTGCGCAGACATAATTTGCCTAATTTTGAGAAAAGATGTAACACCCTGTTTCATTTTTCCTTTTTTCTGAATTATTCCCGATTTATTTTCGGTGATGGCGTCACTTGTTCATGACGTCATGGTTACTCAGTGTATTTTACGAGTAAATTTTTCGCGTTTACGTCTACACTCGACAGGACGACGTTGCGATCTCTCTTCATGGACTTCTGTGGTTATTACGTGACTTGACGTGACGGTAGTGTTTCGGACCTAGTTAATCGTTGACGTGAGTTCTGGATTCGATGACGCGACTCTGCAACTGTCTCTTCGGTGACTTCGTGGGGTTTCTTTCGTGGTTACGTTTCTTGAACTGATGTTTTGTATTTCGGACGTGGCTAGAGGTTTACATGGGCCTTAGTGCTGATTATATGGATTCGTTTAGACGCTCGACGTTTAGTACTTCGACTGGAAGACGACACGTTTAGTTGACCGACGTTTAGGGCTTCGACTCAGTGATTCGAGTTCGGTAGTTAGTGCTTTAGGGGTTCGACGTTTTGTTTCCCCTGGTTATGGGGTTAGTACGTGCCTTGTTTAGCTGACGTGCTTAGGAGTATTGATAGTCCTTTCGCTCGTTTTGTTTATGTTAGTAGATACGTGCTTTGTTTGTTGATGTTCGGTGTATTGATGTGGCATTAGGTGCCTTAGTTGTTTGACTTACGTGTTTACGTGTATTTGTATTACCTTGTTCATTTTTCGTGCTTGTATGTATGTGATACGTGTTAGTGGATTAATTTGGGTTGAAGTGGTTTTATTTGATTACTGTTCGAATAAGTTACGTGCTTTAGTTATTTGGATTAGTGACGACTCCGATGATTCGATAGTTGAGTCTCGTACTGAAATATTTAATTTGACTGTTATTATTGATTAACTATCCGTAAAGTTTATGGGGAGCGCATGATATAAACCGCTAGGCGATTAGTGATTTAATTTGGTTTATATAAATATTCATATCCGAGTTTGTAACCGAGTTAATTATTCCGGATTGTATTAGTTATTCGGAGTCCGATGGGGCTTTCGGTGATTTAATTGGTTGAAGAGTTTCGTACCCGGAGTACTTATTTAAGCTCGTATTATTTATTTGGAGTCCAGTGAATTTTTATGATCCACGTGGTATTATTTGGGAGTTCTCGGTATATTTTTGGGGTTTATTGTACACGTATATACTATAATTAAAATTATATATATATATGTGTGAGTATTTATTGGGAATATATATATATATATATGGAGGACACATGTGTTGGGATTATACTGTAAATTGGGAAAACATGAGTCACTAGTACAATTATGGAGAATTGAAGGGTTGGTTTTGCAATTTACAAATATATAGATATATCACGTGTGTGTGGCTGAGGAGACTAGAACTTTCTGGTTCATTCTCCTTACAGTATTAAACCCCCTCATTCTCTCTTCTTCTCCATCAAACCGTCTCTGCTACCCACTTTCTCTCCCTGTATCATCAGCAACAGAAATTGCACCCCCTCACTACTGATCTGCTCTAGAAAGGAAGAGAGAGAAACATTGAGAGAGAATGATTAAGAGAGAAATAGAGAGGAGGTGCTGGCGACCTGGTTGGAAGTTGGGGGTCGCCGGACATGGCGATCCAGGTGGTGACGCCGAGTCTGGGTGGCCGGACTGGCGGTGCAGTCGTGGGCAGGGAGGTCGCGCACCAGGCACGACCTGGTTCGAAGATGGGGTCGCCGGACGTGGCGACCCAGGTGCGGGTTAGCTCGCCGGAGTAACGGCGAGTTGGAGGCAGAAGCGGCGTGCAGCAGCAAGCTCGCCGGAGCTGGTAGTGACGGCCAGCAGTGGAGCAGCTCATTGGTAGTGACGATGAACAGTAGCGAGTCGGACTGAGTCGGGCTGACTCAGTGGCGAGTTGGGTTGTGTTTGGGCTGATTTTCGGAGGATAGCTCGGCCTCGGTACCGTGTACGATATATCCAAAATTGATGCGAAACCGTTGAGCGGTTTGCCGGGAATTTCAGAATTTCGGTATGAATTTCAGTTTCGTTTTCTGTAGATTTGTCCCGAATTAATTATCGATTACTAATGAATTTTAATTAAATTAAATAGGGCGATACGGCTGTCGTTTCGACATATTAAAAATAATTTTTCGAACGATTTTGGGCGGCGAGTACTATTCACGACCGGTACTGTTCGCGGCGGGACTGTCTGTAAGCGTTTAAATTAGGTGGGGGAAATTTTATATATATTTTTATATATATATATGTTTATCTAGCACTCACTAATAGTACGTAGAAAATGCTAAGTTACCCCGTTGTATGTTTACGAATAATAAAAACATGTAATTAAATTCCTAAGTGATAAAGGGAATTTAAGGATTTTATAAAATTTACAAAATACCCATATCCGAATAAATGAGGTCGGAAATAGAAATTCCTTGGGGAAGCAAATAAATTAATTCCGTGGATATTTTTAAGAATTAAATCCTACTTAATTAGGATTAAAATAGGTGGTTTAGTACCCCTGGACTTAAAGTAAGATTGTGTAGAACTATGTGATTGAAATTGAGATACAGTATGGGCATAGTGGATATTGAGGGACGTAGGGTCGGTTAATAAATATTTCCTCTATTATTTATATTTTATTGAAATTAAAAATATGTTAGGGGATTTACGAGAACGTGGAACGTTGAAACTTAGACACGGGTCTAGTTTCCTTTTATTTGTATTTCTCGTAAATTATAAAGAAATTAAATTGTGAATTAAATTGTTTAATTTTCCCTGAGGTGGGCTTTATTAGCCGATGATTATTGGGACTTAAATTAAAAGCATGCTGGAATATAAATTCTATAAAGATGGGGTAATCGAGGACCCGAGTATTTTTGTGGAAAAATGGAAATTTAATTATTTTGTGATTTAAATTGTGAAACATGATTGATATGAGATTGATTGGCTTTGATGCCGTGTTATGGAGCATATTTAATTCATATGGAAGCATTTTACATTTATATGGCACCATGTTATATATATTGTTTCGGTGCATGTTGCATGCCTCATTTATATCACGTGCATGTCTGGATCATTTGAAATGTCACAACAACTGGTCAGGGGTGGTCTAGCACCAGGGAGCTAGTAACTCTCAACTCTCTAGACATTTGGGGGTGAGGGCTTAGGCCTCACTTGCCGGTTTTCCGCGCGGTCGTGGTATCCGTACTTTCTTGGGCGACGCCCACCTTTCATGTTGTGGGTTTGTTGCCCCAGCAGTGAACGGTTTGGGATTCTTGGATATTAGTGGCTAGGGCTGCATTGGAGTTGCATTGTCATGGCATTTACATCCATATTGGATATTGATTGGATATGTGCTTGCCTGTTATTATTGATTTTCGATATTGAGTATGTGATGTTTGAGTTGAAATTAAATATCTGTATTATTCTCTTTGGCGCTAAGGCGCGGTGGTTGTAATTAATATTTTAACTGTGGTTAAATTATAAGGATTATTTAAAGATTTAAAATTGTAAAGAAAGAAAAAAAGTTCGACGATAATAAAAGCCTGGATTAGTGGAGCCACGATTGGCATGTGTTCCAGGTGGTTACGTGGATATATATATATATGAAAAGGTTTTGATAATTAATTGTTTTCCCCTTGAGTTGGAGTTGAGTTAAGTTGGCTAATCGTATATTGAGACTTGGTTGTGGTTGTGCCTTTGGCCACATAGGCCTTTGTGATTTGTGATTAGTGTTATCACTGGATGACTATTAGACCACTACGGTAGTGGGGAGAGTTGTTCAGGTTAAAGGTCGGGTAAGATTCGTAGTCTGACCTTGTTTCTCTTGGCTTGTGTATTTTGAGCTTGTCGCTCACCCTTCCACTTTAAAAGTGTTTCGAGTAGTAAATGGTTTTTAGTCGTGTGCCTTGAAAATCTCCTTTCCTATATGTTCTGGTAAAGTTAGTGAACTCTGGACATGGTTTGTCTCGTTCTTGAGACTCGAGGTCAGTTCTGAGATCTAGATATGTTTTTAGAGATTGATTGTTTCAGATTCCTCCTAGTTGTTCCGAGGAACACTTGAATCCTAGTGTTGGTTTGGTAACCTTTGAGGATTTGTTTATAAGTTCCTATATTAAGTTGAAGGTCTTAGAACCTGTTTCGAAATGAGTTTGAATGTGACTTTGAGGTGATATTGAGAAGTGAGATTAAGTTAAGCGCACATAGTGCGATTCCTAGTGTTTGGTTGGGTTAGGAGGCATTGGAACCAAATATGATTTGACCGGGCCCTAACTTTTTCTTAAAAACCGGTTGAATCCTTCGGGGTTCAACATTTTTCTTTAAAAACACGAGGGCCATGGCATCTGTTTGGGACTAAATGACTCCAGTAACCCTTTCTTGCGCCTCGATAGGCGGTATGAGTTAGAGGTGACCTTGTTGATCTGTACTTTTTTTTTTGTGCCTCGATAGGCAGTGTGAGTTAGAGATAGTTCGGTTGATTACCGAATCCAGTGTGGTGATAATATATTTCCTTGTATATTTCTTTGGGGTGAATGGATTACTTCACGAATTATTGTAAACAGAAATGACTGTATTGAGGATACCATTGGACTGTATTGAGGATAGAAATTGTGAGAGTGAGACTCTCCAGGTATGATTTGATAGATGTGATGTGTAAGAGTTATAAATTAATTGTGGACATGATTATGGTTTTTCTCTTCTAGTAGTCTTAGTGAGGGATCTTACCTCCTAGAAATCTTGAGTGGCGTGCTCGGTGCACGGTATAATAGATAGTTAGTTCTGGTTGTATCCCTAGACGAGAGTGTGTATTCGACTAGGTGCCTTTATACACCAGGTGTTAGGATTAGCTGTTTACGGGACTTTGTGTTATGTATATATGTGTATATATATATGTTGATTCGACATGCGTATATACGAATGGTAGATATATCTTATGAGTTGTGCTGTTTTACGACTTCTGAGTAGTTTCGAGATTAGTTGTGAGGTTATTGTTGGGTGTCTTGGATTGGCGGGGGTGCCATGGTAGACGATAGCTTGACCTAGGATAGATGCATGCACACGGGATGGTTAACATTTTCTAGACGGCTATGAGTGTGATGTTTTGATATTATGGTGAGCGCGTGGTTTTTTGCTCACCCCCCACACACAACATTTTCAGGTTTGCAGGTGGAAGCAGCACGGCGCGTACGGCGGCGATGGTACGGGGGATTTGGGACGGTAGATTCATTCCTCCTTCCGTAATCATATTTATTATTCTTTTATTCTCTTGGGAGCCAGGTTGTTGGCAAATTCCCTTATGTTGTATTTTCAGTTCATGTATTTATTATTTTGGGGTGCCATTGTATTTGTTCGTCACTACCATTTAATTTTATGTATTCTTATTTGAGCTTGGTGGCTCAGTCAGTACTTGTTATCTTTTCGGCATCGCCATATGTTTTTCTTTCTATTTTCATTTGAGCATTTGAGGCTCTATTGATTTTAGAGGGGTCTGGAGAGGTGTTGGTGTTCTTTTTCACTACCTCGGCCCTACTAGGTTTCTAGAATGTTGGGCTACGTGCCACTGTTTCTATTCTTGTTATTCTGGGCAGGTTGTGCTATTGTGTTGAATTTGAGTGATCCGGATGTTCCAATTACAAACGGAACTCTGCCGGATTTTCGTTAGAATTCTTTATTGAGTTTCTTTCACTCAGGTGACATGGAATACTTCATTTTCATTCCTATTCCGTGTATTTCGATGTTATTGTTGATTTCGGTTGTCATTTTCTATGACGTCACACCTCGGGATTCGCTGATTTTCCAGATTGGAGTCTCAAGAATAACGGGGCGTGACAAAAGATAACTGTAATTTTTCCTTAATTATAAAGGCATCGTGTTATCTTTAAGGGATAAATTCATTTACACTTCTAGAGGTTTGCTTTATCTTCAATTAGACCTCCTGAGGTCTGCAAAAAATTAGTGAGACCCATTACGTTTCTTGACACACATCATTTACACAACCTAAAGTCACTTTCATGTCAAATCAGGTATGACTTCATTATGAATTTCTTTTATAATACCTGAACTACCCCTAAATATTGAGATAGCCTATCACAACTCTACTGTTTGGAAACAAAGACTCAATTGCTTTACTTTAATTTATCAGTATCACCCTTTAAGAACATGGTCAGGTAGTGTTAACATTCATTGTATTATGACCTCTAAAGTTGGTTGGTCACCTAATTATGAATCTCCTAATTATGTTATAATTTTTTTTTTTAATGAGATTCAAAAAGTAAGAGTTGTAATATTTTGCTTACAAAAGTTGTGACAACAACAAATATTTAATAAATACTTCAATTTCAAATACAGTATGGAAACTTACCTAATATAAATAGATTTGTTTTTAAAAAGTAGCTTTGTTATTTATAATTTGTATGATAATTGATACATTTTGGAAACTTTGAGAAGAGATGGTGAGATTTTGTAATTATTGTTTTGATTACAAAATAAGATTAACATTTTAAAATATAAAATGAATTGATTAGAGATTTAAAATTTATATTTTTTAAACAAAACAAAATGAACATTTGGTTTTAAATTTTATATTAGGCGTTTACTATATGGTTATTCGGATAACGAAAAAAAAAGTAATCTTAAATATACATAATATATTTTTTTTTCTATTTTTAATTCACTTATGTCATATTTATATTCCTTTTCGTTTAAAAAGAAAACATAAATGGGAAAGGATCGTGTTATATTATTCATCGGCCCACTTAATTCTACAAAAATATATAAATATTTTTTTTCTTTTATACTTTATTAACTACTAAATATATATATTTTTACTACTTGAATGCTTTTGTTTCTTTTATGATTAATTTACTCTTTTCACAAAAATACATAAACATAAATGAGTTTGAAGTGTTTGGCTTCAGGGTTGAGCTATCCTGGGATTAATGCCATTAAAGTTTGTTTGGTTTAAGGGCATTTAAGACATTTTACTAAATGTTGACTGACAAAAGCTGACAAGGAGTTTGAATAAATTTTTGTAAACTTTAGGGAATCTGATTAAAGATAAAGCAAACCTCAAGGAGTGTAACCGAAGTTAACCCTTTCTTCAACTTGTTTTCAAATCTCAAAAGCACACTCCAATATATATATAACTTCTACTTCTCTTTTTCTTATGTGTAAAGGCAGAAGCAAAAACTCTGGCAAACAGAATTGTGTTTTTGTCTTTATATAATAAATTATTTCACTCGAGACTAAAAAAAACTGTGTAATTTCTTTCTTCAAATTTCATACTATATTTCTGGTGGGATCATCTCTTTAGCTTCTCTATCTTTTATTTCTCTTTATGTATTTATTTTACTTTTAGATTTAGATAAAAAATAAAAATTTTGGTAAAAGAATTAAAGGAATAAATTCCCCAGATTCACCTCCCTTTAGGTTTTCAAAATCACTAGTAATAATCCACCAGATAAGGGAAATAAAAAGTTACAAGTTACTGAGGTGTTAACATTTTTTATATAAATATTACAAAGATTGATGTAATGCATGTGTAGATTAGAAGCTTTCATTATTTTACTAATGAATCAAGGGAAATTAAAAAAATTAAAACTTACTAGAGTACTATAAGATTGGTGATAAAAATATAATTATACATAATACCAATTGAAAATATAGATTAGTGTGTTTATACTGAAAAATATTAATTTGGAGGTAATTTAATTAGTGTTAATTAAGTAAATTAATATATATATATATATATATATATATATATATACATATATTCAAAAAGCCTCACACTTTTAAAAGTATTATTACATAGATAGAATTTAAGCATGGAATTAAAAGAAAATTGAATTTGGGTGTCTTCCTATTGAAAATAAATATATTGAAAGCTTATACTTTAACATATATACTTTTATTGCATTTTAATAATAGTTAATTGAATATAGTTTTTGATTTAATAATAAATACACTTTATTTATTATGATTTTTTGTTTCTTTAAGAGAATAAATATATAAAAATATTATAAAAAGTCCTACACTTTTATAATCCCTCACCCCACCCAACATATTGCAACTCACGTGAACCAATATGTTTTCTACTTAAGGGAGGGGGAGCGAGAGAGAATGGAGTGTTCATTTAGGTGTATATACCCAATCTGATTGGTTGTTTCTTTTTCGTTTTTCTTGAAATTTATTATAAGATAAAAACATTAATATCCATTACATGTGAATTTTACGTGTGAATTTTATTATACTCAAAATTTTAGAAACTGGTCGCATTTTCATGGAATTATAAAGGTATTTACCGGAAAAAAAAAAGGATCATAAAGCTCTCATTAGTTAATTAATTGAAATACCATCGAATTCGAAAATTGTTAGAGGAAATAAATACATCATTCTTTCATCTCCCACTTAATGGTCAAAGAACATTCTCAGCCAACAACATACTTGTGCCTTCGAAGTGACTTTAAGCCTTTATTTTTTCTTCTCAATAACCTTCAAACATATGTATGTATATATATATATATATATCTAGTAAGATCTAATAAAAATTGAAAGAAAATAGTAATGAAAAAGAAAAAAAAAAAGAAAGGAAAATGATAAAGAGAGGGAAAGGGAATTCACGTTAAAACGCAATTTGTTCCTTTATGACTTCCCACTACGTATTCATAGTCAAATTCAAATCTATTAGTAACCCTGCCGTATAGTCAACAGTCAAAGGCCCTTTGATCAAGTTAAAACCATGAAACATGCAACTGACAATGCATATATACCATTACCATTACTTGATGCATATAAATACACCTCTATCAGACTATCCCTGCATCTATTCTCTCTATACTAATTAATTAATTGTGTTTTAACGTATAGATATAGATATATATATATTCTCTTTGGAAGCTAGCTTATTAATAAGATGAAGCCTCCAACTAATGTTCTAACCATTATGGTTCTACTTTTCCTTCTAAACACCAAACCACATGAAGCTAGCCGGGTCCTGAATGGAGATATGTTCATGCAATCTCTAAGAGCACCGGTGGTCCACCCGGCACCGAACCCGGGCACCTCCAAGGTCGACCCTAGCTCTAGCAGCGCCACCATCAGCCAGATGGGCTTTGCCGGTCATGCCATACCTCCCCCTCCTCCATACCCAAGGCTCATGGTTCCATTTGGGGTGGCTAGTAGTGGTATATAAATAAATTGACTAATCCTACAAACATGTCTAAATAAGAAAGAAACAAACCCTTTTTTATTTTTTATTTTTGGTCCTTTATAGAGGTACGTAGTCTAGTTGAGCTATGAACTAATTCTTTTTATTAATTGTTATTTGTGATGTGAATAAAAGGGAGTATGCTGTTGGTGTGCATTTGTGCATACTCATTATAGAAGAATTTTAATAAAAGGAAGCCAATTGTAATTTAGTTTTCAGTTCTCTTCTAGTTGTTAATTATTTTTCCTCCTGTATATCGAAATGGAATATTTAGTATAGTACTGTATATATAGACGAAGAATTGGACTCCAGTACTACAATCCTACAAAGAGATGATGCTATCTTTCTGAAGCTTGAAAATATTTAATGTTGAAGCCAATGCATGCTATGATAGCATACTTATGAAAATATTGAAGGATAATATATATGATACTCCCTTAGTTCCAAATTATAAGTGATTTTAGGGAATCCAACTTTTTAAAATAATGACTTAAATTGTTGTAATAGTAAATGAAAAATCAATTTTACCCTTGGTTCCACCAGGTGATGTGATGATTTGTAATTTAAATATTTTAGAACTTGAATGATTGAAGGTTAAATTAGTAAATTGATCAAATGAAGTGCAGTTCCATTGAGACACTTATTTGATAATAGATTGAATACGGAATGTGGACATTTAAATTGGGACGGAGGGAGTAATATATTTCGTCTAGATATCACATTTATAAAAATAGTTAATTTCATTTACATCTCCTGAACTTTGTCTATACATCATTTTGACCCTCTCAAGTTTGCATAATTGCAGTCAGACCCCTTACTTAAGGAAAATTAACTAATTTACACCCCCTTATGTACTTTTGGTACAATTTCAGACCTAACACAGTGTTGAATACCTAAACTACCATTGGCCGTATCCCTACTTTAATATATTAATTTGACCCCCTCAATTTAGAAAACGACTATATTGTTCAAAATTCAGGGTGTCCAAATGAAATTAACCAAAAAGATTTATTTACATATTTGACTAACATAAGTATTTACATTTAAAATATTTATATTTACATTTACAATTTTTCCTAATTTATATTTATATTTATATTTATATTTTTTTTTCTTTAAAATATTTATATTTACATTTATCAACTTGCAAACTAACACAAATTTTCATTTTTTATTTTTATCTTGAAACATATTTGACTTTACTAATATACATTTTCAATATTATTAGACACACTTCAAAAAATAATAAAATTATTATACTTTAAATCAAAATAAAATTACAAAATATTTGCATTCTCCAAAAAAACACTAAATTAGACACATGAATAGCAATTTTCGATCCTAAAATAAATTTATTTTTATTCTTTATGTAAATGAAAGATTTAACTCGTCCATTGTAATTTTTATTTTATTATTATTGTATGGGCATCGAAATCACATACATAAATTCTTATATAATGATAATATAAAATAGTATTTAATAATAAAAATAAAATATAAAAACAATTTATTCATATAAAATGAATAATAAATTTATATTTTTTAAATTAATCCAGTTTTCTCTCTCTTCCCACCACCACCATATCCTTTCTGCCCCCCCCCCCCCCCCCCCCCCCCCCCCCCCAAAACAAATGTTTAAAAGTCCCAAATTTTGTTGCCCATTTAATTCAAAAAAATAAAAATAAATAAATATTTGTGTAGGCTTAATTATAAAAATAAATAATCTAAGATTATATTAAAAATAAAATATGGTAAGATTTTATTAATAATTTATTTCCATTATAACCTTATTGATTAATTGAATTTCAATTTTAATATTTCTCTAAATGTTTTTTTACTAAAAAGACTCATATTTTATTTTTATTTTTTTAAACTGGATATATTCATCCATGTTACTTCAAGATGTTTACAAGTTTTTAAGTAAAAAATATCAATTATTGAATTGCAATATGTTAAAGTTATTAAAATTACTCATTTGATAGATTTTGATACATTTTAGAGTAGTAGAGGAGCTAGACAAGCTAGTAGTTGAACTATCGAAAATGGTATTTTTTAATGATGAATTTATTAAAACACAACTTCATTATAAGATGGAAGACGAGTTCCTCTTACAGACTACTTGTGTATCATTATTAAAAATGAAATCGTTCAAACTTTCAGTTTAGATTATCTAGTAAATTACTTTTATTCTTTGAAATAGGGTTTCCAATTTATTTTTCTTGCTTTTGTTCATGTTCAAGTTCAATTTCGTTAGTAGATTTTGGATTTTTTTGGGGGTAATGATTGAATAAGAGAAAATGGTTTTTATTTTTTATTTATTTATTTAAGAAATGGTTAAAGTTTATCTATTTATAACAAATATAATCCATTGTCGAATATTTTAAAGTAAAAATATATTTATATTGCATAATTTTTATTGTAAAAGTTTGGACCCCCTTATCTTCAAATCCTGACTCCTCCTCTGTATGCAAGCATACGCGTACTTCACGGAATTAATTATTTGGAGTAACAAACAACAACAAATTTAAACTTGTTTGGTTTAATTTGTATCTTTGAAAACTATTCTCCAGAATTCTAAAAACAGAAAACTGTTTTATGAAAATAATAAAAAAGAGTTTTCTCTAAACTGACATTTTTGTAACTGAATTTTCTTAAAACAGTTTTCAAAAAACCTAAGCAAACATATTTTTTAAATTATTTTTTGATTTTCAATTTCCCCATTTCAAATTCAAACAGTGTTTTTCCCCCTGTATGACCCATTCAATTTCAAGCGAAACCGTTAGTTAAAACCCTCCTAGACTCCTAGTCAACAGTCAAAATTAAAACTATGAAAAGTTCAACTCACACAAATTCATGGGCTGATGCATATAAATACACCCTATATGACACATTTTATAGATATAATTCACATATACTTTCATCAAACTATCAAAGCACACATTTACTTGCTCTTCATCAAAGAACATATTACTTTCTCAACAAGATGAGGTCTCTAAGGATTGTTTCAGCCATTATAGCAGTAGTTTTACTTCTAAACATTAAATCATATGAAGCTAGTAGGGTCCTTAATGAAGAAAAAGAAGAATGGTGGATGAAAAAAGATTACCTATTGCTGCAATCTCTTCAGAGCGGTCCGGTTCGCAAGCCGACACCAAATCCAGGCACCTACATCCCCAAAACTAGCACAATCAGTCAGAAGGGTTTTGCAGGTCATGCTATGCCTCCTCCTTACCCGCAGCTCATGGTGGTTTGGTTTGGTGTGGCTAGCTAGTACTAAAATATAAATCATGGCAAGCTGTAGCCATTATCAATGTAGCAATAGCTAAAAAACCGAAAGTGTAGATATAGTACATATTGCTATTATCAATGTAGAGATAGTAAGACAAGAATAAACAATTTTTTCTCCATTCTTTATAAAAGTATCTATTGCTATTGATTTCACATTTTAAAAAATACTCATAGAACTCATGTATATATGCAAAAAATGGTTAGAAATCTGATGCATTGTACTTTGCTGCTGCTGCTACCAGCGAATCATTTCCTGTTGTTCCCTCTAATGTGATTGCTGGCTAGTATATATCATAGAACTCAAGCGATTGTTTGTTGTACTTGAGGAACCTGATATTGTGGGTAGACTTGTCAATGGATCGGATTCGGATCGGATGAGTTAAATCCAAATCCAATTTTTTAAGAAATCGGATTATCGGATTCGGATCCTAATCGGGTTATTGGATTTTATTTTCAATCCATATCGGGTTAATATCAGATTCGGATCATAATCGAATTATTAATAAGTCTATTGATAAGGATGACAAAAACTCCCGATCCGCGAGCCGAATCCGATAATTAGACAGATTTTCACTTAATTAATTCATATTCGAATTTCTTCATTATAGAATATCTTATCCGAATATCTAATTAAAAAAATACAAAAATCAATAAATACTAAAATACTAAAATTTTTCACACTTTTAATAATTGTATTTTTGATCAATCATTATTAATAAATAATAAAATAATTAACAACTAACATTTATATACATGTACAGTATTAAATATATACACATATATATATAAATATATGTATTTATATATATATATATATATTTTATATCGGATCGGGTTATTATCGGATCGGATTGACATAAATCCAAATCCAATTTGTTAAGAAATCGGATTATCGGATTCGAATCCTAATTGGGTTATCGGATTTTATTTTCAATCCATATCCAGCTAATCGGATCGGATTCGGATCAAAATCCGATCCATTGACAGGTCTAATTGTGGGTTGGAAGTACACTTATGTCATGTTTGGTAGGCAGGAATGAAATAGAATGGAATTTCCATTCATTTATTGGTATGTCTTGTTGAACGAGAATGGTCATTCCTAAGGAATGAAAATTCCTTCCTTGGAATAAAAAACCATTCCATTAGTAAACCTATGAATGATCATTCCATTCCTTAAGGAATGCTTTTAAAACATAAAATGACTAAAACAATTATTTCACATTTCAAGTAAACAAACCACTCCCACCACCATCACATTCCGCCGCCGCCGCCACCACGACCACTTCTATTTTTCGCCACTACTATTTCCGTTACCTTTTCACCATTTTTTATAAAAACAATTACAAAATAATATTATTTAATTAAAATTATATATTTATCACTAAGAGGGGTATTTTTGAGAAATTTTCTTTTAAGTTCATTCCATTCCTAAAGTGTTTCATATTTACAGCCAAACAATAGAATGATAATAGTTATTCCATTCCACTCTTATTCTCATTCCATTCCCACTTGCATTCCATTCCATTCATGCGTACCAAACATGCACTTATTGATTGCAGCATGTTCTCTCATATATATATATTCGTTGATTTAACATCCCAACGAGCAGTTGAGCTTAGGGTTTCGTAGGTACTATTGTACTTTCGTAGCGATTGAATGGTGGTAAGTTTGTGTTTTTTGGAGACGTGTTTTGTAACACCCCATATTATTTTCCCAATTTTATGGAATTATTTTTTGATTTAATTTCGGTTGTGACATCACTTGTTCATGACGTCATGATTATTCTTGGTATCTCACGTATAAATTTTTCGCGTTTATGTCTTGATAAGATGGGATGACGCAACCATTGACTTGTTGACTACTTCGTGGATTGTCGTTGGCAATTACGAGAATTGACGGTGAGTTTAATGTTTTGAACTGGTGAAACATTGACGTGAGTTCTGGATTCGACAGCACGACTTTGCGATTTCTCTTCGTTGACTTCTTGGACTTCTGTGGCTATTACGTGACTTGACTTGACGGTAATATTTTGAACTTAGTGAAACGTTTAAGTCGACTCTTATTATTGACTCAGTGGATTTGTTTTAACGCTTGACGTTTAGTGCTTCGACTGGTTGACGATACGATTTGTATATCTGACGTTAAATGTTTTGACTCAATTGTTCGAGTCCGATAGTTAGTGTTTCGGACTTGATGAAACGTTGACGTGAGTCTTTCTTATCGATTATGTGATTTCGTTGTGACGATTCACGGCTAGTGCTTTGACTGGGTGGCGACATGCTTTGTATATCCGACATCCGAGGCTTTGACTCAGTTTTTCGAGTTAGGTATTTAGTGTTGTAAGGGTCCGACGTTCTTGTTTTCCCTTGTAATGGGATTAGTACCTACTTTGTTTCTCGTGTTTCTATGTGCCCTATGTGTTGATGTGAATTTATGTGCCTTAGTTGTTTGACTTACGTGCTTATGTGTATTTGTATTATCGTGTTCGTTCTCCATGTTTGTACGTACGTGATGAGTGTAATGCGATTTTGTTTAAACTTGTAGCTTTTAGTACTTCGACTTGATGACACGTTTGGTTTGTTCGGCATTTATGATTTTGATTCGTTTGGGTTAGTGACGACTCCGATGATCGCGTAGTTGAGTCTCGTACCCGGAGTGTTTATTTTGACTTGTATTATTTCTTGACTATCTATAGAGTTTACGGGGGGCGCAAGATATACATTGCGAGTCGATTCGTGATTTATTTTAGTTTATATCTGACTATATAGCCGAATTATTTATTCCGAACTTTATTAGTTATTCGGAGTACCGTGGGGTTTTCGGTGATCTAATTGGTGGATAAATTTTGTGCCCCAGAGTTTTATTTGGGCATATATTATTTATTTGGAGTCCAGTGAATTGTTTGGGCTCACAAGGAATTATTTGAGTGTCCCCGGTATATATTTCGGGACTTATTTTGTTTATGCGAATTTAATTATGATTATATATATATATATATATATATATATATGGGTTTCATACCCTAGATTATTTATTTCAGTTATATTATTTATTTGGGCGTTCCGTTTATTTTTCGGGCAAGTGTTATATTAATTGGGGGTTCCCGGTACATTTTCGGGATTTATTATACCTATATTATTAATTGGGAGAATATATATATATATAAATGAAAATTTATATATATATAGGTATTTTCGTGTGTATTGTTGGCGGAGACAAGAGTTGGGCTAAAGTGTAAAATTGAAGAACTTGAGAGTTACTCGTGTAATTAAAGAGAATTGGGGAGTCACTTTTGTAATTAGCACTTTTACATATACACATGAGTATCAGAATGTATCTGGATCTATCACTCCTTCCTTCTCTTTGACGAACGATAGCATCAACTTCTGCACCCTTTTCTAGTTGCCGATTGAGAATGAGAGAGAGAGAGAAAAGGTGGTGATGGAGGACGCAGGGGAGAGTGGAGTCGTGCGTCGGGACTATGCGACCTGGTGACTTGGAGGTCGCCGAACATGGCAACCCAGGTGATGGCGCCGGTTCTTGGTGGCCATGGCTGGAGCAGCGTCGACTATAGGTGGTGCTTGCGGTGCGACCACGAGGTTGTAGTGGTGGCGCGACTCTGACAGTCGTGTGTAGGGGCGAGCAGATTTTAGGTTCGGCCTAGGGTTTTGGCCTTAGAGAGGAACTGATTTCACTGGAGATAGGGATGATGACGGCGCTGGTGGCACGATGGAGTGACGGCGTGCAGGGGTAGTCATGCTGGTGGTGGCGCGGTTCAGTCGTGTGTAGTGACGACTAGTCCCGTGTTCAGTCGGACTGAGTCGGGTTGACTCAGTGGTGAGTCGGGCTCGGTTTGGGCTGATTTTCGGAGGATGGCTCGGCCTCGGTACCGTGTACGTTATATCCGAAATTGGTGCGAAACCGTTGAGCGGTTTCAGATTTTCGGTATGGTTTTCTGTTTAGTTTTTTTGTAGATTTGTTCAAATTTATTTATCGATCGCTAACGGGTTTCAACTATATTGAATAGGACAGTAAGGCGGTCGTTTCAACATATTCGAAATATTTTTCGGACGACTTTGGGTGGCGAGCACTGTTCACGACCGGTACTGTTCATGGCGGGACTGTTTGTAAGCGAGTAAATTAGGTGGGAATTTACATATATATATTCTTATATATATGCATATCTGACACTCACTAATAGTGCGTAGAAAATGTTAATAAATCTCCGTTGTATGTTTATGGGTAAATAAAAATATTTAATAAAATTCCTAGTGGTAGACAGAATTCTAGGAATTTTATAGAATTTACGGAGTACCCATAAATGGATTAAATGAAGTTGGAGTTGGAAATTCCTTTGGAGAAATTAAATAAATTATTTCCCGGATTTAAAATAATTATAAACCTATTTAAATTAAATTGATATAGGCGGTTTAGTACCCCCTTGAGCTCGAAATAGGTTTATAGAAAGTGTATATGGAAGTAAATCCGATTAATAAGTTTTTCCCTTGTTGTTGATATTTTATTTAAATTAAAAATATGTTAGGGGATTCACGAGGATGAGTGATGTTATAGACTTGATTTTAGTTTCCTTGTTGTTGATTTTCTCGTAAATTATAAAGAAATTAAATTGCGAATTTAATTTGTCTAATTCTCCCCGAGGTGGACTAAATTGAAAATATTTTTTGAGAATTAAATTAAAAGCATGCTGGCATATAAAATCTATAAAGATTGGGTAATCGAGAACCCGAATATTTCTGTGATAAATGGAATTTAATTACTGCGTAGTTTAAATTGTGAAGCAAGCTTTGTATGAGATTGCTTGGCTTTTATGCCGTGTTATTGAGCATATTAAATTCATATGGAGGCATTTTGCATTCATATAGCACCATGGTATATATATATTGCTTCGGTGCACGTTGCATGCCTCAGATATATCACGTACATGTCTGGATCGTTTGGAATGTCGCAACAACTGGCCAGGGTGTGGTCTAGCACCCAGGGAGCTAGTAACTCTCAATTCTCTAGACATTTGGGGGTGAGGGCTTGGGCCTCACTTGCCGGTTCCCGGGCGGACTTGTGGTCTCCGCACTCTCTTTGGCGACGCCCACCCTTCCTGTTGTGGGTTTATTGCCCCAGCAGTGAACGGGTTGGGATTCCTGGATATTGGTTTCACCCTCTAGTGGTTAGGGTTGCATTGGAGTTGCATTGTCATTGCATTGACATTCATATTGAGCATTTATTTGACATGTGATTATTTGTTATTATTGCTTATTGATATTGAGCATGTTATATCTGAAATGTTAATAAGAGATTTGTATTATTCTCTTAGGCGCTAGGGCGCGGTATTTGTGAAGGATATTGTAACCGTGGTGAAATTATAACGAAAGTTGTGATTTTCCTAGTGTAAAGGAAACCGTGAAAACTTAAAGTTAAAAAGTGAAAAGTGACCTTAGGGCGTAAGGATTCCCCGTATGTTAGGCTCTAGTTGAGCTGGGTAGCAGTATATTGTGATCATTGTCACATAGGCCTTTGTGATTGGCGGTTGGTATCATCACAGGATGATTGCTAGACCTCTCCGGTAGTGTGGAGTATTCTTGTTCCCTTGGCTTTTGTAATCTTGAGCTTATCGCTCATTTTCCCACTTTGATAGTGTATGAGTTGTAGACGGTTCCTTGCCGTGTTTATTGAAAATCTCCTTCCGTAAGTGCTATTGTGAAGTTAGTGAATTCAGGGCATGGTTTGTCCCGTCCTTGAAACCTTGGTTATGATTCAGTCTTTGGAGTCAAATATTCAAAGTTTTGAAAACTTAAAACTTGGGGATTTTATAAAATGTGTTCTTTGTTTATCCCGAGAGTTGTTAACTATTTATGGAAAGACAGAAGCTTAAATACCTGTTTTATAAAATATGTTCTGAATTCTCAGTACCGGGAGTATCGGTAGAAATCGGTTTTTGAAAGAAATTTCAGAAAATTCCATTTGAAATTGTTTTGTAATATTGGTGAATTAGGGCACGGGTTGCCCCCTGTTCTAGAGATCTCAATATTATTTCCGAGGTCTCGGTATCGTTAGAGGTTGATAAATCCAGGTTGCTCCTAGCTTGTTGTCTGGGATTCCTTCCTGCGCCCGATTTTGTCTGGGCATTCTTATGGGATTACTTTTATAAATTTTTAAATAAATGTTAAAGGTCTTAGGACCAGATTTGAAAGAAGTTTAAAAGTGATTTCAAAATGGTTATCAGTTTGAACTCTAGTTGTCCTTCTTTCTCCTATAGTTATTCTTTGGGTTTGAGCCCGGACTTGTGATGTTGAGTTATGCACACCTAGTGTGAATCCTGTTGTTTCGGTTGGGTTTGGAGACGTTGCAACCAAATAAGATTTGACCGGGTCCTAACTTTTTCTTAAAAACCGGTTGAATCCTTCGGGGTTCAACATTTTTCTTTAAAAACCCGAGGACCATGGCATCTGTTTGGGACTAAACGACTCCAATACCCCATTCTAGTGCCTAGATAGGCAGTGTGAGTTAGAGATAGTTCGGTTGGTTACCGAATCCGATGTGGAGATAATACCTTCCCTTTTTATGTTTCTTCAAGTGAACGGGTTGGTTCACTGGTGGTTGTATGTAGAAGAATGGTTATTCCCTTTCGGTAGTCCTATGGAGTGACCTATTTACCTCTTAGGAACCTTGAGCAGCGTGCTAAGTGCACGGTAGGGTAGATAATTAGTCTTGCTGTATCTCTAGATGAGAGTGGAGTTCGGATTATTTGTCTATAGGCCTAGGTGACAGGCTTAGTTACGTACATGAAGTATATATATATATATATATGTATGTAGATATATGTGTTGTTCATGTTTTCGTTGATATGTAGTTCTTATGATTTTTGTAATGTACTTAAGGTTAGTGATGAGGTTATTGATGGGGTCTCGGATTGGCGGGGTGCCATGTGAGACGATTGACTGACCTAGGATAAATGCATGCACACGGGATGGTTAACTTTTCTAGACAACTATGAGTGTGATGTTTTGATATTATGGTGAGCCCCCGAGGTTGTGCTTACCCCCACACAGGTTGTAGGTTTGTAGGTCGACACAACACGGCTTATGCTCGACAGCTGTACATGTGAGTTTTCCCGGCCCATATAAAAAGCCTTTCCCAACCAGATCGATCCAAGAAAGGCCCGAGATGATGATCCAACCACTACTCCAACACCATAACCCGACTGACACATCAATCGGGAGATTCGACCACCAGGCCCATCTTATGGCCCGACCCGAAGATCAGTTTGGAAGGAACTGGAATATTCTAGAAGAGACTTGCAACTCAAGTTAATGTCATAGTATAAGGACAAAATAGCTGACGTGTAAAGTAAGGATAATATTCCAAAATTGAAAATGTTGCCCTAATGGGCCAAAGGCCCATAGGGAAAATGTATATAATCCAATGAAGAGTAATGAAAATGCATCTTTTTGTGTTGTGCAAATTTTGTATCTACACAATGTCGTCGTCTGTGGGAAATTAAGTCATGTCGCCGACCATCTTCCTACCTCAAAAAGCTGAGCAAAACCCAAATACCACCACCAGATCTTAAAATCATCTTCTCCGTCCAAACCTGACCATGCCGATAACCAGATCCCAGTCAGAAATACAGATCCCCTGCGACAGACAACCAAGTGCCCCACCAACGATCGAGCACCTCTTGCAGCAGCTCGTAGAAGCGGAGAGACAAAGCCAGGCCGCCGAACCAAGAAGCCTAGCGGCGGAGAGAAGGAGCGAGGAGCTCTTGATAAGATTGAATCAGGCGACTATCCCTCCGGTAGTTCCCGATCAATCGCAAATCCAAGAACAAGCCGAACCACAGGAGGAGCACGATGAAACCTCTCACCGACTAGGCGAAACCCCGGCCGCAGGCGAAGTTCCCATCACCGACGAGCCTTTGACATCACAAAAACTTCAGGAGATGATGGAGGAGTTCCAAAAGAAGGTCATGAAGGATCTGAGGACCCGATCTACCGATGGCCAGGCCCTCCAGGCCTCTGCTAACTCGGTTCAGTCACCATTCACTTTAGAAATCACCCGGGAACCCTTCCCCAAGAAGTTCGTCATGCCCAGATTCACTCCCTACGACGAAACGAAGGATCCCGAGGAGCATATTTACCAGATCCACCAAAAAATGACCATGTATGCCGAGAACGAGGCCTTGCTGTGCAAATTATTCTCGACCAGTCTCGTCGATGCGCTACTCCTCTGGTTCAGGAAGCAACCGCCGAGATCCATTGGCAGCTGGCAGCAACTGTCCGACCTCTTCGTAGCCCAGTATTTCGGGAACAAGAGGCAAAAGAAGAACATCTCGAGCCTCTTTACCATGACTCAGGAAAAAGGCAAGTCCCTCAAGAGTTTCCTGTCCAGATTCAACGTTGAGTCGTCCTCCATCGATAATTGCGACCAACACTCGGCCGTGGAAGCCTTCAGAATGGCACTGATTCTGGGGACCAAGTTCCACCAGTCATTTGTGAAACGACCACCCTCGGGAATCGGAGAACTCAATTCTAGAGCTCAGGGTCACCTAAGGATCGAAGAGGAGGAGGCAACCCGACAGAAGAGAATGACATTGATCAATGTGGAAATCAAGTCGAAGGATAAGGTTTCAGATACATCCCGACAGACGATTAATCGCAAGCACTCAAATCCCCTGATACCCGCTTCATCTCAGTTTCCTCCACAGCCCGAGAGACGTGCCAGATTCAAAGAGAAGATCACCCCGTTGAAAGTGACCCTTGCCAAGCTTTTCCAGAAAAATAAAGCTAGAGGGATCTTCCAGACTCCTCCCCCATCAGGCAACCCTTCGACTAGAGGGATAGATCAAAGCACTGCGCCCTCCATAGTGATTTTGGCCATACAACAAATGATTGCAGGAACCTGAGGCGCTAGGTCGACACAATGATAGCCCGGGGAGAACTGAAGGACTATGTTCAGAGGGATGGTCCAAGAGCCCATCAACCCGCACAGAACAACCAACGGAATCAAGCCCTAACTCACCCGGTCAGAATCATCAATATGATCCATGGAGGTCCTGACCCACGAGGTGGCGAGGGGTCGAGACGATCACAAATGAGAAGAGCACATCAGCAGGATAATCGGGATAAACGAAGTCCACCACCGAACGGGGCAGTGTCAGATACTTTTCTCCCAGGATGACCACCGAGACATCCAGGTCCCACACGACGACCCATTAGTCATCACTCTGATGGTCTGGGGATGTCTTGTCCAGAGGGTCATGGTTGACCCAGGAAGCAGTGCCAATATCATGACCAAGTGGGCTTTCGATAAATTGGAGATCGACCCGAGGGACATTGTGACTTCCCGAAATCCAATTGGCGGGTTTGACGGAAAACAAGTCGAACCCCTCTGGAACATTCACCCCATGAAACAAGCCAACTTTCGATAAATGAACAGACAACATTCTTACAGGATAATCAAGATGTTTTCGCATGGGAACATACTGATATGCCCGACATCGACCCCTCCATAGCCCGACACACATGGAATGTTGATCCAAATGTGAGACTTGTCCGACAGAAACAGAGGCGAATGGGAGGCCAAAGAAACCAGATCATAGCTGACGAGGTGTCAAAATTACTCGAAGCCGGGTTCATCAGGGAAGTTCAGTATCCCGAGTGGTTAGCCAACGTGGTGGTTGTGTAGAAAAAGAATGGGAAGTGGCGAGTCTGCTTCGACTTCACCGACCTAAACAAAGCCTGCTCGAAAGACAGCTTCCCCCTACCCAAAATAGACCAAATGGTCGACGCAACCGCGGGCTACGAGAGACTAACTTTCCTGGATGCCTACTCGGAATATAACCAAATCCCAATGGACCCGACCGATGAGGAAAAGACCTCCTTAATTACCAAGACAGGTACTTATTGCTTTAAAGTTATGCCTTTCAGACTAAAAAATGTAGGAGCCACATTTCAGAGACAGGTGAACAGGATCTTTAAAGGAATGATGGGCACAGTGGTCAAGGCCTACATTGATGATACCGTAGTCAAAAGCAGAAAGAAAACTGACAACTTGAGGCATCTCGGAAAAGTGTTCAACACCATGAGGAAACATGGGATGAAACTCAATCCGGCCAAATGCTCATTCGGGTCAGTTCCTCGGGCACATTGTCAATTGATCGGGCATACAAGCCAGCCCGAGCCAAGTGAAGGCTCTGCTCGAAATAAAAGAGCCAACCACTCACAAAGAAGTCCAGATTCTGATCGGAAGAGTTGTAGCTTTAAGCAGATTCATTGCAAGACTGACCGATAGATGACGACCAATTTTTTAGGTGATCAAAGCAAAGAAGGGAGAGGTATGGAGGCCCGAACAAACCAAAGCCCTATCCTGATTGAAAGAATACATGCTTAAACCTCTCATTCTTGTAACACCCGAGCCCGATGATGTCCTACTCTTGTATCTGGCAGTATCACCAATGTCAACAAGTGTTGTACTCATCAGAGAGGACGAAAACCTCCAGATGCTCATTTTCTGTACAAGTAAGGCATTAGCCAATCCCGAGACCCGGTACAACAAGCAAGAAAAGTTGGTTCTATCCCTGATCAATGCCAAACGATGTCTCAGGCATTACTTTGAAGCTCACCAGATCATTGTCCCTACTACCACTCCTATTCGTGTACTTATGGCGAAGCCCGATCTCTCCAGAAGGATCTCCAATTGGGCCATTGAGCTGGGGATTTATGATATAACCTACGTTCCCAGAATCTCGATCAAGGGGCAGGCCGTGGCCGATTTCCTATTAGAAGGAGAAACCGAGGAAGCTGATCAACCCGTAGACTTAGAAACGTGGAAATTATTCGTAGACGGCTCGGTGAGCGCCAATAGAGCAGGCGTCGGGCTGTAAATCCATACTCCCGACGGGACTAAGTTACAGGCCTCGATGCAATTACAATTCTCAGCCACTAACAACGAGGCAGAGTACGAGGCAATCATATCGGGCCTAAAAGTGGCCAGGAGCCTGCAAATATAATCCTTATCCGTATACAGTGACTCCCAGCTAATAGTTAGGCAAATAACGGAAGAGTACGAAACCAGAGATCCCAAAATGGAATCTTACAGAGCACTGGTGCTCAAGGAGTCTGAGGGTTTTCAAAAGTTAACATTCATCCAAATCCCTCGGGAAGAAAACACCTCTGCTGATCACTTAGCTAATCAAGCGTCTGCAGCTGGTGAGGATATGACCCGAGTAGTACTGACCGACTTCATCACTACACCAAACATTCGTGAGCCCGACGAACTGATATGTCTAGTTCCCCGAGAGCCGAGCTGGATGGATCCCATAATCGACTACCTAAGTGTCGGAACACTACCAACTGATAAGGCAGAGGCAAGGAAAATTAGAATGAAGTCAGGCAGATACTCGATCATCTAGGGACAGCTGTACAAAAGATCTTTCTCGGGTCCGTATCTAAGATGCGTAACTCCTTCCGAGGCAGATACAGTAATGCAAGAGATACACACTGGAGCTTGTGGGAATCACTCGGGTGCCCGGTCTTTTGCCCATAAAATCCTATCCCAGGGTTATTTTTGGCCCTACCGGTCCCGGAATACAGAGGAATATGTGCGTAAATGCAAAGCCTGTCAGATGCACGGTGACGCTATACTCCAACCACCGAAATTCTTGAACCCAACAATCGTTCCACATCTTTTTGCCCGATGGGGAATGGACATAGTCGGACCACTCCCAAAAGCCATTAGGTTAAATACGCACGTACTCCTGCCACCGATTATTTCACCAAATGGGTTGAAGCCAAGGCCTATCCTTCTATAAAGGGCAGCCACGTAGTCAAATTCATATGGAATCACATCATTTGCAGGTTTGGGGTGCCTCGGACCATCATGATGGACAACGGCACAAATTTAGACTGTGAACCGGTCAGGTCGTTTCTGGCCGAGCATGGAATCAATCAGAATACTTCCTCGGTAGGGTACCCGCAAGCCAATGGATAAGCAAAAAGGACCAATCGTTCCATATTCAACACCCTAGCAAAGAAACTCGAGAAAGCTAAAGAAGCATGGTTGGACAAATTACCAGAGGTACTGTGGTCGTATAGAACCACTCCCCGACAACCAACCGGTGAAACTCCCTTCGCTATGGCATATGGGGCGGATGCCATAATCCCGACGGAGTATGCCGTCCCGACATTGAAGTCACTGGCCTGGAACGAGAAAACAAATAACCAACGCTTGGCTCACGAGCTCGACTTGCTGGAAGAGAAGAGAGAAATTGCCGGGATAAGACTGGCAGCTTACCAATGTGTCAGGAATCACTTCAACAAGAGAGTAAAAAAAAGGGGATTCCAAGTCTGGGACTTGGTCCTTAGACGAAAGATTGGACACGTGGGCAAGCTCCAAGAGTCATGGGAGGGACCCTACACCGTCACTGAAGTGGTAGGACGCGGGGCCTACAGACTACTCAGGAACTCTGATAACAGAAGGGAGCCCAACACATAGAATGCATCCCGACTTAAGAGGTATTATCCCTAGAAATACTTTGATTTGACCACTGTAAAGAAAGGCCACTAGAGCCCAAAAGATTGCAATAAAAGCTCTATTTTTCCCCGATCATGTCCACGAGTATCGAAATCACCTCCATGAAAATATCAGTTTCAAAACCTAAGTGTTTAATCCTCTCCATGGGCCCAAAGTGCCCGAGAGATCTTCACAGACCCATTAGTGGTCGGGTTTTACAAAATATCAGTTTCAAAACCTAAGTGTTGAATCCTCTCCACGGGCCCAAAGTGCCCGAGAGATCTTCATAGACCCAACAATGGTCGGGTTTTACAAAATATCTGTTTGAAAACCTAAGTGTTGAATCCTCTCCATGGGGCCCAAAATGCCCGAGAGATCTTCACAGACCCATCAGTGGTCGGGTTTTACAAAATATTGGTTTGAAAATCGAAGTGTTGAATCCTCTCCATAGGCCCAAAGTGCTCGAGAGATCTTCACAGACCCACCAATGGTCGGGTTTTACAAAATATCAGTTTGAAAACCTAAGTGTTGAAACCTCTCCATGAGCCCAAACTGCTCGAGAGATCCTCACAGACCCACTAGTGGTAGGGTTTTACAAAGTATCGGTTTGAAAACCTAAGTGTTGAATCCTCTCTATGGGCCCAAAGTGCCCGAGAGATCTTCACAGACCCACCAGTGGTCGGGTTTTACAAAATATCAGTTTCAAAACCTAAGTGTTGAATCCTCTCCATGTGCCCAAAGTGCCCGAGAGATCTTCACAGACCCACTAGTGGTCGGATTTTACAAAATATTGGTTTGAAAACCTTAGTGTTGAATCCTCTCCATGGGCCCAAAGTGCCCGAGAGGTGATCACAGACCCACCAGTGGTCGAGTTTCACTAATATCAGCTTCAAATCCTAAGTGTTGAATCATTTCCATGGGCCCAAAGTGCCCACGAGATGACCACAGGCCCGACAGCTATCGTTCTTTATTGTTAATGCCAATTCAAAATCCCGATTTTTGTTATCATATCAAAAGAAACAAGTATGGATCATACAAATCCCTAACAAAATATGAATAAATAAATTTATTTATATTGAAAAGGCCCCGGTGGCCAAGGCTGATACAATGATGCGTTGTTAAGTCGTTACAAATGCAAGATAAAAGGAAAAATAGGAGAAGGGGAAAAAAGCTAAAGGAAAAGCCCTATTCCACCGCGGGAGCATCTTCATTCTCGCCTGAGCCTTTGGTCCTGAGGGATTGTCCTTCTGTGGCTTCAGGCTCATCCAGGCCAGAACGAAAGGGCGAACGAGGCAAGGAATCCTGAAGGAATTAGCCAAAGGCCAGGTCCTCGGGTTCGGGCTCGGGATCATCATACGGAGGCCCCACTCCTATGCTGAGGTCAAGATCCTCAATAGTCGAGATCTCCCTTTCCTCCTTAGGCTTTTGAAGCTCCACTATGCATTCATGCTAACCCTGTTCATAACGGTATTTGTAGGTCAACTCAAAGCGGGAGATCATTTGATTACCACCCTTGTGGCACATCTCTACCCGAGATCTTTCCATGCCTAAGGTGTTATCGACCTCGACCTTCTCCCCAAGCAACTGCCGCCCCGAAGTCTTCAACTTCTCGACTTCTTCAGTCAGGGCCTGCACTTGGAGACTTAGGGCTTCCCGAGCCTGGGCCTCCCGATTAGCCATCTGCTCAGCCTCCCGAGCCTTACCCTCAAGTTCTAAGATCGTTGCTTTGGAAGCTGCGAGCTCTTCCTCAGCTGAAACAACCCTATATGTCAGGGACTGAATCTTGTCATTAGCCTTCTTGGCATGCTCCAGAGCCTTAACACACCCAACTTTATGGACCTGAACTTCCCGCGTCAAGGCATTTATGACCCGGGCATCATCCTCAAGCTTGCAATTATATGCTTGAGTAGCATGGAGCATCTGAAAGAAGAAAGTGTTAGCATAGAAGAAACGAAGCAAAATAAAAAGCTAAGTATAGGAAATATGAAATTACCCTCATCGTAAGCTCGGGCCCATTCAAGGCTAAGCTCATCCTGTCATATCGCCCCATGGCCAACCAATCGGCTGGGGTCCAGACTCCCAGGGCCATCTCCCTCAAGGCTTTCGGGTTTCCAATCGTCTGATCCCCCACGGATAGATACGGGTTGCCCTTCGGAGTGTCCAGCTTGAACCGAGGCCCGTGAGGAGTCTCTTTCCCACTTTCAGCAGCGCGTTCAATCTCCCTGTTGTCTTGTCTCCTAACCGAAGGTGTGATAGCAGTGCGCAGCCTGGCAGGTCGGGATAAACCCTGATCCTCTTCGTCAAAGCCTGACTCCAATGTCGAGGCGGGAACCTCTAAGGCCATACCGAGGCTGGGACTGGGCCTGACTGAAAGTGAGGCCTGAGACGAATTCTGATCCAAACCTCCAGACCTCGGGACCATAGCATGATCATCCCCGACCTCGACCGCCCCCGATGCAGCTGTTTGCGGGTTATGAGAAGGCGGAAGCGGAGGCATGATCGGAGGATGCTCTGCCCGAGGAGGAGGAGGAGGGGGCATGGCGGCTCGGCCTCCAGTTTGCCCCGCTGATGAACTGACTGCAGGGTTCTCGAGGACTGGAGGGACATCAACCCCACAAACAAAGGATGTGGAGCCGGTGTCGGCCTTTTTTCCTTCTTTATTGAAAGCTTGGGCATGGTAACCACTTTCCTTTTTTGCTGGCCCCCGACATGTTTTTCTTGAGTTTTTTGGTTGCTGATGACTTGGACTTCAATCTCTTCAATCCAGACGTAGTTGCAGCAGAACCCGATGCGATCGTCGGCGCAGACGCTCCCGATGAAAACTTCGGCAATACAGATCCGGTCAGGCAACCCTGGCTATCCCTTAAATCCTGACTCCATATTCTGGCTTGCAACAGTTCAAATCGGGATCTTATATACCCGACCACCCTTTTCTCTTGAGGAGCCTGAAGGAAACCCATCACTAGCATACCCAACTTATCATTACACAGATCGCAATGGCATGAAGCTCGGGTATGGAAACCCTTAAACTCAGGAAGTCGAGTCGGTTGGAAAACATGGCTGACAGGTATGTTTATGGCGTCGGGATGCCTCCACTGACCACTCACTACTATAATCTTTTATTTCCATCCTTTATTGGAGGTCGGGACGTTGTCACACATTTTCCTCTTTATATACGAGGTTAGGTTGTACCGACCCCTATTATCCTTCTGTTCCTGAAGTTTATACGAGAACAGAAGCTTGGCCAAACCTAAGTCCAGGTTCAATTATTTATTGATCAGTAGAATCATGGCCAGGATCCTATAAAAATTGGGACCAACTTGAACGGGGCCAGACCCAAAGTCGCCAATGCCAAGAGGAAAAAAGGGTGAATTGGAAATTTTAGTATGGCAAGGTGTGATGAGGAGAGCAATATCTCCCCGTCCTTCAGCTCCTCACCAATCCTAAAGTCTTTGTCCCGAGGGTAATGCCTAACCTTCACCCCTTCGGGAACCCCGAGACTCTTAAGTTGAACGTCCTTCCTGTACTTGGCCGGGAGATGGTCAATTCAAAAATTCTCCTCTTCCTCAACACCCTGACCCTGATCATTCCCATCATCACCCTCTATAACTCGACCCCCAGAATACTGACTAACTTCTAGTTCGCTAGTCCTAGTGACTCGGGTAATCTCTATGGATGAGGTGCTTACTAAAGCTTCAGGATCAGTGATTGTCAGATCGGTGTCTGTCATTTGCAGGTCACTAACCAACCTAGTGTCATCACTCCCAGACATATTTTAGGAAAGATAGAAAAGTGAGAAGAATGACTTACAAAAAGATAAAGAAGATTCCGGCAGTCCCCCTTGTGTTTTTCTCCGGCAAATGATTTGCAGAAACCGGTAACTGTAGGCAAAGATGGGTTCGTCCGGTCAAACACTTTGCAACAGTGCTCAAAACACTCCACAAAATGAAATACTCAACCAAGATCATTGAGATTTGCAGAAATCGATGAGACAAACTGGGAATTATGTGGATTTGAGTGTGGATTTGAGGTTGCAGATAATGCCTGAGTATGCTGCAGAGACAAAGTGATGAAAGAAGAACAGTCAAAAAATGGTGCAAGTGTGGCGTATATGAATTATATAGGATTACAGGCATGATGTTTCAGCTACCCGGGTCAGGGCATCGGACCGACACGACCCGGCCCATCTCACGCAGACCTAGGCCATCTCAACCACAAGTGCAAAATTGTAATTGATTGCGACAGTTGCTGCATTAAATGCATTTCTGCGTCATCAGGCACGCGTCCCGCGCACCAACTTCAAGGAATTTTTGATGGGCCTCACGATTCTTTCATCTAATGGACCTATTTAAAAATAGGCCCATGAGTTAAAAGATGGCCTGTGTACATGTCAGTTTTCCCCGCCCATATAAAAGTCCTCATCCCGACCAGATCGATACAAGAAAGGTTCGAGAAGATGATCCAACCACTGCTCCAACATCATAACCCGACTGACACATCAGTCGGGAGATTCGACCACCAGGCCCATCTTATGGCCCGACCCGAAGATCAGTCTGGAAGGAACTGGAAGATTCTAGAAGGGACTTGCAGCTCAAGTTAATGGCATATTATAGGGACAAAATGGTTGACGTGTAAAGTAAGGATAATATTCCAAAATTAAAAATGTTGCCCTAATGGGCCAAAGCCCCATAGGGAAAATGTATATAATCCAATGAAGAGTAATGAAAATGCATCTTTTTTATGTTATGCAAATTTTGTATCTATAGCAGCGATGATACGGGTGATTTGGGACGGTAGTTTTATTCCTCTTTTCGTAGTCATACTTGTATATTCTTTCATTCTCTTGGGAGCCAGGTTGTTGGCAGATTCCCTTGTGTTGTATCTTTAGTCTGTGTATTTATTATTTTAGGGTGCCATTGTATCTGTTCGGCACTACCATTGAGTTTCCTGTATTTTTATTTGAGCTTGGTGGCTCAGTCGGTAATTGTTGTTTTGGGGTGCTTTTATACCTTTTCGGCATCGCCATGTGATTTTCTTTATATTTTCATTTGAGCATTTGGGGCTCTATTGATTTTAGAGGAGTTTGGAGAGGTATTGGTGTTCTTTTTCACTACCTCGGCCCTACTAGGTTTCTAGAATGTTGGGCTACGTGCCATTGTTTCTATTTCTGTTATTATGGGCAGGTTCTTTCATTGTGTTGTTTTTGGGTTGTCCGGATGTTCCATTTACAAACGGAACTCTACCGGATTTTTGTTAGAATTCCTTTACTGAGTTTCTATCACTCAGGTGACATGGAATACTTAATTTTCATTCCTATTCCATGTATTTCAGTGTTATCGTTGATTTTGGTCGTCATTTTCAGTGACGTCATACCTTGGGATTCGCTGATTCTCCGGACAGGAGTCTCAGGAATAACGGGGCATGACAAAGTGGTATTAGAGCTTTTGGTTTCATTATCCTAGGGACAATGGGTAAGGGTCGATGGGACGTTCGATGTTTACGTTATCTATGATTTCGATCTGCGGTATTGGGCTATGTTTTCTGTGCCTTTCAGTGTTGTTGTGTCGAGGACGTGTCTTACTTGATGTATCCCGTTGCTATTTAATCCCAACGGAGTAGGACAATGCCTCAATCACTTCATTCTTTTTCGTGCCTGTATCACGGTGATAGTTACCAAGGAATGTAAGTATGTTGTTCGGCCTGATCAACCGGACATGGCTTGCGGACTAAGGTACGCCCTGATTTCGAGGAAGAAATCTCCTAAGGTGGGAAGATTGTAACATCCCATATTATTTTCCCAATTTTATGGAATTATTTTTTGATTTAATTTTGGTTGTGACGTCACTTGTTCATGACGTCATCGTTATTCTTGGTATCTCACGTATAAATTTTTCGCGTTTATGTCTTGATACGATGGGATGACGCAACCATTGACTTATTGACTACTTCGTGGATTGTCGTTGGCGATTATGAGAATTGACGGTGAGTTTAATCTTTCGAACTGGTGAAACGTTGATGTGAGTTCTGGATTCGACAACACGACTTTGCGATTTCTCTTCGTTGACTTCGTGGACTTCTGTGGCTATTACGTGACTTGACATGACGGTAGAATTTCGAACTTAGTGAAACGTTTAAGTCGGCTCTTAACGCTTGACGTTTAGTGCTTCGACTGGTTGATGATACGATTTGTATATCCGACGTTAAATGTTTTGACTCAGTTGTTCGAGTCCGATAGTTAGTGTTTCCGACTTGATGAAACATTGACGTGAGTATTTCTTATCGATTACATGATTTCGTTGTGACGATTCACGACTAGTGCTTTGACTGGGTGGCGACACGCTTAGTATGTTTGACATCCGAGGCTTTGACTCAGTCTTTCGAGTTAGGTATTTAGTGTTGTAAGGGTCCGACGTTCTTGTTTTCCCTTATAATGGGATTAGTACCTACTTTGTTTCTCGTGTTTTTACGTGCCCTATATGTTGATGTGAATTTATGTGCCTTAGTTGTTTGACTTACGTGCTTATGTGTGTTTGTATTATCGTGTTCGTTCTTCATGTTTGTACGTACGTGATGAGTGTAATGCGATTTTGTTTAAACCTGTAGCGTTTAGTACTTTGACTTGACGACATGTTTGCTTTGTTCGGCATTTATGATTTTGATTCCATTGGGTTAGTGACGACTTCGATGATCGGGTAGTTGAGTCTCGTACCCAGAGTGTTTATTTTGACTTGTATTATTTCTTGACTATCTGTAGAGTTTACGGGGGCGCAAGATATACATTGCGAGTCGATTCGTGATTTATTATAGTTTATATCCGACTATATAGCCGAATTATTTATTCCGAAATTTATTAGTTATTCGGAGTACCGTGGGGTTTTCGGTGATCTAATTGGTGGATAAATTTTGTGCCCCAGAGTTTTATTTAGGCATATATTATTTATTTGGAGTCCGATGAATTTTATGGGTTCACGTGGAATTATTTGAGTGTCCCCGGTATTATGATTATATATATATATATATATATATATATATATATGCGTTTCATACCCTAGATTATTTATTTCAGTTATATTATTTATTTGGGCATTCCGTTTATTTTTCGGGCAAGTGTTATATTAATTGGGGGTTCCCGGTACATTTTCGGGATTTATTATACCTATATTATTAATTGGGAGAATATATATATATATAAATGGGAATTTATATATATATAGGTATTTTTGTGTGTATTGTTGGCAGAGACAAGAGTTGGGCTAAAGTGTAAAATTGAAGAACTTGATCGTTACTCGTGTAATTGGAGAGAATTGGGGAGTCACATTTGTAATTAGCACTTTTACATATACACATGAGTATCAGAATGTATCTGGATCTATCACTCTATCCTTCTCTTTGACGAAAGATAGCATCAGCTTCTCCATCCTTTTCTAGTCGCCGATTGAGAATGAGAGAGAGAGAGAGAATGTGGTGATGGATGACGTAGGGGAGAGTGTAGTCGTGCGTCGGGACTACGCGACCTGGAGGTCGCCGAACATGGCGACCCAGGTGATGGCGCCGGTTCTTGGTGGCCATGGTTGGAGCAGCGTCGGCTATAGGTGGTGCTTACGGTGCGACCACGAGGTTGTGCGGGTGGCGCGACTCTAATAGCCGCGTGTAGGGGCGAGCAGATTTCAGGTTCAGCCTAGGGTTTTGGCCGGAGAGATGAGCTGATTTCACTGGAGAATGGGATGATGACGGCGCTGGTGGCGCGATGGGGTGACGGCATGTTGGGGTAGTCACGCTGGTGGTGGCGCGGTCCAGCCGTGTGTAGTGACGACTAGTCCCGTGCTCAGTCGGACTGAGTCGGGTTGACTCAGTGGTGAGTCGGGCTTGGTTTAGGCTGAGTTTTGGAGGATAGCTCGGCCTCGGTACCGTGTACGTTATATCCAAAATTGGTGCGAAACCATTGAGCGATTCTCCGGGAATTTAAGATTTTCGGTATGTGTTTCAGTTTAGTTTTTTTGTATATTTGTTCAAATTTATTTATCGATCGCTAACTGGTTTCAACTATATTGAATAGGACAGTAAGGCGATCGTTTCGTCATATTCGAAATATTTTTCGGACGACTTTGGGCGGCGAGCACTATTCACGGCGGGACTATTTGTAAGCGAGTAAATTAGGTGGGAATTTACATATATATATTCTTATATATATGCTTATCTGGCACTCACTAATAGTGCGGAGAAAATGTTAATAAATCTCCGTTGTATGTTTATGGCTAAATAAAAATATTTAATAAAATTCCTAGTGGTAGACAAAAATCTAGGAATTTTATAGAATTTACGGAGTACCCATAAATGGATTAAATGAAATTGGAGTTGGAAATTCCTTTGGAGAAATTAAATAAATTATTTCCCGGATTTAAAATAATTATAAACCTATTTAAATTAAATTGATATAGGCGGTTTAGTATCCCCTTGAGCTCGAAATAGGTTTATAAAAAGTGTATATGGAAGTAAATCCGATTAATAAGTTTTTCCCTTGTTGTTGATATTTTATTTAAATTAAAAATATGTTAGGGGATTCACGAGGATGAGTGACGTTATAGACTTGATTTTAGTTCCCTTGTTGTTGATTTTCTCGTGAATTATAAAGAAATTAAATTGCGAATTTAATTTGTCTAATTCTCCCTGAGGTGGACTAAATTGGAAATAATTTTTGAGAATTAAATTAAAAGCATGCTGGCATATAAAATCTATAAAGATTGGGTAATTGAGAACCCGGATATTTATGTGATAAATGGAATTTAATTACTGTGTAGTTTAAATTGTGAAGCATGCTTTGTATGAGATTGCTTGGCTTTTATGCCATGTTATTGAGCATATTAAATTCATATTGAGGCATTTTGTATTCATATAGCACCATGGTATATATATATTGCTTCGGTGCACATTGCATGCCTCAGTTATATCACGTACATGTCTGGATCGTTTGGAATGTCGTAACAACTGGCCAGGGGGTGGTCTAGCACCCAGGGAGCTAGTAACTCTCAATTCTCTAGACATTTGGGGGTGAGGGCTTGGGCCTCACTTGCCGGTTCCTGGGCGGACTTGTGGTCTCCGCACTCTCTTTGGCGACGCCCACCCTTCCTGTTGTGGGTTTGTTGCCCCAGCAGTGAACGGTTTGGGATTCCTGGATATTGGTTTCACCCTCTAGTGGTTAGGGTTGCATTGTCATTGCATTGACATTCATATTGAACATTTATTTGACATGTGATTATCTGTTATTATTGCTTATTGATATTGAGCATGTTATATCTGAAATGTTAATTAGAGATTTGTATTATTCTTTTCGGCGCTAGGGCACGATATTTGTGATGGATATTGTAATCGTGGTGAAATTATAACGAAAGTTGTGAATTTCCTAGTGTAAAGGAAACCGTGAAAACTTATAGTTAAAAAGTGAAAAGTGACCTTGGGGCGTAAGGATTCCCCGTATGTTAGGCTCTAGTTGAGTTGGGTAGCAGTATATTGTGATCATGGCCACATAGGCCTTTGTGATTGGCGGTTAGTATCATCACAGGATGATTGCTAGACCTCTCCGGTAGTGTGGAGTATTCCTATTCCCTTGGCTTTTGTAATCTTCAGCTTATCACTCATTCTCCCACTTTGACAGTGTATGAGTTGTAGACGGTTCCTTGCCGTGTTAATTGAAAATATCCTTCCGTAAGTGCTCTCGTGAAGTTAGTGAATTCAGGGCATGGTTTGTCCCGTCCTTGAAACCTTGGTTATGATTGAGTCTTTGGAGTCAAATATTCAAAGTTTTGAAAACTTAAAACTTGGGGATTTTATAAAATGTGTTCTTTGTTTATCCCGAGAGTTGTTAACTATTTATGGAAAGACAGAAGCTTAAATACCTGTTTTATAAAATATGTTTTGAATTCTCAGTATAGGGAGTATCGGTAGAAATCAGTTTTTGAAAGAAATTTCAGAAAATTCCTTTTGAAATTGTTTTGTAAAATTGGTGAATTAGGGCACGGGTTGCCCCCTATTCTAGAGATCTCAATATTATTTCCGAGGTCTCGGTATCGTTACAGGTTGATAAATCCAGGTTGCTCCTAGCTTGGTGTCTGGGATTCCTTCCTGCGCCCGATTTTGTCTGGGCATTCTTATGGGATTACTTTTATAAATTTTTAAATAAATGTTAAAGGTCTTAGGACCAGATTTGAAAGAAGTTTAAAAGTGATTTCAAAATGGTTATCAGTTTGAACTCTAGTAGTCCTTCTTTCTCCTATAGTTATTCTGTCGGTTTGAACCCGGACTTGTGATGTTGAGTTATGCACACCTAGTGTGAATCATGTTGTTTCGGTCCTAACTTTTTCTTAAAAATCGGTTGAATCCTTCGGGGTTCAACATTTTTCTTTAAAAACCCGAGGACCATGGCATCTGTTTGGGACTAAACGACTCCAATACCCCGTTCTAGTGTCTAGATAAGAAGTGTGAGTTAGAGATAGTTCGGTTGGTTACCGAATCCGATGTGGAGATAGTACCTTCCCTTTTTATGTTTCTTCAAGTGAACGGGTTGGTTCACTGGTGGTTGTACGTAGAAGAATTGTTATTCCCTTTCGGTAGTCCTAAGGAGTCACCTATTTACCTCTTAGGAACCTTGAGCAGAGTGCTAGGTGCACGGTATGGTAGATTGTTAGTCTTGCTGTATCTCTAGATGAGAGTGGAGTTAAGATTATTTGTCTATAGGCCTAGGTGACAGGCTTAGTTACGTACATGAAGTATATATATATATATATATATATATATATATATATATATGTACGTAGATATATGTGTTTTTCATGTTTTCGTTGATATGTAGTTCTTATGATTTTCGTAGTGTACTTAAGGTTAGTGATGAGGTTATTGATGGGGTCTCGGATTGGCGGGGTGCCATGTGAGACGATTGACTGACCTTGGATAAATGCATGCACACGGGATGGTTAACTTTTCTAGATGGCTATGAGTGTGATGTTTTGATATTATGGTGAGCCCCCGAGGTTGTGCTCACCCCCACACAGGTTGCAGGTTTGCAGGTGGACGCAACACGGCTTATGCTCGGCAGCGATGATACGGGTGATTTGGGACGATAGTTTTATTCCTCTTTTCGTAGTCATACTTGTATATTATTTCATTATCTTGGGAGCCAGGTTGTTGGCAGATTCCTTTGTGTTGTTTCTTTAGTCTGTGTATTTATTATTTTTGGGTGCCATTGTATCTGTTCGGCACTACCATTGAGTTTCCTGTATTTTTATTTGAGCTTGGTGGCTCAGTCGGTATTTGTTGTTTTGGGGTGCCTTTATACCTTTTCGGCATCGCCATGTGGTTTTATTTATATTTTCATTTGAGCATTTGGGGCTCTATTGATTTTAGAGGGGTTTGGAGAGGTATTGGTGTTCTTTTCAACTACCTCGGCCCTACTAGGTTTCTAGAATGTTGGGCTACGTGCCATTGTTTCTATTTTCTGTTATTATGAGCAGGTTCTTTCATTGTGTTGGTTTTGGGTTGTCCGGATGTTGCATTTACAAACGGAACTCTGCCGGATTTTCGTTAGAATTCCTTTACTGAGTTTCTATCACCCAGGTGACATGGAATACTTCATTTTCATTCTTATTCCATGGATTTCAGTGTTATCATTGATTTTGGTTGTCATTTTCAGTGACGTCATACCTCGGGATTCGCTGATTCTCCGAACAGGAGTCTCAGAAATAACGGGGTGTGACATGTTTGGTCTAAATTTTTTTTTTCTTTCATGTGGAGATGAAAAGAGGGGGTAGAGAGGTAGTGGTGAGGGTATTTTAGAATTTAAACAAAAAAATAAATGATGTATCTGTAATTAGTTTGGTTAATATGATTAAATTAAAAAATGGAACATTGAAATAGATGGATTTGTAATTTACCATCCCTAACTCTACCTATATGTAGTTTTCCCTAATATTTTCATATTTGTGTCCCTAGAGTACACTACAAGAATTATAGGTTTTATTGGCATTTTTTAGTGTCAGTAAAAATTCGAAAAACCAACGGAAAAACCTTCACCCGCGGTTTATTTTTCCCCGATTATACTAACGCCGGTGAAAACAAAAGAATCCTCTCCATCACAGTATCACCCAATGTGAGTCAACTTGATTAGGAAACCACCATTGACGCCCACACACCTCTCCATCACCCATTGTGAGTCTCCTTGTTTCGGAGACCATTGAGATTCACATAGCCCTCCATCACCAACTTTGAAGAAGGACCACCCAACTGTGAAAGAACCATGCCTACATCACCAAGTTAATTTCCTTGTTGCAACTCTAAATAATACATTCAAAATCCCTTCTCCCTCTCTTCATAGTATACCCAAATTTTACTTAGTTTTTAAGCGATGTGGGACTTTCGCCACACCCTCCATTCCACGCTTGGTTCTTCCTGAGACTCCATTCCGGAGAATCAGCGAATTCCGAGAGGCGACGTTAGTGGAAGCGGCCACTAGAATCAAGAATAACAAGGAAATACATAGAATAATAATGAAAATAAAGTATTCCATGCCACCCAAGTGATAGAAACTCAGTAATGAATTCGAACAAAAATCCGGCAGAGTTTCGTTTATAAATGGAACATCCAGACAACCCAAAAATAACACAATAGAATAACTTGCCGATAACAATAGAAATATAATCAATGGCATGCAACGCAACATTTCAGAAACCTACTATGGCCGAGGTAGTGGAAAAAAATACCGTCACCTCTACACAATCCCTTTAAAATCTACAGAGGCCCAATGCTTGAATTAAATTACAAAGAAAATCACATGGAAGTGCCGAAGAGATACGATGGCACCCCGAAATAATATATACATGGAATAAAAGATACAACGAAAAGGGATATGCCAACAGGATGGCTCCCAACTACAACACTAACCTCCGAATAACAAGAGGAGGAGAAAAATGATCATAAAAGAATAACTATGGATAAAAGAAACAACTATAATTAAAACATCCCAAATCACCCGTACCATCGCCGATGTCAATAATGTGCTGCATCCACCTGCAATCCTACAACCTGTGTGGGGGTGAGCACAACCTTGGGGACTCACCACAAATATCCATACAACATACCCTTAGCCATCTAGGAAATGTTAACCATCCCGTGTGCATGCATCTATCCTAGGTCGGTCAATTGTCTCATATGACACCCCCGCCAATTCGAGATCCCAAAATAACTTCAACCATACTGCAGAAGCAACAAAAATATCACCACCCTATATATATATATATACCGGTCAAATCAACATATGAATAAACATGGATATACGTAAAATCCCGTAAATAACTAACCATAATAACACCCACAACTTCTACACAACACCGCTATCAAAATCATTCCTAGAGAGTGTTACTCTAAAATTTTTTAACCTCAATCATGTCTTTTTATCCACAATAGCAAGTGAAATAGATCATCCTTAGAGAGTCTTACTCTCACAACTTCCAACTTTAATTCTATCATTTTATCCACAATACAAGTGAAATAATCTGATCCTTTAAAGAATCCTTTCTCCAAAAAACCTCCAATAATAAAGAGGATTTTAAAAAAACTAACTAGTGGTCATCTGGTATATACACAACTACCATCTAATCCTCAAAAGTAATATAAATATTAAAGCTTTATCACTATATCAGATTCGACAATCACCAGATAATATCCAATTCGCACTGCCTACTGAGGCCAGAAAAGGGGTACCGAAGTCATTTAGTCCTAAATGGATACTGAGGCCCTCTGGTTTTTGAAGAAAAATGTTGAACCCCGAAGAATTCAACCGGTTTTTAAGAAAAAGTTTCAAGACCCAGTCAAATCTGTTTAGTTCCAACGTCTCCGAACCCAACCAAAGTAATAGGAATCGCACTATGTGTGCGTAAATCAACATCACGTCTCTTAACCGAGGATAAGACAAGAAAGTCAACAACAGAAGTGAACATAAGGCCCACCCTAAAGGTTGAATCCTAAGAATCCTAAGTCAGGGCTAAAAGCCAAGGAACATGCACAACGAAGAAGAATATCAAACTGGAAACCATTTCAAAACCCCTTTTTAAACTTCCTTTAAAACTGGTCCTTAGACCTTCCATATTAGTTTAAAAATTTGAGAAAAATAAATAAAAAATATCTGAGACATAACTTGCTCAAAAGGAATTCTAGAAATAGCTAGAAAAACCCTGGAGTTCTCGGGCTCCAACGATGCCAAGATCTCGGCATAACCTTGAGATATCACAAACATGGGCAAATAGTATCCTAAACTCACTAACTTCATAAGAATGTTATTAAATGAGAGTTTCTGACATTTTTTCAAAATGAGATTTTCTTTCAATATTCCTGGTCCCAAGAATTCAAAACATTTTTCATAAAACAAGTTTTTAACTTGGGGTTTTCAAAAACAATTAGCGGGACCCAGGTAAACAAAAAACACAACATTATAAAAACCCAAAATGACGCAACACAAAACGTGAAGGGGTGTCCGAGACTCCGACAGTGTAGGAATCCACCTACGAAAAAGTGTTGGAATCCACCAACAAAAGAGAAAACTCTTGGAATGTTTATTGATAAATTGATATCTGATAGCAATACCCATGAGTGGTATTTATACACCAGTTTCATGCTTACGCAATGGGAAAACAACTCAAAGAAAATAAAAATAAAGTCAAAAACATACAAACAAAATAAATGCGAACACAACTTGCAAAGAGATGTGCATGAATACTCCACCAACAGTGAGTTGTTGCTGCTGTAATTTGATAATGGACAGTTGCCTACTTTGACAATGAACTGTTGAGCCGCTGAAACTAAATCTACCCAATGGTGATTGAATAGATACCATTAACCATTTGTTCTACATCAATCCCTCCATCTTGTGAAAAGCTCACCCTCGATTTATGCTCCAGATAGAAGGGATCATTATCGGTATGATATTCGAACATATCAGCTACATTGAAAGTCTTGGAAATACCCATGTTTTTTGAAAGGTCAATAAAATAAGCATTGTCATTGATTTTTTAGAGTATCTTGTACGGACCGTATTTCTTCGGTTTCAACTTGCTGTAGGTACCAACAGGAAATCGTTCCTTACGCAAAAACACCTTGACCCGATCTCCTTCATTGAAAAGTTTAACACGCGGTGCTTATCCGCGTTTGCTTTATATCGAGCGTTGGTTTTCTCAAGTTTTGCCTTAGTCTCACGATGCACAGCTTGAACATCTTCTGCCACCCCTATGGCTGCGGTACTGAAGCTATGATCTTTTGGGAGTTTGACCAAGTCGACCACATGTTTCGGAATAGATAGATATACTAGTGCAAATGGAGACTTCCCGGTTGCACTATGTACAACACTGTTGTAGGCAAACTCCACTTGTGGTAGTGTTATATCCCACTGCTTCAGCTTCTCATGACAAACACTTCGTACCATATTTCCTAAGGTTCGATTCGTTACCTCAGTTTGCCCATCATTCTGTGGGTGCGCCGTGCTGCTATGATTTAATGTTGTCCCAAACATCTTCAACAACTTGATCCAAAAATGGCTAAGGAATTTAGTATCCCTATCCGAGGTAATGGACTGTGGAACACCATGGAGCTTAACCACCTTGCGAAAAAATAGATGAGCAATACCCGAGGCGTCGGCTATTTTGAGACATGGAATAAAGTGTGCCATTTTAGAGAATATGTCTACCACCACAAAGACACTATCTACACCTCGCTGCGTCCAAGGTAAGCCCAACACAAAATCCATAGCTAGGTCCTGCCAAATGTCATTAAGTACTGGTAAAGGCATATAAATACCGGTATTTTGAGACTGACCTTTAGACACTTTAATAGTACTATAGCATTTTGGAACAATGTTACCAACGTCCCACTTCAGTTGCGGCCAAAAATACCGCTCTTCTCGGCTGGCTATTGTCTTGTCTCGACCCAAATATCTGCTAATACCACATCCATGCAAATCTCGAATCAGTTTATCTCGCAAAGATAATCTTGTAATGCACGACTGATTTCTTTTGAAAAGAAATCCTTCATTAATGAAGTAATCACTCATTGGTTCTTTGGCTAGACACTTTTTCCAAATCAGTTGGAAGTCTTCATCTTCAGCATACAATTATTTTAAATAGTCAAAACCAATTACCTCTTATGTTAACATCATGAGCAAGGTAGCACGTCAGCTTAATGCATCAGCCACCCGGTTCAAATTACCCGATTTATGCTTGATTATAAAGGGAATTTTTTGTAAATAAGTGGCCCACCTCATATGTATTTTACCAAAACTCTTCTGATTGTTAACATATTTTAGAGCCTCGTGGTCAGTATAAAGAATGAACTCTCATTATACCAAATAATGCTCCCATTGCTTAAGAGCTCGGACCACGACATAAAATTCCTAATCATATATACTCTACCTTTGTCAGGCTTCACTTAGTTTTTCACTAAAGAAAGAAATAGGTCGTCTGTCTTGTGATAACACTACCCCAACGCCGACTTCACTTGCATCACACTCTACTTCAAATAATTTCTCGAAGTCGGTTAATGCTAAAACCGGCGCGGTGCTAAGTTTTTCCTTAATGAGAGCAAAAATTTGCTCGGCCTCTGCACCCCATAAGAACTTTCCTTTCTTTAAGCACTCGGTAATAGGGGCAGTGATAATGCTGAAATTTCATACAAACCATCGATAAAATGTTGCTAGTCCATGGAAACTTCGAACCTCACTGACCGTCTTAGGGGTCGGCCATTCACGATTAGCCCGCATCTTCTCTTCATCCACATGAACACCTTCAAAACTAATCACAAATCGAAGAAATACTAAACTGTTAGTAAGAAAACTACACTTCTTTAGATTGATTAGTAGCTCATTCTCACGCAACACTAGTAAAACTTATCGTATATGGTCGAGGTGCTCAATTTCCGAATTACTATAGATGAGTATGTCATCAAAGTAAACGAGGACAAAAGTACCAATGAATGGCCTTAAAACTTGGTTCATCATTCTTATAAAGGTGCTTGGTGCGTTCGATAGCCCGGACGACATGACTAACCACTCATACAAGCCTTCTTTGGTTTTGAAAGTTGTCTTCCACTCATCTCTGGGTCGAATCTAAATCTGGTAGTAACCGCTACGCAAGTCAATCTTATAAAAGACCTGCGAACCCCCAAGCATGTCTAGCATGTCGTCAAGTCCAGGAATAGGGAATCGGTACTTCACAGTAATCTTATTGATCGCTCTACTGTCCACGTACATTCTCCATGACCCATTCTTCTTCAATACTAACAGTACTGGAACAACACAAGGACTCATGCTTTCTTGAATGAACCCCTTTTGTAATAATTCTTTAATCTTTTCCCGAAGGATGGCATTCTCGTTCAGACTCATCCGGTAGTATAGTAGGTTCAGTAGACTAGCCCCTCGCACTAAATCAGTGTGGTGTTCAATGTCTCTCATAGGTGGTAGCTTATTAGGAAGCTCTTCAGTAGTGAGATCACAAAATTCCTCCAACGTCAATTGCACTCGAGTAGGAAAACAACCTGACTTACCATCTGAATCCTTGGTCACCATTCCCTTTATGATTACTGAAACCACTTCTCGAGATTCCTTGATTAATGCTTCAATTTCAGCTTCAGACTTGGCCATAGAAATGAAGGCCGATTTGCTTGTCTTGATTGGTTCGGAGGGCCAACTAGCTTGATTGGTGCCATCGCGATCTTGTGACCTCCCTAAATGAACACACATGTGTTATATCGACCTCGGTAAGTGATATCGATGTCATACTACCATGGTTGTCCCAAAAGCACATGGTTGACATCCATGTCAACCATGTCGCAAAAGATGTCATCATGATAATGTTCCCCGATTGAGATGGGAACTTTACACACCTCAGTTATTCTTACCGATGGTCCTTTCTTAATCCATCCTATTGAATATGGGGTTGAGTGTCTTGGTGGGCATCAGGTGTGTGCAAAATATGTGATTAAAAATGATACCTTAACGACACTTTAGGTTTTACCCTTCTGCAAGCGCACATATCAATTGTAGATAGTTTTGCTTGAGTAGGGGAATATCGATCCCACGAAGACGAGGATTGTTCGCTTCAATAGTCTAAAAACACTGAATTATGTTTTTCCGAAAAGAATTTGGTTTTGTGAATTATCTAATACTAATGAAAATAAAATAGAAAACAATAATAAATAATGATTATGATTCAGAGAGAAAAAGAACTAGGGTTTCCTCACTCCACCACTAACCGCATAATATAGTTCAGATTATATATCAATTGCATGAGGGTGATCCATTAACTGTGAATCAGGTCGCACCGCGCCAGCAGTTTGATTCCAAAAAGGATTACTCTCAACCGGATCACAACAACCCATCTTAAGACTAAACTGATTAGTGCATGCCAACTACTAAGAGAATGTAAATGAAAAAAAGTAAATTAAAGCATGAAAATAAACTAAAGCATGTCTATATCTGTTTGTCAGGGCATAGCCTATGTCGTTTCGAGTTTTATGACCACCATTGTGTAAAAAATCACAGATTTAGCCTCCGAGTTTCAGCCCATAGTGAATAATTGTGATTGTGTAAGATAAATATATTCGAAAAGTCTAAGACAATAATCAATCCAAATATATAAACTTGTATCACGAATAAAAATGGTCTCTCATCTAACACAATCATCACAGTATAGTCACAGTTTCCCCTCTCTACAATTGAATATAAAATTAGAACTACATTACTTGGCTTGGGTTTTGCGAGAAAATCCTAAATACCGAATTAGTTGATCATGGCGGAGAGATTCTGCATTGTCGGTGTAGAAACATTTTCCATAATCTTCTCCTTCGGATCTGTAGGTCTTCAATGGTAGTCCTCTTCAATGGAAGCAAGTCTGAACTTTGAACGTGAGAACTCTATGAACGTGCGTGAAAATCAGAACCAAAACTCAAAAATAGCACCCCTCTCTAAACCTAACCCTATCATATTTATAGACAAGTGAAGGAAACCCTAATGGTTGCCCTTTTCTATAATTTTATAATACATGAATAATGTCTCTAAAATCTTATATAAATATGTGTATAAGCCTGTATGTAGAGGTCTGGAATCACCGATCACTTAAAATATCGAAGTAGGGACGAAACTGGAAAATTCTGAAACAACTTCTGCACGTAAAGGGATCACGTGGCCATAAGGTGGGACCTATGCTCTTGACCTACACTTGGGTGTAGGGTCCAAACCAAAGCGTAGCTCAGGTCCAATCTGCCTCTTTTTCTTTCTAACGATGTAGGGTATTATACATCTTTTACTGTAAACTCATTTTTTCATATTTGAGCTAGACTAGTCGCCTTTGAATCCCGATACTTTTAGGTGAATTAATAATGTCTCGAAATGACATTTTTGCCCATCGGTGAGATAACGATGTCATGAAATGACCATTTTGCCCTCCGGTAGCTCTTCTTTACTCTAGCACACCTTTTGATTCCTTTCTCGAGATAAAAACAAACACGAACTTAGTTAATTCACCGATATTAGCTTTGTTTCTTCATTAAGCTTCTGAAACATGCTTATACACATAAATGGGATAAAAATACACAAAGTAAAGGAATGTAAAGACATAACAAACGCAAGATAGGGGTAAAAAATGACCAATATTGAGCACCTATCATGTGTCTCTTTTGGTAGACCCAAATAGTCGATCAGCTTCTTGGCTACAAAGTTCTCGCAACTCCCGCTATCGATGATGAGGTCAACTACTTTCTTGTTAATGGAACAACAAGATCGAAAGATGCTATGTCGTTGGTCATCTTGTTTTGGTGCCAACAAGACTCATTGCGCGACCAAGTTAATCCGCTCACCTTCTTCCTCGGTGAACTCAGCCCCCTCGTAACTTTGAAGCCCATCATCTGCTTCCTCCTAGGCACCATCACACTCGTCTTCTTCCTTGATTAAATTGGCTGGTCGGTGCTCAGGGCATACATTAGATCAATGCCCAAGTTTTTGGCACCTATAACACAAGTTTGGAGTAGCACGAGCATATGGGTTTTGGTTATGGGGTTGAGGTCTGTTATTTGACACACCAGGTTGAAATCGGTTTATTGGCGTACTGGGTTGAGATCTGATGCCGCTTTCACCCATGGTTCCTTGAGTACGAGTTGGGTTCGTATTAAATTGTACACCCTTTCCTTTTTCCAAGCTCAGTGTCGTCAATTCTGGATTTGGTCAGCGAAACCGTATATAGGATGACGCTCTAGTAATTTGGCCTTCGATGCCTTGTTGTGTGCTTTATCCATAGTCCACAATACTTGCAGACCAATCTTATTACGGATGAAAGGTTTCAATATATTCAAATATCGTGCAACTCTTTGGTGTTCCGACTTTATAAGGTTGTTCCGATCCGATAGCCTCAAGAACTCCGAGGTATAGTCAAACACACTCCGGTTGCCTTGTGAACAGTTTTGGTATAGTTGGAACAGGTACTGCTCATAGTCAACATGCAAAAATTGACCCATTATGAGTTGTTTCATCCTTCTCCAAGTTCGGACAACGGGTCAGCCTTGTCACTGTCGGGCCTTCTGATACTGATCCCACCATATAGTTGCACTTCCTTTAGGACTAAAAACAACAAGCTTTACCATATTTCCTTTTTGGAATATCCATCATCTAGAAAAACTGCTCGACATCGGAAATCCAATCAAGAATTCTTCAATATGAAGGTTTCCATTGAAATATGGGAGATCGACCTTCAAGCGATAATTATCATAGTCTCTATTTTGTGGCAGAACCGGATAGGTTCAACCATAACTTCATCCTCCAAATCTTCATCGACCTCTAGGCGAGGCATAGGATTTTAGCCACGAACGTCTCTATCGACAAGCTAGCCTCGGTCGAATCATTTGGTGTGTGCTTTGCCTAGAGTGGGTTGTTGATTGGCATTGATGGTCAGCCCCAACAAGGTTTGATTTATTTGGTCTATCTTCGTTGAGAGTTGACCAATCTAACGTTGTTGTGCTTTAATCGTTTGCCAAAGGCCATCCACTCCATGATCTGCTTCGACGGGGTTGTCGTCTTTTACCATGTTAAGAGCCATTGAGCTAGGCGAATCCTCGCTCTGATACCACTTGATGCAGCACGAAACGTGAAGGGGTGTCGAAGACTCCGACGGTGTAGAAATCCACCTACGAAAAAGAGTTGGAATCCACCAACAAAAGAGAAAACTCTTGGAATTTTTATTGATAAATTGATGTTTGATAGCAATACCCATGAGTGGTATTCATACACCAGCTTCATGCTTACACAATGGGAAAACAACTCAAAGAAAATAAACATAAAGTCAAAAATATACAAACAAATTAAATGCGAACACAACTTGCAAAGAGATGTGCATGAATACTCCACCAACAGTGAGTTTTTGCTGCTACAATTTGACAATGGACAGTTGCCTACTTTGACAATAAACTGTTGAGCCGCCGAAACTAAATCTGCTCGATGGTGATTGAGCAGATACCATCAGCCATATGTTCTACATCACAAAAGCTTTAAGTTTTCAAAACATTGAGAGAACCTTGGTTTGACCCCAAAGATCCAAACCATAACCAAGATTTCAAGGTATCGGAACTAAACATTGTTTATTTCTCAAAACACTTCCCAAAATGGAAGGAAAGAGTGACAATCTCAAAAATATCAACAGTCGGAAGAGAGACAAAAAAACTAAAGAGCCTAGATCGACTTTTAACTTAATAAACTCACTACCCCACCGGAGGGTTACGTCAGCCACCCCGCGGTAGCATCAATCATCTAAAACAAAGGCCTATATGGATGAAAACTATAACCTCATATAAGTCCCAGTATAAATGTTGACCAGCTCAACTAGAGGCTCGACTAAAGAGGAAAAAGTTATAAAATTTGGAAACTCTCTAATTCTTAATATTATTACAGTTTTTACTTTTCATCTTAAAGTGTTTAAACCTTGATGTACATTGAGTAATTTCTAGCGTTTACAAGGGATTTATAACCATCAACATAATGGAACTCACAACCATTGTGCCGTTGTGCTCAAGGGAATAATATATATTTTTAAAGTAATTAAATCCCAACATACTTGATATCATCAAGTAATAGCAGTACTGAATCTCAACAGATAAGCACATAATACATGAATACTCAATGTAAATGTTCATGCAATATCAATGTTCGTGATAATGTCAATGCAATTCCAGTGCAACCCTATCTACATGAGGGTTAAACAGATATCCAGGATCCCTAACCATTCACTTAGGGGGGTAACGAGCCCACCAAAGAAGGTTGGGTGTTGCCGATGTAAAAGGGGATTCGCGTTGATATAATCCGCAAATCTAAAGGGTACGCCAAGGGAAAGTTGGAAAAGGCCAACAAGGGGAATCGCGGATTATAATCCGCGAGTCCAGGATATCTCTGGATGAGATCAGGCACGCGATAAACACTCTACAAAGAGGCGATCGTTGAGGATTGACAAAGGGGGCTCATAGCCAAAAGTCAAACCTCGTGACCCTATAAGCTTATCGCGTAGGGAGTGTTATTTTGACTGGCCTAGGGAAATACTTTGGGATGATGAATAGTGGGTCGCGACCTTATTCATCAATATCACTCGAAGTAAAGTACCTAAAATGCGTCAAGTAACGCTCAGGGTCATGTAAATGGAAAATATGCATAAAAGGACATGACCCAGGAAAACTATGACAAACAAGTAAAGGAATCCGCGGATCAGTAACATACTGGATCGCGGATTGGGTATGTCGCGGATTAAACATCGCGACTTGGGTAAACTTATGGAGGCTAAACCGCGGATCTACTTCGCGGATGGACATGATGAGGTGGCAACAACTTATGCCTGAACCTAGCACCTATAAATAAGGGATCAATGATTCCATTTTGAAGACTTTTCGGAGACTAAGAAAGAGAAATTTCTAGGGAGAGAAAGAGAATTTCGCAATCATTTGCAACTATTATTTTCTCTTCCATTTCTCTTTCATTTCATTGTAAAACAATCAAAAGCAATAAAAGCCCAAGTACAATTATTTTCCTGACGATCTTGTGTGGAAACTATCTCTAAATCATTCATTTCAATTGAACCCCTACGTCACCGCTGGGGAGGGGATGTCTTCTGCACAAGTTGAGCCTCGTCAAACTCGTTAGAGGGGTCGTCCACTGACCCGGTACACCGAGCAAGTTGAAGAAGAAACAACAGCACATACGCAAGAAGGTGAACCAGTCCCACCAGCACGGAAACAACGTTGTCCCGCGAACGCTAGTGTGGCTCAGACAGAGACTCCTCCGATGGCGGAGCCAGTACAACATTCACCAAAATTGCCATCAGCTCTGCTGTAAACTCTTCTCAGCATTTAAGAAACGCAAAAGGCCATACTTCACTTCATGGAGGCCTCGCGCATTTCATTACCAAATCTGGAATCACCACGGATGAATAATCATACCTTGCCAGAAATATCAGCACTGGAGCTTTTTCGGGAGGCACCGCGAGCGCGAACAGAGCCACTCGAGAAAGAGTCATATATCACCAAGGAGTAGCTGCGGGCTATCTTGAACGAGAAATCTGAGATAGAAGAAGTGGAAATTGCCCCACCATACCATCCCAGTATTATGGCTTTACCTTATCCTGCAGACTATGGAACACCAAGCTTCCATCAATTCGATGGCAAAAAGGGAAATGCAAGAGAGCACATATCCAGGTTCGCGGATGCTTTAGGACCCCACAAAAATGATGAGTATTTGAAACTCAGAGAATTCTCCAAATCTCTAATAAGTATTGCATACACATGGTATACTGGTGTCGCTCCGGCTTCAGTATCCAGTTGGACGGATATGGTGATCAAGTTTTACAGCAAGTTCTTCCAGGCAGACGAAGAGGTCTCAATGATTTCACTTACAAGGCAAAGGCAACATTTTGGGGAAGATGTGGCAATTTATGTCAGGAGATATCGCGAGGCTGCTTTACAGTGCCATGAACCAATTTTCAAGCTTCAATTGATCAAAATTTGCATAGAAGGAATGCTACGAGAATATAGAGTACATTTGGTTAATCACAAGTTCAAAACTTTTTCTGCACTTGTTGATAATGCACGAAGATTGGGAGAAGTTTTGGCTCCCCCGACACGACCAAATATCAGTGCTAGGCGAGTGGAAATGGTAGCAGCAACGTAGAACGAAAGGCCCAGGGAAGAGCATGTTAGAAGATCTGAATCACCTCATTTACCTTTCAGTGAAAATGAAGCGGTTGCTTTGTTAAATCAGTGGATTGCAAATCATGTGATATCGCTACCTTCAATGCAAAAGGTGGCGATAAGAGAGGAAAGGATGAAGAACAACTACTGCCCCTATCACAGGTCTGTTCGGCATTCCCTGATTGGATGTTGGGCATTTTGCGGATTGGTACACCGGAAAATAGCATCAGGTGACTTGGAAGTGGCAAAGGATGTAGTTCATGAGCCCTTCCCCGCGCATGTGGCTGTAGTGGCCGCCAAAGACAGTACTGAGGATACGATAAATACCGTCAAGTATGAATGCCCACCAACGCGTGAAGCAAAAAAGGATGCTAAGTTAGACGTTTTCTTCAACGAGCTCCCAATACAGGAGCATGTGAATGAGTTCTTAAAAGAGCAAATAGTTGTCGCTCTTAATCATACTATCGTGATTCCACAACATGAGAAAACCTCCAGTAAGATTATATTTTCTGAAGCAGACAGACTAGTACCATTATTCCACAATGGACCCCTATATGTACCAGCTACTGTGAATGGTCGAGAGATGAAATGAGTTGTCTTGGATGGAGGAGCATCGGTCAACTTAATCCCGCTGGCCACTTTGAGGATGATCAATTTTCCTGAAAGCAAGATTGTAAATCATACCATTGCAGTGACTGATTTCAATGGACACCAGCAGGCCACCATGGGATTTGCGACATTGGATCTTAAAGTTGGGAAAATCAGGGGGGGCACCAAGTTTCATGTCATTAAAGGGGAACCTTCATATCAGTTCTTGCTGGGAAGACCGTGGTTACATGCATATGGTGTAGTACCATCATCTTATCATCAAGTGATGAAATCCAATTGGGGAGAAGGAATAATGACAGTAAAGGCATCTAAGAGCCCCTTTTGCGCATCTGAGGCCCATTTTACAGATGCAGTCTATTTCTCACAATACAGTGAGGAAGATGGACCCAGTGTTTTTTCTACACCATTACCAAAATGGGAAAAACTGGAAGATGGAGGTTTGACTAAGCGGAAGCTCAAAGAGGTGAGCTGGTCGAGAGTCAAAATGTCCGTTGGGCGAGTAGTGTACAAATTGTGACGGGATTGGGGGTCAGAAGCTTGCACAGTTGGCACTGACCCCGGGACAGATAAGGCAGGTGTACAAAAAAAGCTTGTCACTGATCCTGAAGCACTCAAAATGAATCCGCGACTGGAGCATGGTTTGTGTGAAGTGGACATAGGCGACGGCACAACTCCGCGACCTACCTTCATAAGCAGTATGCTGCTCGACAAAACTAAGAATTCTCTAGTAGAATTACTCAAGGAGTTTTGGGATGTCTTTGCTTGGGACTATAGTCAAATGCCAAGGCTCAATATTGGATTGGTAAGCCACCACCTCCATGTGCATTCCGCATCAGAGCCAAAGAAGCAAAAACAACGAATATTTCATCCGGATCTAGAGGTACAGATTAAAGAAGAAGTGGAAAAGTTGCTAAAAGCAGGATTCATCAAGCCAACCCAACATCCGTCATGGCTTGCAAATATTGTGCCTCTGAGAAAGAAGACTGGGCAAATCCGTGTATGTGTAGACTATCGTGATCTCAATAAAGCCTGCCCAAAGGACGATTTCCCTCTACCCAACATTGACACCATGGTGGATGCAACCTCAGGACATGAAATTTTTTCACTAATGGATGGATTTAGAGGGTATAACCAGATTAAAATGGCGCCGGAAGATGTTGATAAAACTGTTTTTCGCACTGCAATGGGGAATTTCAATTATACGGTCATGCCATTTGGACTTAAAAATATTGGGGCTACGTATCAACGCGCCATGACAGCTATATTCCATGACTTTATGCATAAAACTGTGGAGGACTATGTCGATGATTTGGTGGTAAAATCCAGAGCCATGCAGGATCATGTAGGTGATTTTAGAAAAGTATTGCAACGGTGTCGCGAGTATAATTTGAAGATGAATCACCTGAAATGCGCTTTTGGAGTACCAGAAGGAAAGTTCTTGGGGTATGTCGTACATCGGCAGGGGATTGATATGGACCCAACAAAAGCTAAGGCAGTATTGGAAATGGCTCAACCCATAACTCGCAAAATGTTGAAAACTTTTATGGGGAAAATATCTTATCTGAGGAGGTTTATCCCCGCACTGGCAGAGGTAACTCACCCACTCATGCCTTCGTTGAAATAAAAATCTGTATATATCTAGGGAGAAGAACAACAAGAGGCCTTTGAGAAAATCAAGAGGATTCTGGCATCACCAAAAACAATGGTAGTGCCAGAGTCAGGGTAACCGTTGATAATATATCTTACTTCCACCAATAAGTTTGTAAGAGCGTTGTTGGCCCAGGAACATAAAGGGGAAGAGAAGCCTGTTTACTATATCAGTCGAGTACTCAAGGGACCAGAGTCGCGATACACATCACCGGAAAAACATTGTCTCGCTTTATTATTCGCGGCTCAGAAATTCATATATTGTTTACTGGCACATCCATTGGAGCTAATCACTAAAAGTGACCCCATAAGGTATCTTCTCACAAAACCCATACTCAGTGGAATAACTGCTCTATGGTTGTTAGCACTATCTGAATATGAGATCACATGCTCTAGACCAAAAGTAGTAAAAAGTCAAGCCTTGTCAGATTTGCTAGCTTTATTTCCTGGGGTAGTTGAGCCAAAAGTAAAAGAGGTGGGAGTAGCGAGTACGGCACAAAGTGCGGAATTTACTTTAGAATTTGATGGTTCATCCACAGAAAATGGAGGTGGGGTCGGTTTCGTACTAAGGAATGAGGAAACAAAAGAGGAATTAGTCATGGCTTATAAACTTGATTTTCCTTGTACCAACAATATAGCTGAGTACAAAGGGTTGGCGTTGGGATTGATGATAGCTCAGCAGTTGAAGGCAAGAACACTTCATGTAAGAGGAGATTCCAAACTGGTCATTAAGCAGGTTAAAGGGGAGTATGCTGTCAAAGAACCCCATCTGGTGTCTTACAGATTCTTCATCCGTCAGATGATAGAAAGCTTTGAGAATATGAGTTTTCAGCACGAGCCGCAAGAAGGCAACAGACGATCCGATGCATTGGCGATATCGGGTTCGCGACTACATTTCCAAGGAATAGAGTCTACTATGTAAGTAGTGCGAAGAACCAACTCTGTGGTCAGTAACGGGAAGGAACCAGGGGTGTATGAAGAGCATGATTGGAGAGCACGGATAATACAAGCTCTACTAAAAAATGATAATAATGCTTTAAGACGAGAATACCAAATCATAAAAGGTATGTTATATTACTGAATAGCCGGAGGGATTTTAGCCAGATGCGTGGAAATAAATGAGATAAGAGAACTACTACAGAAAACCCACAAGAAAATATGTGGTCAAGCGGATGTCAGTCTCTATCAATTTTTGCAGCGAGAAGGTTTCTTTTGGCCAAGTATGAAGGATGATGTAGTCAAGTTGCAAAGAAGTTGTCAGGACTGTAATGCATATCCCTCTGCGAAAGAAGGTAATGTGGCAGACATGATAGACTAGCGGGACAAATATGTGCATTATCTAAAAGAATGGGTTTTGCTTGAAAGAGATCAGCCACGATTCAGAAAATTGGCCGCGTAATTTATCTTACAGGAAGGAAGATTGTTCCACAAATGTTTTGAAGGAAGGCTGATGAGATGTGTAAGTAAAGAAGAGACAGGGGAAATATTGAAACAAACTCATGAGTTTGGTCATCAAGGCCCTAGAAAAATGTTTCAACAACTACTATCATCCGGGTATTATTGGCCAACAATGGAAAGGGATTGCAGTGATTTTGTCAGGAAATTCCATGTATGCCAGGTGCACGGGGATCTTATTCATGCTCCGGGAACTGAATTGCACAGATTGGCTACCCTCTGGCCTTTCCACACTTGGGCACTGGACATAATTGGGCCAATCACGCCGCAGGCTCAGGGACATGTGTGGATTTTGGTGGCAACTAAATTGTTCACAAAATGGGTAGAAGTTATCCCGCTGGGATGGACGATAGCAGACGATGTGGTTCGATTCATAAAGCAAAACAATATCTGTCGATTTGGGATACCGAAGGTGATACTGTCAGACAATGGGACTCCTTTTGTCAATAGTAAAGTCGCGGATTTGTTCGGGAGATACTCAGTAATTCATCACAAGTCCACACCTTACTATCCAAAAGGAAATGGACAGGCAGAGGCCTCTAATAAAGCGTTAATTTGAATCATGTCTAGGTTGGTGCATGATAATCAGAAGAAATGGGTGGAAGAACTTCCAATAGCGCTGTGGGCGCATCGAACTGCAAACCGAAGTGCGATAAACATAACCCTTTATGCACTGGTCTATGGAGTACAGATTGTGCTACCTGCAGAGCTAGAAGTTGCTGCTAAAATGCTGACATACAAAAGCAATTTGGATGACAGACTACTAGAGATAGAAGAATTGGAGGAAACAAGGGCAAAAACCTTTATGAATCAGAAAGAATACAATAAGCGACAAGCAATGAGCTATAACAAAAAGGTACGGTACAAATGGTTCAAAGAGGGGGGCAGAGTGTTGAAAGTAGTACCAACAATCATGAGGGAACAAAGGGTAAGAAAATTTGAAGCTAAGTGGGAAGGTCCGTATGTGATTGTAAGAGATGGCAACAGTGGGTATTACATGATAAAGCATGAAGTTACTCGCGAGAGAGTTGAACCTCTTAATGCGAAATGGATTAAGTTTTACCAATCTTAGATACATATACATGGAAATAAGTATATATATATAAAAAGAAAGAGAATGATGATAAATAATAAAGTGTACGATATCAACACAGTATACATGAAGACTTTATATATAAAAATATGTGTATGAATACATCAGGAGCAATCACTAGTATAAATTACGACCAACAGGAGAAGAAATGTGGATATTTTCATGCTCCTCTTGTAGTTCGCAAGAACGTTTTGAATGTTCCGCAGATTCTTTTAGTCTACAGGTATCTTGTTCTGTAGCAGCTAAAAGAGCGCGGGCTTCCTCCATTCTTGCTATGCTAGTTTGGTACTCATTCAAAGCTTTGACCTCCGCGCAATTTTTTGCATACAAGCGCTCAACCTTTTTTCCAGATGAATTTCCCACCAAGTCACGTTCATTTTCATGTTTTTCCAATCTTTGATACTAGCGCGACAAAGAGCCAAAGTTGTCGAGCACGACAAAGAGCCAAAGTTGTGGAGGTAAGATCTTGTACACAAGTGGTCATTAATGAAGCAAAAGTATCCGCGATGATATGCAGGAATGTTTGTTGGAGAAGTGGATCATAAAGCTCCATAGTAGCAAACGTCTCTGGATGGCTACTATAAACACAGTCCAAAATAGCCATATCGCCTGAATAACATAAGAAATTATGCCCAGTAGACTTGATGCTGCTGAGGAGGATTTTAAACTAAAGGCGCGGGAATGGTGTCAGGGATGGATGTATGGGTTTGTGGAGGAGGGGGTTAATGAGGTTGCATATGTTGCGCGGATATGGTGTCAGGGATGGATGAATGAATTTGTGGAGGAGTGGGTTGATGAGGTTGCATATGTGGCTGCTGAGGGTGAATAGGAAGGAAAAATGACTCAGAATTGGGGAATGTAAGATTTTGTAAAGTGTTTGGGGGCGAGGAGAACTCATTGAGAAGCACTTCTGGATCTTGGAATGCGGATTCGGGAAACAAGGGGTCAGGACATCTGTTCGAATTATTTGCAGTAAAAATGGAATTATCAACAAGGAGTCAGCACCATGAGTACCGGAAATTCTATTCGGAAGAGTACTAAATAGACAAAATTTACCTTCATTTGCGGAAGGAACATGATCCGCGCCAACGGAAGATTCAGTAATGGCCCTTATGTCAGCAACAAGGCCCCCAAAAAGTGATCTTTGAATTTGTGGCCCATCTTGCAAAGTAGCAGCTATCTCAACAGCGATATCAATAACAAGAGGTTCCATGCGCCGAACATCTAAGTCCTCGCGGTCAAGAACTGCATCACTCTTAGAAATATAAATTAAAGGATTAGTCACTTCCGCGACGCCTCCTTCTATAACAGGATTGACATCGCTTCCTTCAAGTATCTCCGGCATCTTCGCGTTTTCATTTGGTCCCACGGAACAAGGATTTGTTGGGACCGCGGTTTGGTCATCATCGACTGAGTTCGTGTTTGTTGGCTGAGCATCCTCAGGAAGGGGTTTAATTTTATCATAAGGCGAACGACCCTCGCGGATGAGAGTAGAGATGGGAAGATCATCCGCTTCATCTGAGTCATATAGCAGAACCCTTCTCGCGACTTTAGAAAGAGTTTGCGCCTTCTCCCGTCCCTAATCTGGAAAGTCCGAAAAGATAACAACCACCTCGCAATCAGAAACATCAAGGGAAAGATCAGCTTCTTGATTCACACCCTCCCTAGTCTCGCGACCTAAAAAATTGTAAATAAATACTATAAGCATGAAAAGAAGCTCGGAAGGATAGAAGATAGGTTGGCTTTATCAATTAGAAGCTACCCGAGAATAGGGAATCTGAAGCATGAATATCCCCCACGGCCCGTGCAACTGTATCAAGCAATGAATTCGCTTTTACTCGCGGAGAAGAGGATTTGACTTCGCCTTGATGAACATCAGCATTTTTATCTGCGCCTTGAGATGACTGAAAAATAAGGGGTTAAACTTCGAGTCTGTCAGAAGAAGGGACCAAAGCAGGAGGATTCGACCTTCTGCGAGTCAAGGGAAGAGTGTCTACCTCATCATCTTCAGAAGAATGTGTAATAGATGCCAGAATTTGAGCTCTTTGATCTCTTCTTCTTCGAGACAAAGGAATATAGTCCAAGGCATCATTCGCGGTAGTCTCACTCTGCGAACCTCTTCTGAAGGAATCATCCGCGATTGTGCGATCCGAGGGAGGAGGAACCCGAATGATCGGGGGTGATGTAGCAGTGGAGTTCGCGGATCTCTGAAAATCAAATAAATAAATAAAGGTAAATCAGTTGGTACCAGTGACTAAAGATAAGAATAAGAAAATACAAAGTTACGAGATTATTACCAATCGTTTTGAAATAGGTTCCTCACGAGCTGGAATGATGGTGGGAACTTCAATGCGCTCAAAACATTTTCGCTTAGGCATGGGAGGAGGAACCTTTGATTTTCCTTTTTTATCCTTGGAAGTTTTTTGTTTTTTAGAAACCAGAGTTGAACTTGTTGATGCCTCATGATCAGAAGCTTGAAGAGCCAGTTTGCAATAGAAACCGCAGGAGCCGTGAGGTTTGTGAAGTTTAAGAGAAGAGTCTCCCGTGAGTACATTTAGAGGAGTGACTGGCCTGGGAGGACCCATCATAAATGTCTGGAAGTCTGTTGTGACTTGGAGCCAAAAATCTACATAGGTCGCGGTTCGACCACCTACCCGAGATCTCGCGGGAATGAAGATAGCAAAATAAAAATCTTGATGTTTCTTCTCATACTCCTCGTGGAAACTCACCAGGGCCGCGCCATAGATATCAGGAGAATTGCCTAAAGGAGGAGCAACATAAACTGGAACTGCCTGCTCAAAACCCAGTTGACGAGCCACACACAAAGGATTATAGACTGTAGTCCGCGAGAAAGACTCATAAAAAATGGGTAGGCAACACTCGAATGAAGTAGCAGCAAAAATGAAGTCTGCTCCGTGATGGGGTAAAAAGAAGGGAAATAGATACCTGACAGAGGAACTGAGTAGGGTCTCCATGAAAACCTACGACTGAAGTCAATAAAGTCTTTAAGTCATTTAGTAGAATGAAGGCCAGACCAACGGACAGCTCGTGATCTGGGACCAACAGTATCAGTGTTTGAGGATGAAGGAAAATTGAGAGGTTTTGGGGCGTACTTTGGAATCTTTCAAAGATAAACAACATTAGGAAAATACAGGGAATGTGGGTACTAATGTCATATCTTCCTACCGATCTTAAAAAATCATTTGACAAAGTGTCTAATTGGGAATAAAGAGTATCCAAAAAGAGGAGAGCTAAGGGAAGACGAATGCCCCGCGACCCTATGGAAGCCATCAAAAACACTAGTTTATTTGGCCCATCTTCAGGACATCCTTGGAATATGTACCGGTCTAAGCAATAGGCTAAAAAACCTACCAATTCATCATCACCGTTGAATTTGGGGACGGGTACAGATTCGCGGTCTTGACCGCGGATAAGAGGCAACTTCAGCTCATATTCCCTAAAAAAGTGATGGCACCAGTTGGAATACTTGAGCTTTTCACTTCTTATAATGGGAGCCTCATCAAGTATGGCACTGTCTTTGAAGCGACTACCCCTTTTCGCGGCATAGGCCGCACAAGATTGAAGATGCCAGTGAATTGCCTGGTCTTCTTTATCAAAAAGAAGTGCATCAATGGGTCGCAAATCAAAAACAGGAAGCCTGAACATAACATAAACATCTTCCAAGGTAGGGGTAAACTCTCCCCAAGATGTTATGAAAGTAAGGGAGAAAGAACTCCATCGCGACACGAGAAGATTGAGGGCATCTGTGTCTCGATGGACGAACAAGTCAGAGAATAACTCTATGGAGTCTAGCAAGCCTGTTTTTCTAAGAGTCTCGCGGTGTCTATCCTGACTGAGTATATGGCTAGACCACATCCTCCAATGAGTAATGGGTGCAACATGTCCTTCATATTCTATAAAAGAATATGGGACATTGCCTCTTTCGATAAGCAAGAAAATAAGGGAAGTGGGTGGAATATTGGCAAGGGGGCTTCATCGTCAGAATGGATAAGCATTAGGTCGTCAGTAATGTCCCCCGCGGGAGGAAGGTTTTCAATAGAACTCCAAAAATGGTCGTGAGAAGCCTAAAAAAATGGAGCCTTCCTCCATTCTGCTAGCAGGGGAACAAATGGAACAGTCCCGGATAGGGGAACTAAGAGCTTGGGAGTAGAGGACTTAGACATTAAAAATAAGGAAATAGGGAAGTACGGACTTGAAACTAGGACCGCGAAGTAAAAAGAGGATGGAGGCTAAAGCAATAAAAAGTATGAAGCAAAAGGAGTGAGAGAAAAGGGAAAAAGAGAAATATGGAAGAAGGAAGGAAAAAATGAAATGAAATGAGCAAGGGAGGTTTATAAAGGGAGGAGGCACGAAAACCTAGAAGGTGTAATTAATGCCCGCGGAAGCCGAACCGACGCCAAGATTGCCGCAAGTTTGAATGTCGTGGATCATAATAAGGGATGACTGTTCATAAATCAATAACAGGTTTCAACATGGAAAAATGAGAAGAGTCATACAAAATGTAATACCCCGTATTTAAATAATTATGTTATTTCTTTATTTATTTTGGATGGCATGGTGGGTATTTTAAATTATTGAGTAAGGGTACTCTAGTAATTTTATAACTATTAGGTAAGTTGGTTATGATGGGATCTGATAAGGGCATATTAGTCATTAAGACGAGTGGCAGGATGGTTATTGTGGCAGATCTAAGGGCATTATGGTCATTCGCCATAACCTAGCTCCCCCTATATAAGCATAAGGATATTCAGCCTATTATCTCAAGACTATGAAGAATTCAGACTTCTCTCTTCTTAGTCACTCACCTATATACGTATACACATATATATATATATAGATAAAGAGAGATCTAGAGAGAGAAAAAGTATTTGGTTCAGATCTGGATTCGGGGTGTAGTAAGTTCTCCAAATCAGGCAAGACATATGTTCTACTCTTCCTCTTTGTACTAGAATTCGTAACCTTTGTTTGGTACTCCTATAAACTGTTATACATTAATTTCGTATATGTATGCTTATGAGTATTAGCATGTTCAATTATGTATTGATATATAGTTATATGAACATGTATGTGTAGATCCGTAACTATATATGTATATATGTAGTTATATAAACATATATGTATAGATCCGTAGCTATATGTATGGATATGTAGTTATATGAACATGTATGCGTAGATCCGTAACTATATATGTAGTTATAGGAACATGTATGCGTAGATCCGTAACTATATATGTAGTTATACGAACATGTATGTGTAGATCCGTAACGATATATGTATATATGTAGTTATATGAACATATATGTATAGATCCGTAGCTATATGTATGGATATGTAGCTATAGGAACATGTATGCGTAGATCCGTAACTATATATGTAGTTATACGAATATGTATGCGTAGATCCGTAACTATATATGTAGTTATACGAACATGTATGCGTAGATCCGTAACTATATATGTAGTTATACGAACATGTATGTATAGATCCGTAGCTATATGGTTATATGTATAGATCAGTAGCCATATGAGCATATATGTATAGATCCGTACTTATGTTAAAAACATATGTATAGATCTGTTATAATATGTTGGTATTTACGTATATATATGATGATATATATTCTGTTATACATATTTGTATAGATCCGAAAGTATATGTATAAATCATGTGTATATGGATAGAATTGTGATATTTATAACCACTCATGTATAGATCGGTTATAGTAGGTTTTGATTCATGATTACATATGGTAGTATATATTCTGTTTATACGTATATACATTTACTTGTAGTCATATGTACAGATCTGTTTTACCATGTTCATGTCCATAAATATATACGCAATTTATTATATTATGTGTAGACTTGTATGAATTTATATGTTATTATAAGTCACCACGAATTATACTAAAATATGTATATTCGACCGTATAAATGAATAGTTTTGACCGTATAAATATACCGTATTTCCTGGCGCTGCCCCAGACCCTGCCAGGGGGGCGCTCAGGAAAGGTCGCGCCGCCCCCCCTGGACCCCCCAGGCTCGACTTTTCCAATTGTTATACATCCCCGAATAAAGAATACAAGTGAATTAATAAATTCGTAAAATCATAAGATTTAATTAAAAGGAATATGGTCGGGAGATTTAAAAAGGAACCACAAGTAGGCTGACTAATAAATTGCAGTCTCACTAGTACCGCGGGACTTGGATGAGTTGTCACGGCATGGCTGAGTTGCCGGGTACGTGGTTATGGTTGGAAATGGAGATGATGGAAATTTGACTTATGAAAGGAATTTATGGTATTTGTTTTATATCTTCACGGTGGTATTCTAGTAAAATAAATAAATAAATAGAAGTAATGAATTTAATTATATTTTCATGGTGGTATTCTAGGGAATATAAAGTATAGTAAGGTATATTAATATTTATTAATATTTTTGGGATAGGTGTCACTGGGAAAGGGGATGGTTTTTAGTACTCTGTTTGGGATCATGTAGAGATGTACTTGCTCGTGGGTTTGACCCACCTTTGTTGATATTTCAGGTCCTCGGCAATTGCATCCGCAGGGTTGAGGATTTGTCTCTCCTGTATTCTCGGTCCAGCAGTTTCCTTCCACTACAGGGTAGGAATTCAGTCTTGTTGTGGTTAAAATAAGTTTGTGTGGTCTAGGGGTCCATGTTATGGGATTCCCAAGTTGTATAAATTTGAAATTAAGTTATTTCAAAGATGTATTGGGTGTGGGATCTTTCCTGTATAAGTGGTATCATCAACTCTTATTATCTTATCTCTATTTTATGTTTTATCATCTGTGCTTATTTTTGTCAATTGAAGATACTCATAGTTTTTGTGTATGGGCCTGGCCAACCTATGCATGGAAATTGTGGGTGTTACAATTGGTATCAGAGCACTCCAGGTTCAAGTGTCCTAAGGATGTCTTGTCAGTCTTCCGCGTTACGTATTCTGATATTTAAAGCCTAAATTTAGGACTCGTTGTATTCTTTTAAGTTAGTGGATGTGGTATTAACAACTCATATAATCGTTATTTCAGTATGCCGCCGCGTAGAAGGAGGAATGTTAATCAGATTCCAGACCCTTTACCAGAAGGGAATGTTCCACTTCCTCCAAATCTCTCCGAAATAATTGCTCAGGCAGTAGTTCCAGGAGTGGCAACCGTTCTGCAGCAACAACAGTTTCATCCACAACCTCCTTTACAGGCACATGTCCCAGAGCCTGTCATGCCAGATAATGGGTGGGATAGAATGCGTATTGCTTTCCTGAGAGGCAATCCGCCCGAGTTTTCAGGATCCACTGAGGTCACAGTAGCGCACCAGTGGAAAAAGGATATTGAACGCCATTTGCGCATGATTCAATGTACGGAGATCCAAAAGCAGTTATTAGCTACATTCAAACTGGTAGGAGATGCTTTGCAATGGTGGGAATCAGTCACTACTACTGAAGAGAGAGCCACAATGACGTATGATTAGTTTCAAGTCCGATTTGATAAGAAGTACTTCCCGTTTACGGTCAGGGCAACCAAGAGGAGGGAGTTTCTTGGTTTACAACAGGGGGAGAAAACTGTTGCTGAGTATGAACAGGAATTTACAAATTTGTCATTATTTGCACCGGAGGAGGTTAATACATAAGAGAAAAAAAGGCATGCTTTTGTAAATGGGCTGGCATGGAATATTCGGCAACTGATAGTGGGTAATCCAGCTTACACCACTTATACTCAGGTGATGGATGCAGCATTGCCAGATTCGAAGGGACTATAGAAAAACAAAAGGAGAGAAACGAAATAACAAGGAATCCACTAGCCAGATCGTGGAAAAAGAAAATGGTCATAATGGTAAACACAGTGATAGAAGCAGATTCCAGGGACACCAGTCTTGGAAGAAACAAAGGGGTAATGCTGAGACCAGCAAGGAGATGTCTACTCATCAGGGACAACTAGGAGGAGCACCTCAGAATGCACACGGACAACAACAGGCACAGAAGAAACCTATGGGTCCTTTTAGGGGGCATTGTTATACGTGTGGGGAGTATAGGCACTCTTCCAAGAGGTGTCCCAAGGCTACTCTAGGGCAGCAGGGACAGACCAGTCAACAGGGACAGAGACAGCCACCACCATTTCCGGCACCACAGTTTCCCCGCATTCAGGGCTCGACCTATCCAGCACTACCAGCACCTCCACTACCTCAGGGGCAGTCTCAGCCACAACTTCATTATGGCAGGGTCTACAACGTCATGCCACATGACGTTCAGGCACCACGTGCTATCGAGGGTATGTTTCCTATTTATGGTAGACTTGGTCGAGTACTTTTTGATACTGGTTCATCACATTCTTTTGTATCGCGCTCTTTTGTTGCTCTATCTGGTCTACTGACCCAGCCTAGTAGTCAACCTCTCAGTGTTTTGACGCCATTAGGTGTTGATGCAGTTTTACGAGAAAGATGTGCACAAGTACCTATTGAGATTGGCAAGCTTACATCTTCTGCTGATTTATTAGTTCTTGACATGCTTGCTTATGATGTGATACTTGGGATGGATTGGTTATCTCACTACCATGCACAGTTAGACTGTCGTGGTAAGACGATAGTCTTTGCGATACCAGGACAGGAGATGTATTTGATTGTTGCACCTCGATCTTATAGAGGGTCTAGTACACAGTTGTTCTATATTGAGGCAGAGACTCAGGACCACACGACTATATCTATTGATAATATTCCTATAGTACGTGATTTTCAGGACATATTTCAGGAGATTCCAGGGCTACCTCCAAGTCGTGAGATCGACTTTGTTATTGACTTAGCTCCAGGCACCCGACCTATTGCTAAGGCACCATACCGGATGGCACCAGTGGAGATGCGTGAGCTAAAGGATCAGATTCAACAGCTTCTCAGTCAGGGTTTCATTCGCAGGAGTACCTCGCCCTGGGGAGCACCGGTATTGTTCGTAAAGAAAAAGGATGGTTCTCTTCGTCTTTGTATTGACTACAGGGAGCTGAATAAAGTCACAATTCGTAACAAGTATCCACTGCCTAGGATTGATGATTTATTTGATCAGTTGAGGGGAGCCACCTACTTCTTCAAAATAGACTTGAAGTCGGGGTATCACCAGCTTCGTGTCAGGGAGCAGGATGTACCCAAGACAGCATTCCTCACTCGATATAGGTCATATGAATTTCGGGTCATGCCTTTTGGACTCACCAACGCTCCAGTTGTTTTCATGGATCTGATGAATAGAGTATTTCGACCATTTTTGGATCAGTTTGTCATCATGTTCATAGATGACATCTTGGTCTATTCTAAATCAGAGGAGGATCATGCCAGACATTTATGGATAGTGTTGCAGACACTAAGAGATCATCAACTTTAGGCCAAGTTTGAAAAGTGTGCTTTCTGGCAGAAAGAAGTAAAGTTTTTGGGGCATGTAGTGTCAGAAAAGGGGCTAGCGGTGGATCCAGCGAAAGTCTCAGCGGTCCTGGAATGGGGACAACCTACCTCACCTACATAGATTCGCAGCTTTCTGGATTTGGCTGGATATTATCGCAGGTTTATTCAAGGCTTTTCGAAGATCGCCGGTCCTCTTACCCACTTGACTAAGAAAGGAGTGTCGTTTATTTGGGATGATCACTGCCAGACAACCTTTGATGAATTGAAGACAAGATTGACATCCGCACCTGTTCTAGCTACACCACAGAGTGGAATTGAGTATCTTATCTTTACAGATGCCTCATTGCAAGGTTTGGGTTGTGTATTGATGCAGGAGGAGAGGCAAGTATCCTATGCTTCGCGTAAGCTCAAGCCGGATGAGCTCAACTACCCAACACATGATTTGGAACTAGCAGCAGTTGTTTTTGCACTAAGAATTTGGCGGCACTATCTGTTATGTGAGACTTTCAGACTGTTCAGTGATCACAAAAGTCTGCAGTATTTATTCACGGAGAGGGAACTGAATATGAAGCAGCGCAGATGGCTGGAATTTGTAAAAGATTATCACTTCTCCATTCAGTACCATCCAGGAAAGGCTAATGTAGTGGCAGACGCTCTCTGTCGTCGACCCTATGCTAGTCTTTCAGCGTTGTTCGAGACGGAGTGGAATGCATTGAGAACAGTGGATGATTTAGCTAACGCTTTTGCGGCATGTGTTGTGGTGACGCCTGCTATTATTCGGAGGGTAGTCAAGGCCCAACAAGTGGATCAGCAGTGCATTGCTAAAGTTATGGAATCGACATCTGGGGAGATTCCTTTCTACTCAGTTGACTCCGATGGAGGCTTGAGGTACAAGGGACGATTGGTTATTCCTCTTACAGAGGACTTAAGAAAAGATGTGATGCGAGAGGCTCATAACTCTCCTTTTGCAGTGCATCCTGGAGGAGATAAGATGTACCAGGATATGAAGCGCCAATTTTGGTGGGCTGGTATGAAAAGAGATGTTGTTATTTTTGTCTCCACATGCAGTACTTGCCAGATGGTGAAGATTGATCACCAGAAGCCACCGGGGTCATCACAGCCACTTCCAGTGCCTGAGTGGAAATGGGAGAGCATTTCCATGGATTTCATTCAGGGATTGCCTACTTCTCCTCAGAACCATAACTCCATATGGGTGATTGTTGATAGACTTACTAAGTCTGCTCATTTTCTACCTGTTCGTTCTGATTTTACATCGGAGCAGTTGGCAAAGCTTTACATCGCGGAGATAGTGAAGCTTCATGGGATTCCTTTATCTATTGTGTCGGATAGAGATCCAAACTTTGTATCTGGGTTTTGCGCGAGTTTTCAGCAGGCCTTGGGAACAGAGTTGCATCTGAGTACAACTTACCACCCGCAGACAGATGGTCAGACTGAAAGGGTTAACCAAATTTTGGAAGATATGCTTCGAGCTTGTGTCCTTGATTTCAAGGGCAACTGGGAGTTCTACTTGCCGCTGTCAGAGTTTTCCTACAACAATAGTTACCAGAAGACCATCGGTATGGCACCTTTTGAGGCCTTGTATGGTCGACCGTGTAGATCTCCAGTATGTTGGATAGGAGTTGGAGAAAGCAAATTCCTGGGTCCTGAGTTCATCGAAGATACTTCAGAGAAGATTACTCTTATTCGAGACCGTATGAAGACTGCTCAGAGTAGACAGAAGAGTTATGATGATCGTCGGACCCGAGCCTTAGAGTTCAGAGTGGGAGATCAAGTTTTACTAAAGGTGTCCCCCATGAAGGGAGTGATGAGATTTGGGAAGAAAGGGAAACTATCACCTCGCTTTGTAGGTCTTTTCATGATTACCAACAGGATTGGACCAGTGCCTTATCGCTTAGCTTTACCTGATCATATGCACATGGTGCATAACGTTTTTCATGTTTCTTTGTTGCTGCGATTTCTCCGTGATGATGATGTTTATCAGCATATAGATGTGGGAAAAATTGAGTTGCAGCCGGATGCGACATATGTGGAGCAGCCTTATCGCATTCAAGATCGTAAGGATCAGGTACTCCGCACGAAGATCATTCCCCTTGTACGTATTCAGTGGAGTCACCACAACGAGACAAAGTCTAGTTGGGAAAGGGAAGATGAGGTTCGTGCTAAGTATCCGGAGTTATTCATTTCAGGTATGTGCTGAATTCCGGGGACGGAATTCCATTATTAGGGGGGAAGAATGTAATACCCCATATTTAAATAATTATGTTATTTCTTTATTTATTTTGGATGGCATGGTGGGTATTTTAAATTATTGAGTAAGGGTACTCTAGTCATTTTATAACTATTAGGTAAGTTGGTTATTATGGGATCTGATAAGGGCATATTAGTCATTAAGACGAGTGGCAGGATGGTTATTGTGGCAGATCTAGGGGCATTATGGTCATTCGCCATAACCTAGCTCCCCCTATATAAGCATAAGGATATTCAGCCTATTATCTCAAGACTATGAAGAATTCAGACATCTCTCTTCTTAGTCACTCACCTATATACGTATACACACACATATATATATATATATAGATAAAGAGAGATCTAGAGAGAGAGAAAGTATTTGGTTCAGATCTGGATTCGGGGTGTAGTAAGCTCTCCAAATCAGGCAAGACATATGTTCTACTCTTCCTCTTTGTACTAGAATTCGTAACATTTGTTTGGTACTCCTATAAACTGTTATACATTAATTTCGTATATGTATGCTTATGAGTATTAGCATGTTCAATTATGTATTGATATATAGTTATATGAACATGTATGTGTAGATCCGTAACTAAATATGTATATATGTAGTTATTTGAACATATATGTATAGATCCGTAGCTATATGTATGGATATGTAGTTATATGAACATGTATGCGTAGATCCGTAACTATATATGTAGTTATACGAACATGTATGCGTAGATCCGTAACTATATATGTAGTTATACGAACATGTATGTGTAGATCCGTAACGATATATATATATGTAGTTATATGAACATATATGTATAGATCCGTAGCTATATGTATGGATATATAGTTATATGAACATGTATGCGTAGATCCGTAACTATATATGTAGTTATACGAACATGTATGCGTAGATCCGTAACTATATATGTAGTTATACGAACATGTATGCGTAGATCCGTAGCTATATGGTTATATGTATAGATCAGTAGCCATATGAGCATATATGTATAGTTCCGTACTTATGTTAAAAACATATGTATAGATCTGTTATAATATGTTGGTATTTACGTATATATATGATGATATATATTCTGTTATACATATTTGTATAGATCCGAAAGTATATGTATAAATCATGTGTATATGGATAGAATTGTGATATTTATAACCACTCATGTATAGATCGGTTATAGTAGGTTTTGATTCATGATTACATATGGTAGTATATATTCTGTTTATACGGATATACATTTACTTGTAGTCATATGTACAGATCTGTTTTACCATGTTCATGTCCATAAATATATACGCAATTTATTATATTCTGTGTAGACTTGTATGAATTTATATGTTATTATAAGTCACCACGAATTATACTAAAATATGTATATTCGACCGTTTAAATGAATAGTTTTGACAGTATAAATATACCCTATTTCCTGGCACTGCCCCAGACCCCGCTAGGGGGGCGCTCAGGAAAGGTCGCGCCGCCCCCCCTGGACCCCCCAGGCTCGACTTTTCCAATTGTTATACTTCCCCGAATAAAGAATACAAGTGAATTAATAAATTCGTAAAATCATAAGATTTAATTAAAAGGAATATGGTCGGGAGATTTAAAAAGGAACCACAAGTAGGCTGACTAATAAACGCAGTCTCACTAGTACCGCGGGACTTGGATGAGTTGTCACGGCATGGCTGAGTTGCCGGGTACGTGGTTATGGTTGGAAATGGAGATGATGGAAATTTGAGTTATGCAAGGAATTTATGGTATTTGTTTTATATCTTCACGGTGGTATTCTAGTAAATTAAATAAATAAATAGAAGTAATGAATTTAATTATATTTTCATGGTGGTATTCTAGGGAATATAAAGTATAGTAAGGTATATTAATATTTATTAATATTTTTGGGATAGGTGTCACTAGGAAAGGGGATGGTTTTTTGTACTCTGTTTGGGATCATGTAGATATGTACTTGCTCGTGGGTTTGACCCACCTTTGTTGATATTTCAGGTCCTCGGCAATTGCATCCGCGGGGTTGAGGATTTGTCTCTCCTGTATTCTCGGTCCAGCAGTTTCCTTCCACTACAGGGTAGGAATTCAGTCTTTTTGTGGTTAAAATAAGTTTGTGTGGTCTAGGTGTCCATGTTATGGGATTCCCAAGTTGTATAAATTTGAACTTAAGTTATTTCAAAGATGTATTGGGTGTGGGATCTTTCCTGTATAAGTGGTATCATCAACTCTTATTATCTTATCAATATTTTATGTCTTATCATCTGTGCTTATTTTTGTCAATTGAAGATACTCATAGTTTTTGTGTATGGGCCTAGCCAACCTATGCATGAAAATTGTGGGTGTTACACAAAAGGTCCAAAAAAGCAAAAACAAGGTATGTAAAAATACGCATATATTTCCGCAAAATTAAGATAAGGTTGCCTTTATGGTTTACTCTTTAGTACTTAACTAAGTAATAAAGTGTAAAAGGGAAAAATATAAAGGGGGATTCGTGTTGATATAATCCGCGAATCCAATGGGTACGCCAAGGGAAAGTTGGAAAAGGCCAACAAGGGGAATCGCGGATTATAATCCGCGAATCCAAGATATCTCTAGAAGAGATCAGGCAGGCAATAAACACTCTACAAAGAGGTGATCATTGAGGATTGAAAAAGGGGGGTTATAGCCAAAAGTCAAACCTCGCGACCCTATGAGCTTATCGCGTAGGGAGTGTTATTTTGACTGGCCTAGGGAAATACTTTGGGATGATGAATAGTGGGTCGCGACCTTATTCATCAGAATCACTCGAAGTAAAGTACCTAGAATGCCTCAAGTAACGCTCAGGGTCATGTAAATGGAAAATATGCATAAAAGGATATGACCCAGAAAAACTATGACAAACAAGTAAAGGAATCCGCGGATCAGTAATGTACTGGATCGCGGATTGGGTATGTCGCGGATTGAACATCGCGACGTGGGTAAAATTATGGAGGCTAAACCGCGGATCTACTTCGCGGATGGACATGATGACGTGGAAAAAACTTATGCCTGAACCAGTGCCTATAAATAAGGGGTCAATGATTCCATTTTGAGGACTTTTCGGAAACTAAGGGAGATAAATTTCTAGGGAGAGAAAGTATTTCGCAATCATTTGCAACTGTTATTTTCTCTTCCATTTCTCTTTCATTTATCTGTAAAACAATCAAAAGCAATAAACGCCCTAGTACCATTCTTTTCCTGACGATCTTGAATGGAAACTATCTCTAAATCATTCATTTCAATCGAACCCCTACAACCGAATAGAGTACAAAGACCACAAGTCTGTCCAAAACGGCAAGTGAGGCCTAAGCCCTCACCCCTAATTTCTCAGGATTCGAGAGATGCTAGCTCCCTGGGTACGAGAACACCCCCTGGCCAGTTGTTACAACTATCCAAACAATCCATACATATATATGATACACATGAGACATGTTACCAACACTGAATCAATATATATATACTCACGGTGCTACATGAATGCAAATATGCCTCTACATGGACCTGATGCTTAATAACATAACATATATTTCCATTTTTCATTCAAAGAATGCCTTATAATTAAATTAAACAAGTAAAACATGACAAATCCGTCAAAAGGTCATCCAGGTTCTCAATTAACCAATTCTTGCAATTTTTAATGTATCGGCATGCTTTGATTTAAATTACAATAATAATTTCGACAAATCCACCTCAGGGACATCCCGTTCACAATTTATTACTTCGTTATAATTTACGAGAAATAAAAGGGAACTAGAACAACATCTAAGTTTTCACGTCACTCGCTTTCACGCATCCTCTAAAGTGTTTTTAATTTCAGTAAAACATAACACTACAACAAAATTGGTTTTTAACTACGGACCATTTTATAGCTAATAGGTCAAAAATTTGTAGATAATATTTTTTTGCCACGAAATAATTCCGTAGCATGGTTCGTTGAAAAATGTCTCGTCTCTAATAGTATAAGGCTATGAACTTTAATTTCTGTCGCTAATAAGAAAAAACAATTACTATGAATTTTATCCGTTGTTAATACTTGCACTAGCTACGAAAAAAATTCGTAGCTAATTCATATAATTGCTATGAATATATTTCGTCGCTAATTATAGTACTTACTACGAAATATTTTCGTTGTTAATAAATATAATTGCTACGAATATACTTCGTCGCTAATAATTAAAACAATTTTCGTTGCTAATAACGTTATTAACTACAAAACTTTTCATAGCTAATGTGAATACAAATTTTCAAAAAACAATTATAAAAATTGTGATTATATAAAATTATTTTTCATATAATCACAATTTTAATAATTTTATGTTTTAAATGTACATTTCAACTTGAGCTTGTAAGACCCTTGATTGAGTTGGATTATACAAATTAGAAATCAAAATAACATATTTTCCTTTCTCTTTCCTTCCATAAATTTCTCCTAAACCAAACATAAGTTCAGATAAGAAAATGGAGAACGAATTAAGCTTCATTACCAATTCCAATATAAAACATACAATAGACCAATCATTATATATATATATATATATATTCACACAAACAGAACTTTAAGTAGTGAGGAATGGAAGCTACTGAGAGGAAGCAAAGGGCAATGCGGGGGAAGCTTGGATCCGGAGTCTCCGAGGGGTCTTCTTAGGATCAAAAGACCATTCTTCGACCTTATCCCGACTCCTACCCGACCAGTCGTCCTCCGAAGTGGAACCAGCGAGTCCAATCAGCACAAATTTTGCAATCACCAAACAAACTTAGGCAGTATCATCTAACAAAATTGAACTCCTATATGTCCAACATATCAAAAACTTTAGCAAAAATCAAATTAGAACCTAACATTACAAGTTAATAGACCCTCAATTTAAATAAATAACCACCACCACTGAAATTACAACTATATGCTTAGAATTAAGAGAATTAAACAAGAAAAGTAAAAAACATCTACATTAACAATACTCCAGATTTCAAAGGATAGAAGAAGCCAAAAACATCATGTAACGGGGGAGTTTCAAACTTTAAGATGATATGAATTTGTCAATTAAAATTTTTAGTAAGCCAATACAAATCCCAAATTAGATAAAGCGTTACTATCCAAAAGGAAATGGATAGGCTGAGGCCTCTAATAAAGCATTAATTCGAATCCTGTCTAGGTTGGTGGATGATAATCAGAAGAAATGGGTGGAGGAACTTCCAATAGCACTATGGGCGCATCGAACCGCATAACGGAGCGCGACAAACATGACTCCATATGCACTAGTTTATGCAGTAGAGGTTGTGTTACCTACAGAGCTAGAGGCGGCTGCTAAAATACTGGCAAGCAAAAGCAATTTGGAAGATAGGCTACTGGAGATAGAAAAATTGGAGGAAACAAGAGCAGAAGACTTTGCAAATAAGAAAGAATGCAATAAGAAACAAGCAAAAAGCTACAACAAAAAGGTACGGTACAGATGGTTCAAGGAGGGGGATAGAGTGTTGAAAGTGGTACCAGCGATCATGAGGGGACAAAAGGTAAGAAAATTTGAAGCTAAGTGGGAAGGTCCGTATGTGATTGTAAGTGAGGGCAGCAGTGGGTATTACACGATGGAGCATGAAGTCACTCGCGAGAGGGCTGGACCTCTGAACGTGAAATGGATTAAATTGTATCAACCATGAAGGCATTGCGGATTACGGTGTTATAAAAATGTTCTTCAATAAAGACATAAAGCATCAAATAAAACATCCCATATGTATAAAGCATGTCAAAGTTACTATCACAGTACAAGGATATACAACAAAAATGTGGTTACAATTAGAAGACAGTACATACATAAAAAAAAATGGGCTAAAAAGGTTTTGGGTGATGGGATCTGATAACTTGAAACCCTCATGCTCCTCCAAGTACAGACGGGCCCGCTCAAGATGATCAGCTGAATCTTGAAGTTTCTGCTCATCCTCCTCGAGAAGTGCTAACTGTTTACGAGATTCTGTAATCTCTGCCTATTTTCTTTGAAGAGTATCACGACCCCTCAACTCGACAAGATGGTGATCACAGAGCCTCTGAATAACGGCCAATCGGGTCTCCCACCAGGACACATCCATCCCAACCTTCTTCCAGTCCTTTATGCAAGCATGATATCTCGGAAGGGTATCAGGGACAAGGTCCTGAATGGAAGTCTTAGAAAGGGTCCTGAACACATCTGCAACAAGTTGGAGGTGGACCGTTTGCAAGAGTGGCTCATGAACTTCCATGCGAGCAAAAGTCTCTGGATGAGTTGCCTCTATCAGATCTAGCACTAGGATATCACGAGGATAACAAAACCACTGATGCCAAGGTATTGACACTGAGGAAGTAGTATCGTAGATAGGAGCAATGGCAGGCATGCGAGAAGTGGAAGCATGGTCACGAGAGGAAGGCTCACAAAGATCAGATACAGAGGCACGAGTAGGCTCAGGAGGAACTATGATAGAGGCGCAAGTAGGCTCGGGAGGATCTGTAACAGAGGCGCGAGTAGGGGTTGGAGGTACATCTATACGCAGCTCAGTAAATGTGTCTGAAGGAAATACCGTTTAACCCTCAGAATTCCTCTGAGCATTATGTAGTAGCTCATCGATAATCTCTTGGTCTTCAGAGTTTACACCTAAAAGAAGGAAAATACATATGATAAATAAAATCATATTTGGGCATTTAGAATCAAATGGAAGGATGAAGTGGTAAAAGGGGTTACATTCCTCAACCTCTAGGATAGGGGTGCCAAAGATAGATCTCTCAATACTGGGATGGTCTGCGAGGGTTGCAGCAACCTCGGATGCAATGTCACCACCAAGAGGTTGTAAATGACTATCATCAACGTTGGGATCTTCTACTCTATCATTAGTAGCAATGAGCTTTGGGGAAACAGGAACTGAAGGCAGTTTGGGAGAAGCCTCGCGAGCTACTATAGACTCTTCATTATCGCGACCTGAGGATACCTCACGATCTGCTTCAGGAGTAGAAGTTGCGGAAATGACACTATCGTGAAATGAAGAAGAAATGTCATCATCCCCATCCTCCTCGAGAGGAGGCTGAGGAGACTTGTTGAGCAAATAGTTGATGGTGAGGTGGTCCTCATGATCATTAGATGAAGCTATAGCATAAGGGATAAAATGAAGGCCACCCTCGGGAGAAGCTGGAACACGTGGGGAGCTTGTCTCACGAGAACCTAAAATGTGAAAATTGTAAAGTATTAGGATCATGAGCTCAAAGCAGAAAAGTCAAGTCAAAAATTAGAAGCTTACTCTGAGAGAGAGCTGTCTTGGGTAAATCAAAGAGGATACTGGGAACCTTTGTCTCATTCGCATCATCACCAGTCCTCAGATCCTCGACCACAGGAACAACAGTATCCAGCAAAATGGAGGTTGCATCGGGATTTCGTTTACTCTTCAGCTTAGCCAAGGCAAGTTTGCACCTCGCAGCTAAGGACGCCTCTTCTAAGGCTGACTCTGAGACACCCACATGAGATATTTCAGGGATGAGTTTGCGCTTCCGCACCAAGGGAGCTTCCTCTTAATTAGAAGTCTCTCATGCCACATGGGTTGTCGAGGCTTTGGTCAGTTTTCTTTTCCTATTCGCGAGAGGCACACTGTCCAAAGCTGCTGCAAGAGACAGATTTTTAAGACGGATAGACAAGGGAACATGCTCCAGCAAATCAGTAGAAACACGGGTAGTACCTGTACTCTAGGCACTGGAACGCTATAAAAGAGAAAGGAGTTAGTATTGACATATGAAAATACATAACACAGCAAAGGAAAAAGAAGTTAGAAAATTTACCAGACGCCTCGCGATGGGCTCCTCACGAATGGGCTTTTCACGGATAGGCTCCTCGCGAATAGGTGGCCTCGCGGGAGGAATTTCCTCGCGGAGAGACCGCTTGTGAGTCACTTGCTTATGCTTCTGAGATTGTGAAGGCTGAGCATGTTGTTTGGGTGTGGACTTGCCCCTAACCTTGCGAAGCTTTAGTGAATGATCTGCAATATATACTAGAACTGGTATGGGAATAAGAGGAGTTTCAACCATGACACTCTGGAACCTCACCAATGCTCTTTCCAGAACTCACTATAGGCCACGGTCACTCCACCTATGTGAGTGCCTGGCTGAATGAAGATAATTATGGAAAATACGCGAACACTCCTCTCAATGGATTCATGAAAAGCAATTAGACACCTATCGAAGTTGTCCTCGCGATATAGAAGAAGAGAAGGGGGAATGGCCTGGTCGAAGCCTAACTGCCTAGACACGCGAGAAGGGTTGTAGGAGGTAACAGTGTCAAAGGTCTCACTAAATATGGGAAGATGACACTTGTGGGTGATGGCCGAGAAGATGAGGTGGCCATCTATCGCTTTGTCATAGGAAACTATTTCCTCCTTTGGGTAAAACTCGGGAGAATAAAAACCCTCAAGAGGAGTGTTAATAAAAGAAGAAAGTGTTTGTGATGATGAGAGAGAATTCCAGTGGGTAGCCAGCGATTTCAAAGAGATAGAGGCGTTGGTTTCTAAGGTTTGAGGAGAAAAGGAAGCAAGAATGGGAGCATAATTGGGGAAACGCTCGAAAAGAAAAAGGGTCAAGAAGGTAGCTGAAATATGGGTACTGATTTCATACCTACCCAAGGAACGGGCGAAGTCATTCCCGAGAATGTCCAGCTACGAGTACAGGGTACCAAGGAAAAGTAGGGCCATGGTAATGTGCACCCTTCGCGAAAGCATGCCTGCTAGTAGAAACACCATGTGACTGGGACCATCCTCTAGCTTGCCTTGGAAAATATAACGGTCAAGCCAGTACGCGAGAAAACTTACCAGCTCTAAGGGGCCGTTGAATTGAGGGCTAGGAGCAGACTTGCGGTCCTGACCAGGAGCTGGTTTCCGTGAGGAATACTCGCGAAAGAAATGATGGCACCAAGCTGAATAAGACAGCTTCGGGCGACTTGATTTGGCCTGCTCAGGAAGGAGTACTCCTTTTTCAAACCAACTGTCGCGCTTGCAAGCATACTTGCCACAATCGCGAAGTTGGTTAAGGATCTTCTTATCCTCTTACTCAACTAAAGGCGCTTTGATTGGGCGCGATTCCAAGACAAGGAGCCGAAATAGAACCACCACGTCCTCAAAGGTGGGTGTGAACTCGCCCCAAGAAGCAATGAATGTATGAGAGAATGTGCTCCATCGCGAAACCAAAGTATTCAGCGCATCCACATCACGACGGACATAGAAGTCCAAAAATAGCTCAATGGACTCACGAATGCCAGCCTGTGTAAGAGTGGCGCAGTGACGGTCTTGACTAAGAATATGGCTAGACCACATCTTCCAGTCAGTGATGGGGGATACATGTCCTTCGTATTCAATGAAGGAAAAAGGCGTGTCACCTCTCTCAACGAGGAAGCGAGGAACAGAAAGAGGAGGGATAAAAGCAGGTTCTGCTTCATTATCTGGGTCAAGAGTAAAGGGGTTGGCTTGCAATAAGGGGAGAATGAAGGGCTCGCGCAGATTCCCAGAAAGTATATTGAGAATCAAGAAATTGTGATTTCTTCCACTTTAAGGCATCAGGAACAGATGGAGTAACCCCAGAAGAAAGTGCAAGAAGTTTGGGTGTGGACATTTTTGTCATGATGAGACAACTTGTGAAATGCTTTTTTGAAGTAAAAGGGTATGCGCGAAAGGAAACAGGATGCGAGGAAATGGGTGCAAAATAAGAGGCTTGAGAAATGGAGCTCTGAGGAAAATATAAGTTATGAAGTGGTGAAAATGACATGAGAAAAATATATAAGTGATAGGCGCGAAAAATGAAATGGCGCATTAAATGTGCAAGGAAGGCAAAAAGTCGCATGGCCAACCGCATGGAAAAAGTCGCGGATTCGAGGATATGGACAGTTTGGAAAAAACAAGAAGGATACGGGGAAAGTCAAAATAAATGCATGCACAAGATAGGCCAAGATTCAGAAAAACTGGTAAGGAAGGGTCGCGAATTGGAGAGAAGGTCGCGAGATGTAGTAAAAATATTTCATCCGCTAGGTTGGTACAACAATAATGGCATGGGGAAAAGTAGCTCACAAATGATGATACAAGGTACACTGATTCGCGAGGCACATGTTATTGCACTTTAATACTTGGCTAAGTATCAAAGCACAATGGGGAAAAATGTAAATTGGGTGACTCGCGAAAATGTTAAATCTGCGAGGATTTATTTATTTTTGGAGATTGGCCCAAGGATTTATTTATTTGGGAGATTGGCCCAAGGTTTGGTTTATTTGGGAAAATGGCCCAAATAAGGTTTGTACGCGAGAGCTTGCAATATACAGAGGGAGGTATGAGGGACTGATGTGTTTTATAGCTCGCATCTGAACTCATAACCCTATATACTGCTCGCGTAGGGAGTACTATTCGAAATCTAGGGGAAATGATTGGGATATGTAAATAGTGGGTTGCGACCCTATTTATACCGTTCTAAGCAAAAGTACCTTAGAGAGGCCGATAGTATTCAGGGTCATGAAAAAGGTATGCATGTAAAAGGTCATGACCCAGGAAAGCTATAACAATATGGTTCCTTGGCTAAGGAAAAATCAGATCCGCGATGAAATAGGCGCTGATCACAGGGCACGGATACAGTATGATCCACGCAAGGGATTACGCGATTCAGTATCGCATAGTCGAGGGCGCGAGATGATAATGTGCAGGGTATTTATGGCGCGGATTGGTATAACAGGATCCATGTCGCGAGACAGGTGCTGACGTGGCAATGACAATCCGCGAGGATCTACTGGACACTCAAGTTTATAAATAGAGGTGCGAGAGCTCACTTAAGGAGGACTTTTGAGAGATGAAGGAAGAGAATTTTCTAGAGAGAGAAAGTATTTTGCAATCACTTGTAACTGCTATTTTCTCTTTCATTTTTCTCTGTAAAGCAATCAAAAGCAATAAAAGCATCAGTGCCATTATTTTACTGACGAACTTGTGTAGAAACTATCTTCACATCATTTAATTTCATCCAAACCCCTACAATTTTTAAACAACAATTCAAATAATCTATATAATGAAACCCTCAAAGAAAAAATTTATGCAGTATCGTCCAACAGAATTTCACTCCCATGTGTCCAACATGCCAAAAAAAGTTCAACAGAAACCAAATTACAACCAAAGAAATCAACTTAATAGACCCCCCATTACTAATACTATGAAGCAAAATTGAACAAAACCCACATACCTAATACTCCAAATTTCAATGTACCAAGAAGCATCAAACACTAGAACCCAAAAAATTTGAAAAAGTAGAAATGGGCAAGTTGAAAACCTTGAGATGAAGAGTCCCTCCACCAAATTACAAGTCAGTTTTGTTGTGAAACTCCATCCAAGCGGTGTTCTTGCGATGACACGTCTCTTCAATCCCAAGGCCTTATTGACCTTGCTCGTCGCCGTCGACGCCAGTGACCTTTGCAAGGACGGGGAAGACGACATAGACGCCGACCTCTTAACCGATATGAGGTTAGAGAGCTCCAACTCCTCGAAATCGCCGTCCTCGTACACGATTTGGAACAACCCAAAGTCTTTGAACTCTTTCTTCACTACTGGCTGAGGGAGTGAGAGATTTGGGGGGGGGCAGAGTGATGGAGCGACAAATAGATCTAGGGTTAGAGAGTTTATGTGTGATTTTTTTTATTTTACCGTGTTTGGAAAAATTTCAATAATGTCTATTTTGAATTTTGAAATTCAAAAAAATTTACATCGAAAAACAATTTTCGTAGGCAAAATTATTATTTGCTACGAAAATTATCGTAGCAAATACAAGGAAGTTTACTACGAAAATGAAATTTCGTAGCAAAAAACTATCATTTGTTACCAATATCAAATTTATAGCAAAATACTATTATTTGCTACGAAATTTTTCCGTAGCAAATACAAGAAAAATTACTACGCTAGTTTTTTCGTGGTTAAAGTGGAATTATTTACTACAAAATATAAAAACGTAGTAAAAAATAAGATTATTTTACTACAACATTTGTAGTAATTATTGATACTTGTTATGGAATGTGTAAGGATGACAAACGAACGGTTGGGTAAAGAAAATGTCACTAGCTCATTCTCAACCCGTTATAAAGGGTCATGAGCGGGTCGGGTTCTAAGAATATATATATATATATATAAACATATATATAAAGGTAGTTTAAAATTTTAAAAAATGTAAACTACATATAATTTTTAAAATAATTATTTGTATACACACACAAAAAGAAAAGTAAATTCAAAAGAATATGTAGAGTTGGAATAGGGAGTTTCAAAATAATAGAGTGATTTTGAAATTTTAAATGTTTTTAGTTAAACAAAAATAAATTTGTCAATTTTGTAATAAATTTTGAAATTTTATTATTTGTGAATAATAAACTTATTATTTGCTATGAAAATATTCCGTAGCAAAAACTATTATTTGCTACGAAACTAGTCTGTAACAAATACAAAACATTTACTACAAAAATACATTTCGTAGCAAAAACTATTATTTACTACGAAAGTTAAATTTCGTAGCAAAATACTATTATTTACTACGAACATATTCTGTAGTAAATTTTTTTATTTACTACTAAATTAATTTTCGTAGCAAATAGTAGTATTTGCTACAAAAATATTCCGTAGTAAATACACAAATATTTACTACAATATTTTTCGTAGTTAAAATGAAATTATTTCCTACGAAATATAAAAACGTAGTAATTATTAGGTAATTAACCATGAAATTTAAATTTCGTGGTTAAAATAAAATTATTGATTACGAAAAAGAATTTCATAGTAAAAAATCATTATTTACTACGAAAATATTTTCGTGGCTAATAGTTCGTAGCTAAAAGACAGTTTTGTTGTAGTGTAAACAATAGGGGAACTAATAACACGTTCTAAGTTCACATACAATTTCCACAAACCTACTTTAAACTTAAGGGGTACTAGGCCGCCTATTTTCACACAACTCAAGTAGGTTTTAATTATTCTAATTTTTCAAAGAAATAATTTATTTAATTTATCAAGGGAATATCTATTACCGACCTCATTCAATCCACCTATATGTGTTTCATCAAATTTATAAAAATTTCCAAGTCCCGTCTATAGCTAAGTACTCAAGCACATGCTACCACATACACATAAACATACACCGGAAATGTTAAAATTTCCTACGCAGTAAGAGTGAGAGTTATATATGTATATATATAATTATCCCACCTAAATTTACACTTACAAAATAGCCCTGAAGCGAGCCCACCATGAATAGTGTCGGTGCCCGAAAATGGGGTCCACGGACGAAAGTTGTTCGATTGAATTTTTGCTCGAACCGAAGTGACTCCTCGATGACCTATTCAATATAATTGAAACTCGTTAGCTAAATACAACTGAAGCCACATGAATATAAGAAAAACAAATTTGAATTTCGTATAAAAAATCTGAAATTTTCGACGAACCGCTCAACGGTTTTGCACCAAAATTGAGTATGATGAACATAGCCACAAGGTTCAGCTTTCCCCCAAAATTCGTTCCTATTGGAGCTCGGGAAGTGGTTGAACCGACACCAACCAGTCCGGCCGAGCCCGGATCTGTCACCACTGTCACTTGCGCTGCCACCACTTAGCGTCACCAACCTTCGTGTCGCCAGAACCATATCGCTTAAGTTGTTGTCGCTGCATCCTCTCTTTTCGCCTAATTCACACCACAGCCGAAACCCTAGCAAAAAGCTTAACTAAATCGCGCCACCACTATAAACAACACAACACCTCCTGGCACTAGAAGCCACCACCATCTCTATCACCATCACACTCCGGTGAGCTCAAACCCCAACCAGGTCGCGCTCCTCCAGGCATGACCTCTCTCTCTCCCCCAATCTGTCCATCTGTCCATCCTTTTTATCCCTCTCTGGTGTCGATTTACAGAGGAGAACATCAGGCCACGCCTGGTTCGTGATGAAGAATAAAGATGAGGTGGTTGCGTCGAAGTAGGAAAATGAATGGGAGAAAAGATAGTCATCATCTCTCTCTATACCGACGATATACATATACATACAGATATATATTTCATATATATTAACCTAATAATTCATTTATTTAATTATTAAATATCCCTTTATATATAATTCCAATTAAATATATATAGAATACATCCCGAAATATACCAGGAAAATTCCTAAACCCGTTATGATAGCCCGTCACGCCATCAACCGCCAAGCCACCGCGAAGAAACGGCCTAAAACCTTCCGCGTTTTTTGCGGAACGAAAAGAAAATATTTAGCTTCAATTTAATAATAAATAATAATTATAATAAAGGAAAAATTATCAAAAAAATCCCTAAGCAAAATCACGCGTACCCGATTAATCTACGGAACGCCACATAAATAATACAATCCGAAATAAATAGTTCGGGGTGTGAAACCCAACCACCGGAACTCTAGATAACTACTAACAACTATAGCATGAAAGAAATCCGAAATAAATAAACAAGTAAAGTCACAACGATGCATAAGGCACGTACATACAAACACAGAGTAAACAAGCAAAGGAAATACAAATACTCCTAAGCACGTCGGCCAAACAAAGCCTGCACAAATCCCATTACAAGGGAAACAAAATATCGAATCTCTAAAACACTAAATGATGCAACCGAAACAACTGAGTCGGAGTCTCAAATGTCGAACATACTAAGCGTGTCGCCACCTAGTCAAGGCACCAAATGCTAAGCGTCAAAATTAAACCATTTAGTCGATAATAAGAACTCACTTAAACGTTTCGCTAAGTCCGAAACACTATTACCACGTACACACTAAAGAAATTCCACAAAGTCATCAAAGAGACAATCGCCAAGTTGCTCAGTCAAGTCCCAACGTAAACGCGAAAAATTTACTCGTGAAGCACCAAAAATAACCATAACGTCATGAACAAGTGACGTCACAACCAAAAATAAATTGGAAATAATTTCAGGAGGTGTTACACTCCAATCCTTTGCGCCCACCTCTACATCGAGAAGAACTCCGTTTCTTCGGTGTTCTCGTGCAAGTAGTCACAATTCGCCTCTTAATTATGTCCCATCAGCTTATTAATTTAGCTATGAATTGTATGCATATATGTATCTCTATATCTGTAAATCTAAATATATGTATATATATATATATATATATAAAAATAGAGTAGCGATATACCTAATTCAAATGAAGAAATGAGGGATTATAGAGAGAGAAAATGAGGGATTATTGGAGATAATAGGAAACGTCAATAACGGTGAGGGAGAGATATCAGCATTGGTATAAATTTGTGTGTAGTAAGAGTGACTGTGTGTATGTGTGTATAGATATGTATATATAAATATATATATGTATAAAGTCTCTCTCTCATACGCACCTAAAAGGAAGGGTAGATGTGGGGGATGAGGTTGGAGATGAACCTTTGTGACTATTTATTCAAAATACAGTTTTGGTTACTTCTATACAGATAATGAATGTGAAATCAATAGGAAAATGTCATGTAGTCTACTTGGTTAGCTTTTTGGTCAGTCACCTTTAAGTCTTGGGTTCAAATCATGACAATAGAGTACTTTTTATTTTGACCATTATTCACCTCAACTTTTTTATGTTATAATCGGCTCCATTTAATGTTTTTACGCTATAAACTATACAACAGACAATAGTACTATTATCCTATTTTAAAAATGTGCCGGTACAAAATAAACCCAAAAATCTAGAAAATCTACCATTTTTCGGCGCTTTAAAAACAAGTGCCGCAAAGCCATCCTTCACCGGCGCTTTACAAACAAGTGCCGCAAAGAAAGCGCCGCCAAAAGCTACCCTTCACCCGCATTTTGAGAACAAATGTCGTTAAAAGTCATTATTCACCGGCACTTTACTAATAGTGCCGGTAAAGCTATGTTTTTCTGGCACTACATAAAACCGCCAAAAAATATCCACCGAAAAAGCTTCAAATTCTTGCAGTGATAATATTTTATATGTGATATTTAATGTTACCATATGTGTAATCCTTCATATTTCCAAATTGAATTTTTACCCTCTGGATGCCCTACTTATTTAAATATCTCTCTCTTATTTTTATGTGTGACCAATAGAGCGGAGAGAAAGGAGATCTGTCACCTTTCCAACTCTAATAAAATCTTTGCTTCAGTGCACTACCAAGTGAATCTATGTGTTTTGTGTGTGATTGTTTTATTGTTTTTCTATTTTTACTCTTTACAATTAATTCATTCATTCCAAAGTATAAGTCTCTTTTGGAAAATCTAACTTTTTAAGATGATGACTTTTATACGTAGTGATAGTGAATGAAATATCAACTTTACCCATGATCCAACTAATTGAATAAGTGAAGCAATGGTTATAGTTTAGAGGTTTTATAACTTAAATGTTTGAAGAGTAAATTGGTAAATTAATAAAATAAAGTGTCTTGAGTTTTCAAATGGAATACTTATTTTAGGACGGCTAAAAGAAGAAAAATGGATATTTAATTTAGGACGGAGGCAGTAGTTAATTAACTATTTTGAGTAAAACACATTACTCGCCATGCACGGAGCCACTGGCATGACATGAGGGGCACTTGCCACCCATAAGATATTATTTTATATAAAAATCTATTATATTTTTAAGCGGAAAATAATAGTCTATGCATAAAAAATAAATTTGTCCCCTATAAAATTATTAATTTTTTATTTATTTTGCCCCCCTTTCAATAATTTTCTGGCTCCGTCCCTGCTACATGCTATCAACATTTCAAGAAACAATCTACACATTACTGGTCAACAATATGATTATGAATTTATGAGGCCTTGAGAGATTGCTTCAGCCATCATAGCCCTAGGTAGACCTGTAAACGGGTCGGATTCGGATCGGATCTATCCTGATCCGATCCTAATCCGATTAGCATATATCCGATCCGATCCGACCCGATAACCCGATGGATTTTCACTTAATTGATCCAAATCCGAATTTGTTTATTTTCGGATATTCGATCCGATAACTCGATCCGATTAGGTAAAAAAAATTACAAAAAATTATTAATTTTTTTTTATTTTTATATTATTTTTTAAGAATATTAAACACTAAATTATATATTTTACAATCAATACTTATAATACATGACTATAAAAACATAAAAATGAAAAAGCGAAAAAAAAATTTGAAACATAATTTAGTATACTATTTAATATTTACATATTAATAACATAATATACATGTGTATATATAAAATTAATCGGATCAGGTTATTATCGGATCGGATTAGGCAAATCCAAATCCAATTTGTTAAGGAATCGGATTATCAAATTCGGATCGTATTCGGATTATCGGATTTTTTTTCTAATCCAAATCCGGCTAATCGGATCGGATTCGGATCAAAATCCAATCCATTGACAGGTCTAGCCCTAGGTTTACTTCCACAATTATATTCTTCTCTTTTTAATTGCAACTTATCAGAATCTGAAATCACACTTTTTCGCCACTATTTGAAGTTTTCATCCCTATATGCATATACATATAGCGCACACGGACGGATCCATAATTTAAAGTTAGAGAGACTGAACCAGTATCGATTTTTAAAAGTATTCAAGTAGAAATATTCATTTATTAACTAAATTCATATAAAAGTATAACTATCGAAGTTTTGGTGTATTTGTACGCAATAAAAATGATTGACTTATATATAATCATGAAAAAAAAAACTAAAATACAAAATTCATCACAAAAATTAACTCTTGAAGAATAATACAAAAACTAAGTTCAACGACCCTTGAAGAATAGTATATAATATTTTCAATTGAATCAAGACTAAAAGAACGAACAATCTTTTTTTGGTTAAACAGAGTCTTTTTGGTAGGTAAATACTCCTCTACTCCCATATGATTTGAATCCTTAATCTCCCACGCACTTACACTTTGTTAAACATCTTACACTTTGTTAAACATCTTGTTATGAAATTGTATTTGACAACTTTCATTGTTCAAAATATTTTTTCTATAATTGCCGATAAATCATTTACCCAAAAGAATAAATTATGCATTTTTGTAATATATAGAAGCCTACTAACAACAATCACTCATGAAATTTATAAAACTTAAAAAAGAAAACGGCTGATATATAAGTATGAATCACTTACAAATTCCCCATGCCTTTTGTTATCATGTCTCATCAGTAGTGCGTAGGTCTGTATAGTTTAAAATAGGTCAAGGATAAATCTAAAATAAATTAGTTTTTATAATGTTTTTTCCCCAATAAATTATAAATTAGTAACACAAATGGGTGGCACAGTTGGAAAAATATAAGGATCTAGTATCTCAAGAAGCATTAGGTTACATGTTTGATTCCTACTGACTACAATTTCATTTGGGCTACCGAAAATTTATCGGATCATTAACTTCATACCCTGAAAATTAATCGAGGCGCATCTAAGCGGACTACCATAAATTAGGTTATATTGGCCAAACTATTCGGTGCATTGAGTCCTCAAATTTATTTTAGTTGCATTAACACGCATGTTGAACTCTACGATTTCAGGAGGCAAAAGAATAAACATTACGGTTCGGGTCTTTGACTTGGTCATCACCGGATTTGAATCATTTATTACAAGAATGTCCCCTATGACCTTAGCAAAAGTATATTTTATATACATTAATTAAGACCCCACTTCAAAAGTTGAATCCACAAATATAGCAAAACAATGGTCCACTTCTATACTTTTGAAACAAATAAAAGAAAAACTTGGAGGAAGATCAGTATTATTATTAGTAATTACCAATTATTATTATGTCCTAAACATTTTATATTGTTCCTTTATTCATTTTCACACTTTTAAAAAAGAAGACTTTTCAACATCTCTAATCCATAATCATAGCAAATTAAATTGATAATTGTTGCCAAAACAAGTATAAATAAAGTGGGTAATTTATAATATTGATTTATGACTTATTGAGGTTTAGACATTTAACATGTCAATTAAGTGTCTCATACACTCAATATGCGTAAAGACAATATATATATATATATATATATATATGTGCGCTTGTTTTACCATTGAAAAATTATATATATACACACACGCGTATCTTGGTGCAAATAAGGCAGTTGAAACAGATAGGAGAGTAAGGGGATTGGTTTGATTCAACTAATTTTCAAGTTCTCCTTTGAAAGGATAAAATTACCTTGCAAGAAGAAAAAGAAATTGATCGAGGGTTTGACGTTGATCAATTCTAATGAATTTTTTTTAAAGAAGAATTAAAGAAGAAGATAATTATTACTATTTTTTTTGGTAAATAAATAACAAAGATAATTATTATGTGATGCTTATTTTCATGCATTCAAAATTACTATATGTAAGCATACGTGTAGTTCAAGGAACTACTAGTAAACAGCATGTCAGCAACCAATTTACGCTTCCCGTTTCAAATTTAAATATGGAGTAGTTTTTTTTTCCCAGGCTGACCCATTTAATTTCAATCTAAACAATTAGTTTACCCTATTAGTCAACAGTCAAAACTAAAAATATAAAAAGTTCAAGTCATACAAATTGATTGCCTGTTGCATATAAATAACCCCATATCATGGAGTCCTATCGGGATAGGTAGGCCCAAGCCTTTCCCCTCCCCCCTAGAGAAAGAGAAAGAAGAGAGGAAAGGATTCATTTTTTTCTTTCATGTGAACAGCCCTATCTTGTATCAAACTTGTATCGAAAGGTTTTTCGTGCTATACACCACGTTAAGAAAGACCAACCTCCTTATGTACCGCCTAGCTCTCCCACTGCCAAAGAGAAGAAAGCCGCCTGAGTTGCATCATCAAGGTTTGACCCAAATTGAGCAAGGGCGGCCACTTCACGATATTGTGCCAATTCCAGTTTTGAACTACCGCAGACTTATTTCATAACTTTCAACTGAGCGACAAACCCGACATGACTGACAGATAAGCCGACATTAATAGCAGGTCTAGTTCTACGATAAAAGAGGGCCAGTCAGTGTTGGGGAAGCAAAGAATGGAATGTATGTTCTATAACAAAAAGGTTGCTTGATTTGATTCTTCTTTTTCAAGAGCAAGCCATAAGGACTCTGTAGATCGCGAGAATGCATGTTAGCCATTGTTGGAGGAGAGAGGGAGAAGGCTTGGAGACCTAGTCAGCCTGTGCCTAACCCAAAGGGTCAATTTCATACTAGTGACCAGTCCACTTCTGATTCTCTGCCTCCCTTATATCAACTTCACACCCACCCTGTGTGATAGGCAGAGTTCTCAATAGTCAAAGAAGCGATCAGGCTTTTCCCATCCGAGAACATAGATAACTTAGTGCTACTGAGACCATGATTCCTCAAAGGCCCTCTACCGTAGTATAAGAAGTCAAAGGAGGATCATGTCGACTTGCTTTTTATTGTGAAAATGAATCCCAACTACTAAAAAGAACTAATGGTACTTTCACTTTAACAGGAACCCGACCCCCTTGCCTAAAAAGAGAGATATAGACTAACTTTCTAAAGAAGATAGAGCTTCCGGAGATTCTTTAGAAGAGGAGATGGAGTTGAAGGGCTTCGCTTGAAATAAGCCTGAAAGCCAAGTAAAAAACACGTGCATTGCACGTAGGCACAAATCCATAACATATTTACAAAAAAAGGGTAAAATAATTTTATTTTAATATTTTTTGAAATCTAATTATAGATACTAAAAATATAAATATTAAATAGAATATTAGTTTAAAGAAACGAATATATAATATTTCAAAATATAATTATAGTTTGATCGAGTTTAATTTATAAATACTAAAAATATAAGTATTTCTTTATCCAATATACTTTTGTTGTAATTCAATATTTATTTATTACCTTTGATATATATCTTGATATGTATTGTAGTTTGATCGAGTTTAATTTATTTGTTTTTTAATTTTGTTTAATGCCTGAATTTATTTCAATTTTAATGCAATACTATTTTAATAAATTTTTATTAATCATTAATTTTTAGGTACTATTTTATTTAATATTGATATTTTGAATATTTGTGGTATGGTTAGTCTTATTTTGCAATTGTACTAATTTATTTTTAATAATATATATTTTTTATTTTTATGTTGACTTTAAATTATGTGGAAAGCACGTTCTTTTTACTTATATATCTATATATATATTTTAATGACATTTGTCACGCCCCGTTATTCCTGAGACTCCAATCCGGAGAATCAGCGAATCCCGAGGTATGATACGAAAAACAACCACTAAAATCAATAACAACAACATACATGGAATAAGAATGAAAACAAGGTATCCCATGCCACCTTAGTGATGGAAACTCAGTAATAAATTGTAACGAAAATCCGGCAGAGTTCCGTTTGTAAATGGAATATCTGGACAACCCAAAAACAATACAACAGAATAATATGCCCATAACAACATAAATAGAATCATTGGCACGCAACCTGACATTCCAGAAACCTACTAGGGCCGAGGTACTGGAAAAGAACACCGCTACCTCTACACAACCCTTCTAAAATCGATAGAGTCCCAAATGCTCAAATGAAATTATAAAGAAAGTCACATGGCGATGCCAAAAAGGTATAATGGCACCCCCGAATCAATAAATACCCGAAATGAAATATACAACGAAAGGGAATATGCCAACAGACTAGCTCCCAAAAGAAATATGAATACACAAGGATGACTACGGATAAAAGGAACAAAATGAATTAAAAAGTCCAAATTCACCCGTACCATCGCCGTTGAACACGCCTTGCTGCATCCAAATGTAAACTTGCAATGTGTGTAGGGGTGAGCACAACCTCAGGGGCTCACCAAAAATATCCCTAACAAACAAACCCCTAGCCGCCACGAACCTCTAACCATCCCGTGTGCATGCATCTATCCTAGGTCAGTCAGTTGTCTCACCTAGCACCCACGCCAATCCGAGACTCTAACACAGCCCCACAAATAATCCAAATCATATCAAGAATCGCAAGAGAACACAGAGCAATAGAAATATCACCAACCTATATATACAGGTCAAAACAACATAAATATAAACATGTACACAAGTAAAATCCCGTATATAACTAATCATACCCGCATAGGCATACACAATAGTCTAATACGCACTATCGTCTAGAGATACTACAAGAAATAACTATATATCACACCATGCACCGAGCACGTCACTCAAAGTTCCTAGGAGGTAAATAGGTCACTCATTAGGACTACCGAAAGAGAATAACCATAATCACGCCCACAACTAAACCATAACGCCTATACATCACCGCTATCAAATCATTCCTAGAGAGTCTCACTTTCATAATTCTAACATCAAACATGTCCTCTTATCCACAATAACTAGTGAAATAGTCTGTTCACTTAAAGGATCTTTTCTCTAAATCCTCCTATAGCAAAGAGAATTTATAAAATCAACTAGTGGTCATATGGTAGGTTCACACAGCTACCATCTATTCCTCAAAACTAACATTAGTGGAAGAACTCTGTCATTAGATCAGATTCAACAATCTCAAGTCAATCTCCAATTCATACTACCTATTGAGGCACAAAAAAGGGTTACTGGAGTCATTTAGTCCAAACAGATGTCGAGGCCCTCGGATTTTGAAAGAAAAGATGTTGAACCCCGAATGATTCAACTGGTTTTTAAGAAAAAGTTTTAGGACCCGGTCAAATCTATTTAGTTCCAATGTCTCCGAACCCACCCAAAATACTACGAATCACACTACGTGTGCGTAAATCAGTATCACGCCTCCTACCTAAGACTAAAACAAGGTAACTATAAAAATAACGTGCATTATGTATGCACTTAAAGGTTACCAATCCTACACTTTTTATTATCACTATAAGATTCCAATACCACTCCAAGATTTTAATATCAACTTACCATAAACAAAGGATCAACCCAATCCTCAAAACTACAAATCAACGTCCACTCGGGTGTATGACAACTTAAACCATTATGGGTACCTCCATTTACATTCAATGGATCTTTAAGGCATAGAATAGTCCAAAGTTTAACTATTGATGTGGTGCTGAATAATATGTAGAGTTAAAAACAACTCTAGTTCAGAGAAAAGGAAGAATGCTAAAGTATCATACCCGGTTAAACCTTAAATCAACCATTCTTATATATCAACTAGAGTGATATACCGACCACTTCACAATTTTATACACCGACCCATACGTGTTTACATACGTGTTTAAGCCTAACACAAGTCACAACTATCCTTCCAAACAACTTAGAACTCACGGTCAAAACTACGTCCTTAGGCCACTCTCCTAGCCTAAGGAAACACGGTTATCATAACTTTTCATTTAAGGATAGTCTATGTATACAACCCCGACACAAGGGGAAATATTACACCAATCCGGCCTCTTTCTACTTATTTTTACATGTCAATCGTGGCTCCATTGACCCTGGTTCTTATTAGTATTACACTTTTTATTTCCCAACTTTAAGTTCTTAAATCTTCATTCACATTGAGTGTTTTTTTTTTTATCATTTTCCAGGAATTTACAAATACCATCACGATCACAACCACTGCACCGTAGCGTCCAACAGAATAATATAAATTTTAATATAATTCAAATCCAACCTGTTCGCTATAAGCAAACAATAATATCATGAAAGCTCAACAAATAATCATATGGATAACAAATGATCAATGTGAATGACAATGCAATGACAATGCACCCTATCTAACAAGGGACATCCGGGTATAATGTCGCTAAAGTAACACAACCACGAGGAATTTATCAACTCGTGAAATATATACCGTGTTCGGACCACGTCCTCACATGCCTCCCTGATTCACGGAGTACTAGTCCGCCGGTAGCGAGAGACACCGCCTGGCCAGTTGTTGTGATGACCTGAGGACTCACTCACACCAAAGGTAAATGAATGAGACATGAAACCACACCCAATGCAAATATGCCCATGGTGTATACAATATGCATATCATGCCTCAACAGTGAGTTAATATCAATGTGCAACATTTTTAAATGATTTATGTTTGTCTTACAATCCTTGTTACACAACAAGTTCATAATATAACCATTTCCATTTAAAGCATGTTTTATGATTAAATTAAAGCAGTAAACCACAACAATTCCATCTTAAAGTTACCCAGGTTCTTAATTACCCAATTCTTGTAAATTTTACGTATTCGCATGCTTATGATTAAATTTCAACAACCAATTTCGAATAGATCCACCTTAGGGACATTCAGTTCATAATTTCACTTGTTTATAATTTACGAAAATAACAGTGTCTAAGGCTCCACGTCCCTCGATTTCACGTATCCCCTAACATGTTTTTAATTTCAGTAAAACATAAGTAACATGGGAGCTAATATCGTGTTCTAAGCTCACATACAATTTCCATAAATTTCACTAACCTACTTCAACTCTAAGGGATGCTAGGCCGCATATTTTAATCCAAGTTAAGTATGTTTTAAATTATTTTAATTTCTCGAGTAAATTACTATCATCCGCCTCTTTTCTAGCTCACCCAGAGGCACTTCGTTACCGAGTTTATAAAACTCCTAAATTCTCGTATATAACAAGTAACACAAAGCATGCCATCACATACTAGCAATACAAAACAGTAGGAAAATTAAAATTTCCTAAACATTTAAAGCATGCTAAATAAATAAATAATAATAAAATCTACGGCTCCCTACACCACAAGTATAAGAGTTAGATATATTTTAAAAATATCCCACCTAAAATAAAGCTTATAGAACAACCCCGAAATGGACCACTATGAACAGTGTCGGCGCCCGAATATGGGACTCGCCTACCAACGTTGTCCGAAAATTTTCCCGCTCATACTAAAACGACCGTTTTACCGTCCTATTCAATATAGTTGAAAATCGTTAGCGATTGATAAATAAATTTGAACAAATCTACAAAAAAAAAACTGAAAATCATACCGAAAATCTAAAATTCCCAGGGAACCTCTCAACGGTTTCGCACCACATTCGGGTATATCGTGTACGACATCGGGAGCAAGCTATCCTCAAATTTTCATGGCAAACAAAGCACTAATCGACACTAAATCAACTCAACTTGGTCCGGCCAAACTCGGGACTGGCGCACCACCACCGACACAAACTGCACCGCCATCACCACCACGTCACTACCGTCCTCCTCTGTCAGGCGACCACCAGATCGGTGACCAAACCCTAGGTCGTAGCTGATACCCTAACTATGTCGTAACTCCCATCACGGCTACACAACCATCAACCTCGCACCACTTATGCGCGTCATCGCCACCACCTGGCTCGCTGCCATAGCCCACGCTATCGCCGAATCTCTTCACCGGACCCAGTTCACACAAGTCGTGCCCTTCACTAGCGCGAACCCCAGTCATTTCTCTCTCTTCCTCACTCTAAATGATCGATGATGAGAAAGAAAGGGTTGAAGGCTTGGTCGGGGAAGAAGAACCGCCGACGAGAAGGAGAGCTTCGTGCGAGGTGTAGAGGAAAGAAGTCACCGTGGCTCCAACACAACCACATACATATACATATTTCATATATATTTATATTTTCCCATTAATTTATATATATATATATATAAATTCCCAAATATACATATATACAATAATTACCCATATATATACAAAAAATATATATATGCACAATTTAATCGGAAACCCGACCTGAAAGTCCGTTACACCAACAACGGAAAAACCACCGTGAATAAATAACCTAAAACCCTTTGCATCGAGTGCAGAACGAAAAATAAAACATTTAACCTTAATTTAATCATAAATAATAATAATGAAATAAATATCCTCCGAAAATCCCGAAATGATGAAACACGTACTCGAAAAATCCACGGAACGCCCGATAGATAATACAAACGAGAATAAATAATCTGGGGTACAAAATCCAACCATCGGAACACCGGATACATATTAACCCATCGGTGCTCCTAAAATAAGGAAATGCCAAAAGTCAACCCAATAAATCTAAAAATACATGTCATATAAGTACAAATACGGGGAAACAAACAAGCTAACGCAAATACCCCTAAGCACACAAGTCAAACAATACTTAGGGGCACACACTTAAAAACACAGAGCACGTCAATCAAATAAAGCTCATACTAATCTCATTACAAGGGAAAATAAAACGTCGAACCCCTAAAGCACTAAATGCCGAATTCAAACAACTGAGTCGAAACCTTCAACGTCGGTCAACAAAACGTGCCGCCACCCAGTCGAAGCACTAAAAGGTTAAACGTCTAAACAAATTCACTTAGTTGACAATAAGAATTCACGTCAACGTTTCACTATGTTTGAAGCACTACTGTCACGTCAAGTCAAGTCACGTAATCACCGACGACATTCCACGAAGTCCTCAAGGAGACAATCGTCCAGTCAGCTCCAAACGTTAAACACGAAACATTTACACGTGAAACACCAAGAATAACCATGACGTCATGAACAAGTGACGTCACAATTGAAAATAAATCCGAAATAATTCCAGAACATTGAAAAAATAACACGGGGTGTTACAACATTTTTCAACAGCTCTCGTTCAAAATCAGTTTAAATTTAGTTGGTAATATATTTTTTATCTTGTTTTTTTTATCTGGCTACATTTGGTTAGAGTGGATTCTATTTTTTTTGAGTTTGGTTAGGCGGAAAGTGAAAATTTTGAGAAAAATCAATTTCTCGCATTGATACATTTTTCTCAAAAATTTCTCCTATAAAACACATTGAAAATTTTATTTTTCCCTAAAAGGTATCTTTTTATCCGTCAATTTTACAATTTTAACCCATAGTTGTTTCCTATTTTAACTCGTTGTTTAGTTTGTTGTTATTTTTGTTGACAAACTTTAACAAAAGTTTGGTGATTCGTCTTTCTTTAGAAAATCCAAAATAGAGGTGAATTTTTATTACTTAGAATTATAATTAGTAAATTATTTTATTTTGTTTTTTCTTTTAGTAAAAAATTTATTATTAAATTTTTTTTGAATGGTTTAAATTAATACATTTTGAATCAGAAGATTAAATAACAAAATCTTGAAAACTTACGTATAATATTGCAATAATTATCATGTAGAATTATATTGGGATAATCTTGTTAGAATTAAAATATATTATTAAATAATAATAAATTTATACGTTGTATTAACGACTATGTCAACCGTAGTGGTTGGCATAATCAATAATCTATATTTAAAATTAAAAGGTTAAGATTTAATTTCTAAAATTCTCTCTAAACTTTTGTCATCTTTTTTAATCAATTTCTTGAAACGTCTAGTAATTTAGTCGAAGAAAAATATTATAGAGCCTAATTTTAAATATAAATATTTTATAAGTGAATTTAATTTTTTTTTATTGTTAAATATCTTACGTAGTTTTTATTAAAGAAATATGTATAAATAATTAAGTATTAATATGTTCAAGAAAAACTCATTATATTTGATATATTAAAATATAAGGGCATTTAGAATTAAAATTTATTTTCCTTTTCATTTCATGCTATCCAAACTACCAAAACAATATTTTCCCATATTTTTCTTCAAAAAATTTCATCTAACCAAATGCATTTTGGAAAGTTAATTTTGTTTTTCTTTTCCTTTCACTTTCCATCTCATTTCTATCTAACCAAACGAACCTGCCTTTTCCTTACAAATAAAAATAAAAAATAAATATAATTGTATAATTGTATACAAGGAAAAATAAATTTACCAAGGATTGATGATTGATGATTCATTCTATATATTGAATGAAAAACGCACAAAACAAGTTGAATGAATTTGGAATGCTTGGTTCTCTTGTGAAACAGAAAGAAGCAATAAAGTTAAAGATTTTGTAGTTACTGAATTTATTTATTTATTTAATTAATTATATTTTTTGGAATCCTTCAAGGAATTACATACTACTAATAAACCACAAAATTTAAACTAAAGTTGAAGTTGAGACCTGCCTCCTTCATTTCCCTTACCTATTAAATTTCAAGCCAAACCATTAGTTTTCCATAGTAGTCAACAATGAAACTAAAAAGATTCAAAAGTTCAAGTCATGCTAGCTAAATCCTGGGTTGATGGATGCACATAAATTCACCCTATATATATGATATATGCAAGCATTTTATGTATCTGTCAGACATAGTTATATCAACACATTACTTGCTCTTCATGAAATTAGTAACACATTCCTTGATCTTCATCAAAAACACATTTCTTGCTTTTCACAAAAACAAACACATTATTAGCTTGCCCTTCATAAAAAAAACTAATTACTTGCTCTTCCTCATATAGGGGTTCGGGTTAATTAAATGATATGAAGATAGTTTCCACACAAGTTCGTCAGTCAAAATAGCAGTGCTGATGCTTTTATTGCTTTTGATTGTTTTACAGAGAAGTGAAAGAGAAATGAAAGAGAAAATAGCAGTTACAGGTGATTGTAAAATACTTTCTCTCTCTATAAATTTCTCTCCCTTGATCTCCTCAAAAGTCCCCCAAACTGAATCATTGACCCTCTATTTATAGGCGCGGGCCAAGGCATAAATTACTACCACATCATCATGTCAATCCGCGAGGTAGATCCGCGCTTTAGCCTCCATAATCTTATCCAAGTCGCGGTTTGTTCGATCCGTGACAATACCAATCCGCAATCAAGTACGTTACTGATCCGCGTATTCCTTTATTTGTTTTGTCATAGTTTTCTTGGGTCATGTCCTTTAATGCATATTTTCCTTTTAAATGACCCTGAGCGTTACTTGAGGCATCCTAGGTACTTTACTTTGAGTGATTTTGATGAATAAGGTTGCGACCCACTATTCATCATCCCAAAGCATTTCCCTAGGCCAGCCAAAATAACACCCCCTTCGCGATAAGCTCATAGGGTCGCGAAGATTGACTTTTGGCTATGACCCCCTTTGTCAATCCTCAACGATCACCTCTTCGTGGAGCGTTTATCGCATGCCTGATCTCATTCAGAGATACCTTGGAGTCGCGGAATACAATCCACAGCTCCCCTGTTGGCCTTTTCCAACTTTCCTTTGTTGTATGCTTTGGATTCGCGGATCAAATCAACGCAAATCCCCCTTTACATTTTTCCATTTTACACTTTAGTACTTAACAAGTACTAAAGAGTAAACCATAAAGACAACCTTTGTTTTCGCGGATTATATTAACGCGAAAATATATGCATATTTTTCCATACCTTGTTTTCTATTTTTGGATCTTTTGTATGACTCCTACCATTTTTCCATGTCAAAATATGTTGTTGATTTATCAATAATCATTCCTCATGATGGTCCGCGATATTTGAACTTGCGGCGACCTTGGCGTCGGTTCGGCTTCCACGGGTATTAATTGCACCCCTTAGGTTTTCGTGCCCATTCCCTATATAAGTCTCCCTTGTCCATTTTATTTCACTTTTTCCCTCTTTCCTCCATATTTTCTGCTTTTCTTTTCCCTCAGTTTCCTGTGTCATTCCCTCTTTATTGTTTTAGCCTCAGACCTCCTTTTTCTTCGTAGTTTCAGTTTCAAGTCCGTTCTTCCTTATTTCTCTGTTTTTAATGGCCAAGTCTTCTACCCCCAAGCTCTTAGTTCCTCTATCTGGGACTATCCCATCTGTTCCCCTGCCAACAGAATGGAGAAAGGCTCCATTTTTCGAGGATTCTCATGACCATTTCTAGAGTTCCATTGAGAACATTCCTCCCGCGGGAGACATTGCTGATGAACCAATGCTTATCCATTCTGATGGCGAAGCCCCCTTCACCAATATTCCACCCACTTCACTTCTTCGCTTACTTATTGAAAGAGGCGATGTCCCCTATTTTTTTTATAGAATATGAAGGGCATGTGGCACCCATTACTCATTGGAGGATGTGGTCTAGCCATATACTCAGCCAAGACAGACACCGCGAGACTCTCAGACAAGCGGGCTTGCTGGACTCCATAGAATTATTTTCGGACTTGTCTGTCCGTCGAGATGCGGATGCTCTGAATCTTCTGGTGTCGCGGTGGAGTTCTTTCTCACACACTTTTGGAACATCTTAGGGAGAATTTGCCCCTACCTTGGAAGATGTTTACGTGCTGTTCAGGCTCCCACTTCTTGATTCGCGGCCAATCGATGCACTTCCTTTTAATGAAGAAGACAGGGCGATCGACTCACATCTCCAATCCTGTACAGCCTATGCCGCGAAAAGGGGTAGTCGTTTCAAAGATGGTGCTATTCTTGATGAGGCTCCCATTATTAAGAGTGCGAAGCTCAAGTACTCTAACTGGTGTCACCACTTTTTTCGAGAGTATGAGTCAAAGCTGCCCCTCTTCTGCGGTCAAGACCTCGAATCTGTTCCTGGCCCCGAATTCAATGGTGAGTATGAACTGGCTGGCTTTTTAGCCTATTGGTTAGACCATTATATATTCCAAGGCCGTCCCGAAGATGGGCCAAATAAGTTAGTATTTTTTATGGCCTCCATAGCGTCGCGGGGCATCCGTCTTCCCTTAGCTCCACTCTTTTTGGGTACTATTTATTCCCAATTAGATACCATGTCTAACGATTTTTCAAGATTAGTCGGTAGATATGATATTACAACCCACATTCCTTCCCTTTTCCTTATGTTGTTTATTTTTGAAAGATTCCCAAAGTTTGCCCCCAAACCTCTCCATTTTCCTTCATCCTCAAATACTGAAACTGTTGGTCCTAGATCGCGAGCCGCACGTTGGTCTGGCCTTCTTTCTACTAAACGACTTGAAGATTTCATTAACTTCAGTCGTCATTTTTCGTGGCGACCCTATTCAGTGCCTCTGGATGGCGTCTATTTCCCTTTTTTTTACCCAATGGAGGAACATACCACTTATGGTTATCAAAACCATGAAGAACTCATCTTCGCTTCTTTTTCTTTTGAGTGTTTCTTACCTATTTTTGACGAGTCCTTCTCGCTGACCACAATCTACAATCCTTCGCGTGTGGCTCGTCAACTGGGTTTTGAGCAGGCAGTTCCAATTTACGTTGCTCCTCCCTCAGGTGATTCCCCTGATAATTATGATGCGGCCTTGGTGAGATACCGCGAGGAATTTAAGAAGAAACATCAGGAGTTCTCTTTTGCTATTTTCATTCCCGCGAGATCTCGAGCAAGTGGCCGGACCGCGACTTATGTAGATTTTTGGCTCCAAGTCACGACAGACTTCCAAACATTCATGATGGGTGCTCCCAGGCTAGTTGCTCCTGTAAATGTACTCGTGGGAGATTCCTCTCTGAAACTACACAAACCTCACGGCTCCCGCGACTTCTATAGAAGCTGGCTCATCAAGTTTCTGATCATGAGGCTCCATCCAGTTCAACTCTGGTTTCTAAGAAACAGAAAACCATCAAGGACAAAAAGGGTAAATCTAAGGTTCCTTCTTCCGCGCCTAAACGAAAACGTTCTGAGCGTGTTGAAGTTCCCATCTCCATTCCGGTTCGCGAGGAACCTATTTCAAAACGCTTGGTAATGATCACTTTGTATTTTCTTTATTCATATCCTACGTCACTATTACCAACTGCCTTTTAACTTGCTTATTTATTTTCAGAGATCCGCGAGTTCTACTATCACATCACCACCGATCGTTCGGGTTCCTCCTCCAATAGATCCCCCACTAGCGACTAATTCTTTTAACAGAGATTCACGGATCGAGACTTCCATGGGTGATTCCTTGGATTATATTCCGTTATCTCAAAGGAGAAGAGATCAAAGAGTTTAAATTCTAGAAGCTACTACTCATACTTCGGAAGATGATGAGGTAGATATTATTCATTTGATTCGCAGAAGGTCGAATCCTTATGCTTTGGTCCTCTCTATTGACAAATTTGGAGTTGGATCTCTTGCTTTTCAGTCACCTCAAGGCGAGGATGAAACCGTTAATGTTAATGAAGCCGAATCCTCCCCTTTGCAAATGGAAGAGTCTTTGCCGTGAGTGGAGGAGCCCTCTCCGCAATGAAAAAAAAACTCTTTACTGGATACGGTCGCACAGGCCATGGAGGATATTCATGCTTCAGATCCCCTATTCTCAGGTAGCTTTTTAACTGATAAGAGCTAACCCAATATCCATACTTCCGCGCTTCTTTCATGTCTCGTGTCTAACTTATAGTTTACAATTTCTCAGGCCGCGAGACTGGGGATAAGGAAGCTGATCTTTCCCTTGATGCTTCTGATCACAAGGTGGCTGTGATCCTTTCGGATTTTCAGGATCAGGGACAGAAGGCATAAACAATTTCTAATATCGCGAGAAGGCTTTTATTGTACGACTCGGATGAAGGAGATGATCTTCCCATCTCTACCCTTATCCGCAACGCTGCTCAGCTATCCAACACAAACTTACTCTCTGATGTTCAAACCGTGGACTCAACAAATCCTGGTTTCGCGAAACCGAATGAAACCGCGAAGCTGCCAGAGACACTTGAAGGAAATGATGCCAACCTTGTTTCAGAATGAGGAGTCGCAATAGTGGTTGATCCTCAAGCTTCAAATTCTGATACAGATGTTCGGCATATGGAACCTCTCATTTGTGATATTGCTGCTGAGCTTGCTGCCAATTTACAAGATGGGCCACAAATTCAAAGGTCACTTTTCGGGGGTCCTGCGGCTGACATGGAGACTTTTGCCGAATCTTCTATTGGCACGAATCAAGTTCAGTCCGCGAATGAAGGTAAGTTTTATCCATTTCAGTACTTCCGAATATATTTTCTGTATGGTGCTAACTCGTTGATAATTCTATCTTTTCTCCAGATAAGTCAAACAAGAGTCCTGAATCCGTATTCGAGGATCCAGAAACACTTCTCAATGAATTCCCCTCGCCCCTAAACATTTTACAAAACCTGTCATTCCCTAATTCTGATTCATTTTTGCTTCCCATTCACCCTCAGCAGCCACATATGCATCCTCATCAACCTCCTTTACAAACCCATACATCCATACCTGACCTCACACCCGCGAAACAAATGCAACCTCATCAACCTTCACAAACACATACATCCATTCCTGATACCACATTCGCGCCCCATACACAATCTCATCTACCTTCACAAACCCATACATCCACTCCTGACATCACATCCGTGCAATAAATGCAACCTCATCAACCCCCTTCCCAAGCCATTCCCGTGACTTTAGCTCAAAATCCTCAGCAACATCAAGTCTACTAGCATAACTTTTTATGTTACTCAAGCGATATGGCCATTTTGGACCTCGTTTACAGTAGTCATCCAGAGACGTTTGCTACTATGGAGCTTTATGACCCCCTTCTCCAACCCATATTTCTGCATATTATCGCGGATACCTTCGCTTATTTGATGGCTACTTGTATACGAGATCTTACCTCTACAACTTTGCCACTTTGTCACGCCCGTATCAAGGATTGGAAGAATATGAAAATGAACATGACTTGGTGGGAAGTTCATATTGAAAAGGTTGAGCTCTTATATGCAAAACATTGTGCTGAAGTCAAAGCTCTTATTGAGTACCAAGCCAGTATATCAAGAGTGGAGGAAGCCCGCGCTTTATTAGCTGTTGTAGAACAAGATACCCTTAGGTTTAAAGAATCCGCAGAACATTCCATGCGTTCCCGCGATCTACAAGAGGAACATGAAAATCTCCATATCTCCTCTTCAGTTAGCCGCGATTTGTACTAGTGATTATTTTTTATGTACTCGATATACATTTATATATAAAATTTTCATATACATTGTGTTGATGTCGTACGTTTTGTCATTCATTATTTTTTATGTACAACTTGATCCATTTCTATATCTAAGATTGGTACAACTTGATCCATTTCACATTAAGAGGTCCAGCTCTCTCGCGAGTATCTTCATGCTCCATTCTGTAGTACCCACTTCTACCTTCACTTATAATCACATATGGACCTTCCCACTTAGCTTCAAACTTTCTTACCCTTTGTCCCCTCATGATCGCTGGTACCACTTTCAATACTCTGTCTCCCTTTTTGAAACATTTGTACCGTACTTTTTTATTATTGCTCTTTGCTTGTTGTTTATTGTACTCTCTTTGATTCGAAAAGGCTTTTGATCTTGTTTCCTCTAATATTTCTATCTCCAATAGCCTGTCTTCATAGTTGCTTTTGCATGCCAGCTTTTCAGCAACCAACTCTAGCTCCGCAGGTAGCACAACCTCTGCTCCATAGACCAGTGCATAAGGGGTCATGTTTGTCGCACTCCGGTATGCGGTTCGATGCGTTCACAGTGCTATTGGAAGCTCTTCTACCCATTTCTTCTGATTATCATGCACCAATTTGGACAGGAATCGAATTAACATTTTATTAGAGGCTTCAGCTTGTCCATTTCCTTTTGGATAGTAAGACATGGACTTTGTGATGAATTATTGAGTATCTCCCCAACAAATCAGCGACTTTACTATTGACAAAAGGAGTCCCATTATCTGACAGTATCACCTTCGGTATCCCAAATTGACAGATGATGTTTTCCTTTATGAATCGAACCACATTGTCTGCTGTCGTCCGTCGCAGTGGGATAGCTTCTACCCATTTTGTGAACAATTCAGTTGCCACTAAAACCCACGCATGTCCCTGAGCCTGTGGCGTGATTGGTCCAATTATGTCCAGCGCCTAAGTGTGGAAAGGCTAGGGGGTAGCCAAACTGTGTAATTCAGTTCCCGGAGCATGAATAAGATCCCCGTGCACCTGACATATATGACATTTTCTGACAAAATTACTGCAGTCCCTTTCCACTGTTGGCCAGTAATATCCGGATGATAGTAGCTGTTGAAACATTTTTCTAGGGCCTTGGTGACCAAACTCATGAACTCGTTTCAATACTTCCCCTACCTCTTCTTCGCTTACACATCTTATCAGTTTTCCTTCAAAACGTTTGCGAAACAATTTTCCCTCCTGTAGGACAAATCGCGAGGCCAATTTTCTGAACCGCGGTTGATCTTTTTCAGGTAAAACTCCTTCTTTCAGATAACGCACATACTTGTCCTACCAGTCTATCATATCTGCCACATTACCTTCGTTCGCGGCTGGATGTGCATTACAGTTCTGACAGCTGCTTTGCAACTTTACTGCCGCATCCTTCATACTTGGCCAAAAGAAACCTTCTCATTGCAAAACTCGATAGAGACTGGCATCCGCTTGACAACATATTTTCTCGTGGGATTTTCGTAACAGTTCTCCTATCTTGTTTATTGTAACACCCCATATTATTTTCCCAATTTTCTGGAATTGTTTTTCATTTTAATTTCGGTTGTGACGTCATTTGTTCATGACGTCATTGTTATTCTTGGTATCTCACGTATAAATTTTTCGCGTTTATGTCTTGATACGATGGGATGACGTGGCCATTGACTTGTTGACTACTTCGTGGATTGTCGTTGGCGATTACGAGAATTGACGGTGAGTTTAATGTTTCGAACTGGTGAAACGTTGACGTGAGTTCTGGATTCGACAGCACGACTTTGCTATTTCTCTTCGTTGACTTCGTGGAATTCTGTGGCTATAACGTGACTTGACGTGCCGGTAGTATTTTGAACTTAGTGAAACGTTTAAGTCGGCTCTTATTATTGACTCAGTGGATTTGTTTTAACACTTGACATTTAGTGCTTCGACTGGTTGACGATACAATTTGTATATCCAACATTAAATGTTTTGACTCAGTTGTTCGAGTCCAATAGTTAGTGTTTCGGGCATGATGAAACATTGACGTGAGTCTTTCTTATCGATTACGCGATTTCGTTGTGACGATTCATGGCTAGTGCTTTGACTGAGTGGCGACACGCTTTGCCACGCCCCTAATTTCCTAGGACTCCAAAACCCAAGCCTAAGAGCTAAGGGAGTGAATGCGGAAGAAATAAAAATGAAATAAAATCCATTTCAGTCATAAAATACCCATACAAGGGTAAAATAGACATAAAACATCTCAAATATGTCAAAAAGATCACACGGGATTGAAAAAGAGGCAAACCGAAACACTCGGTACCTTGATCGAAACATTCTGACCCACCATGGTCAAATCAGGGGTAAAATAATAATTTCCAACTACAACTACAAAATTTGTACCTAAAACTAGGAATACGAACAAACGGGACCTAATTTGAAGCCACGAGGAAGGAGATATGAATTTTCAAAAGTGGCGCCAGACAACACCGACTTAAAACTAAAGTTGAAGTACCCCTCTTTCACTAAGGGTAAAACAGTCATTGAAGGGTTAAAATGGTCCTTTAAAATTTTATCCCGATAGTTTGGACGTAGGAAAACCCATAGAAACAAACGGGGGTCCATTCCGAGATGCGAGGAGGAATATATGATTTTTCGAACATCGGATATTTCATGCCGCTGCAGCAGGCCATGGCATGCCATGCCGCGTGCAGCCCTGCGCGCTGCAGCGCACCGCGCGCGCGCACAGCAGCCATGCGCGGCCTGCTGCGGCTGGCATTTCCAAAGCCAAAAAATGAGATTTTTTTGGCAAAGTTGAAAATCTGAAAAAATTTCTAAGTATGGGATAGCTTAGCCTCTGCCCAAATCTGCATTTGCTTAAAAGTTTAAAAATGCAAAAACGCGAGATTTTGCAATATGGCTTTGTTTTTCGCGCCGTCGGTCCCGAAAAATCATAAATATTGGAAAAGTGAGTTTTTACTTGGCGAAAACCAAAAATAGTTTCCGAGACCTCGGGAAACGCGAAAAACGTAAACTTAGCAAAAAAAATGATTTTTTGTAAGTTTTCATAAAACAAGGAAATTCCCCCGGTCTCCGTTTTTAACTACCGCCGGTTTCTAAAGTTTGAATCTCTAAGATAATGAATTTAATTAAATCCATTTCTAAAAACAAGGAAATTTTACCGGGGTTACGGGGGTAGGCGAAAACGGGTTTTTCTATTCAAATCGAAAAGGGTTATTTTGAAAACCTAGAAAAACTCCGTTTTCGGCTAAACACCTAATACTTACATTTCATGGCAAATCATCCAATTCACATTCATAACTCCAAGTAAAATATTCAAGAGTGACATTTAAACGCTCTAAGGCGAAACATGTTATAGTTGTTCAAATTACACAATCCGTCAACGAAGTGCACCAAAAGAATACAATCCCCGCGCATAGCGCTCCAAGGGATAAACATGGACTATACCACCTCGGCTAACATGCTAGCCGGATCAAAATAATATATTTAAACAAGTTTGGTTTACAAGGGAAAAAGGAATATATTTATCGACCTAATTCCCAACAAAATAAAGTGTGGTCCGCCTCCCACGCACAAAAGGGCGGACATACATCCACACGTCCACGGAGAGACTACGGAATTCTCCCGATGGGGTCATCACCTGAAAAACATATAAGGCGTGGGGTGAGCTCACTAGCCTAGTAGAAGAAGCGTCATTGCCTCGATCTCGGTAGTCCGAGTAGTACAACCCACCCAGGGTACATGCAGCTACTCTTAGGTTAGTCTTTTGTCCCACATGGCTCTCACGCCAATCCGGAACCCCTTCGAACCCCACAATTAAGTTTCCCCAACATGCTCACAACACAGTTATCTACAATTATAGCATGCTTTCATAATAACATCATAATCACATATATATATATATATGATAATCTAAATGCACCATGACCCGGCACACCCCACGAGACACACGGCGCCCAACTTAGGTTAACGGATACATACTCTGTCCAATTACTTTCGAGGATACAAGCTCAACAAGTAATTGTAGAATACCGCACCGACCCTTCCCCAGTGATTTTTCTCTCTATCACTTTAACAAGGAAGGCGGTTGTACGAGAGCCCAACTTGTAACTCCGTACGCCATGACTACACTGGAGTCAAGAACATGAGCCTCTACCCGGACTCCAAATTCACATTTGCCGGCTTTTTAGTTCCGTAGGCGTGATACCTCCTGGCCAGATATTGCTTTGACCCGAACCCGACTACCAACACATCACTAAACCACTCGCTTATTCCAACACCATAAATTTGACATTACATGACGTACTCAATATGCACATAATATATGCTTTTCTCTATAGGCAATATATCATGTCAAACTTTTCACATACTCATAATATTACAATTATGATAAATAAACCACAACATTAATTCTTATCACATTTAAAATCAATTAACAACAATATGAATTTATATCACATAATCATATTATCAAGGGCCTAAATCATGGTCTAAGTTACCAAAACCAACTCGTATATATATATACGGCATATATACACTTAGACGCACACACCCTCTTACTAAGACAAAGACAATCGTTTTCCCCTACCTCAATTCCAAGCAAGAGCAAGCAAGAACAAGTAATGCCACCAAGAGTGATTCGAATCCACCCAACCTCCTCCAAAGCCAACACTAAGCTCTACCCAACCGATAGCTAAGCTTCAATGGAGTTTCAAGCAAGAGTTATAAGTAGACAACTCCATAAATAAAAAATTGAAGACAAGAATCCAATAATAGAAGCTAGGGTTTGAAACTAGAAATTCCAAATGAGTAAAATTTACTTACCAAGATTTGGCTCAAAAGAAAGCTTGGAGCACCAACATCCACTTTCATGCACAAACCTTATTCAAATTCTCATCCTAAGGAAGAGAGAATTTGACAAGAAGAAGAGGAAGGAGTGAAATGAGGGAGAGCAAGAGAGAAAGAACCGTGTGAGAGATAGAGAGATATTTGTGGTGTTTGAGAGAAGTCTTGCAATGAGAGAAACTCATAAGTGTAGAAATTCTCCACTAACCCTACTCAAATCCAAGGGTCCAAAATTAAGCGAGGAAAGAAAAGAATGAATCCAAGGGCTAGGAATAAGTCTTGCCAAGTGGAAGACTTATTACACAAATCACAAAACTCATTATTTTGCCAAACAAGGCCTTATCATCCAAGGGCTTAGAATAAAGATGGGAATTAACAAACCATCCAATGGTTGAGAAAAAGTCTTGTCAAGTGGAAGACCAAGAATAATGGATTATTCCATTTAAGTGCCAACCAAACAAGGCCTTATGATCCAAGGGTCTAAAACAAAGATGGGAGAATGAGATCAAGGGCTAGGAATGAGACAACACATGAAAGGTGGAAATGACCAAATTCATCCAAAGTTGGGGTTAATTAGAAGAGTGTCATCAAGACTCTTAAATACCCTTTTACCCCTTGTCATCCTCCCTAATTACTAAAATGCCATTTTTGCCCTAATTTCTACATTTTTCACTAATTGTTCCAAATGTGAAATTACTCCTTTACCCCTCTGTCATTTCTTTCCCGAAATCGTTCTCAATAATTTTCATTAATTTAAAAATGAAAATACAACATGCTACGTACAATTTTTATAACACGTACAACATGTAAGGAATGCTAAAACAATTAAACACATTAAGCATTTAAGCACATAATTGTTTAAATAAATTTTTTAAATTAACTCGCAAAAATACCGGACGTTACACGCTTAGTATGTCCGACATCCGAGGCTTTGACTCAGTCTTTCGAGTTAGGTATTTAGGGTTGTAAGGGTCCGACATTCTTGTTTTCCCTTGTAATGGGATTAGTACCTACTTTGTTTCTCGTGTTTCTACGTGCCCTGTGTGTTGATGTGAATTTATGTGCCTTAGTTATTTGACTTACGTGTTTATGTGTATTTGTATTATCTTGTTCGTTCTTCATGTTTGTATGTACGTGATAAGTGTAATGCAATTTTGTTTAAACCTGTAGCGTTTAGTACTTCGACTTGATGACACGTTTGGTTTGTTCGGCATTTATGATTTTGATTCGATTGGGTTAGTGACGACTTTGATGATCGGGTAGTTGAGTCTCGTACCCGGAGTGTTTATTTTGACTTGTATTATTTCTTGACTATCTATAGAGTTTACGGGGGGTGCAAGATATACATTGCGAGTCGATTCGTGATTTATTTTAGTTTATATTTGACTATATAGCCAAATTATTTATTCCAGACTTTATTAGTTATTCAGAGTACCGTGGGGTTTTCGGTGATTTAATTGGTGGATAAATTTTGTGCCCCAGAGTTTTATTTGGGCCTATATTATTTATTTGGAGTCCGGTGAATTTTATGGGCTCACGTGGAATTATTTGAGTGTCCCCGGTATATTTTACGCGACTTATTTTATTTATGCGAATTTAATTATGATTATATATATATATGGGTTTCATACCCTAGATTATTTATTTCAGTTATATTATTTATTTGGGCGTTCCGTTTATTTTTCGGGCAAGTGTTATATTATTTGGAGGTTCCCGGTACATTTTGGGGATTTATTATATATACATATATTATTAATTGAAAATATATATATATATATGGGTATTTGTAATATATAGATATATGTATTATTATAGATACATTTCCCGAAGCTTTTCCAGTCTTCCCGTTCCTTTTCTTTCATCACAGACCTGCTCTTCTCTTCTTCTACTGGTTCGGTGAGAGAGAGAGAAATCGGAGCTGGAAAGAGAAGCGGTCGCGTAGAGGAGGCGCGACATGTGTGGGGAAGTCGTTGGTTGCTGTAGGCGTCGACGACGGTTGGAGTTCACCAGAGCCGGCGATAAATGAGGTTGTTGATGGTGGCTCGCGCTGGAGCTGTTGGCACGATCTGGCGACGGTGGTGGTGCTCATGTCGGAGCCTAGTGGTGTGGTCGCACAAGAGGGGGTTGCGATTTGAGCGAACCTGGTTTCGCGATCTGCATAGGCCCTAGTGGAACTCGCTTAAGATGGAAGCATCAGTAGTTGTCGGTGATGGTCGGTTGGTGGTTCGCGACGGCGTGGCTCGCCGGACTTGGTGTTGACCATGAGTTATGGAGGTTAACTAGTCCCGATTTGACCGGACTGAGTTGGATTGAATCAGTGGCGATTCGGTCTCGGTTTGGGCTGATTTTCGGAGGATAGCTCGGCCTCAGTACCGTGTACATTATATCCGAATTTGGTGTGAAACCGTTGAGTGCTTTGCCGAGAATTTCAGATTTTCGGTATGATTTTTAGTTTCATTTTTTATAGATTTGTTCAAATTTATTTATCAATCTCTAACGGGTTTCAACTATATTGAATAGGACTCTAAGGCAGTCGTTTTGACATATTCGAAATAATTTTTGGACGAATTTGGGCGGCGAGCACTATTCATGGCCGGTACTGTTCACGGCGGGACTGTTTGTAAGCGAGTAAATTAGGTGGGAATTTACATATATATATTCTTATATATATATGCATATCTGACACTCACTAATAGTGTGTAGAAAATGTTAATACAGCTCCGTTGTATGTTTATGGATAGATAAAAATGTTTAATTAAATTCCTAGTGATAGACGGAAATCTAGGAATTTTATAAAATTTATAAAATACCCATAGTTGGATTAGATGATTGGTGGAAATAGAAATACTTCGGAGAAATTAAATAGATTTTATTTCTCGGAGAAGTTAAAATAATTATAAACCTATTTAAATTAAATTGATATAGGCGGTTTAGTACCCCCTTGAGCTCGAAATAGGTTTATAGAAAGTGTATATGGAAGTAAATCCGATTAATAAGTTTTCCCCTGTTGTTGATATTTTATTTAAATTAAAAATATGTTAGGGGATTCACGAGAATGAGTAACATAATAGACTTGATTTTAGTTCCCTTGTTATTGATTTTCTCGTAAATTATAAAGAAATTAAATTGCGAATTTAATTTGTCTAATTGTCCCTGAGGTGGACTAAATTGAAAATAATTTTTGAGAATTAAATTAAAAGCATGCTGGTATATAAAATCTATAAAGATTGGGTAATCGAGAACCCGAATATTTCTGTGATAAATGGAATTTAATTACTGTGTAGTTTAAATTGTGAAACATGCTTGGTATGAGATTGCTTGGCTTTTATTCCGTGTTATTGAGCATATTAAATTCATATGGAGGCATTTTGCACTCATATAACACCATGGTATATATATATTCTTTCGATGCACGTTGCATGCCTCAGTTATATCACGTACAAGTCTGGATCATTTGGAATGTAGCAGCAACTGGCCAGGGGGTGCTCTAGCACCCAGGGAGCTAGTAACTTTCAATTCTCTAGACATTTGGGGGTGAGGGCTTGGGCCTCACTTGCCGGTTCCGGGACGGACTTGTAGTCTCCGCACTCTATTAGGCGATGCCCACCCTTCCTGTTCTGGGTTTGTTGCCCCAGCAGTGAACGGTTTGGGATTCCTCGATATTGGTTTCACCATCTAGCGGTTAGGGTTGCATTGGAGTTGCATTATCATTGCATTGAAATTCATATTGAGCATTTATTTGACATGTGCTTACCTGTTATAATTATCTGTTATTATTACTTATTGATATTGAGCATGTGATATCTGAATTTTAATAAGAGATTTGTATTATTCTCTTGGGCGCTAGGGCGCGGTGTTTGTAATTGATATTTTAACTGTGGTTAAATCTCAATGAAAAATTGTGAATTTCCTAGTGTAAAGGAAACCGTGAAAATTTAAAGTTAAAAGGTGAAAAGTGAAAGTGACATTGGGGCGTAAGGGTTCCCTATATGTTAGGCTCTAGTTGAGCTGGGTAGCGGTATATTGAAATTTAGTTGAAATTGTGATCTTGGCTACATAGGCCTTTGTGATTGGTGATTAGTATCATCACAGGATGATTGCTAAACCTCTCCGGTAGTGTGGAGTATTCATGTTCCCTTAGCTTTTGAAAATTTGAGCTTATCGCTCATTCTCTCTCTTTGACAGTGTATGAGTTATAGACGGTTCTTTGCCGTGTTTATTGAAAATCACTTTCCGTAAGTACTCTTGTGAAGTTAGTGAACTCAGGGCATGGTTGGTCCTGTTCTTGAATCCTCTATTATAGTTAGGATCTATGGAGTCAAATATTCAAAGTTTTTAAAACATAAAGCTTGTGGATTTTTATAAAACGCGTTCTTCGTTTACCCCGAGATTTGTTAACTATTTTTGGAAAGACAGAATTTTAAATACATGTTTTATAAAATATGTTTTGAATTCTTAGTACCGGGGGTATCGATAGAAATCTGTTTTTGAAAGAAATTTCAGAAAATTCCATTTGAATTTTTTTTGTAAAATCGGTGAATTAGGACATGGTTCGTCCCTATTCTAGAAATCTCGATGTTATTTTCGAGGTGTCAGTATTGTTAGAGGTTGATAAATCCAGGTTTCTCCTAGCTTGTTGCCTGGAGTTCCTTCATGTGCCCGGTTTTGTTTCGGCATTCTTTCCGAATTCTTTTTATAATTTTTTAAATAAATGTTAAAGGTCTTAGGACCAGATTTGAAAGAAGTTTGAAGGTGATTTTCAAATGGTTGTCAGTTTGAACTCTAGTAGTTCTTCTTTGTCCTGTAGTTATTCCTTGGGTTTAAGCCCGGACATGCGATGTTGAGTTACGCACACCTAGTGTGATTCCTGTTGTTTCGGTTGGGTTTGGAGATGTTGAAACCAAATGAGATTTGACTGGGTCCTAACTTTTTCTTAAAAACCAGTTGAATCCTTCGGGTTCAACATTTTTCTCTAAAAACCCGAGGACCATGGCATCTGTTTGGGACTAAACGACTCCAATACCTCGTTCTAGTGCCTAGATAGGTAGTGTGAGTTAGAGATAGTTCGGTTGGTTACCAAATCCGATGTGGAGATAGTACCTTTCCTTTTTATGTTTCTTTGAGTGAACGGGTTGGTTCACTGGTTGTTGTACGTAGAATAATGGTTATTCCCTTTCGGTAGTCCTAAGGAGTGACCTATTTACCTCCTAAGAACCTTGAGCAGCGTGCTAGGTGCACGGTATGGTAGATATTTAGTCTTGTTGTATCTCTATATGAGAGTGGAGTTCAGATTGTTTGTCTATAGGCCTAGGTGACAGGCTTAGTTACGTACAGGACATATATATATATGTACGTAGATATATGTGTTGTTCATGTTTTTGTTGATATGTAGTTCTTATGATTTTCGTAGTGTACTTGAGGTTAGTGATGAGGTTATTGATGGGGTCTCGGATTGGCGGGGTGCCATGTGAGATGATTGAATGACCTAGGATAGATGCATGCACACGGGATAGTTAACTTTTTATAGACGACTATGAGTGTGATGTTTTGATATTATGGTGAGCCCACGAGGTTGTGCTCACCCCCACACAGGTTGCAAGTTTGCAGGTGGATGCAGCACGGCTTATGCTCGGCAGCGACGATACGGGTGATTTGGGACGGTAGTTTTATTCCTCTTTCCGTAGTCATACTCGTTTATTCTTTCAGTCTCTTGGGAGCCAGGTTATTGGCAAATCCCTTTTGTGTTGTATCTTCATTCTGTGTATTTATTATTTTCGGGGTGCCTTTGTATCATTTTGGCACTACCACTGAGTTTTATGTATTCTTATTTGAGCTTGGTGGCTCAGTCGGTAATTTTTGTTTTGGGGTGCCTTTATACATTTTCGGCATCGCCATGTGGTTTTCCTTATATTTTCATATGAGCATTTGGGGCTCTATTAATTTTAGAAGGGTTTTGGAGAGGTATTGGTGTTCTTTTCCACTACATCGGCCCTAGTAGGTTTCTGGAATGTTGGGCTATGTTCCATTGCTTTTATTCTTGTTATTATGGGTAGGTTGTTCTATTGTGTTGAATTTGGGTTGTCCGGCTGTTCCAATTACAAACGGAATTCTGCCTGATTTTTGTTAGAATTCTTTACTGAGTTTTAATCACTCAGGTGACATGGGATACCTTGTATTCATTCTTATTCCATGTATTTTCTTGTGATCGTTGATTCGGTTGGTCGTTTTCTATGACGTCATACCTTGGGATTCGCTGATTCGCTGATTCTCCTGATTGGAATAACGGGGTGTGACATTTATTGGCACGCATCTGGCTAGAATTCCTCCGGTCACTCTGTAATATAACACACCTTTTATGATCTGGTATTCTCGTCTCAAGGCATTGTTATCGATTTTATTAGAGCCTATACTATTTGTGCTCCCCAATCATACTCTTCATACACCTCTGATTCTTTCCCGTTACTGACCACAGAGTGGGTTCTTCGCACTATTTGCATAGAAGACTCTACTCCTTGTAAATATAACCGCAAACCCAATATTGCCAGTGCATCAGATCTTCGGTTGCCCTCTCGCGGCTCGTGCTGGAAACTCACGATCTCGAATTTTTCTATCATTTGTCGGATGGGAGTTCTGTAAATACCGGATGAGGTTCCTTGACAGCATACTCCCCTTTAACCTGCTTAATGACCAGTTTGGAGTCTCCTCTTACATGAAGTATTTTTGCCTTCAACTGTTAGACCATCATCAATCCCAGCGCCAATCCCTCGTACTCTACAATGTTGTTGGTACAAGGAAAATCAATCTTGTAAGCCATGACTAATTCCTCTTTGGTTTCTTCATTCCTTAGTACATAACCGGCCCCGCCTCCTTTTTCTGTGGATGAACCATCGAATTCTAAAGTAAATTCCGTGCCTTGTGCCATACTCGCTACTTCCACCTCCTCCACTTTGGGTTCAGCTCCACCAGGAAATAGAGCTAGCAAATCTGATAGGGCCTGGCTTTTTGCTACTTTCGGTCTGGAGCATGTGATCTCATATTCAGATAGTGCTAACAACCATCGGGTAGTTCTTCCACTGAGTATGGGCTTTGTGAGTAAATACCGTACGGGGTCGCTTTTCATGATTAGCTCAAACAGATGTGCCAATAAATAATGTCTGAACTTCTGAGCCGCGAATACTAAAGCGAGATAATGTTTTTCCAACGATGTGTATCGCGACTCCGGTCCCTTGAGTACCCAAATGATATAGTAGACAGGTTTCTCTTCCCCTTCATGTTCCTGGGCCAACAGCTCCTACAGACTTATTGGTGGAAATAAGGTACATTATCAACGGTTTCCCTGATTCTGGCGCTACATCGTTTTTGGTGATGCCAGAATCCTCTTGATTTTCTCGAAGGCCTCTTGCTGCTCTTCTCCCCAACTATGTACAGATTTTTATTTCAACAACGACATTAGTGGGTGAGTTACCTCTGCCAGTGCTGGGATAAATCTCCTCAAGTAAGATATCTTCCCCATAAAAGTTTTCAACATTTTGCGAGTTGTAGGTGAGCCATTTCCAATACTGCCTTAGCCTTTGTTGGGTCCATATCAATCCCCTGTCGAGGTACGACACATCCCAAGAACTTTCCTTCTAGTACTCCAAAAGCGTATTTCAGGGGATTCATCTTCAAATTATACTCGCGACATCGTTGTAGTACTTTTCTCAAATCACTCACATGATCCTGCACGGCTCTGGATTTTACCACCAAATCGTCCACATAGTCCCCCACAGTTTTATGTATCAAGTCATGGAATATACCTGTCATAACGCGTTGATACGTAGCCCCGGCATTTTTAAGTCCAAATGGCATGATTGTATAGTGGAAATTCCCTATTAGGGTGCGAAAAGCAGTTTTCTCAACATCTTTCGGTGCCATCTTAATCTGGTTATACCCGCCGAATCCATCCATCAACGAGAAAATTGCGTGAGGTTGCATCCACCATGGTGTCGATGTTGGGTAAAAGGAAGTCATCCTTTGGGTAGGCTTTATTGAGATCATGATAGTCTACACAAATGTGGATCTGCTCAGTCTTCTTCTTCACAGGCACAATGTTTGTGAGCCATGTCGGATGTTGGGTTGGTTTGATGAACCCTGCTTTCAGCAATTTTTCCACCTCTACCTTAATTTGGACTTCTAGATCCGGATGAAATATTCGTTGCTTTTGCTTCTTTGGCTTTGATGCAGGATGTACATGGAGATGAAGTCTTACCAATCCAACATTGAGTCCAGGCATTTGACTATAGTAACAAGCAAAGACATCTCGAAATTCCTTGAGCAATTCTACAAGAGTATTCTTAGTTTCTTCGGGCAGCGTACTGCTTATGAAGGTAGGTTATGGATCCGTGTTGTCGCCTATATCCACTTCACACAAACCATGCTCTGGTCATGGATTCACTTTCAGTATTTCAGGATCAGTGTCAAGTTTTCTTTGTATAGCCTCATTTGTCCCGGGGTTAGTGCCAACTATGCCAGCTTCTGACCCCCAATCCCGTCACAATTTGTACACCACTTTCCCGTCGGGCATCTTGACTCCTGACCAACTCACTTCTTTGAGTTTCCACTTAGTTGGACCTCCCTCTTCCAATTCACCCCATTTTGGTAATGGTGAAGCAAAAACGCCGGGTCCGTTCTCCTCACTGTACTCTGAGAAATAGACCGCATCTGCGAAGTGGGCCTCACATGCCAAAAAGGGTTATTGGATGCCTTCACGGTCATTATTCCCTCTCCCCAATTGGCCTTCATTACCTGATGATAGGATGATGGTACTACACCGTATGTATGTAGCCATGGTCTTCCCAGCAATAACTGACACGAGGGCTCCCCTTTGATGACATGAAATTTGGTAGGCCCCCTGATTTTCTCGACTTTAAGATCCAATGTCACGAATCCCATGGTGGCCTGCTTATCTCCATTGAAATCTGTAACTGCGATGGTATAATTAACAATCTTGCTTTTGGGAAAATTGATCATCCGCAAAGTGGCCAGCGGGATTAAATTGACTGATGCTCCCCCGTCCAAGAAGGCTCATTTTAACTCTCGACCATTTACAGTAGCTGGTACATACAGGGGTCGGTTGTGGAAGAATGGTACTTGTCTATCTGCTTCATAAAATGTGACCTTACTGGAGGTTTTCTCATGCAGTGGAATCACAATGGTATGATTAAGGGCGACAACTATTTGTTCTTTCAAAAACTCCTTCACATGTTCCTGTATTGGGAGCTCATTGAAGAAAACATTTATCTTAGCATTCTCCTTTGCTTCACGCGTTGGTGGGCATTCATATTTGACGATATTTGTTGTATCCTCAGTACTGTCTCTGGCGGCTGCTACAGCTACATGTGTAGGGAAGGGCTCATGAACTACATTATTTGCTACTCCCAAGTCTCCTGATGCTATTTTCCGGTGTACCAACCCGCGAAACACCCAACAGCCCATCAGAGAATGCCGAACTGCCCTGTGATAGGGACAATAGTTGTTCTTCATCCTTTCCTCTCTTGGCGGCACCCTTTGCATTGGAGTTAGCGATATGACATGATCTGCGATCCATTGATTTAGTAAAGCAACTGCCTCTTTTTCAATGAAAGGCAAAGGAGGTGGTTCAGATCTCCTGGCATGCTCTTCCCTGGGCCTTCCTCCAACTGACATTTGGTAGTGTTGGAGGAGCCAAAAATTCTCCCAATCTTCGGGCATTATCAACAAGTGTAGAAAAAATTTTGAACTCGTGATTGACCAAATGCACTCTATATTCCCGCAGCATTCCTTCTATACAAATTTTGATCAATTGCAGTTCGAAAATTAGTTCATGGCATTGCAAAGCAGCCTCACGAAATCTCCTGACAGAAATTGCCGCCTCTTCCCCAAAGCGTTGCCTTTGCCTTGTAAGTGAAATCATTGAAACCTCTTCGTCTGTCTGGAAGAATTTAGTGTAGAATTTGAGCACCATATCCGTCCAACTGGACACTGAAGCTGGAGCAAGACTAGTATACCATGTGTATGCAGTTCCAATTAGAGACTTGGAGAATTCTCTAAGCTTTAGATACTCGTTGTTTCTGTGGGGTCCCATAGAATCCGCGAACCTGGATATTTGTTCTCTTGCATTCCCCTTTTTGCCATCAAATTGATGGATGCTTGGTGTTCCATAGTCTTTCGGATAAGTCAAAGCCATAATGCTGGGATGGTATGGTGGGGCAGTTTCCACCTCTCCTACTTCAGATTTCTCGTTCAAGATAGCCCGTAATTGTTCCTTGGTGATATATGACTCTTTCTCCAGCGCCTCTGATCGGGCTCGTGGTGCCTCTCGAAAATGTTCATGTGTTGATAATTTTGGTATGGCTTGATTATCCATCCTTGGTGATTCAATATTTGGCATCGAAACGTGCGAGGCCTCCATGAAATGAATTATACCTTTTGCATTTCTTGGATGCTGAGAAGAGTTTGCAGCAGAGTTGATGGCAATTCTGTTGAATTCTGTACTGGCTCTGCCATCGGAGGAATTTCTGCCTGATCCTTGTTGACATTCGCGCGACGACGTCGTCGCGCTGGTGGGACTGGTTCTCCTCCTTGGATCTGTGCTGTTGTTTCCTCTTCAGTTTGCTCGTTGCGCCGGGTCGGTGGACGACATCTCCGGCGTGTCTAACGAAGCTCTACCTGTGTAGAAGACATCTTCTCCCCAGCAGATTCGCCTTTAATATAGGGGATCGGGTTAATTAAATGATATGAAGATACTTTCCACACAAGTTCGTCAGTCAAAATAGCAGTGCTGATGCTTTTATTGCTTTTAATTATTTTACAGAGAAGTGAAAGAGAAATGAAAGAGAAAATAGCAGTTACAGGTGATTGCCAAATACTTTCTCTCTAGAAATTTCTCTCCATTGATCTCCTCAAAAGTCCCCCAAACTGAATCCTTTACCCTCTATTTATAGGCGCGGGCCTAGGCATAAATTATTGCCACATCATCATGTCAATCCGCAAGGTAGATCCGCACTTTAGCCTCCATAATCTTATCCAAGTCGCGGTTTGTTCGATCTGCGACAATACCAATCCGCGATCAAGTACGTTACTGATCCACGGATTCCTTTATTTGCTTTGTCATAGCTTTCCTGGGTCATGTTCTTTTATGCCTATTTTCCTTTTACATGACCCTGAGCTTTACTTGACGCATCCTAGGTACTTTACTTTGAGTGATTTTGATGAATAAGGTCGCGACCCACTATTAATCATCCCAAAGCATTTCCCTAGGCCAACCAAAATAACACCCCCTACGCGATAAGCTCATAGGGTCGCGAAGATTGACTTTTGGCTATGACCCCCTTTGTCAATCCTCAACAATCACCTCTTCGTAGAGTGTTTACCGCATGCCTGGTCTCATCCAGAGATACCCTGGAGTCGCGGAATACAATCCGCGGCTCCCCTGTTGGCCTTTTCCAACTTTTCCTTGTTGTATGCTTTGGATTCGCGGATCAAATCAACGCAAATCCCCCTTTACACCTCAAAACACACATTACTTGCTCAACAAGATGTGGTCTCTAAAGGTTGTTTCAGCCATTATAGCACTATTTTTAGTTCTATATATCAAACCATATGAAGCTACTAGAATCCTATGTGAAGAAGAAGAACAAGGGTGGATGAATAAAGATAACCTATTGCTGCAATCTTTGCAGAGGAGTCTAATTAAAAAGCCGTCACCAAATCCCGTTGGCCTCCATAACACAATCAGCCAGAAGGGTTTTATAGCTCTTGTTCCTCCTCCTGCTTCTGCCTACCCGCAGCTCATGGACGTCCGGTTCGGTGTGGCTGGCGATCAACAAAAATAGGTCATACCAAGCTGCGTCCATTAACAATCTCATAATACCTCAGAAAAAAAATAGTGTAGCCAGAGATCAAAAAAATAAGAAAGGGATTAACCCAATTGTATTTTTATTTTTTATAGGCCTGTGTATTTAGTATGGCAGTTGTACATAAAAAAGGAAGAAGATGCTGTTAATTTGGATTAATAAAGAGAATTAAGTAATATAATGGTCTAAATATCGTCGAGGTTAATTTTATTTGCTATATGAGTTCATACAAAAATTATAACACCCCATGTTATTTTCCCAATCTTCTGGAATTATTTCCGATTTATTTTCGATTGTGACGTCACTTGTTCATGACGTTATGGTTATTCTTGGAGTTTTACGTGTAAAATTTTTGCGTTTAATGTTTGGAGCTGACTGGGCGGCTGGACTATAGTCTCCTTGAGGACTTCATGGACTGTCGTTGTGATTACGTGACTTGACTTGATATGACGGTAGTGTTTCAGACTTAGTGAAACGTTGATATGACGGTAGTGTTTCAGACTAAGTGGATTTGTTTAGACGCTCGACTTTTAGTGCTTCAGCTGGGTGGTGGTACGTTTTGTTGACCGGCGTTAAAGGTTTCGACTCAGCTGTGCGAGTTCGATATTTAGTGCGTTAGGGGTTCGACGTTTTGTTTTCCCTTGTAATAGGATTAGTATGTGTTTCATTTGATTGGCGTGCCTTATTTAATTGACATACTTTGTGTTTGTATGTGGATGTCCCTATGTATTGTTTTACTTGTGTGTTTAGGGGTATTTGCGTTAGCTTGTTTGTTTATATCGGATTCTTTTCGTGCCTTATTGCTTGTGGTTATTCGGTGGGTCTTGTACGTACCCGGTGTTCTGGTAGTTGGATTTTGTACCTCCAATTATTTATCCTCGTTGGTATTATTTATCGGGCGACCCGTAGATTTTCCGGGTACGCGTGTCATCGTTTAGGGATTTTTTGATAATATTCCATATATTATTAATTAATAAATTGAGGTTAAATGATTTTTTTTTCATACCGCACTCGACACGGATGATTTTAGGCCGTTTCTTCACGGTGGTTATTCGGTTGACGGCGTAACGGGCCATCAGGCCGAGAATTTTCACGCAATATTTATAATTAATTATTTTAAAATGGGTGATAAATTTTGGATTATTATTATTACATAATAATTAAAAATGTGTAATAATAATTATTGGTATATATATATATATATATTAATGGAAATTATATATACACATTGGATAAGGGATGTGTGGACTGAGAGAAAAACGCACAGAACCACCACTTACCCTCCTTCTTCTTCTTCGATCTAGTAGTATCTCCTCTACCCCATCAGTTTTTTTTGTTGCCGATCTGTGAGAGAGGGTGAGAGAGAAAGAAAGAGGTACGGACAGAGAGATTCCACGCAAGAGAGGAACTGCGGCCTAATGGATTTTGTCGACTGAGGAGGAGCGACAACCTGACCTGAAATTCACAGTTTAGAGGTGACGTTGATGACATCAGTGGTGGTGTGCAGTGGTGGCGCGAGGTGGCCGCAATTGCAGTTTAGACGTGATTGGGCGAGGGTTTCAGTCGTGACTTAGATTTTCAGTCATGGGGTTTGGTGGTTCGCGACCTATGGTTCAGCCAGGGCTGGCAACAACGGCGATGTGGTGTCACGCAAGAGGTCGTGGTGGCACTGGTTCGCGCGACGATGGTGCTGACGAGTAGTGGCGAGTTCGGCCAGACCGAGTTAGGTCGACTCGGTGGCGATTTGGGCTTCGTTTGGCATGAAATTTTGAGGATAGCTTGCTCTCAATGTCGTATACGATATATCCGAATTTGGTGCGAAACCGTTGAGCAGTTTGCCAGAAATTTCAGATAATAGGTACGATTTTTCGGTTTGTTTGTCGTTAGATTTATTCAAAATTATTAACCAATTGCGAATGGGCTTCGTATATATCATATAGGTCGTTGAGACGGACGTTTCGGTATATTCGAAATAATTTTCGGGCAACTTTGGTCGGAGGGCTCTATATTCGGGCACCGACACTGTTTACGACGGACAGTTCGGGACTGTTTGTAAGCAATTAAAATAGGTGGGAATTTACATATATATATTCTTATATATATGCATATCTGACACTGACTAATAGTGCGTAGAAAACATTAATAAATCTTCGTTGCATGTTCATGGGTAAATAAAAACGTTTAATTAGATTCCTAGTGATAGACGGAAATCTAGGAATTTATAAAATACCCATAATTGGATTAAATGATGTCGGAAATAGAAATACTTCGAAAAAATTCCTAGTAATTTTCCCCTATTATTTATATTTTATTGAAATTAAAAATATGTTAGGGGATCCACGAGAGCGAGGGACGTCAAAACTTAGACTTGGTTCTAATTCCCTCTTTGTTGATATTCTCGTAAATCAACTATAAAGATTGGGTGGACTAATTTGAAAATAATTATTGAAAATCAAATTAAAAGCATGCTAGCATATAAAAGTTATAAAGATTAGGTAATCAAGAACTCAGATATTTTTTTGAGATAAATGGAAGTGATTTACTGTATAATTTAAATTTTAAAGCATCATTTGTATGAGATTGCTTGGCTTTCATGCCGTTTTATTGAGTATATTAAATTCATGTGGATGAATTTTGCATTCATACAGCAGTGTGGTGTATATATTATTTCGGTGTGAGTTGCATGCCTCAGTTATATCATGTACATGTATGAATTGTTTGGATTGTCGCAAAAACTGGCCAGTGGGTGACTGGCACCCTGGGAGTTAGTATCTCCTGAATCCTCAGAATTTGGGAGTGAGGACATATGTCTCACTTGCCGGTTCCGGACAGACTTGTGATCTCCGTACTCTATTTGGTGACGCTCACCCTTCCTTGTGCGGGCCTGTTAACCCCATAAGTGATCGGTTTGAGATTCCTAGTTATTAATTTAACCCTCATATAGACAGGGTTTCACTTGAGTTGCATTTGCATGGTTATAAGCATTGGTATTGCATGGATATTGTTGTTGAGATTATCTGTTATTATTGCTTATTGATATTAAGCAGGTTATGTCTAAATTTTAATTAGAGATTTGTATTATTCTCTTGGGCGCTAGGGCGCGGTGTTTGTGATTGATATTTTAACCGTGGTTAAATTTCAATGAAAATTGTGAATTTCCCTGTGTAAAGGAAACCGTGTAAACTTAAAGTTAAAAGGTGAAAAGTGAAAAGGGGAATATTAAAAAGCCACGGTTGGCGATTATCTTTGGTAGTTATGGAAAAACTAAGTGAAAGTAACCTTGGGGCGTGAGGGTTCCCCGTATGTTAGGCTCTAGTTGAGCTGGGTAGCAATATATTGAGACTTAGTTGGAATTGTGATTTCGGCCACATATGCCTTTGTGATTGGTGATTCGTATTATCACAGGATGATTGATAGACCTTTCCGGTAGTGTGGAGTATTGTTCGGGTAAGGGTCCGATAAAGCTCATTAGTTTGACCCTGTTCCTTTGGCTTTTGTAATTTTGAGCTTATCGCTCATTCTCCTACTTTGACAGTGTATGAGTTATAGACGGTTCTTTGCCGTGTTTATTGAAAATATCTTTCCGTAAGTACTCTTGTGAAGTTACTGAATTCAGGGCATGGTTTGTCCCGTTCTTGAAACCTTGGTTATGGTTCGAATCTTTGGAGTCAAATATTCAAAGTTTTGAAAACTTAAAGCTTGGGGATTTTTATAAAACGTGTTCTTCGTTTACCCCGAGGCTTGTTAACTATTTTTGAAAAAATAGAAGTTTAAATACCTATTTTATAAAATATGTTTTGAATTCTCAGTACCGGGAGTATCGGTAGAAATCTGTTTTTGAAAGAAATTTCAGAAAATTCCATTTCAAATTGTTTTGTAAAAATCGGTGAATTAGGGCACGGGTTGCCCCCTATTATAGAAATCTCAATGTTATTTCCGAGATCTCGGCATCGTTAGAGGTCGATAAATCCAGGTTCCTCCTAGCTTGTTGTCTGGGATTCCTTCCTGTGCCCGGTTTTGTTTGTGCATTCTTACGAGATTATTTTTCTAAATTTTTAAAGGTCTTAGGACCATATTTGAAAGAGGTTTAAAAGTGATTTTAAAATGGTTGTCGGTTTAAACTCTAGTAATTCTTCCTTCTCGTATAGTTATTCCTTGGGTTTGAGCCCGGACTTGTGATGTTGAGTTATGCACACCTAGTGTGATTCCTGTTGTTTCGGTTGGGTTCGGAGATGTTGAAACCAAATAAGGTTTGACCGGGTCCTAACTTTTTCTTAAAATCTAGGTGAGTTCTTCGGGATTCCCAGTATTTTTCTTTAAAAACCCGAGGACCATGGCATCTGTTTGGGACTAAATGACTCCAGTAACCTTTTCTAGTGCCTAGATAGACAGTGTGAGTTAGAGATAGTTAGGTTGGTTACCGAATCCAGTGTGGGGATAGTATATTCCCTTTTTATGTTTCTTTGAGTAAACGGGTTGGTTCACTGGTTATTGTAAGTAGAAGAACTGAATTAAAGATAGAAAATGTGAGAGCAACTTTCTCTCTAGAAATGATTTGATAGCGGTGCTAGTTATAAGCGATGATCGAGTTGTGGGCATGATTATGATGATTCACTTTCGGTAGTCCTAGTGTGTGATCTATTTACCTCATAGGAACCTTGAGCAGCGTGTTAGGTGCACGGTATGGTAGATAGTTAGTCCTTGTTGTATCTCTAGATGATAGTGGAGTTCAGATTGGTTATCTATAGGCCTAGGTGACAGGCTTAGTTATATACAGGATGTTATATATATATATATATATATATATATATATATACATGTGTTGTTTATATTTTCATTGATCTGTAGTTCTTATGATATCCATAGCGTACTTGAGGTTAGTGATGAGGTTGTTGATGGGGTCTCGGATTGGCGGGGTGCCATGTGAGACGATTGACTGGCCTAGGATATATGCATGCACACGGGATGGTTAACCTTTTCTAGACAACTATGAGTGTGATTTTTTGACATTATGGTGAGCGCGTGGTTTTGCTCACCCCCACAACAGGTTGCAGGTTTGCAGGTGGATACAGCACGACATGCTCGGCGGCGACGATACGGGTGATTTGGGGCGTACTCAAATTAGTTTTGTTCCTTATTTCGTAGTCATACTTGTGTATTCTTTTATTCTCTTGGGAGCTAGGCTGTTGGTAGATTCCCTTGTGTTGTATCTTCAGTCTGTGTATTTATTATTTTTTGGGGTGCCTTTGTATCATTTCGGCACTACCGTATGATTTTCTGTATTCTTATTTGAGCTTAGTGGCTCAGTTGGTTTTAGAAAAGGTTGTGTAGAGATAGGGGTGGTTTTCTTTCCACTACCTCGGCCCTAGTAGGTTTATGGAATGTTGGGTTACATGCCATTGTTCTTAGTTTCCTTGTTATTGGCAGGTGATTATGTTCTATTGTGTTTGTGTGTCCAGATGTTCCATTTATAGACGGAACTCTGCCGGATTTTTGTTAGAATTCTTTGCTGAGTTTCTATCACTCAGGTGACACGGAATACTTCATTTTCATTCCTATTCCATGTATTTCGATGTTATTGTTAATTTTAGTTGTCGTTGACGTCATACCTCGGGATTCGTTGATTCTCCGGATTGGGGTATCAGGAATAACGGGGCGTGATAAAAATACATTATGAAATTACCTAGGAGATAATGGAAAATAGCCTAGAGGGGATGAATATGCTTTTTAATGATTTAATGATTAATTAAAATTATCTTGTAGAATTTTCAATTTTAATCAGTCACGAAACCCTAATTCTCGAACCAGATTAATCAAGCAATGATGAATGTAAGTGCGGAAAGTAAATCATGAGATGACACAGAGATTTTTACGTGGAAAAACCTTGGAAATGTTCCAAGGAAAAAATCACGGATAACTCGAGTATCGATACACTATGAATCAAAGAGTTTGTACAGACTCTATGAAAACAGAACTTACAACCGCTCTGATTTTTCGTTCTCCACTCAACGTCTGAAAGTATTCTTGATCCACTTGTGCTCCACGAAGCTCTCCTTCCGATCTCCATACTCTGACTGCTCTGTTTCTCTACGGATCAACGAACCACAAAGCCTCCTGCTCCATTCTCCGGACTCTGACGGCTCCGTTTGTCAACGGATCGTTGCAACCACGTTGCACAAGGTGGTGTGATGATTTTACAGCAACCGGATCATTCAATTGTGCATAAAGATGATAAACGTTAAAGCACAATTGAATAACCACCAAAAACTAGAGAAACCCTTGATATAGAATGATCAATCAATCTCTTTTTCTCTCTCTCTGCAGACGGATCTGAACTATGAAAGAAACCATAGGCAAGCACTATCAACTCTTGCAAATATGCTAAACTTATAATTCAGAAAGAAGTTATGGATACTATCAAGTTTAGAGCCTGCTCTCTCAACAAAATCAAGCACACTAATGCCAATATCTCTATTGCTCAATTATGGGATTTTCCAATGTCTATTGTTTTTGCATAAGCTGAGGCTCCTTGGGATTATTGCTCTCTTTGCTTGGAGGATAGGTTCTCTGTTGTTTCCTACAGAGGACTTGAAGGCCATTGAGAGGATTTTCCCTTTTTTGTTGTTCTTTGATCACAGATGTCTAGCCTCTATAAAGATCAGTTTGGATAGGGTTATTTTCTATTGGATCCTTTATCTTTGGTGGTTGTGGGGATTCTATATCCTAACCCCTTTGTACTCATTGGATTTCTATCCAAGTTTTCTCTAGCCTTTGGGCTATTTTATCAAAGCTTAATTCTCAAAAAAACAAATAATATATATATATATATGATGTGACTTACCATTCGAAAATAAATTATATTCATTTTGTCATATATATTGGTTTCGTAAGTACATTTGTTAGTGTAGCATGTTCTAGTCAATAACCATGTTGAGTAATATGTGAGGTCGGATAAGTTTAGAAAATTAAAAGTGGCCAAACAAAGGCGTTAAAGAGACATCGACAAGCTTCTTCAAACTCTAATCAAGCTTAAACCATGAAACGCATTGCGAGGGCAAAACAAACATTATACAAGTCTTATATATTGGTATGCATGCCATAGAAGCAAACGGCATCCGAAAATACCAAATATCACAAAAAGTTCAATTTTGACATTTTGGTGCGCTTAGGATAAGCTATGCTTAAGCGCAGGTCACCGACCTGCAATACCCAAAATTCTTGGTTTGGTGTAATTCCACTTGTTGTGACTGTGGGTACATCTTAACACGTGTATAAGGTATATTTATACCCAAATTGGGTAGATTCACTCCAAATCAAAAGATGAACACTCAAGGATGAATCATAGTCCAAGAAGGAAACAAGTCTACGCAAAATAGTATTCCTCTCTCTATAAATAAAGGGACTCAATACAAATTTTGGGTGTGGCTTTTATGAGAGCTCTACGATTCCATTATAGATCAGATCCGTTTGCAGAGAGAGAGAAAAGGAGATTGCTTGATCATCCTATATCAAGGTTTTCTCACGTTTTTAACGGTTATTCAATTGTGTTTTACATATCCATACGATTGAGTCCTTGGGTTTTCGAAATAGTATAAAAAGAAGTGCTTCGAATCATTGCTATTTGACCCAGATCTGTTCTAAACAAGTCGAAGTATTTCAAATTATTTGTTGACACAGACAAAGTCAGGGAAACCTCTGAAATTATTACAATATTGGACCTTGGACATATAATAGTTCCAAATCTAGTCTTTTTAGTGATTCAACATTTGAAATATTTATGCACAATTTAATGATCCAGTTGCTGAAAAATCATCACACCAATTGCAACGTGTTTACATTGATCCGTTGAGAAGCAGAGCCGTCGGAGTACGGAGATCGAAGCGAGAAGTTTCGTGGAAATTTGATCCATTGAGAAGCGGAGCCGTTAGAGTACGGAGATTGGAGCGAGAGCTTTCGTGGAGTGCAAGTGGATCAAGAATTTCGGACGTTGAGTGGAGAACGACAATCAGAGTTATTGAAAGTCATGTCTTCATATAGAGTATGTACAAATTATTTGATTCATAGTGCATCGGTATCGGTGATACCCGTGGTTTTTTACTTGGAATTTTTTCAAGGGTTTTCCACATGTAAATCTCTGTGTCGTCTCGTGATTTATTTTTCCGTACTTATATTCATCAATTCTTGATTTATCTTGTTATATAATTAGTGTTTCGTGACTGATTAAAATTAAAAATTTCGTAAATAATTTTAATTGATCATTAAATTGATAAAAAAAACCTATTCCCCCTCTCCATTCCATCGTATCCTAAGTAATTTCAGGTGCAGGTATGATAGTTGATATAAAGAGTGGACTAAGGGGAGGGGTTTGATTAATTCTAATGAATTTAAGGAAAAAAACAGATAATATGTTGAGCTTATTTTCATCTATTCAAAATTACTATATGCAAGCATACGTTTACTTCAAGGAATTATTTATTTGGAGTAGTAAACAACAACAAATTTAAACTTGGTTTAATTTGTATCTTTGAAAACTGTTTTCGAGAATTCTGAAAATAAAAAATTGTTTTTTGAGAACAATAAAAAAGAGTTTTTTGTAAACTGACAGTTTTATAATAGAATTTTCTGAAAATAGTTTTCAAAAAACTCCGGCAAACAGATTTTTAAAATTATTTTTTGATTTTCAATTTCCCCATTTCAAATTCAAACAGTGTTTTTTCCCCCTGTATGACCCATTCAACTTCAAGCGAAACCATTAGCTGATACCCTCCAAGACTCCTAGTCAACAGTCAAAATTAAAACTATGAAAAGTTCAACTCATACAAATTCATGGGCTGATGCATATAAATACACCCTATATCACACATTTTATAGATATCATTCACGTATACTTTCATCAAACTATCAAAGCACACATTTACTTGCTCTTCATCAAAGAACATATTACTTTCTCAACAAGATGACTCTAAGGATTGTTTCAGCCATTATAGCAGTAGTTTTACTTCTAAACATTAAATCATATGAAGCTAGTAGGGTCCTTAATGAAGAAAAAGAAGAATGGTCGATGAAAAAAGATTACCTATTGCTGCAATCTCTTCAGAGGGGTCCGGTTCGCAAGCCGACGCCAAATCCAGGCCCCTACATCCCCAAAACTAGGACAATCAGTCAGAAGGGTTTTGCAGGTCATGCTATGCCTCCTCCTCCTCCTCCTACTTACCCGCAGCTCATGGCAGTTCGGTTTGGTGTGGCTAGCTAGTACTAAAATATAAATCATGGCAAACTGCAGCCATTATCAATGTAGCAATAGCTAAAAAACCGAAAGTGTATATATAGTACATATTGCTATTATCAATGTAGAGATCGTAAGACAAGAATAAACAATTTTTTCTCCATTCTTTATAAAAGTATCTATTGCTATTGCGTTCACATTTTCTAAAATACTCACGCATCCTTCGACTAGAGCTGAACCAATGGATTGAGTATGGATTAAGCTCTCTCATATATATGCAAAAAATGGTTAGAAATCTGATGCATTGTACTTTGCTGCTGCTGCTGCTACCAGCGAACCATTTCCTGTTGTTCCCTCTAATGTGACTGCTGGCTAGTATATATCATAGAACTCAAGTGATTGTTTGCTGTACTTGAGGAACCTGATATTGTGGGCTGAAATTACACTTATTGATTGCAGCCTGTTCTCTCATATATATATATATATATATATATATATATATATTTGTTGGTTTAACAACCCAACTTGAGCTCAGGGTTTCGTAGGTAGTATTGTACTTTCGTAGCGATTGAATGGTGGCAAGATTGAGTTTTTTGGAGCTGTGTTTGGTCTAGAAAAAAAGAATTTATGTGGAGATGAAAAGAGGGTAAGAGAGGTAGTGGTGAGGGTATTTTAGAACTTAAAAAAAAATGATGAATTTGTAATTAGTTTGGTATCAAATTGAAAAATGAAACATTGAAATTGATGGATTTGTAAATTACCACCCCTAAATCTACCTATATGTAATTTTCCCTAATATTTTCATGTTTGTATCCCTAGATAGTATTATACATGTGATCCTTGATATTACCATATATGTGTAGAACACGATACTCTCCAGGAGGATCCCTCTACGAATATCTCGGGCCCTAAATCAAGGACTAATAATTGGATACGTGGCACACTAATTCAACACCCTATTTGTTTTATATTAAAGTTATTTTTTCTCCCTCTCTCTACCACTTTCCCTCTTTACAAATATATATATACTACTAGATGTTTTGGGAATCGTTATTGATATAGTTAAAAAGAATAATGGGGAACAACCAAATTAAGAGAGATTGTCATAATGGATATGAGGTACAAAAAAAATTCTACCTCTCAAATACTTTTCATTTTATTTTTATTTTCACTTTATATATATAACTTACATTATTTTAATTTTTACTTTCAAGTTATTCTCTATTTATATAACATCAACTACCCCAAAAACAAAAACACACACCTACAGTTGGACACAAAATAAAAGATAATTTTGCATCTCCATTGTCATATATATATGCTCAATTAATATAATTTTCTACAATAATTTTATTATCTTTTCTTACAGTTCAAAAACTACTACTTTGACATTATGGGATGATCTTGCTGAGAATGAAGGAGATCTCCTTATGAAGCTAAAAGAGAAGAAACCTATTATCACAATTGCAAATGTGGCGATAAACAAATACAATGGTAACTTATAATATATTATTCTATTTGTTCCTAACATTCTTTTTTACTATTATTCTTATAGATGATTATATTTTAGGTTTGGGCCTTACAACGCAACCGGGATCGATATAATTACAAATCGACATGGATATTGAAAGTGTAAAAACATTGAGAAATTGGTATGTTCTTTATGAAATTTGTTTTAGATAAAACTATTTTCTTTTATATATTTTTGGTTTATGTATATGTAACCTATATTTAGTTGTATTCATATTTATCAAGTTATGCATGTACAGGTTAGAAGACAACATCACTGATAAAGATATAAGTGCTCTCATTTCAAGTTCAAAACAACAAATGTTTGAAGACAATGAAGAATTATCTCTTGATGACATTATTGGAAAGCCCGCAAAGTCATTTAAGGTATGAAAATTTTATATTTTCTTAAATCTTCTTTCAGTTGCTGAATTTAATATGCTAAGAATTTATATTTCGCTTCACAATCTACATAAACCAAAATTCTTTTTCATAGCAACAATTGAAGAAATAAAAAATCCGGATCAACCGTGGTACAACGCGTGTAAACAATGCACGAAGAAACATGAAGTACAAGATGATCAACTCAAATGTAATAATTGTAATACAACTGATCCAAAATGATTTGAAATATATTATTATATATTCAACAATTTTACATATATATTTTTAATGATTTTCAACTACTGCAAATGCACGATTCTATACTATTACATATTGATTTTCTATTTCCTTATTTATTCAGATTTATGCTACAATTTTGGGTGAAAAGTAACAAAAATGAAGCACATCTAACAATCTTTGATGGCTGTCAATCAATGCTAAATTGTTCATTCAAAGAGTTACTATAGCTAAAAGAAGAGGTAAAACAAACTAATTCCTATTCATATCATTTTTATTTATGAAGTTTCATGTTTTTTGAACTTTGGTTACAATTATTTTATATCTATATAATATTATTGCTATTAATACTCACCATTTCCTTTACGTCTTTTTTGTAAACATGATTCTCTCTTCCTTTTTGTACGTTTTATTAATCATTGCTAATTTTGGAGAAAGACATTTGTTTCTTACCTATGTACATCCAATATAATCATGTGTTGTGTTGTATGTATGTGGTCTTTAAGTGTGTATTGTGTTGCCATAGTCATGTTTATTGGTGTTAAAAGGAATAAATACGTACAGGTTTGTATATTATTAGTTCATTTAATTTTAGATAATTATTTATTTTATTGATTATGTAAAACAAATTTCTTAGATTTCTTCTTACATTAGTATTTTGTGAATTGATTAATTTAATTTTTCATTCATTGTTTTTAATTTCTCCCACTAATAATGATTTATTTTTTATACATTTTTCTCACCTAAAGATTATATCACCAAAAATTGGTTCTTCTCCTACTGTATGAGGTACCAATGTCTGAGATGTTCAGTCTCTTGGGTTTTGTTCTTTGTTTATTTTCCCATGTCTTTTGATATTTGGAATGTTAGGGGATTAAATTCCCCAGATAAACAATCTGAGGTTGGTTTACTTGTCAAGAAGTATCATTTGTCTCTCCTTTGTATGGTGGAAACCAAGGCAAAAGATGTCAAAGCTGCTAGAATTCTTGAAAGTGTTGTTTGGGGATGGAGCTTCATTGCTAATTATGATCATGCTCACAATGGGAGGATTTGGCTTTGTTGGGATCTCGCCAAGGTTACAATAGTTCAGCTTATGTCCTCAGATCAGGTTATCCTATGCTCTATTAAGGCTCTTCATGGCTCTTTTTAGTGCATTGGTGGATTTATATATGGATTGAATGACAATGTAGGCAGAAGAAGATTATGGAAAGATGTTTTGCAACTATCTCACACCTACTCCAACTCTCCTCTTCTCTTTGCTGGAGATTTCAATGTTATCAGGTATACTCATGACATATTTGGTGGCTCTAATTTATGGGACTCAAGCATGAGGGAATTTGGTGACTGCATTATGAAGGCTTCTTTGTTGGATTTGAAACATTCAGGTTTGAGATTCACATGGTCCAATGGTACTGTTTTTAGGAAAATTGATAGGGCTCTTATTAATGAGTGCTGGAACGAGATTTACTCCAACTCTGAAGCGGTATTCGAACCAGGAGGTGTATTTGATCATGCTTTTATTTTTATAAAATTTCAAAATGATGTTCAAAGGAAATGTGCCCCTTCATATTTAATAATCATCTTGTGCAGCATCCTCATTTCATGGAGGTTGTTCAAAAAGTGTGGAGTTGTGAAGTGCATGGTACTTTTATGTTCAAGGTTTCCTAGAAGCTAAAAATGCTGAAACACGAGCTTAAGAAATTAAATTCCAACATTTATAATGACCTTTTGTTCTAAAGTGGCAGATGCTAGAGAGAAACTTCACTCTTTGCATTCTCAACTTGATACTGATCCTGGCAATGAGGTTATAAGATCTCAGAAACGGTCTTGATTGTTAAACTATATTCATTTATCGAGAACTAAGGAATCACAAAGCAAGCAGAGGTCTAGAATTCAGTGGTTGAAATTGAGTGATAAGAATACATCCTATTTTCATAAAATTGAAAATTATAGAAAGAAGGCAAATTCTATTCTATCTATCACTTCTAGGTCTGGTAGAAGGTTAGAGGAGCCTAATTTGATTCAAGAGGAGGTGGTCACTTTTTTTAAGGATATTTTAAAGGCCAAAGACAATGAGAATATTCCTGATTTGAGTCCCTCTGTAAATCCCATGACTCCGGAGCATGTTTGAAATTTATCAAGGCCTGTTACTTTAGAGGAAGTCAAGAATACCATGTTCTCTTTGAAGGATGGAAAAGCTCCAGGAAATGATGGTTACAATGCTTACTTTTACAAGCAAACTTGGAGTATAATTGGTGAAGAAGTTACAAGAGTTGTGTAGGCCTTCTTCTATAATGGTCATCTTTTAAGGGAGGTAAATTCAACTGTTATTACCTTGGTTCCTAAAATAGAAGCTCCAAATCTAGTTTATGATTTTAGGCCTATTTCTCTTTGTTCTACTTTATATAAATGTATCACAAAGATAATTGCCAATAGGCTCAAGCCTTACCTAAGGGACTGTGTGAGCTTAAATCAATGGGCTTTCATTCATGGAAGAAGCATTACTGACAACATACTCTTGGCTCAAAAGCTTTTAAGAGATTATCATAAGGATGATGGAGACCCTAAAATTACTTTGAAGGTGGATCTCTCAAAGGCGTTTGACACTTTATCTTGGAAGTTTATAGAGGTTGTTCTCACTGGTTTTCATGTTCCGGATCATTTGAAAAGACTCATCATGACTTTTATATCCACCCCTATGTTCTTGGTTAATATTAATGGGGCTTACAAAGGTTATTTTAAGAGTTCAAGAGACATTCGTCAAGGTGATCCTCTCTCCCCTTACTTATTTGTCCTAGGAATGGAGGTCCTCACTGGTATGCTCGCAAAGGATATTGAGACAAATAATGGCTTCACTTATTATTAGAAATGTACAACTCAGAAAATCACTAACCTCGTTTTTGCAGATGACCTTTTACTTTTTTCAGCTAATGCCTTGGCCTTTGCAGATTGCATTAAGTTAGTTTTGGAAAATTTTGGGCAGTTCTCTGGCTTGCTGCCTAATAATGCTAAAAGTACTCTCTTTCATGCTGGAGTTCACATTATACTCTCACTCAAATTCAATCTAGACTCAATTTTTGTTATATATTGGCATATATATATAATATGACTACTTTGTTATATTAACTTGTCCCACATCGGAAGATTGGGAAACCCACCTCTATATCATCACCTATAAATATAGGGCTTCTCCTATTGAATTGTGTACACAGAAATAGAGAGAGAGAGTTATGAATAATATACGTTTATATTATTCCGGTGATACAGGCGTGAGTATACACAGTGTGTGTGCGTGTGTGATATGTGAATCACCTCCTTGTAATCCTCTCAGTGATTTTTAAGTGAAACGGTGCTCTCCGTGGACGTAGGCTTATTTGGCTGAACCACGTATATATTCTTGTGTCGATTGTTTGGTGTGTTTTGTGTGCGTTTTCTGATTTGCATGTGTGCACGGCTTCGTACATAGGGTGTGCGAAACCTAACAAGTGGTATCAGAGCGTTTTCTGATCCTAACAAGTGGTATCAGAGCCCCAGGTTGGAGCAAATCACGAAGCCCGACGATCTGGTCCAGATCTGATTTTTTAGAATGCCCTAAATCAGAAACAGATCACACCAGGAGCTTCGTCTCGATGAGACGAAGCCAGCAGTGTCAAGCATGTCGCCGGAAAGTTCCTCACGCGCCCCCACGCGGCGCCTGAAGTTCCGGTCAGTTTTTTGGCTCCGTCGACCAGCAGTTTTGGTTCGGCGTGATTTTCCGGAGCATCGTTTATCGGAACGAGGCTTATAATATATCTACGGAAATAGAATTCGAAGTCCGACGTTTTGGCGCAAGAATCAGCCCAATCAGAGCAGGGACGCGCCCGCACGCATCCCGAGAAGGTACTGATTTCGTGATTAAATTTCTGTCTTTTGTGCGAATTTGTTTTGGCCCGTTTGGAGTCGTTTTTGACCCGTTTTGGACGCGGTTAGAGGCGTTCGTAAGGTTTTGAACCGTCCCCGACGCAACCGTATACTCGATTTTGCACTCCGAATATCTCTAATAGGCTCAGTGGGAACTATGGGAGAAGAAAAGACAGTAATGATCGACAAGTTTGATGGTACAAACTTTACCTATTGGAAGATGCAAATTGAGGATGTGTTATTCCAGAAAAATTTGTATCAACCGCTAGAAGGGACGAAGCCAGATTTGATGAAAGAAGAGGAGTGGAATATCCTAGATCGTAAGGCTCTTGGCACGATCAGATTGACGTTGGCAAAATCTGTTGCCTTCAATATCAGGAAAGAGAAGACTGCAAAGTCTCTCATGGAAGCACTTTCGAAGATGTACGAACAGCCGTCTGGGGCAAATACATTACATCTTATCAGCAGATTGACGAATCTGAAGATGTCAGAGAATGGGAATGTTAGTGAACATCTCAGTAAACTTAATGACATTTATGGGCAGTTGGAATCAATTGAAGTAGTGTTTCAAGACAAGGTGAAATCAGCTTTTCTCCTTAATCAATTGCTAGAGAGCTGGAACGCCACAGTGGCTGCAATCAGTAATTCTTCAGGGATAGACCCGTTGAAGTATGATACCGTTGTGAGTATGGTACTCACAGAAGAGATCAGAAGACAGTCATCAGACTCTTCAAGCAGTGGCACAGCATTGAATGTCGACACCAGAGGCAGAGGTTCGAACAGACAGAAAGGCGAAAACCAAAGGCGTGGCCGTTCCAAGTCGAGACAGGGAAGATCACAGTCTCGAGGTCCCAGAAATTCCAAAGCAATCGAATGTTGGAATTGCGGCAAGACTGGTCATTTAAGGAACCAGTGTAGATCCCCGCAGAAGGTAGCGGATGACAAGACAGAGGCAAATATTGTCTTAGAAGAAGCAGATGATGCACTGATATGCTCTTTGGAGAGCAAAGCAGAGTCTTGGGTTTTGGACTCTGGAGCATCTTTCCATGCCACCTCAAGTCGAGAGCTCTTTGAGAGCTATGCACCTGGAAACCTCGGCAAGGTTTATCTAGGTGACGATCAACCCTGCAGTGTTGTTGGCAAGGGTGAAGTACATATCAGACTCAACGGATCAATATGGAAGCTGAGGGATGTCAGACACATTCCAGACTTGAGGAAGAACCTGATCTCAATAGGCCAGTTGGCGAGTGAAGGTTATGTGACCACTTTCAGTGAAGATAAGTGGAAAGTTTCCAAGGGAGCTATGACTATAGCACGAGGAAAGAAAACAGGTACGCTGTACACTTCCACCAAGGCTAGCATATTTATAGCAATTACAGAAAGCAATGAGGATCATAATTTGTGGCACCAGAGGCTAGGTCACATGAGTGAAAAGGGACTCAAGGTTATGCTCGCAAAGGGAAAGCTACCAGGTCTAAATTCGATTGATATCGACTTCTGTGAGGATTACGTATTCGTTAAGCAGAAGAGGGTTAGTTTTCAGAAAAGCGGCAGAGAACTCAGAAAGGAGAAGCTTGAGCTAGTTCACACTGATATCTGGGGGCCAGCAAATGTCTCATCTATTGGCGGAAAGTCCTATTTCGTCACCTTCATCGATGACCATTCCAGAAAGGTATGGGTTTATTTCTTGAAACATAAATCTGAAGTGTACGGTGTGTTCAAGAGTTGGAAGGCTATGGTAGAGAATGAGACGGGTTTGAAGATCAAGAGATTAAGGTCCGATAATGGTGGAGAGTATCAGGACACCGAGTTTAAGAGATTTTGCTATGAGAACGGTATCAGATTAGATAGAACTGTTCCACGTACACCACAACAGAATGGCGTAGCAGAACGGATGAACCAGACATTGACTGAGAGAGCCAGAAGCATGCGCATTCAGGCAGGGTTGCCGAAACAGTTCTGGGCAGAAGCAGTCAGTACAGCAGCGTACTTAATTAATCGTGGTCCATCAGTACCATTGGAGCACAGAATACCAGAAGAGGTCTGGAGCGGTGGAGAGGTAACACTTTTACATTTAAAAGTTTTTGGTTGTGTTGCATATGTACATGTTAGTGACACTATGAGGGGTAAGCTTGATCCCAAGTCACAAAAGTGTATTTTCATTGGCTATGGCGGTGATGAGTATGGTTACAGCATGTGGGATGATCAGAACCGAAAACTGATCCGAAGCAGAGATGTAGTGTTCAATGAAAATGTTATGTACAAGGACAGACACACAACAACCTCAGAGCTTATAGCACAGAGTGATCCTGTGTGTGTTGAGTTAGATGATGTTCAAGACAGTGAGAGTACTCAGTCAGACGAACATATTGCAGATGGAAATACTCAACAGGTTGATACACCGCAATCTCCGACTCCTATTCCTGTACCTAGGAGGTCTTCATGGCAGCATGTGCCGAATCGGAGATACATGAATTATTTGTTGCTCATAGATGGAGGTGAACTAGAGTATTTTGATAAAGCATGCAGTGCAGCAGATGCGAGCCAGTGGGAGCTTGCGATGGAAGATGAGATGAAGTCCCTTATTTCCAACAAGACATGGAAGCTAACCAAGCTGCCGGTAGGAAAGAAAGCTCTCCATAATAAATGGGTCTACAGAGTCAAAGAATAACATGATGGTTCTAATAGGTACAAGGCGAGACTTGTAGTAAAAGGCTTTCAGCAGAAAGCAGGAATCGACTACACCGATGTATTTTCTCCGGTTGTGAAACTGACTACCATTCGTTCAGTTCTTAGCATTGTTGCATCATAGGGTTTGCACCTAGAGCAGTTAGATGTCAAAACTGCTTTCCTCCATGGTGACCTAATGGAGGAGATTTATATGCAGCAACCGGAAGGTTTCTTAGAGAAAGGGAAAGATAAACTTGTGTGTAAGTTGGAAAAGAGCTTGTATGGTTTGAAACAAGCTCTAAGACAGTGGTACAAGAAATTCGATGGATTTATGCAGAGACATGGTTATATCAAGTGCAACGCTGACCATTGTTGCTACTTCAAGAGGTTTGACACAAGTTACATTATCCTCCTACTTTATGTTGATGACATGTTAGTAGCTGGATCTGATTTTACGGAAATCAGTAAGTTAAAGAAGCAGTTGGCAAAAAAGTTCGAGATGAAGGACTTAGGCACAGCGAAGCAGATTCTTGGTATGAGAATCATCAGAGACAAACAGAAGGGAATTTTGCAGTTGTCTCAGGCTGACTACGTTTAACGGGTTTTGAAGCGGTTCAACATGAGTGATGCTAAGTCAGTTAGCACACCTTTGGCTAGTCATTTTCGATTATCCAAAAAGCAGTCTCCCAAGTCAGAAGCAGAGAGGAATAACATGGCCAGTATTCCATATGCTTCAGCTATTGGAAGCTTGATGTATGCAATGGTTTGTACAAGACCAGATATTGCATATGCAGTGGGAGCAGTCAGCAGGTTCATGTCCAATCCAGGAAAGACTCACTGGGAAGCAGTGAAGTGGATATTGCGATATCTACGAGGTACCACAAACAGATGCCTTTATTTTGGAAAGGGTGAAGTGAATTTACATGGCTATGTAGATTCAGATTTTGCTAGTGAGATAGATCACAGAAGAAGCACTACTGGTTATGTCTTTACAGTAGGTACTACAGCAGTCAGTTGGATTTCGCAGATACAGAGGATTGTAGCGTTATCTACTACAGAGGCTGAGTATGTAGCCGTGACATAGGCTAGCAAAGAGATGATTTGGTTATAGGGTTTGTTGGCAGAGTTGGGATTCGAGCAAGGAAAAAGTGTTTTGCATAGTGATAGTCAGAGTGCTATACATCTGGCGAAAAATTCAGCATTTCATTCGAGAACCAAGCATATAGATCTTCATTATCACTTTATCAGATCTCTATTAGAGGATGAAGTATTAACACTTAAGAAGATTCAAGGAAGCGAGAATTCGGCCGATATGTTGACCAAAGTGGTGACAACAGAGAAACTGAAGTTGTGCGCAACTTCAGTTGGTCTTCAAGCTTGAAGACAGAAATGAGGGCACCGAGCACTGATCATTGATGGAGTTGATTGATGAAGGCAAAGTCGTCAAGTGGGAGATTGTTATATATTGGCATATATATATAATATGACTACTTTGTTATATTAACTTGTCCCACATCGGAAGATTGAGAAACCCACCTCTATATCATCACCTATAAATATAGGGTTTCTCCTATTGAATTGTGTACACAGAAATAGAGAGAGAGAGAGTTAGGAATAATATACGTTTATATTATTCCGGTGATACAGGCGTGAGTATACACAGTGTGTGTGCTTGTGTGATATGTGAATCACCTCCTTGTAATCCTCTCAGTGATTTTTTAGTGAAACGGTGCTCTCCGTGGATGTAGGCTTATTTGGCTGAACCACGTATATATTATTGTGTTGATTGTTTGGTGTGTTTTGTGTGCATTTTCTGATTTGCAGGTGTGCACGGCTTCGTACATAGGGTGTGCGAACCCTAACAATTTTCCATTGGGAAATCTCGCAGTGAATTATTTGGGTGTTCCTTTGCTATCTACCAAGCTTGGTAAGGATGATTATGATATTCTGGTTGCTAAAATTTCAAGGAAAATTTCTAGCTGGTCGAGCAAATTCCTTTCTTTTGGTGGGAGACTTTAATTGGTAAAAGTTGTCCTACTTTCTTCTCAAGTCTATTGGGCATCCACTTTCATCTTACCTAAATCAATTCTTCATGATTTAACTGCTTTGCTTAGAACATTTATGTGGACAGGATCAAAAATGTGCAAGGGGGGTTGTAAGGTTGCTTGGAGACGGGTTTGTGCTCCTTTTGATGAAGGTGGTCTGGGAATAAAAGATCTTGAGGAATGGAATAATGCTACAATGGTTAAGCATATTTGGAAGCTTCTCAATCCCAATTATATTTCTTAATGGTCCTCATGGGTTCAACATCATCTGATTAAACAAAAAAACTTTTGGGAGTTGGGTGATCCTCAAAACTGCTCTTGGACTTGGAAGAAACTCCTAAAGTTGAGGCCTTTGGTCAGAAATGCTTTCAAATCCATAATAGGTGATGGAAGATCTACTTCACTGTAGTATGACAATTGGCATCCTCAAGGACCTTTTTGTACTTTCTTTCCTACTAATGTGATTAGAAATTCAGGCATTGGATCTAACGCTACTGTTAGTAGGTTGATAAGTGCTTCAGGTTGGAATTTCCCGGTCCTTAACTCCCAATTTTGGCTAGATTTCAAGGTTGGCTTTCCTACTGACTTTCTTCTTAAAAGAACAAGAAAGGATAAATTGGTTTGGGCGCCTTCTAATGGCCCATTCTTTATACATTCCTCATGGGACATGTTAAGGCAAAAGTTTGATCGGGTGAATTGGAAGGGTGTTATATGGTTCACCCATTGTGTGCCAAAACATTCTTTTCTTGTCTGGGTCTTTCATCTGGAGAGGATCCCCACCCTTTTTTTTCTTCTCTTCATTGGCATTGTGCCGCAAGCAACTTGTATTTTTTGTGGTCTAAGGCAAGAGGACAGGGACCATTTATATTTTCAATGCAGTTTCACCTCAAGACTCTAGAAGCTTGTGATTCAAAAGGGTTTAAAGGAGTGGCCGGATGGGTGTTGGGATTCTTTAATTCATTAGATGACAAATAATTTGAAAGGCAAATCTCTAGTCTCAATTCTCAACAAGTTAGCTTTTTGTACCACTATTTATGTGATTTGGGTTGAAAGAAACTGCAGAATCTTTAATGGTGAGTTTTGTTCTTTGGATCAGCTTTTTAAAAGGATCATTACTTCGGTCAGGTTCACTCTTTTTCCTCTGGAAAATTTTGCTAATACTGTTCAGAATCAAGAGTTGTTAACTGTTTGGGATTTACCTCCTACTCTTTTATGTTCATGATGTATTTTACTAATGTTGTTGCTTGGAGAGGATTTCAGAGTTCCAGTTCTACTTTCCTTTCTTGGATTGGGGTCTTGTTTTCATATACTATTATGGTTAAGGTGCTGAAAGCTAATCTTTGTTGTGCTGATGCTGCTGTTTTTCAGCGCATTTACAAGAGCTCAGTGGAAGTTGTATTACTCCTCAAGGATGTGGATGTTGGCAGTCTGAGTTGTTTCAAACCTCTCACTTGTCATAGACCTATAAGTTGCTCTCTCTGTTATTTTACTCATGTTATTGGGCCTCTTGGTTGTGTTTCCTATTTTTGCATTTGGTGGTTGTTCGGTTTTCACATTTTGATCTGGGGTATGCCCCTTAGCTCCATGTAAAGCTTTGGCCTTTTTCCATTCTATATATTTCATCTTTACTATTCAAAATAAATAAATTATATCACCACCTATTATAATATTTTACTTTTTTCATAACTCTTTATTAATTTATTTTTCGCATAATAATTTCACTACAACAGAATTGGTTTCTAACTACGAACAATTTCGTAGCTAATAGTTCAAAAATTCGTAACTAAAATTTTTTTGCCACGAAATAAATCTGTAGCGCACTTCGTTGAAAAATATCGCGTCTCTAATTGTATAAGGCTACGAACTTATATTCGGTCGCTAATAATAAAAATTAATTACAGTGAATTTAATTTGTCGCTAATACTTGCAGTTGCTACGAAAATGTTTCGTAGTTAACACATATAATTGTTACAAATATATTTCGTCGCTAATTATAGTACTTACTACGAAATTTTTCCGTAGTTAATAAATATAATTGCTACGAATATACGTCGTCGTTAATAATTAAAACAATAGCTACGAAATTAATTTTGTAGCTAATAACGTTATTAACTACAAAATATTTCGTAGCTAATGTGCATACAATTTTTCAAAAAAATATATATAATTTTTTCTTTTGAAGAATCAGCGTGTTATATATAGAATCAACCAAGGCAAAGCCATACAAGAGTAAAGGGGCATACCCCATTCAGAGTCCCCCAAACCCACCACAAAAGCATGAACCAAAATGGAGTAAAGACCCTAAAAAAAAGAGAAACATAAGAGTTATGTAGAAACCATCCTTTCATCATATCAGTCCTGAATATGTCATGACAAGAATCTATGAAAAGGAAAGGGCACCAAAAGAGACCCCACCAGAGAATCATCAATCTAGAACAGATCATCACAGCAGCTAGAGAAATATATGGTAGATGGCAAATCCCAGGCTTGAGCCATTCTTTTGTTAACTTCAGAAGCTTTGATCCTTTGCAAGGAGAGTGCTCTGAATCTGACAGTAACAAGTATCTCATTGTAGACTTGTATCTATGATCTTTGCCTTTGTAACACCCCGTGTTATTTTCCTTTTTTCCTAAAATTATATTTATCTTAATTTCGGTTATGACGTCACTTGTTCATGACGTATTATTTATTCTTGGTATTTGATACCTGTAAATTTTTCGCGTTTAGTTTTAAAGTCGACTGTATGACTTTACGGTTTCTCTTTGACGACTACGCGAATTATTATTCTCGACTACGCGGTATCGTTTCGGCATTTAACGTTCAGTACTTCGAGTAGGCGACTACACGTTTTGTTTAATCGGACTTGTTAAGTGTTCCGATATTTGGGTTCCTACACCGATATATTTTATTGGGCGTCCTGTGGACTTACGGGTTGACTCAATATTATTTCGAGGCTTCCGGTAATTGTTGGGACTTATTATATATATATATATTTAATTATATATATATATCATTAAAGTGGGGTTCATTTTGCAATTATAAAGAAGTTGAGGGTTAGTTATGCAATTAGTATATATATGTATATACATATATGCAGACCTGCTCCTCCTCCTACACGCCATCAGACGACCACATCTTCTCCTCTCCTCTCCTCTCCTTCTCCTCTGCAGCAGCAACAACTCCCTCACGTCTCCATCCTCCATGGTCGCCGGTCAGGCGAGAGAGAGAGAGAGAGAATCGCCGGTCATGGCGAGAGAGGAAGAGCAGAGTCGGCTGAGGGATAACCGTCGGTTGCAGCTGGTCGGGAGCAGCGACGGCGAGGGGCTGGTGGCGAGAGGTGGCGGCACAGGCGCCGTGAGTCACCGGAACGGGAGGCGCACTGGTTCGCGCGTGGACAGGGGCGAACCCGGCTGGACTTTGGCCAATTTTTCGGCGACCTTCCGGTGATCGGTTTGAGCCGATTTTCGGTGAGTAGTTTCGTACCTACGTAGTATTCGTCATATATTAATTTCGTGAATTTACGTTGAATGGTTTGCCCGAACATCGCATTTATAGGTTATAGATTTCGTTTGGGTTATTTTAGATTTAACCCAATTAATTAACCGATTATTAATGGGCTTCGTATATATCGTATAGGTTGTCAAGACGGACATTTCGATATATTCAAAATATTTTTTGAACGACTTTGGTCGGCAGACGTCATATTCGGGCGCCGGTACTGTGCTGTTTCGGGCTGTTCGGTAACGTATAATTAGGTGGGAAATTATATTTCTCACTCCGCATTATTGAAGTAGTTTAGGGGTGTAAAACCCTTATTTAATTTAATATAGATATTTTAAATCGCTAATTTAAATATCTATAATTTGTTTAGAATCGGAATTGGACTTAGGGATTAATTTAAGAAAATTAATTAAATTATTCCCTATGTGATTATATTAATTCCTATTTTAATTGAATAGGAATATGCGGCTTAGAAATTCTCTTGAGAATTAAATGAGCTAGACGATTTTGTAAACGTTGGACGTGAGAGACTTAGACGTTATTCTAGGTCCCCTTTTATTACGTGGATGATCTGTGTAAATTATTTTAAAAAGACATGTTAATTGAAATTGAAATATTTTCTAAAGAATTAAAGAAAATATATTGTTTAGAACATGAATCTATTTTCTCACGATTTAAATGCTTTAATATATTTTTAAAAGCATGTACAGAGATTTGAGATTTATGTTGATATTACCATGTGGGTATTTTTATAAATATGGTGCATTACATATTTATGTTGGACATGATTTATTTGTGTACACCATGTATTGTGAGACATGGGTGTTGGTGCATGTAGTGCATGTGTTCACCATTTGCAGAGATTCATTTGGTGTGGTCTACTTCCTTTGTGCGTGGTGCACGAGTAGACGTTTGTGTTTGGATCGTCGAAACAACTGGCCAGGGGGTGTTTCTTGCTCCCACAGAACTAAAAAGCTGAGAAACGCAGATGATAGGGGGAGGACATATCGTCCAAAGCCTATGCGCACGACCGCGTCGTGGAGGACGTCTTCCTTGGTTAAAAGTGTGAAGGGTCAAAAGCACTTGGGAAGAACGGTACGATGAGTCCACATTCCCTAGTGAGCCTGCAGACTTAGGGGAATGGTGGAGAATGATCCAGTACCCTTTGGTAGGGTGTGTTTTTGTGTGTGTGTACTACAGGCGGTCTGTGAGTACGGTGCGTTGCATATCATCATGTGATTTATTGATATGTATATATATATATGTTGGAGCATGATTATTTATGAATATGCAAAATGAATTCATTTTATAAAATGCTCAGTTGAAAGTGATAAATGTGAAAACGGAAATTTAAAAGCACTAATTATTAAAGTATAAACGAGGCGTATATCCTTATACTTGTGTTGTATACTTTTGTGCCCGTAGGGGTGGTTAAGTATGTTGGTCTGGCGACTTCTGTGGTTAGTTGAAGTTAGAGATGGATTGTAGAATTGAGGTTGAGTTGATGTGGAGTAATGCCTTAGAGAATGTGGTTAATAGTTTTGTAATTGTGGTTAGTAGCCTTGTGATTGTGGTTAGTAGCCTTGTGATCGTGGTTAGCAGTCTTGTGACTGTGGTTAGTAGTCTTGTGATTGTGGTTAGTAGTTTGGTGATTTTGGTTGGCTGTGTGACTTGTTAGAGATTTGAGATCCGAGATTGATTTTAGTATCAGTTATGATTTGGGGCCTTCGAGAAGGCGGGTGATGAGATTGTGAGTTGTAGTATGGACCTTTAAGTGCCTTTCACTTTTGAGGAATATGTTATCAATTGTAACTGAGATTTTGATTGGGAGATAAGAGGTTATGGTTGAGGTGAGTTCTATTAAGTACTTAGGGTACTGTAGCGTGGTTTATAGTGCTTAGTTCATTCCCCTAAGCATTTCTTGTACTGTGTTTTGTACACTAGTACGTGGTCGTTGACTTGTATGTTATTCCTTGAGTTGTCGGTTACAGCGTGGTGCCGAACCTTTTCCTGGTGTTGTCATTTGATTCTATAGAGTTGTGTTTTCTCTTATTGGCTGTCATTTCGAAAACGGTGTTTCCTAAGTTTTGAAGTAAACTCTTGTATTTAAAGGGAAAAACCCGTTTTCGCCTACCCCCGTAGAAATGAAAATTTTTAATACCTTATAAAATGATCTTAGGATCTTCTTTGAAAGGATTTCAACTTTTAAAAGCCGGTGATGGCAACTGACGGAGACCGGGGGCAAGACGGTCATTTTTAATGTGTGGTTTCCTAAAAGAAAACTATTTTTATTACTTGTCTTGATGATTCTGAGATTTTGAGACTTCTTTCTCAAAATCTCGACCTGTAGTGTTTTGAAAGGGGATTTCCTGTTTCTCCTTTTCTTCGGATCATTCTAAGTCTCGGTTACGAGGCTTGGTGTTGTTCAGTGCACACATATAGTGTTGCCTCTCACTTCTTCTTGGTTGTTGATGTCACCACCTAGGTGATAGGAGTTTTTCTTAAGTTAGGGGCATGGATACCGAATGGATTGGTTCGAGTTTAGAAACCTTTTTCTTAAAAACTATTGAATCTCTGGGATTCATCTTTTCATTACTTTCACTTTCATTACGAGGCTTGGTGTTGTTCACTTTTGGTGTTCTTTCCTTATTCACTTGTGGTGTTCTTCCTTGTTCGGGTATTCTTAACCTTGACGTTGTTGTCTTGGTTAGCTGTTGGTTAGCATTGGGAATTCCTTCCCTTTGCCTTGTTTTGGTGACCTTTAGGTGGTCGTTCTCGTGAGTTGAGTTCGTCTACTCATAGTGACTTGATTGTGTGGTTTTCCTCACCTACAGTGAGAGTGTTAGTGATGTGATTGACCCATTGATGATAGTGTTATAAGGTTAATGTGGTGATGTGATTCATGGTATTGAGGAAGTGATATAATTGAGGTGACCCAGTACTTGAGAGGTGTATTTTCTCTAGAAATGGAATGAGGTTTGTTATATATATATATATATTGATGATGGTTGTGTTAGTACGCAAGGACGTGGGTATTTTCCTTCCTGTGTTATCGGGGTGTGGGATTTGAGCCTTCCTTGGTACTAGTGGTGGATTTTGTTTCCTATGGATATTAGAGGTAAGTGTGATCTCCTCTATTGGATCTTCTGATTTGTGTTGTGAGTAATTGATGATTTGTGAGGTTTGACTCAGGAGTTGTGCACTTAGTATATGTTGATGAGAGTAATATAGACTACCGGTTTTGGTACTTGGAGTATGAGTTTTAGAGACTCATGTTGTGTATTTATATATATATATGTGTGTATATATATATATATATATATATATTCCCTATATACTTATGTATACTCGTTTACGATAGTATATGAGCGTGTGCCTTGGGATTTGCGTGGATGAGACTAGTTGGGCTATATTTATATCTTATTAGACGGTTTAGCTTTACCTAAACTATCAGAGGATGTGGTAGTTAGAGTATTCTTTCCCACTGAGCTTATTTGTTCACAGGGGAATTTCATTCGCCCCCTGGTATTCCACGCCAGGTTGCAGGAAACATACGGCTATGAGCAGGATGCAGTGCAACGGCGGCTTTCTTTTGTTTCCTTGTTACAGGTTTTGGAGTTGCGTTGGGTGATGCGGTTACGGTTGCAGCACGACTGGGTTTGGGGACAATAGGTATCCGTTTTCAGTTTATCTACCCATTCTTATGGGATTGTTATGTATTCTCTTTTGGGAGCCAGTCTGTTGGCATATCCCTATTGATGTATCCTTTAGTTCCTGTATTTATTCTTTCTGATGGTTATTGTATCTATTCTGCACAGCTAGGTGCTTTTCTGTATTTTTATTCGAGCACTTGTGGCTCTGTTGATATTAGAGGGTTTGGAGGGGTTTTGGTTTCTTTCCACTACCTCGGCCCTAGTAGGATTGATGAATGTGGGGCTTGGAAGCCATTGTGATTATTGAATTGCTATTGGCAGGTTCTTGTGTTGTGGTTGTTGTGCGGATGTTCCATTTACAAACGGAACTCTGCCGGATTTTTGTTAGATTCTGCTGCTTAGTTTATTATCCATTTGGGTATGAAATATACCATATCTATCATTAACCCATATGTTTTCACGGTTAATGATGTCTTAGTTGGTCATTCATGTTAAGGATCACATTCTGGATTCCTTGGATGTCCCTGTTCGGGAGTCTTAGGGATTTAGGAGCGTGTCTGTTGGTATCTGAGGATACTCTTGTGTTTTTAGTATTCGTGTTGGCATGGAGTATATTCTTATTGTTATTCCATGTACTTCTTTGTTATTGTTGACTCTAGTAGTCGCTTGGTTTGCGTCACCCTTTAGGGGCGTGACAGCATGGTATCTGGGCATTCATTGCAACCCTTTATGGGTGTTTGATGACTGAATTTCTTTTGGTTCTCGTTTATTTTAACTTCCGCAATCACTCCCTTAGCTCTTAGGCTCGGGTTTCGGAGTCCTAGGAATTCGGGGCGTGACAGCCTCCCCTGTGTAGAACCTTTTATTTCTTTCATTCCAGAAGCTATAGACGGCAGCTGAAAAGCACCATTTTCTAATGGTAGACTAAAGGTTGTGACCTTTAAGAGAAGCAACCCAAGCAAGAGATCACAGACCATCCTCTAGCTGTAAAAGGGCAATAAAAAAAGAGGTGGTTTCTGGTTTCAACTCCTGAGCAAAACACATAGTGGTTGTGAGAAAAGTGACCCATGATTTGAAGCCTATCTTGAGTGAGTATTCTCTTGTGTATGGCAGTCCACAAATATCACTAACAAAAGTGAGTTAAAGGTGACAACTCATTCACTGATCAACATATAACCCCCTAATTCTGATGGTACCTTAATGAATTGGTAAATTTCTATGGAAGAAAATTAACAAATTCCATTTTCATTCAAAGGCCAGAGGCATCAGTTAGCAGCAACAAATCACATTGCAAAATTATCTTGAAACTATCTGAATACAGTTCCTGCATTATGGTCTGAACACTACCAATTTCTGTCAATTAAAATTGTACAGGTATACATATGCATACACACACTACAAAAAAGTAGGTCTATAATGACAAGACCCAATTTGTCTGTCACTGTACTCCTACTTTTTAATATTTTTAAAAAAGTTATCTATTATGACAAGAATTAGTGACAGGCCCAATTTTTGTGTGTCACTATATCCTTATTTATTTATTTTATAATAAATACATACTTATATATCTAATAGTATTATTATATATTGTTAAATTATATTGAAGAGAACACTCCAACACTTTCTCTCTCTATAATTTTTTTTTATTTCTCTAGAAAACTTGTGTATCTATTTCCCTCAGATCTCCTCTCTCTCTATGCACCCAAATGTCTTCCTCAAATGGATTGTAGTCAATAATTTTGGCTAATACAGGTAATTTTCTAGGGTTTCTATTTGTTCTTCTACAATCAATGATTTGTTGTTATAATGTTATATATATATATATATATATATATATATATGTATGTAAATATATGTTTAATGAACTGTTAGCTTCTAGATCTGTAATTTGAGGTCTCTCCTTTTTCCGTCAGATTTAGTTTTTGTTCCGATTGTTTCAGCCATAACAAGCTCTTCACTGGAAGCAAAACCCTAGGTCAGTACTCTCGTGGCCCCAATTTTATATGTATGATTTTATATATGTTTGTTGTAATCAAGTTTTAGCGACGGGACTTTAGGCGATAAGTTGGATGTTCGTCGCTAAGCCGTCACTATAGGCTATAGTGACAGTTTTTATCCCTTTTAGTGGCGGACACACACGTGTATATATATATATGTTCTAATGTTTGTGTAACGCCCCGTTATTCCTGAGACTCCAATTCAGAGAATCAGCGAATCCCAAGGTTTGACGTCACGGAAAATGACCATTAGAATCAATAACAACAACGACATACATGGAATAAGAATGAAAATAAAGTATTCCATGTCACCTGAGTGATAAAAACTCAGTAATAAATTCTAACGCAAATCCGGCAGAATTCCGTTTGTAAATGGAACATCCGAACAAACCAAATTCGACACAATAGAACAACCTGCCCATAATAACAGAAATAAAATCAATATCATGCAACCTAACATTCCAGAAACCTACTAGGGCCGAGGTAGTGGAAAAGAACACCAAAACTTCTACACAACCCCTTTCTAAAACCAACTGAGCCACCAAGCTTGAATAAGAATACAGAAAGTCATACGGTACTGCCGAAATGATACAAAGGCACCCTGAAAATAATAAATACACAGACTGAAGATACAACACACGAGAATCTGCCAATAGCCTGGCTCCCAAGAGAATAAAAGAATACACAAGTATAACTACGTAATAAGGAACATAACTAAATAAGTACGCCCCCAAATCACCCGTAACGTCGCCTCCGAGCAAGCAGTGTTTCATCCACCTCCAAACCTACAACCTGTTGTGGGGGTGAGCAAAACCACGCGCTCAACATAATATCAAAACATCACACTCATAGTCGTCTAGAAAAGGTTAACCATCCCATGTGCATTCATCTATCCTAGGCTAGTCCATCGTCTCACATGGCACCCCGCCAATCCGAGACTCCATCAATAACCTCATCACCAACCTCAAGTACACTACAGATTTCATAAGAACTATAGATCAATGAAAACATAAACAACACATATATACGTATATATAAATAACGTCCTGTGAATAACTAAGCCTGTCACCTAGGCCTTTAGACAACCAATCTGAACTCCACTCTCATCTAGAGATACAACAAGGACTAACTATCTACCATACCATGCACCTAGCACGCTGCTCAAGATTCCTAGGAGGTAAATAGATCACTCACTAGGACTACCGAAAGTGAATCATCATAACCATGCCCACAACTCAATCATCGCCCATAACTAGCATCACTATCAAATCATTCCTAGAGAGAAAGTCGATCTCTCATTTTCTATCTTTAATTCAGTTCTTCTTCTTACAATGACCAGTGAACCAACCCGTTCACTCGAAGAAACATAAAAAGGGAAGACACTATCCCTACACCGGATTCGGTAACAAACCAAACTATCTCTAACTCACACTGCCTATATAGGCACTATAAAGGATTATTGGAGTCATTTAGTCCCAAACAGATGCCATGGTCCTCGGGTTTTTTAAAGAAAAATACTGGGAATCCCAAATGACTCAACCGGTTTTTTTTTAAGAAAAAGTTAGGACCCGGTCAAACCTTATTTGGTTCCAACGTCTTCGAACCCAACCGAAACAGCAGGAATCACAATAGGTGTGCATAACTCAACATCCCAAGTCCGGGCTCAAACCCAAGGAATAACTATAGGAGAAAGAAGAACTTCTAGAGTTCAAACTGACAACCATTTTAAAATCACTTTTAAACTTCTCTCAAATTTGGTCCTAAGACCTTTAACATTTATTTAAAAATTTATAAAAATAATCCTGAAAGAATGCCCAAACAAAACTGGGCACAGGAAGGAATCCCAGACAATAAGCTAGGAGAAACCTGGATTTATCAACCTCTAACGATACCGAGATCTCGGAAATAATATTGAGATCTCTAGAATAGGGAAACCCATGCCCTAATTCACCGAGTTTACAAAAAAATTTCAAATGATATTTTCTGAAATTTCTTTCAAAAGCGAATTTGCATTCGGTACTTTTGGTCCCAAGAATTTAAACATATTTTACAAAACAAGTTTTTGATTTCTGACTTTCAAAAATAGTTAACGGGCACCAGGGTAATTAAAGAACACGATTTATAAAAATTCAAAAGCTTTAAGTTTTTCAAAATTTTGAGAAAACACTGGTTTGATCCCAAAGATCCAAACCATGACCCAAATTTCAAGGTACCGGAATAACCATGGTTTAATACTCAAAAATATTCCCACAAATGGGAGGAAAGAATAACAAGCTCATAAATATCAACAGTCGAAAGAGAAAGACAGGAAGATTTATGAGCCTAGAGCAACCTTTGAATTTCTAAACTCCTCACACCACCGAAGTGGTCTAACAATCAACCCGTTGTAGTACCACTCACCAACCATGGAGGCCTATGTGGCCGAACATTACAAACTCAACTAGGTCCCTGTAAAGCGTTAATCAATGCAACTAGACACCCAACTCGGGGGAGGGGCAGTTAATTACCAAAACCTCTTTTCATTTATATCCACACTTAATTCAATTAAGTTTCAGTACATCGTTAACCAGCTCAACTAAAGCCCAAGTCAAGGGGAACAGTTTCACCCCAAAGCCTATTTCCACTTATGTTGACGTAACCACCTCGAACACATGCCAATCATGGCTCCACTAATGCAGGTTTTAACGTTATTACATTTCCTTTCTTTTAAATTTTAAAATCTTTAACTTTTATTCACATTGAGTTAATTTCCACCATTTTTAATGAATTTACAAATACCATCCCGATCACAGCCACTTAGCCGTAGCTCCCAAGGAAAAACATTAATTTTATTACAATATAGATACCATCTGCTCAATAACAACAAATATCAACAGTATAAAAGATCAGTAAATGATCATATAAATGAATGAAAACTCAATGTGAATGTTATGCAATGCCAATGCCAATAACACCCTATCTAACAATGGACACCCGGATATAATGTCGTCAAAGTAACACAACCACGAGAAATTTATCGACTCATGAAAAACATACCGTGTTCGGATCACATCCTCCCACGCCTCCCTGATTCCCGGATTACTAGTCCGCCGGTAGCGAGAGACACCGCCTGGCCAGTTGTTGCGACTACCCGAAAGACTCACTCACACCAATGGTATATGAATGAGACATAAAGCCACACCCAATGCAATATCAATGCTCATGGGGTATGAAATATATATATATATATCATGCCTCAACCGTGAGTCAATAATCGAAATGTAACATTATCAATGTACAAATATATGTCTCACGATCTGTTTTTATACAACCAATCCACAATATATAATCATTTTCATTTTTAAAAGCATGCTTTAAAATTTAATTATAACAGCAAATCACATCAATTTATCTCAAGATTATCCGGATTCTCAATTTTCCGATATTAATAAATTCTTATAAGTTCACATGCTTTTCATTTAGTTTTTAGTAATTGTTTTCAAATTAGTCCACCTTAGGGAAAATTTAATTCACAATATAACTTCATTATATTTTATGATTAAAACAAACTAAAAAGGGAACTAAAACCGTATCTAAGTTTTAACGTCTCGTTCTCGTGAATCCCCTAACTTATTTTTAATTTCAATAAAATATAAATAATATGGGAAAAATCAATTAACCGGATCTACGTCTACATACACCTTCTAATTTAATTTCTCCGAAGTATTTCTATTTCCAACATCATCTAATCCAACTATGGGTATTCCGTAAATTTTATAAAATCCCTAGATTTATGTCTATCATTAGGAATTTAATTAAACGTTTTTATTTACCCATAAACATGCAACGAAGATTTATTAATGTTTTCTACGTGTAGGGGTTCGGATGAATTAAGTGATGTGAAGATAGTTTCTGTATAAGTTCGTCAGCCAAATGATAATACTGATGCTTTTATTGCATTTGATTTTCTTTATAGAAAAATGAAAGAGAAATGGAAGAAAAGATAGCAAGTGCAAGTGATTGCAAAATACTTTCTCTCTCTAGAAATTTCTCTCTTAGTTCCCGGAAAAAGGTCCTCCCTGAAGTGAGCTCCTGCACCTCTATTTATAGACGTGAATGTCCAGTAGTTCTCGCGGATTGTATTGCCACGTCATCTCCCGTCTCTGTCCTTGCAGATTGTATTGCCATGTCATCACCAGTTTCGCGACATGGTTCCTGCGTAACAATCCGCTATATAAATACCGTGCACAGTATTATTTCACGCCTTTGACTACGCAAAACGGATTCGCGTAATCTTATGCGCGGATAATACTGTACGCCATAAATACCTTGCACAGTAACATCCGTGAAACAGATTCGTGGATCATGATGTGTGCCATGCCCTGTGATCGGCCTCTGTTTCATTGCGGATCTGATTTATCCTTCACCAAGGATGCTGTTACAGCTTTGCTGCGTCATGACCAATTATGCATTCCTTAGTCATGTCCCTGAATACTATCGGCCTCTCTAAGGTATTCTTGCTTAGGACAGTGTAAATAAGGTCGCGACCCACTATTTACTCATCCCAAGCATTTCCCTTAGATTCCGAGTAGTAGTCGCTACGCGAGCAACATATAGGGTTATGAGTTCCTGATGCGAGCTATAAAACACATCAGTCCCTCATACCTCCCTCTGTATAATGCAAGCACTCACGTGAAAACCTTATTTGGGCCATTTCCCCAAGTAATCAATTATTTGGGCCAATCTCCCAACTAATCTTTTACTTGGGCCGGTTTCCCCAAATATACCAAACCTTGGGCCATATCCCAAATAATTTAATCATTAGGCCAATATCCCAATATGAGCCATTTCGCCATTATGCTAATTTGCAAATCCCTGTTTACATTTTTCCCCATTGCACTTTTGATACTTGGCCAAGTATTAAAGTTCAATAACCTGTGGCTTTGCGAATCAACTCCTTTGCTCGAACAATTAATCCGATCCGCGAATATGCTGTATGCACTTTTTCAACCCATTTTCTACAGTAACATGTTGTATTTTCCCCATATCTTTCTTGCTTTTCTCAAACTCTTCATATATTTTAATCTGTGACTGCTGAATTTGTGGCAACCCTGGCGTCGGTTCGGCTTCCGCGGTCATTAATGGCACCCCCTAGGTTTTCGTGCCTCCTTCCTATATAAGTCTCCTTTGTCCATTTTATTTCACTTTTTCCTCTTTCCTCCATTTTTCTGTTTTTGCTGCTTCCTGTCTTCTTTATGTTATTCTTTATCTTTACCATTTTATCCTTAGATCCCCATTTCCTTAGCGGTCTTTAATTTTAAACCCTTACTCCCCTATTTTCAATGGCCAAGTCCTCAACCCCCAAACTCTTAGTTTCTCCATCTGGGAGTGTCCCATCTGTTCCTCAGCCAATAGAATGAAAAAAGGCTCCATTTTTCAAGATTTCTCATGATCATTTCTGGAGTTCTATTAAGAACCTTCCTCCCGCGGGAGATATTGCAGATGAACCGATGCTTATCCACTCTGATGGAGAAGCCCCCTTAGCCAATATTCCACCCACTTCTCTTCTTCGCCTTCTTATTGAAAGAGGTGATGTACCTTATTCTTTTATAGAATATGAAGGGCATGTGGCACCCATTACTCATTGGAGGATGTGGTCCAGCCATATACTCAGCCAGGATAGACACCGCGAGACTCTCAGACAAGCAGGCTTACTGGACTCCATAGAACTATTTTCGGACTTATCTGTCTGTCGAGACGCGGATGCTCTCAATCTTCTGGTGTCGAGACGCGGATGCTCTCAAATTCTAGAAGCTGCTATTACTCATACCTCCGAAGATGATGAGGTAGATACTATTCCATTGATTCGCAGAAGGTCGAATCCTTCTGCTTTGATCTCCTCTCCTGACAGATTTGGAGTTGAACCTTTTGTTTTTCAGTCACATCAAGTTGAGGCTGAAACTGCAGATTCTACTCAAAGTGAAGCTGAGTCGTCTTCTCCGCAAAAGGAAGAGTTACCTCATTTAGAAATATCCTCTCCGCAAGCAAAAGCACACTCTTTGTTGGATACAGTTGCAAAGGATGTGGAGGATATCCATGCTTTAGATCCCTTATTCTCATGTACTTTTCGACTTGTCAAATCCCTTTATTCATACTTTATTCTCATTTTTTGCCTACTTTTATACTTAATAGTATTTATATACCATTTTCAGCTCGCGGGACTGGAACAGAAGCCGACCATTCTATTGATGACTCTGATCGCCAGGTGGTTGACATACTTTCAGACTTCCCGGATCAAGGACAATAGAAGACACAAAAGATATCTGATTTAGATGATGGGGATGATCTTCCCATTTCTACTGTTATCTGAAAAGATGCTCAGCCATCCTTCGCGTACTTACTCCCTCATGGTCAATCTGCGTTACCAGACAATCATAAAGCTACAGAACCAAATAAAACTGCGAATCCGTGAAATACATCTGAAGAGAATGAAGCCAATCCTGTCCCAGAAGTAGATGTCGCAGCAACAACTGATCTTCAAGCTTCGAGTTCTGACACAGATGTTCGGCATATGGAACCTCTCATTTGTGATATTCCTGCTGAGCTTGCTGCTACTTTGCAAGATGGGCTCTAACTTCAAAACTCTCTTTTCGGGGGTCCTGAGGCTGATATGGAGACTATCGCTGAATCTTCCCTGGGCGCGACTCAAGTTCAGCCCACGAATGAAGGTAACTTTTATCCACTTTCGTACTCTTCGCATAGAATTTTGTATTGTGTTGTTTTGTTCATAATTCTATTTTTTTCTGCAGATAAGTCAAACAGGAGTCCTGAATCCCTGTTTCCCGACTCTGCATTCGAAGATCCAGAAACGCTACTAAATGAATTTCCATCGCCCCTAAATACTTTACAAAACCTGACATTCCCAAACTCTGATTCCTTTTTCCTTCCCATTCATCCTCAACCTTCTTTACAAACCCAAATGCAATCTATACCTGACCTTTCGTCCGTGCAACAAATGCAATCTCATCAACCTTCACAAACACCTCCATCAATTCCTGCTACCACATCCGCGCCATATATACCATCTCATTAACCTTCGTCTACCCATACATTCATTCCTGCTACCACATCCGCACAATAAATCCAGACTCATCAATCTTCACAAAGACCTCCATCTATTCCTGGTACCACATCCGTGCCATATATACCATCTCATCAACCTTCGCCTACCCATACATCCATTCCTGCTACCACATCCGCACAAAAAATCTAGACTCATCGACCTCCTCCTCAAGCCATTCCCGCGTTTCTAGCTCAAAACCCTCAGCAGGATCAAGTCTACTGGCGTAACTTTTTATGTTATTCATGTGATATGGCCATTTTGGATCGTGTTTTCAGTAGTAATCCAAAAACCTTTGCTTCCATGGAGCTTTATGACCCATTTCTTCAACCCACATTTCTGCATATTATTGCGGATACCTTCGTTTCCTTGACGATTACCTGTATTCGAGATCTTACCTCTACAACTTTGCCACTTTGTCGCACTCGTAGCAAGGATTGGAAGAATATGAAAATGAACGTGACTTGGTGGGAGGTTCATCTTGAAAAGGTTGAGAGATTATATACAAAACACTATGGTGAGGTCAAGGCTCTTACTGAGTATCAAGCCAGTATGCCAAGAGTGGAAGAAGCCCGTGCTTTATTAGCTGTTGCCGAACAAGATGCTCTTAGGCTTAAACATTCCGCGGAACATTCCATGCGTTCTCGCGAGTTACAAGAGGAACATGAAAATCTTCACATCTCCTCTCCTGTTAGCCGCGATTTGTACTAGTGGCAATTTGTACTAGTGATGTTTATTAGTTGTTTGATGTACTTTATACACTTTCATATATGCAAATATATAAACAAAAAAGAATCTTTTTTATATACATTGTGATGATGTTGTACGTTTTATCATTTATCGTCATTCACCTCTTGTGTTTAAGATTGGTTCAACTTGATCCATTTCACATTAAGAGGTCCAGCACTCTCGCGGGTGATCTCATGCTCCATTCTGTAGTACCCACTACTTCCTTCACTTATAATCACATACGGACCTTCCCACTTGGCTTCAAATTTTCTCACCCTTTGTCCCCTCATGATTGCTGGTACTACTTTCAACACTCAGTCCCCCACCTTAAACCATTTGTACCGTACCTTTTTGTTATAGCTTTTTGCTTGTCTTTGATTGTACTCTTTCTGATTCGTAAAAGCCTCAGCCCTAGTTTCATCCAATCCTTCTATCTCCAGTAGCCTGTCTACCAGACTGTTTTTGCATGCCAGTCTTCTAGCAGCCAACTCTAGTTTCGCAGGTAGTACAGCTTATGCTCCGTATACCAGTGCATAAGGGGTCATGTTTGTTGCACTTCGGTATGCGGTTCGATGTGCCCATAGTGCCATTGGAAGTTCTTCTGCCCATTTCTTCTGATTATCATGCACCATTCTGGACAAGATTCGAATTAGCGCTTTATTAGAAGCTTCAGCCTGTCCATTTCCTTTTGGATAGTAAGGCGTGGACTTGTGATGAATTATTTAATATCTCCCCAAAAAATCCGCGACCTTACTATTGACAAAAGGAGTCCCATTGTCTGACAGTATCACCTTTGGAATCCCAAACCGACAGATGATATTTTCCTTTATGAATCGAACCACATTATCTACTGTCATCCGTCATAGCGGGATAGCTTCTACCCATTTGGTGAATAATTTTGTTGCCACTAAAACCCACGCATGTCCCTGAGCCTGCGGCGTGATTGGTCCAATTATGTCCAACGCCCAAGTGTGGAAAGGCCAGGGGGTTTCCAAAACTGTGTAATTCAGTTCCCGGAGCATGAATAAGATCCCCGTTCACCTGACATACATGATATTTTCTGACAAAATCGTTGCAGTCTCTTTCCATTGTTGGCCAGTAGTACCCGAATGATAGGAGTTGTTGGAACATTTTTCTAGGGCCTTGGTGACTAAATACGTGTACTTGTTTTAACACTCTTCTGCCTCTTCTTCACTTACGGATTTCATCATTTTTCCTTCAAAACTTTTGCGGAACAATTTTCCCTCTTGTAAGACAAATCGCGAAGCCAATTTTCTAAACCGCGGGTGATCTTTTTCAGGCAAAATCCATTTTTTCAGATAATGCACATATTTGTTTCGCCAGTCTATCGTGTCTGCCACATTTCCTTCATTTGTGGAAGGATATGCGTTGCAGTTCTGACAGTTACCTTGTAATTTTACTGCATCATTTTTCATACTTGGCCAAAAGAAACCTTCTCACTGTGAAACTCGATAGAGACTGACGTCTTCCTGGCCACATATTTTCTTGTGAGTTTTCTGTAGTAGTTCATCTATTTCGTTTATTGCTATGCACCTGGCTAGAATTCCTCCAGCCACTCTGTAATACAACATGCCTTATATGATCTGGTATTCTCGTCTCAAGGCATTGTTGTCATTCTTTAGTAGAGCTTATATTATCTGTGTTCTCCAATCGTGTTCTTCATACACCTCCAATTCCTTCTTACTATTGACCACAGAGTTGGTTCTTCGCACTATTTGCACAGAAGTTTCTAACCCTTGGAACTGTAGTCGTGAGCCCAATGTTGCCAACGTATCGGATCATCGATTGCCCTCTCGCAGCTCATGCTGGAAATCCACATTCTCGAAGATTTCTATCATCTGACGGACGAGAGTTCTATAAGACATGAGATGGGGTTCTTTGACAGCATACTCCCCTTTCACCTGCTTAATGACCAATTTGGAATCACCCCTTACATGAAGTATTTCTACCTTTAGCTTCTGGGCCATCATTAATCCTAGTGTCAACCCCTCATATTCCGCAATGTTATTGGTACAAGGAAAATCAAGTTTGTAAGACATAACCAATTCCTCCTTTGTTTCCTCATTTCTTAACACAAAACCGGCCCACCTCCTTTTTCTGTGGATGACCCATCAAATTCCAAAGTATATTCTGCGCCTTGTGTCACACTTGCTACTCCCACTTCGCCTGCTTTGGGTTCAGCTTCTCCAGGAAATAAGGCTAGCAAATCTGATAATGCTTGACTCTTTATTACTTTCGGTCTAGAGCATGTGATCTCATATTCAGATAGTGCTAACAACCATCGGGCAGTTCTTCCACTGAGTATAGGTAGATACCGTATGGGGTCGCTTTTTGTGATTAGCTCCAACGGATGTGCCAGTAAATAATGTCTGAATTTCTGAGCCGCAAATACTAAAGTGAGATAATGCTTTTCCAATGAGGTGTATCGCGACTTTGGTCCCTTCAATACCCGACTGATATAGTAAACAGGCTTTTATTCCCCTTCACGTTCCTGGGCCAGGAGAGCTCCTACAGACTTTTTGGTGGAGGTAAGGTACATGATCAATGGCTTCCCAGTTTCTGGCGCTATCATCATTTTTGGTGATGCCAAAATCCTCTTGATTTTCTCAAAAGCCTCTTGTTGCTCTTCTCCCCAGCTATATATAGATTTTTCTTTCAACAAAGACATTAATGGGTGAGTTACTTCTGCCAGTGCTGGGATAAACCTTCTTAAGTAAGATATCTTTCCCATAAAAGTTTTCAACATTTTTTGAGTTGTGGGCGGAGCCATTTCCAATACTGCTTTAGCCTTTGTCAGGTCCATATCAATCCCCTGCTGATGTAGTACACATCCCAAGAACTTTCCTTCTGGTACTCCAAAGGCGCATTTTATGGGATTCATTTTCAAATTATATTCGGGACATCTTTGCAATATTTTTCTCAAATCACCCAAATGATCCTGCACGGCCTTGGACTTCACCACTAAATAATCCACATAGTCCTCCACAGTTTTATGCATCAAGTCATGGAATATAGCTGTCATGGCATGTTGATATGTAGCTCCGGCATTTTCAAGCCTAAATGGCATGACTGTATAATGGAAATTCCCCATTAGGTGCGAAAAATAGTTTTCTCAGCATCCTCCAGTGCCATGTTAATCTGGTTGTACCCATTGAATCCATCCATCAGTGAAAATATTTCATATCCTGAGGTTGCATCCACCATGGTGTCAATGTTGGGCAAGGGGAAATTATCCTTTGGGCAGGCCTTATTGAGATCACGATAGTCTACGCATACGCGGATCTGTCCAGTCTTCTTTTTCACAGTCACAATGTTGGCGAGCCATGTCAGATGTTGATTTGGCTTGATGAACCCTGCTTTCAACAATTTTTCAACCTCTGCCTTAATCTGTATTTCAAGATCCGGATGAAATATTCGCTAATTTTGCTTCTTCGGCTCTGAAGCGAGAAGTACATGAAGATGATGGCTAACAAATCCAACATTGAGTCCCGGCATTTGACTATAGTCCCAAGCAAACACGCCCCGAAACTCTTTAAGCAATTCTATCAAAGCGTTCTTAGTTTCGTCTAGCAATGTATTACTTATGAAGGTAGGTCGCGGATCTGTACCATCGCCTATGTCCACTTCTCACAAACCGTGCTTTGGCTGCGGATTCACTTTCATCACTTCAGGGTCTGTGTCCAGTTTTCCTTGTTCAATCTCTTTTTCCCCGGGGTCAGTGCCAACTGTGCAAGTTTCTGACCCCCAACCCCATCATAATTTGTACAATACTCGCCCATCGGGCATTTTGACCCGCGACCAGCTCACCTCTTTGAGCCTTCGTTTAGTTGAATTTCCATCATCCAATCCTTTCCATTTTGGTAACGGTGTAGCAAAAACACCGGGTCCATCCTCTTCACTGTATTTTGAAAAATAGACTGTATCTGCAAAATGGGCTTCTGATGCACAAAATAGATTCTTGGATGCTTTTACAGTCATAATCCCTTCTCCCCAATTGGCTTTCATCAGTTGATGATAGGATGACGGTACTACGCCAAGCGCATGTATCCACGGTCTGCCTAGCAACAACTGATATGAGGGTTCCCCTTGAATGACATGAAAGTTGGTGGGCCACCTTATTTTCCCAATTTTGAGATCCAATGTCGCGAATCCCATAGTGGCCTGCTGGTCTCCATTGAAACCAGTAACTGCGATGGTATGGTTTACGATCTTGCTTTCAGGAAATTTAATCATCTGCAAAGTGGCTAGTAGGATTAAATTAACTGATGTTCCTCCGTCCAAGAAAGCTCGTTTCATCTCCCGACCATTCACTATAGCTGGTACATACAAAGGTCAGTTGTGGGAAAATGGCAGTTGCTTGTCTGCTTCAGAAAATGTAATCTTACTGGAGGTATTCTCATGCTGAGGAATCACAATAGTATGATTAAGAGCAGCCACTGTTTGCTCTTTCAAGAATTCCTTCACATGTTCCTGTATTGGGAGCTCATTAAAGAAAACGTCTATCTTATCATTTTCCTTTGCTTCACTTGCTGGTGGACACTCATACTTGACGGTATCCTCAGTACTGTCTTGGGCAGTTACTACAGCTACATGTGCAGGGAAGGGCTCATGAACTACATTCTTCGGCACTTCTAACTCTCCCAATGCTATTTTCCGGTGTACTAAACCGCGAAATGTCCAACATCCCATCAGCGAATGTCGAATAGTCATGTGATAGGGACAGTAGTTGCTCTTCATTCTTTCCTCTCTCGGCGGCACCCTTTGCACTGGAGGTAGCGATATGACATGATCTGCGATCCATTGATTTAGCAAAGCAACTGCCTCTTTTTCGCTGAAAGGTAAAGGGGGTGGTTCAGATCTCCCAGCGCGCTCATCCCTGGGCCTTTTGTTCTGCATAGCTACTACCATTAGTATCCGCCTAGTACTGATATTTGGTCGTGTCGAGGGAGCCAAAACTTCTCCCAATCTTCGGGCGTTATCAACAAGTGCAGAAAAAGTTTTAAACTCGTGATTTACCAAATGCACTCTGTATTCCCGCAACATTCCTTCTATACAAATTTTGATTAATTGCAGTTTGGAAATTGGTTCATGACATTGCAAAGCAGCTTCGCGAAATCTCCTAACATAAGCTGCCGCCTCTTTCCCAAAGCGTTGTCTTTGCCTTGGAAGCGAAATAATTGAGACCTCCTCATCAGCTTGAAAGAATTTGGTGTAGAATCTGAGTACCATGTCCGTCCAACTGGTCACTGAAGCCGGAGCGAGGCCAGTATACCAGGTATATGTCATTCCAGTTAAAGACTTGGAGAACTCTCTGAGTTTCAAGTATTCGTTGTTTTTGTGAGGTACAAGAGCATCCGCAAACCTGGCTATGTGTTCTTTCGCATTTCCCTTTTTGCCATCAAATTGATGGAAGCTTGGTGCCCCATAGTTTTCTGGATAAGGCAACGCCATGATACTAGGGTGGTATGGTGGGGAAATTTCAACATCCTCTATTTCAGATTTTTTGTTCAGGATAGCTCGCAGCTGTTCCTTGGTGATGTATGACTCTTTCTCCAGGGGCACAGTTCTTACTGACTCGCGAAAAGGTTCTTGTGCTGAATCCTCTGGAAAAGTCTGATTTTCCATTCTTGGCGATTCAATGTTTGGTACTGAAACGCGCGAGGCCTCCATGAAGTGAAGTATGGCCTTTTGCGTTTCTTGGATGTTGAGAAGAGTTTGCAGTAGAACCGATGGTAATTCTGCTAAATTCTGCACTTGCTCTGCCATCGGAGGGGTTTCTGCCTGTTCCGTACCAGCATTTATGCGACGACGCTGTCTTCGCGCTAGCGGGATTGGTTCACCTCCTTGTGCTTGTGCCACTATTTCCTCTTCAACTTGTTCGGTATGCCGGGTCGGCGGACGACCTCTCCGCTGAGTCTGACGAGGCTCTACTTGTGCAGAAGACATCTTCTCCCCAGCAGAGTCGCCTTAAGTGTAGGGGTTCGGATGAATTAAGTGATGTGAATATAGTTTTTGTACAAGTTCGTCAGCCAAATGATAATACTGATGCCTTTATTGCTTTTGATTTTCTTTACAGAAAAAAGAAAGAGAAATGGAAGAAAAGATAGCAAGTGCAAGTGATTGCAAAATACTTTCTCTCTCTAGAAATTTCTCTCTTAGTTCCCGGAAAAAGGTCCTCCCTGAAGTGAGCTCCTGCACCTCTATTTATAGACGTGAATGTCCAGTAGTTCTCGCAGATTGTATTTCCACGTCATCACCTGTCTCTGTCCTCGCGGATTGTATTGCCACGTCATTACCTATTTCGCAACATGGTTCCTGCGTAACAATCCGCTATATAAATACCGTGCACAATATTATTTCACGCCTTTGACTACGCGAAACGGATTCGGGTAATCTTATGCACGGATAATACTGTACGCCATAAATACCTTGTATAGTAACATCCACGAAACGGATTCGCGGATAATGATTTGTGCCATGCCCTGTGATCCGCGCCTGTTTCAACGCAGATCTGATTTATCCTTCGCCAAGGATGTTGTTACAGCTGTGCTGGGTCATGACCAATCATGCACGCCGGTCATGTCCCTGAATACAATTGGCCTCTCTAAGGTATTCTTGCTTAGGACAGTGTAAATAAGGTTGCGACCTACTATTTACTCATCCCAAGCATTTCCCTTAGATTCCGAGTAGTACTCGCTACGCCAGCAGCATATAGGGTTATAAGTTCCTGATGCTAGCTATAAAACACATCAGTCCCTCATACCTCCCTCTGTATAATGCAAGTTCTTGCGTGAAAACCTTATTGGGCCATTTCCCCAAGTAATCAATTATTTGGGCCAATCTTCCAACTAATCTTTTACTTTGGCCGGTTTCCCCAAATATACCAAACCTTGGGCCATATCCCAAATGATTTAATCCTTGGGCCAATATCCCAATATGAGCCATTTTGCCATTATGCCAATTCGCGAATCCCTCTTTACACTACGCACTATTAGTGAGTATCAGATATGCATATATATAAGAATATATATATATATATGTAAATTCTCAGCTGTTTTAATTGCCTACAAACAGTCCCGAATTGTCCCACCGTGAACAGTGCCGGCTCCCGAATATAGAACCCACCGACCAAAATCACCCAACAAATATTTCAAATATAAAAAAACGTCCGTCTCGATGACCTATACGATATATACAAAGCCCATTAGCAATTGGTTAATAAATTTAAATAAATCTAATATAATCCAAACAAAAATTCAAACCTATAAATCAAATTTCCGGACAAACCACTCGACGGAAAAATACGAAATTTTAGTAAGTCGTACCTAGCATCAATACGAAGGTTTCCTCAAAATTTCAGCCCAAACCGACATCGGGAAGTCGGCCAAATCGCCGGTCGAAGTTCTGGTCGAAACAGTCTATGTTGCACGTCGCCACTACGCGCGAACCAGCGCCACCACGATGCCGCCACGGCCTCCTGCGCGACGCCACGATGCCGCCATCACCCTTTGTCAGGCGACGCCATCACCAGCAGGTCATCGTCGCCTACAACCACCAGACCCACGAAGCCTCACTAGATCGTTTCTCTCTCAATCGCAATGCTCCATCTGCTAACGACCACCATCACGCCACCGCGTGACACCAGAACCACCACTGTTACCGTCACCGTCACTGCAACCTTTGACGACGCACACCCCAGATCGCGCCTCCAGTTCTGCACAACTTTCCCCCTCTGATTGACTTCTCTCTCTTTCTTAGCCGCTACCTGGAGAACGAAGGAGTTGATCGCCTAGAGTGGTTCGGAGAATGAGGAGTTTTAAGAGAGTTGCGATGAGGAAGAAGATGATGGAGTCGCGTGAAAGAGGAGCTGATGTGCATTAGTCGTCTCTCAATACCAGCCACACATATCCATTATCCAATATGTATATATAATTTCCATTAATATATATATATATATACCAATAATTATTATTACACATTTTTAATTATTATGTAATAATAATAACCCAAAATTTATCACCCACTTTAAAATAATTAATTATAAAACATTGCGAGAAAATTCCCGGCCTGATGGCCCGTTACACCGTCAACCGAATAACCACCACGAGGAAACGGTCTAAAATCATCCGCATCAAGTGCGCAACGAAAAAGATAACCATTTAATCTCAATTTATTAATAAATAATAATATATGGAATATTATCAAAAAATCTCTAAACGATGACACGCGTACCCGGAAAATCTACGGGTCGCCCGATAAATAATACCAACGAGGATAAATAATATAAATCATTCCTTAACTACTCCGATTTAAACCGCAATGCCAAATAATAAAATAAATCAAAAGAAATAGTCCGGGGTGTGAAACTCAACCATCGGAACATCGGGTATGTACAAGACCCACCAAATAACCACAAGCAATAAGGCATGGAAAGAATCCGATAAAAACAAACAAGCTAACGCAAATACCCCTAAGCACACAAGTCAAACAATACATCGGGGCACCCACATACAAACATAAAGTACGTCAGTCAGACAAGGCACATACTAAACCAAATACAAAAGAAAATTATAACTTTTCACGTCACCTAGCACATCCTAAGCCTGACAAGATGCTAAGTGATAATGTCCCAACTATATCGCATAAATACAAACACAAAAAACGAGAAAGCAGAATACAAATACTCCTAAGCACGCCAGCTAAACAAGGCATGTCAATAAATGAAACACATACTAATCTCATTACAAGGGGAAAACAAAACGTCGAACCCCTAACGCACTAAATGTCAAACTCGAACAACAGCGTCAGAGCTTTAAACGTCGGACATACTAAGCATGTCGCCACATAGTCGAAACACCAAACGTCGACCGTCTAAACGAATCCACGTAATTGGCACTAAAGCCCATGTATACCTCTAGCCATGTCCGAGACACAAAACATCACGTCAAATAACGTAATCACCAAAGAATCCCCCCGAAGTCACCAAAGAGACAATTGCAGAGTCGTGTTGTCGAATCCAGAACTCACGTCAACGTTTCACCAAGTCGGAAACAATACTGTCACATCAAGTCATATAATCGCCAAGGAAAGTCCACGAAGTCATCGTCGTCCAGTTGAGTGCCGATGTAAACGCGAAAAATTTATACGTGAAACACCAAGAATAACCATGACGTCATGAACAAGTGACGTCATAACCGAAATTAAATAAAAAAATAATTTCAGAAATTTGAAAAAATAATATTGGGTGTTACAGTTTGGGATTGAAACATCCATTGGGATTATTTGATGTGGGTTTATATATACCTATACATATATATATATATATATATATATATATGTAGCATATGTAGCATATAATCAATACCTATACATATATATATATATGTAGCATATAATCAATTCCTATTAAATCATTAACATGGTATATATAAACGCACATCAAACATTCCCAATAGATGTTTCAATCTCAAACATTAGACCACGTCAAGCAATCTCTATATTTAGAATGTTTCAATCCCAATCATTAACATGGTATATATAAACACACATCAAGCATACCCAATAACATAATTATATAAAGTAACTTTAATTTCTTATCCTATCTATGGTTTCAATAAATGAAAGAAAACGGGCTTTTTCCGAAATATACCTGTTACTATGATACTATAGTCAAAACAAATAACAAAAATTAAACAATAATATTCTCTGACAGCCAAGGGTTTGTCTTCAACATGAGTATTGAAACCGAGATCATAAACTGTAGTCCACATACACACACAAACCCTAATATTTATAAGAACAAACCACAAAATATTAACTACAATAGTAAGAATTATAGTGGAAGATTTAAGAATAGAGATAGAGATATACATATATAGAGAGAAAGGGTAATAAAATCTGAAAAGATGGGAGAGAAGACAACTTGATTGAGAGTTCGTGGAAGAGAGAAGGTGGGAAGAAAATCGTCTCCACTTACCCTCTCACCTAATTTATGTCAAGTGATGGGCCCACATGTTAAAAGTAATAAATTTTAAGAATTGTTTTGGTAGTGTATATATATATATATATCAGATTATACCATATGTATAAGTAATCATTGGTTGAAAAAGAATTTATTAATTTTATATGTATAAGTGCGTCTAAAATTAATAAATTCTCTCTCTTATAATATATATAAATATATATGTATCAGAAAAGTGTGTATATATTTTCAAAAATGAAATTATATCCTATTTTTTCTCCACATCTAGGAAAGAATCGAAGAACCGGACTGGAACTGATGGTTTGATTTGGTTCGGTTCCGGTTCTAAAAATTTAATAATCAAAATTTTAGGTTCTGTTCCGGTTCTTAACCATATAGAACCGAACGGAATCCCAACCAAACTGATTTTTTTATTTTTTTATTAATATTATATTTTTACTTATATAATTTAAAAATTATAAGCAAATAATTATAAGGTTATAATTTTATAAGATGTAATTTTGAAATAATTATTTTTATTTCACTAATTATACAATTGATTTTGAATTTGTAATAGTTGAGATACAAAATTTAATTTATAATTATATTATATTTTGATACATAACGTTTTTAATTTTTTTAAAAAAAAAAGTGATAGGAAGGACCGGAACCAAACCAAAGAAATTGTTTGGTTTGGCTCGGTATATTGCATTAATGTTTTGGTAACAAAACAATGTAAACTGGTCTTCTTGCATATGGTCTAAAGAAGCAATCCCTAGACATGCTTTCATAGCATGGTTGGCTACTCTTGATAGACTCAACACCCAAGCTAGACTCATGCAAATGGGGTTGCTTGATCACTCCAAATGTATGTTTTGTTGTGAACCAACTGAAACCAGAAACCATATATTCTTCCTATGTTCTGAAACCTCTATTCTATGGGCTGTTATATGTAGTAAAGGGAGATTCTTCTAGCCTGCTAGAAATTGGGAAGAGATGATCAACTGGTGCAGCATCCACTTCAGAAATAGAAGTTTGTATGCCATCACTGCTAGATGGTGCCTTGCTGCTACTATCTATGCAATTTGGATGGAGATAAATAAGAGATTCTATATGGGGGATTCGAAGCCTTTACATGTACTTCAAAGGGAGATCACTGAGTCCATCAGCTTCAGGGGGCATTCTCTTCAAAATTTCAAGAGGTCTGTAGCTAACACTACTATTGCAAACTTACGAGGATTTCCAAATTCTATTTTTTATTTGTGATGAGTTATCGTGTTGTTCAAGAGGTCTACTTGCTTAGCCTCTTCTTCATTGTCTGTGCTTTTTGTTCTAATCTTTTTGTTTGCAGAAGGTACCATGTTCAACATCAGTTTCACCTCCTGTGATTTTTGTTTATGCAACCCAGTATCAAGCTGTTAGGTATTGAGGATTAGGAGTCCCTAACTTGGTGGGTTTGCGGCTTTGTTGAACAATGTACCACCTTGTAATGAGCATGGGTTCCCTCCTGTGTTCTGTGCTTAGCTTTTTTTAGCCTTCTTTGTATAAAATTACTTTTCCTCAAAAAAAAAATTGATAGAATGACATTATTAATTATTGTGGTTGTTAGTGCAAATATAATCGGATCCCATTATAAATTTGACTCATTCACAAATAATGAAATGCCATGTAAAAATATAATATATTTTAATATATAATAATATATATTTTCTTATATCAATTTTACCCTTATGATATAAATAAGTATCTCTCTTTTCATTTAGGTGATGTGGCAAAAGTTGGGATTCCCAATATAAGAGAGAAAAGGTGAGGCTAAATCTTTGACATTGAAATGATGTGGGACCCACACTTGACAAAAATCAGGTGAGAGGATAAGTGGAGACGATTTTTTCCGGGTGATCGAGCCAAATGAAGAAGAGCCGCTCCCCCATTTTCTGAAGCTTCGTTCCAAATATAGAGAGAGAATCTCCTGATTGGAGTGAGAGAGGAAACAGGAAGTAGGGGCGATAGATCTAGGTTTGGGCGAATTGTAATATAATGGAATTTGCAAGCTCTTTTACTACGAAAACAAATTTTCGTAGCAAATACAATTAGTTGCTACAAAAATTCCATAGCTAATATTAAAAAATTTACTACGAAAATTAAATTCGTAGCAAAAATTATTACTTACTACGAGAATAAAATTTCCTAGCAAATAATAATGTTTGCTACGAAAATCTTTCATAGCAAACACAAGAAAGTTTACTACGAAATTTAAATTTCATAGTAAAAATTATTATTTATTACTAAAATTAATTTTGTAGGAAATACTATTATTTGCTGCGAAAATCTTTCGTAGGAAATACAAGAAAATTTACTACAACCATAATTTCGTAGTTACACTAGAGAGTAATTACCATGAAACAAATATTTTGTAGTAATAAAAAAATATCTTCTAATATTTCGCAAAACAAATATTTATATTAACAAAAGATATATTGTGTAATAAGTTTTTTACATAATCACAGTTTTTATACAAAAATTTACTTTTTACAAGTGCTTAGCCACAATGACATATCTATTTGTTCCAAAACTGAAATTTCAGCAAAAGAAATAGAATGAGTTTTGACGATGATAAAAAAAAAAAGTCTTCATTCATAATTACAAACTCAAAATAAAAAAACTAAAAGAGAAGTACACAAAATGGACAAGTTACGAAGTATAATTAAACAAAGGACGAAATTTGGAATAAATCAATTGCCAATTTTGTAAACCAATGCAATCAAATTCTAAATAATTTATGAATAATAAACTTATTATTTTTCACAAAAATATTTCTTAGCAAATATTTGAAAATCTACTATGAAAAAAAAAATTTGTAGCAAAAATTATTATTTGCTACAAAAACTATCCATAGCAAATACAAAATATTTACTACGGAAGTCAAATTTCGTAGCAACAATCTTTTTTAGCTACGCAAGTCAAATTTCATAGCAAATACTATTATTTGCTACGAAAATATTCCGTAGTAAAATTTATTATTTATTATAAAAATCAAATTTCGTAGCAAATAATAGTATTTGCTACGGAAATATTCCGTAGTAAATACAAGAAAGTTTACCACGTTGTTTTTTTGTAGTTAAGGTGAAATTATTTCCTACGAAATATAAAAACGTAGTAATTATAAGATAATTAAGTACGGAATTTTAATTTCGTAGCTATAGTAAAATTATTCACTACGAATATGAATTTCATTTTTTACTACGAAAATATTTTCGTAGTTAATAGTTCGTAGCTAAAAGGCAGTTTTGTTGTATTGTTTATTTATATATTTTCACCCACAAACACTCAAAATATGAATATTAAATAAAATAGTACCTTAAGAAGCATGGTTAATAAAAATTTTATTGAAATAGTATTATAAATAAATAAACAAATCAAGCTATATATCGATGTTAATAAATAAATATTGAGTTATAATAAAAGAAAACTGAAAAAGGAAATACTAACCTTATTTTAAACTTTTAGTATTCTATCACAATCTAATTTTTAATTTATATATTCAATATAATTTAATACAACTAAAATTCAATTATATTTTAATGATAGAATTTAAATATATAATTCATACATAAATAAGAGTTTTTTTCTTTCAAATTGGATTCTACTTGAATTGGAGTTATAAAATCCAATTAACATTTGTGGTTATAATTCAAGTAAAAATTGGATTGGATTTACACAATTCAATTAAATTTTGGAGTTATAATTCAAGTCGAAATTGGATTGAAAATTACATATAAAATTTTGACTATAAATACTGAAACTGTCACGCCCCTAATTTCCTAGGACTCCAAAACCCAAGCCTAAGAGCTAAGGGAGTGAATGCGAAAGAAATAAAAATGAAATAAAATCCATTTCAGTCATAAAATACCAATACAAGGGTAAAATAGACATAAAACATCTCAAATATGTCAAAAAGATCACACGGGATCGAAAAGGAGGCAAACCGAAACACTCGATACCTTGATCGAATCATTCTGACCCACCATGTTCAACCAATGGTAAAATGGTCAAATCAGGGGTAAAATAATAATTTCCAACTACAACTACAAAATTTGTACCTAAAACTAGGAATACAAACAAACGGGACCTAATTTGAAGCCACGAGGAAGGAGAGATATGAATTTTCAAAAGTGGCGCCAGACAACACCGACTTAAAACTAAAGTTGAAGTACCCCTCTTTCACCAAGGGTAAAATAGTCATTTCAGGGCTAAAATAATTATTTCAAATTTTATCTAGAAAATTTGGACATAGGACAATCCATAGAAACAAACGGGGGTCCATTCCGACATCCGAGGAGGAAAATACGATTTTTCGAACATCGGACATTTCATGCCGCTACAGCAGGCCATGGCATGCCATGCCGCGTGCAGCCCTGCGTGCTGCAGCGCACCGCGCGCGCGCGCGCGCACAGCAGCCATGCGCGGCCTGCTGCGGCTGGCATGTCCAAAGCCAAAAAAATGAGATTTTTTTGGCAAACTTGAAAATCTGAAATTTTTTCTAAGTATGGGATAGCTTAGCCTCTGCCCAAATCTGCATTTGCTTAAAGTTTAAAAATGCAAAAACGCGAGATTTTGCGATATGGCTTTGTTTTTCGCGCCGTCAGTCCCAAAAAATCATAAATATTGGAAAAGTAATTTTTTCCTTGGCGGAACCCAAAAATAATTTCCGAGACCTCGGGAAACGCGAAAAACGTAAACTTAGCAAAAAATGATTTTTGTAAGTTTTCATAAAATCTTCCGTCTTGCCCCCGGTATCCGTTTTAACTACCGCCGGTTTCTAAAGTTTAAAATATCTAAGAAAACGAATTTAATTAAATCCGTTTCTAAAAGCAAGGAAATTTACCGGGGCTACGGGGGTAGGCGAAAACGGGTTTTTCCATTCGAATCGAAAAGTGTTAGTTTGAAAACCTAGAAAAACACCGTTTTCGGCCAAACACCTAATACTCACATTTCATGGCAAATCATCCAATTCACATTCATAACTCCAAGTAAAATATTCAAGAGTGACATTTAAACGCTCTAAGGCGAAACATGTTATAGTTGTTCAAATTACACAATCCGGCACCGAAGTGCGCCAAAAGAATACAATCCCCGCGCATAGCGCTCCAAGGGATAAACATGGACTATACCATCTCGGCTAACATGCTAGTCGGATCAAAATAATATATTCCAACAAGTTTGGTTTACAAGGGAAAAAGGAATATATTTATCGACCTAATTCCCAACAAAATAAAGTGTGGTCCGCCTCCCACGCACAAAAGGGCGGACATACATCCACACGTCCACGGAGAGACTACGGAATTCTCCCGACGGGGTCATCACCTGAAAAACATATAAGGCGTGGGGTGAGCTCACTAGCCCAGTAGAGGAAGCGTCATTGCCTCGATCTCGGTAGTCCGAGCAGTACAACCTACCCATGGTACATGCAGCTACTCTTAGGTCAGTCTTTTGTCCCATATGGCTCTCACGCCAATCCGGAACCCCTTCGAAACCCCCAATTAAGTTTCCCCAACATGCTCACAACACAGTTCTCTACAATTGTAGCATGCTTTCATAATAACATCATAATCACACATATATATATATATATTAATCTAAATGCACCATGACCCGACACACCCCACTAGACACACGACGCCCAACTCAGGTTAACGGATACATACTCTGTCCAATTACTTTCGAGGATACAAGCTCAACAAGTAATTGTAGAATACCGCACCGACCCTTCCCAAGTGATTTTTCTCTCTATCACTTTAACAGGGAAGGCGGTTGTACGAGAGCCCAATTTGTAACTCCGTACGCCATGACTACACTGGAGTCAAGAACATGAGCCTCTACCCGGACTCCAAATTCACATTTGCCGGCTTTTTAGTTCCGTAGGCGTGATACCTCCTGGCCAGTTGTTGCTTTGATCCGAACCCGACTACCAACACATCACTAAACCACCCGCATATTCCAACACCATAAATTTGACATTACATGACGTACTCAATATGCACATACGATTTTTTTTTCATCAACCGTACTCCATCATAATATATGCTTTTCTCTATTGGCAATATATCATGTCAAACTTTTCACATGTTCATTATATTACAATTATGATAAATAAACCACAACATTAATTCTTATCACATTTATAATCAATTAACAACAATATGAATTTATATCACATAATCATATTATCAAGGGCCTAAATCATGGTCTAAGTTACCAAAACCAACTCGTATATATATATACGGCATATATACACTTAGACGCACACACCCTCTTACTAAGACAAAGACAATCGTTTTCCCCTACCTCAATTCCAAGCAAGAGCAAGCAAGAACAAGTAAAGCCACCAACAGTGATTCGAATCCACCCAACCTCCTCCAAAGCCAACACTAAGCTCTACCCAACCGATAGCGAAGCTTCAATGGAGTTTCAAGCAAGAGTTATAAGTAGACAACTCCATAAATCAAAAATTGAAGACAAGAATCCAATAATAGAAGCTAGGGTTTGAAACTAGAAATTCCAAAGGAGTAGAATTTACTTACCAAGATTTGGCTAAAAAGAAAGCTTGGAGCACCAACATCCACTTTCATGCACAAACCTTCTTCAAATTCTCATCATAAGGAAGAGAGAATTTGACAAGAAGAAGATGAAGGAGTGTAATGAGGGAGAGCAAGAGAGAAAGAAATGTATGGGAGATAGAGAGATATTTGTGGTGTATGAGAGAAGTCTTGCAAATGAGAGAAACTCATAAGTGTAGAGATTCTCCACTAACCCTACTCAAATCCAAGGGTCCAAAATGAAGCTAGGAAAAAAAAGAATGAATCCAATGACTTGGAATTAGTCTTGCCAAGTGGAAGACTTTTTACACAATTCACAAAACTCATTATTTTGCCAAACAAGGCCTTATCATCCAAGGGCTTAGAAAAAAGATGGAAATCAACAAACCATCCAATGGTTTAGAAAAAGTCTTGTCAAGTGGATGACCAAGAATAATGGATTATTCCATTTAAGTGCCAACCAAACAAGGCCTTATGATCCAAGGGCTTAAAACAAAGATGGGAGAATGAGATCAAGGGCTAGGAATGAGACAACACATGAAAGGTGGAAATGACCAAATTCATCCAAAGTTGGGGTTAATTACAAGAGTGTCATCAAGACTCTTTATTACCCTTTTACCCCTTGTCATCCTCCCTAATTACTAAAATGCCATTCTTGCCCTAATTTCTACATTTTCCACTAATTGTTCCAAATGTGAAATTACTCCTTTACCCCTTGGTCATTTCTTTCCCAAAATCGTTCTCAATAATTTTCATTAATTTAAAAATAAAAATAAAACATGCTACGTACAATTTTTATAACACGTACAACATGTAAGGCATGCTAAAACAATTAAACACATTAAGCACATAAGCACATAATTGTTTAAATAAAAATTTTAAATTAACCCGTAAAAATACCGGACGTTACAGAAACACCAAATTGTTTTTTTTTTTAAATGGTAACAAACTCACACCACACACCCATAATGCCTCCTAGGAGACTCAAACCCCTCACCTCCCCAATTAGGGGATGAGGCTATACCATTGCACTAAATACTAAAACACCAAAACTTCTTCACACTTTTAATAGTAGTATGATATATATATATAAATTACAAAAGCCACTTTCTCTCTCTCTACCACTTTCACTCTCTACAAATAAATATAAAATTAAAATCAAAATCAAAATTATATAATTAATATTTTAATCGAAATTATATAAAATGAAAATGAAATTAAATTTATTAATATTTTAATCAAAATTATATAAAATCAAAATCAAAATTAAATTTGTTTTTAAGGATTAACTAAAATCCATTACTTGAATTGAATTTTTTTTATTTTCAATTTTTATTTTATATTTATTTTAAAATTAATATTATCTGAATTCATTATATTATTATCGCAATCGTGATCACATTTGAACATTACATTATTGTATATTACAAAAGTTACTTTCTCTCTCTTTACCACTTTCCTTCTTTACAAATAAAAATTATATAATTAATATTTTAATCAAAATTATATAAAATGAAAATCGAAATTAAAAAAATAATAATCGATTAACTATACCGACTTGAATCCATTATTTGAATTTAATTTTTTTTTAATTCGATTTTCATTTATATAATTTCGATTAAAATATTAATATATTTAATTTTCATTTTCGTTTTTCTATAATTTTGATTAAAATATTAATTATATAATTTTGATTTTGATTTTATATTTATTTGAAGAGTGGGAAAGTAGTAAAGAGAGAGAGAGAAAGTAACTGTGTGTAGAGAGGGAAAGTGGTAGAGAGAGATAAAAACTAACTTTAGTATAAAACAAATAGGGTGTTGAATTAGTGTTCCACGTGTCCAATTATTAGCCCTTGATGTAGGGCCAGAGATATTTGCAGAGGGATCCTCTTGGAAAGGATCCGGGTCCGTATATGTAATCCTTCGTATTTCCATATGTAATTTTTACCCTCTGGATGTCCTACTTATTTTAATATCCATCTTTCTTTTTTTTATGTGTGGCCAAAAGAGCAGAGAGAAAGGAGATCTGTCACCTTTCCATTTATAATAAAATTTAAATCTTTGCTTCAGTGCACGACCATGTAAATCCATATGTTTCGTATGTGATTGTTTCATTGTTTTTTTATTTGTATTCTTAACAATTATTTTCTATGTCCCAAACTATAAGTTTTTTTTGGGAAATCTAATTTTTTAAGATGATGACTTTTATATGTAGTGATTGTAATACCCCGTGTTATTTTCCAATTTTTTGGAATGATTTTCGATTTATTTTCGGTTATGACGTCATGGTTATTCTTGTTATCTCACGTGTAAATTTTTCGCGTTTAACATTTGGAGCTGACTGGGCAACTGGACGATTGTCTCCTTGAGGACTTTGTGAACTATCATTGGCGATTACATGACTTGACGTGACAGTATTGTTTCAAACTTAGTGAAACATTTACGTGGGTTCTAGTGCCGACTATGTGGGTCCGTTTAGATGTTTGACGTTTAGTGTTTCGGAATTAGTGAAATGTTCACGTAAGCTTTTGTTGTCGACTACGTGGTTTCATTTTAAAGCTTGACACTTAGTGATTCGACTGGGTGGCGACATGCTCAGTATGTCTGACGTTGTTATTCAAGTTCGCCATTTAGTGCTTTAGGGGTTCGACGCTTTATGTTCCCTTGTAAGTGGCTTAGTACATGTTTTGTTTAGCTAGCATACTTAAGAGTATTTGTATTCTCCTTTCTCATTTTCTCTGTGTTTGTATTTACGTGATATAGTTGGGACGTTATCACTTAGCATTTTGTCAGGCTTAGGATGCGCCCTGTGATGTTTGGTGTAGTTATTTTAGTTCGTATTTAAATAGTTGCATGCCTCTATAGGTTGATATGGCTGTACTTGTTTGTTTATATCGGATTTTTTCGTGCCTTGTTGCTTGTAGTTATTTGATGGATTCTGTATGTATCCGGTGGTTGGGTTTCACATCCCGGAGTATTTATTTCAATTTATTTTACTTATTCAGCATTGTGATTTAAATCGGAGTTGTTAAGGACGTGTTTGGTTTGTGGGCTTGAGCTGATTAATAATGGGAGTTGATTTAATGTTCGGGTTTTACACCTCGGACTATTTATTTTGAATTGTAGTAATTATCGGGCGTCCCGTACATTTTCCGGGTACGCGTGTCATTGTTTAGGGATTTTTCGATAATATTCCATATATTATTATTTATTAATAAATTGAGGTTAAATGGTTATCTTTTTCGTTCTGCACTCAACGCGGATGATTTTAGGTCATTTCTTCGCAGTGGTTATTCGGTTGATGGTGTAAAGGGCCATCGAACCGGGAATTTTCTCGCAATATTTTATAATTAATTATTTTAAAGTGGGTGATAAATTTTGGGTTATTATTATTACATAATAACTAAAATGTGTAATAATAATTATTGGTATTTATATATATATATATATAAATGGAAATTATATATATTTATATTGGATAAATGGTGTGTGGCTGGTATAGAGAGAGACGACTGACATTCATCTTCTTCGTCTCTCCTCTTCAATTGGCACCAGTTCTTCTCCACCATCATCATCATCAACATTATCGTCTTATAAGCGAGAAAGAAAGATAGAGGTGCGGACAGAGAGAGGAACCGCGGCCTGGTGAGGTTCGCCGATTGAGGAGGAGCAGCGACGCGACCTGAGATTAACAGGTTAGAGGCGATGATGGTGCTAATGGGTGGTGGTACTGGGTGTCGTGGCAAAGCGTGGTAGTTGTTTTCAGGGCCGCGCGACTAAAGGGTGGTTTCGTGACTGGGTTGTTCGTCGGAGAGGAGAGGAGTAGCGACGGCGGCTCGGGTCACTAGTGGTGTCGACGAATCTTGGTGATTTGAGGCGTTGTGTGATGGTGCAATGGTGGAGGTTCGCGTAATAGGAGGCGAGCCGGAGTTGGGTGTTGATCGCGACCTGAGGTGAGAAAGGTCGTTGCAAATGGGGTTCAACTTAGGGTTTCGACATGGGCTGTGGTTCGACGGCTAGGGGTGGCGACTAGGGTCTCTGGTGGTGCGCGACGGAAATGTGGTAGCTCCGGTTCACACTATGGTGGCGCAGGGGCAGTCGGAGTTTGCAGTCCGTGCAACATGGGTGAGTTCGGCTAAACTTCGGCCATTTGTTTGGTCAACATCCCGATGTCGGTTTGGCCTAAAATTTTGAGGAAAACTTCGTCTCGATGCTAGGTACGACATACTAAAATTTTGTATTTTTTCGTTGAGCCATTTGTCTTGAAATTTGATTTATATTAGGGTTTAGACTCAAATTTTTGTTTTGGTTATATTAGATTTATTCATAATTTTTAATCAATTGCTAATGGGCTTCGTATATATCGTATAGGTCATCGAGATGAACGTTTTGGTATATTCAAAATAATTTTTGGGCGACTTTGGTCGGTGGGCTATATATTCGGGCGCTGATACTGTTCACGGCGGGCCGTATCGGGGCTGTTTTGTAAGTATTTATTTAGGTTGGATTTTTATATACATATCTATTTCTCATAGTTAGTACGTAGAAATTTCTAGCACTTCCGACGTATGTTTATGTGTGTGTGATAGCCGGTGTTAGCGTTCCTAGCTATAAACGAGAACTAGGAAATTTTATAAAATTGATGATATATCCATAGGTGGAGTAAATGGGATAGGAGATAGAATTCCCTTGATAAATTAACTTATATAATTTCTTTGAAAATTTTGAGTAATTAAAACCTACTTAAATTAAATTGAAGAGGCGATCTAATGCCCTTTAAATTTTAGAGTGGGTTAGTTGAATTGTGGAATTGGATTTGAACTTAGAAAGTAACGATAAGTTCCCCTGTTGTTTGTGGTTTATTGAAATTAAATATACGTTAGGGGATCCGTGGAAGCGAGGGACGTTAAAACTTAGACATGGTTCTAATTCCCTCTAAATTTTCTCGTAAATTATAAATAATTGAATTTATGAACTAGATTGTCCCTAGAGTGGACTTATTAGAATTCGGTTATTGAAATTTAAATTAAAGCATGTGGATTCCTAAAATTTATAAGAATTGGGTAATTAAGAACCTACGTAACTTTGGGATGGAATTGTCGTGGTTTATTGCTTTAATTTAATTATAAAGCATGTTTTAAATGAAAAATGGTTATATTGTGAACTTGTTGTGTAACAAGGATGGTAAGACAAGTATAAATCATTTGAAAATGTTGTACATTGATATTGACTCACTGTTGAGGCATGATATGCATATTGTATACACCATGAGCATATTTGCATTGGGTGTGGTTTCATGTCTCATTCATTTCCTTTGGTGTGAGTGAGTCCTCGAGTTGTCGCAAAAACTGGCCAGGCGGTGTCTCTTACTACCGGAAGTCTAGTACTCCGGGAATTAGGGAGGCGTGTGAGGATGTGGTCCGAACACGGTATGTATTTCACGAGTCAATAAATTCCTCGTGGTTGTGTTACTTTGGCGACATTATACCCGTATGTCCCTTGTTAGATAGGGTGCATTGACATTCACATTGAGCATTTATTTGATATGTGCTTATCTGTTGAGATTTTCTGTTGTTATTGATTACTGATATGGAGCAGGTTATCTGTGGATAAATTGTTTTTAAAATATATATATATATATTGTCCCTTAAGCGCTAGGGCGCAAAAGTTGAGTTTATTATTATGCTCCTAGATATAGAGGTCCCTTGATAATATTAGAAAATTGATTAACGAATTTTCTCAATGTGAATGAGAGTTTAAAAACCCTAAGTGGAAAAGTAAAAAGATTTAATAATAATTAAAAACCAGGGTTATTGGAGCCATGATGGGCGGGTGTTCTGAGTAGTTAAGTGGAGCTCAGTAGAAAAAGAGACCTTGGTGTGTATCTGTTTCCCGTGAATTAGGTATCTAGTTGAATTGATTAATGCCTTATACCGGAATTTATATGAGGTCGTGGTTTTCGGCCATATAGGCCTTCGTGGTTGGTGACTAATGTTACCGTAGGTTGATTGGTGGACCACTCTTATTTTGTATGGGGAGTTTTTCAATTTAGGGGTCGTTTAAGGCTCGTTAGTCTAGCCTTCCTTCTTTTAACTCTTGTATTTTTAGCTTATCGCTCTTTCGTTCACTCTGGTGACGTTTTGAGAAGTAAACGATCTTTAGCCCATGAATCTTGAGGTCCCGGGTACGGTTTGGATCTTTGGGACCAAACCAAGGATATGTAAATGTTTTGAAAACTTAAAGCTTTTGGGTTTTTTATAAAGCTGTAATTTTTTCGTTTACCCTAGCTCCCGCTAACTGTTTTTGAAAACCCAAAGTTAAAAAAGTTGTTTTATGAAAACATTTTGTGAAGTCAGTGAGTATAGGGCACTGGTTGCCCCTGTTTTTGAGATCTCGAGGTCTTTTTCGATATCTCGGCATTGTTAGGGTTAGAGCACTCCAAGCTTCTCCTAGTTTGTTTCTGGGATTCCTTCTTGTCGGTTTTTGTTCAGGTATTCTCAGAGTTTTCCTTAAATTTTAAAAATATTATTAAAGGTCTTAGGACCGGTTTTGAAGGAAAATTAAAGGAGATTTTAAAATGGTTTTCATCTTGAACCTTGTGGTCAATTTCCTGTCTCATCGACGTTTCCTTGATTTTATAGCTGACTTGGGTATTTCAGGGCCTCAGCTGTTAGGGCGGTCCTTATGTTTATTTTCTTTGGTGCTCCTCTTGTCATATTTCGGGTATAAGACATAGTGTTGATTTATGCACACATAGTGTCGCTTCTTGTATTCTGGTTCTGTTCGAAGGCGTTGAAACCAAACAGATTTGACCGGGTCCTAATTTTTTCTTAAAAATCGGTTGAATCCTCCGGGGTTCATCATTTTTCTTTAAAAACCTGAGGCCCTCGGCATCCGTTTGGGACTGAAGGACTCCAGTAACCCTTTCCTGTGCCTCAGTAGGCATTGTGAATTGGAGATTGTCTAGTGATTGTCGAGTCTAATCTAGTAATATAGTTTTTCTCCTTATGTTACTCTTTTGAAATAGACGGTAGCAAGGTATCTGTATTAGGTGGCCTATTTACCTCCTAGAGACTCGGGGTGGCGTGCTTGGTACCTGGTGGGATAGGAAGTGAGTTATTATAGTATGTTAGACGAGTACGCATTTTAGACCCGATTTGTGTACGCCTTTCGGGATATGATTAGTTATTTACGGGGTCTTATATATATACATATATATATATTCATTGATTTGATCTGGTATATGCGTTGGGGATATTTCTGTTGTTAGGTGTTTTATTGTGATTATTGAGTAGGTTGGAGGTTGTTGGTGAGGTTATTTTGGGGTCTCGGTTTGTGTGGGTGTCAAATGAGATAACTGACTGACCTAGGATAGAAGCATGCACCTGAGATGGTTAGCATTTCCTAGACGGCTAAGACTGTGTTATATAGATATTTTTGGTGAGTCCCCGAGATTGTGCTCACCCCCACACAGTTTGCAGGTTTGTAGGTGGATGCAGCATGACGTGTTCAGCGGGGATGGTACGGGTGAATTGGGACGCTTTTATTTAGATTTGCTCCTTTTATCCGTATTTATTTTTGTGTATTCTTATTTCTCTTGGGAACTAGTCTGTTGGCATATTCCTTTTCGTTGTATATTTTACTTTGGGTATTTATTGATTCGGGGTGCCATTATACCTTTTCAGCATCGCCATGTGGCTTTCTTTATAATTTCATTTAAGCATTTGGGGCTCTATTGATTTTAGAAGAGTTGTGTAGAGGTATTGGTGTTTTTTTCCACTACCTTGGCCCTAGTAGGTTTCTGAAATATTGGGCTATGTGCCATTGATTTTATTTCTGTTATTATGGGTAGGTTGTTCTATTGTGTTGATTTTGGGTTGTCCGGATGTTCCATTTACAAACGGAATTCTGCTGGATTTTTGTTATAATTTATTACTGAGTTTCCATCACTCGGGTGGCATGGGATACTTTATTTTCATTCTTATTCCATCTATTTTCTCGTTATTGTTGATTCTAGTGATTGTTTTCCGTGACGTCATACCTCGGGATTCACTGATTCTCCGGATTGGAGTCTCAGGAATAACGGGGCGTGACAGTGATAATAAATGAAATAACAACTTTACCCATTGTCAAACTAAGTGATGTGATGGTTTATAATTTAGATGTTTTATAACTTAAATGCTTGAAGGGTAAATTGTTAAATTGATAAAATAAAGTACCTTGACTTTTCGAATGGAATACTTATTTTAGGACGGCTAAAAAAAGAAAAATGAATATTTAATTTAGGACGGAGGTAGTAGTTAATTAACTATTCCGAGTAAAACACATTACTCGCCAGGCACGGAGCCACTGCCATGACATGAGGGACACTTACCACCCATAAGATATTATTTTATATACAAATCTATTACATTTTTAAGCGAAAAATAATAATCTATGCATAAAAAATAAATTTGTCTCCTATAAAATTATCAAAAAAAAATTGTTTTGCCCCCTTTCGGTAATTTTTTTGGCTCCGTCCCTGTTGGTTGCTATCAACATTTCAAGAAACAATCTACACAATATGATTATGAATTTATGAGGCCTCGAGAGATTGCTTCAGCCATCATAGCCCTAGGTTTACTTTCACAATTATATTATTCTCTTTTTAATTGCAACATATCAGAATCTGAAATCACACTTTTTGGCCACTATTTGAAGTTTTCACCCTGTATGCATATACATAAGGGCACAAGGGTGGAGCCATAATTTAAAGTTAGAGAGACTGAACCAGTATCGATTTTTAAAAGTATTTAAGTAAAAAAATTCAATTGTTAACTAAATTCATATAAAAATATAATTATCTAAGCTTTGGTGTATTTGTGTACAATAAAAGGATTGACTTATATATAATTATGAAAAAAAAAAATACAAAATCCAACACAAAAATTAAGTTCAACGACTTTTGAAGAATAATATATAATATTTTCAATTGAATCTAGACTAAAAGTACGAATAATCTTTTTTAAAAAACAAATAGTGAAGTTATCTATTATAAATTCGTTCAACATCTTGTTACCATATTGTATTTGACAAATTTCATTGTTAGAAATATTTTTTTGTAATTGCCGATAAATCATTTACCCAAAAGAATAAATTATGGGTGTGTAATATATAGAAGCCTACTATCAACAATCACTCATGAAATTTATAAAACTTAAAAAAAAAAGTAAAAAAATAAATAAAAGACTGATATATAAGTATGAATCACATACAAATTCCGGATGCCTTTTGATACCATGTCTCCTAGGTTTGTATAGTTTAAAATAGGTCAAGAATAAATCTAAAATAAATTAGTTTTTACAGTGTTTTTTCCCCGGTAAATTATAATTAAATTAGTTGATATGGGCCAAAGTATATGGTCCATTGAGGCTTCCTCGAATATATTTTAGTTTCCATAACATGCGTGTTGAACTCTACGGTTTCAGGTGGGGAAAGAAAAACAATACGGTTCGGGTCTTTGACTTGGGTCATCACCGCGGATTTGAATCAGGTCCACTTCAATTATCGGGAAAAAAAAATGGTCCACTTAAATACTTTTGAAACAAATAAAAGAAAAACTTGGAGGCATGGGCGGAGTCATTCATTAGCATGGCCCCTCCCAAATTTTTTCGAAATTGTTTTAACCCCAAAAAATTTATATATTATAGATATGTATATAAAAATTGCATATGACTCCAATTTTCTTTTAAATTTTTAGATAACCTAGAAAAATAAAAATTTTAAAAAAATTGCATTGCCTTCCCCAAGATTTTTTAAAAAATCTTTTGGAAACCCAAAAAAATATAAAATTTACCAATAAAGTTATAAAAAATTGCATTGCCCCCCAGGTCAATTTCCTGGCTCCACCCCTGCTTGGAGGAAGATCAATATTATTACTATTAGTATTACCAATTATTATTATGTCCTAAACATTTATATTGTTCCTTTATTCATTTTCACACTTTTAAAAAGAAGACATTTCAACATCTCTAATCCACAATCATAGCAAATTAAATTGGTAATTGTTGTCAAAATAAGGATAAATAAAGTGGGTAATTTTTAATATTGATTTATGAATTATTGAGGTTTAGACATTTAACATGTCAATTAAGTGTCTCATACACTCAATATGCATAAATGGTATAAGCTCCCTCTAAAATAGAGGTCGAGTGCTTGAGGACAAAATACATATATGTAAAAATATTTATAGTATTATTTGTGTCTGGCATGTTCTACACAATAACCATGTTGAGTAAATTGTGGAGTCGAAAATGTTTAATTGACAAGTTTCGTCAAATTCAAATCAAGTCTAAATAAGTGAAGAGTACAAGAGAATTGAAGAGGAAGCATGTTTGAGTAAAAAGTGTCTCCAGAGGGTAGAAACGTCATTGTTGACGCAAGGATTTTTTCAAGAGTAATAATGCTTGTTTTGATGCTAACAACACATTTCGTGTGTTTTTTACTAATGACATTTTCAAGTGTTTGTGTCTCAGTTAAACAAGAATCGCACTCGGAATTGCAAAACTCACATAAAGCAAAGAAGGATAAAAGACTTGGAGATTGAAGAAACAAGACTCGGGGTAGATAGGACGACATGTGAATTGTACTAAAAGGTAAACTTATACTTGATCATAATGTCTAAAAGCTTAAGTGTCAAACCAAAATCAATTTTTACTTCAAACTATTAGGGTTTAGTCTTCAGCAACCGACTGATAAGTTTTAGGAAGCCGACTGAAATAATTCGAACCTATTAAGTTTGAGAAAGACACTTCAGCAGCCGACTGATGAGGATGATACAGTCGACTGATCAAGGTCGAAAGTTATTGCGCTTAAATGTTTCTATCATGCAACAGAATGATTACGTTCGAGCAGCCGATTGCTTCATCTTATGCAGTCTATTGATAAAAGTCAAAGGAGTTGGGTTTGAGAGTTTCCTTTAAGCAACCGACTGTTGATGTATATGTAGCCGAGTGATGGTGTATATGCAAACGGCTAGTTTAGATTCATTTTGTTTCAAAACAATACTTTTGCCTATCATTTTACCCATCACATGATGTTTTGATTCTTACCAATTCCGAAAAACACTCTCCTACTCATATAGAGTGAGATTCACTTTCCCAACCCTAAATGATAACTATATATATATATATTATGCTATGAGTGTTGGAAGATGTCAAAAAAATCTAAGTCTAAATCTCTCTACATCGAAAGCTTAGTTTATTCTTCATCTACTCTTTTGAGAAGCTTTCACTGCTTATTCAATAAATTGATTGAAAGCTTGACTTGATCTTTTTCTTTCTCTCAAGCCATAAATCCCATCTATTGTAGAGAATCTTGATCTAGAGTTTTCAATATTACCAATTAAACACTTGAGCTTTAAACATTGTGTTCATCTATAAAACCTTAAAGGTTTTGAGTGTTTATTGAGTGAATCCTTTCTTTATAAAAGGTTGCGATCTTTGAGTGAGTGAAGTTCTTTGATCTTCAAGAAGGGTTTGTCTTCTTGTTTGTGTGACATGCTCGTTAGCTCGTGTGTAAGGATTTGTCATTCCACCTATGAAGGAAGGGCCATAGTGAAAGGATCGGGAAAATTCTCAAGAAGGGGTTCTTGAGCCGAGGAGTAGGAGTTACCGAACCTCGAAAAAATTACAGTGTCAATCTCTCTATCTCTATCTTTTTATTTCAATATTTTGCATGCTATATTAATCTTGTGATAATTTGTTAGATCAATTAACCTTGAATTTGTCATTGAGATTGTTGGCCACGTATTGACACCTAGAGGGGGTGTGAATAGGGTCAATGACAAACTTTAATACTTTTTCGGTTTGACTTTATTTTATCAAATTACACTTCATTAAGCTATTGTCAAACACCTAGTGATTTAGATACTCTATTTGAGTGACATTCACATTTCATACTTGTAATCATTCAATAGTAATTTACACAATTAAATACATGTTCGATTCAAGTATGATGGGAAATAATTCGTGCACCCAAGTATGCAATTTAATTAAACATGTAATTGCACTTTTCTCATTTAGAGACATAATACAAAATACAATTTACCATGAAGAACGTTTTGTAGAGTTTATGAAAAATGATCAAACAATGAGTTGACACATAAACTCTCAAATATAAACTTATATTGAATAAACATATAGTGAAACACTTGGGGTGCATATAATCATTTTATTCTAAGGTGTGTTGAAGATAAATTCTAGCAAACACTTGGTATGCATTTAGATTATAGATAAATAAGGAAATGGATAATTTATAATCTACAACATATTTATCCAAAAACACAATTCAATTTCCTTCAACTATGCATTTTCCTAACCTCTTCACTAATACACAAACACAAGCAATTTCATAGCATGACATCAATATGAAGTTCAAGATTGTAAATGACAATTGCTTATAAGGTAGAGAGATTAAGGGATAGAGAAAATGCAAGTCAAGACACCAAGATTTTATATGGTTCAACCAAGCATTCTATGTTATGGTGTGATGAAGATAAGTTCTATCAATTCACTTAAACTTATTCATTTTCCTAACATCTTCATTTATACATAAACACAAGCAATTTCATAGCATTGATATATAAAGCTCAAGATTGAAAATGACAATTGCTTTTAAAGTAAAAAGATAAGGGTTAGAGAAAATGCACACCATAGACACCGAGATTTTTACATGGTTCAACCAAATCTTGGTCTACTCCATGCCTTGAGATAACCTCTCAAGGATTCCACTATCGTGCTTCTCTTTCCGGGGATAAGCAAACCCTTACATGCCTCATTCTTCCGGGTGAATAGCAAACCCTTACACGCTCCTTCTTTCGGGTAAAGAGCCAACCTTGCTCACTCTTGCGGGTGGAGAGCCAACCTTCGAACACTCTTGCTTCCGGGTGAAGAGCCGACCTTTGCTCACTCTTGCGGATAGAGAGCAAACCTAATCCTCTCTTTTCAAGGTAGAGAAAAACCTTTACATAGCTTCAACAAGCCCAACCCATGCCAAGACAACTTCTTGGTCTTTCACTCACAAAGAATATGAATTGAATTTGAGTGTATACAACATATCTCTCAATAGATGGATATAGAAATTCAAAGCTCACTTCCTCACATACTTAGAGTCATAAATGAAATACTCAATTGAAAAGCTCAACTCAAGTATGAAGAATGAATCACAAGAAGAAAATATGAATGATGCTCATGTGGTGATTCATGTAGGAATTTTCTACCCAAAAATAATTTCAATATTGAAGCACAAATGATAGATCTTTCATACTCCTATCTCTCTCTCTTATCACAACAATTTTTGGCTCATATAAGGCATATATATAGTGTAGGAACACAATATAGCCGTTTGGGGGTGTTTGGGGAAGTTTTGGAACACTTTGGATCCGAAACTAGCCGTTAGAATTCAAATTCCGGATGAGGCAGTCGACTGGGGGTTTTGGGGCAGTCGGCTAGGTCTTCAAAAATTCATCTCGAAATTTATTTGTAACTCTCTGGTTCAGCCAGTCGACTGGCCTTCTTGGCCCAGTCGACTGGGTCAACAGGCAGTCGACTGGGTGGTTACCCAGTCGACTCGGCTGTTCAGCCCAGTTTCGACACAGTTCACTCTTTTGGTCATAACTAGAGTTCCGTAACTCGGATAAAGGATTTATTTAGCGTTTTGGAAAGAAGACTTCAAGATATTGATTTTAGGATTTTGAATGACTCTATTTGACCCAGTTTTGAGTGCAATATGGTCGTTTGAATGTGACGCTTCATTTCGAACTTTTAACCCACTTGATGGTTTTTCGTGAAATCTTTTGGGATTTTTCCGAAATGACTTAGACACACTCCTAGGATGTCTTAGAAACTTATTAAGGTCCTTGACATGCCTAAAGTCAATATTGAGATCATAAAATGTTTTTCCAATTTAAACAAATTCTCAATATTAGACAAAAGATTTTCATGTTTTAATAATTTTATTCAAAGCTTTAACATGCATCTAGAATCCATTTCAAGTGATATGAGTTAAGTTAATGGTTCTAAGACGACATTTTTGTTGAGTTCTTCCATAGCTTATGAAAGCTTGAACTAACTCGACTTTAGCAAAGACTAAATGATGTTCATAGTCTAATGCTAATGATGAAATGACTTATGAATGATATACATGATCCTATATGCTATATGATCAAGAGTTGAGCTTACAAATAATTTATTTCAAAAATAACTTTACATTTAATCTAGCACTCACCCAAGACTATTTTACCCATTTCTTTGATCTTCAATTCCTTTAAGCTTTGGGTTGATGTCTCCATCCTTGTCTCCAATGTCTTTTGAGCTCTAAGCACCTTGCTTGATCTTCTCATGGATCCACTAGCTCTCTTGAGTTTATCTTGAATCAATAACCTATTAAGCATAACTCAAGTAGACATTAAATTCACCACATTCAATGGTTTGTTATCATCAAAATGTCATGTTTACCCATGGTGGAAAACCTTGGGTCAACAGAGATAATTGCTTGATTACTGAAGTAGTTGTTAATTTAATATAGCTCATTTGAATTTCCAAAGAGATTTAAAGAAGATTTTTGAACACCCTATTCACTCCCCCCCTCGAGGGTCAATTAATGACAAACAATTGGTATCAGAGCTTAATCTCTACTTGTTTTAGACTTAACCGTCTTTGAGAACTATCATGGCCTCAAATTTAGTCACTCACGTTGAAGGACAATCTAACAATAGTCCCCCATAGTTTGATGGTTCAAACTATAGCTATTGGAATACTAGAATAATAGATTTCCTTCAAGCTATTGATTACCAAATTTAGCAAGTAATTGTTGATGGACCTTTTACTATAACTAAAGTTGTTGATGGAAAAACAATCCCTAAATTGCTGAACAAATGGGATAATGATGAGCGTAGGCTTATGTCTTTTATTGCTAAGGCCAAGGTTAATCTAAATTGTGCCTTAAGCCCAAATGAATTTAATCGTGTCTCTACTTGTTCCACCACTAAAGAAATATGAGATAAGTTAGAAATTACCTATGAAGGTACCACTCAAGGGCTAGAATCTAAAATCGATATACTCATGCATGAATATGAATTATTTTCCATGAAGATGATGAAAATGTCAATTCTATGATGTCTCATTTTACTAACATCTTGAATGGATTACAACATCTTGGTAGAATTATTCCTAGATCCGATGCGTCACGTAAAGTTCTTACAAGCCTTCTGATCAAATGGGATACAAAAGTGACAGCAATTAGAGAAGCACATGATCTCAACACCACGAGCCTTGACAAAATTTTTGGGTCTCTTCTCACTTGGGAAATCACCTTAAAATCTCATGAATAAGACTCCAAGCCAAGAAAAAGTATTGCTTTGCAAGCCTCTATAAAAAATGAAGCCAATAAAGCGATTGAAGAAGAGGTAGATGAAGACATCGCCTTGATCACCCAAAAATTCAAGAGATTTCTTCAAAGAAAGAAATCCAACAATGGTAGATTTATAAGGAGGAATAAACCAAGAGGCGAGCTTAACAAGATAGAGCCTCCAACGTGCTTCAATTGTGGGAAGCCAAAACACTATAAATCTGATTGCTTCAAGTTCAAAAAGGAGAATGAGAAAAGGCCGAACAAGATGGCTATGAACACTATATTGGATGATTATGACTCATGTGATTCGGATGAGGAAGAAAATGGTGAGGATCGGAAATGGCAAACCTTTGTCTCATGGAAAAGGAAGATGAGGTATATCTAAACTCCCACACTTTAGATAAATCTAAATTGTCGTATGAAGAACTTCTTATCTCTTATAATGAATTACAAGTTGCATTCAAAGAGTTGTATGATGAGTTTGAAAAATTAGCTAGCAAACACATGACGCTTAAGAAAGCTAAATCCTCTTGTAGCTCAACATGTTTTTCCATAATTTCTTCAAGTATAAAGGATACTAAGAATATTGAACTAGAAAAAGAGAATGGAGTTTTAAAAAGGACTATAGATGATCAAATAAATATTTTGGCAAAATTTCCAAAAGGTAAAGAAAACCTAAGCATTATGTTAGGAAAACAAAGAAGAGCATTTGATAAAAGCGAGTTGGGATATGATGTTTTTGACAAAGACGCTATTCTTTTGAAAAAGAGAAAATCACTAAGGCACACGTTTACAAAACAATCATCTCACGCATCCTCAAATGATCATAAACATGTTACATGTTTTTATTGCAAGAAAAATGGTCATAAGGCAAATGTATTCTTTCAAAGAAAGATGAAAAAAGTAAGAAAAATGATTTGCATTCCAAAAGGAACCATTGCACACTTATGTAAAAAGGAGAATGTGATAACAAAAATGATTTGGGTTCCAAAATGAACTATTACATCTCTCTTTAAACTTAGTGGACCCAAAATATATTGGGTACCAATGAACGTTACTTGAATTTGTTTTGTAGGCATGCTTGAAATCTGCTTCAAAAGATAAATGGTTTCTTGATAGCGGATGCTCTAGGAAGATGAGAGGAGACAAATTAAAGTTCATCTCACTAAAATCATATGAAGGAAGAAACGTCACTTTTGGAGATAACTCTAAAGGAAAAATCATTGGAATTGGCTCCATCGGTCAAATGCATGCATTGTTGAGAAAGATGGAAAGTAATTGTTCAATGCTAAAATAAACGGAAATTTGTATACTATGTTGCTTTGTGAATTGCATGATCAAGATGTAAAATGTTTTGTCACATCTAGCGAAAATAGTTGGTTATGACATAGACGCTTAGGACATACTAGTATGGACCTCATTCATCGCTTATCTAAAACTGATTTAGTCAAAGGCCTCCCGAAGACTAAATTTTCAAAAGATAAAGTATGTAGTGCGTGTCAAGTAGGCAAGCAAGTAAATTCCTCTTTCAAGAGAAAGAAATACATTACCACTTCTAGACCATTAGAGCTACTTCACATGGACCTTTTTGGTCCGGACAAAACGACTAGCTTAGTCGGAAACCTCTATGTACTTGTTATAGTCGATGAATACTCTAGATTTACTTGGGTTCACTTTCTTACTCATAAAAATGAAACTCACTCCATTATTGATAAATTTTATAGTCATTCCAAGTAAAAAAGATTTAAAAATCAATAAAATTAGAAGTGATAGGGGTAGAGAATTTGAAAATCAAGATCTAGAGAAATTATGTGATAAACTTGGTGTATCTCATGATCTCTTGGCTCCAAGATCTCCTCAACAAAATAGTGTAGTTGAAAGAAAGAATAAATCATTGCAAGAAATGCCTAGAACCATGTTAAATGAACACAACCTTTCCCGAAGCCTTTGGGCGGAAACGGTAAACACCGCTTGTCATGTCATAAATAGAGTTATCATTCGAATGAAATTGGCAAAAACACCTTATGAATTATGGAACAGTCGAAAGCCCAATATTGGGTATTTCAAGGTGTTCGGTTATAAATGCTTTGTGTTAAATGATAAAGATAACTTGGGAAAATTCTACTCCAAATAGAATGAAGCAATTTTCTTAGGTTATTATTCAAGAAGTAGAGCTTTTAGAGTCTATAACAAGAGGATTTTAACCATGGTCGAGTCTGTAACGTCCCGTTATTTCCCAAAATCACAAGTAAATTTTTTGCAATTATTTTATTATTTTATTTAATTAATAAAATAGTATTAGACGTATTCATAGATGTCATATGTGCGAGATTTAAAGTTTGGAATTTTTCTGAATTCGGATTTTATTTTATTTTAGCGTTTTTGTTATCTAACAACCTAGGAACCTAAGAAAAGCGTATGGTGGAAGTAGGTCCTTGGAATGTCCGGTTTTGAATCCGAAAGTTGCGTTCATCTCCCTATAGTAAATAAGGAATTTAGAAATTAGTTTCGGGATTTTTTTTAGTGTACCGTTAATTTTGTGAATATTATTAAAGTATTGGTGTATGAGAAAAGACTTGCAAAATTTGCCTAAGTGTCCTATCCTACTAAAAGCATCTATAAGAGACTGGCATGGTTGTAAATCAATTTGAAGTTCCATGGGTATCTTAAGGAAGAAAGAAAGTGATTTGGCAATTCTACCCCTCTTTTTTATTCATTAACCAACTTAGACAAAGGGCAAGACTTGTAATTATGCATGATATTTTTGAGGAAACTGCTAGAAATTGTTGAGGTGTCAAAATCCTAGACCATCTCGTCTCTCATCATTTTCCAACCTCATTTCTAGCTATTGGATGAGGGAAATTGTGAGTGGAATGTTTCATATACATATACATGAGTTCTAGACAATCACTTCTCAACACAACACAAGACTTACCCATTTCCTCTATTCCTTTCCAGTTCGGCAGAATCGTCCCTCTCTCCAAACTAATTCGGCATCCCTTGCTCACTCTTCCCTCTATTTCACAATTTGATTTTTCATCTCTTTTCCTTGAGAAATTGGTAAAACCTACAACTAACAACTTGTTCCTGGTGATCTAATGACTCTATAGACACCATGGGTGGTAAGTGATCTCATCTCTTGTGAGCTTTTCTTCTCAAGTTCCTCTTTGTTTTATTTTTGGTAAATCTTGTGATAAATCTTAAAATCTTGTTTTCTTTCCTTAAAGATCTTGGCAAATGAGCTTAGTTGGACTCCTTTTGCACCATTTCATTCTTGGAAAGTTTATTTGGTAAGTTGGTTTCATTTTGAGCTTTCTCCCTTTATAAACCTTAAATTATGAATTCTTGGAGTTCTCCTCTAAACTCTGAAAGCTTGCTTATTTATGATAATTCTATGTTATTAAAGCATACTTGAAACCTATTCTCCAACTTTGAGCTATTTTAGTCTTAAATTCACTTTGGGGCTTTAACTTGTTGATTTATGAAAATCTCTACACCCTTTTTAAAACTTGATTCTAATCTTGTGAATTCTTGCTAAAGAGATTAATTTTGACTCCCTTGTTATTTAGTGTGATTGATGATAAATCATTGAAAACCTTTTGCCATTTTGAGTTGAATTCATTTCAAACCCCAATCTTGAGCTTATAAATCCTTATGAATGATTTTGGATTCTTACTTTGATAATTCTTGACAAAATTCGATTTCTCGAGCTTATTTATTCTCTTTGTTGATACTTCTTGTTAAAGAAGTTGAATTGGACTCTATTCTCCACCATTGTGTTATTTTAAGTTTTAGCTCCCTTTGAAACCTTAACTTGGTTTTTTCTTAAATAATTCCTTCTAAATCTTTGAAAATAGCTTTGGTTCTTTTTATTGGTGAATTCTTGGTGAATTCATGTTATTAAACTCATTTAGTTTCCATTTATTGGTGATTGATATCTTTGTACAAATCGTTGTAACTTGGTACGTTTTTGAAGACTTTCTTAGAAATATTTGGAGAAACTTTGGAGTCATTGCTTGGCACTCTCTTGTTCCTTCTTGGAATCCTTGGCTTGGACTTGTGGTAGGGGATTAGCGATCCACTCTTTTTTTCGGTTGTTTGGGTGCGTGCGTCTTTATAAGTGTAATCTTACGTGCTAGTTGATTTTCGAATGTAGGAACATGATTTTAGGCTCCCCTTATAATTGTTTGTTGATGATTTAAATGCTTGAATTGATATATATATATTATGGTTTATGTCGTATGAAATGATGGAATCATGTTTTACATGGATTACTATTAGAATGTGATCATTTTGTTAGTTATGGTTATTTGAGGCATGTTGATGTTATTGAGCACCTTTGAGCATATTTCATTTATTTTGGTGTCTAAAACTTGTCTTATGGTACCTTGTTCGTAACCTCGGGGTGTCTCAACAACTGGCCAGGCGGTGTCTCTCGCTACTGGCGAACTAATATTCCGGAAATCAGGGAGGCGTGGGAGGACGTGATCCAATCACGGTGTAAATCACGAATCAATAAATTCCTCGTGATACTATGGCGACAACATACCCGGTCATCCTTAGAGTATAGGGTTGCATTAGCACTTAACTGCATATTTTATTTTTATTTATATATTATGATTCTCATGGTTATCTATGTTTACCAAATATATATTATTGTTGTGTACCATGTTTGGGGGTTGTTTGTGGGTACGATTGGGGTCCCGAATTGGCACACGTGCCATCTGGGGACAATTGGACTGACCTAGGATAGTAGGATGCACACAGGGTTGGGTGTGTGCCACTCGGACGACAGAGATTGATGTGGGAAAACATCTCCTACTGAGCAATTTGAAGCTCACCCCTTATTTAATAATTTTCAGGTCATGACGTTGCAAAGGATGGACTTTGGGAGATCCGGATTGGCGATTGAAGCATTAAGTTATATTTTATGTATTTTGAGCGCTTAATGCATTTTCTACCCTAAAGTATGGTATATTTTGTATATTTTTGTACTTAAAAGTGAATAAGGGCATGTATCTATTCTTTTGGCAGGCCAGGGTGTTAGCATTAATTATGAAAATATGTGTATTTTGAGACTTTGAAACACTTTACGTTTATTTTGGTAAAGAATGTATATTTTGGAAATATTTATGTTTCATGAGTTTTCGATCTTACGTTTGGGGCTTTTCAAGTGAAAGATGATATTGAGATATGAATATATGTATTATGTGAGTTTTGACTCAAAAACTTGGTTTTTGTACATTTTCCAAACTCATCTTTGCAAAAAATTTAGAGAAAATCTCGTTTTCCGCGCCTCACCAAGCCCCGACAGCTATTTTCGGTTTTTGAAAACTAAAAACTCACTTTTACATAATTTGTGAAATTTTGGGACCGGTAGCATTGAAAACGGAAGCCGTATACGAAAAATCACATTTTGGCTTCAAAATCTTGTTTTTCTTTTCTGCACACCAGTAGCTTACGGCTACTGTTCACCCTCCAACATGTTTTTGCAGATTTTCTCCCCTACTTTGAAAATTCATATCCCTCGCCTCGTTGACTCAAATTGAGTTCTGTTTGTTCATATGATTTCTCTTATGTCGGGTTTAGACATTTGAAGTTTGAAATTTTGATTTTGCCCCTAAAATGACTGTTTTACCCCTATGCGAACATAAGGCGTTGGAATGGTCCATTTGAAGTGTCATTTCATTCTTTTCACTTCTTGTCGACTTTTATGATTTTTCCAAATCTGAAATGACTATTTTACCCCTAATATGAGTTTAGAAATGTATTTGTTTTCTAAAAAGTGGTCTAAGAAATTATTTATTTTGAACTTTATTTATTTTTGGCATCGTGTGTCGCTATTTGTGGACTTTATTCAGGTTTACGAATGGCGGGGCGTGACATAGTCTATTCATGTTGTCTTTGATGAATATCAACCACTTTCATCATCTAGAGTTGACCTTAATGATGATGAAGTTGAAGGGATTGAGGAAAGTTTAAATAACCTCAAGATCTCCAACTCATCAAGTAGCCAAATGAAAAAGAGTGAAGTTGGGATTCAATCTAATGATGACTTGACAAGCTTAATTCCTAAATCTTGGAAGAATGTACACAACCATCCTATTGACCAAGTCATAGGTAATCCTTCACAAGGCGTTAACATAATATCTCAATTTAGAAACTTATGCAATCACATGGCCTTTGTGTCCCAAATTGAGCCCAAGAACTTCCACGAAGCTCAATGTGATAATTCTTGGATCGTGGCCTTGTAAGAGGAGCTAAATCAATTTGATTGCAATCAAGTTTGGAATTTAGTTCCTCAACTCATGAATCAAATTATAATAGGCACAAAATGGGTCTTTCGAAATAAAAAGGATGAGAATGGAGTGATTATTCGAAATAAAGCAAGATTGATAGCTCAAGGATATAATCAAGAGGAAGACACTGATTACGATGAAACCTTTGCACCCGTAGCTAGATTAGAAGCAATTAGAATTCTTCTTACATTGCATCATCTAGAAATTTTATTATTTATCAAATGGATGTCAAAAGTGTTTTTGTAAATGGTATTATAGATGAAGAAGTTTTTGTAAAGCCACCACCCGATTTTGAAAATGAACTCTTTCCAAACCACGTTTACAAATTATCTAAAGCCTTGTATGGCTTGAAACAAGCCCCTAGAGCTTGGTATGAAAGGCTTAGTGATTTTTTTTATTCAAAATGGTTTTACAAAAGGTAAAGTTGATAATACTCTTTTTACAAAAACCGTTAGGAAAAATTTATTGCTTGTCCAAATATATGTTGATGACATTATATTTGGATCAACAAATGTCTCTCTTTGCAAAGAATATGATGGGTGAGTTGAACTTCTTCTTAGGATTCCAAATCAAGCAAAACTCGGATGACTTATTTGTTTGCCAATCCAAGTACACTAAAGATTTTCTAAAGCGATTTGGTATGGAGGAAGCCAAGCATGCCATTACTCCTATGAGTACCTCTATTAAGCTAGACAAAGATGAACATGGTAAATGTGTAGACATCACTAATTATAGAGGCATGATTGGAAGTTTGTTTTACTTAACCGCTAGTAGATCGGATATAATGTTTAGTGTATATTTATGTGCTCGATTTCAATCTTGTCCTAAATAGTCTCATTTGTTAGCCGTGAAACGTATTTTTTGTTATCTTAGTGGTACGATTAACTTAGGACTTTGGTATCCACGTGGCACTTCACTCAATCTTATTATCTATTTAAACGCCGATTTTGCGGGATGTAAAGTGGATAGAAAAAGCACAAGCGACACATGTCACTTTCTAAGACATTCCTTAGTTTCCTGGTCAAGTAAAAAGCAAAATTCCGTTACCTTATCCACGGCCATAGCCAAATACGTTGCGGTCGGGAAATTAGTATAGCTTTGGATTCTGTAGTGCTCGAATGATATATTACTTTTTTCTTCCTGTTTTATGGTAGTTTTTAATGTCTTTCGAACCTCATCAGTCTACTTTCATTAGCTTATAAGTCGACTGATGAAGAACGACACATTTCTATTTGCTTCGAATTCTTTCAGTCGATTGATAGTTTTGCATCAGTCGACTGATGCTTTGTCTTGCAGCCGACTGCCCAAATCTTGCAATCGGTTGCTTAACTGGTTTTTAGTGTCAATATTCTTCGTCTTACCCATTCATTCCCTCTATTCTACACACGTTCATTCCCTAGTATTTTAACTTCTCATCCCACATTCATCCTATCTCTAATCCATCTTAAACTCATGTTCATCCCCTATTTCTATCATCGCCCTTTCTACATCACCCATATATACACTGAGCTTTATATATTCAGATCCATATATTCACTTATATCAATCACCATGTTGCTTTTGCTCATTTCTCTCGCCTCTCTCATGGCTCCTCTTCGCTCATCCGGGTCTAGTTCTCAATGCAATCGACCTCGCATTCCCGCACCTCCTCCTCTTCCACCTGAGGTTGAATACACCACTGAGGAAGAAACTCCTGTTCTGAAGGATCTATCTTAAATCCTTCCTAATGAGGGTAATCATGCTTTCTATGAAGCTTTGGGAATTGCACTGTGGCATCAACGGGCAATGTAAGATGAGCCACTTACGAGTTACTTTGTCTTCATGTTTTTCATCTCTTTGAGCAGATGGGGTGGGGTTTCTTTGTTTCTCTCGGCATTCTCTACTACCCTCAGCTTGTGAAGGTTTTCTATGCTACTCTATGTCAACGCGTTACCTCCGATGCTTATGAAGTCAATATTGCCGATCAGCGTATTTGTTTTCATGAAGGTAATATAAAGGAATGGTTTCATCTCCCTTCTGATGGTCTTAGTTATTATGGGAGCAATCTTTGGTATAATGGTCCTGGTTTCCAACCAAAATATGTCATTTACCCCGATTCGGTTCACCCCACCTCATGTCTTTATACCAACATGCTTACACCTAAGGCTAGGATCATCCACAACGTTGTCATGCACACCATATTGCCCAAATCTGGAGGGCGCTTGTTTGTTTCCTTCATGGAAGCCTTCATTGTTTTTTGCGTGCTCACTAGGCGTCGCTTAAATCTCGCCTACATTTTTCGCTACCACTTAATGAATTGTAAAGCGAATGGGATTGCTCACCTATATTATCCCATTCCGATTTCTGCCATTCTTCTCCACTTTGGTATTCCTTGTCCCGGTGAGGAAGCCCTACGTGAAGAAATGGAACTTGGCTTTGCCATGCTAAATCGGATGAAGCTTGATGTCGCCCAAGATGGAACTATCACTCCTCGTGTTCCACCCCTCTCTGCCGCCACCATTTGATGCAGCTGGTCCATCCAGTTCTATCCCATAGGGTCTCGGATCTCAAGTCGATTCACTCGACTTAGCCTTTGACCTTCCCGACTTTAGCGATAGCGATCAAACTGACCTTCTTAAGGAGATTTTTGCCAAAGGAACACGTATCGAGAAATTAGTCGATCGCCTTGTTGCCGACATCACTGATCTTCGAATCAAATCTGGCCTCCCTCATTTTAATGATGACAAAGGGGGAGTGATGCAGGGGGATCCGAGTCAGACAATACCGAGCTTTCAGATTGCTCATTAATGGCGATGGATTACCTAGAGCGGGAGGATCAGTGCAAGGATGGCAAGAAATCGTGATCTAGCCTAATTGGGGCAGTTTCCGTGCACGTGTCGGTTTTTTTGCCATAACTGGAGCTACAATTGTCCGATTCGCGCACGTGACCCCAATTCGGAAAGCTAATTTCAGCGCGCACGTCGTGGTCACCCAGCTACGCTCGGTGCACGTCGTTTTGAGCCCTAAATCCGCTGTTTTCCTTTTCAAATCTTTATTTTTAGTTAATTTTTGCTATTTATGGTAATATTTTATTTGTCAATTAAGAATTGATTCTGAACCCGATTTGGGCCAGATTTTTGGTAATGTTTTGATTTCTTTCCGTATTTCATTTTGGTAAGACTTTTAGGGTTTTGCTATTTTTTGCAAAAATCCCATTAGGGGTCGATTTTCAGCTATTTTAACCCTGCTTGTGGGTTGTTTTTTGTTATTCTTGATTATAAACAATTTTATTAAATTCCAGAGTGTTCTCTGAATTTTGGGTCAAAATTCTCCTATTTTTCCTTGCAAAGTACCTATTGCACTAGCCTGCAGAATAATCTCTATTCCGTTCGGCGTCAATTGGTATCAGAGCCCAGCATCTTCCTGAGGCGGTATTTCCATCAGTTTTTTGATGGCTAATTATCGTGGTCGTGGTCGTGGTGGTCGTCAGTGCAGGTTCCAATTGAGAAAGTCCCGCACCGTGATCGTAACGTTCAGGATGTTATGATTGAGGATTTGTAGAGGCAAGTGGCAGACTTAACCCAGCGTCTGGCGGTGCAGGAAATTGGTAATCATGATGTGGAAGATTCTGATACCAACAATTCCACCTTCAAAAATCCGTATCACAATAAGTACCGTCATAGAGATCTCGGCTTCAAAGTAGACCTGCCCGAGTTTTCTAGTACGTTACAAGACGATTGCTTTATTGATTGGTTGAATGAAGTAGAACGAATTTTTGATTATAAAGAGGTCCCGGATCTTGTCAAAGTGAAATTGGTGGCCATCAAACTCAAGGGTAGAGCATTTGCGTGGTGAGAGCAGTTAAAACGTTCAAGAAACAGGTAGGGCAAGGTCAAGATCACTGATTGGGAGAAGATGAGGAAGAAGATAAAGAGCCACTTCCTTCCTTTTGGCTATACTCAAACCCTGTTTCAACGACTTCATTCGTTGAGGCAAGGGATGAGATCGGTGGAAGATTATACGGAGGAGTTCTATTAGTTGATCGCTCAGAATGATCTGACTGAGACAGAAGAACAGATGGTGGTGCGATATTTGGGGGGTTTAAGACAACCTCTGCAGGATGCCCTCAGCCTTCACTCGCTGTGGATAGTTTCTGAAGCCTACCAGCGTGCCCTTGTTGTAGAGAAATAAAAGAATAGAAGACCCGTCATCAGAAACGACCAAAATAGTAGGCCATCTCACCCTCAAGAATCCCGTCCTCCCCAATAGCCACCAAAAGGTAATCCTAACCCTACTATTAAGTGTTTTCAATGTGGTGAACAGGGGCATATAGCAACCCATTGTAGGAAGCCTGTTAGTCAGACGGGCAAAAATCTATTGCTTGAAGAAGACGTGGAAGACGAGACTGATGAGGTTGGAGAGCCAGTGTATGACACTGAAGGAGATGAGGATGTGTTGTATGGAGACGGCCATGAAACTCTAGTCATTCGTAAGAGTCTCTTCACTCCTAGAGGCGATTCCGAAGATGATTGGTTGAGAACCAATATTTTGCACACAACCTGCACCGTGGCTGACAAAGTCTGCAAGATGATTATTGATAGTGGTAGTTGTGAGAACGTAGTCTCTGAAGATGCTGTCCAGAAATTACAGTTGAAGACAGATCGTCACCCCAAGCCATACAAACTGTCATGGCTGAATAAAGGCAGTGAGGTAACAGTAGATAGACGATGCTTAGTGTCTTTTTCTGTTGGTAAGAAATATTTCGATAATGCTTGGTGTGATGTAGTGTCCATGGATGCATGTCATATACTGTTAGGCAGACCTTGGCAATATGATCGAAGTGTGGTACATGACGGATGGAAGAATACATATTCCCTTAGCATCAAAGGGAAAAAGATTGTGTTGGCACCTCGTCGGGAAGGACCCAATCCCACCCCGGTTGTCAATAGTAACAATCTGTTTTCCATGTCCAGGTTTTTGGTTGAAGTTGAGCGTGAATATGTAGTTTATGATTTACTGCCTTGTGGAAATAGTGTAATAGGTGAGGTTCTAGAATTACCCACGGAGGTCCAACAGCTGCTTTCGGAATTCTCTGATTTGATGACAGAAGACCTTCCTCCTGGACTGCCGCCTATGAGATATATTCAGCATCAGATCGACCTGATCCCGGGCTCGAGTTTGCCCAATAGACCAGCATACCACCTCAGCCCAAAGGAAGCTGAAGAGTTGCAGTGACAGGTAGTAGAGTTACTGGAGATGGGCTACATCCGTGAGAGTATGAGCCCATGTGCCGTTCCTGTTTTGCTGGTGCCAAAGAAAGATGGTTCCTAGCGTATATGTGTAGACAACAGAGCCATCAACAAAATTACGGTGAAGTACAAATTTCCCATTCCCCGCCTGGATGACATGCTAGATCAACAGTCCGGTTCTAAGGTCTTCTCCAAAATTAACCTTAAGAGCGGATACCACCAAATCCGAATAAGGCCTGGAGATGAGTGGAAGACGGCGTTTAAGACGCATCATGGGTTGTATGAGTGGATGGTCATGCCATTTGGACTGTCCAATGCGCCCAGCACGTTCATGAGATTTATGCATCAGGTTTTACGGCCTTTCATAGGGAAATTCGTGGTAGTCTACTTCGACGATATCCTTATTTATAGCCCTACATGGGCCTCACACTTTGATCACCTCCGTGCAGTTTTTGATATGCTCAGGAAGGAACGCATGTTTGATAATCAGAAGAAGTGTTATTTCTTCACTACTTCTGTAACTTTTCTGGGTTTTGTTGTGTCTACTGATGGTGTTCATGCAGATCAGTCGAAGATAGATACAGTCTTGGAGTGGCCCCAGCCAAAAACCTTGCATGATGTCAGGAGTTTCCATGGGTTGGCATCTTTCTACCGCCGCTTCATCAGGAATTTCAGCACCCTGATTGCTCCTATCACAGAGTGCCTCAAGGGACGTGATTTCCACTGATCTAAGGAGGCAGAAGCCAGCTTTCAACTGGTCAAGTAGAAGATGACAGAGGCACCGATGTTGGCACTCCCTAATTTTGATAAAGTGTTTGAGCTGAATTATGATGCATCTGGAGTTGGCATTGGTGGTGTTCTAAATCAGGAAAGGCGACCCATAGCTTTTTTCAGTGAGAAACTGTCGGGATCCAAGAAGAATTACTCCACCTACGACCTGGAGTTCTACGCCATCGTTCAGTCCTTGAATCATTGGCATCACTACCTTGTGCATAAGGAATTCATCCTTCTTACTGATCATGAGGCCCTGAAGTACATCAATGGTCAACACAAGCTGAGCAGACGACATGCCAAATGGGTGGCGTATTTACAAGAGTTCACTTTTTCCCTGAGGCACCTATCAGGGAACCTGAACCGTGTTGCAGATGCCCTTAGTCGTCGCACTTTACTCCTCACCACTATGAGTACCCGAGTCACAGGATTTAAAACTTTCACTGATTTGTATGCCACAGATCCTTCCTTTGGAAAGATCATTCAGGAGGTAACATCTGGTCATCGTCATGATTTCCTTTTGCATAATGGTTATTTGTTTCGTGGGCTACAATTGTGCATTCCAGATTGTTCGCTAAGGCAACAAATTATTAGTGAACTTCATAATGAGGGTCACTTCGGGCGAGACAAGACATTGGCCCTTATTGCTTCTGATTATTATTGGCCCAAATTGACTAGTGACGTGGCTCACTTTGTGGAGCATTGTTATGTATGCCAAAGGTCCAAAGGTGTCCTCACCAATGCAGGCCTTTACACCCCCTTACCGGTTCCCGAAGCTCCTTGGATCGATGTCAGTATGGACTTCGTGTTGGGCTTACCCCGAACCCAACGGGCCTGTGATTCTATTTTAGTTGTGGTTGACAGGTTTTCCAAGATGGCCCACTTTGTAGCTTGCAGGAAAACCATGGATGCTGCCCGGATAGCCCATCTTTACTTCAGGGAGATTGTGCGTCTCCATGGTGTTCCTCGATCCATCACTTCAGATCGAGACACCAAGTTCATCAGTAATTTCTGGAGGAGCTTATGGGGAAAGTTGGGCACGAATCTGAATTTCAGCAACGCTTATCACCCCCAGACGGATGGTCAGACCGAAGTGGTGAATCGGAGTCAAGGAAATCTGTTAAGGTGTTTAGCAGGCACTAAACCCAAGTAGTGGGATCTGGCATTACCTCAAGCAGAATTTGCCTACAACAGGTCAACGAGCAGGACCACATGAATGAGCCCTTTTGAGATCGTCTATGGTCAGAATCCATCTGGAGTACTGGACTTAGCGCCGATTCCACGTGTGGGTCGTGTGCATCCTAGGGCAGATGAGTTAGCCCAACATCTTCGAGGAATCCATGAGCAGGTGAAACGGGCCATTCACGAGAGCAATGCCAAGTACAAAGCTCGAGTGGACAGTCATCGTCGTCAGGTACTTTTTGATGTTGGTGATTTTGTTTGGGTTGTATTAACTCGTGATCGTTTCCCTGTTGGCGAGTATAATAAGCTTAAGGAGCGGAAGATTGGACCCTGTGAGATATTGCAGAAGATTAATGACAACGCATACAGGTTGCGTCTCCCTAGTCACTTGAATACTTCTGATGTCTTTAATGTGAAACACTTGACTCCTTGTTTTGCGGATTCTGTTGATGCTGCCATGAACTCGAGGACGAGTTCTTTCCAACCCGGGGTGACTGATGCAGGGGGATCCGAGTCAGACGATGCCGAGCTGTCGGATTGCTCATTAATGGCACTGGATTACCTGGAGCGGGAGAATCAGCGCAAGGATGGCAAGAAATCATGATCTAGCCTAATTGGGGCAGTTTCCGTGCACGTGTCGGTTTTTTGGCCATAACTGGAGCTACAATTGTCCGATTCAAGCCCGTGACCCTAATTCAGAAAGCTAATTTCAGCGCGCACGTCGTGGCCACAAAGCCACGCTCGGTGCACCAAGTTTCGAGCCCTAAATCCGCGATTTTCTTTTTCAAATCTTTATTTTTAGTTAATTTTTGCTATTTATGGTAATGTTTTATTTTTCAATTAGGAATTGATTTTGAACCCGATTTGGGCTAGATTTTTGGTAATCTTTTGATTTCTTTCCGTATTTCGTTTTGGTAAGACTTTTAGGGTTTTGCTATTTTTGGTAAAAATCCCATTAGGGGTCGATTTTCAGCTATTTTAACCCTGCTTGTGGGTTTTTTTTTTTTTATCATTCTTGATTATAAACAATTTTATTAAATTTCAGAGTGTTATCTGAATTTTGGGTCGAAATTCTCCTATTTTTCCTTGCAAAGTACCTATTGCACTAGCCTGCAGAATAATCTCTATTTTGTTCGGCGTCAGGGAAAAAATGATGATGGAGATGGTGTCTGAAGCAAGTGTCTGAAGGATGTCTTATTTTATGATCTATTATCGTAGCAACAACATTGTACGTCAGTAAAAATTAATCTTTAAAAATGATGATATTATGCAGTTTAGCTTATGTTGATATGCTTTATCAGTCACTAGATATTTCTCTCTAAAGATACAAAACTTTTATTATATGCACATGTTGAGGGGGAGCATCACGTTATGCTACGCCATCTTCATAAAACACCGAATGTATTGTCACCATAAAAAAGGGGGAGATTGTTGACTCAAGGATTTTTCCAAGAGTAATAATGCTCATTTTGGTGCTAACAACACATTTCGTGTGTTTTGAACTAATAACATTTTCAAGTGTTTGTATCTCAGTTAAGCAAGAATCACACTCGGAATTACAAAACTCACATAAAGCAATGAAAGATAAAAGACTTGTAGATTGAAGAAACAAGACTCGGGGTAGATAGGACGACGTGTGAATTTTACTAAAAGGTAAACTTATATTTGATCATAATGTCTAAAAGCTTAAGTGTCAAACCAAAATCAATTTTTACTTCAAACTATTAGGGTTTAGTCTTCAGTAGCCGACTGAAATAATTCGAACCTACTAAGTTTGAGAAAGACAGTTCAACAACCGACTTATGAGGATGATACAGTCGACTGATCAAGGTTGAAAGTTGTTGCGCTTAAATATTTCTATCGTGCAGCCGACTACTGTGTTTGAGCAGCCGACTGATAAAAGTGGAAGGAGTTGGGTTTGAGAGTTTCCTTTGAGCAGCCAACTATTAATGTATATGCATCTGATTGATGGTGTATATGCAAACGACTAGTTCAGATTCCTTTTGTTTCAAAACAATACTTTTGCCCATCATTTTACCCATCACTTGATGTTTTGATTCTTACTAATTTTGAAAAACACTGTCCTACTCATATAGAGTGAGATTCACTCTCCCAAACCTAAATGCTAACTATATATACAATTCTATGAGTGTTGGAAAATGTCAAGAAAATCTAAGTCTAAATCTCTCTTCATCAAAAGCTTAGTTTATTCTTCATCTACTCTTCTAAGAAGCTTTCACTGTTTATTCAATAAATTGATTGAAAGCTTGACTTGATCTTTTTGTTTCTCTCAAGCCATAAATCCCATCTGTTGTAGAGAATCTTGATCTAATGTTGTCAATATTACCAATTAAACACTTGAGCTTTAAATATTGTGTTCATCTATAAGACCTTAAGGGTTTTGAGTGTTTATTGAGTGAATCCTTTCTTTATAAAAGGATTGCGATCTTTGAGTGAGTGAAGCTCTTTGATCTTCAAGAAAGGTTTGTATTCTTGTTTGTGTGGCGTGCTCGTTAGCTAATGTGTAAAGGTTTTCCATTCCACCTGTGAAGGAAGGACCATAGTGAAAGGATCGGGAAAAGTCTCAAGAAGGGGTTCTTGAGCCGAGGAGTAGGAGTTTCCGAACCTCGAAAAAATTGCGGTGTCAATCTCTCTATCTCTTTATTTCAATATTTTGCATGCTATATTAATCTTGTGATAATTTGCTAGATCAATTAAACTTGAATTTGTTATTGAGATAATTGATTGATTATTTAAGTATTTGTTAATTTGAACACCCTATTCACCCCCCTCTAAGGTTAATTAGTGACTAACAGTCATTTTTTCAAGCCGCAAATTCAAGAATCATTATAAGGGAGTCGAGGAGGTTGTATGGCACTTATCCCGAGAAAAGTTGGTTCAAAGTATTTTGCTAAACTTGACATACCCCCACATCAACAAAAAATGGTTAGAAAGTGTCGTTTCTATGCCCGAAGCACACGCAGCCTAAACAGGCCTACGCCCCATGCGTAGTGGTCTGGCGAGTTTAATGATGGAAAATTACCGTTTTGCCCCCAACTTGTTTTCTTTTATGGTGGCTGCGATTTTATACCTCGATATACGTGCAATACACATAATATACATCAAGGTATAGGGTTTTTCTTAGTTTGATGTTAAATGACGATAAATGGTAAAATTAGGATTTTTCTTAGTTTTCTCTATAAATAAGAGGAGTCTCTAAACAGATTTGAGGAGAGCTTTTGGTGAGAGAATTCTGCAGTTGTTCTACAGATTCATATTCTTCTACAGAGATAGATAGAGATAAAAAATCATTGAGTGCTTCTATATCTTCTAGTTCTCTCTTGTTTAGGGTTTGTTCAATTGGTCTTCTATATCGATGATCTTATGCACAATTGAATGACCTAGATTCTGAAAAATCTACACACCACCTTGTGCAACGTGGTTGCTTAGATCCGATTGAGAAACGGAGCCGTATGAGTGCGGAGATCGGAACAAGAGGCTTCGTGGTTCATTGATCCGTTGAGAAGCGGAGTAATTAGAGTATGAAGAAAAGCGAGAGCTTCGTAGAGCACGAGTGATTCAAGGTTGTCAGACATCGAGTGGAGAAAGGCAGATCTTGAGGGATTTGTAAGTCTAAAAGTTCATAGAGTCGGTATATCTCTTGATTCATAGTGCATCGATACCTGAGTGTATCCGTGGTTTTTTACTTGGAGTTTTTCCAAGGTTTTTTACGTAAAAATATCGTGTGTCTTTATTGCTTTATTTTCTGCACTTAGATTAATCTTTACATGATTTATCTTGTTAGAGAATTGGATTAAAATTGAATTTTCAGCAATTATTTTTAATTTGTCAATAAATCCACAAAAAACCTATTCATCCCCATCTAAGCTATTTTCTTGATCATCTAGGTAATTTCAATATATGTGCATGCTTTACCAGTCAAAAGTAGATTAGATTATGTACGTCATATATATATATATACATATATATTTGTGCAAATAAGGCAGTTGATACGGAGAGTAGAGTAAGGCGACCGATTTGATTCAACTAATTTTCAAGTTCTCCTTTGAAAGAATAATTACCTAGCAAGAAGAAGAAAAAAAATTGAGCAAGGGTTTGACAATCGTTGATCAATTCTAATAAATGTGTTTTTTTTAAAAAAAAACAAAGATAATTATTATATGATGCTTATTTTCATGCATTCAAAATTACTATATGCAAGCGTAAGTTCAAGGAATTACTTATTGGAATAGTAAACAGCATGTCAGCAACCAATTTACGCTCCCGTTTCAAATTCAAACATAGTTTTTTTCCCCACCATGACCTATTCGATTTCAAGCTAAACAATTAGTTTACCCTATTAGTCAACAGTCAAAACTAAAAATATGAAAAGTTCAAGTCGTACAAATTGATTGGCTGATGCATATAAATACACCCCATATCATACATTTATATATATCATCACATATAGTTTCATCAAAGCACACATTTACTTGCTCTTCATCAAAGAACACATTACTTGCTCTTCATCAAAGAACACATTCCTTGCTCAACATGATGAGGTCTCTAAAGATTGTTTCAGCCATTATAGCAGTAGTTTTACTTTTAAACATTAAACCATATGAAGCTAGTAGAGTCCTAAATGAAGAAAAAGAAGAAGGGTGGATGCAAAAAGATAACCTATTGCTGCAATCTCTGCAGAGAGGTCCGGTACGCAATCCGACACCGAATCCAGGCACCTACATCCCCAAAACTAGCACAGTCAGCCAGAAGGGTTTTGCAGGTCATGCTATGCCTCCTCCTACTCCTGCTTACCCGCAGCTCATGGCGGTTCGGTTTGGTGTGGCTATATAGTACTAAAATATAAAGCATGCCAAGCTGTAGCACTAATAATGTAGCAATTGATAACTCAGAAACCGAAAGTGTATAGATATATAGCTAGAGATAGGAACACAATTGAATAAAAATAAAATTTCTTCATTCTTTATTGATGTATTTATTGATATGGAGTTAAATGTTTCTTTAGATTGCATTATTGCCCCAACGAGTTCACATTTCTACCATGCTTGCTCATCCTTCGTCTTTGAGCTGAATTAATGGATTGATCTAGAGCTCTCTCATTTTCCTATATATATATATATATATATATATATATCACGTGGGACCCACGTTAACCTTTAAATTGATAGATATAAGAAAAAAATATTTTAAAAGAAATGAATAAATATAGATTATACTAACATATTACACTAATTTTTATCATATTTATTTTTTAAAACTATTATGCTTTAATTTAAACATCAATGTATTTCATATAAAATTTCGTCCGACCATGAAAAAAATAGAACTCTAGAAGTAAGAATTTTGCTTGATATTACCTTTCATAAAAAATAAAATTATTGACAGGGGATTTGATAAATGGTGATGACACCTCAGCAAATATAATTTATTTTTTTAATAGCTAGTAGATACAAAATTCAACGATCACTTTTTCATATAAAAATAAAATATAAATAATTGATAAAATTATAAAAAAAAAAATTACTATTACATATTATGATTAGCAACAAATTTTTTTACAAAATATGTAGATCTATCCTATATCAAAATCCATATACATCGTATTTCAGGAATTTCAACGGGTACATACATTAAAATTCAAGCATGAAAAAAGAAATGAACAAATAAATAAAAAGGTATATGCTTTTAACTAATGACATATATTATCAGGGATTAAAGATTAAAAGAGAGAGGATGGATCAATGATTTGAAATTGTATTTAGCGGGATGTATACATGAATATAATATATAGACGAAAGAAATGTTTGTATTTATTTAAATTAAAGAAATAATAGTTTAGTCATCAATATGGATCAAAGTTTTACTATATGTACTTTAAAACATTATTGTTATATAATGTCGATTTATGAAACAATCAGATGAATTATCAATCAATATAAATTCTTGTGATATAAAGAGAAATTGAGGATAATAAAGGAAGGCTAAAACTGAAAATATATTGAATCAATCTGGGAAAAAGTGTATGTATACCTTCAAATAAACAACATAATTGGAACAATGAAATCAAACCTTCAAAAGAAAAAAAAATAAAAAAATAATAATTAGTTAGAGAGCAAATTACACTGAATGATTAGTGTAGAGAAGAAAATATATGTATATAGAATGTTTAATGTAGAGATAAAAAGTATATATATAAATGTATATGTATGTATTTATAATTATAGAGAAAGTTAACTCTAGCTAGAGAATTTTAAGAGCCCTATAAAAGTAAACGTTTGAAAATTTAAAGAGTCAAAAATGCTATAACTCTAGAGACTTCAAGAGCCCTAACATTACCAATTGAATAAATTTAATTTACTTTTATTGGATTTTAAATATATTTTGGTAATTCTGATTACATTTAATACACTCTTCAAATTGCTTTGAATTTATGTGTTAAAATTCATTTAAAAACAAGGGATAAATGAGACAACACATACAATGAAATTTTCACAATGATAGTATCTGCTTTGTAAGAAAGAATTTGAAAACACGACTAAGAGGAAGGAGAGAAAGACCCGAAGAGTTTATGGGATAATTTTTTATTTACAACATAGGTATTTTATGCTCCTTTTACCACAATTAAGAATATATTTTTATATCAAATAGTTGTGAGTGATTCAACCCCTAAATTTAAATCTTGGCTCTCATGAGAAGATATTGGGTACCCCGGGGATAAATTCACATGGTACCCTAAACCAATAATAAAATGGATATAATATACGCATGGATGGATGTAAATTACAAAGGAATTCTAGCACTTGCACATGATATGCACCAAATATTTTAATTGGTTTGAGATACCACGTTATAGTTATTCATGCATGGGGTAACCAATAATTTTCTGTCATTTTTAACTCCCCTATCATTTAAATGGTTTATATTCACCTATTATATTAGGATTAATTTGTTGACGTCAAAAGGAGATAAATTGACGTTAATAAATTTCGTTTGTAACAACCACCAATACTTAAAAATAAGGCGATGTTATTTCTCTCCCTCTTAGGCCACCTTCCTTTCTCCCATCCCCCACCTCTAGCCTTCATCTCCCCTTCTGCTTTTACCACCACCACTTCCTATCTTTTAACCTTTCTCTTCTTACCTTGCTTCCCTTTCTTTCTACCTTCAGGTATGGATCCTCCATTAGGAGACCATGTCATTCCTATAATTCATAGTACTACATCCATTAGTACTTCTTTTGTAACTGATAATGTGTTGGCTCTTGCAAGTGCTTAGGATGACATATCCAAGGCAAAGGAGAATATCTCTACCATTGAAGAGTCTCTCAAACAGTACCAGATGCCTAACAACAAGCTTGGATCTTTGAATGCCCCTAAATACTTCACGGGGTAGCCCCAAAGGGGAAGAGGTTTTTGAGCCATTCACAGTAGAGGTGCAGGCCGAAAAGGTAGTGGAGGTCCTCCCATGGCTTCCAACTCTCCATGCACGAGTGAAGTAGCTGGGAAAGGTCTCTTGTACCATTCCACAAAACATGCAGATAAGGTTTTGAATTATGTTCCTGGTCATCCTTTACCTCATATCAAGGAACCAGGTAAGGAAAGTCTTCCCTCTAGTTTACCTTCTACCAGTGTAACTACCTATACTAATAAGCTAAGTACACCCACTACTTCGGCTACCATAGCTGCATTTCCTAGTGATGACACACCCAAAATGAGTTTGGAATACCACGCGCATGATATTTGCATTGATCATCCCTTTGTGGTTGAACCACCTCCTGACCTAGCTGAGGAAGGTGCAAAACACTGGGAAACTTGCCTAGTTGTACATTTATTTCAAACGAAACTCCCTTATTCCATGGTTCAACCCTATGCTATGAAAATGTGGGGGAATAAAGGACTTCAGGAAGTATTAGCTGATGATAAAGGATTCTATGTGTTTAGGTTCTATAATGAAGATGATTGCTTAATTATTCTTGATAGTGGTCCATGCATGATTGTTGGAAGACCTATGGTGTTGCAGAAATGACATACATATTTTGAATTTATAAAGGAAGCTTGTAGACTCATACCCCTATGGGTTAAGATCTTTAAATTACCTCTTGAGTTTTGGACTGATAGAGGTTTTAGTTTTGTTGCTAGTTTCCTTGGAAAACCTATTTTTCTTGACAAATTAACTGAATCTATAAAAAGGATAAGTTTTGCTAGACTCTGTATTGAGGTCGATGCCTCTAAGCCTTTCATTCACTATTTCAAATTAATTGGACAAGGGATAACTGTGGATATTATGGTGGAGTATGAATGGAGACCTTAGGTCTGTGCATCATGCCATAACTTTGGACACTTAGACTCTAATTAAAAGCCCTTATGATGGTGGTGTTGTGACTCATGATCCTGGTACTGATTCCAACCCTTCTTTGATGATAAACCTATTGAGGCCAGTGGAACACCCCCTCCTGAGTGGACTGAGGTCCATTATAGGAAGCACAAACCTTCTCTTGCAATTCCCATTTCAACCAGCAATGAACCTGTATCTTCCTCTTACTCTTCCCATTACCACCAGAGTTGAACTTGAGTCTAGTTCTGTTGAGGATGCTATTATTATTGCTTCTACCACTACCATTGCTAATGGTGCTTTTGTGCCTTCATTTACTGGGGAGGGTGTTGGTGATACCTCTCTTATTACTAAAGGTAAAGGGAAATGTGTAGGTACCATAGGTTCTAATGGAACATGCCCTTTTGATCATGTTTTCAAAACCTCTGTGTGTTTAAACATTGAGGAGACTTGCCCTTCTACAATTGTTTATTGCTCATTCTCTTTTACTTTGCATTCTGAATCACATTTTATGCCAGAGGTCTCATGTGATGGAAATGATGGGAGATCAAAGAAGAAAAATAAGAAGAGAAAAGGGGACTCAAAACCTAACCCTTCTATCATGGGATTCACAGGGGTGCTTGCAAAAACACTCTCCTAATTATTCTAGGAGCTTGGAACATCAGAGGTCTCAATTCCCCTACCAAAAAATAAGAAATAAGGTTGTTTATCAAAGAGCACCATCTTCAAATGATTGTTATTCTTAAGACTAAAGTTCAGCTGGAAAATGTTTGTCTTGTGCACAGAGCCATTGCACCTTCTTAGCAAATCCTTCATAACTACAACCACTCCTGTTTAGGTAGGATTTGGATTGTGTTTAATCATGTTATATTAACTATCACTAAATGTTATGATTTTGCTCAAATAATCAATGTGAGTGTTTTTTATAATGATAGCAAAGGCCACTTCAATATGTCTTATGTGTATGCCTACAACACTGCTAGACAAAGACATAACCTTTGGCATGACATTGAAAGTAATGCCATATGTGTTACATCCACCCCCTGGATTATTTAAGGTGACTTTAATGTCATCACCCACCCAAATGAGAGTTTTGGAGGTTCTGGTGCGTGGAAGGCTGGAATTCATGATTTTAGGAATTTCATTCACATAGTTGAGTTGTCTGACCCAAATGAGAGTTTTAGAGGTTCTGGTGCATGGTGCATTTTTCATACATGGTCCAACAAGTGTAAAAGATTTGCAAATATCTCCAAAAAATTGGATAGGGCCCTTGTCAATGATACATGGTTGGCCTCTCTACCCCTATTTGACTGCATTTTTCTTCCTCAATGTGTTTCTAACCACTCCCCTATGATCATCAAGAGTGGTAACCCTACCCCTAAAAAGAATATTCCATTTAAATTCTTTAATTTCTTAGCTGAGCCTAAAGACTTCATTTCCTCTGTAACTAATGTATGAAACCAGATTATTGTTAGTACCACTATGTTTCAGGTCACAAAGAAGCTCTATTTGCTCAAGGATAGATTGAAAGCTTTTAATACTAAGGACTTTAGTGATATCACCATTAGAGTCATTGAAGCTAAAAGAAACCTTGAAGATTGTCATATCAGACTTGACTTCAACCCTTTTGATGCCATCACTAGAGATGAAGAAGGTGAACTTCTGAAGCAGTATTCTAATATGTGTAGAGATGAGGAGATGTTTTTTCAACAGAAAACTAGAGTCTTTTGGCTCCAGGATGGTGATAAGAACACAAAGTTCTTCATGAAGTCTTTTAATGCTAGATCCAACAGGAAAAAAATCAGTTCTTTGAAGCTAAAGGATGAGACTGTCACAAATTTAATTAAGTAAATCAAGACTGAAGTTGTTGAGTTTTTCCACAACTTATTAGGCGAATCCTCCTTTATTTACCCTGGTAGAGAATCCTTGAAGGAATACTACACCAAATCTATTCCTGAAAATACTTACCATGGCCTTGTTGAGATTACCTCTACTGAAGCCATCCAAAGTTGTTTCTTTAACTTGGATAGTACCAAAGCTCCTGACCCAGATGGATATAATGCTCTTTTTTTAAGAAAACATCGTATGTGGTTGGAAAATATGTCACCCTTACCATTCAAGAGTTTTTCATAAATGGTCAACTCCTTGAACAACTTAATTCCACTTCTCAAACTCTTGTCCCGAAGATTTCAATCCCTTCTTCCCTTAATGATTTCAGGCCTATTGCATGTTGCAATATCATCTATAAGGTGATTTCTAAACTCATTGCTATGAAATTATAGTATATTCTTCCTTGTTTTGTTGAAAAAACCCAATCTGCCTTCATTAAGAATAGAAGACTTGGTGATGGTTTTTTGCTTGCTCAATAGTTACTTCATGGTTATCATCTTTCTTTTTCTATCCCGAAATGTACCCTCGAGATAGATATTCATAAAGTTTATGACTCTGTCAATTGGGAGTTTCATTATGAATACCCTTCATATTATTAACTTTCCTCAAAGTTTTATAAGTTGGGTTAGAGCATGTGTGTGTGTAACACCCCGTGTTATTTTCCCTTTTTCCTAGAATTATTTCAATTTATTTTCGGTTGTGACGTGACTTGTTCATGACATCGTGGTTATTCTGGGTATTTCACATGTAAAATTTTCACATTTACGTCTAGATTCGACTGGATGACATTACGATTATTCCTTAATAACTTCGTGGAGCTTCTTTGGGGTTTATGTGGTTTGACGGTAACGTTTAGTCTTTTGAACTTGGCAAAATGTTTACGTGAGTTCTAGTTGTCGATTACGCGGTTTCATTTTGACGCTTAGCATTTGGTGCTTCGACTGGGTGACGACACACTTAGTATGTCAGACGTTTAAGGCTCCAACTTAGTTGTATGAGTTTGACATTTAGTGCTTTAGGGGTACAACATTTTTGTTTCCCCTTGTAAGTGGATTAGTACATGCTTTCTTTGTTTGGCGTGCTTTGTTCTTTGTATCTCTATGTGCCCCTATGTGCTAATGTGGCTTTACGTGCCTTAGTTGTTGGACTTGTGTGCTTAGGGGTATATGCATTCCCTTGTTTATATTTTCGTGTTTCTACCTACGTGACACGTAGTCTTTTAGAGTATTCTTATTTTAGGAGTTTCGATGGGTTAGGGACGTAGCCTGTGTTCCGGAGGTTGGTTTCATACCCCGAGTTATTTATTTCAGGTTGTACTATGTATTCGGAGTCCAGTTTATTTTTCGGGCTCGCGTGATGTTATTTCAGGTTGTACTATGTATTCGGAGTCCCGTTTATTTTTGGGGCTCACGTGATGTTATTTCGAGATTCATGGTATATTTTGGGGATTTATTGTACGTATATATATTATTAATTGGGAATATATATATGGCTATTAAATGGGTATTTATATATATATATATTTAAATTATAAAATATATATAAATAAATATATATGAATATATATATATATATGTATGAGTGTATGTATAGGTTGTTAGAGAGAGAACCGATCTTCTCCTTCGTCGTGACCACCTCTTCCCTTCAGCTCTTTCTCATTCATGGATCGGCTTCCCTTTCTTTTTCAGCACAGATTCTCGTTGCCAGTGTGAGAAAAAGAGTAGCGAGAGAGAGAGAAGGAAGAGAGGGAAGCTAGGGTCGAGGTTGGCTGGAGAAAGAGCGATGGTGGTGCGATCTGCAGCTCCACCATCATCATTTCATCGCTGATTTGAGAGAGAGAAAAATCGAGAACAGTTGTGAGAAGAGAGAGAGAAGTTCGTGCTTGGATCGCGATCTGGGATGGAGGTCACCAGAGGTACAACAATGATGGCGAGGAGTGGCGGCCTAGATGGTGGTTCGCAACGGCGGAGTGGTTGTGGCATTCTAGAGCAGTTTGCGCGAACAGATTCGAGTTCGGCCGGATGGTTTTTTTACTAGATTGGGCTTGTTCATGTTTCGATGGTCATGATTTGTGGACGGATGTTGCGTCTCAATGTCATATACATCATACTAAAATTCGGTACAAAATCGTTGAACGATTTGTCGGGAAATATGATTTGTATGTACGATTTTCGTTTCCGTTTTTGTTAGATTTGTTCGGCCTCATGTGAAACTAGCTAACATGTTTTAACTATATTGAATAGGATAGTAAGGCGGTTGTTTCGATCCGAGTAAAAATATTTTCGAACAACTTTGGTCGGCAGGCCCCTATTTTTGTTGGTCAACACTATTCATGATGGACCCGTTTCGGGCTATTTTTGGAGCGCTAATTGAGGTGGGATATTTTTTTAAAATATATCTAACTCTCACACACTTGGAGTAGGGAGCCGTAGATTTTATTATTGTTTATTTAGCAAGCATGTTTTAAAATGTTTAGGAAATTATAATATTCCTGATGTGGTATATTTACGTATATGTGATAGCATGCTTTGTGTTTCTAGCTGTTAACATGACTTAGGAGTTTCTTTTCAAACTCGATAATGGAATGCCTCTAAGTGGGCTAGAAAGGAAGCGGAATATAGTAATTCCCTCAAGAAATTTGAATAATTAAAAACCTACGAGATTTGATTAAAATAAGCAGTGTGGTACCCCTTGGAATTTAATGTAGGTTAGTGAAATTATGGAAATTGAACTTGGACTTAGACGTGTTATTAGTTCCCCTTCGGCTGGTGTTTACAAAAATTAAAACATGTTAGGGGAGACTTGAAACTGCGGAACGTGAAAACTTAGACGTTATTCTAGTTCCCTTTTATTTTCTCGTGAATTATAAATAAGTGATAATTTGTGAACTAGATGGCTCTGAGATGAAATTATCGTAAATTTTTATTGTAATTTGATTAGAAGCATGTTTTGAATGAAAAATGGAAATTTATGCTGAATCATTGAGCATTGGGTCCATGTAGAGGCATTTTGCATTCATGTAGCACCGTGGGTATATATATTGAGTCGGTGTTGGTAGCATGCCTCATTTGTATCATATATACGTATGAACCGTTTGGATAGTCGCAACAACTGGCCAGGGGGTGTTCTAGCACCCCGGGAGCTAGCATCTCCCGAATCCTTAAAAGTTGATGGTGAGGGCTTAGGCCTCACTTGCCATTCCAGATAGACTTGTTGTCTCGGTACTTTATTCGGTGACACCCACCCTTCCTTTTGGGGCTTGTTACCCTCAAAAAATGATCAGTTTGGGATTCCATGTTATTTATTTAACCCTCAGGTAGATAGGGTTGTACTTGAGTTGCATTGGCACTGTCACGAGTATTGAGCATGGGCTTTTACATTGAGCATTTACTTGCCATATGATTATCTGTTGAGATTGTCTAGCTTTTATTGCTTACTGATATTGAACAGGTTTTGTGTGGTTCATTTTAAAAATCTATATTGTCCCCTTGAGCGCTACGACACAATATTTGTGATTATGATTATGCTCCTGGATATAGATATCCCTTGTTAATGCTACAAAATTAATTAACAACATGTCTCAATGTGGATGAAGGCTTCAAAACCTCAAGTTGGAAAGTAAAAAGTTTAATAATAATAAAGAACCGGGGATGATGGCACAACGGTTGGCCGGGTTCTTGATGATTCTATGGAGCTAAATATAAAGTGGTTTAATTGTGTAACTTTTCCCCTTGAGTTGGGCTTCTAGTGGAGCTGGTTAACGCCTTACTGGGACGTAGTTGATATTGTGATTGAAATTACCTAGACGATACTGAAAACAATCTAGAGGGGGTGAATAGTCTTTTTGTGGATTTGTTGACAAATTAGTATTTAATTGCGGAAAAGTCAATTTTAATCTAATCACAAAACCCTAATTCTCAAATAACGTCATTCAAGCAATATCAAACAAACATTAATATAGTGCAGAAAAGAAAGCAAGAGACGACACAGAGAATTATACGTGGAAAAACCAAGGAAACGTTCTAAGGAAAAAAAACCACGGGTGCACTCAGGTAATGATAAACTATGAATCAATAAGTACAGACTCTGTGAGAGTTTTAGAATTACATTCACTCTTGATATGTCTTCCTTTACTCGTAGTCTGAAACCCTTGAATTATACGTGGAAACACATGTGTACGTATATATATATATAGCGTCTTGTAAATAACTAAGCCTGTCACCTAGGCCTATAGACTACCAATCTGAACTCCACTCTCATCTAGAGAGATAACAAGACTAACTATCTACTATACCGTGCACCTAGCACGCTTCTCAAGGTTCCTAGGAGGTAAATAGATCACTCACTAGGACTACCGAAAGTAAATCATCATAACCACACTTCTCTTTACAATAACCAGCGAACCACCCATTCACTCGAAGAAACATAAAAAGGGATTGTATTATCTCCACACCGGATTCGGTAACCAACCGAACTATCTCTAACTCACACTTCCTATCTAGGCACTAAAAAGGTGTATTGGAGTCGTTTAGTCCCAAACAGATGTCATGGTCCTCGGGTTTTTAAAGAAAAACGTTGAGCCCCGAAAGATTCAACCAGTTTTTAAGAAAAAGTTAGGACCCGATCAAATTTTATTTGGTTCCAACATCTCCAAACCTAACCGAAACAACATGAATCACACTATGTGTGCGTGACTCAACATCACAAGTCCGGGTTCAAACCCAAGGAATAACTATACGAGAAGGAAGAACTACTAGAATTTAAACCGATAATCATTTTAAAATCGCTTTTGAACTTCTTTCGAATTCGGTCCTAAGACCTTTAAAATTTGTTTAAAATTTTATAAAACTAATTATGAAAGAAGGCCTAAACAAAACCGGCCACAGGAAGGAACTCCAGACAACAAACTAGGAGAAACCTGAATTTAGCAACCTCTAACTATGCCTAGACCTCGGAAATAATATCAAGGTTTCTAGAACAGGGACAAACCGTGTCCTAATTCACCGATTTTACAAAACAATTTTAGATGAAATTTTTTGAAATTTCTTTCAAAAACGGATTTCTACCGATACTCCTGGTACTGAGAATTCAAAACAAATTTTATAAAACAGGTATTTAAGCTTGTCTTTCCAAAAATAGTTAACAGGTCTCGGGGTAAACGAAGAACACGTTTTATAAAAATCCCCAAGCTTTATGTTTTCAAAACTTTGAATATTTGACTCTAAAGATCCGAACCATAACCGAGGTTTCAAGAACGGGACAAACCATGCCCTGAATTTACTTAACTTCACAAGACTACTTACGGAAAGAGATTTTCAATAAACACGGCAAGAAACCGTCTATAACTCATACACTATCAAAGTGGGAAAATGAGTGATACGCTCAAAATTACAAAGCTAAGGAAACAAGAATACTCCACACTACCAGAGAGGTTTAGCAATCATCCTGTGATGATACTAATCAACAATCACAAAGGCCTATGTGGCCAAGATCGCAATTTCAGCTAAGTCTCAATATAATGTTACTCAGCTCAACTAGAGCCTAACATACGGGGAACCCTTACGCCCCAAGGTCACTTTCACTTAGTTTTTCCATAACTACCAAAGATAATCACTAACCGTGGCCTCTTAATATTCCTCTTTTCACTTTAAGTTTTCACGGTTTCCTTTACACTAGGAAATTCACAATTTTCATTGTAATTTAACCACGGTTAAAATATCAATCACAAACACCGTGCCCTAGCGCCCAAGAGAATAATACAAATCCCTTATTAAAATTCAGATATAACTTACTCAATATCAATGAGCAATACAGATAATCTTAACAGTAATCATATAGCAACCAAACACTCAATGTGTGCATCAATGCAATGCCAATACTCGTGCCAACGCCAATGCCAATGTCAATGCAAGCCCTAACCGCTAATCATATCATATCAACATAAACACTCAATGTATACACCAATGCAAGCCCTAACCGCTAAAGCAAATGGGTATATAATGTCGCCAAGTCATAAGTATAATAAACCAGTGCTCGGAATAACAGTCCTCGCATGCCCCTTGTTAAGTGGATTACTATTCCACAGTCCTCGGGAGACTCCTATACTGGCCAGTTGTTGCGACTACCCAAACGGTCCATAATCACAGATGGTATAAATAAGGCATGCAACCTACACCGAATCAATGTATGTAAACCATGCTGACATAAATGCAAAATGCCTCCACATGGACCTAATGATCAATGATATAACATAAATATTTCAATCATTCTCAGACAAAACTTGCTTTATAATCAAATCATAACAATAAAACACGTCCATTAATCTTTAAATCCTCCAAGTGTTCTATTACCCACTCTTTATAATTTTTTTATGTACTCGCATGCTTTTAATTTAATTTTCAATAATCATTTTCAAATTAGTCCGCCTCAAGGACAAATATACAATTTAATTCGTAACTTAACTTCTTTATAAATTCGAGCAAAAATAAACAAAAGGGGAAATTAGAACCATGTCTAAGTTCTTAACGTCCCTTGTTCTCGTGAATCCCCTAACATATCTTTCATTTAAAACAAAAATATAAATAACAAGGGATAATTTATTAACCGGATATACGTCCATATACACTTTCCATAAACCTATTTCAAGCTCAAGGGGGTACTAAACTGCCTATACCAATTTAATTTAAATAGGTTTATAATTATTTTAAATCCGAGAAATAATATATTTAATTTCTCCAGGGAACTAATTTATGTAATTCCTCCAAAGGAATTTCCAACTCCAACTTCATTTAATCCATTTATGGGTACTCCTTAAATTCTATAAAATTCATAGATTTCCGTCTACCACTAGGAATTTAATTAAATATTTTTATTTACCTATAAACATACAACGGAGATTTATTAATATTTTTTACGCACTATTAGTGAGTGTCAGATATGAATATATATAAGAATATATATATGTAAATTCCCATATATTTTTATACGCTTACAAACGGTCCCGATTTATCCCGCTGTGAACAATGCCGGCGCCCGAATATAGAGCCTGCCGACCAAAGTTGCTCGAAAAATATTTTGAATATGTCAAAACGACCACCTTATCGCCCTATTTAATATAGTTGAAACCCGTTAGCGATCGATAAATAAATTTGAACAAATCTATAAAAAAACGAAACTGAAAATTATACCGAAAATCTGAAATTCTCGGAGAACCACTCAACGGTTTCACACCAATGTCGTATATATCGTGTAAGACATTGGGAACAAGCTATCCCCAAACTTTTGCACCAAACTAAGCTAAAATCAGCATTGAGTCGGCCCAACTCAGTCCGGCCGAACACTTCACTGTTCGTCGACACACACGCTGGACTATGCCACCACCAGCGTGACCACCACTACACGCCGTCACTACATCGCGCCACCACCGTCGTCATCATCCCCTCAAGTTTACTCGTCCTTACACGTGGCTATCAAAGTCGTACAACCACCACAACCTCGTGGTCGCACCGCAAGCACCACCTATAGCCGACGCTGCTCCACCCATCATCGATTCACTAGGTTGTTGTCGGCGGTTCTCTCGAAATCGAGCTTCCCCTGCGTGAGCTCTCTTTCTCTCACGCAAATCTTCTCTCTTTCTCCCTCTCTAGAATAGATTGACAGTGAGGAAGGGAAATTTCGTTGTTGATGACGCAGAGAGAGAATGGAGATGAGTCGTGTAGAAGAAGAGAGTCTGATATGTGGTCTCTCAATACAAGCCATACACGTGTATATACATATATCAATAATTTGCAAAAGTAACCCTCATAATATCCATAAATTACGTAATAACCCCAAAACAATATATACAATTATATATATATTACATAATAAATCCTGAAATAATATAACATGAGACCGAAAAAATAAACGGGACGCCCAATAAATAATATTACTAAAATAAATAATCCGGGGTATGAAACCCATATATATATATATAATCTGAAATAAATAACCGATCGAACCGCTATTAATATCACGTGAACTCAAAAATTCTCTGGATAGCTAATAAATAATATAAGTCGAAATAAACCCTCCGGGTACAAAACATAACCGTCGGAACACAGAACGATTCCGTACTCGACTCCGCAAAAAGATTGGTCTCAGTACATCTATCCAAATTCTTGGTCCACTAGATTAATAATTGAAAATCCCTGCTAATGACAACTCAGAACCCGCCAGCTCAAGTGCGGAAAGCGAAAAGGAATCATTTAGCCTCAATTAATAATAAATAATAATAAAGGGAAAATCATAAGAAAATCCTTAAACGATGACACGCGTACTCGGAAAATCTACGAGTTGCCCGATAAATAATACCAATTATTTATCGGAAGACCAGGTACGTACAAAACCCACCGAATAACTACAATTAACTAGGGCACGAAAATAATCCAAAACAATAACCAAATATATCCATATCAACACATAGAAGCGCTTAGAAACATGAAGAAACAAGCACACCAAATAAACAGAACACGTACGTACGAATACAGAGCACGTCAATCAAATCAGGCACATACTAAACCAAATACGAAAGAAAACTATAACTCCTCACATCACCTAGCACATCCTAAGCCTGACAAGATGCTAAGTGATAACGTCCCAACTATATCGCGTAAATACAAACACATACTAATCCCATTACAAGGGGAAACGAAAACATCGAACCCCTTACGCACTAAATGCCGAACTCGCACAACAACGTCGGTGCCTTAGATGTCGGACAACGAAACGTACCGCTATCCAGTCGAAGCACTGAAGCTAAACGTCTAAACGAATCCACATAATCGGCATTAAAGCCAGCGTAAACCTCTAGCCACGTCCAAAATACAAAACATCAGCTCAAGTAACGTAATCACGAAACCCCCCCCCCCCCCCAAAGTCACCAAAGAGACAATCGCAAAGTCGTGTTGTCGAATCCCGAACTCACATTAACGTTTCACCAGTTCGAAACATTAAACTCACCGTCAATTCTCATAATCGCCAACGACAATCCACAAATTAGTCAACAAGTCAATGGTCGCGTCATCCCATCGTATCAAGAAATAAATGCTAAAAATCTACACGTGAGATACCAAGAATAACCATGACATCATGAATAAGTGACGTCACAACCGAAATTAAATCAAAAAATAATTCCAGAAAATTGGGAAAATAATATGGGGTGTTACATGATAGGCTCAAGAATCACCTTATTTGGACCTACGCTTGGGCGTAGGTCTAGGGCATAAGGTCCTCTCCCAGCTCTAAAACCACAGCGTAGATCAGAGCCATTTTGTCCTGTTTCAGCCTCTAACAACTTAGGTATGTTTCATCTTTTGTAATTTTTTCATATTTGAGTTAAACTGGTCATCTCGATCTCCCGATACTTTTGGTGGAAGTCATGATGTCTGGAAATGATATTTTTGCCCTTCGGTGAAGTGATGAAGTCTGGAAAATGACGATTTTTCCCTCTGGTAGCTTTCTTTGCTTTGACACACTCTTTAACTTATTTCTCAAGATAGAAATGAATGTACTAATAACTCAATTGCAAAAATACAAAACTTTCAACTTGACAATTCACTTAACATGGTTATTGTCTAGAACATGCCTAACACAAATAATACTATAAATGTTCTTACAGTGATTTGTGGCCATATAGGCCTTCGTGGTTAGTGACTAGTGTTACCGCGGGGTGATTGGTATATCACTTAGATTGTGTAAGGATTTGTTTAGTTTAAAGGTTGGTTAGAGCTTGTTAGTTTGGCCTTTTCTCTTCCAACTCCTGTATTATGAGCTTGTCGCTCTTTTTCTTACTTTGGAAATGTTTTGGAGAATAACGGTCTTTGTCTCATGTATCCTGGAATCTTGGTTACGGTTTGGATCTTTGGGACCAAACCAAGGCTCTCTCAATATTTTGAAAACTTAAAGCTTTTGGGATTTTATAAAGCTGTGTTTTTTGTTTACCCGGGTCCCGTCAACAATTTTAAAAACCCTAAGTTAAAAACTTGTTTTATGAAATATGATTTGAATTATTGGGACCAGGAGTATTAGAAGCAACCCCGTTTTGAAAAGTGTCAGGAGATTTCCTTTTTTAAAAAAATATTCTTATGAAGTCATTGAGTTCATGGTATTTTTTGTCCCTATTTTTGAGATCTTGAGGTTGTGCTGAGATCTCGGCATTGTTGGAGTTCGAGAACTCCAGGTTTCTTTTAGTTTCTGAAATTCCTTTTGAGTTAGTTATGTTTTGGACATCCTTTTAGAGTTTTCTCAAATTCTTAAACAAATATTGAAGGCCTGAGGACCAGTTTTAAAGGAAGTTTAAAAAGGATTTTGAAAATGTTTTCGGTTTTGAACTTTTATTGTTGTTTTCTTCCTGACTATCATAGTTCATCGGCTTTTAGCCGAACTTGGAGTTTTATGGTTTTAGCCTTTGGGGCGGACCTTATATTCATTTGTGTGGTTACTGTCCTAGCCATATTCTCGGTTAGGAGACGTTATGATGATTTATGCACACATAGTGCGATTCCTATTACTTTGGTTGGGTTTGGAGACATTGGAACAAAACAGATTTGACTAGGTCCTAAAATTATTTGAATTATTTTTGGGGCTATTTTGGGGTCTCAAATTGGCATGGGTGCCAGGTGAGACAACTAACTGACCTAGGATAGATGCATGCAAATGAGATGGTTAGAGCTTCCTGGCAGCTAGGGGTGTGGTTGTTAGGGATATTTTTAGTGAGCCGTGGTTTTTGCTCACCCCCACAAAAGTTGCAGGATTGCAGGTGGATGCAGCACAACATGAACAACGACAGCAATACGGGTGATTTGGGACATTTTAATTCGAGTTGTTCCTTTTATCCGTAGTTATTCTATTGTGTTCATTTTTCTCATCCTCTTGTTATTTGGAGGTTAGTGTTGTAGTTGGGAGCCAATCTGTTGGCATATCCCCTTTCGTTATATATTTTATTTGGGACATTTATTATTTCGGGGTGCCATTATACCGTTTTGGCATCACCATGTGGCTTTATTTGTAATTTTATTTGAGCATTTGGGCTCTATAGGTTTTAAAGGGGTTGTGTAGAGGTAACGGTGTTCTTTTTCACTACCTCAGCCCTAGTAGGTTTCTAGGATTTTTGAGTTCATTATTGGCAGGTTTCTTCTTGTGTTGTGGTTGTGTATCCGGATGTTCCATTTACAAACGGAACTCTGTCGAATTTTTGTTAGAATTCACTACTGAATTTCTATCACTTAGGTGGCATAGAATACTTCATTTTCATCCTTATTCCATGTATTTCGTTGTGCTTGTTGATTTTAGATGTCATTTTCTGTGACATCATACCTCAAAATTCGTTGATTCTCCTGATGGGAGTCTTAGGAAGAACGGGGCGTGATAGTGTGCAACCCCTACTACTCAGTTTCTGTGAATGGTGAACTTGAGGGGCTCTTTAAAGGTGCTAAAGGGTTGAGGCAAGGGGACTTTCTCTCCCCTTTTTTGTTTGTCATTATCATGAATGTTTTGTCATCTTCTTTCAAGAAAGATATTGAGGATGATAACCTCTTTATTTACCATTGGAGGTGGAGGAAAATAAAATTGTCCCATTTTTGTTTTATTGATGACCTTATGGTATTTTGTCATGGTGACCCTCATTCACTTGGTGTTATCTCTAAAGGGCTTCAAAGGTCCTCTATTCTCTCTGGGTTATATCCTAATGCTGCTAAAAGTCATATTTTTTTCTCTGGTGTTGAGCCTAATCAAAAAGACATTATACTGTAAAATTGTGGGTTTGTTCAAAGAACGTTTCCATTCAACTACTTGGGATTGCCCTTGTCTACTACTAGGATCAAAACTTATGATTACATAAGTTTGGTTATAATAATTACTAGTTGAATCACTAGTTCGACTGCAAAGTTTCTTTCTTATGCTGGAAGGCTTCATCTCATCAAAGTTATCCTCATAAGTATTCATGTTTTATGGAGCTCTTATATCATTTTACCTCTCCAAGTGCTCAAAGATATAAATGCAGTGCTGAAAACTTTTCTCTGGTCTGGAAGTGAGTTGAGCTCTCATGAAGCCAAAGTGAATTGGTATAGCATATCCAAGCTTAAAGAGTGTGGGGGCCTGGGTCTCCCAAACATTGTTAACCTTAATAGAGTTGTTACTTTAAGATCTTTTTGGCATCTATTCAATGATTAAGGTCAGTCTATGTGGAGTCAGTGGATGCATGCTAATGTGATCAAGAACTGCAGCCTTTAGTGTGCAAGCCCTCCCACCTTAGCTTTTAGAATTGGAGGAGAATGCTCAAGCTAAGGGATCTTGCAAAATCTTTCTTAATGCGCTATGTAGGTAATGGTAAAAGTAGTTTTCTTTGGCATAATCTATGGCTGCCAAATAGGACCCTTGACTCTATCACAAACACCACTGAAGTTGAGAAGTCTAGATGGAATAGTGGTGCAGAAGTTGCTTGTTTGATCAGAAGGAATCAATGGAGGATTCCTCCTGGTCTTTTGGAGCTTCTCCCTAATGGAAATATTTCTAATCTCCCTCTCATCCATGAAGGCTTTTCTAATTGGGTTTCTTCGACTCTTTCTGATAATGGAAATTTTAATTTTAAGAATACTTTTTTGTAAGGCCTCGCGTTTTCCTTTTTCCTTTCTGGAATTCTTTTCTAAGTGTTAACGTTTGTTACATCACTTATTTATGATGTCTTGTGTATTCTTGGTGCGTGTAAATTTTTTGAGTTTAAGTTTCGGACTTAGCGGGACGACTTCGTGGTATTTCGTTTCTGACTTCGTGGATTTGAGTGTTGTCAACGCTATGTGAATTCGTTGCAACATTTTCTGGCAATCGTGTTGCGTTCCCGAAAGCGTTACCCTAGTTTATTATAGATGTTCGGTGTAACACTTATGTGAATTGTTTATTATATTTTCATTTTGTAATTAGTGAAAATTATTAGAAACGATTTCGGGAAAGAAATGACCGAATGGTAAATGAGTATTTTCATATTTAGAGCATTTTATGAAAAATATAGAGATTTGGCCAAGTGTTGGGGGATGAATGACATAGTAGTTATTAGAAAGGATGACAAGGGGTAGAAGGGTAATTAAGAGGCTTGATAGCACTCTTGTAATTATCCCTAAGTTGAGAATAATTTGGTTATTTTCCATTTTTCAAGTGGTGTCTCATTCCTAGCCCTTGATCTCATTTTCCCATCTTTGTTCTAGACCCTTAGATCATAAGGCCTTGTTTGGTTGGCACTTAAATGCAAGAATCTATTATTGTTGTTCTTTCACTTGGCAAGACTTTTTATCAATCATTGGATGGTTTATTCATTTCCATTGCCTTATTCTAAACCCTTGGATGTTAAGGCCTTGTTTGGCAAATTAATGGGTTTTATGAGTGGTGTATTAAGTCTTTCTTTGCAAGACTTGTTTCTAGCCCTTGGATTCATTTCTTTTTCCCCATATTTGTTTTGGGCCATTAGATTATGAGAGGGGTGAGTGGAGGATCTCTACACATGTCTAGGTGTGTTTGTCTTTCATTGCAAGACTTCATTCTCTTTCTCTCAATTTCCTCTCATTTCTTCCCTATTGTTTCATCTCCACTTAGGGGTTGGTTTGATCACCCTAAGTTAGAAGTTTGGTGTGACCATGAACATGGAAGATGTTCATGGTGTTCTTCTCTTTGGTTTGAGCCAAGGATTGGTAAGTGTTCTTCCTTGTGTATTTTACATTCAAACCCTAGTTAAGGGTTTCTTGTTAAACCACTTAGTAATTCTTGTTTCCCTCTTATGTTGGAGCTTGATTCATGGTTAGGGGGTTATGGTGAAGATTTCCACCGGTTTTCTCCTTGGATTTCGGTTGGGGAAGAGCTAGGGTTTCATGGGCCTTGCTTGGTAGTTGTTGTTCTTTGCTCTTCAAGAAGTAGGGGAAATTTATTAACTAGCTCATCTTATGATTGTGTGGGTATAAGAATTGGATTCTAGGGTTCCTAGACTTAAATTAAATTGCTAAGTGTACCCTTGAATGGTGAAGTTTGGGTTTGAACATGTGTTATGTGAATTAACCCTTGTGTTTGGAGTAATTGGTAATGATATTGTTAGGAGCATGATGCATGATAGTTGAGTGGTTATTCTTGAGAATTTCCATAATAAAGTATGCTTGTATGCCTATATACGTGTATATGTATATGGAAAAAGTTATGTATATGTGTAAGTGTAACTATACATATGTGTATGTGGGTGGTAGGGATATAGCCTTAGAATGAGATTAGGCTAGCTCATTTGGTTAGTACCTTTGAGGTATATTGGGAATTCATGTCATGTTTGAGATGTGAATTGTGATAAACTTTCTTGAATTGAACTAAGAGCATGTTTAAATGGATGAAATTGTTTTCCTTGTGAATTAAAGGATAACTTGATGAATTGGAGCATGAATATTGCATGAGAAGACATTCTTTTTGATTTTTGCTTTAAATGAAATTTAAAAGCATGTTGAATGATGAAAAACATTCGTGTTGACATTTTGGGAATGTTGGTTATAAATATGATGTGATACATATTTATGTTGATGCATGGGTCATTGAGGACATAGTGCATGGGTTCATCTTTTGTATTGATAATTCAATTGGTGTTGGTCTACGTCCATTGTGAAATTTTATATGAGTAGACTTGCTCGAGATCATCGTAACAACTGACCAGGGGGTGTTTCTTACTTCTACGGAACTAATCTTTCGTGAAACGCAGGCGATAGGGGAAATCCTATGACACGACTGCGTCGTGTTTGACGGTGTTCCTTGTTAAAAGTGAAAGTCTCAAAAATCACTTGGGAATAATCGGTACGATAAATTAACCTTCATTCATAAGAAATAAAAATGAAGAGTTAGAGAATGATCCGTTGACCCTAGGAGTTAAGGTGTGTGTGTGGTCGCGTGTGTACCATGAGGTGTGTGAGTCACATTGCATTGGGTTTCCGCTATGTAATTTATGTTGGCATGTAGAACATGTTTAAATGTGGATTTTACGATATATAATTCACATGTTATTTAAATGCTAAAGTGAAAGGGAAGGATGTGATAATATGATTTACAAGCCTTGTTAAAGTATAATGTGCGATGAAAAATTATACTTGTTGTTATGTGCTTATATGCCCTTAGGTGGGGTTATGAGTTGGTTTTTTACAGCTTTATTGTGATAAGTAAAGTCGATAGTGGATTAGGGGGTCGATTGTGAAATGTGACCTTTGAGAATAGGGAGATAGTTTTGTGACCTTGGTTGGTAGTGGGGTATTGACAACTTGATGTTTTTGCACCTTTGAAGGGTGTATGATCCTTGAGAGTTTGGGATCTATATTGGCTATGTAGCGGTGGCCATTTGATACTTCTTTTGCATTTGAGGAATGTATCATCTATTTTACTTCGATGTTAGGATTGATCCTAGTCACTTGTGTGGTAATAACTTCTTGATTCTGTTAGTAATCTAAGAAAAGTGATATCAAGTGTTGATTGATGTTTGAATAGATTGGATGAGGTTTTGATTAAACCATGTTCATCCCATAGTGTTTGCTACTAGGGTTTTCCTTTTCACATCCTAAGAATATGAGTGTCTTGAGGTGGTTTCCTTGACCATTTGGAGTGGTTGAGATGAGTTGTCGTTTTGAGAGTGAATTAAGTTCACGGTTGGGAATCGAGTTGTTAGATCGTTCATCCGGTTTTATTGAAGTGTTGTCATTTTTGGACTTACTTCTTCATTCTTCGTTCTTCTTAGTTCATGTTGGATGTTGAGTCACTCCGTATGGTGTTGTTGGTGTTTCGGTTTGTTTCCCCGAAAATGGATTTTTTATAAGACTCGCATTTGAGTCTATTCGGTCTTTAAGTGAAAAACCCGTTTTCGCCTACCCCGTGATGCCGACAAAAAAGTTGAGTTTTAAAATTATTTTAAAGTCATGAAATAAAAGATTTTGACTTTTGAAAGTCAGCGGTGTACGAAACGGAGACCGGGGGCAAGACAGTTAGTTTTACGGATTTTCAAGAAAGTGATTTTGATAAAACTAAACCGAGATTAAATGATATTTTCTCATTTCTAAAAGTTCCCAAATGAGTTGAGGACTTCGCCTCATGATTCCTAGGGGTTTAAGACTGTTTGAGAGTCATTTTTGAAGTTTCGTATTTAAGCAGTTGACTGCTGGAAAAATGGCCTTTCTGATAATTTTTGTTAATTTTCGTCCTTGGGCAACCAGCTGCCGGAGAGCCAGCAGCCGACTCTCGAAAATTCTATCATGTTTCAACTATTTTCGAAAATTCATTTCTCTCACCTTGTAACTCGGATTGAGGTCCCGTTTGTTCATATGGCTTGTGCTAGGTACAAACTTTGTTTTTGAAACTTGAAATAATTATTTTACATCTGAAATGACATTTTTACCATTGGTGAAAGAGGGGTACTTCAACTTTCCGTTTTTATAGGTGTTGTCCGATACCGTTTTCAAACATACATATCTCTCGCCTCGTGGCTTTGATTTAGGTCCCGTTCATTTCTAGGGCCTGGCCTATGTCCAAATATTTGATATAAAATTTAAAATCATTTATTTTAACTTGAAATGACTATTTTACCCTTGGTGAAAGAGGGGTACTTTAACTTCCTGTTTGGGTAGGCGTTATCCGATGCCCTATTCAAAAATTCACATCTCTTGCGTCAGGGCTTTGAATTCGGTTCTGTTTGTTTCTATGGTTCAACCTATGTTCAAATAAGTGGGTTAACCTTTGAAAGTACATATTTGTCCATGAAATAACCATTTTACCCTTGAGCGAACATGTGACCTTTGAGTGGTCGATGTGATGGGTTGTTTAACCCCTTTCACTTCTTTTTGGTTGTTCGGAAACCTTTGTGGGTTCCCTTAGGCTGAAGTGACTATTTTACCCCTATTTTGGGTTTAAGGATGTTAGGTAGTGACATGTGAGGTGATTGGTAGTATGGGTTGATACTGATTTGGGGTTTTGGAGCTCGGTATGCTCGTGATCTAGGAAGTATGAGTGTTATGAATAGGAGTGTTACTCCTGTGATTTGGTGATAGTGTTGTGTTTATTTTCAGTGTGGGACTGACGGGTACGAGTCGTAGTGATTTATAAGGGGGTCTATACTACGTGTCTTGTATTTGTTGTATATTTCTATACGTATATATACGTGCACGGATATATATATAGGTGTGAGTTATTATATGTTTTTGTGATATAGTTTCACTACGTGCGAGTTGCCCTATTTGTTGATGCATGGTAGGGGACTATGGGGATGTGTTTTTGGGGTCTCGTATTGGCGTGAATGCCATTTGGGACATTTGAATGACCTAGGATAGATGCATGTACACGGGTTGGTTCGCACTCGACTTGAACGGTCATAGGATGTGACAATTACGATTCCTTTCTCCTACGAGGCTTAATGAGCTCACCCCGGCGTGGTTTGCCCTGTTGGTTTACACTAGTTTGCAAAAAATATTTCAACTATGGACAACTTGGAGTGTAGGATGGCTCGTGGCACTGATGTTGTTGGGGGATTTGGGATGTTCGTACATAAAGTTATTCCATTTTAGTTTCATTTATTTATCCCCTGTATTGGGACTGTAGTTGTATTTTTATCGGAGTCAGGCTGTCGGCATATCTCTTCCGTGTATTTGGTATCAGTGCATCGTTGTATAAATGTATTTGTTTGGCACCTCAATGTTCCTTGTGTATCAATTGGTTTAGCTCCCGCTTGGTTTTGGCATGGAATTATTTTTATTAATAATATTCTATTCATTTTATTGGTATTAATATTCTTAGTTTGTGTCTCATTTTATGGATCACAGCCCCGGATTCCTCGGATTTCTCGGTTCGGGAGTCTTTAGAAATTTGGGGTATCACTCTCTTTGGTTCAGTCATTATATTCTTAGGCATGCTTTTATTGCATGGCTTGCTATCAATAATAGACTAAGTACAAAGGATAAGCCTGGCATCTCATGCAATCTTGCACCTGTTTCTTATGTGGAAATGAACCAGAAGATTATAACCATTTATTTTTTAATTGCTCCTTCTCTTCCCAGATTTAGCTTTGGTGTCAAAGAAGATGTGGTTTTTTTCTTGGGGACTAGTCTCTTTTCTCCATCATCAAATGGGCCTCAAAGATGTGGAACCCTCTATCCACCTCTATTATTGCTATAATTTTTAAATTGAGCTTTGCAAGTGCTATCCATTTTCTGTGGAAGGAAAGAAATACTAGAGCCTTCACTAGTAAGCATTATTCTCAAAGGAGTGTTCTACAAGGAATTGAGGAGTGCATTAGGTTGAGACTTATGTCTATTAAGCTCAAGAACAACAAACAAGGTAGACAAATTGCTGCTGTATGGCACCTCCCTACCTCTGTGATGGATGACTGTGAGTAGTTGTGTTAAAGTTGTGTTCATTTGAGCCTGGATGCACCTTCTTGTGTTTGGCTCTTGTGGCTGCTGCTATTGCTGGGCCTTATGGTGGTGCAGATTGTGTTCCTTGTTCCTAGCTTCTTGTTTTGCTGAGATAGTAGTTTTGGTCTCCTCTGTTTATAGACTTGTTTGAGAGTTTGGTTTTTTATCTTTGTTGTTGGTCTTCTGCCTTAGTGCTTTGGCAGCTTAGTTGTGTTGAGTTTTTGTTTTTCTATATTGTGTTGTTCTTTTTAATTAATAAAGTTGATTTACCGGAAAACATTTTTCCATTTGTAATAATGTCCTAAGAACAAAGACATAAACTAAAACCTGAGAGAGAGAAAACATGGACATAAACTCAAACTTAAATAATGTAAATTGAAATATTAAAACTTGCGGAAGTTTATGTGGGGTATTGGCCTTGGACTTTACTGTGTTCTAAATAACAATTGTATGCCTAATAAATACAATATACAATGATGGATTTATTTACCTAAAAAGATATTGTAAGAACATTTGTAATATTGTTTATTGATGGCATGCTCTAGACAATAACCATGTTGAGTGAATATGAGGTCGGGTAGGTTTACAAAAATTAAAGTGGTCAAACAAATTCATCGACAAGATTCGTCAAACTCAAATCAAGATTACAGCATCGAAGAATACAAGAGAAATGAAGAGGAAGCAAGTTTGGACCAAAAAATGTCTTCAGAAGGGCAAAAACAAAATTTTTCGGAGCCCAAACTCCGGAATATATGGTAGAGGAATGAACGGGGTTCAAATGAAATAAAAGTTGGGAAATATAGCTTTCATGATTTTTCCTATGCTTGAGCTACGCATACAGTAGCTAAAAGTGGCTAGAAAGTTGAAATCTACGTTTGACCTACGCATATGGATTTTTGGGCTACGCATGACCTACACTTAAGTGTAGGCCAAGCTATGCTAGGGCCCATGCGTAGAGTTGCGTGAATTTTTGGCAAATTCAAGTTCTGATCTGTTTCAACTTCTATTGACTTGGGTTACATTCCAATACATCCTAGCATGTGTATAAAAGATATTTACACCAAAATTGGGCAGATTCACTCCAAATTACAAGAGGATTACTCAAGGAAGGAATCCAAGTCCAAAAAGGATAAAAGTTTACTCAATATAATATTCATCTCTCTATAAATAAGAGGAGTTTCTATACATTTTTGGGTGTGACTTTTGTGAGATCTCTGCAATACTTTGATAGATTAGATTTGTCACGTCCCTAAATTCCCGAAACTCCAACTCGGAGAATCAACGAATCCAGAGGGGTGACGTGAGTGGAAACGACCACTAGACTCAGCAATAATAAGAAAACTCATGAAATAAGAATAAAAATAAGGTATTCCATGTACACCTGAGTGATAGAAATTCAGTAGAAAAATCTAACAAAAATCCGGCAGAGTTCCGTTTGTAAATGGAACATCCGGACAACCCAAAAATAACACAACAGTATAACCTGCCCATAACAAGTGAAAGAAACTCAATGACATGCAACCCAATATTCTAGAAACCTACTAGGGCCGAGGTAGTGGAAAATAAACCACCGCTACCTCTACACAACCCTTTCTAAAACCTACAGAGCCATAATGCTCGAATTAGAATATAAAAAACCACATGGCAATGCAAAAAAGGTATAATGGCACCCTGAAACAATAAATACCTGAAATAAAAGATAAAACGAAAGTAAATATGCCAACAGACTGACTCCGAAGAGAAAAAAGAATACACATGGATAACTACAGATAAAATGAACAAAACTAATTAAAAATGTCCCAATTCACCTGTACCATCGCCGCTGAACATGCCATGCTGCATCCACCTATAAACCTGCAGTCTGTGTGGGGGTGAGCAAAAACCACTACTCACCAATAATATCCCTAACAAACACACCCCTAGTCGCCAGGAACCTCTAACCATCTCGTGTGCATGCAGCTATCCTAGGTCAGTCAGTTGTCTCACCTGACACCCACGCCAATCCGAAACCCCAAAATTGCCCCACAACTAATCTCAATCATATATCAATGCCACACAAAAAGGAACATAGTATGAAACATAAATAAATCTACAAGTCTCAATCCTATAAAATCATATAAACATAGTCGAATATCTATATCTAGGTATATAAGATATATATATATATATATATATATAAGATATATATATAACCCTGTAAATGACTAATCATGCACGCGCATATATATATATGCTCTAATACGCAGTCTCGCTCTGAGATACCATAAAAACTAACTATCCATCACACCATGCACCGAGCACACCGTTCAAGGTTCCTAGGAGATAATTAAGTCACTTTTTAGGATTATCCGAAATGAATAATCACCACTACATCCATAACTCAATTGAACCACACTTCTATATCGTACCGCTATCAAATCATCCCTAGAAAGTCTCACTCTCATAATTTCTAACCTCAATCTGGTTCTTTTATTCACAATAACCAGTGAACTAACCCATTCACTCAAAGAAACATAGGTGCAAAAATACCATCATCAAATCGGATTCGATAACCAACAGAAACAATTTCAAGCTCATACCGCCTATCGAGGCGTAAGAAATGGGTACTAGAGTCCTTTAGTGCCAAATGGATGTCGGGGCCCTCGGGTTTTAAAAAAAAATGTTGAACCTCGAAAGATTTAACCAATTTTTAATAAACATTTTCAGGACCCGGTCAAATCTGCTTGGTTCCAACATCTCTGACCCTACCTAAAGTACTAGGAACAACACTATGTGTGCGCAAATCAATGTCATGTCTCTTACCCGAGAATATTATAAGAAAAACACCAAAGAAAATAAGTATAAGGAACGTACTAACAGTTGAGGCCCTAAAATACCCAAGTCTGCTATACAATCAAGGAAAGGCTGACGAGGTAGGAGAATGACTACAAGGGTCCAAGATGAAAACAATTTTAAAATCTCCTTTAATTTTCTTTCAAAACTGGTCCTAAGACCTTTAGTAATATTTTAAAATTTTATGGAAAATTCTGAAAGAATACCCAAACAAAATTGGGCATAAGAAAGAATCCCATAAACTAACTAGGAAAAATCTGGAGTTTTCGAACTCCAACGCAGTCGAAATATCAGAAACAACCTCGAGATCCCAAAAACAGGGAAAATCAGTACCTTATACCCACCGACTCCACCAGAATGTTCTTAAATAGAATTTTATGACATTTTTCAAAACGGGGTTTACTTTCGACACTCCCGGTCCCAAGACTTCAAAAATTATTTTTATAAAACAAGTTTTAACTTAGGGTTTTCAAAAATAGATCATGGGCCCCGGGGTAAGGGAAGAACGAAGCTTTATAAAAATTTAAAAGCCTTAAGTTTTAAAAACCTTGAGAGAAACTTAGTTTGACCCCAAAGGTCCAAATCGTAACCAAGCTTTCAAGGTACAGAAACTAAACACTGTTTATTTCTCAAAACCTTTCCAAAATGAATGGGAAGAGTGATAAGCTCAAAAATATCAACAGTCGAAAAAGAGACGGTAAAACTAACGAGCCTAGACCAACTTTTAACTTAATAAACCCACCACCCCATTGGAGGGTTACGTCAACCACCCCGCGATAACATCACTCATCTAAAACAAAGGCCTATATGGCCAAAAACTACAACCTCATATAAGTCCTGGTATGAGGGTTGACCAGCTCAACTAGAAACCCAACTCTAGGGGAACAGTTACGCACCAAGGCCTATTTCTACTTAGTTTCAGGTAACTACCCAGAATACTTGTCAATCGTGACTCCATTTACCCTGGTTCTTATTACTGTTATACTCTTTATTTTTCAACTTAAAATCTTTAAATCTTCGTTCACATTGAATGTTTTTTACCATTTACAAGGGATTTACATCCATAAATATCATCAGTCACAACCACTGCGTCGTAGCGCCCAAGGGAACAATATAAATTTTAAAATAATCCAACATGCTCAATACCAGCAAATAATAACAACATAAAATCTCAATAGATAATCATATGACTGATAAATACTCAATGTGAATACCAATGCAATGTCAATGCTTGTGATAGCGCCAAAACAACTCAAGTGTAACCCTATATACATTAGAGTTAAACATATATCAAGGAATCCAAACTGTTCACTGATGTGGGTAACAAGCCTGCAAAAGGAAGGGTAGGCATCGCCTAATAGAGTACAAAGACCACAAGTCTGTCTAGAACGACAAGTGAATCCTAAGCCCTCACCCCAAACTTCTCAGGATTCGAGATATGCTAGCTCCATAGGTGCGAGAACACCTCTTGACCAGTTGTTACGACTATCCAAATGGTCTATATGCATACATGATACAAATGAAGCATGCTACCAACACCGACTCAATATATATGCCCACGGTGCTACATGAACGCAAAATGTCTCTACATAACCCAATGCTCAATAATACAACATAAATTACTAGTTTTCATTCAAAGCATGCTTAAAATTTGCTTAAAATCAAAGTACAATAACAAATTGTGATAAATTCCTCTTAGGGGCATCGAGTTCACAAATTATCACTTCTTTATAATTGACAAGAAAATAAAAGGGAACTAAAATAACATCTAAGTTTTCACATCCCTCGGTTTCAAGTCTCCCCTAACATGTTTTAATTTTAGTAAAACACAAACCAAAGGGGAACTAACAACATGTCTAAGTTCAAGTACAATTTTCACAAATTCACTAACCTACTTTAAATTCAAGGGGTGTTAGGCCACCTATTTCAATTCAATTTAAGTAGGTTTTTAATTTATTTAATTTATCGAGTGAATTACTATTTTCTGCCTCTTTTCTAGTCCACCCAGAGGCACTTCCATTTCGAGTTCATAAGACTCATAAATCATGTATATAGCTAGAAACATGAAGAATGTTATCACACATACGTGAATACAATACAACAGGAGAATTATAATTTCCTAAACATTTAAATCATGCTCAATAAATAAATAATAATAAAATCTACGGCTACCTAAGCCACGAGTTTTGAGAGTTATATATATTTAAAAAATATCACACCTTAATTAGCGCTTCTAAAATAGCTCCGAATTGGGCCCACCGTGAATACTATCTTCGCCTAAAAATGGGGCCGCCGACCCAAAGTTGTCCGAAAATCTTTCTACTCGGACCGAAATGACCATCTTTCCGTTCTATTCAATATAGTTGAAACCCGTTAACTAATTACGAACACAGCTGAATAAATCTGAAAAATACTAAACGGAAAATCGTATCTATTTTCTTGATTTCCCGACAAACCGCTTAACTGTTTTATACAAAATTTTAGTATAAGATTGTACACGGTGAGATGATCAAAATATTAGGAGGATCCGACACTCGGAGACCCCCGAATAGAGGCCGAAACCTCCGGCCGAAGTTGCTACTTGAGCCTCTGTTACGTGTGGTTGTTGCCGCAACAACCACCATTACTAGTCGCTTCGGCGAACTTTAAAATACAAGTCGTCGTCCGCTAGAACCTCTAAGTCGCGCCCACACAAGCAAACCCTTGCTAGGTCACGCCTCTCCTACTCAACCCATCACTACCAAGACACCGCTGCTACATTACGCCACCACCCCCTTGTTGTTGTCGGCCTACTCTAACCATTACTGGCGAACCAAAGCCCCAGGTCCTCCTCCAGCGCGACACCAGTCCTCTACGCTAACCTCCATCTAATCGATAACCTCTCTCTCTCAATCTGCAACAACAAGAGGAAGAAGATGCAAGGTAGAGAAGAAGAAGCTATCATACGACAAGGAGAGAAGAGAAGGAATATGAAGATAGATGTCACTTTCTCTCCAAATACAAATATGTATATATCTATATATTCATATATATATTAACTTAAATAAATATATCGTAATAACCCCAAAATTCTAATTCAATACTCGATGTGTCAAGTCGAAAATCGAAAGATCCCAGTAATGAAAAATTTGAGACAACACCGGATCAAATCCTTGAAAAGAAACGACCTAAAGAGCCTCTGGCCAAGCACCAAACGGAAAATACAACATTTAACCTCTATTTAATAAATAATTATAAAAATGAAGGGAATGTCCTCCGAAAATCCCTAAAAGATAACACGCGTACCCGGAAAATCTAGGGGATGCCGGATAAATAATACAAATGGGGATAAATGATCCGGGGTATAAAACTCAACCACCGGAACACCGGATACATACAGAATCCATCGAGGCTCCTAAAACAAGGGAACTCTAAAAGTCCTATAAATAGGTTGAAGACTACGTGTCACGTACGTATAAACATGGAGAAACAAACAAAGTAACACAAATACCCCTAACCATACCAGTCAAAGAACTAAGGCACATAAAGCCACATAAACACATAAGGGCACGTAGAAACACGAAGAACAAAGCACACCAAACAAACAAAGCATGTACATATAAACATAAAGAAAATGAGCAAAGAGACTATAAATACTCCTAAGCACGTCAGCCAAATAAGACATGTACTAATCCAAATATGAAAAAAAATAGCAACTCCGGGCATCACAAAGCACATCTGAAGCCTGACAAGATGCTACGTGCTAACATCTCAACTAAACAACGTAACAAACCAATTGCAAGAGAATTCAAAAATGTCGGATATACGAAGCATGTCGCCACCTAGTCGAAGCATCAAACGCTAAACATCAAAACGAATTCACGTAGTCGACAAAAAGAATTTTCGTAAACGTTTAACTAAGTTCAAAAGACTAAACGTTACCGTCAAACCACATAATCGCCAAAGAAGCTCCACGAAGTCATCAAAGAGACGATCACCAAGTCATCCAGTCGAATCCAAACGTAAACGGGAAAAATTTACATGTGAAATACGAAGAATAACCATGATGTCACAACCGAAATTAAATCGAAAATAATTTCAGGAAAAATGAAAAATAACATGGGGTCCGTCTGCAGAGAGAGAAAAAAAGAGATCGCTTGATCATTCTATATGTTTTTGGTTATTATCCAATTGTGCTTCTACACCAAAGATCTTTATACACAATTGGATTATCCGTTACTGAAAAATCATCACACCACCTATTGTAACGTGATTGCATCGATCTGTTGAGAAACGAAGCTGTCAGATTACGGAGATCGAAGTAGGAGGCTTCGTGGTTCATTGATCCATTGAGAAGCGGAGCCGTCAAAGTACAAAGCGAAGCGAGAGCTTCGTGGAGCACAAGTGATTCATAGTGCATCGATACCAGAAGTGATTTGTAAGTCTTAAAATTCATAGAGTATGTGTACTTCTTGATTCATATTGCATTGATACCCAAGCGTATCCGTGATTTTTACTTGGAACGTTTCCAAAGTTTTCCACTTAAAAATATCGTGCGTCGTCTCTTGCTTTATTTTCTGCAATTAGATTAATCTTTGCATGATTTATCTTGTTAGAGAATTGGATTAAAATTGATTTTTCCGCAATTAACCCCCCCGTAATAGGCTATTTTCCTTTGTCACCTAGATAATTTCAAATATAATGACCAAAAATATAAAACAAAAATACAGTCTAAAAGTACCGTCTCTTTCCATTCTCTCTCAACAAATAAGATAATTTGATCTTTAAAAACAAAAAAATAACAAAATAATTTGTTCTTCTCTTCTCTTCCTTTCTGGTTAATCTATTCTTTTCTCACTTCCATGCATTTTTTTTCCCCTTTTTAACTAACAAAAACACGAGTGCACTATTTATTACATATATACCCTAATGATGACAAACCATCCTTTTATTTTTGACGTAAGCAAGTAATTATACACACTGCTCTATTTACCTCTATTTAGGACCCTTTGAATTTCAACACTATTTTGGGAAGTAGTCGTAAGAGGGTGTTGATCATTTTTAGCTTCAAATATTCTTCATACCACGCATGCGGCATGTAGAATACGAGCCAGGTCATTGACTTGAGTCATATCCGCGGTTTTGAATTCTATTCTCTGATGTTGTGTATAACCTCACCCAATGGTCACTTTAATTCCACAACTATATCAAAACATGATAAGTCCATGAGGTGTCTACTTAAGCTTATTACTATGTTCGTCCACGTATATACTTTTGAAACTAGAATTGTATATACTCGGAGAAACATTAATTATCCTTTATTCATTTTGATACTGACAAAAAGCAATATATATATATATATATATATACAACTATTAAAAGTGTGAAGAAGTTTTGGTGTTTTAATATTTATAGTTAAAATTTTATATGTGATTTTTCAATCCAATTTCTACTTAAATTATAATTACAAATTTTAATTTAATTCTATAACTCCGATCTAATTTCTACTTGAACTATAACTATCATATTTTATAGTTAAAATTTTATATGTGATTTTTCAATCCAATTTCTATTTAAATTCTAACTACAAAATTTAATTGAATTCTATAACTTTGATCCAATTTCTACTTAAATTATAACTGTCATATTTAATTAAATTCTGTAACTCCAATTCAAACATAATCCTATTTGGAAGCACCAACACCTCTTTATGTAAGAATTATGTCTTTCAATTCTATCACTAAGATTTAATTGAATTTTTATTATATTAAATTACATAGAATTTTTATATTATAAATCTGATTGTGATAGAATGCTAAATGTTTAAATTATTTTTTATATTTTATTCCATTTTCTTACTATAATTTAATTCTAATTAGATGAAAAAAATAATAATGAATCTTAAAATACAATTCTAATCCTAAATAGATTATAAAGTGAATCATATAAAAATAATAATGACTCTCATCTACAATTGTATTTAATTATCATAATCCTAAATGGACTATAATAATGAATCCCATCTACCATTAATAATCTTAACCCTAAATAAGATTATAATACTGAATTTCATCTATAATTATAATTAATAATCCTAATTCTAATAGTATAAGGGATAATTACAATCCTATATATAATCTTACACCCCTCTCTCTTTTTAAGACCCTACGATTCTCAAGCCTTTTCCTCTCTCTGTCCGATAATTCTTCTATTATACTTCAATTTTATCAATGTAGTATTTCGTGTATTTATGTTGTTCATTGATTGTAGTTTTGTTGTTCCATTATTTTTTCGTGACACTGTTCTAGGGCAATTATAGCAGTTAGGTTAGTATTTCTTTTTCCAGTATACTTTTGTTGTAATTAAATATTTATTTATTACCTTCGACATATATCTTGATATGTATTGTAGTTTGATCGAGTTTAATTTATTTGTGTTTTAATTTTGTTTAATGCCTGAATTTATTTAAATTTTAATACAATACTATTTTAATAAAGTTTTATTAATCATTAATTTTCAAGTACTATTTTATTTAATATTGATATTTTGAATATATGTGGTATGGTTAATCTCATTTTGCAATTGTACTAATTTAGTTTTAATAATATATTTTTTTATTTTTATGTTGACTTTAAATTACGTGCAAAGCACATGCTTTTTACTATTATACATATATATATATATTAATGACATTTTTCAATAGCTCTCATTCAAAATCAATTTAAATTTAGTTGGTAATATATTTTTTATCTTGTTTTTTTCTCTAACTGCTTTTGGTTAGCGTGAACTAGCAGGAAAGGAAAAGAAACAGAAAATGTAAGAGTGGAAATGTCCAAGCCCACTTAACTCCATCAAGCACCAGACCCATCAAGCTGTTGGCCCAGTAAGATTTTTATAAGTCCGGTAACTAGGCCCATTTGGTTTTTGTATTCCTTTAGGAAATAGAAGTAGTGATGTCATGGTGATGTAATCAAGGTGGTATTGCCCTAATGGGCCTCAAGCCCAAAAAGAAAATGTATATAAGAAAAGTCAAAAGTTAATAAAGGAGAGGATTGTTGTGTTGTGCATTTTTTTTGGCATTTACACATTGGCGCCGTCTGTGGGAAACTCATTCAAGGAGTTCCTAATTTTTCAAATCTACCATTCGAGATCTGTAAAATCGCCTCCTTCTTCCTATCTCGTAAAAGCTGAGTTTGTTTGTTAAACCCAAAGATCTTTCACCACCCTCAAAAGCCTTCACTCACTACTCCTTAGATGAAGATGCCAATCACTCGTTTGCAAGAAGACGTTCTACCCACTGCAGACAGTCGTGCAGGAGGTTCCCAGTCCATGGAGCAAATTCTTCAACACTTGATAGCTACTGAGGAACGCAGCCTAGCGTTGGAAAAACAGAATGCAGAGCTCGTGGCTAGGTTGTCTCCACCAGCAGCTGCCCCATCGGTAGTAACACCTGACCCTCCGGTAGTGGCGCTCGACAATTCTCTGAACCAGCAAGGTAGCGACAGACCAGAAGAGCATGTCGAGTCTTCCCAGCGCTCAGGAAAGGCTCCCGCAGCCGACGAGTCCATAAGCCCCCAAAAACTTCAGGCAATGATGGATGAATTCCAAAGGAATGTCCTCGGGGACTTGAGGGCCCGATCTACCGATGACATGGCTATCAAAGCATCGACCGAATTGATACAATCACCTTTCGTCCACGAAATAACCTAAGAACCTTTCCAAAAGAAATTTGTTATGCCTCAGTTCACCCCATACGATAGCACTAACGACCCCGAAGAACACATTTATCAGATCCACCAGAAGATGACCATGTACGCAGAGAATGAGTCCCTACTTTGCAAGGTGTTCTCCACAAGTCTTACTGATGCTACTCTATTATGGTTCAAGAAGCAGCCACCCCGATCAATTGGCAGCTGGTAGCAGTTGACCAGGCTCTTCATTGCCCAGTACGATGGAAACAAGAGACAGAAAAAGACCATATCCTGCCTCTCCACCATGATCCAGGAGAAAAGAGAGTCACTGAAAAGCTTTCTATCCCGATTCAACATTGAATCTTCTTCTATAGATAACTGTGACCAACATTCTGCTGTTGAGGCCTTCAGGATGACCCTCATTCCAGGAACTAAGTTCCACCAATCTCTGGTAAAGCGCCCTCCATCGGGCATTGGGGAGTTAAACTCTAGAGCACAGGGGTACTTGAGAATTGAGGAAGAGGAAACTGTCAGGCAGATGAGGGCGGCCCTAGTCAGCATTGAAGCCAATAAAAGGATCGAGAAACCGATCGAAAGCTTCTAACTTCATCCGAATCATCAGTTCCTTCGGGACCATCAGCCCCGAAACCATTCAAGCGCTCAAAAATTGAAGAGAAAATGACGCAACTGAAGATCAGCCTTGCTAGACTTTATCAGGAAAACAAAACCAAGGGGATTTCCAGAAACCCCGGACCATTAGACAGCCACTTGACCAAAGGGACAAGTCAAAGCACTGTGTTTTACACAGTGATTTCGGGCACATTACAAATGAGTACCGTAATCTAGGGTAACAGATGGAGACGTTACTGCTTCACGGGGAACTCTGAGATTACGTCCAACAGAACAGACCAAAGACCGATCAATGTACCCTTAGTACCCCTCGGAACCCCTCAGATGCACAGCCGGTCAGGGTCATTAACATAATTCATGGTGGCCCCCCATCTAAAGAGACTGAAGGATCACGCTGGAGCCATCTGCGGAGAGCTCGCAAGATGAGAAGAATCAATGGAATCAACGAGGTCCACCACAGGGCAGGAGAAGCGCAAATCATTTTCTCGATATCGGACCTTCGAGTTGTCCAGACCCCGCATGACGACCCTCTGGTTGTGACCCTGATGGTGGCCAACTGTCTTGTGAAGAGAGTGATGATCGATCCTGGGAGCGGCGCAAACATCATCACAAAATGGGCTTTTGAAAAGCTCGAGATCACCCCGACCGAAATTATGGCATCCTGGTACCCCATTGCAGGTTTCGATGGAAGGCAAATCGAGCCGATCGGGGAAGTCGAGTTACCGTTATCTACTGCTCAAAAGACCCTTACTGAGACATTTATTGTGGTGGATGTCAAGCCTTCATACAACCTGCTCATGGGAAGGGGATGGATTCACTGAATACAGGGCGTGCCCTCCACTCTCCACCAGGTCATGAGATGCATGAGCCCCAACGGTCTGGATACCATTGACATCAAAGGTGACCAGGTGTCCACCAAAGAGTGCTACGCGGTCACCCTGAAGCATATCCAGAAGGGGAAAATCCCAATGGCGTCCCACTCGAAGGAACAGAGTTCAGGCTCCAAATAGCAATTAAAGGAGGGGGATCCGGGTACCCCAATCGTGGTTGAACCATTACAACCAGTTTATGTTATACCCAATAGCCCGGAAAAATTTACTTTTGCAGGTACAAATCTTATCGACCATGAATTGAAAGAACTAACACAATTGCTGCAGGACAACTCCGATGTCTTCGCATGGGAGTATACAGACATTCCGGGGATCGATCCTGATATTGCCCAACATTCATTGTACGTTGACCCGAACGTAAGACCAATCAGGCAAAAGCAGAGGCGCATGGGGGCACATCAGAACCAAATTATAGCAGATAAGGTATCCAGATTCTCCAGGCTGGTTTTATTAGGGAAGTCAGGTATCCCGAATGGCTCGCCAACGTAGTGGTCGTACAGAAAAAAAATGATAAATGGAGGGTTTGTGTTGATTTTACTGACTTGAACAGGGCATGCCCGAATGGCAACTTTCCACTGCCAAAGATCGACCAGATGGTTGATGCTACCACTGGCTACGATAGTCTAACTTTTCTGGATGCTTATTCAGGATACAACCAAATAAAAATGAACCTGATGGATGAAGAAAAGACCTCCTTCATTACTGAAACAGGTACTTATTGCTTTAAAGTTATGCCCTTCGGACTGAAAAATCCAAGTGCCACTTTCCAGAGGTTGGTCAACAGGATCTTTAAGGGTATGATGGCTATAGTAATTGAGGCCTATATCGATAACACTGTGGTCAAGAGCAGGAAGAAGGGGGACCACATCACCCACCTGCGCTAAGTGTTTGACACCCTGAGGTTGCATGGCATGAAGCTTAATCCAGAGAAATGCTCTTCCGGTGTATCATCCAGACAGTTTCTGGGGCACATCGTGGACCAAACCAGGATCCAGGCCAGCCCAGCACAAGTCAAGGCCCTGATTAAATGAAGGAGCTCCAGACACATAAAGATATTCAAGTCCTGACAGGATGAGTGGTTACGCTTAGCAGATTTATTTCAAGACTGACTGATCGGTGCAGACCATTCTTTCAAGCAATCAAGGCCAAGAAGGGAGAGGTATGGGGTCCTGAGCAGTCTGAATCCCTGGCAAGGTTAAAAGAGTACATGACCATGCCCCCAATCCTATCAACATCGAATCCTGATGAAGTCTTGCATTTGTACTTAGCAGTATCCTCTGTGTTGACCAGTGCGGCCTTCATCAGAGAGGATGGGAACCTTCAGATGCCAGTCTTCTACACCAGCAAATCATTGGCTGAGGCAGAAACCAGATACAACAGGCAAGAAAAATTGGTTCTGTCACTGGTGAATGCCAAGAGACGACTAAGGCATTAGTTTGAAGCTCACCTAATCATTATCCCGACTGCCACGCCTCTATGGGTTATTATGCCAAAGCCCGACCTCTCAGGCAGAATCTCTAAATGGGCCATCAAATTGGGAATATATGATTTGACGTACATACCTCGGGTTTCCATCAAAGGACAGGCAGTGGCAGAATTTTTACTTGAAAGCGAAACTGAACAGCAAGACCAGAAAGTTGAACCGGACACCTGGAAACTTTGTGTGGATGGATCAGCCAACTATGCTGGATTAGGAATTGGTTTGGAAATCTTGACACCCGATGGGACACGCCTACATATGTCAGTACAGCTACAATTCTCAGCCACGAACAATGAGGCTGAACATGAGGCCATCGTATCTGGCTTGAGGTTAGCCCGAAGCCTCTAGATTCAGTCCCTAGTAGTGCATAACGATTCTCAACTGGTTATTCGACATATCAAGGGAGAGTGTGAAACTAAGGATCCAAAAATGGAGTCTTATCGGGCACTCGTGTTGAAAGAAACAGAAAGTTTTCAAAGAATAACCTTCACACATATCCGAGGAGTGAGAATTCTGTAGCTGATCACCTAGACGGTTAGGCGTCCTCAGCCGGAGAAGACCTGACCCGGGTTGCACTTGTGGATTTTATAATCAGACCATGTATTCAAGAGCCCGAACAAGTTATGCTTATCCCATGGGAGCCCAACTGGATGGATCCCCTGATGGATTACTTGCAAAGTGGAACTTTCCCAGAGAACAAAGCTGAAGATTACAAGATCAGAAGGAATTCAGCTCGGTACTCAGTTATAAATGGACAACTCTATCGAAAATCCTTTTCAGGTCCTTACTTGAAGTGTATTACGCCATCAGAGTCAAGAGCAGTGATACAGGAGATTCACAATGGAGCTTGCAGGAACCACTCCGTAGGTTGATCCCTTGCCTATAAAATACTCACCCAAGGATACTTCTGGCCCTATCTATCGCAGGATGCCGAAGAATATGTCCGAAGGTGCAAGCCATGCCAGATGGACGAAGACGCTATCCATCGCCCATTTGAGGTCCTACATCCCACCATAGTAACACACCCATTCACCCGATGGGGAATGAATATAGTGGGACCTCTCCCGAAAGCAATCCAGTCAAATGTCTATGTCCTTCTGGCCATCGATTACTTCACCAAATGGGTGGAGGCTGAAGCCTATCCCACCATCAAGAGTGGCCACATCATCAAATTCATATGGACCCACATAATATGCAGATTCGGGCAACCAAGGACAATCATGATGGATAGTGGGTCAAATCTGGACAACAAAGAGGTTAAAGCATTCTCTGCCGAGCATAGTATCAACCAGAATACGTCTTCCATCGGGTACCCGCAAGGGAACGGGTAGGCGGAAAGGAAAAATCGAACCATATTCAACACCCTGGCCAAAAACCTTGAGGAAGCCAAAGGGGCCTGGCTAGAGAAACTACCTGAAGTTCTTTGGTCATACAAAACGACTCCCAAACAACCCACTGGGGAGACCCCCTTTGCCATGGTGTACGGCGTTGAGGCTGTGATCCCAACGGAGGTCAGGGTTCCAACCCTCTGGAGCCAGGCCTGGGTTGAAGGACCAAATAACCAGCACCTGGCTCAAAATCTTGATCTACTGATGAAAGAAGAGAGGCTGCCGGGATCAGGCTGGCCGCCTTCCAACAGCGCGTCCAGAACCACTACAATCAAAAAGTCAAAATAAGAGAGTTCCAAGTCGGAGACATGGTCCTTAGGCAAAAAATCGGGCTTGTAGGCAAGTTTAGGGAGCCTTGGGAGGGCCCGTACACCATTACCAAAGTCATCGGGCGCGGAGCATACCGCGTTCGAAGGAATATTGATGACGGAATGGAACCAAACTCTCAGAACGCCTCTTGCCTGAAGAGGTACTACCCTTAAAGGGCCGAATTTTTCTTTTACTTTATTCTTTTTGTAAAAAGTCTATAGCACCTGATCAATAAGAAATAATTTCTATGGGAATGTAGCTAATAAACATATACGGTAATAAACAAATTCAAAAAATAAACCAAGTGTTGCATTGTCTATCGCATGGCCTGAAGTGCCTGAAAGACACAACACTAATCCTGAAGAGATCACAAAATTTTGCAAAAAATAAACCAAGTGTTGCATTGTCTATCGCATGGCCTGAAGTGCCCGAAAGATACAACACTGATCCTGAAGAGATCACAAAATTTTGCAAAAAATTAAACAAGTGTTGCATTGTCTATCGCATGGCCTGAAGTGCCCGAAAGACACAACAATGATCCTGAAAAGATCACAAAATTTTGCAAACAATAATCCATGTGTTGCATTTTTTATCGCATGGCCTGAAGTGCCCGAAAGACACAACACTGATCCTGAAGATATCACAAAATTTTGTAAAAAATGAACCAAGTGTTGCATTGTCTGTCGCGAGGCCTGAAGTGCCCGAAAGATACAGCACTGATCCTGAAGAGATCACAAAATTTTGCAATGCAGAATAATATAAACATTGAAAAAGCCAACTAAACAAAATCAATGATCTTCCATTCAAAAATAGGCCCCGATGGCCAAGGCTTACAAAGAGTTTTATAAAAACAATAAATCCTAAGGGCCGACACTAGTCCCTGCTGCATCAGAGTTCATAGGAACAATGGGCCCATCAGGAACTAGAGGATCAGAATCGGACGTAATGCTCGTCCCCGGTAAAGCTTTGGTCAGGAACTCACAGAAGCGAACATCGTCAAGACCTCCAACCGGATCGTTGTACAGAGGGGCGATGACAAAATTCTCGTCCAATTATTCCACCGAGGCGAAGTCCCTCTCCTCAACGGGTTTCTGCATATCGTTGAAGCTTGACCTCCAACCGAACCCGATACGGTACTAGGAAGTGTCGCAGAAGCGCTTGTACATCTGGTTGCTGCCCCGGTGACACATCTCCACTATCGACCTCTCCAGTGCAAGGAGGTTCTCGGTCTCAGCCTTGTCCTCCTCAAGCTTCGCCTTAGAAGCCCTTAGGCCCTCACTCTCAGCCCTCAGGCTCTCATTCTCAGCCTTCTGGGCCTCTATTTCAGTAAATATGGCCCGCCGCACCGCCTCCATCTTTTTAATCTTATCTTGGGCGGCACGGAGTTGCTACTCTGCAGAGATCGCCCTCTTGGTCTAAACCTCCAGCTTTTCATTGGCTGTGGACAGCATAGTGGCAACCTTCATCCGGGAATCCTCTTTCAGCCTCAGAAGCTCATTGGATTTCCGGAGCAACTTAGTGTCCTCCTCCATCTTAGCATTGTAGGCTTGGGTCAGGTACAACATCTACCAAAAGAACAAGTGTTAGCCTGATCAAGGAATAAAGAAAAGAAAGTCAAGATTGATTGAGGAAACAGTATATCGAAGAAATACCTTCATAGCAATCTCCGGACCAGTCAGGGCCAATTCTGCCCGATCGATCTGTCTCAATTTATTTCGGTCAGCAGGTGTTCAGATTTTGGAACCCATTGCCCGAAGGGCGACATCATTGTCAATGGTTTCGTGCCCCGCAACCAGAAAGTCGCCACCTGGAAGTGTAATCTTTGGCGCCCATGGAATGGGTCGCTCCTCTCCGATTGCAGCCTCGGTCTCCTCCACTATGATTGGAGACGACACTGTGGTCAGACAGGGCCTAACTGACCGATCAAGGGTAACCTCTTCCGATCGGGGATGTTGTGTCCCCGCCAGACTACCCTCTCCCTCAATCAGTCCGGATCCAAGAACTGGGATGACTCCTGGAGGAAAAACAAAGGGTGCTCCGGCTGCACCAGCTCCTGAAGGAGGGGGCAGAGTAACAGTAATGTTTCCCATCGAGATGGATGGAGTCACCGGAATGTTTTCCACCGATGGAGGAGGAGCGGTCCCAGACGGGGGAATTGGAGTACTTTGAGACCCCTGACCGTTTTGAACCTCCTAAGGTACTAGAGGGATCGCCTGAGGGCCGGCTGCCCGCTTGGCCTTCTTTTTTATTAAAGCTTGCGGGATTCTCAGCATTTCTATTGACAAGGCCTGCAAATTAGAACCCGTCAGGAAATTATTACACATCCTTAGGGGTTGTCCCCAAATTTTTTATTTAAGGAGTTCAAATCGGGATCTGATGTAAGTTGAAGTTTTAAAGTTATCGAGTGCTCCCAGAAACTTAAGCACATGAAGGCCCAACTTATCATTGCACTGATAGCAATAGCACGACCCCTTATGAAATGGTTTGAAGGAAGCGAATAAGGGTCGGTCGAATTCACTGGGGACTTTGAATCCCAATGAGCCAGGAAACCTCCAATTCCCGCTTACCAGGATCATTCTTTCTTTCCACCCTTTGTTGGACTTTTCAGTGCCATCATAAATCTTTTTCCCGCTCAAAGGAAAAAGATTGTACCGGCCCCTGCAGTCTTTCTTGTCCTGTATCTTGTAACAAAACAGGAGTTCTGCCAGACCAAAATCTAGACCCACCTCCCGATTAATTATTAGGAGCATAGCCAAGATCCTGAAGAAGTTAGGCCCCACCTGAAGCGGAGCTAGACCCAGGGTGGCTAGGGTATAAAGGAAGAAAGGTTGAATCAGGGATCTAAGAACCTGAAGGTGGAAGGCTGACAGTAAAATCTGATAGTCCATGACCCCCTCACCATTCCTGAAATCGTATTTTTTAGGATAATTTTTAATGATTACCCCATCGGGTATCCCACATTTGACCCTTAATATTTTCAGTACTATTTCTACCATATGTGTAGGGGGGAGGGGGGTCGGCATAAAATTTGTCTCCCGAACCCACTGCTGCCGGATCCCCAACCCCTACGACGTTTTGATTGACCTCTGGTGGACTAGACCCGACTGTCCTAACCACCTCTACTGAGGGTGAACTAAGAGAAGCATCTGGGTCCACAGAAGAGGGTAAGCGGTCGCTACCCGACCAGGTATCGTCACTATCGGACATATTGAAAAAAAAGACACGAAAGCTGAAAGGATGGAACTTACTCTAGGATGAATCCCGAAGAGGTTTCAGACGCTTTCCTGGAAAAGAGAATGGACTCTGGCAATGATAAGCAAAGATCTCAAGTGCAGAGAGTTTTCTAAAAGTTGTAAGCTTTGAAATGGAATGAACATTCAACATATACAGTGGGTCTTTATAGAAGTTTCTGAAATGCCTGAAAAGCCATGTGCTCGGGAAGCAAATCATCACCTCGTTTCACGTGCGCCTCCTCAGCCCCCTTCTCGCTAATCGAGGCCACCTGGACCGTAAGTTTCAAGTATTTGAATGACGGTACATCCGTCGCATTAATTAGATTTGCCACGTCATCCCGACAGGGGTAATGTACCTTGCTCTCTACTCTATCTTTTCTCTAATGGGCCTGACCGCCCGACAGCCCATCATAAAGAAGCGAGCCTGTGTAAGAGTGGAAATGTCCAAGCCCACTTAACTCCATCAAGCACCATACCCATCAAGCTGTTGGCCCAGTAAGATTTTTATAAATCCGGTAACTAGGCCCATTTGGTTTTTGTATTCCTTTAGGGAATAGAAGTAATGATGTCATGGTGATGTAATCAAGGTGGTATTGCCCTAATGGGCCTCAAGCCCAAAAAGAAAATGTATATAAGAAAAGTCAAAAGTTAATAAAGGAGAGGATTGTTGTGTTGTGCATTTTTTTTTGGCATTTACAGAAAATGATTCTAATTTATTTGAGTTTGGGGTTCGTCCAAAAATGAAAATTTTGAGAAAAATAAATTTCCCACATTGATACATTTTTCTCAAAACTTTTCTCCTATAAAACACGCTGAAAAAAATATTTTTCCCTAAAACTTATTCTTTTATCCGTCAATTTTACAATTCTAGCCCATATTTTAACTCGTTGTTTAGTTTGTTGTTATTTTTGTTGACAAACTTTAACAAAAGTTAGGTGCTTCGTCTTTCTTTATAAAATCCAAAATAGAGGTGAATTTTTATTACTTAGAATTATAATTAGTAAATTATTGTAATCAGTAAATTATTTTATGGTGTTTTTTCTTTTAGTAAAAAATTTATTATTAAAAACTTTTCTAAATGGTTTAAACTAATACATTTCGGGTCAAAAGATTAAATAACAAAATCATACAAACTTACTTATAATATTGGAATAATTATCATGTAGAATTATATTGGGATAATCATCTTAGAATTAAAATATATTATTAAATAATAATAAATTTATACGTTGTATTTACGAGTATGTCAACCTATATATAGATAGTGGTTGGCATAATAAAAAATCTATATTTAAAATTAAATGGTTAAGATTTAATTTCTAGAATTCTCTCTAAACTTCTGTCATCTTTTTTTTAATCAATTTCTTGAAACGTCTAGTAATTTAGTCGAAGAAAAATATTATAGAGCCTAATTATAAATATAAATATTTTATAAGTGAATTAAAATATATATTATTATTGTTAAATATCTTACTTTGTTTTTAGTAAAGAAATATGTATAAATAATTAAGTATTAATATGTTCAAGAAAAACTCATTATATTTGATATATTAAAGTATAAGTGCAATTTTGGAATTAAAATTTATTTTCTTTTTCATTTCATGCTATCCAAACTACCAAAACGATATTTTACATATTTTTCTTCAAAATTTTCCATCTAACCAAATGCATATTGGAAAGTTGATTTTCTTTTTCTTTTCCTTTTACTTTCTTTCACTTTCACTTTTCATCTCATTTCTATCTAACCAAATGGACCTTCCTTTTTCCTTACAAATAAAAAATAACAAATAAAAATAATTGTATAATTGTATAAAAGGAAAAAGAAATTTACCTAGGATTGATGATTGATGATTCATTCTATATATTGAGTGAAAAACGCACAAAGCAAGTTGAATGAATTTGGAATGCTTGGTTCTCTTGTGAAACAGAAAGAAGAAATAAAGTTAAAGATTTTGTAGTTACCGAATTTATTTATTTATTTAATTATATTTTTCGGAATCCTTCAAGGAATTACTTACTACTAATAAACCACAAAAATTAAACTAAAGTTGAAGTTGAGACCTGCCTCCTTCATTTCCCTTACCTATTAAATTTCGAGCTAAACCATTAGTTTTCCATAGTAGTCAACAGTCAAACTAAAAGATTGAAAAGTTCAAGTCATACTAGCTAAATCCTGGATTGATGGATGCACATAAATTCACCCTATATATATGATATATGCAAGCATTTTATGTATCTGTCACACATAGTTATATCAACACATTACTTGCTCTTCATCAAAAACACATTTCTTGCTTTTGCACAAAAACAAACACATTACTAGCTTGCCCTTCATAAAAAAACTCATTACTTGCTCTCCCTCAAAATACACATTACTTGCTCAACAAGATGTGGTCTCTAAGGGTTGTTTCAGCCATTATAACAATATTTTTAGTTCTCAATATCAAACCATATGAAGCTAGTATAATCCTATGCGAAGAAGAAGAACATGGGTGGATGAACAAAGATAACCTGTTGCTGCAATCTCTACAGAGGAGTCCGATTAAAAATCCGACACCAAATCCAGGTGGCCTCCATAGCACAATCAGCCAGAAGGGTTTTGCAGCTCATGCTATGCCTCCTCCTGCTCCTGCCCACCCGCAGCTCATGGAGGTCCGGTTCGGTGTGGTTGGTGATCAACAAAAATAGGTCATACCAAGCTGCGTCCATTAACAATCTCACAATACCTCAGAAAAAAGATAGTGTAGCCAGAGATCAAAAAAATAAGAAAGGGACAAACCCAATTGTATTTTTATTTCCATCTTTTATGTTTTATAGGCATGTGTATTTAGTATGGCAGTGGTATAGAAAAAAGGAAGAAGATGCTATTAATTTGGATTAATTTAATTTGTATATTCTTGTTACAGGAATAAAGAGAATTAAATGATATAATGGTCTAAATTTTGTCGAGGTTAATTTTTTTTGCTACATGAGTCCATACAAAAATACATTATTAAATTACCTAGGAGATGATGGAAAATAGCCTAGAGGAGGGTGAATAAGTTTTTTAACGATTTAATGATCAATTAAAATTATCTTGTAGAATTTTCAATTTTAATCAGTCATGAAACCCTAATACTCGAACCAGATTAATCAAGCAATGATGAATGTAAGTGCGGAAAGTAAATCATGAAACGTGTAAGAACATTAACAGTATTATTTGTGTTTGGCATATTCTAGACAATAACCATGTTGAGTGAATTGTCATGTTGAGAGTTTTGTGTAATTGAAATCAAGTTGTTAGTATGTTCATTTCTATCTCGAAAAAGAAGTCAAGGAGTGTGTCAAAGCAAAGGAAGCTATCGGAGGGAAAAATCGTCATTTCCATACATTGTCACTTCACCGGAGGGCAAAAATGTGATTTCCAGACATTATGACTTCAACCAAAAGCATCGGGAGTTCGAGATGACCAGTGTAGCACAAATATGAAAAAACTGCAAAAGATGCAACATACATACGTTGTTAGAGGCTGAAACAGGACAAATTGGCTCTGACCTACGCTGTGGTTTTTGAGCTAGGAAGGGACCCTACGCCCTAGACCTACGCTTGCGTAGGTCCCAATGCTTGATCACGTGATCACTTGTTATGCAGGATTTGTTACGGGGTGCTTTCGGATTTTTCCAGTTTGGTCCCTACTTCGAGTTTTTAAATGATCGATATCTTCAGACCTCTATGTATTGACGTATACACATATTTACATCAGATTTTAGAGGATATATCAAGGTATTGTGAAATTTCGTAAAAGGGCAAGGTTAGGGTTTTCTATGACTTGGTCTATAAATAACATGGTTCTACAAGAGAAGAGACTATGATTTTTTACGACGATTTTTGAAGAGGGTTTTTGGTGAGAGCTTGTAAAGAGGGTGACTCGCGAAAAGGTTAATCCTCGAGGATTGGCTTATTTTGGGAGATTGACCCAAGGATTTATTTATTTGGGAGATTGGCCCAAGGTTTGGTTTATTTGGGAAAATGGCCAAAATAAGGTTTGTCTGCGAGAGCTTGCATTATACAGAGGGAGGTATGAGGGATTGATGTGTTTTATAGCTCGCATCTGAACTCATAACCCTATATGCTGCTCGCGTAGGGAGTACTATTCGGAATCTAGGGGAAATGCTTGGGATATGTAAATAGTGGGTTGCGACCTTATTTACACCGTTCTAAGCAAAAGTACCTTAGAGGGGCCGATAGTACTGAGGGTCATGAAAAAGGTATGCATGCAAAAGGTCATCACCTAAGAAATCTATAACAACATGGTTCCTTGCCTAAGGAAAAATCAGATCCGCGATGAAACAGGCGCGGATCACAGGGCACGGGGTACAGTATGATCCGTGCAAGAGATTACGCGAATCAGGCTTGCGTAGTCGAGGACGCGAGATTTTAGAGGATTTATCAAGGTATTGTGAAATTACGTAAGTGGGCAAGGTTAGGGTTCTCTATGACTTGTTCTATAAATAAAAAGGTTCTACAAAAGAAGAGGCTATGGTTTTTTACCACGATTTTATAAGAGGGTTTTTGGTGAGAGCTCTGCAATATTCTATTGTTCAAATTCTTCTACAGAGTGATACACACACAGAGGTGATTATGGAGTGATCATACATATTGGTATTCTCTCTTGTGTTGAGGTTCTCCAATCGTGCTTCTATAACGAAGTTCTTTATACACGATTGGATGAGTAATTGCTAAAAACTAATCACACCATCTATTGCAACAAGGTTGGTTTGATCCGTCTAAGTACGGAGCGATTCAAGGATTTCAGACCACGAGTAGAGAAAGGCAAATCATGCGTAATTTGTGAGTCTCTCATAGTGTCTAGCGGAGCAAGCGTGCTTCGTGAAGTACGAGTGATTCAAGGGTTTCAGACCACGAGTAGAGGAAGGCATATGTTGAGTGATTGTAAGTCTAAAACTCTCATAGAGTCTGTACTTGTTGATTCATAGTGCATCGGTACCTAAGTGTACCTATGATTTTTTCCTTAGAACGTTTCCTTGGTTTTTCCACATATAATTGTCTGTGTCATCTCTTACTTTATTTTTTGCACTACATTGATGTTTGCTTGATATTGCTTGAATGATGTGGTTTGAGAATTAGGGTTTAGTGATTGGATTAATATTGACTTTTCCGCAATTAAATATTAATTTGTCAATAAATCTACAAAAAACCTATTCACCCCCCCCCCCCCCCCCTCTAGGCTATGTTCACTATCGTCTAGGTAATTTCAATTAGTATCAGAGCGTGGTTGCCACGATATAGGTTAACTACCTAGGGTTAGATTGTGAACTTAGACGATGGAGATGCCTCGTGAAGGAGGTTCTATATCTAGATCCCCTTTGTTTGATGGGTCGAATTATACATATTGCAAAGCGAGAATGAGAGCGTTGAATGTTGTTGAAGTATGATATCAACCTCCTACTATGAAAGATGACGCGACCAATGAATCAACACCAAAACCATCAAGTGAGTGGACTGCTGCTCAGACGAATAGCGTGAATTGGAACTCGAAGGCGTTGAATGCGTTATACAATGTTGTAACTCCGAGTGAGTTCAAGATGATTGCTACGTGCGTAATTGCCAAGGAAGCTTGGGACATTCTCCAAGTCACTCATGAAGGAACGTCTAAGGTGAAACAGTCAAAGCTTCAAATTTTGAATTCTTAATTTGAACAGTTGAAGATGGAGGAGGATGAGGTATTCACAGACTTTGAGGCTAGGTTAACTGATATTGTAACAGGTTGTCATAACCTAGGTGAGCCTATTCATGAGACTACCATAGTAAAGAAAATTCTTAGGTCTCTTCCTGAACGTTTTCGATTTAAGGTCACTGTCATCTCTGAGGTCATGAGTCTTAAAGAAATTAAGGTTGAAGAATTGGCTAGAAATTTAAAATCTTATGAGATGGAGATGTTCAAAAATCCTTCTAAGAAGGCAAGTGGCACAAAAGAGAAGAGCATAGCTTTCAAAGACACTAGGGAGGATCAAGTTGAACTTAATGAAGAAAATGAGTTGAGTCTGAATGATATTATCATGTTTGCTAAGAGGTTGAACAAATTTGGTAGGGCTAAACAGAATGGCCAGGGACAAAAATTTGGGGATAAGTTGGGTGAGTCTAGAAGTATAAATAAGACTCAAATTAGGAAGGATAAGTCTGATCGTAAAAAGAAGAAACCCAAATGTTTTGAATGTCAAGGATATGGTCATATAGCTGCAGAGTGTGCAAACACTCTGAAAAAATCCAAAGGATTAGCTGTCAGTTGGGATGATGACTCTAACAATGGATCAGCTAGTGATGCGACATAATTAGAAGTAGGTGATGATTTTGAGAATTTCACTGTGTTTGCTGTACAGAGCAAGGAGGTTAACGAAATTGCTTCAAGTTTAACGATGTCTGAAGAGGAAGGTTCTGAGAGTGATGAAGATTGTGATGAAACGCTTTATGAGTCTTATAATAAATTACTTGATAAGACCACACAACTTCACAAGAATCACATGAAACTGTTGACTAAAAGTCTTAACATAGACAAAGAACTACATTCTTTAAAAGACGAATTAGCCAATAGTTCTCAAACTCTAAATATTTTACAGACCCAAAAGGCTAAGTTGATTAAGGATTTGAATAAGTTTGAACTTGAAAAAATTGAGGTTTTGAAGTTAATAGATGGTCTCAATAAGGAATTGGTTGAGAAATCTACTAAGATTGAAAATTTGGAAAAAGAGCTAAAAGATGCTAACTCAATTATTCATAAGTGGTCTACTGGAACTCTTAAGCTTAATCATATGTTGAGTATAGGAAAGTCCGTAGGAAATACAAAGGGACTAGGTTTTGTTGGAATATTGAAAAATTTGAATGTTGTTGCAAAAACCACCTTTGTAAGAACCTCTCAAGTAGCATTGATGTCACGCCCCTCTCTTCTTGAGACTCCCATCTGGAGAATCAACGAATCCTGAGGTATGACATCACTGAAAACGATCACTAGAATCAACAATAACGAGAAAATAGATGGAATAAGAATGAAAATAAAGTATTCCATGCCACCTGGGTGATAGAAACTCAGAAGTGACATCTAACAAAAATCCGACAGAGTTCCGTTTGTAAATGGAACATCCGGACAACCCAAAATCAATACAACCGAATAACATGCCCATAATAACAAAAATAGAATCAATGGAACGCAACCCAATAATCCAGAAACCTACTAGGGCCGAGGAAGTAGAAAAGAACACTGATACCTCTACACAACCCCTCTAAAATCAATAGAGCCCCAAATGCTCAAATGAAATTATAAAGAAAGTCACATGGCGATGCCGAAAAGGTATTATAGCACCCCAAATCAATAAATACCTGCAATGAAATATACAACGAAAGGGAATATGCCAACAGACTGACTCCCAAAAGAAATAAGAATACACAAGGATAACTACGGATAAAATGAACAAAACTAATTAAAAACGTCTCAATTCACCCGTACCATCGCCGATGAACACGTCTTGATGCTTCCACCTCCAAACCAGCAATTTCTGTGGGGGTGAGCAAAACCTCGAGGGCTCACCAAAAATATCCCTAACAAACACACCTCTAGCCGCCAGGAACCTCTAACATCCCCTGTGCATGCATCTATCCTAGGTCAATCAGTTGTCTCATCTGGAACCCACGCCAATCCGAGAACCTAAAATAGCCCCACAGATAATCCAAATCATATCAAGAATCACAAGATGACACATATCAATAGAAATATCACCAACCTACATACACAGGTCAAAGCAACATATATATAAACATGTACACACGTAAAATCCCGTAGATAACTAATCATACCCGCGTAGGCGTACATAAATAGTCCTATATGCACTCTCGTCTAGAGATACTACAAGAACTAACTATCTATCACACCGTTCACCGAGCACGCCGCTCAAGGTTCCTAAGAGGTAAATAGGTCACTATTTAGAACTACAAGAAGGGAATAACCATAATCACGCCCACAACTAAATCACGAATCTTACATAGCACCGCTATTAAATTATTCCTCGAGAGTCTCACTCTCATAATTTCTAACATCAATCACGTCATCTTATCCACAATAATCAGTGAAAGATTCCGTTTATTTAAATAATCTTTTCTCCAAGGCCTCCTATAGTAAAGAGAGCTTAAAAAGCTAACTAGTGGTCATATGGCTTGGACACTCCACCACAATCTAAACCTCAAATGTAACACAAGTGGAAAACTCTACCACTGAATCAGATTCAACAATTAAAAGACAATCTCTAATTTACACCGCCTATTGAGCACACTAAAGGGGTACCGGAATCATTTAGTCCCAAATGGATGCCGAGTCCCTCGAGTTTTTAAAGAAAAATACTGAACCCCGAAGGATTCAACAGGTTTTTAAGAAAACATTTAGGACCCGGTTAAATCTGTTTAGTTCCAATGTCTAGGAACCCACCCACATTACTACGAATCGTACTACGTGTGCATAAATCAGTATCATGTCTCTTACCCGAGACTAAAATAAGGAAACTATAAAAAAAAATGTGCATTATGTATACACTAAAAGGTAATCAATTCCATACCTGTCAGTATCACCATAAAATCTCAATAATACTCTAAGATCTTAATATCACTATACCACAAACAAAGGATTTATACCGTCCTCAAACATTGTCAGTCTGTATCAAAATTACTATCAAACGTCCACTCGGGAGTATGACAACCTAAACCCTTATGGTTACCTCAATTTACTTCCAACGGATCCTTAAAGCATAGGATAATCCAAATTTTAACCACGGATGGGGTGCAGAACAAGATACGTAGCTGAAAATAACACTAGTATAGAGGAAAAGGAATGTGCTAACCTATTATACTTGGTTAGACCTCACAATCAACCATTCTTATATATCAACTAGAGTGGTATACCAACCACTCCATAATCTCATACACCGACCAATACTCAAGGGCCTACCTGGTTGTAACTACATGTGGGTTTAAGTCCAACAAAGAATTATAACTGTCCCTCCAAACAACTTAGAACTCACGGTCAAAACTACGTCCCTAGGCCACTCTCCTAGCCCAAGGGATAGCAAACAAATACCAACCCAAGAATTTACCCTCATGTTAAAATTTTAAACAACTCAAGTAAAGAGTAAAATCAACTCAAATTATCAAAAGAGAATACATTTTAAATTTATGAAAGTCACATTAATTACCATTTTCCATCAATAACATGAGCTTCATATTTACATTCAAAATACTCAAAATAACCACATGCCTGTGCAATAATATCATACTATGCATGTCCATGCTTATGACAATGCAAATGAAACTCCAATGCAACCTGTTTACAAGGACAACCGGGTATGATGTCGCCAAAGTAACACAACCACGAGGAATTTATCGACTTGTGAAATACATACTGTGTTTGAACCACGTCCTCACACACCTCCCTGATTCCCGGAGTACTAGTCCACTGGTAACGAGAAACACCACCTGGCTAGTTGCTGCGACGACCTGAAAGACTCACTCATACCAAAGGTAAATGAATGAGACATGAGACCACACCCAATGCAAAAATTCTCATGGGGTATACAATATGCATATCATGCTTCAACAGTGAGCCAATATCAATGTACAACATTTTCAAATGATTTATGTTTGTCTTATAATCCTTGTTACACAACAAGTTCACAATATAACCATTTTCCTTTAAAGCATGCTTTATAATTAAATTTCAATAACCGATTCGAATAAATCCACCTCAAGGAAATCCAGTTCGTAATTTCACTTCTTTATAATATACGAAAATATAAAAGGGAACTAGAACGGTGTCTAAGGTTCCACGTCCCTCGATTCCAAGTATCCCTTAACATGTTTTTAATTTCAGTAAAACATAAGCAACAGGGGAGCTAATATTGTGTTCTAAGTTCACATATAATTTCCACAAATTTCACTAACCTACTTCAACTCCAAGGGATGCTAGGCCGCATAATTTAATCCAATTCAAGTAGGTTTTAAATTATTTTAATTTCTCGAGTAAATTACTATCCTTCACCTTTTTTCTAGCTCACCTAGAGTCACTCCGTCATCAAGTTTATAAAAATCCTAAATCTCGTATATAATAAATAACACAAAGCATGCCATCACATATTAGCAATACACAAACAGCAGGAAAAATAAAAGTTTCTAAACATTTAAAGCATGCTCAATAAATAAATAATAATAATAAAATCTACGGCTCCCTACGCCATGAGTATGGGAGATAGATATATTTAAAAAATATCCCACCTCAAATAAAATTTACAGAAAAGCCCTAAAATGGCCCGCCATGAACAATGTCGTCGCCCGAAAATAGGCCCACCGACCAAAGTCGTCCGAATAAAATTTTAAATATATCGAAACATCCATCTCGTCGACATATATGATATATACTTAGCCCATTAGCAATAGGTTATTAAATTTGAGTAAATCTAATATAACCCAAATGAAAATCATATTGCAAAATCACAAATTCCCACCAAACCGCTCAACGGTTTTGCACCAAATTTTGGTATATCATGTACAACATCGGGAGCAAGTCAACCCAACTCGGTCCGACCGAACTCGTCACTATTCGTCAGTACCACCACGACGCAAACCAGCGCCACCACCACGCCGCTACCACCTCATGCGCGATGCCGCCATCGGCAGCCCTCCTCGGCAAAACATTAGACGACCAGGCCAGGTCGCGCCTCCTTTACGCGGGCGGCTCCCTCTTTTGCCCGACCTCTTTCTCAGCCAGTCGCACCACCACCACGGCACTACACCACCATCGCCAGCCTCACTGCCAAAGCCCCCTCACCAGATCGGTGAAGGTCCACCACCAGGTTGCCACCACGTTCTAGTGACGACTCACTCTCAGCCGCTTCTCTCTCTCTCTCTTTGATGATGATGAAGGAGAAACGACCGACACAAATCAACGTTTGTGGAGAGTAGAGATGGTGGTCGTGGAATGAGAAGAAGAAGAAGGAGATCAACTAGATGGAGAAGAAGACTGATTTTGTCGCACCCTTTTTCTCCAATATACATATATATAATTTCCATTAATATATATATAAATACCAATAATAATTATTACACATTTTAGTTATTATGTAATAATAATAACCCAAAATTTATCACCCACTTTAAAAATAATTAATCATAAAATAAGGCGAGAAAACTCCCAAAAAATTGGCCTAATAGCCCGTTACACAAACGACCGAATAACCACCGCGAAGAAATGACCTAAAACCTTTTACGTCGTGTGTGGAGTGATAAATGAAACATTTAACCTTAATTTAATAATAAAAAATAATAATGAAAGGAATATCTTCTGAAAATCCCAAAATGATGAAGCGTGTACCTAAAAAATCCACAGAACGCCCGATAGATAATACAAACGAAAATAAATAATCCGGGGTACAAAATCCAACCACTGGAACACCGAATACATACTAACCCATCGGAGCTCCTAAAATAAGGAAATGCCAAAAGTCTACCAAAGAAATCTAAAAATACACGTCACACAAGTACAAATACGGGGAAACAAACAAGCTAACACAAATACCCCTAAGCATACAAGTCAAACAATACCTAGAGGCACACACTTATAAACACAGAGCACGTCAATCAAATAAAGCTCATACTAATCCCATTACAAGGGAAAATAAAACTTCGAACCCCTAAAACACTAAATACCAAACTCAAACAACTGAGTCGAAACCTTAAACATCAGACATACTGAGCATGTCGCCACCCAGTCGAAGCAATAAAATTTAAACGTCTAAACAAAACCACGTAATCCACCACTAGAACTTGCGTAAACCTCTAGCCACATCTGAAACATAAAACATCACTTCAAGTAGCGTAATCATCAAAGAAACCCCACGAAGTCACCAAAGAGACAATTGCAGAGTCGTGCTATCGAATGTATAACTCACGTCAATGTTCCACCAAGTCAGAAACAATATTTTCACGTCATAAAATAGCCAAAGAAATTCCACGAAGTCATCGAGGAGAAATCGCAACGTCATCCAGTCTAGTGCAGACGTAAACCCGAAACATTACACGTGAAACACCAAGAATAACTAAGACATCATGAACAAGTAACGTCACAACCAAAAATAAATCAAAAATAATTTCAGGAAAAAGGAAATATAACACGGGGTGTTACAATCGAGTTCTTCAAAAGGAAATTCAAAATGGAATCCTAGGGTTCAATCCTATGTCAAAAGTCCTGTTGAAAACAAGTTTTTCCTTACTGCTAAATATCCTAGGAAGTCAAATGATGGATTCCGGAGGTTTGTTCCTATTTTTCATCACTGTGGTGTCAGTGGTCACATTCGACCAAGGTGTTCGAAGTTGAGACGGAAGACTCTGCAATCGGTGAAGAAAAAAAGAGTTCGACATGGAAATCGTGTTCAAGATCAAATTTGAATACTGAATGAAGAAATAAAGAATTTGTCAAGATTGATAAAATGAGCTTTGAAGATGAAAAAGGCTTGGGTGAGAAAAAGTGAGCTACACTGTCTTGTAGTTCATACTGCACTTAGAGCATGCAAGTCTACTTCTTGGTATTTGGATAGTGGATGTTCGAGGCATATGACTGGAGATAAGTCATTGTTTGGATTTCTCGAGGAATGTCATGATGGGATATTCACTTTTGGTGATGGAGAGAAGTTGAAGGTTCTAGGTAAAGGTACAATTGTGATTTTTTGTCTACCTAAAATAGAAGATGTGTTTTATGTAGAGGGTCTTAAAGCAAATTTGTTGAGCATAAGTCAGATATGTGATAAAAATCATAATGTCAGTTGTTCTCCTGATAAGTGTTTGATCATTGACTCTTCTGGGAATTGTGTAATGGAAGGTATGTGTTCAACTGATAATTGCTATTGCATCGTTCCTAATTCTGAATTGTTATGCAATATAGTTAAACTTGATGAAGTTGAAATCTGGTATCAGCGGATGGGACATGTTAATTTTTGTGAATTAACAAAAATTACTAAGAGTGAAATTGTTAAGGGAGTCCCTAAGCTTGGGTGTGCAAAAGGAGTTGTGTGTGGATCATGTCAGAAGGGTAAACAAGTCAGATGTCATTACTACTTCTAGACCTTTAGAGTTATTGCATATTGATTTAATTGATCCCACTAGGACCATGAGCAAATGAGGAAAAAAGTATATTTTTATCATGGTGGATGATTATTCGAGATTTGCTTAGGTTGGATATTTAAGTAAAAAGTCTGAAGCTCCCGAAAGTTTTAAGATAATTTGTTTAAAAATTCAGACTGAGAAGAATTGTTCCATTTCTAGAGTAAGGAGTGATTATGGAAGGGAGTTTGAAAGTTTAGAAATTGAAGTATTTTGTGAAGAGAGATGAATAAAACATGAATTTTCACTACCTAAAACTCCTTAACAAAATGGAGTAGTTGAGAGGAAGAATAGGGTTATTTAGGAAATGGCCAATGTTATGCTACAATGTAGAAATGTTCCTAGGTATTTTTGGGTCAAGGCGGTGAACATAGCATGTTACACCTCGAACAGAGTTTATCTTAGGCCTAACATCTTAAAAACTCTTTATGAATTGTGGAATGGCAAGAAACCCAATGTAAAGTATTTCAAAGTTTTTGGAGCCAAATGTTATATTCTTAGAGATCGTGAGTCTATTGGGAAGTTCGAGTCTAAGAGTGATGAAGAAATATTTTTGGGTTATTCATTGACTAGTCGAGCATATAGGGTTTTTAACCTTAGAACTCAAATGATGAGGAAATTTGCCAATGTAGTGGTTGATGACTCATGTATTAATGAGTCCCCAACGTTTACTAAGGAGGAAGATGGTAAGCCATTCTTTATATTGGATAATGATTCTTCTGAGGTTGAAAAAGAGGACAATATGGTTAGTGAGGATACTTCAAGTCCTGCAGAATCCCATGATTTAATTGGTGATGTGCAGCCTACATTGTCTAAAGAACCATCTACAAGGGTAAAGTTTTACCATCCTTTGGATAATATTATAGGATTTGTTGATCAGATGATGGTGACATGGAGAAAGGCTAGGAATGAGGTTTTGTATGCATGTTATACATCTTTTTTAGAACCTAAAAATGTCGAAGAACCTATTCAAGACAGTGAGTGGATAAATGCTATGCAAGAAGAACTTTAGCAGTTTGTTAAGAATGATGTGTGGTATCTTATGTCTAAACCGAATGAGATAAATGTGATTGGTACCAAGTGAATTTTCAAGAATAAAAAAGATGAAAATGGTACAGTGTTTAGGAATAAGGCTAGGCTTGTTGCTCAAGGATATACTCAGATAGAGGGTATTGATTTTGATGAGACTTTCACTCCAGTAGTGAGACTTGAATCGATTCGAATTTTGTTTGTTATTGCGTGTCATCTTGGATTCAAGTTGTATCAAATGGATCTGAATAGTGCATTTTTGAATGGTGTTCTTCATGATGAAGTATATGTGGAGCAACCCAAAGGATTTGAAGATCCTTATTATCAATATCATGTTTACAGGCTGAAAAAGGCTTTATATGGGCTAAAGCAAGCTCTTAGAGCTTGGCATGAAAGGTTGACTGATTACTTGTTGGGGATAGGTTTTACTCGAGGGGGAGTAGACAAAACACTGTTTATTCAAAGAATTGAGAGTGACACAGTTGTTGCTCAAATCTATGTTGATGATACTGTGTTTGGATCCACTTCTGATAAGTTTGCTCATTATTTTGGAGATCAAATGAAAGATGAATTTGAGATGAGCATGATTGGTGAATTGAACTTCTTTCTAGGGCTTCAAGTTAGGCAATTAAATGATGGGATTTTTGTTTCTCAAACTCGTTATGCTTTGGAATTAGTGATGAAGTTTGGTTTGAAAAAGGCTAAGGATGCTCGCACTTCTATGAGTACAAGTGTTAAGCTTAGCTTGGATACTAAAGGCAAAGATGTCGATCCTACACTTTATAGGAGTATGATTGGGAGTTTGTTGTATTTGACTGCCAGTCGACCTGACATAGATTTTAGTGTTGGTTTGTGTGCTCGTTACCAGACAAGTCCTAAGGAGTCTCATATTACTGTTGTGAAAAGGATTATCAAGTATGTTAAAGGAACAGTGAATTATGAACTATGGTATCCATTGGGTACTAATACTGATATCGTATCCTTTTCTGATGTTGATTGGGCCGGTAATGTTTATGATAGAAAAAGTACGAGTGGAGGGTGTTTTATGTTGGAAATTGCTTAGTTGCTTAGCATAGCAAGAAATAAAATTGTGTTTCTCTTTCCACTGCTGAGGGTGAGTATATAGCAGTTGGTAGTTGTTGTACTCAGGTTTTGTGGATGCGTCAAATGTTGCAGGATTATGGTTTTTCTCAAGGCACGATGATTGTGTTTTGTGATAACACGAATGCGATAAATATTTCTAAAAATCCTGTTCAACATTCTTGGATAAAGCATATAGATATTCAACATCATTTCATTCGTGATATTGTTGAAAATGGGATAGTGTCTCTAAAGTTCATATCCATAGATTCTCAGTTGGCAAATATCTTTACAAAACCATTAGATTTTCAAAAGCATGTTAGTCTTAGGAAATCTATTGGTATGCTTTATTTAGAATAGATATCTTCTTATCTTTCATTCTAGGAGCATATTGCATTATTTTCCTAGAATTGATAAGTAATCATGCATTTGTATTATATTTGTTCATGCATGCATTTTATTTTAGAAAAATCATAAAATAAAATTTTTGAGACTGTTGAGCTTGGCCATAGTACAAAAGTTGTCATATTTTACTCTATTTTCACATTTACGTGTCTCATTATGCATATGTGAAGTAGAGATATCAGACTGACCTAAGATTTTTGGATGATCACTTGGTATGATTATTTTATGTTACAAAACTTTAATATTAGGTGCTAGTTGCTTCAGTGATGATTATAATGCTAGTTACTTTAAACTCGAAGTGGTATGAAGGTTCATGAACTATATTAGATTGGTCTATGCATGAAATATGTTTTACATGTGTATGAATATTGTGGTGATGTTGAAAAAAGTGAGATGTTTAAAATATTGAAAATACAAAAAGTAGTTCTTCAATTTGAGTAACCGGGCCTCTTGCCTCAGTAAGCATTGAGTGTTCACGTAAAAAAAGGGAGAAGACTAATGAGCATAAATCTCATGGAAGAAGCTCAGGCCCAGTTGGTCGGGACTAAAAATCCTTACTGGAAAGTCCGGAGCTTAGAAAGACAAAAAGGGATATGGTGAAAAACTTGAAAAGATGAGAATGAGGAAATTATGTGACAAAGAGAAAGTATCTTTTAGTTTTTGCCTTCTAGTTTGGATCTTAGATTGAATTATCATCACGGTTGGTGGGGAGATTATCAACTTTAGTATGTATTATTTTCATCTTACCTTAGTGCTTGCACATGAGAATTTTTCATATATATATTTGTTAAACTTGACTTCTGCTTTATTGAGTTTACAAGGTATGCGTGTTGATTTTCTTCTATACCATGTGTATAATGGTCGAGTTAAATCTGAGAATATGATGTATAATTGATTTGCTTGTTGTCTTTGTAAAAATATATATATATTTTTTATTCATAACATTTTGCATTCATGCATTAGTATTAGGGTCATGCATAGTAGAGATGTCTGTTACCCTGAGAATTTGAATATGATTTGATAAAAGTTCTATATCTTGGTTTTTTCATTGAGTATTTCCTTTCATCTCTCTACATTGTTGCTAAAGCATATACTTTCTTTGTTTAACATTTTAGTGACAAAAGGGGGAGAAGTATTAAGTGAGGGGGAAAGATTATTTGGTTAAGATAAGATTGTTTGATTGATTAGAGGGAGAAGTATTTAGCAAGGGGGGAATGATTATCATTATGTGTGCATTGTTATTATGATTTTCTTATGATCATTTTATGTCTGTTTTCCACACCTGCATTTAATGGTTTGCTCAGTGTTGTGGTTATTGGATTGGTTGATCGTCATAAAAGCAAGGTGACAGTTTATATTTATGTTTATCGGTGTGTGTTCATAGGTATAGATGTTAAGTTGTTATTTGTGAGGCTATATTGTAAAACATGGTTTTGTCTTAGAAATACCAAGGGGGAGATTGTAGGAACATTTATAGTATTATTTATGTTTGGCATATTCTAGACAATAACCATGTTGAGTGAATTGTCATGTTGAGAGTTTTGTGTATTTACAATCGAGTTGTTAGTATGTTCGTTTCTATCTCGAAAAAGAAGTCAAGGAGTGTGTCAAAGCAAAAGAAGATACCGGAGGGCAAAATCATCATTTCCAATCATTGTCACTTCATCAGAGGGCAAAAATGTCATTTCCAGACATTATCACTTCAACCAAAAGCATCAGGAGTTCGAGATTACCAGTCAAGCTTAAATATGAAAAAATTGCAAAAGATGCAATATACCTACGTTGTCAGAGACTGAAACCAGACAAATTGGCTCTGAACTACGTTGTGGTTTTGGAGCTGGGAAGGGACCCTACACCCCAGACCTATGCCTAAATGTAAGTCCCAAGTGTAGGTCCTATGCCCTAAACCTATGCCCAAGCATAGGTCCCAATGCTTGGTCACGTGATCACTTGTTATGCAGGATTTGTTTTGGGGTGCTTTCGGATTTTTCCAGTTTGGTCCCTACTTTGAGTTTTTAAATGATCGACGTCTTCAGACCTCTATGTATTGGCGTATACACATATTTACATCAGATTTTAGAGAATTTATCAAGGTATTGTGAAATTACGTAAGAGGGCAAGGTTAGGGTTTTCTATGACTTGGTCTATAAATACTAAGGTTCTACAAGAGAAGAGGCTACGATTTTATATGACAATTTTTCAAGAGGGTTTTTGGTGAGAGATCTGCAATATTCTATTGTTCATATTATTCTATAGAGTGATACACACATATTAGTATTCTCTCTTGTGTTGAGGTTCTCCAATCGTGCTTCTACACCAAAGTTCTTTATACACGATTGGATGAGTAATTGCTGAAAAATTATCACACCATCCATTGCAATGAGGTTGTTTTGATCCGTCCGAGTACGGATCAATTCGAGAATTTTAGACCACAAGTAGAGAAAGGCAAATCAGACATGATTTGTGAGTCTTTGATAATGTCTGGTGGAGCAAGCGTGCTTCGTGAAGTACGAGTGATTCAAGTGTTTTAGACCGCGAGTAGAGAAAGGCATATCATGAGTGATTGTAAGTCTAAAACTCTCATAGAATCTGTATTTGTTGATTCATAATGCATCGGTACCTGAGTGTAACCGTGGTTTTTTCCTTGGAACGTTTCCTTGGTTTTTCCACGTATAATTATCTGTGTCGTCTCTTATTTTATTTTCTGCACTACATTGATGTTTGCTTGATATTGCTTGAATGATGTGGTTTGAGAATTAGGGTTTTGTGATTGGATTAATATTGACTTTTCCGCAATTAAATATTAATTTGTCAATAAATCTAGAAAAAGCCTATTCACCCCTCATCTAGGCTATTTTCACTATCGTCTAGGTAATTTAAGACAACACAAAGAATTTTACGTAGAAAACCCTTGGAAACGTTCCAAGGAGAAAATCACAGATACACTGCGGTATCAATGCACTATGAATCAAAGAGTTTGTACAGACTTTATGAAAACAGAACTTACAACCGCTTTGATTTGCCGTTCTCCACTCAACGTCTGAAAGTACTCTTGATCCACTCGCACTCCACGAAGCTCTCGTTTCGATCTCCCTACTCTGTTGGCTCTGTTTCTCAATAGATCAACGAACAACGAAGCCTCCTACTCTGATCTTCGTACTCTGACAGCTCTTTTCTTAACGGATTGTTGCAACCACGTTGCACAAAGTGGTGTGATGATTTTACAGCAATCGGATCATTCAATTGTGCATAAAGATGTCAAACGTTGAAGCACAATTAAATAACCACCAAAAACTAGAAATACCCTTTATATAGAATGATCAAGCAATCTATTTTTCTCTCCATCTGCAGACGGATCTATTTTGAACTATGAAAGTATAGCAGAGATCTCACAAAAACCATACCAAAATCTATAAAGAATCCACATATTTATAGATAGAAGAATCCTATTTTAAGTAGACTTGTTTCCTTCTTGGACGAGGATTCTTCCCTTGTGTAATCTTCTTGTAATTTGGAGTGAATCTACCCAACTTTGGTGTAAATATATCTTATGCACGTGTTTGGATGTCATGGAGTGTAACCCAAGTCATTGTAGTTCACAATAACAAGTAGAATTGCTCAAGTTTAAATCTGCAGGTCAGTGGTGTACGTCGACCACTACGCCTATGCGTAGGCATGGGCGTACCCATGTACGTAGGTAGGCGTAAAATTCAATTTTCTAGCCATTTTTTAGTTGTTGTATACGCTGGTAGGCGTAGGAAAAATCATGAAATCCACTTTTTTCATTTTCCCTTCCATTTACACCCCTTTCATTCCTTTAACAAGTTTTCCAAATTATCGGCTCTGAAAAATGTTTGTTTTGCCTTCCGGAATGCATTTTTGTGATTCAAACTTGTTTCCTCTTCATTTATCTTGTATTCTTCGCTACTTTAAGCTTAATTTGAGTTTAACGAAGCTTGTTGATGCCTTTGCTTGACCACTTTAATTTTCTTAAACCTACCCGACCTCACAATTCACTTAACATGATTATTGTCTAGAACATGCCAAAAATAAATAATACTAACAAGTGTTCTTACAATCCCCCCCTTGACATTTCTGAGATAAAACCATATTTTACAAAAATATCATCATAAATAATAATATAATATCTATACCTATGAACACACAACCTCAAACATAAACATAAATTATTACCTTGCACTCTTAACGATCTTCCAATCCTGCAAACACACATTGAATAATATATCATGAAAAGCAGGCATGGAAAACAAATATAAACAAAATATAATGATTATAAGAATAACACAACATCAATGAATGCATAATGATCATCATAGTATAAAATACTCATTTCCCCCTGAAAATATACTCCCCCTCAATTAAAAACTCTTTCCCCCTTAACAAGATATCTCTCCCCCTTTTTGTCATTGAAATTTCAAGTAAAGAGAGTACAATATAAACAGTTAAGAGAGATGCAGAGAAGTACTCAAATATCACTTCATGATATAGGACTCTAAAAGACCATATCCAGATTCTCAGGTAATATTATTGCATGGATGCAGAATGTCATGAATAAACGTAAAAAAAAATATTTTTGTTTTTAAAAATCTGTGAGCAAGGCAGTAGAGATAGCAAGTTAATCATTAATACATCATATTCTCATATCGAACTTAGCCATTATACACACAACCGTAAAGATAATCAGCACTCATACCTTGTAGACTCAAGAATGCACAAGTTAAGTTTTGCATAGTATTCATATATATATATGACAATACTCAGGTGCAAGCACTCAGGTAAGATGAAAGCAATACACACTAATTCTTATAATTTTCTCACCAATCATGATGATAACTCAATCCAAAATACAAGCTAGAAGTCAAATCTTTAACTCGGACCTTATTGCTAATTAATAACAACATTTTAGCACATAGCAAACTAGTATTTGCATGTTTTCTAAGATGTCCTTGTAATGAGGATTCCACCAATGACTCTCAACTAGATGGTTTAGGGCACTAAGTGATAAAACATTCTTTGGACATCATACCTCGAACATCTTAGGCACAACCCGAATTCTAGCAGTCTCAAATTAGAGTTAATCACTTCAGCCTTTTGACGCGAATACTCACTACTTATTGAGGCACTGATATCCGGTTATTTAGCAAAATGGATCATTCCTCTAGGGGGTTTAAATAAATAATCATATTTAAATTTGTTTCTTTTTTTTTTTCCTTTTTGTTTTGTCAATATTCATGAGCATGCAATATATATTCAAAAGTATAGATCAATCTAACATACCTCATGAACCTACATATCAAAAGTATAAAGCAATCTAACATACCTCTTTAGGGTGTTCACTTGACTTAACATAAAATAATCAAGTCAAGTGAACACCCTAAATTCTTAGGTCAGGCTAACACCCCTATTTCTTATATGCATAATTAGATAAGTAAATATGAGAATATAGTGAAATATGATAACCTTCGTACTCTAGCCAAGATCATTATTTAAAAAAAATATTTTATGATTTTTTCTGTTTTTTATTTATTTATAACACATGCATGAATAAATATAATAGAAATGCATGCTAATCTATTAATTATAGGAAAATAATGCAATGTGTTCCTAAAATGATAGATAAGAAGATATCTATTCGAAACAAAGCATACCAATAGATTTCCTAAGACTTACATGCTTTTAAAAATTTAATGGTTTTGTAAAGATATCTGTCAACTAAGAATCTGTGGATATAAACTCTAGAGACATTATACCATCTTCAACAAGATTTTGAATGAAATAATGTTGAATATTGTAATACCCCGTATTTTTATTCTTTATATATATTGGGTTAATTTAATTTAATTAATTAATTATAAGTTAATTAAATGGGCTATAATATATTTTTGAGTTAATTAGTTGGGCTTATTAGCTAATGGGCTATATTATATTTTTGGGCCCATCGGAAGAATTAAATATATATATATATTATATATATATATTTATATAACTAAAATAAACCCTAAGTTAGGGATACGTTTCTGTTAGACTAGTCGAGGGAGAGATAGCAGAATCGCGAGTCGCGTAGAAGAGAGAGGAGAGAGAGCATCGACCAGCCTACAATACGTGCGTGATTTAGCCTAACGATCAGGCAAGTAGAATATTCTTCTCTTCCCCTTTGAACCCATAATCTTAGCATCTATGAACATGAATCTGTGTTTTCTGTATTATTGTATATTACCCCAAATTATTTTTGTGCTATAATATCTATGGATGGGTAAATAACTTTCAAGTTTTCCATATTATTATTAGTGTATTCTAGTCGTTCTAATTAAATACTTAACATGTTTATATAATTGTGGGGTGAATAATATATGTGGGTTCGTGTATCTGCGTAGATATATATATATATATATATATATATATATATATATATTGTTGGTATAGACGATTTAGTGATCAATACGTGGTACCCACACAATTTTTGTTTCATGAATTTGAGACCACTGTTAGTTAATTACAAGTTATATTAGGTGGTGTATGCAGAGATGGAGATTAATATGGAAGAGGAAGCAGTAGTTGTTTCTTGTGACTTTAAATCTCATGTCTTCATATATATATATATATATATATATATATATATATCGGTATGCTTATGTAGATTGTAACGTCCGGTATTTTTTACGTGCTAATTTAAAAATTTTATTTTCATTTATTTATTAAACAATTAATTGCTTATGTGCTTATGTGCCTAACATGTTGACGTGCTTATGTGATTTATACGAAATTGAAATTTTGAGTTTACATGTTATATGTTATATTTCATTTCGTGATTACTTGAAAATAATTGAAACGTTTGGAAAATAAATAAATGACAAAAGCGTAAACTATAAATTTTCCATGTATTGAGTTAGTGGTTTTTGTAGAGAATTATTGACTAAGTGTTGGGGAGATGTAGAGTGGCAATGTTGTAGTTGTGTAGAAGACTTGGGCAAAATAGTAAATTGAGTTCATAATGGCAAGGGTTGTGATTAAGTTATAAAGGGGTGGGTAGCTTAGACATTTCACTACCACCTTTAGTGTTGTCTTCCTATTAGCCATTGGATCATCCTCCATTTACCCATCTTCAATTCTAGCCATTGGATTGAGAGGTGCATTATTGGTATCTCTACACAAGAATAAAGTCTTGCTAACCCACAACCCACTTCCTCTCATTCTCTACACTTCACACGTTTTTTTTTCCTTTCTCTCTTCTTCCCCAATTTCCTTGTTACGTTTCTCTCTCTCTTCCTCCATGGATGCACAAGACTTTCTCTTCTAGTCTTGTTGATGATAGCTTGAAGCTTGGGTCTTATTGGTGCTTCATTGTCTACAATTGGTGTTGATGATTGGTAAGTTCTCTCACCATTTCCCTTGATTTCTCCATTAAATTGAAAACCTAGCTTTTATTTCCTTGGAATTATTTCTTTTATTCCCATAAAATTTCGGAAATTCCATGGTTATAATTGTTGTTGGTCCATTTTGTGACTCTCCCTTCCATTGAATTGTTATTAGCTTGAGAAGACTTGAAAAAGCTAATTTCGGGAATTTCATTGCTTCAAGCTTGCTTGATGTCCACATTGTGTATCTTGTGTTGAATTTATTGGTGAATTCCTTTCCTCTTGATTCTTCTCTTTTTTTTTTTCGAAACCCTAGTTTAGCCATTTTGGGGTTTTTTAGCTTTACTTTGAATTCTTGATTTTTAATCGGTTGTTGCTATTAAAAATCACTAGTTAAGAATCCATACTTGTTTTAATGTTGCTTGAAGGCTTGGGAGACCTTTTACTCAAATTCCCGAAAATCATATTCTTGAAGCTCTCTTGGAAATTCTTGACTCGGTTGTTGTTGGCGTCTTGGACGGATTGCTTGCGCCCTATTGCTTATAAATTGCTTGGATTGAGGTAGGGGAAAAACGAGTTGCTTTCGTTTGTGTAAGAGGGTGTGTGCGTCTATGTGTATATATGCCGTATATATATATGCGAGTTGAGTCTCGACAACTTAGACAATGAATTAGGTCCCCTTGAAAAGCATGAGTATGTGATTTTAATGCTTGTTGTGAAATTATGAGCATGATGTTAATTTAATTACAATATATTGCATAAAGAAATAAATATGTATTGTGATGGAAATTGTGAACCTTGATTCAGTTGAGTGTGCCACGTAGTGTGAAAACGTGGGTATTGGTTCCTACATTTTGCGTAAATTTTGTGAGAGTTGTCTTGTGTTTGGATCGTCGAAACAACTGGCCAGGGGGTGCTTCTTGCTCCCACAGAACTAAAAAGCTGAGTAACGCAGACGATATGGGGAGGACATATCGTCCAAGGCCCTATGTGCGCGACTAGGTCGTGGAGAACGTCTTCCTAGTAAAAGTGTAAGTGTCAAAAGCACTTGGGAATGACGGGTCGATGAGTCTAGTATTCCCTAGTGAGCTTGTATCCTCAGGGGAATGGTGGAGAATGATCCGTTCATCCTTGGGAAGGGTGTGTTTTTGTGTGCGTGTAATGGGGGTGTCGGTCACCTTCCATCTTAATTATTATACATATGTGATTGTGATTTTAATAATGAAAGCATGTTATAATTGTGATAAATTATATTGTGAGCATGTTGGGGAACTTGATTATTGGGTTTAATGGGGTTCCGGATTGGCGTGAAAGTCATGTGGAACAAGAGACCGACCTAGGAATTAGTTGCATGTACCTTGGGTGGGTTGTACCACTCGGACTACAGAGATTGAGGCAATGACGCTTCCTCTACTGGGCTAGTGAGCTCACCCCACGTTATATACATTTTTTTTCAGGTGATGATTCCCATTTGGGAGGCCTGTAGTCTTTCGGTAGAGACTCGGTGTTGGTTCCGTCCTTTTTTCACATACGGAGGCGGAGTTCTTTTGTAAAGCATTGATAGACGTTGTGTACACGTGCTTATTTTGTTTAATGCTTCATTAAGTCAAAACTATTTTATTTTAATCCGGCTAGCATGTTAGCCGAGATGTTGGTGTTGATGTACATCCCTTGGAGCGCTAGGCGCGGGGAATATATTCTTTTGGGCATTTCGGTGTCGAATCGTGGAAACATGTAATTTTGAACAACTCTACTATGTTTCGCCTTAGGGCGCTATGATGAAAATATGGAACTCTTTCATTTGGAATTTGGAGTGTGGAATGAATTATTTGTCGTGAATGTGATTATTTGGTATTCGGCCGAAACGGTATTTTTCTAAGTTTTCAAACCAATCCTTTCGTTTTGGATGGAAAAACCCGTTTTCGCCTACCCCCGTAAAATTAATAAAAACTTGTGTTTTGAACTAATTTGAAGTTGTTTGAAAGAAATTGAGATTTTTGAGTCGGTGGTTTACTCAAACGGAAACCGGGGGCAAGACGGATGATTTTTACAAAAATTCAAGTAAAATGATTTCGAGGAAAATAATTGTTTCCTTCTAGTTCATGAGTTTCGGAAATAGTAGTAGCATCCTATAAGTGCTAAGGATGGTGTAGAGACAATTTTTCCCCTTCTGCAGACTTTGTGGTTGAGTTGAGTTTTAAGTAGCCGACTAAGTCTTCACCTTTCCATTTCAGTACATTTCTCTCTTGGCTTTGGCATGTTTTAGTCGACTCTTTCTTGTTTTAGTCGACTAGAACCCTCCTTTTAGTCTACTAGTGCTTTAGGTAGTCGACTAGAACTTCGTTTAGTCGACTAGGGCTTTGTGTAGTCGACTGAATCCTCAAACTCTCATTTCCGCAAGCTACTGACTGATCTAGTCGACTCAATACTTGTTTCAGTCGACTAGATACTCCTTCTAGTCGACTAAGAGCTGTTTCAGTCGACTAGATGACCCTTGTAGTCGACTAAAAGTTCTTTCAGTCGACTACAACTCGCGCACTTTGCGCACACTGTTCAGTAATTCGATCATATCTCGAGCTACGCTTGTCGTATGAAGGTGTTCTTTAGCGTTTTAGAAATCTGACTGCAAGCTCTTGCGTTTAGGCTTTTGAATCACCTCATTTGAGTCATTTTTGAGTGAGAAATGGTCGACTGAAGTTGACAGTAGATTTTCAGACCTGAAGCGTGGAAATGCTGATTTCAAAACTTTGTAGTTTCCACCTCACACCTTGGATTTTGCTTCCGTTTGTTCCTATGGCTTGTGCTAGGTCCAAAATTTGGGTTTGTAGTTGGAACTTACCATTTTACCCACCAAATGACCATTTTACCCTTGGTTGAACTTAGGGTATTCCTACGTTTCGGTTAAGGTACCGTTTGTTTCGGTTTACCTTCTTTTGATCTCGTGTTATTCTTTTAGTATCCTTGAGATGTTTTATTTCTATCTTACCCTTGTATGGGTATTTGATGACTCGAGGGATTTTATTTCATTTTTATTTCTTCCGCATTCACTCCCTTAGTTCTTAGGCTCGGGTTTTGGAGTCCTAGGAAATTCGGGGCGTGACAACTTGGTATCAGAGCGTGTTCTTTCTCTATGGGACGATGGGCGAGGGTCGTTATCGCTTTACATTTCTTGTTTGCCTTTCTGTTACATGTTTACGTGTTAGTTCTCATCTCTTGTACGTCGTTGACTTATGCTTGGGTTGGCATGGCTTTGTGGTTTTGTTTGGCGTACTATACTTGTAATTGTGCCTTACATGTTTAGTTATTGTCATGTAGAGAGCATGCCGCCACGTAGAGGTCGACCGCGTATCGTTAGAGAGGGTGATGCTCCGGATCATGTACCTCCGGTTGTGGACGAGAATGTGCCAGTGCATCCCGATGTTGGGGAGCATGTACGAGCTGCACCTTTCATGGATGGTGGGCAGTTTGTACGTGTTTTAGCAGCGGCTATGGCACAAATTCCCCAGAGACAGCATGTTGAGAATGAGGGTTCTCGTGCTCAAAGAGCTCTCCGAGAATTCTTGAGGTTGGACATACCTACCTTTGTGGGCGGTCCGGATCCATTAGTGGCCGATGATTGGTTGGAGCAGATAACCAATGGATTTGACATTCTCAGGGTGGTTGAGGACGATGTACGGGTCATGATTGCGTCGTTTCGACTTATGGGCAATGCTAAAAATTGGTGGAAGTATGTCACCAATACGAGGGACATTCGGACTATCACATGGGTGGATTTTCGCACACTTTTCTTGGATCAATATTTTCCACATCTTGCTAGGATGAGAATGAGGGACCGGTTTAATGAGTTGGTTCAGGGTGATTTGTCGGTGACCGAGTATGAGCTTCAATATACTAGCTTATCTCGATTTGCACAAGAGATGGTGGTGGATGATGAGGTTAAAGGCCGACGTTTTGTGAGGGGTTGCGGGGCAATCTCAAGTCGAAGATTTCTGTGATTACTATGCCGACGTACCGCGAGGCCGTTACAAAGGCTTTGCTTGCTGAGGAGGATGCAATACAGGTCCGAAAGTATCATGAGGCTAAATCCAAGAGCTTCAGAGGTGCTTCTTCTTCGGGTTTTGGAAACAAGACGAGACAGCGCAAGGGCACTTCAGCCCCGGTAGCACAGCAACAGCCACAACAGCAGTGTCCGGAACCGTCTGCACCTTCTTCTAGAGCATCTTCGGGTTTTGCTCGCCAGGCTGCGATTTGCTTTCAGTGTAAGCAACCAGGACACGTGAGGCCACAATGTCCGTTACGTCGAAATCGAGGTTGCTTTCAGTGTGGACAGTCGGGTCATTTCGCCAAGAGTTGTCCTCAGTTGAGCAGTGGCACTCCTACGAGTGGGATTGGGCAGCAGTCTAGGGCTACACAGTCAGCAGGTCAGTTTGGGTACAGAGCACCACAGTAGCCAGCACCATCAGCTCCGAGTTCTCAGGCTAGGACATCTGCATCCACTATCCAGCAGCCTCCACGTCCTCAGGGCCGTGCATATGCAGTCACCGCGACAGCCGATTGTAGGGCAGGGCCATCTGTTGTACGAGGTACATTTCCCGTGTATGGTTGTTGGGCTCGTGTTCTCATTGATTCGGGAGCTTCACATTTTTTTATTGCTTCTACTTTTGCATCTGTTTTGGGTATACCTATTTCCTATCTTGATGTGGCATTATGTGTTGACACTCCGGTTGGTGGTAACGTGTATTTATCCAAAGTTTGCCGTGAGTGTGAAATTGTGATTTCCGGACGATCGTTAAGATTTGACTTCATTCTCCTGGACATGACGAGCTTTGACGTCATCTTGGGCATGGATTGGTTATCTACCTTCCTTGCGCAGATTGATTGCTTTAGAGGTCGTGTGTTAGTGAGCACGCCTAAGGGCGAGCGGTTCCACTTCTTTGGTGATCGCAATGACTCCACCATTTCTTCCTATTGTTTATGGGGTCGAAATGTATCCAATTTTATTTTGGCAAGTTTATTGTCCGATAATGAGGTTCATAGCCACGTTGGGGTACCGCGTGTGGTGGACGAGTATTGGGATGTCTTTCCCGATGACTTAACTTATTTGCCTCCGCATCGCGAAGTGGAATTTGCTATTGATCTTACACCGGGTACCGATGCTATTTCTATGGCACCATACCAAATGGCACCAGCTGAGTTAGAGGAATTAAAGAAACAAATCGATGATCTCGGTTCGAAGGGATTTATCCGACCTAGTGTTTCGAATTGGGGTGCTCCGGTCCTTTTTACTAAGATAAAGGATGGTTCACTACGGTTATGTATTGATTATCGTAAGTTGAACCGGGTGACGATCAAGAACAGATATCCATTGCCACGGATTGACGACTTGTTCGACCAACTTAAGGGGTCTAAGTTTTTCTCTAAGATTGACTTGAGATCCGGTTATCATCAGTTACGGGTCAGGGAAGTAGATATTCCAAAAACAGCCTTTCGCACTCGTTACGGGCACTTTGAATTTCTAGTGATGCCTTTTGGTTTGACTAATGCACCGGCGGCATTCATGAGTCTTATGAATCGTATCTTCCACGAGTTCTTGGATAGATTTGTCGTAGTATTTGTTGATGACATTCTAGTCTACTCTACTACGGAAAGCGAGCACGAGGTTCATCTTAGGACCGTTCTTCAAATCCTAAGAGAGCACCGATTGTATGCTAAGTATGAGAAATGTGAGTTTTGGCTTCAAGAAGTTAGATTTTTGGGGCATGTAGTTTCCGGAGGCGGCATTTCAGTTGATCCTTCGAAAATAGAAGCGGTGATGAATTGGAAGCGGCCAACTAATGTTTTTGAGGTTCGTAGTTTCCTTGGCTTAGCGGGATACTATCGGCGATTCGTGAAGGACTTTTCTCGTTTAGCGGTTCCTATGACTCGCCTCACACGAAAGGGTATCAAGTTTGTGTGGGATGACAAGTGTGAAGCGGCCTTTAGTGAATTGAAGACACGGTTGACTACGGCTCCGGTTTTGATTATTCCCGAGAGTGGTGTAGGCTATGTGATCTATTGTGATGCTTCTCACGAGGGACTAGGATGTGTACTTATGCAGTCTGAGAGAGTTGTAGCTTACGGGTCTCGACAGTTGAAGACTCACAAGCGGAATTATCCTACGCATGACTTGGAGCTCGCAGCGGTTCTCTTTGCACTTAAGGGATGGCGGCATTACTTGTATGGTGAGAGATTTGAGGTTTTCTTATATCACAAGAGCTTACAGTATATCTTTACACAGCGGGACTTGAATTTACGACAGCATCGATGGGTCGAGTACATGGAGGACTATGACTTTGCACTTCAGTACCACCCCGGGAAAGCTAATGTAGTGGCGGATGCATTGAGTCGCAAGTCACAAGCAACGTTATCTAGCATCTTTATTCGTGAGTGGCGGATGATGGAGGACATCGCAGAGTTGGGTCTTCAGTTCCGTGATAGTGGGGATTCGATGGTGACCTTATTTAGCATGGTGGCACAACCTCCACTTTTGAGTCGTGTGATTGAGGCTCAGGGGCACGATGACAGCATCACTTCGGTTCGCACTCGTATCGCTAGTGGCGAGGTCGTGGACAATTGGGTTTTGCACTCCGACGGAGGTTATCGTTTTAGGGGTTTACTCTATGTACCGCAGACTTGCCGTGAGGAGGTCTTACGGGAGTTTCACAGTTCCAGACTTGCAGTTCACCCAGGTGGCACAAAGACGTATCACAATCTTCGGCGTCACTATTGGTGGCAAGGAATGAAGAAATCAGTTGCAGATTTTGTGAGTCGTTGTCTTACTTGTCAGCAGGTTAAGGTTGAGCACCGAGGACCTGCCGGGTTGTTGAATCCGTTACCGATTCCTAAGTGGAAATGGGAGCATATTTGAATGGACTTCGTGACAGGGTTACCGAAAATGAGGAATCATAAGGATACAGTGTGGGTGATCGTTGATCGATTGACAAAGACTGCGCATTTTCTACCCATCCGCGAGACAGATAATGTAGAGGTTCTTAGTAGGTTGTACGTGAAGGAGATTGTTAAGCTTCACGGGGTTCCGGTTACTATTGTTTCGGATCGGGATCCGCGATTCACGTCACGATTTTGGCAAACCTTTCAGACAGTTTTGGATACGCAGCTACGGTTTAGTACCGCCTTCCATCCTCAGACGGACGGGCAGTCAGAGCGTACCATTCAGATTCTCGAGGACATGCTTCGTGCTTGTGCTATAGATTTCAGAGGTAGTTGGGAGGATCATCTTCATTTAGCGGAGTTTGCATACAACAATAGTTATCAGTCCAGTATTCAGATGGCATCTTTTGAGGCATTGTATGGTAGACCGTGTCGTTCGCCGACTTGCTGGGCCGAGGTTGGTGATGTTGCACTTTTGGGACCCGATATGGTTCATGAAGCAACCGAGAAGATTAGGATCGCTCGACAGCATTTGGTTACAGCACAGAGCCGACACAAGAGCTATGCGGATCGACGTAGGCGTCCTTTATTCTTTGAGGCCGGTGATCATGTGTTTCTGAAGGTCTCACCTTGGAAGGGCTTGATGCGATTTGGGAAGAGCGGCAAACTTTCACCACAATTTATTGGGCCTTTCGAGATTCTTGATCGTGTCGGCGAGGTAGCATACCGTTTAGCGTTGCCACCGGATTTATCACGGGTTCATAATGTTTTTCATGTCTCTATGCTTCGCAAGTATGAGCCGGATCCATCTCATGTCTTGAGTTGGGTAGATGTCGATGTGGCCGAGGACGTGTCCTACGAGGAGCGACCTGTGAGGATCTTGGATGCTCGAGAGCAAGTTTTGCGGGGCAAAACTATTCCATTAGTTAAGGTCTTATGGCACCATCGCGGAGTCGAGGAGGCAACTTGGGAGCGTGAGCGTGAAGTTGGGGAAAAATACCCGGACTTGTTTTCTACTTAGGTACGTCTTGATTTCGAGGACGAAATCTCCTAAGGTGTGTAGGTTGTAACGTCCGGTATTTTTTACGTGCTAATTTAAAATTTTTATTTTCATTTATTTATTAAACAATTAATTGCTTATGTGCTTATGTGCCTAACATGTTGACGTGCTTATGTGATTTATACGAAATTGAAATTTTGAGTTTACATGTTATATGTTATATTTCATTTCGTGATTACTTGAAAATAATTGAAACGTTTGGAAAATAAATAAATGACAAAAGCGTAAACTATAAATTTTCCATGTATTGAGTTAGTGGTTTTTGTAGAGAATTATTGACTAAGTGTTGGGGAGATGTAGAGTGGCAATGTTGTAGTTGTGTAGAAGACTTGGGCAAAATAGTAAATTGAGTTCATAATGGCAAGGGTTGTGATTAAGTTATAAAGGGGTGGGTAGCTTAGACATTTCACTACCACCTTTAGTGTTGTCTTCCTATTAGCCATTGGATCATCCTCCATTTACCCATCTTCAATTCTAGCCATTGGATTGAGAGGTGCATTATTGGTATCTCTACACAAGAATAAAGTCTTGCTAACCCACAACCCACTTCCTCTCATTCTCTACACTTCACACGTTTTTTTTTCCTTTCTCTCTTCTTCCCCAATTTCCTTGTTACGTTTCTCTCTCTCTTCCTCCATGGATTCACAAGACTTTCTCTTCTAGTCTTGTTGATGATAGCTTGAAGCTTGGGTCTTATTGGTGCTTCATTGTCTACAATTGGTGTTGATGATTGGTAAGTTCTCTCACCATTTCCCTTGATTTCTCCATTAAATTGAAAACCTAGCTTTTATTTCCTTGGAATGATTTCTTTTATTCCCATAAAATTTCGGAAATTCCATGGTTATAATTGTTGTTGGTCCATTTTGTGACTCTCCCTTCCATTGAATTGTTATTAGCTTGAGAAGACTTGAAAAAGCTAATTTCGGGAATTTCATTGCTTCCAGCTTGCTTGATGTCCACATTGTGTATCTTGTGTTGAATTTATTGGTGAGTTCCTTTCCTCTTGATTCTTCTCTTTTTTTTTTCGAAACCCTAGTTTAGCCATTTTGGGGTTTTTTAGCTTTACTTTGAATTCTTGATTTTTAATCGGTTGTTGCTATTAAAAATCACTAGTTACGAATCCATACTTGTTTTAATGTTGCTTGAAGGCTTGGGAGACCTTTTACTCAAATTCCCGAAAATCATATTCTTGAAGCTCTCTTGGAAATTCTTGACTCGGTTGTTGTTGGCGTCTTGGACGGATTGCTTGCGCCCTATTGCTTATAAATTGCTTGGATTGAGGTAGGGGGAAAACGAGTTGCTTTCGTTTGTGTAAGAGGGTGTGTGCGTCTATGTGTATATATGCCGTATATATATATGCGAGTTGAGTCTCGACAACTTAGACAATGAATTAGGTCCCCTTGAAAAGCATGAGTATGTGATTTTAATGCTTGTTGTGAAATTATGAGCATGATGTTAATTTAATTACAATATATTGCATAAAGAAATAAGTATGTATTGTGATGGAAATTGTGAACCTTGATTCAGTTGAGTGTGCCACGTAGTGTGAAAACGTGGGTATTGGTTCCTACATTTTTCGTAAATTTTGTGAGAGTCGTCTTGTGTTTGGATCGTCGAAACAACAGGCCAGGGGGTGCTTCTTGCTCCCACAGAACTAAAAAGCTGAGAAACGCAGACGATATGGGGAGGACATATCGTCCAAGGCCCTATGTGCGCGACTAGGTCGTGGAGAACGTCTTCCTAGTAAAAGTGTAAGTGTCAAAAGCACTTGGGAATGACGGGTCGATGAGTCTAGTATTCCCTAGTGAGCTTGTATCCTCAGGGGAATGGTGGAGAATGATCCGTTCATCCTTGGGAAGGGTGTGTTTTTGTGTGCGTGTAATGGGGGTGTCGGTCACCTTCCATCTTAATTATTATACATATGTGATTGTGATTTTAATAATGAAAGCATGTTATAATTGTGATAAATTATATTGTGAGCATGTTGGGGAACTTGATTATTGGGTTTGATGGGGTTCCGGATTGGCGTGAAAGTCATGTGGAACAAGAGACCGACCTAGGAATTAGTTGCATGTACCTTGGGTGGGTTGTACCACTCGGACTACAGAGATTGAGGCAATGACGCTTCCTCTACTGGGCTAGTGAGCTCACCCCACGTTATATACATTTTTTTTCAGGTGATGATTCCCATTTGGGAGGCCTGTAGTCTTTCGGTAGAGACTCGGTGTTGGTTCCGTCCTTTTTTCACATACGGAGGCGGAGTTCTTTTGTAAAGCATTGATAGACGTTGTGTACACGTGCTTATTTTGTTTAGTGCTTCATTAAGTCAAAACTATTTTATTTTAATCCGGCTAGCATGTTAGCCGAGATGTTGGTGTTGATGTACATCCCTTGGAGCGCTAGGCGCGGGGAATATATTCTTTTGGGCATTTCGGTGTCGAATCGTGGAAACATGTAATTTTGAACAACTCTACTATGTTTCGCCTTAGGGCGCTATGATGAAAATATGGAACTCTTTCATTTGGAATTTGGAGTGTGGAATGAATTATTTGTCGTGAATGTGATTATTTGGTATTCGGCCGAAACGGTATTTTTCTAAGTTTTCAAACCAATCCTTTCGTTTTGGATGGAAAAACCCGTTTTCGCCTACCCCCGTAAAATTAATAAAAACTTGTGTTTTGAACTAATTTGAAGTTGTTTGAAAGAAATTGAGATTTTTGAGTCGGTGGTTTTCTCAAACGGAAACCGGGGGCAAGACGGATGATTTTTACAAAAATTCAAGTAAAATGATTTCGAGGAAAATAATTGTTTCCTTCTAGTTCATGAGTTTCGGAAATAGTAGTAGCATCCTATAAGTGCTAAGGATGGTGTAGAGACAATTTTTCCCCTTCTGCAGACTTTGTGGTTGAGTTGAGTTTTAAGTAGCCGACTAAGTCTTCACCTTTCCATTTCAGTACATTTCTCTCTTGGCTTTGGCATGTTTTAGTCGACTCTTTCTTGTTTTAGTCGACTAAAACCCTCCTTTTAGTCGACTAGTGCTTTAGGTAGTCGACTAGAACTTCGTTTAGTCGACTAGGGCTTTGTGTAGTCGACTGAATCCTCAAACTCTCATTTCCGCAAGCTACTGACTGATCTAGTCGACTCAATACTTGTTTCAGTCGACTAGATACTCCTTCTAGTCGACTAAGAGCTGTTTCAGTCAACTAGATGACCCTTGTAGTCGACTAAAAGTTCTTTCAGTCGACTACAACTCGCGCACTCTGCGCACACTGTTCAGTAATTCGATCATATCTCGAGCTACGCTTGTCGTATGAAGGTGTTCTTTAGCTTTTTAGAAAGCTGACTGCAAGATCTTGGGTTTAGTTTTTTGAATAACCTCATTTGAGTCATATTTGAGTGAGAAATGGTCGACTGAAGTTGACAGTAGATTTTCAGACCTGAAGCGTGGAAATGCTGATTTCAAAACTTTGTAGTTTCCACCTCACACCTTGGATTTTGCTTCCGTTTGTTCCTATGGCTTGTGCTAGGTCCAAACTTTGGGTTTGTAGTTGGAACTTACCATTTTACCCTCCAAATGACCATTTTACCCTTGGTTGAACTTAGGGTATTCCTACGTTTCGGTTAAGGTACCGTTTGTTTCGGTTTACCTTCTTTTGATCTCGTGTTATTCTTTTAGCATCATTGAGATGTTTTATTTCTATCTTACCCTTGTATGGGTATTTGATGACTCGAGGTATTTTATTTCATTTTTATTTCTTCCGCATTCACTCCCTTAGTTCTTAGGCTCGGGTTTTGGAGTCCTAGGAAATTCGGGGCGTGACATAGATGGTCAAACTTTGCTAGTTATGATTGTAATTTAATACTTGTGATAATTGTTAACTGTGTATATATATATATATATGGGTTTGTTTATGTAAATAGTATAACTTTGATGGTTGGGTTCGTAATTTAAGATTTGCAATATTTGATATCAATGGCTATATGCATATGGGTATATGATTATATAAATAGTAGAAATTTAGTAGTTAGAATTGGAATATAGTATTTTATAATGATTGAAAAGTGATCTTTATCTGTGCATGCATACGCGTGTGTTTATATATATGGTTGTGAGAATTTGACCTGTTGAAGACAAATAACATGGTGGGTCATGGGTAATACCTTTTTGACGGTTATAACTACAATTCAATGAGTAGTATTTGGAAGCCATGGATTGGTAGATGAATGTTTGTCATAAATAAAATTTAATTACCATTTTGTGGCAGATTAATTAAGAAAATAAATTGCTTTAGAAATCTAGTTTTTTTTAGATTATTGTTGAACACCAGGTTCGACATATTAATGAATTTAGAAAATTTTGTGGAAAATAATTGATAAATTCTTTAATATGTGACATAATTGGAAATCAATATATATATATATATATATATTTTTTTCTCTTTCTGAAATTGTGGAATGGAAGGAACCACGATGGGCTGACTATTAACGTAGTCTCATCTATACCATGACATGGAGTTCGGGTACGTGGTTATGGTTCGGCATGGGTTAATTGCCTATGGACTTGTAGTTTAGTTATTGTATTATTTTATTTGTTTTGCCTATTGATTTGTGATTTTTTTTTGGTTGCACTTTATTTTTTTTATTTTTGTTTATTAACTTATTATTTAATTATGGTTGTACCTTGTTTATTATGCCTATGTTCTGGAGGATATATATATATTTAAGTGTGGTACTTATAGGAATTATAATATTACTCTTATATTTATAATGGGTAGATGATGGGATTATTGGTACTCTGTTTGGGATTATGTAGAGTCTACTCTGCTCGTGGGTCTGACCCACCATTGTTGTTTCAGGTTCTCAGCAGTTTCAGCCACAGGGTTGAGGTCTCTTATCATTCATTCGCAATTTCTTCCATTGTGACTTTAGTTCAATGTAGGGACTCAATTTAGTTATATATTTTTTTTTACTATTGTTTTGTTTTTCTTCATTAAGGTTTAGGGGTCCATAGATATGGATTCCCGAGTTGTACCATTTAGGCTTTTTGATTTCTGAATTTGTTTATCCATGAGAATTAAACTTTTGACACTTTGTTATTCATTAAATATGTCTTTTGCTTCTGTGTTCATTTATTATCGGGCGTTGATGCGCCCTAGTTTTCGGTATAGGCCTGGCCAACCTATGCTTGAAAATTAGGGGGTGTCACAAATATCTATATGTTTTGTCCTAGAGTGCTGAACAAAATTTTTAGAACTATTTATTGCACTTGTGTTATCATAGAACACAACCATTATACCTTGTGAAAAACCATAATCATGTAACATCTAGATCATCCACAATACCTGAGTACAACAACAACCAACTGCTATATACTCAGCCTCAGCTGTGGAAAAGGAGACACAATTTTGTTTTTTGATATACCAAGCAACTAAGCAATTTCCAACCTAAAAACATTCTCCACTAGTACTTTTTCTATCATCTACATTACCAGCCCAATCAACATCAGAAAAATATACAATATCAGTATTAGAACCTGATGGATACCACAATCCATAATTCACTGTCCCTTTAACATTGTAGTAATATGAGACTCCTTAGGACTTGCCTCGTAACATGTGATAGGTGCCAAATATTGACCATTTTAGGCCCCTATCTTACTATTGTTACGTCATTACATTCCATTATTTGGTATTTTTATGCAGTTTGTGTGTCTAAACATGTTTCTAGAACTTAATGAGATTATGAGCTAACTTTGGTGAATTAATGAGAGATGTGCTTGTGTCTATTCATAGATAGAGCAAAAGAGGTATTTTCAAGAGAAAAGTGTCTCCCGGAGGGCAGAAACGTCATTTTTAAGAGCCGCAACTTCAAGAATCATAAAAAAGGAGTCGATGGGGTTCAAACGGAGCAATTATCAATAAAAATGGTTTCCAAGGATTTTGCTACGCTTGACCTACACTTCCAGTAGCTAAAAGTGACTAGAAACTGTCATTTCTACACTTGACCTACACTTCAAGCGTAGCTACAGTGTTTTCAGCATAATTTTTTAGTCAACTTTGAAGGGTCATATCTTGATCAAAACAGGTCCGAATGGAGTGCTTCTTGAGCCTAACATTAAGACCTTGAAGCCAGATTTCTAAAATGATATCACACTCCTCCATCCAATATGTGTAGCTCTAGTTATGGTCAAAAGAGTGAGTCATTTCTGTAGGAAAAACTAAAAATTTCATATTCGAATTGATCCGTTTTGACCCGGATGACTTTTTGTTCGACCCCAACACCTATATGCATGTGTGTATAACATATTATACATTATATTGAAGGGTTTGGCTCAGATTTGGTGTGAAATTATGAAAAAGGGGGAATCATACTCTCAATAGAAGAAGTCTAATCCAAGTTAGGATTTCCCTCGGCTTTGCCTATAAATAGAAAGGTCTGCTACATATTTTGGGGACTTCTCTACACATAATTTCAAAGCTTCATTCATATAATTTTCAGAGCAATCTGTGGAGATTCATTCAAAGGGAGGAGCCATTTAAGAACTAAAGGTCCGGAGAAGAAGATCATGGAGGGCGTTTCTACATCAACGATGTAGTCACCTTCTACCATCAGCAACTAATTCAATATCTAGGGTTTTCTAGGAAAACCCTAGCCAAGTAATGTTGTTCTTAATTTTTTTTCAATTGTAATGAGGGGAAGCTGTGACCATACTGTGATGATTATTATAGATGTGTGACCATTTTTATTCTTGACACAAGATCTTATATTTATTCTAAATTCTTGTCTTAGATTGAATGAATATATTATCTTACTCAATCATGATTATTCACTGTGGACTAGAACTCGAATGCTTAATTCGTTATTTTCTACACAATGGTGCTTAACACTTGAAACCCTAGGTTTACACAGGCCATGCCTCAGCGAGATAATATAAACATGCTTTAGTTTAATTTCATCCAATAGGAATAGATTAAAGTAAAGTAAATAGAATACACTAGTTACAGTTTGTCCGAAGATGGGTTATAGCGAATCCGGTTGACGGTATCCTTTTTGGGACTGTATTCGACTATTTGCGGTATGACCTGATTCACATATATGGGTCGCCCTCTTGCAATTGACCAAAGAGAGAATTATGTTATGTGGTTAGTGGTGGAGTATGGAAACCCTAGATTATATTTCAAATGTTCTTGTCTTAATCTATCTTTATTGTTTTATTAGTTAATTAGTTAATCAATCATAAAACAACAAATCATATCTTCATAGCAATTTAAGAGTATTATTTTATGAGAATTCAGAATACGACTTAGTCTCTGTGAGATCGATAACCTTTCTCAAGCCGAACTATACTATAATACAATTCATGCGCTTGCGATATGGAAAACCTAAGTCATCCTAAGGGGTTGTTCTTAAACATTATTTTTTTCACCCCTAGGCGGACATCAAGTTTTTGGCGCCGTTGCTAGAGACTAACGGATATTCTGAATTTTAGTAATTTAGTATACTTAGATTATTTGTGTTGTATTATATCTAAAATTGGATTGTATGTTTTTGTGAGGTACACTGAAAAGCGCGAAGGGAATCAGCGAAGCAATGACGATTATGTCGTTGAACCACTTGTGAGTTCTAGTGTAGCTTAATTTTACGCATAATTTTAGCTTTATTTTCTGTCCATAGATAGAGTAGTTTAGAAGTAGTTAGTAAAAATAAAAATAAAAAAGTATTCAATTTTTGTGTAAACTGTCAGAAATTCTGATTTTCGTAAACGAGTAGAAGTTTTTGAGTGGAAAATGAACATTGAACAAAACTCATTATAGAGAGCCCAGTTGATTTTAGGCCGAAACACGTCATTTAGGACCTCAAAACCATGATTTTGTGATTATTATGAAGAAAACAAAATGTATAATGGTTATACCAATTCGGCAAGTGTTCCATATTATAATTCATACAATCTGGATTGGAGAAATCATTCCAATTTCCAATACCAACAATCAGGTACCTTTAATGAGAATCCACGATATTTTGATCATGAATCATGGTATCGACCGTATAGTCAAGATTATTATCCTCAACCATCTAATCAATTCCAATTTGAAAAGTCTAGTGCATATTTTTGTCCGGAGCCATTGTATTTTGCGAAGACATTCTTATCAAATTTGAGTTAAATAAGAGCAAGAGCAATCACCTGTCCAGAATCATTGTCTTTTGATGAAAAATTCTTAGCAAATAGATACATAGTTTTTAGAAGAGAGAGAGGTCGATAGATACATAATTTTTAGAAGAGAAAGAGCTACCTGATGATAATTGCGGATTTAGAGAGAAGGGAGAGCTTGTGACGAGCTCCAAAATATGTGATCAGACTCAGGCTTAGGCTTAGGCTCAGGCTCGTCATGAACCTGAAAAATTCGGTATCTTCTTGGGCTCGGCTCGTTTAAGAAAAAAAATTTATTAATATAAAAAAAGTGATTCAAACATGTTTTTATGCTCGTCAGGCTCGTTTGCTAGCATTAGATTTTTATCTATTATAAATTTTCAATCATTTACAATAAAATAAAATATAAAAGTCATACTTCAAATATTATGAGGCAAATAACTCAATTTAAATGCGTAATTACTAACTCATACGAGCTTTATACGAGTTTTATATGAGTCTATGTTCACGAAGTCATACGAGCCTATACGAGTTCATGTTCACGAACATATACGAGTCGAGCCCACCATTACTCAAGCTCGGCTCATTTGTTAAACGAGTCTGAAAATCGAGATCAGACTCAGCTCGTTTGCTTAATGAACGAGTCTGAGCCAAGCCTGAACTATTCATGAACAGTTCGGTTCATTTGCAGCGCGTTATTGCATTGCAGCTTGTCATTTTGACTCTCCTATCACTTAAATGGTTTATATTCTCCTATTATATTAGGCTTAATCTGTTGACATCAAAAGGAAATAAATTGATGTCAACAAATTCCGTTTGCAATAATGTCCTAATAGAGGAGTAGAATAAAGACATAAACTAAAACCTGAGACACATAAAACATGGGCATAAACTCAAACTTAAATAGTGTAAATTGAAATATTAAAACTTGAGGAAGTTTATGTAGATATTGGCCTTGGACTTTACCTGTGTTCTAAATCAAAATTGTATGATTCATAAATACAATATATAATGATGGATTTATTAACCCAAATATATATATATATATACAATGATGTATATAATGTCCAAAAATATAAAACATGAAAACAGTCTAAAAGTACCTTCTCTTTCCATTCTCTCCCAACAAATAAGTTAATTTGATCTTTCAAAACAGAAAAATAATTAGATAATTTTTTATTCTTTTCTCTTCTCTTCCTTTCTAGTTAGTCTATTCTTTTCTCACTTCCATGCATTATTTTTCCTTTTTAATTACTAACAAAAACACGAGTGCACTATTTATTACCTTTTATTTTTAACGTAGGCAAGTAATACACACTACGCTCTATATATTTACCTCTATTTAGGACCCTTTGAATTTCAGCTCTATTTTGGGAAGTAGTCTTAAGAGGGTGTTGATCATTTTTTAGCTTCAAATCTTCTTCATAACACGCATGTTGCATGTAGAACATAAACATGGGTCAAGGATACCGGTCGGGTCATTGACTTGAATCATCTCCGCGGTTTTGAATTCTATTCTTTGATGTCACGTATAACCTCACCCAGTGTACACTTAAAATGTCAATTCCACAACTATAGCAAACCATGATTATAAATCCATGAGGACTGGTCTACTTAAGCTTATTAAGTTATTATGTCAGTCCACACATATACTTTTCAAACTAGAATTGTATATACTCGGAGAAACATTAATTATCCTTTATTCATTTTGATACTGATAAAAGGCAAAAAAAAAAAATTAATGACATTTTTCAACAGTCCTCGTTCAAAATAGTTTAAATTTTAAAAAATTTATTTACCCAAAAAAAAAAAAATTTAATTTAGATGGTAATATCTTCTTTTTTTTCTTATCATTTACACTCTCCTCAAAAGCCTCTTCCTTGCAAATAATAAATAAAAAAAATCAATATAATTGTATAATTGTATAAAAGGAAGAAGAAATTTACCAAGGAATATTGATGATTGATGATCCATTCTATTGAGTGAAAAACGCACAAAGCAAGTTAAATTAATTTGGAATGCTTGGTTCTCTTTTGAAACAGAGAAAAGCAATAAAGTTAAAGATTTCGAAGTTACTGAATTTTATTTATTATTTTAATTATAGTTTTTTGAATCCTTCAAGGAATTATTTACTACTAATAAACAATAAAAATTAAACTCTTCTTGAAGTTGAGACCTGTCTCTTTCTTTTCTTGACCTATTCAATTTCAAGGCAAACCATTAGTTTTCCCTAATGGTTTGTGAAAAGTGTAGAGATTTAGCTAAGTGTTGGGGAATGAATGGGATAGTAGTAATTAGAAAGGATGACAAGGGGTAGATGGGTAATTAAGAGACTTGATGACACTCTTGTAATTAACTCTAAGTTGAGAATAATTTGGTTATTTCCCACTTTTCAAGTGGTGTCTCATTCCTAGCCCTTGATCTCATTCTCCCATCTTTGTTCTAGACCCTTAGATCATAAGGCATTGTTTGGTTGACACTTAAATGCAAGAATCCATTATTGTCGGTCTTTCACTTGGCTAGACTTTTTATCAACCATTGGATGGTTTATTCATTTCCATTGTCTTATTCTAAACCCTTGGATGTTAAGGCCTTATTTAGCAAATTAATGGGTTTTATGAGTGGTGTATTAAGTCTTTCATTGCAAGACTTGTTTCTATCCCTTGGATTAATTTCTTTTTCCCCATATTTGTTTTGGGCCATTAGATTGTGAAAGGGGTGAGTGGAGGATCTCTACACATGTGTAGGTGTGTTTGTCTTTCATTGTAAGACTTCATTCTCTTTCTCTCCATTTCCTCTCATTTCTTCCCTCTTGCTTCATCTCCACTTAGAGGTTGGTTTGATCACCCTAAGTTAGGAGTTTGGTGTGGCCATGAACATGGAAGATGTTCATGGTGTTCTTCTCTTTGGTTTGAGCCAAGGATTGGTAAGTGTTCTTCCTTGTGTATTTTACATTCAACCCCTAGTTAAGGGTTTCTTGTTAAACCACTTAGTAATTCTTGTTTCCCTCTTATGTTGGAGCTTGATTCATGGTTAGGGGGTTATGGTGAAGATTTCCACCGTTTGCTCCTTGGATTTCGGTTGGGGAAGAGCTAGGGTTTCATGGGCCTTGCTTGATAGTTGTTGTGCTTTGCTCTTCAAGAAGTAGGGAAAATTTATTAACTAGCTTATCTTATGATTGTGTGGGTATAAGAATTGGATTCTAGGGTTCCTAGCCTTAAATTAAATTGCTAAGTGTACCCTTGAACGGTGAAGTTTGGGTTTGAACATGTGTTATGTGAATTAACCCTTGTGTTTGGAGTAATTGGTAATGATATTGTTAGGAATATGATGCATGATAGTTGAGTGGTTATTCTTGAGAATTTCCATAATAAAGTATGCTTGTATGCCTATATATGTGTATATGTATATGGAAAAAGTTATGAATATGTGTAAGTGTAACTATACATATGTGTATGTAGGTGGTAGGGATATAGCCTTAGAATGAGATTAGGCTAGCTCATTTGGTTAGTACCTTTGAGGTATATTGGGAATTCATGTCATGTTTAAGATGTGAATTATGATAAACTTGCTTGAATTGAACTAAGAGCATGTTTAAATGGACGAAATTGTTTTCCTTGTGAATTAAAAGATAACTTGATGAATTGGAGCATGAATATTGCATGAGAAGACAATCTTGTTGATTTTTGCTTTAAATGAAATTTAAAAGTATGTTGAATGATGAAAAACATTCGTGTTGACATTTTGGGAATGTTAGTTATAAATATGATGTGATACATATTTATGTTGATGCATGGGTCATTGAGGACATAGTGCATGGGTTCACCTTTTGTATTGAGAATTCAATTGGTGTTGGTCTACGTCCATTGTGAAATTTTATGTGAGTAGACTTGCTCGGGATCGTCGTAACAACTGACCAGGGGGTGTTTCTTGCTCTTACGGAACTAATCTTTCGAGAAACGCAGATGGTAAGGGAAATCTTATGACACGACTGCGTCGTGTTTGACGGTCTTCCTTTTTAAAAGTGAAAGTCTCAAAAATCACTTAGGAAGAATCGATACGATAAATCTACCTTCATTCATGAGAAATAAAAATGAAGAGTTAGAGAATGATCCATTGACCCTTGGAGTTAGGGTGTGTGTGTGGTCGCGTGTGTACCATGAGGTGTGTGAGTCACATTGCATTGGGTTGCCGCTATGTAATTTATGTTGGTAGGTGGAACATGTTTAAATGTGGATTTTGTGATATATAATTCACATGTTATTTAAATGCTAAAGTGAAAGGGAAGGATGTGATAATATGATTTACATGCCTTGTTAAAGTATAATGTGCGATGAAAAATTATACTTGTTGTTATGTGCTTATATGCCCTTAGGTGGGGTTATGAATTTGTTTTCTACGACTTTATTGTGATAAGTAAAGTCGATAGTGGATTAGGGGGTCGATTGTGAAATGTGACCTTTGAGAATAGGGTGATAATTTTGTGACCTTGGTTGGTAATGGGGTATTGACCACTTGATGTTTTTGCACCTTTGAGGGGTGTATGATCCTTGAGAGTTTGGGATCTATATTGGCTATGTAGCGGTGGCCATTTGATACTTCTTTTGCATTTGAGGAATGCATCGTCTATTTTACTTCGAGGTTAGGATTGATCCTACTCACTTGTGTGGTAATAACTTCTTGATTCTATTAGTAATATAAGAGAAGTGATATCAAGTGTTGATTGATGTTTAAATAGATTGGATGAGGTTTTGATTAAACCGAGTTCGTCCCATAGTGTTGGCTACTAGGGTTTTCCTTTTCACATCCTAAGAATATGAGTGTTCTTGAGGTAGTTTCCTTGACCACTTGGGGTGGTTGAGATGAGTTGTCATTTTGAAAGTAAATTGAGTTCATGGTTGGGAATCGAGTTGTTAGATCGTTCTCCCGGTTTTATCGAAGTATTGTCATTTTTGGACTTACTTCTTCATTCTTTGTTCTTCTTGGTTCATGTCGGATATTGAGTCACTCCGCATGGTGTTGTTGGTGTTTTAATTTGTTTCCCCGAAAACGGATTTTTTATAAGACTCGCATTTGAGTCTATTCGGTCTTTAAGTGAAAAACCCGTTTTCGCCTACCCCCTGATGTCAACAAAAAATTTGAGTTTTGAAATTATTTTAAAGTCATGAAATAAAAGATTTTGACTTTTGAAAGTCAGCGGTATACGAAACAGAGACCGGGAGCAAGACAGTTAGTTTTACGGATTTTCAAGAAAGTGATTTTGATAAAACTAAACCAAGATTAAATGATATTTTCTCATTTCTAAAAGTTCCCAAATGAGTTGAGGACTTCGTCTCATGATTCCTAAGGGTGTAAGACTGTTTGGGAGTCATTTTTGAAGTTTCGTATTTAAGTAGTAAGACTGCTGGAAAAATGGTCTTTCTGATAATTTTTGTTAATTTTTGTCCTTGGGCAGCCAGCTGCCAGAGAGCCAGCAGCCGACTGTCGGCACCGGACAGCCGACTGTCGAAAATACTACCATGTTTCAACTATTTTCAAAAATTCATTTCTCTCACCTCGTAACTCGGATTGAGGTCCATTTGTTCCTATGGCTTGTGCTAGGTACAAAATTTATTTTTGAAACTTGAAATAATTATTTTACATCTCAAATGACTGTTTTACCCTTGGTGAAAGAGGGGTACTTTAGCTTTCCATTTTTATCGGCGTTGTCCGATACTCTTTTCAAAAATACATATATCTCGCCTCGTGGCTTTGATTTAGGTTCTGTTTGTTTCTAGGGCCTGGCCTATGTCCAAATATTTGATATAAAATTTAAAATCATTTATTTGAACTTGAAATGACTATTTTACCCTTGGTGAAAGAGGGGTACTTTAACTTCCTGTTTAGGTCGGCGTTATCCGATGCCCTTTTCAAAAATTCATATCTCTCGCGTCAAGGCTTTAAATTCGGTTTTGTTTGTTTCTATGGTTTAACCTATGTCCAAATAACTGGTTTAACCTTTGAAAGTACATATTTTCCTTGAAATGACCATTTTCCCTTGGACGAACATGTGACCTTTGAGTGGTCGATGTGATGGGTTGTTTAACCCCTTTCACTTCTTTTTCGTTGTTCGAAGACCTTTGTGGGTTCCCTTAGGTTGAAGTGACTATTTTACCCCTATGTTGGGTTTAAGGATGTTAGGTAGTGACATGTGAGGTGATTGGTAGTATGGGTTGATACTGATTTGAGGTTTTGGAGCTCGGTATGCTCGTGATCTAGGAAGTATGAGTGTTATGAATAGGAGTGTTACTCCTGTGATTTGGTGATAGTGTTGTGTTGATTTTCAGTGTTGGACTGACGGGTACGAGTCGTAGTAATTTATTAGGGGGTCTATACTACGTGTCTTATATTGGTTGTATATCTCTATATGTATATATACGTGCACAGATATATATATATATAGGTGTGAGTTATTATATATTTTTGTGATATAGTTTCACTAAGCGCGAGTTGCCCTATTTGTTGATGCATGGTAGGGGACTAGGGGGATGTATTTTCAGGGTCTCGTATTGGCGTGAATGCCATGTGGGACATTTGAATGACCTAGGGTAGATGCATTTACACGGGTTGGTTCGCACTCGACTTGAACGGTCATAGGATGTGACAATTACGATTCCTTTCTCCTACGGGACTCAATGAGCTCACCCCGACGTGGTTTGCCCTGGTGGTTTACACTAGTTTGTAGAAAATATTTCGACTATGGACAACTTGGAGTGTAGGATGGCTCATGGCACTGATGCTGTTGAGGGATTTAGGACGTTTGTACATAGGGTTATTCCATTTTAGTTTCCTTTATTTGTCCCCTGTATTGGGACTGTTGTTGTATTTTTATGGGAGTCAGTCTGTTGGCATATCCCTTCCGTGTATTTGGTATCAGTGCATCATTGTATAGATGTATTCTTTTGGCACCTCAATGTGCCTTGTGTATTAATTGGTTTAGCTTCCGCTTGGTTTTGGTATGAAATTATTGTTATTAATAATATTCTATTCATTTTATTGGTATTAATATTCTTAATTTGTCGCTCATTTTATGGATCACGGCCGCGGATTCCTTGGATTTCCCGGTTCGGGAGTCTTTAGAAATTTGGGGTCTCACTCTCTTTAGTTCAGTCATTATATTCCTAGGCATGCTTTTATTGCATGGCTTGCTATCAATAATAGACTAAGTACAAAGGATAAGCCTGGCATCTCATGCAACTCTTGCACCTGTCTCTTATGTGGAAATGAACCAGAAGATTATAACCATTTATTTTTTAACTACTCCTCTCTTCCCAGATTTAGCTTTGGTGTCAAAGAAGATGTGGTGTTTTTCTTGGGGACTAGTCTCTTTTCTCCATCATCAAATGGGCCTCAAAGATGTGGAATCCTCTATCCACCTCTATTATTGCTATAATTTTTAAATTGAGTTTTGCATGTTCTATCTATTTTCTGTGGAAGGAAAGAAATACTAGAGCCTTCACTAGTAAGCATTATTCTCAAAGGAGTGTTCTATAAGGAATTGAGGATTGCATTAGGTTGAGACTTATGTTTATTAAGCTCAAGAACACCAAACAAGGTAGACAAATTGCTACTGCATGGCACCTCCCTACCTCTGTGATGGATGACTGTGAGTAGTTGTGTTAAAGTTGTGTTTGTTTCAGCCTGGATGCACCTTCTTGTATTTGGCTCTTGTGGTTGCTGCTATTGTTAGGCCTTATAGTGGTGCAGATTGTGTTCCTTGTTCCTAGATTCTTGCTTTGCTGAGATAGTAGGTTTGGTCTCCTCTGTTTAGAGACTTGTTTGATAGTTTGGTTTTTTATCTTTGTTGTTGGTCTTCTGCCTTAGTGCTTTGGCAACTTGGTTGTGTTGAGTTTTTGTTTTACTATTCTGTGTTGTTCTCTTTGGTTAATAAAGTTGATTTACCGGAAAACATTCTTCCATTTGTAATAATGTCCTAAGAACAAAGACATAAACTAAAACCTGAGAGAGAGAAAGCATGGACATAAACTCAAACTTAAATAATATAAATTGAAATATTAAAACTTGAGGAAGTTTATGTGGGGTATTGGCCTTGGACTATACCGTGTTCTAAATAAAAATTGTATGCCTAATAAATACAATATACAATGATGGATTTATTTACCCAAAAAGATATTGTAAGAACATTTGTAATATTGTTTATTGATGGCATGCTCTAGACAATAATCATGTTGAGTGAATATGAGGTCGGGTAGGTTTAGAAGAATTATAGAAAAATTAAAGTGGTCAAGCAAAGGCATCGACAAGATTCGTCAAACTCAAATCAAGATTACAGCATCGAAGAATATAAGAGAGATGAAGAGGAAGCAAGTTTGGACCAAAAAATGTCTTCCGGAGGGCAAAAACGAAATTTTTCGGAGCCCAAACTTCGGAATATATGGTAGAGAAATGAACGGGGTTCAAATGAAATAAAAGTTGGGGAAAATAGTTTTCATGATTTTTCCTATGCTTGAGTTACGCATACAGTAGCTAAAAGTGGCTAGAAAGTTGAAATCTACGTTTGACCTACGCATATGGATTTTTGGGCTACACATGACCAACGCTTAAGCGTAGGCCAAGCTATGCTAGGGGCCATGCATAGAGTTGCATGAATTTTTGGCAAATTCAAGTTATGATTTGTTTCAACTTATATCGACTTGGGTTGCATTCCAATACATCCTTGCACATGTATAAAGGATATTTACACCAAAATTGGGCAGATTCACTCCGAATTACAAAAGGATTACACAAGGAAGGAATCCTAGTCCAAAAAGGATACAAGTTTACTCAATATAATATTCATCTCTCTATAAATAAGAGGAGTTTCTATACATTTTTGGGTGTGACTTTTGTGAGATCTCTGCAATACATTGATAGATTTGTCACGTCCCTAAATTCCCGAAACTCCAACTCGGAGAATCAGAAAATCTAGAAGGGTGACGTCAGTGGAAATGACCACTAGACTCGGCAATAATAAGAAAACTCATGGAATAAGAATGAAACTAAGGTATTCCATGTACACTTGAGTGATAGAAATTCAGTAGAAAATCTAACAAAAATCCGGCACAGTTCCGTCTGTAAATGAAACATCCGGACAACCCAAAATTAACACAATAGTATAACCTGCCCATAACAAGTGAAATAAAGTCAATGACACGCAGCCCAACATTCTAGAAACCTACTAGGGCCGAGGTAGTGGAAAATAAACAACCGTTACCTCTACACAACCATTTCTAAAACCTACAGAGCCACAATGCTCGAATTAGAATATAAAAAACCACATGGCGATGCCAAAAAGGTATAATGGCACCCCGAAACAATAAATACCCGAAATAAAAGATAAAACGAAAGTAAATATGCCAACAGACTAGCTCCCAAGAAAAATAAGAATACACAAGGATAACTACAGATAAAAGGAACAAAACTAATTAAAAATGTCCCAATTCACCTATACCATCGTCGCTGAACATGTTGTGCTGCATCCACCTATAAACCTGCAATCTGTGTGGGGGTGAGAAAAAACCACGGCTCACCAATAATATCCCTAACAAACACACCCCTAGTCACCAGGAACCTCTAACCATCTCGTGTGCATGCAACCATCCTATGTTAGTTAGTTGTCTCACCTGACACCCACGCCAATCCGAGACCCCAAAATAGCCCCACAACTAATCTCAATCATATATCAATGCCACACAAAAAGGAACATGGTATGAAACTTAAATAAATCCACAAGTCTAAATCCTATAAAATCATAAAAACACAATCGAATATATATATCTAGGTATATAAGATATATATATATAACCCTGTAAATGACTAATCATGCACGCGTATATATATATATATATATATATGCTCTCATACGTAGTCTCGCTCTGAGATACCATAAAAAATAACTATCCATCACACCGTGCACCGAGCACACCGTTCAAGGTTCCTAGGAAATAATTAAGTCACTCCTTAGGATTATCCAAAATGAATAATCACCACTACATCCACAACTCAATTGAACCACACTTCTACATCGTACCGCTATCAAATCATCCCTAGAAAGTCTGACTCTCACAATTTCTAACCTCAATCCGGTTCTTTTATTCATAATAACCAGTGAACTAACCCGTTCACTCAAAGAAACATAGGTGGAAAAATACCATCATCAAATCGGATTCGATAACCAACAGAAACAATTTCCAGCTCATACAGCCTATCGAGTCGTAAGAAATGGGTACTGGAGTCCTTTAGTCCCAAACGGATGTCGGGACCCTCGGGTTTTAAAAAAAAATGTTGAACCCCGAAAGATTTAACCGGTTTTTAATAAACATTTTCAGGACCCGGTCAAATCTGCATGGTTCCAACGTCTTCGAACCTATCCAAAGTACTAGGAACCGCACTATGTGTGCGTAAATCAACGTCATGTCTCTTACCTGAGACCTTTAGTAATATTTCAAAACTGGTCCTAAGACCTTTAGTAATATTTTAAAATTTTATGGAAAATTCTGAAAGAATACAGAAACAAAATTGGGCATAAGAAAGAATCCCGAAAATTAACTAGGAAAAATCTGGAGTTTTCGAACTCCAACGCGGTCGAAATCTCGGAAACAACCTCGAGATCCCAAAAATAGGGAAAAACAGTACCATATACCCACCGACTCCACCAAAATGTTCTTAAATAGAATTTTCTGACTTTTTTCAAAACGGGGTTTACTTTAGACACTCCCGATCCCAAGACTTCAAAAAATATTTTTATAGAACAAGTTTTAACTTAGGGTTTTCAAAAATAGATCATGGGCCCCGGGGTAAGGGAAGAACGAAGCTTTATAAAAATTCAAAAGCCTTAAATTTTAAAAACCTTGAGAGAAACTTAGTTTGACCCCAAAGATCCAAACCGTAACCAAGCTTTCAAGGTACAGAAACTAAACACTGTTTATTTCTCAAAACCTTTCCAAAATGAACAGGAAGAGGGATAAGATCAAAAATATCTACAGTCGGAAAAGAGACGGTAAAATTAACGAGCCTAGACCAACTTTTAACTTAATAAACCCACCACCCCACTGGAGGGTTACGTCAACCACCCCGCGATAACATCACTCATCTAAAACAAAGGCCTATATGGCCAAAAACCAGAACCTCATATAAGTCCCCGTATGAGGGTTGACCAGCTCAACTAGAAACCCAACTCTAGGGGAACAGTTACGCACCAAGGCCTATTTCAACTTAGTTTCACGTAACTACCCAGAATACCTGTCAATCGTGACTCCATTAACCCTAGCTCTTATTACTTTTATACTCTTTGTTTTCCAACTTAAAATCTTTAAATCTTCGTTCACATTGAGTGTTTTTTACCATTTATAAGGGATTTACATCCATAAATATCATCAGTCACAACAACTGCGCTGTAGCGCCCAAGGAAACAGTATCAATTTTAAAATAATCTAACATGCTCAATATCAGCAAATAATAACAACATAAAATCTCAACAGATAATCATATGACTGATAAGTACTCAATGTGAATACCAATGCAATGTCAATGCTCGTGACAGTGCCAATACAGCTCAAGTGTAACCCTATCTACATGAGGGTTAAACAAATATCAAGGAATCCCAAATCGTTCACTGATGAGGGTAACAAGCCCGCAAAAGGAAGGGTGGGCGTCGCCTAATAGAGTACGAAGACCACAAGTCCGTCCGGAATGACAAGTGAGTCCTAAACCCTCACCCCAAACTTCTCAAGATTCGAGATATGCTTGCTCCCTAGGTGCGAGAACACCCCTTGGCCAATTATTACAACTATCCAAACGGTCCATACGTATATATGATACAAATGAAGCATGCTACCAACACCGACTCAATATATGTGCCCATGGTGCTACATGAATGCAAAATGCCTCTACATAACCCAATACTCAATGATACAGCATAAATTACTAGTTTTCATTCAAAGCATGCTTAAAATTTGGTTAAAATCAAATTACAATAACAAATTATGATAAATTCCTCTTAGGGGCATCCAGTTCACAAATTATCACTTCTTTATAATATACAAGAAAATAAAAGGGAACTAAAATAGCGTCTATGTTTTCACGTCCCTCAGTTTCAAGTCTCCCCTAACATGTTTTAATTTTAGTAAAACACAAACCAAAGGGGACCTAACAACATGTCTAAGTTTAAGTACAATTTTCACAAATTCACTAACCTACTTTAAATTCAAGGGGTGTTAGGCAACCTATTTCAATTCAATTTAAGTAGGTTTTTAATTTATTTAATTTATCGAGTGAATTACTATTTTCTGCCTCTTTTAGAGTCCACCTAAAGGCTCTTCCATTTCGAGTTCATAAGACTCATAAATCACGTATATAGCTAGAAATATGATGAATGTTATCACACATACGTGAATACAGAACAATAGGAAAATTATAATTTCCTAAAAATTTAAATCATGCTCAATAAATAAATAATAATAAAATTTACGACTCCCTAAGCCACGAGTTTTGAGAGTTATATATATTTCAAAATATATCACACCTCAATTAGCGCTTCTAAAATAGCCCCGAAACGTGCCCACCGTGAATCGTATCATCGATCGTCTTTTCGTTCTATTCAATATAGTTGAAACCCGTTAGTTAATTATGAACACAGCCGAACAAATCTGAAAAATACTAAACGGAAAATCATACCTACTTTCTTGATTTCCTGACAAACCGCTTAACGGTTTCGTACAAACTTTTAGTATAACATTGTACACGGCGAGATGATCAAATCCATAAAATTTCAGGAGGATCTGACAATCGGAGACCCCCGAATCGAAGCCGAAACCTCCGGCCGAAGTTGCTACTCGAGTCGCTGCTACGCGCAGCTGTTGTCGCAATAACCACCATTACTAGTCGTTCTGGCGACCTCTCAAACACAAGCCGTCGTCGGCCAAAAGCTCCAAGTCACGCACAAGAAAACCCTTGCTAGGTCACGCCTTTCCTGCTCAACCCATCGCTACCAAGACACCAATGCTACATCGCGCCACCACCCCCTTGCTGTTGCCGGCCTACTCTAACCATTACTAGCAAACCAAAGCCCCAGTTCCTCCTCCAACGCAACACCAGTCTTCTACGCTAACCTCCATCTAATCGACAACCTCTCTCTCTCAATCTACAACAACAAGAGGAAGAAGATGCAAGGTGGAGAAAAAGAAGCTATCATACGACAAGGAGAGAAAAGAAAGAATATGAAGATCGGTGTCACTTTCTCTCCAAAACCTCTGACCAAATACATATATGTATATATCTATATATTTCATATATATATTAACTTAAATAAATATATCATAATAACCCCAAAATTCTACTTCAATACTCGATGCGTCAAGTCGAAAATCGAAAGATCCCAGTAATGAAAAATTCGAGACAACACCGGATCAAATCCTCGAAAAGAAACGACCCAAAGAGCCTCTGGCCAAGCACCAAACGGAAAATACAACATTTAACCTCTATTTAATAAATAATTATAAAAACGAAAGAAATGTCCTCCGAAAATCCCTAAAAGATAATACGCGTACCCGGAAAATCTAGGGGATGCCGGATAAATAATACAAATGGGGATAAATGATCCAGGGTATAAAACTCAACCACCGGAACACCGGATACAAACAGAATCCATCGAAGCTCCTAAAACAAGGGAACTCTAAAAGTCCTATAAATAGGTTGAAGACTACGCGTCACGTACGTATAAACATGGAGAAACAAACGAAGCAACACAGATACACCTAACCATACCAGTCAAACAACTAAGGTACATAAAGCCACATCAACACATAAGGGCATGTAGAAACACGAAGAACAAAGCACACCAAACAAACAAAATACGTACATATAAACACAAAGAAAATGAGCAAAGAGACTATAAATACTCCTAAGCACGTCAGCCAAATTAGATATGTACTAATCCAAATATGAAAGAAAATAAAAACTCCGGACGTCACATAGCGCATTTGAAGCCTGACAAGATGCTACGTGCTAACATCTCAACTAAACAACGTAACAAACCAATTGCAAGAGAACTCAAAGACGTTGGATATACGAAGCATGTCGCCACCCAGTTGAAGCATCAAACGCTAAGCATCAAAACGAATTCACTTAGTCGACAATTTTTTTTTCCGTAAATGTTTAACTAAGTTCGAAAGACTAAATGTTACCGTCAAACCACATAATCGCCAAAGAAGCTCCACGAAGTTATCAAAGAGACGATTGCCAAGTCGTCCAGTCGAATCCAAACGTAAACGGATAAAATTTATATGTGAAATACGAAGAACAACCATGACATCATGAACAAGTGACGTCACAACCGAAATTAAATCGAAAAATAATTTCTGGAGAAATGAAAAATAACATGGGGTCCGTCTACAGAGAGAGAAAAAAAGAGATCGCTTGATCATTCTATATATTTTTTGTTATTATCCAATTGTGTTTCTACACCGAAGATCTTTATACACAATTAGATTATCTGTTGCTGAAAAATCATCACACCACCTATTGCAACGTGATTGCATCGATCTGTTGAGAAACAGAGCCGTCAGATTACGGAAATCGAAGTAGGAGGCTTCGTGGTTCATTGATCCGTTGAGAAGCGGAGCCGTCAGAGTACAGAACGAAGCAAGAGCTCCGTGGAGCACGAGTGATTCATTGTGCATCGATACCATAAGTGATTTGTAAGTCTAAAAATTCATAGAATCTGTGTACTTCTTGATTCATATTTCATTGATACTTAAGCGTATCCGTGGTTTTTACTTGGAACGTTTCCAAGATTTTCCACTTAAAAATATTGCATGTCGTCTTTTCTTTATTTTTTGCACTTAGATTAATCTTTGCATGATTTATCTTGTTAGAGAATTGGATTAAAATTGACTTTTCCGCAATTAACCCCCCCCCCCCCCCCCCTAATAGGCTATTTTCCTTAGTCACCTAGATAATTTCAAATATAATGACCAAAAATATAAAACAAAAATACAGTCTAAAAGTACCGTCTCTTTCCATTCTCTCTCAACAAATAAGATAATTTGATCTTTAAAAACAAAAAAATAACATGATAATTTGTTCTTCTTTTCTCTTCTCTTCCTTTCTGGTTAATCTATTCTTTTCTCACTTCCATGCATTTTTTTCCCTTTTTAACTAACAAAAACACGAGTGCACTATTTATTACATATATACCCTAATTATGACAAACCATCCTTTTATTTTTGACGTAAGCAAGTAATTATACACACTGCTCTATTTACCTCTATTTAGGAACCTTTGAATTTCAGCTCTATTTTGGAAAGTAGTCTTAAGAGGGTGTTGATCATTTTTAGCTTCAAATCTTCTTCATACCACGCATGCGGCATGTAGAATACGGGTCGGGTCATTGACTTGAGTCATATCCGTGGTTTTGAATTCTATTCTTTGATGTCGCGTATAAACTCACCCAATGGTCACTTTAATTCCACAACTATATCAAAACATGATAAGTCCATGAGGTGTCTACTTAAGCTTATTACTATGTTCATCCACGTATATACTTTTGAAACTAGAATTGTATATACTCGGAGAAACATTAATTATCCTTTATTCATTTTGATACTGACAAAAAGCAATACAAATATATATATATATATATATATATATATATACTACTATTAAAAGTGTGAAGAAGTTTGGGTGTTTTAATATTTATAGTTAAAATTTTATATGTGATTTTTCAATCCAATTTCTACTTAAATTATAATTACAAATTTTAATTGAATTTTATAACTCCGATCCAATTTCTACTTGAATTATAACTATCATATTTTATAGTTAAAAATTTATATGTGATTTTTCAATCCAATTTCTATTTAAATTCTAAATACAAAATTTAATTGAATTCTATAACTCCGATCCAATTTCTACTTAAATTATAATTATCATATTTAATTGAATTCTGTAACTCCAAATCAAACATAATCCTATTTGGAAACACCAGCACCTCTTTATGTAAGAATTATATGTTTTAATTATATCACTAAGATTTAACTGAATTTTTATTATATTAAATTACATAGAATTTATATATTATAAATCTGATTGTGATAGAATGCTAAAGGTTTAAATTATTTTTTATATTTTATTCCATTTTCTTACTATAATTTAATTCTAATTAATAATTCTATTTCTATTTAGATTTAAAAAATAATAATGAATCCTAAAATACAATTCTAATCCCTAATGGATTATAAAGTGAATCATATAAAAATAATAATGACTCTCATCTACAATTGTATTTAATAATCATAATCCAAAATGGACTATAATAATGAATCCCATCTACCATTGCATTTAATAATCTTAATCCTAAATAAGATTATAATACTGAATTTCATCTATAATTATAATTAATAATCCTAATTCTAATAGTATAAGGGATAACTACTACCCTATATATAATCTTACACCCCTCTCTCTTTTTAAAACCCTACGATTCTAAAGTTTTTTCCTCTCTCTGCCCAATAATTCTTCTACTATACTTCAATTTTATCAATGTAGTATTTTGTGTATTTATGTTGTTCATTGATTGTATTTTTGTTGTTCCATTATTTTTTCGTGACACTGTTCTAAGGCAATTATGGCAGCTAGGTTAGTATTTCTTTTTGCAGTATACTTTTGTTGTAATTCAATATTTATTTATTACCTTCGACATATATCTTGATATGTATTGTAGTTTGTGATAAGTGTTAAATATTATATATTTAAACCCCTTAATTTACATCTTTTAGTTCTATAGTGATATCTTTTATTCAAGTTTTATGATATTTTTGTGTTTATCTTATTTTGTAGGTCTTCATGAAGAATTCAATCAATTCCATGCAAATTGGGTCTTCAACTATGCATGAAATATATTCATCCCGACCACCCTTTACTTAAATGCCTATAAATAATTCTGTGTTTTGATACTGGAAATGGCATTGGTACCATTGGAAAGTTGATTCAGAGACCTTCAATTTGAGCACAAGAATGACCTTATTTCGATTTCAAATGAAGGCGTTATGGAAGTTGCAAGTCAGCTTCAAAACTGCAGAATTGTGCAGAAATCAATGCGGGTTCGGATTTACCAAAGGGTGATGTGAATTTTACATTTTCTTGAAGATTTACCACATTCATTGGATTATGATTTTACAAGAGTAAATCTTATCCATGTCAAGAAACAAAGGCACATGGAAGAAACAAAGGCACATGTGGAAAGAAGACAATGGGGTGGAAAGTAATGAATATTCAAACAAAAAGAAATCCAATTTCTCTTTTCTAGTTGTCATTTGATTCCATATTTTCCCTATAAATAGAGGTAGTCTTTCATTTGTAAGAGAGAAGTGAAGAGAAACATAGTGATTTATATATTTGTAATGGAAGAGTAATTCTCTAGCTAAGGCTAGGGAATGAATTTAAAATGAAGAACCAAGTGTTTGCATATCCAAGTATTTAATGCTTCAAGGTTAGTATTATTGATAATATATGAATCTAATAATTTTTATTCAATGATTCTTTGCCTCTTTATGCCATGTATATTGAGTTCTTTGAATCAATGAATACACTTAGGTAATTACATCTAAGATTCATTATGCCATACAATGATATAAGTAATGCTCAACCCACTTTATGTGGTGTTCTTGATTTCTTATGATCTTACATAGGTATAATGAATACTTTGAATGTAATTACATCTTTATAGTTCACAATTCTTATGATTCATATATAATTAATAATACTACTTATTTAATGGGATTTACTAGATCATTAGTATGTTTATTATTATTGCTAATATAGGCATGATTTGTAGAGTTGCTTCATTAGCGACTACTTTCTTGTCATAGCATTTATAATGAATATATAATGATTCTATTAGTTAACTTATATAATTCATTTAGTATGTTAATTATTTATTGCTTATAGGCATGATTTGGAGAGTTGCGTTGTTAGTATGGATTATCCTACCAAGCGACCCCATTCTTGCCATGCAAATATAATTAACATATGATGATTGTATTGGTTAATTTTTATTACTTATTTGGATATGTGGTACACTTTGTTTCGACATTGTAAAGGAATTCCCACTGCCTTAGTATTTAATTTAATTCAAGAAAACAACCAAAATCAATCAATCAAATCAATTCAAGGACAAAAATAAAATTCATTTTTCATACATCTTTCCGACTCTCCCTGAGGTTCGACACTTGGACTCACCAAGACTATATTATAACTTGACTACCTATACTTGGGTATTGTAACGTGGAACACATTTCTAGACACGTCATGTTTTTGGCGCCGTTGCCGGGGAGACGGCGAAAGAAGAAATTGAGACGACAAATTTCTTTGAGACGACAAATGCTTTGAGACGACAAATTTCAAAATTTTCTCCCAAAAATAATGAAACTTTTTATGAATGTTGGGGGCGTTTCAAAGAACTTTTAAATGCTTGTCCACATCATGGGTATGAGAATTGGAGTATAGTGAGTTTCTTTTATGAATCTCTACCGGCTCATATGCGCCAATTTGTCGAAACCATGTGTAATGGAGACTTTTTAAACAAAGATCCCGAGGAAGCCTTTTTGTTTTTTGACCAAATAGCCGAAAGTGCCCAAACTTGGGACACTTGTCATCTTGATGAAAGAACTAAACTTCCGGGAAGGGGTGGAATTTATCATTTAAAAAGTGATGATGATTTAGGAGCAAGAGTAATGCATTTAACTAAGAAATTGGAAGCCTTAGAGTCCAAAAATGTGAATGGGGTTAATGCAATAGGAGAAGTAGTGTGTGGAATTTGTGATGAAATTGGACATTTGACAAATGAATGTCCGACAATCCCTGCATTTAAGGAATTCCTTAATGCTCCGGTCGAAGTCAATGCTTTCAATACTTTCAAAAAACCACATAATTCTCCTTACTCTGAGACTTACAATAGAGAATGGCGGAATCACCCCAACTTTAGTTGGAGTAATTCTAATTTTCAACAAAGTCAACCCCAACCAAGGCCACAAGCTCCTTATGTTCCACCTCCCAAAAGAGATTTGGAAGATATTCTTGCACAATTCATTCAAAAAAATGATCAAAAGTTTGACCAAATTGTGCAGTGTACCAACCAATTCATGCAACACATGCAAAAGACTGACCGAGCCATTGATGATATAAGGTCTCACATATCAAAATTAACCCCCATGCTTTCACCTCAAGAAAAAGGTAAATTTCCTGCCCAACCTCTTCCTAATCCACAAGGCCAATTTATGGTCCAAAGTGGAGAACCTTCCCAAGTCAACATGGAACATGCCAAGTCAATCTCTATCTTAAGAAGTGGAAAGGTGGTTGATAAAACTATTTCAAAGGCCCAAAAGCCCGAGGAATTGGAACCTTCAAAGGAAGCTGAGAAAAAGAGCGAGAATGAGCAAGAAAATGAGGAAATTGAAAAAATCAAAAATAGTGTCACTGTTCCATTCCCACAAAGATTAAATCAATCTTTGTCGGCAAGTTCCAATGCTGAAATTCTTGAAGTCTTTAAGCAAGTAAAAGTAAACATTCCATTGCTTGATGTTATCAAGCAAATCCATTCTTATGCGAAATTTTTAAAAGACATGTGCACAACGAAGAGGAAGATGAATGTAAGAAAAAAGGCTTTTATGACTGAACAAGTAAGTTCCATTTTACAAAACAAGAGACCTTTAAAATTCAAAGATCCTGGTTGTCCCACAATCTCTTATATCATCGGGAATTGTCATATAAAAAGAGCGTTGCTTGATCTTGGAGCAAGTGTAAACTTACTTCCATTTTCGATATACGAACAATTGGGTTTGGGGGAACTTAAGGCAACTAATGTGACATTACAACTAGCCGACCGTCAGTGAAAGTCCCTAGAGGAGTTGTGGAAGATGTTCTTGTTTAGGTGGATAAATTTTATTTTCCTGTGGATTTCATTGTGCTCGACACCCAACCAGTGTCCAACCCCTCGAGTCAAATTCCAGTGATTTTTGGAAGACCATTTCTTGTAACCTCAAATGCTGTCTTCAATTGCAAAAATGGAATTGTGAAATTAACTTTTGGGAATATGACTCTTGAACTTAATGTTTTCTCCTTAAGTAATCAACATAAGGAGTATAATGAGGAAGAAGTCGAGGGGGTTAACTTCATTGAAACAGTTGTGGAAGAATATTTTGAAAAGTCTTTTATATTAGATCCATTAAAAAAATGTTTAAATGAATCTAATACTTATTTACACAACATTGACTCATTACTTGATGATCCACAGGAACAGAGTATTGCAATGGGGATACACATGGTACATGAAGATATTGTCATCACAAGAGAAGACCAAAACTTGGAACTCAAGCCATTACCGAGTGACTTGAAGTATGCCTTTTTGGGAAGCAACAATACTTACCCCGTGGTAATTTCATCCAAACTCGATGGTAAGCAAGAGGTAAGATTGATTAAAATTCTTGAAAAATATAAAAAGGCAATTGGGTGGACTTTAGCCAACCTCCAAGGTATAAGCCCTTTGGTTTGTACACACAAAATTTATCTCGAGGAAGAGGCTAAAGCAACAAGGCAACCTCAAAGAAGATTAAATGCACATTTGCAAAAGGTTGTAAGAAATGAAGTTTTAAAATTACTTGATGCAAAAATCATCTACCCAATCTCAGATAGTAAATGGGTAAGTCCTACACAAGTAGTACCCAAGAAATCTGGATTAACTGTAGTAAGAAATGAGCATAATGAACTTATACCCCAAAGAGTCACTTCAGGGTGGCGAATGTGCATTGACTATAGGAAACTAAATTCTGTGACCCGGAAAGATCATTTTCCCTTGCCATTCCTAGATCAAATGCTTGAAAGGGTAGCAGGTCATAGTTTTTACTGTTTCTTAGATGGCTACTCGGGGTATAATCAAATTGAAATTGATTTAGAGGATCAAGAAAAGACCACTTTCACATGTCCTTTTGGAACATTTGCATATAGAAGAATGCCCTTTGGTTTGTGCAATGCACCAGCCATTTTTCAAAGGTGTATGCTTAGCATTTTTAGTGACATGGTGGAACGTGATCTTGAAATTTGTATGGATGATTTTACTGTTTATGGATCCTCATTTGATAAATGTCTTACAAATCTTGAGAAAGTCTTGTGCAGATGCGTAGAGAAGAATTTAGTACTCAATTGGGAGAAATGTCACTTCATGGTGACACGTGGAATTGTGTTGGGTCATATTATATCATCAGAAGGAATTGAGGTAGACAAAGCCAAAATTGATGTCATTACCAAATTGCCAATTCCAAAAACGGTAAAATACATCCGATCCTTTCTTGGGCATGCTGGTTTCTATAGGAGGTTTATTAAGGATTTTAGTCTTATTGGAAAACCCTTATTCAACCTTCTAGCCAATGATACACCATTTGAGTGGAATGAAAAATGTGATAAAGCCTTTGTCAAACTCAAAGAAATGCTCACTACTACACCCATTATGCAATCACCAGATTGGAGCCTACCATTTGAACTAATGTGTGATGCCAGTGACTATGCTGTGGGGGCGGTACTTGGCCAAAGAAAGGAAAAGAAACCATGTGTTATATATTATGCAAGCAGAACGCTCAGTGATGCTCAAATGAACTACACCACCACAGAAAAAGAGCTTCTTGCTATAGTATTTGCACTTGACAAATTCAGGTCATACCTAATTGGTTCCCCAATTGTTGTTTTCACCGATCATGCTGCACTTAAGTATCTTCTTACAAAGAAAGATTCTAAGCCAAGACTGTTAAGATGGATCCTTCTACTTCCAGAATTCAACATCCACATCAAAGACAAAAAGGGAGTAGAAAATGTGGTTGCAGACCATTTATCCCGCCTTACTTTAATGAATCTTTAGAACCCTGTCCTATTAAAGATTCATTTCCAGATGAGAATTAATTTTCTATTTCATCTTTACCTTGGTATGTTGATATTGTGAATTATCTTGTTTCAGGTAAGATGCCAATATCATGGTGTGCTCAAGATCGGAGGCGATTTGTCCAAGAAGCTAAAAGGTTCTACTGGGACGAACCATACCTTTACAAGTATGGCGCCGATCAAATCATTAAACGATGCATCCCAGATGAATAAATTGAAAGTGTGATGTCTTTTTGTCATAATGAGGCTTGTGGAGGTCATTTTTCTTCAAAGAAAACAACCGCAAAAATTCTTCAATGCGGACTTTATTGGCCTTCCATTTTCAGAGACACCCACAACTTTTGCAAAGCCTGCCCAAGATGTCAAATGCTAGGGGGAATTACAAGACGGAACATGATGCCATTGAACCCAATCTTAATCCTTGAGATATTTGACTGTTGGGGCATCGATTTCATGGGACCATTCCCATCCTCATCTGGTAATTTGTATATTTTACTTGCAGTTGATTATGTTTCAAAATGGGTGGAGGCTAAAGCTTGCAAGGATAATACTCACAAAACTGTCGTGAAATTCTTAAAAGAAAATATCCTTGCAAGATTTGGCATTCCCAAAGAAATCATTAGTGATAGAGGGTTGCACTTTTGCAATCGTACAATTGAGAAACTCATGCAAAAATATGGTGTTACACACAAAGTTTCGACCGCCTACCATCCTCAAACAAATGGGCAAGCCGAATTGGCTAATAGGGAGATAAAACAAATTTTAGAAAAAATGGTAAATCCAAATCGTAAAGATTGGTCATTACGTTTAAATGATGCACTTTAGGCTTACCGTACTGCTTTTAAAACCAATCTTGGAATGTCTCCCTATCGGCTAGTTTATGGTAAGAGTTTTCATTTGCCTGTAGAATTAGAACATAAATCTTTTTGGGCAGCTAAAATAATGAACTTTGATTTTGTTAAGGCAGGTGAAAATCGAAAATTGCAACTCGAAGAACTGGAGGAATTAAGGAGGGATGCATATGACAATGCCAAGATATATAAGGAAAGGGCGAAAGCATTTCATGAGAAAAAGATTTTGAGAAAAGATTTTGAAATTGGACAAAAAGTTCTTGTATATGATTCTCGTTTACATCTTTTTCCCGGAAAACTAAAATCAAAATGGAAAGGTCCCTTTTTAATCAAACATGTGTATCCATATGGCACCGTGGATGTGGAGGATCCAAGTAATGGCTTTGTTTTTAAAGTTAACGGACAACGATTGAAGTCATTCTTTGAAATTCCAACTCTAGAAGAATCCATGTCTTTAGAAGACCCAACCTATGTGTAAAAACATTGGTTGTTCTTTAGAGTGTGTGTATATTTATTGTTTTGTTTAGCAGATTTGTTTCCTCTTTTCTCATCACAGAATTGGTAAGATTTCAACCTTACATTCTCTTTATACATTGAGGACAATGTCCGTTTCAAGTTTGGGGGTAAGGTGATTATATTTTGTTTTTATTTTGTTTATATTTTATTTTATTATTTTGGATTATATTTAGTTTTTATTTTGTTTTCAATTTTTTCAATTTGTGATGTTTAAAAAAAAAAATATATTGAAAATTTTATTAAGTTCTTCATTCGAAATATGTGCTTGAGGTCAAGTATAAGTTAATTTGTGAACATGTTATGACTAGGAAGATAGTTGTATACAATTACCCCACTCATGAGTATGTAGTAGTTTGATTAAATTAATTTTTAAGATGTGGTCCACATGGGTGAATAGATGAGTGAAATTGAAACCGAGAAATATAGTTTTGACCTATAAGCACTTGCACATATTCTCTATGGGATAATTAATTGATTTTTGACTATGTAGTTGAAATAATAGTTTTGTTTCAATGATAAGGGGAAAAATCTAAAAAAAAATAAAAATGAAAATGCAAAAAGTAGTTTTTCGATCTGAGTAACCGGCCATTGGTATCACCAATATCATTGTTCGCGTAAAAAGGGGAGAAAACTAATGAGCATAAATCCCATGGAAGAAGCTCGGGCCCAGTTGGTTGGGATTAAAAAAATCCTCGCTGGAAAGTCCGGAGACTTAGAAAGACAAAAAGGGATAAAAATGCAAAAGTGATATTGAAGTTGTGTCATGGCAAAACTTGATCAATGAATTAGAAGAAGGGAGATTAGTCTACTATAGAGAATGTTCACAAAAACACGGAAAACTATGTGAATCAGCTGTAAAAATTAGCAAGTTTATTTCACCACTGTGGGGACTATTCTTTTAAATTTAATTCATGAAAACTTTTATTTATGAGTGAGTGGGGATAATTTGTATGCATTTTATTCTTACGACATCATAGCATTACATGATTAATGAGTATTTGATTTCATGAGCATACAAGAATGAAGAATAAAAAAAACAAATATGAAAAAAAAAAAACAAATAAACAATGTTTGTGGGTACCATTTCTGTTAAACCCTCACGAGACTTCACTCGTCCTACTAGGGATGCCTAGGGGTTTAAAAGACTTATCAATTTTAATTTTACTCTTTCTAATTTATGTTGGTATTACTAAGGACTAGTAATATGTAAGTTTGGGGGTGTTGATAAGTGTCAAATATTATATATTTAAACCCCTTAATTTACATCTTTTAGTTCTATAGTGATATCTTTTATTCAAGTTTTATGATATTTTTGTGTTTATCTTATTTTGTAGGTCTTCATGAAGAATTCAATCAATTCCATGCAAATTGGGTCATCAACTATGCATGAAATATATTCATCCTGACCACCCTTTACTTAAATGCCTATAAATAATTCTGTGTTTTGATTCTTGAAATGGAATTGGTACCATGGGAAAGTTGATTCAGAGACCTTCAATTTGAGCACAAGAATGACCTTATTTCGATTTCAAATGAAGGCGTTATGGCAGTTGCAAGTCAGCTTTAAAACTGCAGAATTGTGCAGAAATCAATGCGGGTTCGGGTTTACCAAAGGGTGATGTGAATTTTACATTTTCTTGAAGATTTACCACATTCATTGGATTATGATTTTATAAGAGTAAATCTTATCCATGTCAAGAAACAAAGGCACATGGAAGAAACAAAGGCACATGTGAAAAGAAGGCAATGGGGTGGAAAGTAATGAATATTCAAACAAAAAGAAATCCAATTTCTCTTTTCTAGTTGTCATTTGATTCCATATTTTCCCTATAAATAGAGGTAGTCTTTCATTTGTAAGAGAGGAGTGAAGAGAAACATAGTGATTTATATATTTGTAATGGAAGAGTAATTCTCTTGCTAAGGCTAGGGAATGAATTTAAAATGAAGAACCAAGTGTTTGCATATCCAAGTATTTAATGCTTCAAGGTTAGTATTATTGATAATATATGAATCTAATAATTTTTATTCAATGATTTTTTGCCTCTTTATGCCATGTATATTGAGTTCTTTGAATCAATGAATACACTTAGGTAATTACATCTAAGATTCATTATGCCATACAATGATATAAGTAATGCTCAACCCACTTTATGTGGTGTTCTTGATTTCTTATGATCTTACATAGGTATAATGAATACTTTGAATGTAATTACATCTTTATAGTTCACAATTCTTATGATTCATATATAATTAATAATACTACTTATTTAATGGGATTTACTAAATCATTAGTATGTTTATTATTATTGCTAATATAGGCATGATTTGTAGAGTTGCTTCATTAGCGACCACTTTCTTGCCATAGCATTTATAATGAATATATAATGATTCTATTAGTTAACTTATATAATTCATTTAGTATGTTAATTATTTATTGTTTATAGGCATGATTTGGAGAGTTGCGTTGTTAGTATGGATTATCCTACCAAGCGACCCCTTTCTTGCCAAACAAATATAATTAACATATGATGATTGTATTGGTTAATTTTTATTACTTATTTGGATATGTGATACACTTGGTTTCGACATTGTAAAGGAATTCCCAATGCCTTAGTATTTAATTTAATTCAAGAAAACAACCAAAATCAATCAATCAAATCAATTCAAGGACAAAAATAAAATTCATTTTTCATACATCTTTCCGACTCTCCCTGAGGTTCGACACTTGGACTCACCAAGACTATATTATAACTTGACTACCTATACTTGGGTATTGTAACGTGGAATACATTTCTAGACACGTCAGTTTGATCGAGTTTAATTTATTTGTCTTTTAATTTTGTTTAATGCCTGAATTTATTTCAATTTTAATACAATACTATTTTAATAAAGTTTTATTAATCATTAAGTTTCAGGTACTATTTTATTTAATATTGATATTTTGAATATTTGTGGTATGGTTAATCTTATTTTGCAATTGTACTAATTTATTTTTAATAATATATATTTTTTATTTTTATGTTGACTTTAAATTACGTGCAAAGCACATGCTTTTTAATATTATATATATTTATATATATTAATGACATTTTTCAACAACTCTCGTTCAAAATCAATTTAAATTTAGTTGGTAATATATTTTTATCTTGTTTTTTTCTCTAACTACTTTTGGTTAGTGTGAACTAGCAGGAAAGGAAAAGAAACGGAAAATGTAAGAGTGGAAATGTCCAAGCCCACTTAACTCGATCAATCACCAGACCCATCAAGTTGTTGGCCCATTAAGATTTTTATAAGTCCGGTAACTCGGCCCATTTGGTTTTTGTATTCCTTTAGGAAATAGAAGTAGTGATGTCATGGTGATCAAATCAATGTGGTATTACCCTAATGGGCCTCAAGCCCAAAAAGAAAATGTATATAAGAAAAGTCAAAAGTTAATAAAGGAGAGGATTATTGTGTTGTGCATTTTTTTTGGCATTTACACATTGGCACCGTCTGTGGGAAACTCATTCAAGGAGTTCCTGAATTTTCAAATCTACCCTTCGGGATCTGTAAAATCGACTCCTTCTTCCTATCTCGTAAAAGATGAGTCTGTTTGTTAAACACAAAGATCTTTCACCACCCTCAAAAGCCTTCACTAACTACTCCTCAGACGAAAATGCCAATCACTCGTTCGCAAGCAGACCTTCTACCCAATGCAGACAGTCATGCGGGAGGTTCCCAGTCCATGGAGCAAATTCTTCAACACTTGATAGCTGCTGAGGAACGTAGCCTAACCCTGGAAAAACAAAATGCGGAGCTCATGGCGAGGTTGGCTCCACCAGCAGCTACCCCACCGGTAGTAACACCTGACCCTCTGGTAGCGGGGCTCGACCATTCTATGAACCAGCAAGGTAGCGACAGACCGGAAGAGCACGCCGAGTCTTCCCAGCGCTCATGAAAGGCTCTCGCAGCCGACGAGTCCATAACCCCCCAAAAACTTCAGGCAATGATGGATGAATTCCAAAGGAAAGTCCTCGGGGACTTGAGGGCCCGATCTACCGATGACATGGCCATCAAAGCATCGACCGAATTGATATAATCACCTTTCGTCCATGAAATAACCCAAGAACCTTTCCCAAAGAAATTTGTTATGCCTTAGTTCACCCCATACGATGGCACTAAGGACCCCGAAGAACACATTTATCAGATCCACTAGAAGATGACCATGTACGCAGAGAACAATTCCTCACTTTGCAAGGTGTACTCCATAAGTCTTGCTTATGCTGCTCTATTATGGTTCAGGAATCAGCCACCCTGATCAATTGGCAACTGGCAGCAGTTGACCAGGCTCTTAATTGCCCAGTACTATGGGAACAAGAGTTAAAAAAAGACCATATCCTGCCTATCCACCATGATCCAGGAGAAAGGAGAGTCACTGAAAAGCTTTCTATCCCGATTCAACATTGAATCTTCTTCTGTAGATAACTGTGACCAGCACTCTACTGTTGAGGCCTTCAGGATGGCCCTCATTCCAGGAACTAAGTTCCACCTATCTTTGGTAAAGCGCCCTCCATCGGGTATTGGGGAGTTAAACTCTAGAGCCCAGGGGTAGTTGAGAATTGAGGAAGAGGAAACTTCAGGCAGATGAGGGCAGCCTTGGTCAGCATTGAAGCCCAATCAAAGGATCGAGCAACCGATCGAAAGCGTCCAACTTCATCCGGATCATCAGTTCCTTCAGGACCATCAGCCCCGAAACCATTCAAGTGCTCAAAACTTGAAAAGAAAACGACACCACTGAAGGTCAGTCTTGCTAGACTTTACCAGGAAAACAAAACCAAGGGGATTTTCCAGCAACCCCCGACCATCATACAGCCACTTGACCAAAGGGACAAGTCAAAGCACTGTGCTTCCCACGGTGATTTTGGGCACATCACAAATGAGTGTCGTAATCTAAGGCAACAGGTGGAGACGTTACTGCTTCACGGGAAACTCCGAGATTAGGTCCAATGGAACAGACCGAAGACCGATCAACGTGCCCTTAGCGCCCCTCGGAACCCCTCAGATGCACAGCCGATCAGGGTCATTAACATGATTCATGGTAGCCCCCCATCAAAAGAGACTTAAGGATCACGCCAAAGCCATCTGCGGAGAGCTCGCAAGATGAGAAGAATCAATGGAATCAACGAGGTCCACCACAAAGCAGGAGAAGTGAAAATCATTTTCTCGATATCGGACCTTCGAGGTGTCCAGACCCTGAATGACGACCCTCTAGTTGTGACCCTGATGGTGGCCAACTGTCTTGTGAAGAGAGTGATGATCGATCCTGGGAGCGGCGCCAACATCATCACCAAATGGGCTTTTGAAAAGCTCGAGATCAACCCAACCAAAATTATGGTATCCCGGTGCCCCATTGCAAGTTTCGATGGAAGGAAAATCAAGCCGATCAGGGAAGTCAAGTTACCGGTATCTGCTGCTCAAAGGACCCTAACTAAGACATTAGTTTTGGTGGATGCCAAGCCTTCATACAACCTGCTCATGGGAAGGGGATGGATTCACCGAATGTAGGGCGTGCCCTCCACTCTCTACCAAGTCATGAGATGCATGAGCCCCAACGGTCTGGATACCATTGACATCAAAGGTGACCAGGTGTCCGCCAAAGAGTGTTACGCGGTCACCCTGAAGCAGATCCGGAAGGGGAAAATCCCAATGGCGTCCCACTCAAAGGAACAGAGTCCAGGCTCCAAATAGCAATTAAAGAAGGGGGATCGGGGTAACCCAATCGTGGTTGAACCATTACAACCAGTCTATGTTATACCTGATAGCCCAGAAAAATTTACTTTTGCAGTTACAAATCTTACCGACCATGAATTGAAAGAACTAACACAATTGTTGCAGGACAACTCCGATGTTTTCGCATGGGAGCATACAGACATGCCGGGGATCGATCCTGCTATTGCCCAACATTCATTGCACGTTGACCCAAACGTAAGACCAATCAGGCAAAAGCAGAGGTGCATGGGGGCACATCGAAACCAAATTATAGCAGATAAGTTATCCAGATTGCTCCAGGCTGGTTTTATCAAGGAAGTGAGGTATCCCGAATGGCTCGCCAACGTAGTGGTCGTGCAAAAAAAGAATGGTAAATGAAAGGTTTGTGTTGATTTTACTGACCTGAATAGGGTATGCCTGAAGGACAACTTTCCACTGCCAAAGATCGACCAGATGGTTGATGCTACCACTGGCTACAATCGTCTAACATTTCTGGATGCTTATTCAGGATACAACCAAATAAAAATGAACCTGATGGATGAAGAAAAGACCTCATTCATTATTGAAACAAGTACTTATTACTTTAAAGTTATGCCCTTCGGACTGAAAAATACAGGTGCCACTTTCCAGAGGTTGGTCAACAAGATCTTTAAGGGTATGATGGCTACAGTAATTGAGTCCTATATCGATGACACTATGGTCAAGAGCAGGAATAAGGGGGACTACCTCACCCACCTGCACCAAGTGTTTGACACCCTCAGGTTGCATGGCATGAAGCTTAATCTAGAGAAATGCTCTTTCGGTGTATCATCCGGATAGTTTCTGGGGCACATCATGGACCGAACCGGGATCCAGGCCAACCCAGCACAAGTCAAGGCCCTGATTGAAATGAAGGAGCCCCAGACACATAAAGACGTTCAAGTCCTAACAGGAAAAGTGGTTGCACTTAACAGATTCATTTCACAACTCACCGATCGGTGCAGACCATTCTTTCAGGCAATCAAGGCGAAGAAGGGAGAGGTATGGGGTCCTGAGCAGTCTAAAGCCCTAACAAGGTTAAAATATTATATGACCATGCCCCAATTCCTATCCACACCGACTCCCGATGAAGTCTTGCATTTTTACTTAGTAGTATCCTTTGTGTCGACCAGCACGGCCCTCATCAGAGAGGATGGGAACCTTCAGATGCCAGTCTTCTACACCAGCAAATCATTGGATGAGGCAGAAACCAGATACTGTAGGCAAGAAAAATTGGTTCTATCACTGGTGAATGCCAAGAGACGACTAAGGCATTACTTTGAAGCTCACCCAATCATTATCCCGACTGCCACACCTCTACGGGTTATTATGTCAAAGCCCAACCTCTCAAGCAGAATCTCTAAATGGGCCATCGAATTGGGCATATATGATTTGATGTACATACCCCGGGTTTCTATCAAAGGACATGCAATAGGAGACTTTTTACTTGAAAGCGAAACTGAACAGCCAAACCAGAAAGTTGAACCGGACACCTGGAAAATTTTTGTGGACGGATCAGCCAGCTATGCTGGATCAGGAATTGGTTTGGAAATCTTGACACCAGATGGGACACACCTACATATGTCAGTACAGCTACAATTCTCAGCCACGAATAATCAGGCTGAACATGAGGCCGTCGTATCTGGCTTGAGGTTAGCCCGAAGCCTCTAAATTCAATCCCTAGCAGTGCACAACAATTCTCAACTAGTCATTTGACAGATCAAAGGAGAGTATGAAACTAAGGATTCGAAAATGGAGTCTTATCGGGCACTCGTGTTGAAAGAAATAGAAAGTTTTCAAAGAATAACCTTCACATAGATCCCGAGGAGTGAGAATTATGTAGCTGATCACCTAGCCGGTCAGGCGTCCTCAACCGGAGAAGACCTGACTCGAGTTACACTTGTGGATTTTATAATCAGGCCGAGTATTCAAGATCCCGAACAAGTTATGCTTATCCCTTGGGAACCCAGCTAGATGGATCCCCTGATGGATTACCTGCGAAGTGGAACTCTCCTAGAGAACAAAGTTGAATCTAACAAGATCAGAAGGAATTCAGCCCGGTACTCAGTTATAAATGGACAACTCTATCGAAAATCCTTTTCAGGTCCTTACTTGAAGTGTATTACGCCATCAAAGTCAAGAGCAGTGATGCAGGAGATTCATAGTGGACCTTGCGCGAACCACTCCGGAGGTTGATCCCTTGCCCATAAAATACTCACCCAAGGATAATTCTGGCCCTATCCGTCGCGGGATGCCGAAGAATATGTCCGAAGGTGCAAGCCATGCCAGATGCACGGAGACGTTATCAATCGGCCACCTGAGTTCTTACATCCCACCATAGTAACACACACATTCGCCCGATGGGGAATGGATATAGTGGGACCTCTCCCGAAAGCAATCCGGTCAAATGCTTATGTCCTTCTAGCCACCGATTACTTCACCAAATGGGTGGAGGCTGAAGCCTATCCCCCCATCAAGAGTGGCCACATCATCAAATTCATATGGACCCACATAATATGCAGATTCGGGCTACCAGGGACAATCATGATGGATAATGGGACAAATCTAGACAACAAAGTGGTTAGAGCATTCTTTTCCGAGCATGGTATCAACCAAAATACGTCTTTCGTCGGGTACCCGCAAGGGAACGGGCAGGCAGAAAGGACAAATCAAACCATATTCAACACCCTGGCCAAAAATCTTGAGGAAGCCAAAGGGGCCTGGCTAGAGAAACTACCTGAAGTTCTCTAGTCATATAGAACGACTCCCAGACAACCCACTGGGGAGACCCCCTTTGCCATGGCATACGGCATTGAGGCTTTGATCCCAATAGAGGTCAGGGTTCCAACCCTCCAGAGCCAGGCCTGGGTTGAATGACCAAATAACCAGCACCTGGCTCAAAATCTTGATCTACTGGATGAAAGAAGAGAGGCTGTCGGGATCAGGCTGGCCGCCTACCAACAGCGTGTCCGGAACTACTTCAATCAAAAATTCAAAAGAAGAGAGTTCCAAGTAGGAGACATGGTCCTTAGGCAAAAAATTGGGCTCGTAGGCAAGCTCAGGGAGCCTTGGGAGGGCCCGTACACCATTACCAAAGTCATCGGGCGCGGAGCATACCGCGTCCGAAGGAATATTGATGGCGGAATGGAACCAAACTCCCAGAACGCCTCTCGCCTGAAGAGGTACTACCCTTAAAGGGCCGAATTTTTCTTTTACTTTGTTCTTTTTGTAAAAAGTCTATAACACCTGATAAATAAGAAATCATTTCTATAGGAAAGTAGCTTATAAATATATACGGTAACAAAAAATTTCAAAAAATAAACCAAGTGTTGCATTGTCTATCGCATGGCCTGAAGTGCCCGAAAGACACAACACTAATCCTGAAGAGATCACAAACTTTTGCAAAAAATAAACCAAGTGTTGCATTGTCTATCGCATGGCCTTAAGTGCCCGAAATACACAGCACTGATCTTGAAGAGATCATAAAAGTTTTCAAAAAATAAACCAAGTGTTGCATTGTCTATCGCATGGCCTGAACTACCCGAAAGACACAACACTAATCCTAAAGAGATCACAAAATTTTGCAAAAAATAATCCAATTGTTGCATTCTTTATCGCATGGCCTGAAGTGCCCGAAAGACACAGCACTGATCCTGAAGAGATCACAAAATTTTGAAAAAATGAACCAAGTGTTGCATTGTCTGTCGCATGGCCTGAAGTGCCCGAAAGACACAGCACTGATCCTGAAGAGATCATAAAAGTTTGCAAAAAATAAACCAAGTGTTGCATTGTCTATCACATGGCCTGAAGTGTCCGAAAGACACATCACTGATCCTGATGAGATCACAAAATTTTACAAAAAATAAACCAAGTGTTGCATTGTCTATCGCATGGCCTAAAGTGCTCGAAAGACAGAGCACTGATCCTAAAAAGATCCCAAAATTTTACAAAAAATGAACCAAGTGTTGCATTGTCTGTCCCATGGCCTAAAGTGCCCGAAAGACACAGCACGGATCCTGAAGAGATCACAAAATTTTGCAATGCAGAATTATATAAACATTGAAAAAGTCAACTAAACAAAAACAATGATCTTCCATTAAAAAATGGGCCCCGATGGCCAAGGCTTACAACGAGTTTTATAAAAACGAAAAATCCTAAGGGCAAGCACTAGTGCCAGCTGCATCAGTGTTCACAGAAACAATGGCCCCATCAGGAAATGGAGTATCAGAATCGGACGTAATGCTCGTCCCCAGTAAAGCTTTGGTCAGGAACTCACAGAAGCGAACATCGTCAGGACCTCCAACTGGATCGTCGTATGGAGGGGCGATACCCAAATTCTTGTCCAATTCTTCCATCGAGGCGAAGTCCCTCTCCTCAGTGGGTTTCTGCATATCGTTGAATCATGACCTCCAACCGAACCCGGTACGGTACTGGGAAGTGTCGGAAAAGCGCTTGTACATCTGGTTATCGCCCCGGTGACACATCTCCACTATCAACCTCTCCAGTGCAAGGAGGTTCTCGGTTTCAGCCTTGTCCTCCTCAAGCTTTGCCTTAGAAGCCCTCAGGCCCTCACTCTTAGCCTTCAGGCTCTCATTCTCAGCCTTCAGGGCCTCTGTTTCAGCAAATATGGCCCGCTGGACCGCCTCCATCTCCTTAATCTTATCTTGGGCAACCCGAAGTTGCTGCTCTGCAGAGATCGCCCTTTTGGTCTAAACCTTCAGCTTTTCATTGGCTGTGGACAGCATAGTGGCAACCTTCATCCGGGAATCCTCCTTTAGCCTCATAAGCTCATTGGATTTCCAGAGCAACTTAGTGTCTTCCTCCATCTTAGCATTGTAGGCTTGGGTCAGGTACAACATCTGTCAAAAGAACAAGTGTTAGCCTGATCAAGGAATAAAGAAGAGAAATGTCAAGAATGATTGAGGAAAAAGTATATTAAAGAAATACCTTCATAGCGATCTCCGGACCAGTCAGGGCTAATTCTGCCTGATCGATCTGTCTCAATTTCTTTCGGTCAGCAGGTTTCCAGATTTGGGAACCCATTCTCGAAGGGCGACATCATTGTCAATGGTTTCATGCCCCGTAAACAGAAAGTCGCCACCTGGAAGTGTAATATTTGGCGGCCATGGAACGGGTCGCTCCTCTCCGATTGCAGGCTCGGTCTCCTCCACTATGATTGGAGACGACATTGTGGTCAGACAAGGCCTAACTGACCGATCAGAGGTAACCTCCTCCGATCGGGGATGTTGTGTCCCCGCCAGACTACCCTCTCCCTTAATCAGTCGGGATCCAGGTGTTGGCCACGTATTGACACCTAGAGAGGGGGTGAATAGGGTCAATGACAAACTTTAATACTTTTTCGGTTTGACTTTATTTTATCAAATTACACTTCATTAAGCTATTGTCAAACACCTAGTGATTTAGATAATCTCTTTGAGTGACATTCACATTTCATACTTATAATCATTCAATAGTAATTTACACAATTAAATACATGTTCGATTCAAGTATGATGGGAAATAATTCGTGCACCCAAGTATGCAATTTAATTAAACATGTAATTGCACTTTTCTCATTTAGAGACATAATAAAAAATACAATTTCCCATGAAGAACGTTTTGTAGAGTTTATGAAAAATGATCAAACAATGAGTTGACACATAAACTCTCAAATATAAACTTATATTGAATAAGCATATAGTGAAACACTTGGGGTGCGTATAATCATTTTATTCTAAGGTGTGTTGAAGATAAATTCTAGCAAACACTTGGTATGCATTTAGATTATAGATAAATAAGGAAATGGATAATTTATAATCTACAACATATTTATCCAAAAACACAATTCAATTTCCTTCAACTATGCATTTTCCTAACCTCTTCACTAATATACAAACACAAGCAATTTCATAGCATGACATCAATATGAAGTTCAAGATTGTAAATGACAATTGCTTATAAGGTAGAGAGATTAAGGGATAGAGAAAATGCAAGTCAAGACACCAAGATTTTATATGGTTCAACCAAGCATTCTATGTTATGGTGTGATGAAGATAAGTTCTATCAATTCACTTAAACTTATTCATTTTCCTAACCTCTTCCTTTATACATAAACACAATCAATTTCATAGCATTGATATATAAAGCTCAAGATTGAAAATGACAATTGATTTTAAAGTAAAGAGATAAGGGTTAGAGAAAATGCACACCATAGACACCGAGATTTTTACATGGTTCAACCAAATCTTGGTCTACTCCATGCCTTGAGATAACCTCTCAAGGATTCCACTATCGTGCTTCTCTTTCCGGGGATAAGCAAACCCTTACATGCCTCATTCTTTCGGGTGAATAGCAAACCCTTACACGCTCCTTCTTTCGGGTAAAGAGCCAACCTTGCTCACTCTTGCGGGTGGAGAGCCAACCTTCGAACACTCTTGCTTCCGGGTGGAGAGTCGACCTTTGCTCACTCATGCGGGTGGAGAGCCAACCTAATCCTCTCTTTTCAAGGTAGAGAAAAACCTTTACATAGCTTCAACAAGCCCAACCCATGCCAAGACAACTTCTTGGTCTTTCACTCACAAAGAATATGAATTGAATTTGAGTGTATACAACATATCTCTCAATAGATGGATATAGAAATTCAAAGCTCACTTCCTCAGTCGACTGGGCTGTTCAGCCCAGTTTCGACACAGTTCACTCTTTTGGTCATAACTAGAGTTCCGTAACTCGGATAAAGGCTTTCTTTATCTTTTTGGAAACAAGACTTCAAGATCTTGATTTTAGTATTTTGAATCATTCTATTTGACCCATGTTTGAGTGCGATATGGTCGTTTGAATGTGACGCTTCATTTCGAACTTTTAACCCACTTGATGGTTTTTCGTGAAATCTTTTGGGATTTTTCCGAAATGACTTAGACACACTCCTAGGATGTCTTAGAAACTTATTAAGGTCCTTGACATGCCTAAAGTCGATATTGAGATCATAAAATGTTTTTCCAATTTAAACAAATTCTCAATATTAGACAAAAGCTTTTCATGTTTTAACAATTTTATTCAAAGCTTTAACATGCATCTAGAATCCATTTCAAGTGATATGAGTTAAGTTAATGGTTCTAGGACGACATCTTTGTTGAGTTCTTCCATAGCTTATGAAAGCTTGAACTAACTCAACTTTAGCAAAGACTAAATGATGGTCATAGTCTAATGCTAATGATGAAAGGACTTATGAATGATATACATGATCCTATATGCTATATGATCAAGAGTTGAGCTTTCAAATAAGTTATTTCAAAAATAAATTTACATTTAATCTAGCACTCACCCAAGACTATTTTACCCATTTCTTTGATCTTCAATTCCTTTAAGCTTTGGGTTGATGTCTACATCCTTGTCTCCAATGTCTTTTGAGCTCTAAGCACCTTGCTTGATCTTCTCATGGATCCACTAGCTCTCTTGAGTTTATCTTGAATCAATAACCTATTAAGCATAACTCAAGTAGACATTAAATTCACCACATTCAATGGTTTGTTATCATCAAAATGTCATGTTTACCCATGGTGGAAAACCTTGGGTCAACAATCTCCCCCTTTTTGATGATGACAAACATTGATGTGTGCCAATAAACAATTGAGGGCATTTTATAAATGCTCCCCCTATCAATATGCAATCAATGAATATAACAATAGCACATATGCATAAACTTTGGGATTTCTTCCCTTATCACCATGTTCTAAATGATGTAACACCTAAACATGTAGCATGTGATCATTTAAAAGAGCAAAGCTCCCTCTAATAATGTGCATACAACATATACACATCAACTAATCTTTCTCCCCCTTTGACATCATCAAAAAGAATAGATACAATAAAGTACAAGGACAGGATCATCATATCAAGTTGCATATATGAATTGTGATCATAGAATATATCATTTGAAGTAACACAATCTCATATTGTCCATACATTTCATGAATATGCTTAAGATGATACCAAATTGCAAACATAGTTTTGCATTCATGATGGCAACAAGGACATGCTAGCACGTGTAATCAATGATGACTAAATCATTTGCTTGCTTTTCATAGACAAATAAGATACATGATCAAAATAGATTTTCATACATGAAGCACATGTACCAAGTGAATGACTCAAACGGAGAGTGACTTAATGTTCAAGTGTGTGTGTTTGAATGAAAGCTCAAATCATAAGTATTCAACATACTATATGCAAACAAGGAACACTCAATCACTAGATTATTTAAAATCACATAGTCATGTATGAGGATTCACTTAACATCACATATGAGTATTTAAGAAATGAGTCAACACCACCTCCATCTTTACCATTTGAAATTCAATAAACACATATGCAATATCTAATCATAGAATGTAATGTGAATAAATTAAAAATCATAATTATGACTAAGAGATGAGTATCCTAAAATAAGCAAGTGAAAGATACACGAGACATATGCTAACACATTAATAATCAAAGACATTTTCATTTCTCTATGAATTTTACAAAATAAGTTCTTTTGGAGAAAAATGGTGAGAATATTGATGAAGAATTTTATAATCATGAAAGTGAGCTCAATATTTCTCATAAATACATGTCTTTGTAATGTAATCTAATGGCAATGTATGCATTCTTCTCAAGTGCTAGAAGATAATTAACACAAAAGATATCTCTTATATATTTGGTAAAAGTACTTATCTAAAATAATAAGAGATGAACAAGATAATGAATGTATATATATATATAAATAAATAACACATAATATATACTTTTATTTATGTTAAAATATTCATCTAAGTCCAAGGGTAGTCAACCAAGGAAACCATAGAGTCCCAAAACCAAAGTGTCAAAAAGTATTTGAAATTATGTTCATGACACTTAAATGGATTTTACCCAAAAAAGAAATAAGTTCATCTATCATGCTCATTTTGAAATAGTTTGCATATTGGTGATAAACTTATTTGCACAACACATCAAATATTGGTAAACATAATACTCCAATGTGAATCTTATAACCAAATTTGATAAGTTATAAATGATAAACAACAAAAAGAATGTTTATCAATATAGGTTCTAAAATAACCTTCATCCATAAGAAAATCACTTAAAGCCATTCAAAACATCCTCTTGGAGCATATTTCAAGTTAAACACGGCTTATGATAGTTTTAAAACCCATTGTCTAAAACTTATACATTTTAAAGCATTGTGATTCTCTACATGAAAATTTTTTCATTTTAAAATCATATGAGAATGCATTAGATAAAAACATTTCATGCAAAGAGGCATGTGGCATTCTTAGAAATTTAATTCCATTCACATGTGCAAAGAATAATCTATATCCTTCTCGGTTAAGATCTTGGGATAATAATGGTCAAAACCTTAGGTCATCACACTTAGTCATTGATAACAAGAAATAATGCATTATAGAATATACACGAATATGCATGTACGATAAATATATAAAAATATAAAATATCGGAGATTAAAAACATTATATATATATATATATCATTGAAAAACTTATATAAATATAATAATTATATAAGATACAAACACAATAAAAATGTATGTCTTTCATGATATATGCACATAAGACTCATGATTCATGCTTATCAATACACATTCAAGATATCCACATATAAGCACAATATTTCCTCTTATCAACATGTTTCCTTCAATGACGGACTCTTGGTCCCTTTTGCATCATAGTGATCCAAGCATGACAAATTTAGCATCAATAAATATTTCAATTTGAAACACAAATGCTAAACATTATATTGATAAGACATCAAGAGGATCACATACAAGCATGTTTAGAATGTTCACCAAAATAAATTTCCAAAATAATGGTGGTGCAATATTCTACAAGTCTTAGGAGCCTAATAGGTAATTCTTATTTTCATTTTCATGAATTGGATTTTCCAAAAAGAATTAATCTATCTTGAGGTTTACTAGTGTGGACTTATTTGATTACTCATTTATTTCAAGCCCATCTTCATTTCACTTCAAGTTCAAACACCTCAATTCAATGTGCAATATATGATATCAAGAAGATTTAGATAAAGCACAAAACTCATGGAAGCACATAGACAAATATCAAGAAATAACTACTCAAGAAATCAAACAAATTCAAGTAAAATAGCTTTGATGGTCTAGAGGTGGTCATGACTATATTCTTTAAATTTCATGCATGATCAAGACTTTCAATCATAAAACTAGTCTTTGAAAAATATTGTCTCAAATGTACTTGAAAGGACAAAAGACTAATATTATGACATCATATATCCAAATCTCATTTCAAAGCAAGCTACTATCAAGAGATCATCAAAAAAAATATTCAATTTCATGTACCAACTAGCCAATTACTCTCATTACCAATCATCAAATTTGTTCCATGATATATCAATAAAGGTTCAACATACTTTAATGAACATATGTATGTCATGCTTGATTTCATCTAAGAAAGCACATTAGTAATTGAGATTAGAAAGTATGTACCACGGTGCTAGCTCTACACATTTTTACTTGGAGTTGCTTGTGGATGATTTACATTCTCCACTCATCTTGTGAGAGACCTTGATTTCATCTTCCCTTTTGAGTTAACACATTACTATTGAGGAACCAATAGTTCTTGAGTAAGGAATCAATCCAAACCTACAATACACTCAAATAGTTTCTTTGGTACCCATTTGCTATTGGGTCCATTTGTGTTAGCACAATTATGGGCATAATTCATTATAAGCTCATTAGCACAAAATGAATGATCTTCTACAACCACTATGCTTCAATTGAATTTATCAATCAAGAACATTATCATGAAGTGCATTTGTCAATTCAAATAGTAAGATATGCTCATAGTTATTTCACAAAAAAAAATGAACCAATATGAAATTAATAATATGAATGAAACTCTATTTCATATATGGATCATAGTAAATAACCATATGCATCATTCATGTTCAATTTTCAAAAATTGACAAGAAAATCAATGTAACTTCCCTTGATTAGCAAAAATAAATTATATGCCCCTTTTCAAGATTTGTAAAGCTTTAGCACATAGGAAGATTCATTTCTTTTTCATTTCAAAATTCTTTGAACATTTGAAAGCACAATGAAAATATATTTTCATAAGAGTCACCCTTTTGAAATAATTTCTCTCTAAATCAATGTGTCACCCTTCTCATGCAATATAAGATAATCAAAATAATGTAATGCATGAACAACGAGTATTCATCAATCAATGAATACACTTATAAAACACATTTATATATTAATGAATAAATGAATACAAGTATCAAGTCAATACAATGTATAAATTTTCCAATTGCACATAGATGTCTCAATCATTGCATATCATCATCAAAATACTCTTTTTATGACATGTGTATATTCAATGGTCATTGGGCACTATAGATCATCTAAAAACACTTCCCCTTATAAGAACATTCTCCTTTAGCCTTTAAATGCATATAACTAACTTGTAAACATCATTGGAGAATAAAAAGGTCAAATAACCTTACGTAAGGGAAAAACATTCAAAGTTTGTCATGGATCAACTCTAAGCCGGTTAAGGCAAAAATAGAGCCGAGGCTCTGATACCAATTGTTGGCCACGTATTGACACCTAGAGGGGGGGTGAATAGGGTCAATGACAAACTTTAATACTTTTTCGGTTTGACTTTATTTTATCAAATTACACTTCATTAAGCTATTGTCAAACACCTAGTGATTTAGATAATCTCTTTGAGTGACATTCACATTTCATACTTGTAATCATTCAATAGTAATTTACACAATTAAATACATGTTCGATTCAAGTATGATGGGAAATAATTCGTGCACCCAAGTATGCAATTTAATTAAACATGTAATTGCACTTTTCTCATTTAGAGACATAATAAAAAATACAATTTACCATGAAGAACGTTTTGTAGAGTTTATGAAAAATGATCAAACAATGAGTTGACACATAAACTCTCAAATATAAACTTATATTGAATAAGCATATAGTGAAACACTTGGGGTGCGTATAATCATTTTATTCTAAGGTGTGTTGAAGATAAATTCTAGCAAACACTTGGTATGCATTTAGATTATAGATAAATAAGGAAATGGATAATTTATAATCTACAACATATTTATCCAAAAACACAATTCAATTTCCTTCAACTATGCATTTTCCTAACCTCTTCACTAATATACAAACACAAGCAATTTCATAGCATGACATCAATATGAAGTTCAAGATTGTAAATGACAATTGCTTATAAGGTAGAGAGATTAAGGGATAGAGAAAATGCAAGTCAAGACACCAAGATTTTATATGGTTCAACCAAGCATTCTATGTTATGGTGTGATGAAGATAAGTTCTATCAATTCACTTAAACTTATTCATTTTCCTAACCTCTTCATTTATACATAAACACAAGCAATTTCATAGCATTGATATATAAAGCTCAAGATTGAAAATGACAATTGATTTTAAAGTAAAGAGATAAGGGTTAGAGAAAATGCACACCATAGACACCGAGATTTTTACATGGTTCAACCAAATCTTGGTCTACTCCATGCCTTGAGATAACCTCTCAAGGATTCCACTATCGTGCTTCTCTTTCCGGGGATAAGCAAACCCTTACATGCCTCATTCTTCCGGGTGAATAGCAAACCCTTACACGCTCCTTCTTTCGGGTAAAGAGCCAACCTTGCTCACTCTTGCGGGTGGAGAGCCAACCTAATCCTCTCTTTTCAAGGTAGAGAAAAACCTTTACATAGCTTCAACAAGCCCAACCCATGCCAAGACAACTTCTTGGTCTTTCACTCACAAAGAATATGAATTGAATTTGAGTGTATACAACATATCTCTCAATAGATGGATATAGAAATTCAAAGCTCACTTCCTCAGTCGACTGGGCTGTTCAGCCCAGTTTCGACACAGTTCACTCTTTTGGTCATAACTAGAGTTCCGTAACTCGGATAAAGGCTTTCTTTATCTTTTTGGAAACAAGACTTCAAGATCTTGATTTTAGGATTTTGAATCACTCTATTTGACCCATGTTTGAGTGAGATATGGTCGTTTGAATGTGACGCTTCATTTCGAACTTTTAACCCACTTGATGGTTTTTCGTGAAATCTTTTGGGATTTTTCCGAAATGACTTAGACACACTCCTAGGATGTCTTAGAAACTTATTAAGGTCCTTGACATGCCTAAAGTCGATATTGAGATCATAAAATGTTTTTCCAATTTAAACAAATTCTCAATATTAGACAAAAGCTTTTCATGTTTTAACAATTTTATTCAAAGCTTTAACATGCATCTAGAATCCATTTCAAGTGATATGAGTTAAGTTAATGGTTCTAGGACGACATCTTTGTTGAGTTCTTCCATAGCTTATGAAAGCTTGAACTAACTCAACTTTAGCAAAGACTAAATGATGGTCATAGTCTAATGCTAATGATGAAAGGACTTATGAATGATATACATGATCCTATATGCTATATGATCAAGAGTTGAGCTTTCAAATAAGTTATTTCAAAAATAACTTTACATTTAATCTAGCACTCACCCAAGACTATTTTACCCATTTCTTTGATCTTCAATTCCTTTAAGCTTTGGGTTGATGTCTCCATCCTTGTCTCCAATGTCTTTTGAGCTCTAAGCACCTTGCTTGATCTTCTCATGGATCCACTAGCTCTCTTGAGTTTATCTTGAATCAATAACCTATTAAGCATAACTCAAGTAGACATTAAATTCACCACATTCAATGGTTTGTTATCATCAAAATGTCATGTTTACCCATGGTGGAAAACCTTGGGTCAACACCAGGAACTGGGATGACTCTTGGAGGAGGAACAAAGGGTGCTTCGGCTGTACCAGCTCCCGAAAGAGGGGGCGGAGTAACAGGAATGTTTCCCATCGGGATGGATGGAGTCACCGGAATGTTTTCCACCGATGGAGGAGGAGCGGTCCCAGACGGGGGAATTGGAGTAGTTTGAGACCCCTGACCTTTTTGATCCTCCTCAGGTAATAGAGGGATCGCATGAGGGCCGGATGCCCGCTTGGCCTTCTTTTTTATCAAAGCTTGCGGGATTCTTATCATTTCTGTTGACAAGGCCTGCAAATTAGAACCCGTCAAGAAATTATTACACATCCTTAGGGGTTGTCCCCAAATTTTTTATTTAAGGAGTTTAAACCGGGATCTGATGTAAGTTGAAGTTTTAAAGTTGTCGAGTGCTCCCAAAAACTCAAGCACATGAAGGCCCAACTTATCATTGTACTGATTGCAATAGCACGATCCCCTATGAAATGGTTTGAAGGAAGCGAATAAGGGTCAGTCGAATTCACTGGGGACTTTGAATCCCGATGAGCCAGGATGCCTCCAATTCCCGTTTACCAGGATTATTCTTTCTTTCCACCCTTTGTTGGACTTTTCAGTGCCATCACAAATCTTTCTCCCGCTCAAAGGAAAAAGATTGTACCGGCCCCTGCAGTCTTTCTGTTCCTGTATCTTGTAACATAACAGGAGTTCTGCCATACCAAAATCTAGACCCAGCTCCTGATTAAATATCAGAAGCATAGCCAAGATCCTGAAGAAGTTAGGCCCCACCTGAAGCGGAGCCAGACCCAGGGTGGCTAGGCTATAAAGGAAGAAAGGTTGAATCGGGAATCTAAGAACCTAAAGGTGGAAGGCTGACAGTAAAATCTGATGGTCCATGACCCCCTCGCCTTTCCTGAAATCATATTTTTTAGGATAATTTTTAATGATTACCCCATCGGGTATCCCACATTTGACCCTTAATATTTTCAGTACTATTTCTACCATATGTGTAGGAAGGAGGGGGTCGACATAAAATTGGTCTCCTGAACCCCCTACTGCCGGATCCCCAACCGATGTGACATTTTGATTGACCACTGGTGGACTAGACCCGACTGTCCTAACCACCTCTACTGAGGGTGAACTAAGAGAAGCATCTGGGTCCCCAGAATAGGGTAGGCAGTCGCTACCCGACCGGGTATCGTCACTATCAAACATATTGAAAAGACACGAAAGCTAAAAGGAGAGAACTTAATCTAGGATGAATCCCGGAGAGGTTTCGGACGCTTTCCTGGAAAAGAGAATGGACTCTGGCATTGATAAGCAAAGATCTCAAGTGCAGAGAGTTTTCTGAAAGTTGTAAGTTTTGAAATGGAATGAACATTCAACATATACATTGGGTATTTATAGAAGTTTTTGAAATGCCTGAAAAGCCGTGTGCTCGGGAAGCGAAGCGTCACCTCGCTTCACGTACGCCTCTTCAGCCCCCTTCTCGACAATCGAGGCCACCCAGACCATAAGTTTCAAGTATTTGAATGACGGTACAACCATCGCATTAATTAGATCTACCATGTCATCCCGACAGGGGTAATGTACCTTGCTCTCCACTATATCTTCTCTCTAATGGGCCTAACCGCTCGACGGCCCATTATAAAGAAGCGAGCATGTGTAAGAGTGGAAATGTCCAAGCCCACTTAACTCCATCAAGCACCATACCCATTAAGATGTTGGCCTAGTAAGATTTTTATAAATCCGGTAACTAGGCCCATTTGGTTTTTGTATTCCTTTAGGAAATAGAAGTAGTGATGTCATGGTGATGTAATCAAGGTGGTATTGCCCTAATGGGCCTCAAGCCCAAAAACAAAATGTATATAAGATAAGTCAAAAGTTAATAAAGGAGAGGATTGTTGTGTTGTGCATTTTTTTTGGCATTTACAGAAAATGATTCTAATTTTTTTAAGTTTGGGGTTCGGCGGAAAATGAAAATTTTGAGAAAAATCAATTTCCCACATTGATACATTTTTCTCAAAACTTTTCTCCTATAAAACACGCTGAAAAATTTATTTTTCCCTAAAACTTATTCTTTAATCCGTCAATTTTACAATTCTAGCCCATATTTTAACTCGTTGGTTTGTTGTTATTTTTGTTGACAAACTTTAACAAAAGTTAGGTGCTTCATCTTTCTTTAGAAAATCCAAAATAGAGGTGAATTTTTATTACTTAGAATTATAATTAGTAAATTATTGTAATCAGTAAATTATTTTATGGTGTTTTTTATTTTAGTAACAAATTTATTATTAAAAACTTTTCTAAATGGTTTAAACTAATACATTTCGAGTCAAAAGATTAAATAACAAAATCATACAAAATTACTAATAATATTGCAATAATTATCATGTAGAATTATATTGGGATAATCATCTTAGAATTAAAATATATTATTAAATAATAATAAATTTATACGTTGTATTTACGAGTATGTCAACCTATATATAGATAGTGGTTGGCATAATCAATAATCTATATTTAAAATTAAACGATTAAGATTTAATTTCTAGAATTCTCTCTAAACTTCTGTCATCTTTGTTTTCATCAATTTCTAGAAACGTCTAGTAATTTAGTCGAAGAAAAATATTATAGAGCCTAATTTTAAATATAAATATTTTATAAGTGAATTAAAATATATATTATTATTGTTAAATATCTTACTTAGTTTTTAGTAAAGAAATATGTATAAATAATTAAGTATTAATATGTTCAAGAAAAACTCATTATATTTGATATATTAAAGTATAAGTGCAATTTTGGAATTAAAATTTATTTTCTTTTTCATTTCATGCTATCCAAACTACCAAAACGATATTTTCCATATTTTTCTTCAAAATTTTCCATCTAACCAAATGCATATTGGAAAGTTGATTTTATTTTTCTTTTCCTTTTACTTTCTTTCACTTTCACTTTTCATCTCATTTCTATCTAACCAAATGTACCTGCCTTTTTCCTTACAAATAAAAAATAAATATAATTGTATAATTGTATAAAAGGAAAAATAAATTTACCAAGGATTGATGATTGATGATTCATTCTATATATTGAGTGAAAAACGCACAAAGCAAGTTGAATGAATTTGGAATGCTTGGTTCTCTTGTGAAACAGAAAGAAGAAATAAAGTTAAAGATTTTGTAGTTACTGAATTTATTTATTTATTTATTTATATTTTTCGGAATCCTTCAAGGAATTACTTACTACTAATAAACCATAAAAATTAAACTAAAGTTGAAGTTGAGACCTGCCTCCTTCATTTCCCTTACCTATTAAATTTCAAGCCAAACCATTAGTTTTCCATAGTAGTCAACAGTCAAACTAAAAAGATTGAAAAGTTCAAGTCATACTAGCTAAATCCTGGATTGATGGATGCACATAAATTCACCCTATATATATGATATATGCAAGCATTTTATGTATCTGTCACACATAGTTATATCAACACATTACTTGCTCTTCATCAAAAACACATTTCTTGCTTTTGCACAAAAACAAACACATTACTAGCTTGCCCTTCATAAAAAAACTCATTACTTGCTCTTCCTCAAAATACACATTACTTGCTCAACAAGATGTGGTCTCTAAGGGTTGTTTCAGCCATTATAACAATATTTTTAGTTCTCAATATCAAACCATATGAAGCTAGTAGAATCCTATGTGAAGAAGAAGAACATGGGTGGATGAACAAAGATAACCTGTTGTTGCAATCTCTGCAGAGGAGTCCGATTAAAAATCCGACACCAAATCCAGGTGGCCTCCATAGCACAATCAGCCAGAAGGGTTTTGCAGGTCATGATATGCCTCCTCCTGCTCCTGCCCACCCGCAGCTCATGGAGGTCCGGTTCGGTGTGATTGGTGATCAACAAAAATAGGTCATACCAAGCTGCGTCCATTAACAATCTCACAATACCTCAGAAAAAAGATAGTGTAGCCAGAGATCAAAAAAATAAGAAAGGGACAAACCCAATTGTATATTTATTTCTATCTTTTATTTTTTATAGGCATGTGTATTTAGTATGGCAGTGGTACAGAAAAAAGGAAGAAGATGCTATTAATTTGGATTAATTTAATTTTTATATTCTTGTTACAGGAATAAAGAGAATTAAGTGATATAATGGTCTAAATTTTGTCGAGGTTAATTTTATTTGCTACATGAGTCCGTACAAAAATACATTATTAAATTACCTAGGAGATGATGGAAAATAGCCTAGAGGAGGGTGAATATGTTTTTTAACGATTTAATGATCAATTAAAATTATCTTGCAAAATTTTCAATTTTAATCAGTCATGAAACCCTAATACTCGAACCAGATTAATCAAGCAATGATGAATGTAAGTGCGGAAAGTAAATCATGAAACGTGTAAGAACATTTACAGTATTATTTGTGTTTGGCATGTTCTAGACAATAACCATGTTGAGTGAATTGTCATGTTGAGAGTTTAGTGTAATCGCAATCAAGTTATTAGTATGTTCATTTCTATCTCGAAAAAGAAGTCGAGTGTGTCAAAGCAAAGGAAGCTATCAGAGGGCAAAATCGTCATTTCCAGACATTGTCACTTCACCGGAGGGCAAAAATGTCATTTCCAGACATTATGACTTCAACCAAAAGCATCGGGAGTTCAAGATGACCAGTCTAGCTCAAATATGAAAAAACTGCAAAAGATGCAACATACATACGTTGTCAGAGGCTGAAACAGGACAAATTGGCTTTGACCTGCGCTGTGGTTTTTGAGCTAGGAAGGGACCCTACGCCCTAGACCTACGCCCAAGTGTAGGTCCCAATGCTTGATCACGTGATCACTTATTATGCAGGATTTGTTACGGGGTGCTTCAAATTTTTCCAGTTTGGTCCCTACTTCGAGTTTTTAAATGATCGATATCTTCAGACCTCTATGTGTTGACGTATACACATATTTACATCATATTTAAGAGGATTTATCAAGGTATTGTGAAATTACGTAAGAAGGCAAGGTTAGGGTTTTCTATGACTTGGTCTATAAATACCAAGGTTCTACAAGACAAGAGGCTACGGTTTTTTATGACAATTTTTTAAGAGGGTTTTTGGTGAGAGCTTGTAAAGGGGGTGACTCGCGAAAAGGTTAATCCACGAGGATTGGCTTATTTTGGGAGATTGGCCAAGGATTTATTTATTTGGGAGATTGGCCCAATGTTTGGTTTATTTGGTAAAATGGCCCAAATAAGGTTTATATGCGAGAGCTTGCATTATACAGAGGGAGGTATGAGGGACTGATGTGTTTTATAGCTCGCATCTGAACTCATAACCCTATATGTTGCTCACGTAGGAAGTACTATTCGGAATGTAGGGGAAATGCTTGGGATATGTAAATAGTGGGTCACGACCTTATTTATACCGTTCTAAGCAAAAGAACCTTAGAGGGGCCGATAGTACTCAGGGTCATGAAAAAGCTATGCATGCAAAAGGTCATGACCCAGGAAATCTATAACAGCATGGTTCCTTAGCTAAGGAAAAATCAGATCCGTGATGAAACCGGCGCGGATCACAGGGCATGGGGTACAGTATGATCCGCGTAAGAGATTATGCGAATCAGGCTTGCGTAATCGAGGACGCGAGATGATACTGTACAGGGTATTTATGGTGCGGATTGGTATGACATGATCCATGTCGCGAGACAAGTGCTGACGTGGCAGAGACAATCCGGGAGGATCTCCTGGACACTCGTTTCTATAAATAGAGGAGCAAGTGTTCACTTCAGGGGAATTTTCTGAGACGTAGGGAGAAAAATTTCTAGAGAGATAAAGTATTTTGCATCATTTGGGATTTTTTGTTTTCACTTCCATTTCTCTTTCATTTCTCTGTAAAGCAAATCAAAAGCAATAAAAGCATCAGCTTATTTTACTGACGAACTTGTGCGGAAACTATCTTCATGTCATTTAATAAATCTGAACCCATTGGGTTTTAGTGGCGACTGAATTGTTCACAAAATTGGTAGAAGCTATCCCGCTGCGACGGACAACAACAGACAATGTGGTTCGATTCATAAAGGAAAACATCATCTGTCGATTTGGGATACCAAAGGTGATACTGTCAGATAATGGGACTCCTTTTGTCAATAGTAAAGTCACGGATTTGTTGGGGAGATACTCAATAATTCATCACAAGTCCATGCCTTACTATCCAAAAGGAAATGGACAGGCTGAAGCCTATAATAAAGCGTTAATTCGAATCCTGTCCAGATTGGTGCATGATAATCAGAAGAAATAGGCAGAAGAGCTTCCAATAGCACTATGGGCGCACCAAACGGCATACCGGAGTGCGACAAACATGACCCCTTATGCACTGGTCTATGGAGCAGAGGCTGTGCTACCTGTGGAGCTAGATTTGGCTGCTAAAACACTGGCATGCAAAAGCAACTTGGAGGACAGGCTACTGGAGATAGAAAATTGGAGGAAACAAGAGCAGAAGCCTTTGCAAATCAGAAAGAATACAATAAGAAACAAGCAAAGAGCTATAACAAAAGGGTACGGTACAGATGGTTCAAAGAGTGGGACAGAGTTGTTGAAAGTAGTACCAGCAATCATGAGGGGACAAAGGGTAAGAAAATTTGAAGCTAAGTGGGAAGGTCCATATGTAATTGTAAGCGAGGGCAGTAGTGGGTATTACAGGATGGAGCATGAAGTCACTCGCGAGAGGGCTGAACCTCTAAATGTTCTTCAATAAAGACATAGCATCAAATAAATCATCCCATATGTATAAAGCACATCAGATTTACTATCACAATACAAGGTTATACAACAAAAATGTGGTTACAATTAGAGGACAGTACATACATCGAAAACAAAAAAATGGGCTAAAAAAGGTTTTGGGTGATGGGATCTAATAGCTTGAAACCCTTATGCTCCTCCAAGTACAAACGGGCCCGCTCAAGATGATCAGCTGCATCTTGAAGTTTCTTCTCATCTTCCTCGAGAAGTGCTAGCTGTTTGCGAGTTTCTGCAATCTCTGCCTATTTTCTTTGATGAGCATCACGACCCTTTAACTCGACAAGGTAGTGATCGTAAAGCCTCTGAATAACATCCAGTCGGGCCTCTCACCAGGACACATCCATCCCAACCTTCTTCCAGTCCTTTATGCGAGCATGACATCTCGAAAGGGTGTCAGGAATAAGATCCGGAATGGAAGTCTCACAAAGGGTCCTGAACACATCTGCAACAAGCTGGAGGTGGACCATTTGCAAGAGTGGCTCGTGAACTTCCATATGAGCAAAAGTCTTTGGATGAACTGCCTCTATTAGATCTAGCACTGGGATGTCACAAGGATAACAGAACCACTGATGCCAAGATATTGGCATTAAGGAAGCAGCATCATAGATAGGAGCAATGGTAGGCATGGGAGAATTAGAAGCATGATCATGAGAAACAGGCTCGCAAAGATCAAAGACAGAGGCGCGAGTAGGCTCGGGAGGATCTGCGACAGAGGCGCGAGTAGGCTCGGGAGGATTTGTGGTAGAGGCGCGAATAGGGGTTGGAGGTACCTCTATGCGTAGCTCAGTAAATGTGTCTAAAGAAAATATTGTCTGACCCTCAGAAATCTTCTGAGCATTATGTAGTAGCTCGTCGATCATCTCTTAGTCTTTAGAGTTTACACCTAAAAGAAAGAAAATACACATGTTAAAAAAAATCATATTTGAACATTCAAAATCAAATGAAAGGATGAAGTGGAAAAAGGGGTCACCTTCCTCAACCTCTAGGATAGGGGTGCCAAAATTAGATCTCTCAATTCTGGGATGGTCTATGAGGGTTGCAGCAACCTCGGGTGCAATATCACCACCAAGAGCCTGCAAATAACTGTCATCAATGTTGGGATCTTCTGATCTATCATCAGTAACAACGGCCTTAGGGGAAACAGAAATGGAAGGCAGTTTGGGAGAAACCTCGCGAGATATTGTGGCCTCCTCATTTTCGCGACATGGGGATACCTCGTGATCTAGTTCGGGAGTAGAAGTCACGAAAATGACACTGTCGCGAGATGAAGAGGAAATGTCATCATCCCCATCCTCTTCAAGAGTAGGCTAAGAAGACTTGTTGAATAAAGAATTGATGGTAAGGTGGTCCTCATCATCGTCAGACGAAGCTGCAGCAAAGGGGTTAGAATGAAGGCCACCCCCAGGAGAGGCTGGAACATGCAGGGAGTTTGTCTCGCGGGAACCTAAAAAGAGAGGAATTTAAAGTGTTAGAATCAAGAAATCTAAAGCAGAAAAGTAAAGTCAAGTTAGAAGCTTACTCTGGGAAAGAGCCATCCTGGGTAAATCAGAGAGGATGCTGGCAACCTTCGTCTCCTCTGCATCATCTCCAGCCGTCATATCCTCAACCACGCGAGCAACAGTATCCAGCAATATGGAAGTTGCATCAGGCTTTCGTTTATTCTTCAGCTTGGCCAAGGCAAGTTTGCGCCTCGTAGCCAAAGACGCCTCTTCTAAAGCTGACTCTGAGGCACCCACGCGAGATACTTCAGGGGTAATTTTGCGCTTCCGCACCAAGGGAGGATCCTCTGAACTAGGATTCTCTCCTGCCACATGGGTTGTGGAGGCCTTGGTGAGTTTTCTTTTCCTCTTCGCGAGGGGCACACTGTCCAATGTTGCTGCAATAGACAGGACGGATGGTAAAGGGGACATGATCCAACAAATCAGTAGAATCATTGATGATACTTGAAGCCTGGGCACTGGAACATTGTAGAAGAAAAGAAGAGTGAGTATTGACACATGAAAATACATAACACAGCAAAAGGAAAAAGGTGTTAGAAAATTTACCAGACGCCTCGCGATAGGCTCCTCGCTGATAGGCTTTTCGCGGATAGGCTCCCCGTGAATAGGTGGCCTCGCGAGAGGAACTACCTCACGAAGAGACCGTTTGCGAGTCGCTTGCTTAGGCTTCTGAGACTTTGAGGGATGAGCATGATGTTTGGGTGTAGACTTTCCCCTGACTTTGCGAAGCTTCAGTGAAGGATCTGCAATGAACACTGGAACCGGTATGGGAATAGAAGGATTTTCAACCATGAAACTCTAGAACCTCACTAATTGCTCTTTCCAGAACTCACTATAGGCCAATGTCACTCCACCTCTGCGAGTGCCTGGCTAAATAAAGATAACTGTGGAAAATATGCGAAGGCTCCTCTCAATGGATTCGCGAAAAGCAATGAAGCATCTGTCAAAATTATCCTCGCGATATAAAGGTTGTGGAGGGGGAATGGCCTGATCAAAGCCTAACTGCCTTGCCACACGCGAGGGTTATAGGATGTGATAGTATCAAAAGTTTCACTGAATATGGGAAGGTGACACTTATGGGGGTGATGGCCGAGAAGATGAGGTGATCATCTATCGCTATGTCATATGAAACTATTTCCACCTTAGGGTAAAAATCAGAAGAATAAAAACCCTCAAGAGGAGTGGCGTATGGACGCCAAGAAAATTCCGAAAAAGTGTCAATAAAAGAAGAAAGGGTTTGTGAAGATGAAAGAGAAGTCTAAAGGACAGCTCGCGATTTTAAAAAGATAGAGGTGTTAATTTCTGAGGTTTGAGGAGAAAAGGAAATAGGAATGGGAGCATAATTAGGGAAACTCTAAAAAAGAAAAAAGGTAAGGAAGGTACCTGAAACATGAGTATTTATTTCATACTTACCCAAAGAGCGGGCGAAGTCATTCGCAAGCATGTCCAGCTGAAAGTACAAAGTACCAAGGAAAAAAGGAGCCAAGGCAATGCGCACTCCTCGCGACAGCATGCCAGCTAACAGAAACACCATGTGGCTAGGACCATCCTCTGGCTTGCCTTGGAAAATGTAACGGTCAAGCCAATACGCTAGGAAGCCTGCCAGCTCTAAGGGGCCATTGAATTGAGGCCCAGGAGCAGACTCGCGATCCTGACCAGGAGCTGGCTTTCGTGAACAGTACTCATGAAAGAAGTGATGGCACGAAGCTGAGTAGGACAACTTCGGGTGACTGGATAAGGCCTGTTCAGGAAGAAGTAGACCCTTTTCAACCCAACTTCCTCACTTGCAAGCATACTTGCCACAATCGCGAAGTTGTTTAGGATCTCCTTATCCTCTAGCTCAACCAAAGGCACCTTGATGGGGCGAGAATCCAGGACAGGAAGCCAAAAAAGAACCACAACATCCTCCAAGGTGGGTGTGAACTCGCCCCAGGAAGCAATGAATGTATGCGAGAAAGTACTCCATCGCGATACCAGAGTATTCAGTGCATCCACATCGCGACGGACATAGAACTCCGAAAATAGCTCAATGGACTCAAGAATGCCAGCCTCTGCAAGAGTGGCGCGATGACGGTCTTGACTTAGAATGTGGTTGGACCACATTTTCTAGTCAGTAATTGGGGCTACATGTCCCTCGTATTCGTTGAAAGAAAATGGCGCATCACCTCTTTCAATAGCGAGGAGAGGCACAGAAAGAGGAGGGACAAAGGCAGGTTCTGCTTCATTATCTAGGTCAAGAGTAAGGGGTTGGCTTGCAATAAGGGGAGAAGGAAGGGCTCGGGAAAATTCCCATAATGTATCTTGAGAATTAAGAAATGGTGTTTTCTTCCACTCTGAGGCATCTGGAACAGATGGAGTAACCCCAGAAGAAGGTGCAAGAAGTTTGTGTGTGGAGGTTTTTGTCATTTTGGAAACTACACTTGCGAAAAGCTTTTAGAGTGGATAAGTATGTGCGAAAGGAATGGAATGCGGGGAAGGAAGTGCAAATAAAAGGGTTGGGAAGAAGAGCTCTGAGGAAAATATAAGTTATGAGTGGTGAAAATGACATGAGAAAAATATATAAGTGTTGGGCGCGAAAACCGAAATGGCGCATTAAATGCGTGAGGAAGGCAAAAAGTCGCATGTCCAAGCGCATGGAAAAAGTCGCGGATCCAAGGATATGGATAGTTTGGAAAAAACAAGAAGGATACTGGGAAAATCAAAATAAATACATGCCAAAGATTGACTAAAAAGCAGAAAAAATGGTAAGGAAAGGATGCGGATTGAAGGGAAGGTAGCGAGATGTAGTAAAAATACTTCATCCACGAGGTTGGTACAACAAAAATGGTATGGGGAAAAGCAGCTCATAAATGATGATACAAGGTACACTGTTTCACGAGGCACAGGTTATTGCACTTTAATACTTGGCCAAGTATCAAAGCACAATGGGGAAAAATGTAAAAGGGGTGACTCGCGAAAAGGTTAATCCGCGAGGATTGGCTTATTTTGGGAGATTGGCCCAAGGTTTGGTTTACTTGGGAAAATGGCCCAAATAAGGTTTGTACGCGAGAGCTTGCATTATACAGAGGGAGGTACGAGGGACTGATGTGTTTTATAGCTCGCATCTGAACTCATAACCCTATATGCTGCTCGCGTAAGAAGTATTATACGGAATCTAGGGGAAATGCTTGGGATATGTAAATAATGGGTTGCGACCTTATTTACACCGTTCTAAGCAAAAGTACCTTAGAGGGGCCGATAGTACTCAGGGTCATGAAAAAGGTATGCATGCAAAAGGTCATGACCCAAGAAAGCTATAACAGCTTGGTTCATTGGCTAAGGAAAAATCAGATCCTCGATGAAACAGGCGCGGATCACAGGGCACGGGGTACAGTATGATCCGCGCAAGAATTACGCGAATCTGGCTAGTGTAGTCGAGGACGCGAGATGATATTGTACAGGGTATTTATGGCGTGGATTGGTATGAGAGGATCCATGTCGCGAGACAGGTGCTGACGTGGTAGAGACAATCTGCGAGGATCTCATGGACACTAGCGTCTATAAATGGAGGAGCGAAAGTTCATTTCAGGGGACTTTTCAGAGACGAAGGGAGAGAAATTTCTAGAGAGAGAAAGTATTTTGCATCACTTAGGATTGTTTGTTTTCACTTCCATTTCTCTTTCATTTCTCTGTAAAGCAAATCAAAAACAATAAAAGCATCAGCTTATTTTACTAACGAACTTGTGCGGAAACTATCTTCATATCATTTAATAAATCCGAACCCCTACAGAGCTCTGCAATATTCTATTGTTCATATTCTTCTACAGAGTGATACACACACAGAGGTGATTATGGAGTAATCATACATATTGGTATTCTCTCTTATGTTGAGGTTCTCCAATCGTGTTTCTATACCGAAGTTCTTTATACACGATTGGATAAGTAATTGCTGAAAAATCATCACACCGTCCATTGCAACGAGATTGTTTTGATCCGTCCGAGTACGGAGCGATTCAAGGATTTCAGACCACGAGTAAAGAAAGGCAAATAATGCGTAATTTGTGAGTCTCACATAGTGTCTAGCGGAGCAAGCGTGCTTCGTGAAATACGAGTGATTCAAGGGTTTCAGACCACGAGTAGAGGAAGGCATATCATGAGTGATTGTAAGTCTAAAATTCTCGTAGAGTCTGTACATGTTGATTTATCGTACATCGGTACCTAAGTGCACCCATGATTTTTTCTTTGGAACGTTTCCTTGGTTTTTCCTCGTATAATTATTTGTGTCATCTCTTACTTTATTTTCTGCATTACATTAATGTTTGCTTTATATTGCTTGAATGATGTGGTTTGAGAATTAGGGTTTTGTGATTGGATTAATATTGACTTTTCCGCAATTAAATATTAATTTGTCAATAAATCTACAAAAAGCCTATTCACCCCCCCCCCCCCCTCTAGGCTATGTTCACTATCGTCTAGGTAATTTCAATTAGTATCAGAGTGTGGTTGCCACGATTTAGGTTAACTACCTAGGGTTAGATCGTGAACTTAGACGATGGAGATGCCTCGTGAAGGAGGTTATATATCTAGATCCCCTTTATTTGATGGGTCAAATTATACATATTGGAAAGCGAGAATGAGAGCGTAGAATGTTGTTGAAGTAGGATATCAACCTCCTACTGTGAAAGATGACATGAGCAATGAATCAACACCAAAACCGTCAAGTGAGTGGACTAATGCTGAGATGAATAGCATGAATTGGAACTCGAAGGAGTTGAATGTGTTATACAATGTTGTAACTCTGAGTGAGTTCAAGATGATTGTTACGTGCGTAATTGCCAAGGAAGCTTGGGACATTCTCCAAGTCACTCATGAAGGAACGTCTAAGGTGAAACAATCAAAGCTTCAAATTTTGAATTCTCAATTTGAACAGCTGAAGATGGAGGAGGATGAGGTATTCGCAGACTTTAAGGCTAGGTTAACTGATATTGTAACAGGTTGTCATAACCTAGGTGAGCCTAATCATGAGACTACCATAGTAAAGAAAATCCTTAGGTCTCTTCCTAAACGTTTTCGATTTAAGGTCACTGGCATCTCTGAGGTCATGAGTTTTAAAGAAATTAAGGTTGAAGAATTGGCTAGAAATTTAAAATCTTATGAGATGGAGATGTTCAAAAATCCTTCTAAAAAGGCGAGTGGCACAAAAGAGAAGAGTATAGCTTTCTAAGCCACTAGGGAGGATCAAGTTGAACTTAATGAAGAAAGTGAGTTGAGTCTGAATGATATTGCCATGTTTACTAAGAGGTTGAACAAATTTGTTAGGGCTAAACAGAAAGGTCAGGGACAAAAATTTAAGGATAAGTTGGGTGAGTCTAGAACTAGAAATAAGACTCAAATTAGGAAGGACAAGTTTGATCCTAAAAATAAGAAACCCAAATGTTTTGAATGTCAAGGATATGGTCATATAGCTGCAGAGTGTGCAAACACTTTGAAAAAATCCAAAGGATTAGCTGTCAGTTGGGATGATGACTCTGACAATGGATCAGCTAGTGATGCAACATAATTAGAAGTAGGTGATGATTCTAAGAATTTCACTGTGTTTGCTATACAGAGCAAGGAGGTTAACGAAATTGTTTCAAGTTTAGCGATGTCTGAAGAGGAAGGTTCTGAGAATGATGAAGATTGTGATGAAACGCTTCAAGAGTCTTATAATAAATTACTTGATAAGACCACACAACTTCACAAGAATCACATGAAACTGTTGACTAAAAGTCTTAACATAGACAAAGAACTACATTCTTTAAAAGACGAATTAGCCAATAGTTCTCAAACTCTAAATCTTTTACAGACCCAAAAGGCCAAGTTGATTAAGGATTTGAATACGTCTGAACTTGAAAAAACTGAGGTTTTGAAGCTAATAGATGGTCTCAATAAGGAATTGGTTGAGAAATCTACTAAGATTGAAAATTTCGAAAAAGAGTTAAAAGATGCTAACTCAACTGTTCAGAAGTGGTCTAACGGAACTCTTAAGCTTAATCATATGTTGAGTGTAGGAAAGTCCGTAGGAAATACAAAGGGACTAGGTTTTGTTGGAGTATTGTAAAATTCGAATGTTGCTGCAAAAATCACCTTTGTAAAAACCTCTCAAGAAGCATTGATGTCACGCCCCGCTCTTCTTGACACTCCCATCCGGAGAATCAACGAATCCCGAAGTATGACATCACTAAAAACGATCTCTAGAATCAACGATAACGATAAAATAGAAGGAATAAGAATGAAAATAAAGTATTCCATGCCACCTGGGTGATAGAAACTCAGAAGTGATAACTAACAAAAATCCGACAGAGTTCCGTTTGTAAATGGAACATCCGGACAACCCAAAATCAACACAACCGAATAATATGCCCATAATAACAAAAATATAATCAATGGCATGCAACCCAACATTCCAGAAACCTACTAGGGCCGAGGTAGTAGAAAAGAACACCGCTACCTCTACACAACCCCTCTAAAATTGATAGAGCCCCAAATGCTCAAATGAAATTATAAAGAAAGTCACATGGCGATGCCGAAAAAGTATAATGGCACCCCGAATCAATAAATACCCAAAATGAAATACACAAGGATAACTACGGATAAAAGGAACAAAACTAATTAAAAACATCCCAATTTACCCGTACCATCGCCGCTGAACACATTTTGCTGCTTCAACCTCCAAACATGCAATTTGTGTGGGGGTGAGCACAACCTCGAGGGCTCACCAAAAATATCCCTAAGATACACACCCCTAGCCGCCAGGAACCTCTAACATCCCTGTGCATGCATCTATCCTAGGTCAATCAGATGTCTCATCTGGCACCCACGCCAATCCGAGACCCTAAAATAGCCCCACAGATAATCCAAGTCATATCAAGAATCACAAGATGACACATAGCAATAGAAATATCACCAACCTACATACAAGTGATTCAAGGGTTTCAGACCGCGAGTAGAGGAAGGCATATCATGAGTGATTGTAAGTCTAAAACTCTCATAGAGTCTGTACTTGTTGATTCATAGTCCATTAGTACTTGAGTATAACCGTGGTTTTTTCCTTGGAACATTTCCTTGGCTTTTCCACGTATAATTTTCTGTGTCGTCTCTTGTTTTATTTTCTGCACTACATTGATGATTGCTTGATATTGCTTGAATGATGTGGTTTGAGAATTAGGGTTTTGTGATTGGATTAATATTGACTTTTCCGCAATTAAATATTAATTTGTCAATAAATGAACAAAAATCCTATTCACCCCTCCTCTAGGCTATTTTCACTATCGTCTAGGTAATTTCAAGACGACATAGACATTTTTACATAGAAAAACCTTGGAAAAGTTCCAAGGAGAAAACCACAGATACATTGGGGTATCGATGCACTATGAATTAAAGAGTTTGTACAGACTCTATGAAAACAGAACTTACAACCGCTTTGATTTGTCGTTCTCCACTCGACGTCTGAAAGTACTCTTGATCCACTCGAACTCCACGAAGCTCTCGTTTCAATCTCCCTACTCTTATGGCTCTATTTCTCAATAGATCAACGAACCACGAAGCCTCCTACTCTGATCTCCATACTCTGACGGCTCTTTTCTCAACGGATTGTTGCAACCACATTACACAAAGTGGTGTGATGATTTTACAACAATCGGATCATTCAATTGTGCATAAAGATGTCAAACGTTGAAGCACAATTAAATAACCACCAAAAACTAGAAACACCCTTGATATAGAATGATCAAGCAATCTATTTTTCTCTCCCTCTGCAGACGAATCTATTTTGAACTATGAAAGTATAGCAGAGATCTCACAAAAACCACGCCAAAATCTGTAGAGAATCCACATATTTATAGAGAGAAGAATCCTATTTTAAGTAGACTTGTTTCCTTCTTGGACTAGGATTCTTCCCTTGTGTAATCCTATTGTAATTAGGAGTGAATCTACCCAACTTTGGTGTAAATATATCTTATACACGTGTTAGGATGCCATGGAGTGTAACCCAAGTCATTGTAGTTCACAACAACAAGTAGAATTGCTTAAGTTTAAATCTGCAGGTCGGTGGCGTACGTCCACCACTACGCCTATGCGTAGGCATGGGCGTACCCATGTACGTAGGTAGGCATAAAATTCAATTTTCTAGCCATTTTTTAGTTGTTGTATGCGTTGGTAGGCGTAGCAAAAATCATGAAATCTACTTTTTGCATTCTTCCTTCCGTTTACACCCCTTTCATTCCTCTAACAAGTTTTCCAAATTATCGACTCTGAAAAATGTTCGTTTCGCCCTCCGGAATGCATTTTTGTGATTCAAACTTGCTTCATATTCATTTATCTTGTATTCTTCGCTAATTTAAGCTTAATTTGAGTTTAACGAGCTTGTCGATGCCTTTGTTTGACCACTTTAATTTTCTTAAACCTACCCGACCTCACAATTCACTCAACATGATTATTTTCTAGAACATGCCAAAAATAAATAATACTAACAAATGTTCTTACAATCTCCCCCTTGACATTTCTGAGATAAAACCATATTTTACAAAAATATTGTCACGAATAACAATATAATATCTATACCTATGAACACATAACCTCAAACATAAACATAAATACCTTGCACTCCTAACGATCTTCCAATCCTGCAACCACACACTGAATAATATACCGCAAAAAGCAGGCATGGAAAACAAATATAAACAAAATATAATGATTATAAGAATAACACAACATCAATGAATGCATAATGATCATCATAGTATAAAATACTCATTTTCCCCCTGAAAATATACTCCCCCTCAATTAAAAACTCTTTCCCCCTTAACAAGATATCTTTCCCCCTTTTTGTCACTGAAATTTCAAGCAAAGAGAGTACAATATAAACAATTAAGAGAGATGCAGAGAAGTACTCAAATATTACTTCAAGATATAGGACTCTAAAATACCATATCCAGATTCTCAGGTAAACACAAATATCTACAATGCATGACCCTAAGATTATTGCATGGATGCAGAATGTCATGAATAAACGTAAAAATATATATTTTTGTTTTAAAAAAGTTGTGAGCAAGGCAGTAGAGATAGCGAGTTAATCATTAATACATCATATTCTCATATCTAACTTAGCCATTATACACACAACCGTAAAGATAATCAGCACTCATACATTGTAGACTCAAGAATGCACAAGTTAAGTTTTGCATAGTATTCATATATATATGACAATACTCAAGTGCAAGCACTCAGGTAAGATGAAAGCAATACACACTAATTCTTATAATCTCCTCACCAACCATGATGATAACTCAGTCCAAAATCCAAGCTAGAAGTCAAACCTTTAACTCGGACCTTATTGCTAATTAATAACAACATTTTAGCACAGAACAAACTAGTATTTGCATGTTTTCTAAGATTTCCTTGTAATGAGGATTCCACCAATGAATCTCAACTAGATGTTTTAGGGCACTAAGTGATAAAACATTCTTCGGACATCATACCTCGAACATCTTAGGCACGACCCGAATTCTAGCAGTCTCAAATTAGAGTTAATCACTTCAGCCTTTTTACGCGAATACTCACTACTTATCGAGGCACTGATATCCGGTTATTGAGCAAAAAGGATCATTCCTTTAGGGGTTTAAATAAATAATCATATTTAAAAAAATTTCTTTTTTTTTCCTTTTTGTTTTGTCAATATTACCTCAATATTCATGAGCATGCAATAGGTATTCAAAAGTATAGATCAATCTAACATACCTCATGAACCTACATATCACTTAGGGTAAGATGAGAAAGACTAAGGTTTTAACATAAAATAATCATGTCAAGTGAACACCCTAAATTCTTAGGTCAGGCTAACACCCCTATTTCTTATATGCATAATTAGATAAGTAAATATGAGAATATAGTGAAATATGATAACCTTCATACTCTAGCCAAGATCATTATTTAAAAATATATATTATGATTTTTTCTATTTTTTATTTATTTATAACACATGCATGAATAAATATAATATAAATGCATGCTAATCTATTAATTATAGTAAAATAATTCAATATGTTCCTAAAATGGTAGATAAGAAGATATCTATTCGAAAGAAAGCATACCAATAGATTTCCTAAGACTTACATGCTTTTAAAAATCTAATGGTTTTGTAAAGATATCTGCCAACTGAGAATCTGTGAATATAAACTCTAAAGACATTATATCATCTTCAACAAGATTTTGAATGAAATAATGTTGAATATCTATATGTTTTGTCCTAGAGTGCTGAACAAAATTTTTAGAACTATTTATTGCACTTGTGTTATCATAGAACACGGCCATTATGCCTTATGAAAAACCATAATCATGTAACATCTAGATCATCCACAATACCTGAGTACAACAACTACCAACTGATATATACTCAGCCTCAGCTGTGGAAAAGGAGACACAATTTTTTTTTTTGCTATACCAAGCGACTAAGCAATTTCCAACGTAAAAAAATTCTACACTAATACTTTTTCTATCAACTATATTACCAACCCAATCAACATCATAAAAATATGCAATATCAGTATTAGAACCTGATGGATACCACACTCCATAATTCAATGTCCCTTTAACATTGTAATAATATGAGACTCCTTAGGACTTGCCTCGTTGTAACACCCCGTTTCATTTTCCCTTATTTCTGAATTATTTCCGATTTATTTTCGGTGATGACGTCACTTGTTCATGACGTCATGGTTACTCTGTGTATTTTACGAGTAAATTTTTCGCGTTTACACTTGGATTCAATTGCGCTCCCCACCATAAATTCGATGCTCGAGCTCGTAAATGTATTTTTCTTGGCTATCCTCATGGACAAAAAGGGTATCGTTTTTATGATCTGAACTCTCAAAAATTATTTATCTATCGTGATGTTGTATTCCATGAAACCATTTTTCCATACACCACCATACTCCACAATGATCTAAACGATCAAAATGACATTCCAACCTTACCTTTACCCTTAGAAACCCACATTGAAACACCCAACATCCCTGATATCGCTGCACCTAACACCTCACACCATGGCGCTGCCCAACCTGCCACTGACAACTTCCACACAGACTTGACCACCGCGGTACCCACTTCACCACCCCATGGAACCACCTTTTTTATCAATGATTCTGCAACAGAAACCATCATCACCCCCAGACGATCCTCTCGCATTACCCGACTTCCTTCCCATTTTTGGGATTATGAGGTAAACCATTCCAGTCTTCTTGCTTTAGGCTCATCTTTTTCTGTCATGTCTAGCACTCGCCATCCAATATCAAGGTATGTTTCATACTCCAATATTTCTATTGCTCATAAAACATTTATCCACACTGTGTCTCACTTGGTTGAACCAGAAACATATGAGCAGGCCTGTCAAGATCCTAAATGGGTTACTGCCATGAATGATGAGAGTTCTGCCCTTGAAACAAATCGCACATGGAGCTTGGTCTCGTTGCCTCCTGGCCATCATCCCATTGGCTGTAAATGGGTGTACAAGATCAAATATAATTCTAATGGCTCCATTGAAAGATATAAAGTTCGTCTTGTGGCCAAGGGATTTACACAACGAGAAGGGATTGATTACACTGAAACATTTGCTCCAGTTGCTAAACTTACAACTTTTCGATGTCTGTTAGCCATTGCTTCTATTCGTAATTGGTCTCTTCATCAAATGGACGTTCAAAATGCATTTCTTCATGGAGATTTAACAGAAGAAGTATATTGAGTCATCCACCTGGCTTTCGTCGACAGGGGGAGCAACACTTGGTTTGTCAACTCCATAAATCTCTATACATACTGAAACAAGCTTCACGCAGTTGGTTTCACAAGTTTCTTTCTGCAATTCAGAAGTTTGGTTTCCAACAGTCTCGGGCAGATTATTCCCTATTTACCAAGGTCAGTGATGGTTCTTTTACTGCTATACTTCTCTATGTTGACGACATGATCATCACGGGTAATAATGAGAAGGCAATTCAGAACGTGAAAGATTTTTTGGGCAGCTGTTTTCGGATTAAGGATCTTGGGTTCTTGAAATATTTTCTTGGGATTGAAGTAGCTCGATCTAAGGCTGGACTTTCCATCAGTCAACGAAAGTATACACTTGACATACTTGAGGAAGCTGGTTTATTAGGTACTAAGCCTGCAAAATTTCCCATGGAACAGAACCTAAAACTTGCTTCGAATGAGGGGGAGTTACTTAATAATCCGACATACTATCGAAAGTTGATTGGAAAATTAATTTACCTTACCATCACAAGACTGGATATCACGTACTCAGTCAATACGCTTAGCCAATTCATGCAACAACCCAGGAAACCGCATCTTGAAGCCGTCCACCGTGTGCTACGCTACTTGAAAAATGCTCCGGGTCAGGGTCTCCTATTTTCTTCACATGGCAAGCTACAATTGACAGGTTTTTGTGATGCAGATTGGGGAGGTTGTTTAGATACACGGCGGTTTGTCACAGGTTATTGCGTATTTCTTGGGAACTCACTTATTTCATGGAAAAGTAAGAAGCAAGTCACAGTATCTCGATCTTCAGCCGAGTCTGAGTATAGGTCCATGGCATTGATCACATGCGAATTAACTTGGTTACGGTATTTATTGCGAGATTTTCAGGTATCTCATCCAGAACCAGCTCGACTTTTCTGCGATAATCAGGCAGCAATCTACATCTCGGCCAATCCTGTTTTTCATGAGAGAACAAAACATATTGAGATAGATTGTCATACAGTTCGTGAGCGAATTCAGAAAGGAGAACTCAGAACTATTTTTATAGAAAGCGCGAAACAACTTGTTGATTTATTCACTAAGCCATTGGGACAAGTCGCTTTTCATACATTGCTTGGCAAGTTGTGAGTTCTTAATATCCACGCTCCAACTTGAGGGGGAGTGTTAAAATAGGAAACAAATATTCAGCATTATTCCTTGCTGATTATTTGATTTATTACATTGATTTTGTTTACATGTATAGCTTCCTGATTGTAGGATGAATTGGCTGTGATTATTTTCTTTCCTAGTTCATTAGGATTAATCTTGTATATATGCTAGCCTTGTATCAGAATTGAATATACAATAAGAATACATAAAATATTTTCTCTCCAATTCTCTTCTTCTTCCTTCTTCTTCTTTCTCACAAATTTTCAGTTTTGCAGTTCATGCTATGCCTCCTCCTACTGCCTACCCGCAGCTCATGGAGGTCCGGTTCGATGTGGCTGGTGATCAACAAAAATAGGTCATGCCAAGCTGCGTCCATTAACAATCTCACAATACCTCAGAAAAAAGATAGTGTAGCTAGAGATCGAAAAAATAAGAAAGGGACAAACCCTATTGTATTTTATTTCTATTTTTTATTTTTTATAGACCTGTGTATTTAGTATGGCAGTGGTACAGAAAAAAGGAAGAAGATGCTGTTAATTTGGATTAATTTAATTTGTATATTCTTGTTACAGGAATAAAGAGAATTAAGTGATATAATGGTCTAAATATTATCGAGGTTGATTTTATTTGCTGCACGAGTTCATACAAAAATACATTAACTGTGCTATACACCACATAGAGAAGAGACATCCGACTCATTTGTCAAGATTCAATTATCTTATAAGGGCACAGTCTTATAATTGCGTTCTTGCAAGACGAAGAAGACATTTTATTGCGTTTTCAATTCAAAAAATAAATAAATTAATTAATCAATAAGAAGGCCCATGGAACAAGAATTAGACAATGCTCCTCATTTGTCCGGAGCTTAAATTCTCCACACTCTTGATGAAATCCAATCACTTCAAGAAAAGTTTGTAATTACAACGAGCAAAAACTCTTGTAAATGCTTTTTACCGGATTTTTGCATATGTTGTAACAAGCCATGCGGTAAAAGAATTTTTTTTCTTACCCCATACAATTTATCTTGTATTAGTATATTTAGACTGTTGTAAAAGACTTTTAAGAGGTTTTTTACACCTTGTAAAAGGCTAATAAATAATTTTACATTCTAGGCTATAAAAGCTTTCTAGTCACACTTTAATACACATCAAATAAATTGGATATCAAGCAATATTGGTGTTTCACCATACATAAGACCGGTTTATCCTTTAACAACATTCATATATTTTATAAAAAAAATGATAAAGAAATTCAATTACACAAACTAATCGGGAGTACACCAATAGCACTTCAAAAAATGTTGACTATAGCACTAGACCAGTTATCAGTTGTTGATGTTGGTGAGCATGCATCCACTGGCAGTTGGCATCACCACATTCCAGCCAGGCCCGCTAATTTGGTTCTCCATCTTCGTTTGAGTACCAACAAGTAGATCAATGCGGTCCAAAACCCTATCCAGATCTTCATCATATATTTCTGTTTGTATCGCACTGTCTTCAGGATCATCTTCATCACGGAGCAGTGCCAACAGGTCCTCCTGAAATAACAGTGCATTAAAATGAATATCATCATATTTATTTTAAGTAGCATACAGTGTTGGTCATTACAAGCCAAGTATGTGAAATTTTAGTGCACACCAACTAGCAATGATTGTCAAATAAATTACTCAAGAAGCACAATTCAAGTAAAGATCCCTAATTTCAGCAAGGACTAGTAATATGCAATTCAATGATTCCATAAACACTAATAATATACTCAATGGGCATTAAGAGCTGGATTTCCTAATAAATAAAACATAGATCAGCAACAAGCCTCTACAAATTGAGAAAATCCCATTGCAACCAGTTGGAATGGGGGGTCGAGATGGCTACTTAGGTAAAAGAAATATCACTATCCACATTTCTATTAAAATTTATTGTTTGTGTTCCCTTGATATGCTTCCACACATTCAGAAAATCCCATTGCAACTGCTCAATGCGCGTATCTAAAGCAATATATATTCCAGAAAACTTGGTTTTAGACCAACATATAAATGATTTGATTTGTTGTACATCAATTTACTGTCAACTGACACAAAATTATACCCCAACTACTCTAAATGAATCTTAGCCCTTGCATTTTTGTTTAAATCCCTAGCCAAATATATAAATCACTTTTTAGTTCACACCAAGAAGCATGTAATTTATAAGTTAGTACCTAGCTTTTTGTCGAGAAACTACCTCATTTAAGCTTTCTGTCTCCCACCATTGTGCAGTGTCACTTCTCAGTACTTTGATCTCCCTCTTGAGCAGGTGCTCTACCAATAGAAAATTATGCACCTCTCATATCAATGTCCATCACACTTGATAAAATTTTTACACTATAATATTATTGTGCGTTTGATTGGTCAAGGTCAATAAAGTAAAGATGTAAAGTAATGTCATCCTAACTTTAAAATGTTATTCCTAGCAAAAAAAGGTGTTTCTACCATGCTACCATCAAATTCTAACTCTTTTGCTCATATGTACAAAGTGAACACTAAAAGAGTGTTGCATGACAATTGATCTTCAATTTAACATATATAATACAACAAGTATCATCCAACTAATTGGTATCATAAACAACAAACCGTTTATTTATCTATTTAGAAAATACACATTATCTACCAAAGTTGTTGAAATGCACGAACAAGGTCTGCCATGCATCATCATTGGTAAAGCTTGTATACCAACTAGCTCTCTAATAAACACATTGTCTAACAGAAAACTAAAAGTATTGCATTCAAGGACTATTGAGCCAGCAGAACATACATATCACTTGACTGGAAGATATCAAAATAGACATAACAAACCTCATTAAGATCGTTGTTGTTAGGCGTTGTTCTTTCTTGCTGAAACAGCCCTTTCCCAATAACAATATGCTCAAGCTTTAACTTACTGAAAGCTCTTTTCAAAATTCAACCCTGATATCATATACTTCCTCAGTTTTTTTCCCATAGAACAACAAATCACATTATATGAACAAAACAAAAGAACAACCCTAAAGGTACCTCTACAGATTGAGCTGTTGCAAGCCTGTAAACGTGAACAGGCTTTGTTTGACCTATTCTGTGACACCCATCCATCGCATGTAAATCCATTTGGGGATTCTGGGATGCAAATGAAATATGGTAAACCAAGAATGTCAAGTGCCTTATATAATGCAGTCATTGTCATATAAAATTAGAGAAAAACATGGTAACTATTTTAAGTATCATAGGGTGCTACATATCTCAATGCTAGTCATTACAAGCCAAAATTTGTAGCCTTTCAAACGGTTCTTTTAAGCATAAACCAGGAGAAAAACAAAACAGGCTCAAGCTGAAAAGCAGTCTATAAGATATACCAAACACTCCCATAATGATCATTTCAATTATATATGCTAGAGCTCATATTTTTTCCTAACCAGTAGAACTCCAACTTATAGTAAAGTTGAAGGTGTAGGAGATTGTCCATGCACCCAACTGGTTTACCAGCAGCACCAAAATCCCTGGTTCTTTCTCAAATGTGAAGGGAAATCTGTCAAAAATAAATAAATAAATAAATTGTTAGAGAGATACCATGTAAACTTCGTCCCCAGTAGCATATCTGCCTATTATATCTTTCACTAACTTCTTTAAGCCTAGCTACCAGGCTATTGCCAATTATAGAGAGTAGCAGCTACCTCAACAGAACAATGCAAAGAAGAAACCATTACCCTTGCTGGTATTGTGCAGGTGTGATGCCAATGAGGCGTTAACTCACAAACTAGGTTTCGGTGGAATATATCACATCCACCTTCAATAGCTAGCCAAAACGATGAATATGGTGTATAACAGAAAATATGAAAGTTGTCAATAATATATGTATATATGAAAAATACAAAAATGAAATCCCTTCGAATTGTTGCCAACCACTTGATTGAAGTTATCTCAAGACATGGTCAAGGTCATTCAAAATCTTGTAAAGTAAATATCATACAGAGCCAGCGAGAATTCTCCACATATGTTGTATATGTGTTGAACATATGGAATTAGAGGAGATTTAGTTGATCTATCAACGTCAAACCAAACATCTATTCATATATATATATATATATAACAAGTACAATTTAATTATGTACTAACGGCCAAGACAAGAGTGCATCATTTCTAAATTCAATGTTTCACAGTGCATGCATGGTTAATAAGAATCTACAATATCTAAATTCTAACTAAAAACATTAAGGGAAAGAAAGGGTACCTAAGCACAAATCTTAGCCACTTAATAAGGTGATGTGGCAGATTAGTCAATGTAGATAGAGAGAGAACACCTTAGAAACATACAGATATAAACTTACCATGGAGACCTTTCAATATGTTGCACTGCGCCCAATCCCAAGATAGTCGCTCTTCAGGACCAATTTTATCCTTAATTTACTTCGATAGAAAGAAGATAAAAGGAAAATGTCATCACAAGTAACAACTCATTCCACAATATATAACGACTCTAAATCCTAAAGAATCCAAACATACCAGCACTCCCAACATATGCAGAGGCTGTATACTGGAACTAACAATACTTGCAACCTGTCACACAACATATTTCTTGGCATATTAGACATACGCTATAAAATCTATATGAAACCCATCCAAGACAGATAGACATATAGATGTTTAAAATTGTGTTTCCGATACAACATATCCATAATTTATGTTACAAAATCGACTCAGAAGAAGGATGCCTCGTTTACCCAAAAGGCTTCCATATTTAGTAGTTTTATTCACTCCTATGGGCTATGCAATTAATTTAGATTCTATGACGGCCATGACGGCATTTAAGTTTGTACTTTTAACTACCAACAACTTTAATACCCTTCCTTTCTAGTTTCTCATTAATTAGTACATTGAAAAGGAGCCAACTGACGTAACACACATTCCATAACATTAATTCCAGTATAGATCTGTTTTCATAAGTAAATTATATACGGAAATGCATTTAAAAGGGGAGCGCACCCCACATATAACTGCACAGGATAGTGCAACAAGTATATCGTTAACACACTTGAGCTTGAAGAATAAACAACCACTTCAAATCTACCTGGAGATTGATAGCTCTTAAACTAGGATCAACAGGTAATAAAGCATTTTGAGGATACTTCTCTTCCAAATACTAACTAGAAAACATTTTTGTCCACTTAGACATGTAAATAAACATTTGACAGAAAATCAAATTACATTGAAACCACAATCTGCAAATCATTTAACAGGAGTACCAACCAGCAAGATTGCATGTGAGTCCGAAACAACCAAATCACCGTCAACTAAGACCGGAACAAAATGAATTGGATTTAATTTCTCAAACCCTGCAAGCTCAAGCACAACAATCACAAGGCATTTGTATTTATCTTATGTAATTAATACCAACTATATATTTATACATTATGACATTCTGAGAAAACAATCACAATAACAACTTAAACTACAGTTATATCCGTATATAAATATGCATATATGTATATATATTGTAACGTTGATTGATGCATTCACCTGGAGTAAACTGCTCCCCTTTTGCAAGATTGACTGATTTGTGTTCATAAGAGAGTCCTAAACATCCAATTTAGGTAAATTAAACACAGTACACTATATGCAACAACAGCATACAAGCTTGAATTACAGAGAGTTAATACATCGATTCAGCTTTAAGTGGAGATCAAATTTCAAAAATTAGGTTAAGCATAGTAAAATCTGAACCTTTGAGTTGTAGTGTGAAGCGTACACGCCACGAACACGAGCTTTGCCAGTATGAGTACAGGACGACCTTCGAAGCCAAAGAAGAAATGATTATGATTCGCTAGGGTTTACCTGCATCAGAGAAGCACACAAATCGAATCGCGCAGTGGGATATTGGAGATTCAAAACCCTAGTTTTGTGTAATAGATGTATATATATATATATCATATACATACATAGAGAGAGAGAGTACCAATGTATCAGAGAGACAAAGAGAACACCAGATCGAGAGTGAAATGACTCTAATGGTGTAATATATCTGTTAGGTCATGGGCTTGGATTTTGTCTGAAAATTAGGCCCAGTTTGTTTGTTCCATTTTTCTGGTCTTGTCAAGATTTTTTTGAGATCCGAACCATATTTATTTTATATTAGTCTCAAATTATATAATCAGACCAAGTTAGATCAAATTAAATCAAAATAACTTATTTTAGGACCACAATTTTTGATAGTTCTATTTGGTTTAGATACAAAATTTATCCAAAATCTAACCAAAATGTCCTTCAATAATTGAACCACATCTAACCAATATATAAATCAAAATACAAAAATAAAATAATGAATAATAAATAAAATGAATTAAATAATACATAAAAATTAAATTAAATAACTAAATATTAAATTAATAAAATATATTTATAAATTAATAAATATAAATAATATAATAAAATAAAATATATTTATGAATAAAATAATAATATAAATAATAAAATAAAATAAAATATATTTCAAAATTAATATAAATAAATGAATAAAAAATAAACAAAATAATGAATAATAAACGAAATAAATTAAATAATACATAAAAATAATAATAAATAAATAATAAATTAATTAAATATATTTATAAATTAATTAAACAAATAAATAAATAATCATAAATTAAAATTTAAAAATATAAATAATAAATTAAATAAACCATCTTTATAAATAAAATAAAAATAATGACTAATAATCAAAATGAATTAAATAATACATAAAAAATAAAAAATAAATAAATAATAAGCAAAATGAATTAAATAATACAAAAATAATAATAATAAATGAATAAATATAATAATAATAATAAATTAAATGAATAAATAATAATATAAATAATAAATGAATAAAATATATTTATATATTAAATAAAATAAATAATAAATTAATTGAATTATATTTATAAAAAAATGAATAATAAACAAAATAAATTAAATAATACATAATAATAATTAATAAATTAAATGAATTAAATAATAAACAAAATAAATGAAATAAAATCAATTAAATAATAAATAATAATATAAATAATTAATTTATAAAATATATTTAGAGACAAATAAAAATAAATGAATAAATAGTAATAAATAATAATCAAAATGAATTAAATAATATATAAAAATAAGAATAAATAAATAATAAGCAAAATGAATTAAATAATACATAAAAATAATAATAAATGAATAAATATAATAATAAAAAATAAATAAATGAGTCAATAATAATATAAATAATAAATGAATAAAATATATTTATAAATTAATTAAAATAAACGAATAAATAATAATATAAATAATCAATTAATAATATAGATAAAAAAATAAATGAATTACATTTATTAAAAAAGGAATAATAAACAAAATGATTTAAATAATACATAATAATAATTAATAAATTAAATGAATTAAATAATAAAAAAAACTAAATGAAAAAAAATGAATTAAATAATACATAAAAATAATAATTAATAAATAAATACAATAAGAAATAATAATATAAATAATAAATTGATAAAATATATTTATAAACAAATATAAATAAATAAATGAGTCAATAATAATATAAATAATAAATGAATAAAATATATTTATAAATTAATTAAAATAAACGAATAAATAATAATATAAATAATCAATTAATAATATAGATAAAAAATTAAATGAATTATATTTATTAAAAAAGGAATAATAAACAAAATGATTTAAATAATACATAATAATAATTAATAAATTAAATGAATTAAATAATAAACAAACTAAATGAAATAAAATGAATTAAATAATACATAAAAATAATAATTAATAAATAAATACAATAATAAATAATAATATAAATAATAAATTGATAAAATATATTTATAAACAAATAAAAATAAATAAATGAGTCAATAATAATATAAATAATAAATGAATAAAATATATTTATAAATTAATTAAAATAAACGAATAAATAATAATATAAATAATCAATTAATAATATAGATAAAAAATTAAATGAATTATATTTATTAAAAAAGGAATAATAAACAAAATGATTTAAATAATACATAATAATAATTAATAAATTAAATGAATTAAATAATAAACAAACTAAATGAAATAAAATGAATTAAATAATACATAAAAATAATAATTAATAAATAAATACAATAATAAATAATAATATAAATAATAAATTGATAAAATATATTTATAAAAAAATAAAAATAAATGAATAAATAATAATAAATAATAAATTAAATGAATTAAATAATATATATAAATAATAATAAATAAATATATATTATAATAAATAGTAAATAGTAAATGATAAATAATAATAAATAATAAGTTTTTTTAAAAGGCAAAATATCATAGTGCATTATTTGCATGTTATCGGCAGTTGAAGTTGTTATGTAATATTAGTGTGTGACTTGTGAAATTTATGTGATTGTAATTTTTGTATAATAAAAAATGTGGCTTGTATAAAACTTATTTATTGTTATATTTGATAATTGAAGTGCAATAATCATACTTTAAGAAATTTTTACAAAACCAATTATAATAGTTAAAAATTACATGGCCCAATATAGATGGGTCATAGAACTGATGGGTCGCGTGACTGATGGGCCGAATGATTAATGGGCTATGGGACTAATAGGCCCATAAAAGTTTCTAGAGAATAAGTGATCCATAAGTTAGGGACTTGTTCTGCTTATGTAAAAGGGAGTCTAAAAAAGAAAAAAGTTTATTAAATCACATGATTTAAGGGATTAACAAACTTGGGTAAATGAGCTTGACCCATTTACCAATTTATGTATAAATACATGGCTTGGGAATGAATAAAGGATTCAGTTTTTAACCCAATTATTATTGTGTATTTTTCTGCATCTACACAAATGGCACCGTCTGTGGGAAACACTATTATTGAAATATTTCATTTCAATAGTTTCCCATTCTCTACGAAGAGCTTAGATTTACACCATCCATGGCAGTTATCACCCGTTCACAGCAATCCGAGTTACCTCCGAATGGTGGCCAACATTCACAAACCGAAGATCCGATCAGGCAAGCCTTGGAGGACAGAACCGCCGAATTGGAGAGGCAGAACGCCGAGTTGGTGGCCAAACTGGCCTTGTTGCAAAACCCTCGAGAAACCCCGAATGGCGAACAAACTAATTAGCAGGAGCGGTCCGCAGGCTATCAGTTAGAAAGGGACAACCAGCACGCGAAGTCCAACAAGGATTGGGAGGAACACGCAGAATCATCCCTGCAAGTGCTCGGGACGCACAATCCCGAGGAGACTCTAGCCATGAAAAAGTTGGAGGAGATAATGATCAGATTCAAAAGGGAGGTGCTTAAGGATCTAAAGATTCAGACCCCAAACGATCTGGCCTCCGAAGCATCCATCGACGTCGTGCAGACTCCGTTCACCCTGGTGATCACCAACGTGCCCTACTCAGAGAGGTTCAGACTACCAAAATTTACCTTGTTCGATGGCACAAAGGATCCGATAGAACACATCTGCCACGTCCATACAAAAATGAATGTCTACAATGAAAATGAAGCCCTACTCTGCAAAGTCTTTCCCACCAGCCTGACCGAAGCAGCCTTGCTATGGTTCAAGAAGCAACCACCCCGATCAATTGGAAGCTGGCTCAGACTTTGTGAGTTGTTCATTGCCCAGTACTTCGGCAATAAAAGACAAAGAAAGACCATCTCTAGTCTATTCACCATGATCCAAGAAAAAGGTGAATCCCTGAAAAGCTTTGTCTCGCGTTTCAACGTGGAGATGTCCTCAATTGACAATTGTGATCAACATTCAGCCGTTGAGGCTTTCAGAATGGCCTTGATCTCTGGAACCAAGTTCCATCAGTCTTTGGTCAAAAGGCCACCTGCAGACATCGGGGAACTCAATTCCAGGGCACAAGGGCACCTACGAATAGAAGAGGAATTGGTCATACGACAAAGAAGGACAACCTTTGCAAGCGTAGAGGCAAGAGTATCCAAACCAAAATTTAAGGATCGGGCAACCGATCGAAAGCGGCCAGGTGTTCCTCCTGCACCATCCCCAGTCCCAGAGAAACGTCAGAGATTCGAGGATAAGATTACTCCATTAAAGGTTACCCTGGCCAAACTGTATCAAAAGACTAAGGGTAAAGGAATCTTCCAGTCACCACCACCCATCAGACAACCAATGGACCAAAGAGACATGTCAAGACATTATGCCTTCCATGGCGAGTACGGACACCATGCTAACAAGTGCAGAAGCCTTAGGAGGCAAGTAGAAGCCATGATAGCTAAAGGGGAATTGGCAGAGTACATTGCCAAGGAGGGCACCTGGCAAGATCAAACGTCACACATGTTCACCAAGGGAACAGTGGGATAGCCCGTAAGAGTCATTCACATGGTTTACGGTGGCCCAAGTTGGTCAGAAGAGGAGGAAACCCGTAGATCCCAGATGCGTCAAGCCCAGAAGCTGCGAAAGGTTGGGGAAATCAGCGAGTTCCGAAGCTTGAAAGAGGATGCCCATATAACTTTTTCTTCTGCAGACATGCGGAACATTCAATCACCACATGACGATCCTTTAATAACTCCCTCATGGTCTCAAACTACCTAATCAAGAGGGTAATGATTGACCCAGGAAGCAGCGCCAACATTATCACCAAGTGGGCCTTTGAGAAGTTAGGGATCAACCCTCAGGAGATAGTCCCTTCCGAAAACCCGATAGCCGGATTTGATGGCAGAAGAGTGGAACCGGTGGGGGAGATCCAACTGCCAGTAACAATAGCAAGGCGCACGCTCAGAGAAACTTTTGTGGTGGTGGATGTCAAACCCTCATATAATCTCCTTATGGGAAGGGTTGGATCCATCGGATGCACGGAGTTCCTTCAACCATGCATCAAGTCATGCGGTGCATCGATCTGAACGAAATTGATGTGATTGACATTAGGGGCGATCAGGTAGCAACCAAGGAATGTTATGCTCTCACCATGAAAGGTCTGAGGAAAATGACTGAGCCGAAACGAGAATCACGATCCAAGGCAGTACTCGATGATCAATAGCAATTACAGGAGGAGGGTACGGGGTCATCAATAGCAGCTGAACATTTGCTTGAAGTTCAGATCTACCCCGATCACCCTAAAAGGTTGATTTATATTGGTTTTGGCCTCAATGCACAAGAAAAGGAAGAAATTGAGGCCCTCCTACACTCCACTGCTGACATTTTTTCCTGGGACCATATGGATATGACCGGCATCGATCCGTCAGTAGCCCAACATTCCCTCAACGTGGATCCCAGTGCAAAACCCGTCAGGCAGAAACAAAAGCGAATGGGAGCTCACCGAAACCAGATCATAGCTGAAGAGGTTGATCGATTTCTTCAAGCAGGATTCATTAAGGAGGTACAGTATCCTTCCTGGCTGGCAAACGTTGTTGTGGTTCAAAAGAAGAACTAGAAATGGAGGGTGTGCGTGGACTTCACCAACCAGAACAGAGCATGCCCGAATGATTGTTTCCCCTTACCAAAGATCGATCATATAGTAGATGCTACCGCAGGATTCGAGCGGTTGATTTTTCTGGATGCATACTCTGGGTATAACCATATATGAATGAACTCAGATAACGAGGAAAATACTACCTTCATCACTTAATCAGGTATATATTGTTACACAGTTATACCTTTTGGACTAAAAAATGCAGGTGCAACCTTTCAGAGGTTGGTCAGCAAGGTTTTCCAAGGCATGATGGGATCTACCATAGAAGCCTACATTAATGACATGGTGGTCAAAAGCAAGGTGAAAAGTGGTCACCTAACCGATCTGCATCAGGTATTCGATACCCTCAGAAAGTACAAGATGAAGCTCAACCCATCCAAATGTTCTTTCGGAGTTTCCTCGGGTCAGTTCTTGGGACACATAGTTGATCGGTCGGGAATACAAGCTAGCCCAACACAGGTTAGAGCCCTCAGCCATTTCATCTCTCGCTTAATTGATCGGTGCCAGCCATTCTTTCAAGCTATAAAGGCGGCAAAAGGAGAGGTCTGGGGGCCGGAGCAATCAGAAGCCCTGAAAAAACTCAAAAGCTACATGACAAAGCCTCTTATACTGACAATGTAACATCCCATATTATTTTCCCAATTTTCTGGAATTATTTTTTGATTTAATTTCGGTTGTGACATCATTTTTTCATGACGTCATGGTTATTCTCGGTATCTCACATGTAAATTTTTTCGCGTTTACGTCTGCACTCGACTGGACGACGTTGTGATTTCTCCTCGATGACTTCGTGGACTTCTGTGGCTATTACATGACTTGATGTGACGGTAGTGTTTCAGACTTGGTGAAACGTTAACGTGAGTTTTGAATTCAACAACATGACTCTACAATTGTCTCTTTGGTGATTACGTTACATGAACTGATGTTTCGTGTTTCGGACATGGCAAGAGGTTTACGTGGACTTTAGTGCCGACTATGTGGATTCGTTTAGACGCTCGACGTTTGGTGTTTCGACTGGGTGGCGACATGCTTAGTATGTCCAACGTTTAAGGCTCTGACGCTGTTGTTCGAGTTCGGCATTTAGTGCGTTAGGAGTTCGACGTTTTGTTTTCCCTTGTAATGAGATTAGTATGTGTTTCATTTGATTGACGTGCTCTGTGTTTGTATGTGCGTGTTTTGTTTGTTAGGTATGCTTATTTTTTTGTGTTTCTAAGTGCTCCTATGTGTTGATGTGACTGTACTTGATTATTATTTTGAGTTCTTTTTGTGCCCTAGTTATTAGTAGTATTCGATGGGTCTTGTACGTGCCCGGTGTTTCAGTAGTTGGATTTTGTACCTCGAATTATTTATCCTCACTGGTATTTTTTATTGGGCGACTCGTAGATTTTTCGGGTACACGTATCATCGTTTAGGGATTTTCTTATAATTTTTCCTTTATTATTATTTATTATTAATTGAGGCTAAATGATTTCATTTCACTTTTCGCACTTGAGGCGGCGGGTTCTGAATTGTCATTAGCAGGGATTTTCAATTATTAATTTAGCGGACCGAGAATTTGGCTAGATGAACTGAGACCCACCTTTTGTCGGAGTCGAGTTCGGAAGTGTTCTGTGTTCCGACGGTTATGTTTTGTACTCGGAGTGTTTATTTTGACTTATATTATTTATTAGATATCCGTAGAATTTTTGAGTTCACGTGATATTAATTGCGGGTCGATCGGTTATTTATTTCGGATTATATATATATATGGGTTTCATACCCCAGATTATTTATTTCAGTTATATTGTTTATTGGGCGTCCTGTTATTTTTTCGGGTTTGCGAGATTACGTTTGGGTGTTCCCGGTAATTATTGGGATTTGTTGTATATATATATATATATATATATATATATAATTTTAATTATATATATATTATTTTGGGGTTAGTTTGTAATCATGAATGTTTAGAGGGTCACTTTTGCAATTAAGATATATATGTATATATACACGTGTGTATCTATCTGATGAAGAGAAAACGTGACCTAGGGCTTCTTCATCACTTCTTCTCTTTTCTTCACACGACTACACCAACTCATTCTCCTTATTCTTCGGTCAACAGCTCCACCATTCTCCTTCACCCTCATCATCTTGTCGAGAGATAGAGAGAGAGCTTGGATTGGGAATGAGGAAGCTCGCACAAGGCAGACGCGATTTATGCGTTGGAGGGTTCGTCTGTCACACCCCTAATTTCCTAAGACTCCCGAACTGGGACATCCAAGAAATTCAGGATGTGATCCTTAACATGAATGATCAACTAAGACATCATTAACCAAGAAAATATATGGAATAATGATATAAATGGTATATTCCATACCTAGATGACTAATAAAACTAAGCAGCGGAATCTAACGAAAATCCGGCAGAATTCCGTTTGTAAATGGAACATCCGGACAACAACCACAACACAAGAACCCGCCAATAGCAATTCAATAATCACAATGGCTTCCAAGCCCCACATTCATCAATCCTACTAGGGCCGAGGTAGTGGAAAGAAACCAAAACCCCTCCAAACCCTCTAAACTCAACAGAGCCACAAATGCTCGAATAGGAATACAAGAAATGCACCTAGCTGTGCAAAATAAATACAATAACCTCCTGAAAGAATAAATACAGGAAATAAATGATACATCAACAGGGATATGCCAACAGACTGGCTCCCAAAAGAAAATACATAACAATCCCATAACAATGGGGAGAGAAGCTAACAGTAAATACCTATCGTCCCCAAACCAGTCGTACTTCAACCGTAACCGCATCACCAGCGCGACTCCAAACCTGTAACACGGAAACAAGAGAAAACTGTCATTGCACTGCATCCTGCCCATAGCCGTATATTTCCTGCAACCTGGCGTGGAATACCAGGGGGACAAATGAAATTCCCTCCGTGAGCAAATAAGCTCAGTGGGAAAAGATATCCTAACTACCACATCCTCTGATAGTTTAGGTAAAGCTAAACCGTCTAATAAGATATAAATAGCCCAACTAATCCCATCCACGCAAAACCCAAGGCACACGCTCATACACTACCGTACGTAAGTATATAACGGGGATATATATATATATATATACACACATATATATATATAAGTATAAATACACAACATGAGTCTGTAATGTACAACTAAGACTCGTACTCCAAGTGCCAACACCAGTAGTCTACACTACTCTCATCAACGTACACTAGGTACACGACACTAATGTCAAATCTAACCAATCATCCAGCGCTCACAACGCTAACCAAAAAATAATCTAAATAGAGGGAATCACACTCACCTCTAATATCCACAAGGATCAAAATCCACCACTAGTACCAAGGAATACTCATAACTCACTCCCCGAGAACACAGGAGGAAAAGTACTCACGTCCTTGCGTACTAACACAATCGTCATCTATATATATATATATATATATTGTAAATGTACAATATATATATATATATATATATAACAAATCTCGTCCTATTCCTAAGGAAAATCTACCTCTCAAAGGCTAGATCACCTCAATCATATCACCATACCATAAATCATATCGACCTCATAATACTATCAACAATAGGGTCCATCACATCACTAACACTCTCATTGTAGGCGAGGAAAACCCAATCAAATCACTAGGAGTACACGAACTCAACTCACAAGAACGACCACTTAATGGTCACCGAAACAAAGCAAAGGAAAAGACTTCCCAATGCTAAACCAACAGATAACCGAGACAACAATGTCAAGGTTAAAACACCACAAGTGTTTAAGGAGAACACTTGGACAAGGAACCCAATCCACTCGGTATCCATGCCCACAACATGTGGAACAACTCGAATCACCTAAGTGGTGACATCAAAAACTAAGAAGAAAGGAAGGGCAACACTATATGTGTGCACTGAACAACACCAAGCCTCATACCCGAGACTTAGAAATGATTGGAAGTAAAGGTGAAACAATGGAACACCTTTCAAAACTCTACAGGATGAGATATTGAGAAAGAAGTCTCGAAATCTCAGAATCCCAAGAAAAGTACTAAAAATAGTTTTCCTTTTAAGAGACCACATAGTAAAAATAACCGTCTTGCTCCCGGTCTCCGTCAGTTGCCATCACCGGCTTTTAAAAGTTGAAAATCATTTCAAAGAAGATCTCAAGATCATTTTATAAGTGTTAAAACTTTTCATTTCTACGGGGGTAGGCGAAAACGAGTTTTTCCTTTTAAAATACAAAGAGTTTAGAAAACACCGTTTTCAAAATGACAGTCAAATAAGAGAAACACAACTCTATGAATTCCTGTAATGTCCGAGAGGACAGTAAAGGAAGAGCAACACGTTGGACTCACGGAAGACAACCATTCGTTCCAACTCCACCAAATCAAATGACACCACGAGGAAGAGGTTCGGCACCACACCGTAACCGACAACTCAAGGAATGACATACAAGTCAACGACCACGTACTAGTGTACAAAACACAGTACCAGGAATGCTTAAGGGAAGGGACTAAGCATAAGAATCAAGACTGTCAGACTACAGTACCTCGAGTACTTAATGAATCCCTAATCATAATCTCTTCTCATCAATCAAAATCTCACACAACTCATCACTCACCTTCTCTAAGGCCTCAATTATTAATTAACACAAAAATCATCCTTAATCTCAAATCTCCAAAAGAGTTCACACAACTAACCACGATCACCAAACTACTAATCACAATCACAAGGCTACCAACCACAATCACAAGGCTGCTAACCACAATCTCTAAGGCCTCAACTCAAAGTCAAGCCTACGATCCACCACTAGCCTCAACTAGCCACATGGATCACTATGCCAACACGCATTACCTCCCCCAAGGGTACTAAAGTATACAACAAGTACAAGGATATACGTTTCATTATACTTATTAATTATGGCATATTATCATTTTCTTCCACATTAATTACTTTCAACTGAGCATTTTACAAAGATATGAATTTAAATTCGCAATATTCATACACAACATGCTCTAAAATCCAACAGGCAATAATAACACATATTAAACCTGATCCAACATCACATGTAATAATATCACGTATACATGTCAAATGAAATCACATAAATGCCATGCATATTCAATGTGACTCATACACCACCCTTTGCCCACATCACGTGGTTAACGAATACGCACTCCACCTATTTACAAGGAGAAAGAGTACCGCACCGATTCTTCCCAAGTGTTTTTGACACTACACTTTCAACAAGGAAGACGGTTGCACGAGACGACCCGTGACCAAAGATCCGTATAACGGATGCACGAGACGACCCGCGACTTCGAGAATGAGACGACTCACCCTATACCCCATTCACAGCTCATTATTCTGTAGGATGGGAACACCCCCTGGCCAGTTGTTGCGACGATTCGACACAAAAACACCCCACATGATTTCACAACCCACATATACCAATACCATGATTTAACACTACATGATAATCTCAATATGCATCCAGGTCCAAATGACAATCATGCCTCAATATAAATATGTAATGCATCATATTTATATACAATATTCATATATAATTCACACGGCGCCCATCACAGGTTAACGGATACAATCCGACACAAAACCGTCCCTACAGGATACATACCCCTGTACTCAACATAAATATATAGTGCATCATATTTAAGCAATTACCAACATGGTACTATCAACATAATCTCATAATCTCCTTACATGCTTTAAAATACAATAAAGCATTTAAATCATATGAAAACAAATTCATATACAATTCATATTTTCACAAATATATTTTCCTTAATTCTTTAGAAAATATTTCAATTTCCCTTAACATGCCTTTAAAATAAATTAAAGCAATTAATTCACGTATCGTAGGGGAACCTAGCATAGCGTCTAAGTATTCGCGCCCCTTACGTCCACATATACACTAGTCCATTTAATTCTCAAGGAAAATTCTAAGCCGTCTATTCTTATTCAATTTAAATAGGAATTAATATAATCTCGTAAGGAATAATTTAATTAATTTTCTTAAATTAATTCCTAAGTCCCATTTCAATTCTAAGCAATTTATAGATATTTAAATTAACGATTTAATATATCTATATTAAATTAAATAAGGGTTTGCACCCCTAAACTGCTTCAATAATGCGGAGTGAGAAATATAATTTCCCACCTGAAATACGCTTACAGAACAGTCGTTTCGGGCCCACCGTGAATAGTACCGGCGCCCGAATATGACGTCCGCCGACCAAAGTCGTTCGAAAAATATTTCGAATATATCCAAATGTCCGTCTCGACAACCTATACGATATATGCGAAGCCCATTAGCAATAGGTTAATTAATTTGGTTAAATCTAAAATAGCCCAAACGAAAATTCGAAACTTCAAATCGAATTTCCCGACAAACCGTTCAACATAAAATTACGAAATTTTTACACGTCGTACCTGACATATAGGCGAAGCTACCCTCCGAAAATCAGCCCAAACCGAGGTCGGGAAGTCGACCGAAAAAATGGTCGAAGTTTCTGGCCGAAGTCGGCTCTGCTGCGCGCAAACTGCTCCGCTCCTGCACGACCGCGCCACCAACTGCAGCAACCTGCTCCACCGCGCACGCCGTGGCCAGCCATGGTTGCTGCCGCCGTCGCCGCGGCATTGCCTCGCGCCACCGTCGCGCCCTCTAACAGGGACGACGTCCCCAAGCGGCGACCACTCTCTCTCTCAACCGACCAATCTCTCTCTCTCTCTCTCTCTCTCTCAGCCGACGACAATGGTGATGAAGATGGAGGCGCAGGTCTGGTTGTGAGGAGAAGGAGTGTAGTAGCGATCGTGGAGAGAAGAGAAGGAAGCTTTGCCCATATGTACATATACATATACCGATTTATGTATATTCATATATATATATATATATATTAGCTTTTTAATTCAATTAAGAATTTCGTACACTTTAATTCAATAGGTCCATGTAACCTAATGATGTGACCAAATTAAATAAGTGTGACAATCTATATACATATATCACTATATTTCAAAAGTGACCCTCCTTTTATCCGAAATTACAAACTCACCCCCAAAACTATATATATATAATTATAATTAAATATATATATATATAATAAATCCCAATAAATATCGGGAGCCTCCAAACGTAATCTCCTAAACCCGCAATAATAACGGGACGCCCAATTAAATATACCGGGGTAGGAATCCAAACGTCGGAACGCCTAACAAGCCCGATAAAATAAAATGGGTCGCCACCCAGTCGAAGCACTAATGCTCAACGCTGAAACAAAACCGCGTAGTCGAGAATAAGAATTCGCGTAACATAGTCCCTTCAAATCTGAAACGTAAACGCGAAAAATTTATACGCGAAATACCAAGGATAACATGAACGTCATGAACAAGTGACGTCATAACTGAAATTAAATCGGAAATAATTTCAAGAAAAAGGAAAATAACACGGGGTATTACATCGTCGGTTGAGGAGAGCTCAGACGACGGTTGTGGGAGAAGTGGCGAGCGCCGGCGTGCGCAGGTGAAACTGGTGGTCGGAGGTGGGTCGCAGCAATAGGCCGCGCGTGGCAGAAGCGTCACGCATAGCAGCGATAGTGGAGGTTCAGTCGGAACTACGACCGATGATTTGGACGGCTTTCCGTTATCGATTTTTGCCGATTTTTGGTGAGTATCTTCGTCTCTACGTAGTGTTCATCATACTTAAATTTCGTAATTTTACGTTAAACGGTTTGTCCGGAAATTCGATTTATAGGGTCGAATTTTCGTTTGGGTTATATTAGATCTATTCAAAATTATTAACCAATTGTGTAACACCCCGTGTTATTTTACCTTTTTTCTGAAATTATTTTTCGATTTAATTTCGGTTATGACGTCACTTGTTCTTGACGCATTGTTTATCCTTGGTATTTCGCGTGTAAATTTTTCGCGTTTATGTTTCACGAGTTCTTGTTGTCGACTACGCGGTTTCGTTTCGACGTTTAACAATAGTGCTTCGACTGGATGGCGACACGTTAATCAGACTTGTTAGGTGTTCCGACATTTGGGTTCCTACCTCGGAGTATTATTTCAGACTATTTTAATTATTTGTCGTCCCGTGGATTTTCGGGTTCGCGTGATTTCATTTAGGAGTGGTTTAGAATGGAATTGATTAGTGGTGGGCTAGTATTGTGATTTAGGAAACTATTGTCACATTTAATTCATTTGGCCACATCATTAGGTTATATGGACCTATTGAATTTAATGGTACAAAACTCAATTGGAATTGAATTTATAAACATATATACGTATATACCCATATGTATCTATCTGCAGACGACCTAGCTCCTTCTTCTCCCTCCTCTTCACGATACACACAGACCTGCGTCTCCACATTCTTCACCATTTTTGTCATCGAAAATGGAGATAGAGAGAGAGAGAGTCGGGAGAAGGGGCGACGTGAGGGAGAGGAGCAACCATGGGTGGTCGTTGGCCTAGGACGACGAGCTGCGGCGACGGCGGTGGTGTTGCTAGTTGGAGGTGGCTCGGCGGCGCAGGGGCAGAGGCGCAGGTGGTGGCGCGTTGCAGCAGCGACGGTCAGCGCAGTTTGCGCAATAGTGCAATTCGGCCAGAAACTTCGGCCATTTTTTAGGTTGACTTCCCGAGCTCGGATACTACGATTTTCGGAGGGTACCTTCGCCTAGATGTCAGGTACGACATGTAAAAAATTCGTAATTTTCCGTTGAGCGGTTTGTTGGGAAATCGTGTTTATAGGTTAGAATTTTCGTTTGGGTTACTTTAGATTTACCCAAATTGATTAACCTATTACTAATGAACTTCGTATATATCATATAGGTTATCGAGGTGGACATTTTAGTATATTCGAAATATTATTCGGGTAACTTTGGTCGGTGGGTCCCGTATTCGGGCGCCGACACTGTTCACAGTGGGCTGTTTCGGGCTGTTCTGTAATCGTAAATTAAGGTGGGAAATTTTATTCTCACTTTCGTATCGTTGACGTGGTTTGAGTGTGCAAACCCGTATTTATTTTAATTTAAATATATTAAATTGTGAATTTAAATATCTATATTTGGGTTAGAATTGAGACATGACTTAGAAATTAATTGAATAAATTAATTAAATTATTTTCCTACGTAATTAAATAAATTTCTATTTGAATTGAAAAAGAATAAGTGGCTTCGTTCCCTTTTTTTAATGTGTTAGGGAATATGTGAACGCGAGGGACGTAAACTTAGACGTTATGCTAGGTTCCCCTTATGATACGTGGACTATATACTTTAAGGGAATTAAAAGCATGTTTAAATGAATGAACTTGTATACTTGTGAATTGAAGTATAAGTTGATGAATTGCAAGTATGATTATGTGATATAATTGTTTGTCGTGGTTTATTGCTTTATTGTTTTGAAAGCATGTGTAAGAGATTATGAGATTCATGTGGTAGCATGTGGATATATGTTCATAAATATGATGCCTTACATATTTATGTAGAGACATGATTATTATTGATTCCCTGGATACATATAGAGAACATTGTGTAGTGTCAAATCATGGTGTTGGTATATGCGGGTTGTGAAATCATGTGGGGAGTCTTTGTGTCGAATCGTCACAACAACTGGCCAGAGGGTGTTCCCATCCTACAGAATAATGAGCCGTGAATGGGGTATAGGGTGAGTCGTCTCATTCTCGAAGTCGCGGGTCGTCTCGTGCATCCATTATACAGATCTTTTGTCACGGGTCGTCTCGTGCAACCGTCTTCCTTGTTGAAAGTGAAGTGTCAAAAATACTTAGGAAGGATCGGTGCGGTACTCTTTTCTCCTTGTAAATGAGTAGAGTGAGTATTCGTTAACCTATGATAGGGCAAAGGGTGGTGTTGAGTCACATTGTATTGTATAGTATTATGTGATTTCATTTGACATGTATATGTGATATTATTACATGTGATGTTGGAGCAGGTTTATTATGTGCAATTATTACCTGCGGATTTTGGAGCATGTTAATTATGAATGTTGCAAAATGAATTCATATTTTATAAAATGCTCAACTGAAAATGAATGATGTGAAAACATGAATAACATGCGATAATTGTTCAAGTATAACGAAATGTATATTTTTATACTTGTGATTGTATACTTTTGTACCCTTGGGGGAAGTTAAGTATATTGGTGTAGCGACCTCTGTAGTTAGTGATGGACCTCTGTCGTTTCTTTTTACTTCCGCATTCACTCCCTTAGCTCTTAGGCTCGAGTTTCAGAGTCCTAGGAATTCGGGGCGTGACAAATTGCTAATGGGCTTCGTATATATCGTATAGGTCGTCGAAACGGACGTTTCGGTATATTCAAAATATTTTTTCGGACAACTTTGAGCGGCGAGAACTGTTCACAGCCAACACTGTTCACGGCAGGACAGTTCGGGGCTGTTCTGTAAGCTTTAAAATATGTGGGAATTTACATATATATATATTCTTATATATATGCATATCTGACACTCACTAATAGTGCGTAGAAAACGTTAATAAATCTCCGTTGTATGTTTATGGGTAAATAAAAACGTCTAATTAAATTCCTAGTGATAGACGGAAATTTAGGAATTTTATAAAATTTATAAAATACCCATAGATGGATTAAAGGATGTCGGAATTGGAAATTCTTGTGGAGAAATTAAATAAATTATTTCTCAGAAAATTTAAAATAATTATAAACCTAATTAAATTAAATCGGTATAGGCGATTTAGTACCCCTTGAGTTCGAAATAGGTTTATAGAAGGTGTATGTGGACGTAAATCCAGTTAATTGATATATCCCCTATTATTTAATTAAATTAAAAGCATGCTAGCATATAAAAGTTAAGAAGTTTGGGTAATCAAGAACCCGGATATATTTTTAAGATAAATGAAAGTGAATTACTGTATAATTTAAATTTTGAAGCATGCTTTGTATGAGGTTGCTTGGTTTTTATGCCATTTTATTGAGTATATTAAATTCATGTGGAGGCATTTTGCATTCATACAACACTGTAGTATATATATTGTTTCGGTGTAGGTTGTATGCCTAAGTTATATCATGTGCATGTATGGATCATTTGGAATGTCGCAACAACTGGCCAGGGGGTGGTTTAGCACCCAGGGAGCTAGTAACTCTCGATTCTCTAGACGTCGGGGGTGATGGCTGGGCCTCACTCGCCGGTTCCCGGGCAGACTTGTGGTCTCCGCACTCTATTTGGCGACGCCCACCCTTCCTATTATGGGTTTGTTGCCCCAGCAGTGAACGGTTTGGGATTCCTGGATATTTGTTTCACCCTCATGTAGTTAGGGTTGCATTGGAGTCGCATTGACATTGCATTGACATTCATATCGACATGTGCTTATATGTTAAGATTATATATTATTATTGCTTATTGATATTGAGTATGTTATGTCTGAATTTTAATTAAAGATTTGTATTAGTTTCTTGGGTGCTAGGGCGCGGTGGTTCTAATTGATATTTTAACCGTGGTTAAATTATATTGAAAATTGTGAGCTTCCTAGTGTAAAGGAAACAGTGAAAACTTAAAATTTAAAAAGGTAAAAAGTGAAAAGGGGATTATTAAGAAGCCACGGTTGACGATTATCTTTGGTATTTTTGGAAAAACTAAGTGAAAGTGACCTTGGGGCGTAAGGGTTCCCCATATGTTAGGCTCTAGTTGAGCTGGGTAGCAATATATTGAGACTTTGTTGAAATTGTGATCTTGGACACATAGGCATTGGTGATCAGTATTATCACAGGATGATTGATAGACCTATCCGGTAGTGTGGAGTATTGGTTGAGTAAGGGTCGGATATAGCTTATTAGTTTGACCATATTCCCTTGAGCATTAGTCTGTATATGAGGTTATGGAGTGGTCGGTACACTACTCTAGTTGATATATAAGAATGGTTGATTTGAGGTCTAACCGGGTATGATAGGTTAACATTCTTTCTTTTCTCTGAACTAGAGTTGTTTTAACTGTACATATTATTCAGCACCACATCCGTAGTTAAATGTTGGATTATCCTGTGTCTTAAGGATCCATTGAATGTAACTTGAGGTACCCATAATGGTTTAAGTTGTCATACTCCCGAGTGAACGTTTGATAGTAATTTTGAGATAGATTGGCAATGTTTGAGGATGGTATTGATCCTTTGTTTATGGTATAGTGATATTGAGATCTTAGAGTATTATGGAGATCTTATGGTGATACTGGTGGGTATGGAATTGATTACCATTTAGTGCATGCATAAGGCACACTTTGTTTTTATAGTTTCCTTGTCTTAGTCTCGGGTAAGAGAGATGATACTGATTTATGCACACGTAGTGCGATTCGTAGTACCTTGGGTGGGTTCGGAGGCATTGGAACTAAACAGATTTGACTGGGTCCTAACTTTTTCTTAAAAACCGGTTGAATCCTTCGGGGTTCAACGTCTTTCTTTAAAAACCCAAGGACCATGGCATCTGTTTGGGACTAAATGACTCCAATAACCCTGTTCAGTGCCTAGATAGACAGTGCGAGTTAGAGATAGTTTGGTTGGTTACTGAATCCAGTGTGGGGCTAATATCTTCCCTTTTTATGTCTCTTCGAGTGAACGAGTTGGTTCACTGGTTATTGTAAGTAGAGGAACTGAATTGAAGATAGAAAATGTGAGAGCGACTTTCTCTCTAGGAATGATTTGATAGCGATGCTAGTTAGGAGCGATGATTGAGTTGTGGGCATGGTTATGATGATTCACTTTCGGTAGTCCTAGTGAGTGATCTATTTACCTCCTAGGAACCTTGAGCAACGTGCTAGATGCACGGTATGGTAGATAGTTAGTCCTCGTTGTATCTCTAGATGAGAGTGAAGTTCAAGTTGATTGTCTATAGGCCTAGGTGACAGGCTTAGTTATTTACATGCCGTTATATATATATATATATACGTATACATGTGTTGTTTATATCTTCATTGATCTGTAGTTCTTATGTTATCCGTAGTGTACTTGAGGTTAGTGATGAGGTTATTGATGTGGGTCTCAGATTGGCGGGGTGCCATATGAGACGTTTGACTGGCCTAGGATAGATGCATACATACGGGATGGTTAGCGTTTTCTAGACGGCTATGAGTGTGATGTTTTGATATTATGGTGAGCCCCCGAGGTTGTGCTCACCCCCACACAGGTTGCAGGTTTGCAGGTGGATGCAACATGGCTTATGCTCGGCAGCGACGATACGGGTGATTTGGGACGGTAGTTTTATTCCTCCTTCCATAGTCATACTTGTGCGTTCTTTTATTCTCTTGGGAGCCAGGCTGTTGGCAGATTCCCTTGTGTTGTATTTTCAGTCCATGCATTTATTATTTTGGGGTGCCATTGTATCTGTTCGGTACTAACATCAAGTTTTATGTATTCTTGTTTGAGCTTGGTGGCTCAGTCGGTATTTGTTGTTTTGGGGTGCCCTTATACCTTTTCGGCATCGCCATCTGATTTTCTTTATAATTTCATTTGAGCATTTGGGGCTCTATTGATTTTAGAGGGGTTGTGTAGAGGTATTGGTGTTCTTTTCCACTACCTCGTCCCTAGTAGGTTTTTAGAATGTTGGGTTGCATGCCATTGATTCTATTTCTGTTATTATAGGCAGGTTGTTCTATTGTGTTAATTTTGGGTTGTCCGGATGTTCCATTTAGAAACGGAACTCTGCCGGATTTTCGTTAGAATTTCTTTACTGAGTTTTTATCACTCAGGTGACATGGAATACTTCATTTTCATTCTTATTCCATGTATTTCAGTGTTATTGTTGTTTCTGGTTGTCATTTTCAGTGACGTCATACCTCGGGATTCGCTGATTCTCCGGACAGGAGTCTCAGAAATAACGGGGCATGACAGGCAACCCCAGAAGCAGACGAGCCGTTACACTTGTATCTAGCCATATCTGCGACATCTACTAGCGCCGCTCTGGTCAAGGAGGGCAAGGGGTACCAAATACCAGTCTTCTACACCAGCAAAGCCCTTGCTGATGCAGAAACCCGTTATTAAAAGTAGGAGAAGCTGGTACTATCACTAATCAATGCAAAACGACGTCTTCGGCATTATTTTGAAGCAAATTCGATCGTAGTGCCAAATGCAACCCCGATCAGATCCATAATGGTGAAACTTGAGTTATCAGATAGAGTATCCAAGTGGGCAATAGAACTCTAGATTTTTGGCATAACCTATGTCCCCCGAACTGCCATCAAAGGATAAGCGGTAGCTGACTTTCTGTTGGAAACAGAAACTACAGACTCTTTAAAAGAAAATGAACCTGGCTTATAGGTTGTGTTCGTAGACAGATCATCAAATTTCAATGGAGCAGGGATCGGTGTGGAACTCATGACACAAAATGGCACTAAAATACATCAGTCCGTTCGATTGGAGTTTCCTGCCTCCAACAACGAAGCCGAGTATGAGGCCCTTCTAGTAGGGATTCGGTTGGCCCGAAGCCTTCAAGTACAGAAAGTGGAGTTATGGAGTGATTCCCAGTTGGTCGTACGGCAGTTGAATGGGGAGTATGAAACCCGAGAGCCTAAAATGGAAGCGTACAGGAATTTGGTACTAAAAGAGGCCGATGAATTCCAGCAGTTGACCTTTGAACAGATCCCTAGAGGGGATAATATCATGGAAGATCGTTTGGCTAACCAGGCCTCCGCAGCAGGGAAAAGTATGACTCGAATAGCACCAGTGGACTTCATCGTCCGATCAAGCTTGGAGCCCTCCGAAGACGTGATGGTCATTCTTTGGGAGCCAAGCTGGATGGACCCCATAACAGATTATTTGAGGACCGATGCATTACCTGAGTCAAAACTAGAGGCCCGGAAGATAAGAATGAAAGCTGCCAGATATGCTCTATACAATGGCCAACTATACCGCAAGTCATTCTCCGGGTTTGAGATGTCTCACGCCCTCCGAAGCTTCTGTGGTCATGGAAGAAATTCATGCAGGATCATGTGGCAATCATTCCAGAGGGAGGTCTTTAGCCCATAAAGTTCTCACCTAAGGATACTTCTGGCCTTATTTGTTAAAGGACGCTGAGGTCTACACCCGACACTGCAAAAAGTGTTAGTTTCATAGAGATGTCATTCATCCACCACCAGAATTACTGAACCCAACAATTATCCCTCACCCATTTTCCCGATGGGGTATGGACATTATGGGTCCTCTCCCGCAAGCTATACGATCTACCACTCATGTTCTTCTGGCTACGGATTACTTTACCAAGTGGGTGGAAGCCGAGGCATATTCTACTATCAAAAGTAGCCATGTTATAAAGTTCATCTAGAGTCACATCATTTGTCGATTCGGTCTACCCCGAACTATAATGATGGATAATGGCACCAATTTGGATAACAGGAAAGTTCAAGCGTTCTTGGCAAAACACGAGATCAATCAGAACACTTCTTCCGTTGGCTATCCATAGGGAAATGGACAGACGGAAAGGACAAACGGAATAATTTTTGATACACTCAGGAAAAAGCTTGAAGAGGCAAAAGGGGCCTGGTTGGAGAAATTGCCCGAGGTGTTATGGTCCTATCGGACTACTCCAAGACAACCAACATGAAAGACCCCTTTCGCCATGGCCTATGGGGCCGAAACCGTTATCCCAACCGAATTAAGAGTACCTACTTTAAGAAGTCAAGCCTGGGAGGAAGGTCCAAAATAATCAGCACCTAGCCTATGATCTGGACCTACTGGAGGAAAGAAGAGAAGTTGTCGAGATAAGGCTGGTTGCCTATCAACAGCAAGTCAGGGCACGATTTAATCAGAAAGTTAAGAGAAGAGAGTTTCAGGTAGGCGATATGGTGCTCAGAAGAAAGATTGGGATTATTGGCAAGTTACGGGAGACATGGGAAGGACCTTATACAATAATTGAGGTCATCGAACTCGGTGTTTATCGGGTACGGAAGAATGAGACAGGCCGCATCGAACCCAACTCTCAGAACGCTTATCGGCTGAAGAAGTATTACCCTTAGGTGGTTTCTTTTTTCTTGTTAAAATAATAAAATAAAACTGTGTCTCGCATATGACACCTTTTACTGATTATAATAAAGCATTTGTGCCCGATGTTCGGCACCTCTGCTTCATGATTCTCAAGTTCTTTTCAATAAAGATACATTATATTTATACTCCTATTTTATGCGAATGTTTCACGTTTAATTGAAAATATTCCTAAGTGTTGAGTTCAAACCTGTTTTGAACCAACCAGAGGGCAAAAACTAGCCTCAGGGGCTAAATGCCCGAAGGCTCCTTGTTTAAATTGAAAATTTTCCTAAGTGTTGAGTTTAAACCTGATTTGAACTAACCAGAGGACAAAAACTAGCCTCAGGGGCTAAATGCCCGAAGGTTCCATGTTTACATTGAAAATATTCCTAAGTGTTGAGTTCAAACCTGATTTGAACCAACCAGAGGGCAAAAACTAGCCTCAGGGGCTAAATGCCCGAAGGCTCCATGTTTAAATTGAAAATTTTCCTAAGTATTGACTTCAAACCTGATTTGAACTAACCAGAGGACAAAAACGAGCCTCAGGGGCCATCTGCCCGAAGGCTTCATGTTCAAATGAAAATTTTCCTCAGTGCTAAGTTCGAACTTGATATGAACTAGACAGAGGACAAATACAAGTCTCAGGGGCCAGATGCCCGAAGACTAAATATTAAAACAGGAAAATTTTATTAGGACAACAAGAACAAAATAAACATTGAGCTAGAAAAGTTCTTTTTCATTGAAAAAAAAGAGAAATTACAAAGATACCTTTCTGAAAAGGGTAAGTATAGAGAACTTAAAAATCCTACTCTACTCAGGGGGATGATAGTCTTATCCCTTCAAGATAGCAGCAAACCGCTTCTTATTTTCAGAAGCCGGTGGGTCCTTGTAAGGAAGAGACACTCCCATGAAAGCGTCAAACTCCTCAGCAGTCTTGAACTCCCGATTTGCCAAGGGAATGTGCTCTATTTCGTGTCGTTCTTGCCACGCTCTGACCGTTCGGACATCGCAGATAGTGGTGTACTGGCTATGCATGTCTAAACCACCCAAACGGCACACCTCTACTATGGACTACTCAAGAGCCAGAAGCTTATCTGACTCCGCCTTTTCGGTAGCTATCTTCTGGTAGGCTACATTCGCCTTTGTAAGCTCAGCGGCTAAAGCCATCTTTTCGGTAGCTAAATCCCTCTTCTCAGCCTCTCCGATCTCCAGAAGGATTTTATGCTCAGAGACACTCTGGCGAAGACCATCCGCCTCTTTAACCAGAACAACCCGATGCTTGTTATTTTACTGGAGTTGGGCTTGCATCTTGGCTATTTCCCGAACATCAGACTCCACAACATTGTTGTAGGCCTGGATCCCATAAAGAAGCTACACAGAAAGAGGAAAAAATGGCATGTTAAGTACATAATGATGTGAAGATAATGAACCAGGGTACAAAAGAACAACAAATTACCAACCTCCATGACCATTATGGAGCTCTTTTTCAGAAGCTCAGTCCTGAAGATTTTTGACTGAGCAACCCTATCGGCTGGAGTCCAAATCCCCTTCGCCATAACCTATAGAGCTTCTGGTTGGGTGATGGTGAGCTGATCGGCGTAGACCGGTGTCCCATCGGGTAGAAGAAACTTTGGCTCCCAGGGAATAAAAGTACGGGGGACATCTTGAGCCTGAGGAGTTTCGCTCGTCGAGGCATCAGTAGCTTGAGTCCTGGGCCTTTTGTTGGCCACTCTACCAACTGTACTAGATCGGGTCCTCGTGATTGGAGGATTTGCAGGATGAGGCAGAGGTGGGTCTACTGGACTTTGTGCGGGCGGAGGTACTGAGGGGGTGCTGTCGAGAGCGGTACAACATCAACCAGGCCAATCCCTTCAGGAACTTGAGTGCGTCTAGCAGAAAGGGGTTTGACGGGTAAATCCATCATGTTAACAACATCGCCCAAGTTAGAAATCATCTCCAGATTTTCCTGAGTCAGAAGGGTAGTGGCAGATCAAACATTGCTCCAGATCTTGGCCTTCAGAAGGGCTATCCGTTCTTTTATGAGGGACAGGGGAATTTCTCTATCCTCATAACCTAGAAACCTGTATGAGTATTCCCCCTATGTAAATCACAGAACTCACAAGGACAAGAAGCCTTATAGAGGGGACGGTAGATAGGTAGGCGAATGGCACCAAAGGTCTGTGGGATCGAGAATGTAGAAGAGAACAGGTAAAACCAGTTGCCGCTAACAACTACCAGTCTCTCTTTCCACCCTTTATCAGACTTTTCTGTACCAGAACATATACCCCGACCCTGGAAGGGAAATAGGTTGTATCTACCCTTACTTTCTCTAGTATTTTGGAAAAAATAACAAAGAAGCAAGTCGGCTAAACCTAGGTTAAGGTCCAGATCCCTATTGTACAATAGGAGCATGGACAAAATCCTAAGGTTGTTCTGGTTGAGTTGAAGTGGGTGCAAACCTAACATAAAAAACACGTAATAGAAGAAGGGGTGAAGAAGAAATCATAAAACCTTAAAGTAAACCGCCGATAGCAGAATACTACCTGGTTAAAGTCCCTCACTTTTAGAGAAATCTAAATAGCTTGGGTAAAGGGCCACATCGACATCCCCAGGAACGTGGGTCTCAGCCCAAAGATGTTTTACATCTACCTTAGGCCGGGTTTTCTTAAGAGGGGCAACTATGAAGGGTTCAGAAGGCTTGGGGGCCATAGGTTCATCATTATCGTGAGAACCCCTTAAAATAGGTGTTCCCAGATTCGCTGAAGAACCCGAAAGGTCGGCATTTTGGGGAATTTTTTTTGGGACAGGGGCCCCTTAACGGGTAGAAGGAGGGCTATCACTACTGGTAGGGTCGGTGTCAATTGCTGATGACAGAACGACCTCTTCTACTAACCGGGTATCATCGCTGTCAGACATAGTTCCAGAAAGGTAGAAGAGACAGATGAGGGGCAGAGGTGAAAATTAAAGAAAGAATAGGGAATGACCATCCAACTTACTCAATTGATAATGAAGAGGCAGAAAGAGCTTTGGGTAGAAGTAGACTTTTATTATGATGGAGGTTCTTAACTAACCGACAGGAAAGAGTGCAGGAATGAAGGAGAGATGAGTTCGAGGAGCAAAAATTGAGAAAGAAAGGTAGCCCGAAGCTCGAAGGTCACACGTTGCACAATGAGCCGTCATGGTGCAAAGTTTAAAGAAGTTATGGCCTCTTATTTTGAAATGCCATTAAATGCCCAATAATGACATTACAACTCACCACCATCATTTCCCATAAAATATATATATGTATATATGAGTATATGCAATTTCGGTCATGGGCTATGATGAGAATCATAAGCCCATAACCTCAGGGGCCTGTGCAATAGTCAGAAATTACATGGCCCAATATAAATGGGCCACAGGACTGATGGGCCGAAGGACTGATAGGCCGCGTGACTGATGGGCCACATGACTGATGGGCCGAAGGGCTGAAAGAATAATGGGCTATGGGACTAATAGGCCCATAGAAGTTTCTAGAGAATAAGTGATCCATAAGTTAGGGACTTGTCCTGCTTATGAAAAAGGGAGTCCAAAAAAGAAAAGAGTTTATCAAATCCCATGATTTAAGGGATTGACAAACTTGGGTAAATGGGCTTGACCTATTTACCAATTTATGTATAAATACATGGCTTGGGAATGAATAAAGGATTTAGTTTTTAACCCAATTATTATTGTGTATTTTTCTGCATATACACCAATATAACATTATTATGTAAGAAATACATAATAAAAATCAATCAAAAAGACTTAAACAAATGTTTACAAATAAAATGTATGGGTTTTAAGGTTATTACATCATATAAAGTATATTCAATATTTTCACAGTTTAATAGAAATTTAAGACCAAACTAGTTTGTCAAACATGGTCTGGTTCAAAGAAGTTTGGAATCAGTCAGTTGCCAAACATGGTCTGGTTCCAGTTTCCTCAGACCAAAACCATCAGACCAGACCACTTACTAAACAGAATTTCAGAACATCACTCGGACTAGACCGGACCAGACCAGACCAGAGGTAACCGGACCAGACCGGTCACCAAACGGGGCCTATATGTATTATATATATACATTATTGGTGGGCTTGATGGGTTTTGTCTGTAAATCACTTAAATACATATATACATTTATTATATATATATATATATATATATATGTGTATTATAGAATTTTGTGAAGCATAATGATATTTCTAATGTGTGTAATTAATTATTTATTTTTAATTTAATAATATTATTTTTATTTTAAAAATATATAACATTTGACTTTATTAAAAAATATTACTTTTTACAAGGTTTAATGCCTTGAATGCGGCAAATACTTTTATTTACGAGGTTTAGTAGTTAAATGCGGTAAATACCATGTTGTAAATAGTCATTTTTGTTGTAGTGAATTATAGAAATAATGATGCATGTGTTAATTTAAACTTCAATATATTTCAAAAACTCCTAATGTTTGTCTCTTATATTCGAATATCAAAATTAATCTATATTTGTACGGTAATCAGGAGAATAATGTTCCTCTTTATGGGTACAGAAACAAGTATTCAGTAAATTTTTAAAGGGATATTATCAGTAAAGCCCCCTATAGTTTCAATTTTGATCAACTAACCCCCTCCAGTTCAGAAATCCCCCTATGGTTACCAAAATGTATCAACTTGCCCCCCTCCCTATAATTTTGGACCAAAATACCTTAGAGTTTAATTAAATTCAAAAAAACATATAAAATTCAAAAAATATATATACATAATTCGTAAAAGATATATAAAAATTAAAAAAACATATAAAATTCAAAATTATAAATATATATAATTCGAAAACATATATAAAATTAGTAAAAAAAACATATAGAAATAAAAAAAACATATAAAATTAGTAAACAATATATATAAAATTCGTAATAAATATATAAAATTCGTAAAAAACATATAAAATTCAAACAAAACATATAAAATTCATGAAAAATATATAAAATAAAATAATAGAAAAACATATCACATTCGTAAAATATATATATAATTCGTAAAAAATATATTAAATTCGTAAAAATATATATAAAATAAAAAAATCATATAAAATTTGAAAAAAAAACATACAAAATTCGTAAAAAATATATACAATTCACAATATATATATATATATATATATATATATATATATATTATATTTTTAATCGTTTGGCACACTACAATAGTATATTCAAACAATATTATCCAAAAAAAAGGGGTAGGTTAAAAGTGTTCTTTCACTATATTTGAGAAAATCATAATACAATCCAAGAAAGTGCTCTTCCAGTCCTTGTAATCTTTTCTTTATTTATAATATCTTACCATTCAAAAAAAAAAAAAAAAGTGCTCTTCCACTATATTTGATTTTTTTTTTCCAAACAAAATTAGATGTCACAATTGAGTATAGTCATAATTTTAAAATAATTTGTGGTGTTAAAAGTGCTTTTTTAGAAGTCAATTACTTTTTTTCCATTTCCATGCAATAAACAAAGTACGGATTGAATAACCCTTTTTTAATATGGAGGGTCCAACATAATCTACCTATTCATGTGATTTAATAAGAAAGTTATATGATTTTATTCCTAATTAAAATTAAAATGATGTTTATGTTTTTGAGATGTTTTATTTGATTGGTAATATGGTTTTTTCGAATTTTATATATTTTTATGAATTTTATATATTTTTATGAATTTTATATGCTTTTTCGAATTTTATATATATTTTTACGAATTTTATATGTTTTTAAATTTTATATATTTTTTTCAAATTTTATATATTTTTTTACGAATTTTATATATTTTTCAAATTATATATATATTTTTACGAATTTTAAATATTTTTTCTAATTTTATATGTTTTTTAATTTTATATATATTTTTCAAATTTTATATATTTTTTACAAATTTTATATGTTTTTACGAATTTTATATATTTTTAGGAATTTTATAAAAACTTTTGAATTATATATATATTTTCAAATTTTATATATATTTTCGAATTTTATATATATTTTTAAATTTTTATATATTTTTTACGAATTATGTGTATATATGTTTTTTTTAATTTAATAAAATTCCTAGGGTATTTTGGTCTAAAATTATAGGGAGGGGGGCAAGTTGATACATTTTGCTAATCATAGGGGGGGGGGGGGTTTCTGAACTAGAGGGGGGGTTAGTTGATCAAAAATGAAACTATAGGGGGGTTTACTAATAATATCCCTTTTTTCAATTAAGCGGTGTGGAAATATTTACTCTTCAAGGCTGGACCTGAGCCTAGGAGACGAGACTGTCGCCTAAAGCCTCTAGGAGATGAGACGGTCGCCTAAAGCCTCTAGCCCAGCCAGATGATCTTAAAATTAGTATTTACTTATATTGGGCTCAAACAAAAAAATTGCTAAAATATATTTTTGATTAAAATTTTAAAATAGATTGAAAAAATATGAGGAAAAAGGAAAAAAAATTGTTATCTAGATATTTGATTCTTAGTTAAAAATATACTAAATATAGAAAACAAAAATAAGCAAGAGTTAAAAAGAATTAAATAGTGAATAAAAAGTTATACAAAACAAAAGATGATCAAACTACTGATTCTAACTTAACTGTTAAATTTATATCCATGACCGGGGGGCAGGGTAGTCAAAATCGCAATCCTAGCTAGATCGTAGAATCGCACAATTCTACGATCCTACCCCAAAACGAGTCAAGTCGTACCAAAGTCGTTCATATAGGTAGAATTGGAGTATAATCATGTAAAATTGGTAGAATCGCTACACGTTCGGCTATTTTAGGAAAATTTTGGGCTAAAATAGGTAGAATCCTAGTAGAATCGGGTAGAATCGTAAGTTTCTACAATTTTTTTTTTTTTTTTTTGTAAAAGGTAAGCTTTTCACACACACACACACCACTTTGTATTCACATTTATTTTTGGTATTTGTTCGCTAAAATAATAATTTCAGGGTTGAGTCATCCATATGAGGCCTACAACGTTAATGATTCAGTCAAATATTTCAATATCTAGCCAAATTTATGAAAAAATAATTAAAGGTCCAATATATTGAAAATAAAAACTTTAATATGATTTAAACTTTCAAAATAAATATTTGACTATTATATTAAAAAATCAAAAATGGACTACATTAAATAAATTATATGTTCCAATTAATTTTAAATTTTAATTTGAAATTTTTTATTTAAATTTATAATTTTATCGTATGAATTATCATAATTTTCTTTATTTATTTGTATGCTTTAGTGAAGGAAATTCATGAAATAGATGATGATGAAGTGTTTGGTAAAATGAACATCCATGGTTTTGATAATAAGGAGGATAATAGTAGTAATGTTGGCGATGATGATTTTGACGGTGATTGTGAATTGGATGAAGACTTTGACCATAACAATGATCTTATTTAGCAATGATATTGTGTACGAGTAACTTTTTGTTTTAAGTTGGTGGTTATTTATTATTTTGAGTTAATATAATACATTGATGGAATTTATATTAAGTTTGTTAAATAATATTTGTTTAGGCTTCTAGAAATTGTGTTTTAATTTTAATTTTATATTTTTAATTAGTTTTAAAGTTTTTAAGCAAGTAGTAACGTGATATAATTCAAATATTTGCAAATTGTTATAACTTTAATGTCACGTCCCAAATTTCCTAGGACTCAGAAACCCGAGCCTAAGAGCTAAGGGAGTGAATACGGAAGTAAAAAGAAACGAGAACAATGACCTTCAATCACCAAACACCCACAAAAGGAAAAAAATGCTCTGATGCCATGATGTCACGCCCCTAAAATTCCCGAAACTCTAATCTAGAGAATCAGCGAATTTCCAAAGGGTGACGTAAGACAAACGACTATTAGAGTCAACAATAACAAGGAGATACATGGAATAACAATAAAAAATATACTCCATGCCAAAACAAATACTAGAAACTCAATAGTATCCTCTGATACCAACAGACACACTCTTAAATTCCTAAGACTCCCGAATATGGACATCCAAGGAATCCAGGATGTGATCCTTAATACAAACGACCAACTAAGATATCATTAACCATGAAAATATATGGAATAATGATAAGAATGGTATAATTCATACTCAAATGAATGATAAAACAAAGCAGCGGAATCTAACAAAAATCCGGCAGAGTTCCGTTTGTATATGGAACATCCGGACACCTAACCACAACACAAGAACCTGCCAATAACAGTTCAATAATAACAATGGCTTCCAAGCCCCACATTCATCAATCCTACTAGGGCCGAGGTAGTGGAAAGAAACCAAAACCCCTCCAAACCCTCTATAATCAACAGAGCCACAAATGCTCGAATAAGAATACAGAAATGCACCTAGCTGTGCAGAATAGATACAATGACATCCTGAAAGAATAAATACAGGAAATAAAAGATACATCAATAGGGATATGCCAAGAGACTGGCTCCCAAAAGAAATACATGACAATCCCATAACAAATGGGTAGAGAATCTAACAGCAGAAAACTATCGTCCTCAAACCTGTCGCGCTGCAACCGTAACCGCATCATCCAACGCAACTCCAAAACCTATAACAAGAAAACCAAGGAAAATTGTCGTTGCACTGCATCCTGCCCATAGCCGTATATTTCCTGCAACCTGGCGTGGAATACCAGGGGGCAAATGAAATTCTCCTGTGAGCAAATAAGCTCAGTGGGAAAAGATACTCTAAGTACCACATCCTCTGGCAGTTTAGGTAATGCTAAACTATCTAGCAAGATATATATAGCCCAACAAATTCCATCCACGCAAACCCAAGGCACGCGCTCATAAGCTACCGTACATAAGTATATAACGGGGATATATATATATACACATATATATAAGTATAAATACACAACAAGAGTCTATAAGGTACGACATCATAATACTATCATCAATAGGGTCAATCAATCACTAACGCTCTCACTGTAGGCGAGAAAAACCACCCAATCAAATCAATAAGAGTACACGAACTCATCTCACAAGAACGACCACCTAAGGGTCACCAAAACAAAGCAAAGGAAAAGACTTCCCAATGCTAACCAACAGATAACCGAGACAACAATGTCAAGGTTAAGAATACCCGAACAAGGAAACCAAAAGCGAATGGCCGAGAGTGGAAGTAATAAAAAGATAAATCCTAGAGATTCAAATAGTTTTTAAGAAAAAGGTTTTAAAACTCGTACCAATCCATTCGGCATCCATGAACATATGAAAAACTCCAATCACCTAGGTGGTGACATCAACAACCAAGAAGAAGTGAGAGGGAACCAAGAAGAAGTGAGAGACAACACTATTTGTGTGCACTGAACAATACCAAGCCTCATAACCGAGACTTAGAAATGATCCGAAGAAAAAGTGAAACAAGAGACCACTTTTCAAAACTCTATAGGACGAGATCTTGAGAAAGAAGTCTCGAAATCTCAGAATCTCGAGAAAAGTAATAAAATAGTTTTCTTTTAAGAAACCACACAATAAAAATGACCGTCTTGCCCCCGGTCTTCGTCAGTCGTCATCACCGTCTTTTAAAAGTTAAAAATCATTTTAAAGAAGATCCAAAGATCATTTTATAAAGTATTAAAACTTTTAGTTGCTACGGGGGTAGGCGAAAACGGGTTTTTCCTTTTAAATACAAAGAGTTTAGAAAACATCGTTTCCGAAAGACAGCCGAATAAGAATGAACACAACTCCACGGATTCCTATAATATCCAAGAGAACAATAAGGGAAGAACAATACGTTGGACTCACGGAACACAACAATCCGTTTCCAACTCCACAACATCAAATGACACCACGAGGAAGAGATTCCGCACCACGCCGTAACCGATGACTCAATGAGTGACAAATAAGTCAAAGACATGTACTAGTATACAAGTACAGTAAAAGAAATGCTTAGGGGAATGAACTAAGCACTAGAACCAATACTGTCAAGCTATAGTATCTCGAGTACTTAATAAAGTCACTCACCATAACCTCTTTTCTCCCAATCAAAATCTTAGTTACGATTGATAACCTATTCCTCAAAAGTGGAAGGCACCTAAAGGTCTATACAACAACATCCACTAAGTTCACAATCTCGTCACCCACCTTCTCTAAGGCCTCAACCTGAATTGATACTGAAATTAATCCCTAACCTCAAATCTCTAAAGAGATCACACAACTAACAACAATCGCAAAACTATTGACCGCCTCCTCTAAAGCCTCAAATCAAAATCAACTCTACAGTCCATCACTAACCTCAACCAACCACAGAAGTCACTGTGCCAATATACTTAACCTCCTAAAGTATATAACCACGAGTATAAAGATATACATTTCATTTATACTTTAATAATTTCCGCATTTAAAGTCATGTTCCATATTAATCACTTTCAACTGAGCATTTTATAAAATATGAATTTATTTTACAATACTCATAAATAACATGCTTCAACATCATATATATACATATCAATGAAATCACATAATGATATGCAATGCAATGTCACTCACAGACCGCCTGTGATACGCAAATAAAAACACACCCTTCCCAAGGGTGACTAGATCATTCTCCACAATTCCCAGAGGATACAAGCTAACTAAGGAATGTAGACTTATCGTTCCGTTATTCCTAAGTGCTTTTGACACTTCACACTTTTAACCAAGGAAGACGTCCACCACGGCCCAACCGTGAACATAGGGCCTTGGACGATGAGTCCTCCCCCTATCGTCTGCATTTCATGGAAGATTAGTTTCGTAGGAGCAAGAAGCACCCCCCTGACCAGTTCTCACGACGATCCAAACTCAAGTCTACCCGCACGCAAATGGAAGTAGACCACACCAAATGAATTTTCTTTGCAAATGGTGAACTTGTGCACTACATGAACCAACACCCATGTACTCACAGTACATGGTGCACACAATAAAAATCGTGCCTCAACATAAATATGTAATGCATCATATTTATGAAAATACCCACATGATAATACCAACATAAATCTCGAAATCTCATTACATGCTTTAAAAATACAATAAAGACATTTAAATCGTGAGAAAACAGATTCATGTTTTAAACAATATATTTTCTTTAATTCTTTAAGAAAATATTTCAATCTCTCTTAACATGCTTTTAAACAATTTAAATCAAATAATTCACGTAAGGTAAGGGGAACCTAGCATAACTTCTAAGTTTTCATGTCTCTCACGTTCAGATATCCCCTAATGCAGTCAAACGAAAATTAATATCAATTCATAAGTCCACGTCTAATTCTTACAAGATTCTACTAACCGATTTAATTCACAAGGGGATTTCTAAGCCACCTATTCCTATTCAATTCAAATAGGAAATTATTAAATTTCATAGGAATATAATTTAATTAATTTCCTAAATTTATTCCTAAGTCATACTCCGATTCTAACCCAAATATAGATATTTAAAATTCACGATTTAATATATCTATATTAAAATAAATAAGGGTTTGCACACCCCAAACTATGTCAACGATACGGAGTGAGAAATAAAATTTTCCACCTAATTTTACGTTTACCGAACAATCCAAAACAACACAGTGTCGGTGCCCGAATATGGAGCCCGCCGACTAAAGTCGCCCGAAAACTATTTCGAATATATCGAAACGTCCGCTTTGACAACCTATACGATATATATGAAGCCCATTAGCAATAGGTTAATCAATTTGGGTAAATCTAAAATAACCCAAACGAAAATCATAACCTATAAACGCGATTTCCCGGCAAACCGTTCAACGGAAAATTACGAAACTAAAGTATGATGAACACTAAGCTAAGACGAAGCTACTCACCAAAAATCGGCCCATACCGACAACGGGAAGTGGCCAGAATAAATGGTCGAAGCTCCGGCCGAAGCTCCCCTGTCGCGCGACTGCTGCTGTTCCACCGCGCGCAGTTCCAGCAACCACCACCTGCTACCCTCGCCGATGCCTACCAGTCGTCGTCGACCGCCGCTCCAGCTGCAGCTCCTCCAGCCTTCGCCGCCACCGCTGCTCCAGACTAGCGCCGCTACACTGGCGCCTCTGCATGCGGCTCATCACCAGCCCAACCTCTCCCTCTCTCTCGTCGACAAAAATGGAGAATGAGGAGCAGATTCGTCGTCAGCCATAGAGAGGAAGAAGAGGCTGTGTGTATTGCGTGGAGAGAATAGGAGAAAAGCTAGGTCAACGTCTTGAATCAGATACACATGTATATATACATATATATCTAAATTGCACTATTGACCCTCCAATCATCCATAATTGCAAACTAACCCCACATCTATATAATTATTTGTAATAATCTATATAGGCATAATAAATCCAAAATTATAACAGACCAACTCCCAAGTGGGATCACGCGAACTGGTAATTTCACGGGACACCAATTAACTGAGATAGTCCAAAATAAACACACCGGGGTAGAAACCCAAATGTCGGAACACTTAACAAGCTCGATCCAATAAAATGTGTCGCCAACCGGTCGAAGCACTAAACATTAAATGTCGAAACTATACCGCGTAGTTGATAACAAGAATTTCATGAAGTCTTCAAAGAGAAACCGTAAAGTCATCTAGTCGACTTTAAAATTAAACACGAAAAATTTACACGCGAAATACCAAGGATAACATGAACGTCATGAACAAGTGATGTCATAACTGAAATTAAATCAGAAATAATTTTGGTAAAAGAAAAGTAACATGGGGTGTTACATTTAAGGTAGTGTTTTTATTTATATAAATTATTTTGAGTATTGTTTGTTGTATTATGAAGATATTATTGTTTAAGAAGTGAAATTGAATTATTTTTATAACAGTTTGGAAGAATCTTATGATTCTATGATTTGCGATTCTACGGACCTAAAACGATCATACCTTGTAATAGTGAAAATCTTATAGCCCAATAGAACTAGGCTAGGAAGGGAGACAATGGGTCCGGCCCATAGACTATTCTAGAATAAGAGTGGGGTACAAGAAATGAAACTCCTAAAGCAAGGGATTGAAACAAGCATGGGAAGAGATATTGTGTAATCCCTTGATAAGGGGGTTAAGATTGGCTTCCCTTATGGGCCTTGGGGCTAGGGATAGCAATGGGGCGGGTATCACCCACCCCGTCCCCGAACCCGATTATTTTTCCGCGCCCCGTACCTGATTAATTTTTTATTTCCCCGACCCGCCCCGCCCCGTACCCGCCAACTCCCCGCCCCACCCCGATTACGTTTTTTTAATGGTAAGAAACTCACACACCACACCCACAAATGCCTCATAAGAGGCTCGAACTCCTCACCTTCCCAATTTAGGAGTGAGATTATACCATTGCAACACATGTGCGTTGGTTTACGTATTATTTTTCCCCCAAATAACAATAAAATCCCAAAATCAAACCTAACTATAAGATATCAAAATCAAACAATAAATCTATATGAAATCAAAATTAAAGATTTCAAAAGCATAATAAATAATCCGTCAATACATGTTTATTCATATATATAGATAAATATATATATATATATATATATATTATATAGATAATCGGGGCGGGGCGATGGTGCCCCATACCCGCCCCGATTATAATCGGGGAATTTTTTTTTGCCCCATACCCGCCCCGGTTAGCTAAACGGGGTGGGACGGGGCGGGATAAACAGGGCGGGTTCGGGGCGGGTCGGGTTTTTTTGCCACCCCTACTTGGGGCCCATCAAAACATGTATATATATGAAGTTGAAGTAATAATAAAGATCATTCAATTGTTGTGTAACTTTTTGGCATTTGCATACCTAAACTCTAGATTTTGACAGCCTTAGTGGAGGCAGACGAATCATATGGTGCTTTGATTGCAAATTTAAGAAAGAAAGTACAAATGTGAAACATATCACTTATCTTTATGAAATCGGGTCATTCCAATTTTATTTTTTTTACTTTCTTAGCTTTGTAACTAAGGCTTGTTTGAGACTCCGCTTTTGCTCCTGCTTTCATCAGTATTCCTAGCACAAAAGCAAAGTGAGACATGTTTCTTTCTCAATTCTCATAGGCCCAGAGGGACAAGTAGTTGCTCAACACATCTCTGCATATTATATCTCGGGCTTGGTCTTAGGCTTGGATTTGCATCCGAGTACATCAGTTTTATCTTTTGAGTTTTACCATAGTCATTCCTATCAAAATAGCTTTTTAAAGCCACTCAATGGGCTCAACTATGTCTCTTGACTGGTTTGGGCTTAGCCTTGTTTGAGTAGAGCCACATTTTGTAGACTTGAAATTGCTCTCCCTCTTTACTTGTTAGTTAATAGGACCTAGAAGTAACCTAACCAGATTTTTCCTTTTAAATTTTTTATTTATTATTTTACGGTAGGAGTAACCTTGAGTAACACAATACAACTATTACTTTATATAAATTAGTGTAAATAACATTAAACCCCCTGAACTATCTTCTCTCTCCCAACAAATCCCCTTGAACTTTGAACAACTCCCCATATTATGTTAAAGATTGCAAAAAAAAAGCTGAACTATTCTTGTGCAATAACCCCCCCAAACTATCTCAAACAAAAATAAAAAAATACCCATTGTTTTCAAATTATTTCACAAATGACTATAATGCCCTTTGTTATTGGATTAACTTAATATATTTTCTTTATTAACAAAGATTATGAAATAATTGATGCAAATTTGATGGCATAATCTCCATTCAAATTTGATAAACTAACACATGATTTTTATTATTAATAAAAAAAATAATTATTTTATCTTTTTATATCACACAAAATTTGAAGTATAAAATTTGATTATTAAAATTTGATTGATTTAAATTATAAAATTTATTATCCTATCTTTAAACCTTTTTTTTTTTTTTTGAATGTTAAGGAACTCACACACCCCCACATGAGCCCTATAGAGCTCGAACCCTAGACCTCTCCCAATCTGGGGAGGAATGAAAATACCATTAGACCACAAGGCCATTGGTATGTTTAAACTTTTTTTTACGCTAAATAAAAAGCTTCTTTTGATACTAATAATTTATATATTAGTATGTGATGCGATATTCTCATTCATGAGAGTGATGATTAGATTGAGCTAAGTGAAGTGAAGTGGTTTTACATGGGTGAATAGATTAGTAGTATTGAAACCGGAAATGACGATCTTGACCTATAAGCACATGCATACATTCACTATGGCAAAAACAGTTGATCTTTGACTATGTAGTTGAAAAATTAGTTTTGCCACAATAAAAGGGGAGATGAAATGGAGAAATTTTGAAAACTTATTTTGAAAAAGAAAATGCAACAAGTAGTTATTCGATCTGAGTAACCGGGCCTCCTACTACAAAGTAGTAGAGTGTTTACGTAAAAAGGAGAGAAAACTAATGAACATAAATCCCATGGAAAAAGTTCAGGTCCAGTTGGTTGGGACTAAACATCCTCGCTGGAAAGTCTGGAGCTTAGAAAGATAAAAATGGATAAAGTGGAATGATGGAGAGAATAAGTTTTTATGAAAAATGACAAAATTTGATCAATGAAGTAGAAGAAGAGAGATTGACATACCATAGGATAATGTTCACAAAAACAAAGAGGGTTGTTTGGATTGGGAGTAGAGAGTAACGAAGTCGTTTGCTTTAGTGGGAACCTTTCATGACACGAAACTCGGTAGTGAGTGGGAGTATTTGCATCTGTATTATCTTATGCATTGTATCATGACTTCGTTAATGCGTGTGTGAATTCATGAATGCATGATTACAAAGAATGAAGAAGTTGAGGGTAGTATAGCTAACCCTCACGAGACACGAAACTCGGTAGTGAGTGGGAGTATTTTCATATGTATTATCTTATGCATTATATCATGACTTCGTTAATGCGTGTGTGAATTCATGAATGCGTGATTACAAAGAATGAAGAAGTTGTGGGTAGTATAACTAACCCTCACGAGACTTTACTCGTCCACTCGGTGTTGCCGAGATGTTTAAAAAGCTTGTTACACGTGCTAAGTGTAATCTTCAAACCTCACGAAACCAAAGGAGTAGTGTAGATTAGTATAGAGTAATTAGAATAAAAACAATCATCACAATGGATGTTTAAAAGTTTTTCTTGAGTTCATTGCTAAGGGACTAGCAATATGTAAGTTTGGGGGTGTGATATGTGCTAAATATTGTCCATTTTAGGCCCCTATCTTGCTATTGTTACGTCTTTACATTCCAATATTTTATATTTTTATGTTGTTTGTGTGTTTAAGCGTGTTTCAGGAGTATAATGAAGATAACGAGCTAACTTTGGTGAATTAACTAGAGAAGTGGTCGTGTCTATTCAAAAACAGAGCAAAAGAGGTGTTTTCAAGAGAAAAATTTCACTCGGATGGCAGAAACATCATTTTTTCGAGCCACAACTTCAAGAATCATAACAACGGAGTCGAGGGGGTTCAAATGACACTATTCCCAAGAAAAGTTAGTTCTGGAGGTTTTGCTACGCATGACCTATATTTCCAGTAGCTAAAAGTGGCTAGAAAGTGCTTTTTTTAGTCTTTTGACACATCACCTACGCACCATGCGTAGGGGAGTTTTTAGTATAAATTTTTAGTCAACTTTTGAAGGCCATATCTCAATCAAAACAAGTCCAAATGGGGTGATTCTTGAGCCTAACATCAATAACTTGAAGTCAGCTTTCCAAAACAATATTACATGCCTCCATCCAATATGTGTACCTCCAGATATAATTGAAAGAGTGAGACGTGTTTGCAGAAAAAGCTGAAAATTTCAGATTCGGGCAGAAATCCTTGTTTGACCCGAATTGATCCGTTTTGAACCGAATGACTTTGAGTTCGATCCCACCACCTCTAAGCATATGTTTTTGACTTATTTTACATTATATTGAAGGGTTTTGCTCAGTTTGTAAGGAAATCATACCAAAGAGAAATCCTACTCTCAATAGGAGAAGTCTAATGCAAGTTAGGGTTTCCCTTGGCTTTGCCTATAAATACCAAGGTCTATTACAGATTTTGGGGAATTATCTTCACATAATTTTAGAGCTTAAATTCCATAATTTCTAGAGCACTTTCTCTAGAGATTCATATCATTCAAAGGGAGGAGTCATTCAAGACCTAGAGATCTAGAGAAGAAGACCATGGAGGGCGATTCTACATCAACGATGCAGTCACCTCCTACCATGAGCAACTAATTCGGTATCTAGGATTTTCTAGCAAAACCCTTGCCAAGTAATGTTCTTCTTAATTTATTTTCAATTGTAATGAGTGGAAGTTGTGACCATACTGTGATGATTGTTGTAGATGTATCACCGTTTTTATTCTTGACACAAGATCTTATATTTGTTCTAAATTTTTGTCTTAGATTGAATGAATATATTATCTTACTCAATCATGATTATTCACTATGGGTTAGAACTCGGATGCTTAATTAATGATTTTCTACACAATGATGCTTAAAACTTGAAACCCTAGGTTTATATAGGTCATGCCTCGGCGAGGTAATATAGACATACTTTAGTTTAATTTCATGTAGTAGGAGTAGATTAGAGTAAATTAAATAACATGCACTAGTTACGTTATGTTCAAAGATGGGTTGTAGCGAATCCAGTTGACGGTATCCTTTTTGGGGTCGTATTCGACTATTTGCGGTATGACCCGATTCACAGTTATGGATCACCCTCTTGCAATTACGCAAAGAGAGAATTATGTTATGTGGTTCGTGGTGGAGTATGGAAATCCTAGATTTTATTTCTATTGTTCTTGTCTTAATTTATATTTACTTACTTTATTAGTTAATTAGTTAATCAATCACAAAACAACAAATCATACATTCATAGCAATTTAAGAGTATTATTTTACAAGAATTCAGAATATGACTTAGTCTCTGTGGGATCAATAACCTTTCTCAAGCCGAATTATACTACAATACGATTCGTGCGCTTGCGATAGGTAAAACCTAAGCCGTTGTAAGGGGTTGTTTTAACCACTATTTTTATCACCCCTGGGCGGCCATCAACAAGTAAATATGAGAATAAAGTGAAATATGATAACCTTCGTACTCTAACGAAGCTCATTATTTCAAAAAAATTATTTTATGATTATTTTTTATTTATTATTTATTTATAACACATGCATGAATAAATATAATACAAATTCATGCTAATATATTAATTCCAAGAAAATAATGTAATGTGTTCCTAGAATGATATATAAGAATATATCAATTCGAAAGAAAGCTGTTGACACCATTTTTGAGCAAATGTAGGAAAAGCAAGAAGCATGATAGAGTCAAAATTTGGAATTCAAGACCGAATCTGAATCAGGAATATTTACAAGAATGGGCCTAAAGTGAAAAAAAAGAATGAGCCAGGTGTTGTGTCAGTTGGGCCGAAAGTGTGGCTGATCAGGACGAGAAAATTATGAAGATTAGGAGCCATTGTTTGGATTGTATTATAAGTCTATGAAGATGTTTTGATAAGTTTAGAATTAGGAAATAATTATCTTTTATTTATTATTTATTTATTCTTCTGGTTTATCTTTAGGATAGTTTTCATTATAAATAATGTACGTATACCTCTGTTACAGAGGTCCACGACCAATTCAAAAAAAATTATTCTTTTGCTTCAATAGCTTCATATACTTTATTTTCCTGCAGAATTTATTTATCTGTTCATTTACATTTTTGTCTTGCAATTTTCGTTACTTTTCATTCCAGTAAATCGTATTTAATTTTCTTGGTTACCGAAAGTCCTCTTCATTGAGGCAGAAGAATCCAAACACACGAGTTTTGTTCTCTCTCGTGTATTTCGCCTAATCTGCAAAAAATATGTTCAAAAAAGACGATAAATTGTTCATCTTGAACCGTTTGAGCCACGTCACCGGTTCTGGCACGCCCGCAATTTATATAAAATATATTCGGCCGAGTTCTTCGGTTGATTTATTTTTAGCGTGAACATTTTGGCATGCCCGGTGGGACTCCACTAGGTGATTGAGAAATTTAATAGTAAATCATGCCGCTGAGAACAAGAAGTTCCCAAAACGACAATCAGAGTTTGATGAATCCTAATGGGGTTGAACCATGGGATGACGAGTTTGTCGACAATGAAGAAGAGGAAGAGATTGAAATTGCCGACTCATCTGTTGGTAAGAGACAAATGGATTTGATTCAATGCATGCGTAGGATGGATATGATGGAGGCAGAGTCGGCCCAGGCAAGAGAAAGGGAGGCTCAGAGTCAAGCTCAAATTCATGAACTAATGGCCAGGTTGTTGGCTATGGAAAAGAAGCCAACCGATGGATCACATGCTACTTCAGTTCCTTACCTACTTGGAAATACCGGTGCATCAGTGTCGGTATCACAGCCGGGTTGCGTGAGAAACGTAGAAGTTAGTAGGGTGCCCGCAGCCAATGTTGTACCACCAATGAGTGGTAATGGGTTTTCGCAGAGAGATAGTTCGAACTTGGGGGGCAACAGTAACCGAAGTCATCATTATGTAGGCTACACATATGGAACAAGAATAAATTCGGTGCCAGGTTATCCAACCATTGGAGGAGCGCCACTACCAATTAGGAATGCCCCTGTTTGGGAGGAGCCTCGAGGTGCAATGGACAGGGGGCAGATAATTGATTTAATACAGCAAGAGATGGGGCAAGGGTATCGTCGTACGCAACGACCAGTTTATAAGAAGCCATACCCGGAGCATATTGATTCGGTCGAATTCCCAAGGAATTTTAAGTTTCCGGAATTTGTGACTTTTAGCGGAGAGGGTATACAATCTACTGTTGAGCATATCGGTCGGTTCACAGTACAATATGGTGAAGCAAGCAGTAATCCTTCTCTTAAAATACGTTTGTTTCCTAATTCTTTAACTGGCCCAGCATTTTCGTGGTATATAAAATTACCACCAAACTTAATATTTACATGGGAACAATTGGAGGAGCAATTTCATGCTCATTTTTACCATACTGAGATTGCGGTGACTTTAGCCGACATCTCACGGCTTTACCAGTTACCCAGTGAGTCGGTGGAGACGTTCGTAGCACGTTTTCGAAAGGCTCGAATGCAATGTAGAGTGGCTTTACCCGAAACTGAGTATGTACGTTTGGCTCTGAATGGTTTAGAGTTGGAGATGAGGAAAAGATTTGAGGGTATGGAATTTCGGGATTTGTTCGAATTAGCCGATCGAGCCACTCGATATGAATCATTGTTAAAGGAGGAAAAGGAGCGTAAAACGTCTTCTAAAGGGACTTATTTTAGAGACCCAAATTATGAGGTGTTTGCCATAGAAACTGACTGTGAGGAATTAGAAGTAGATGTAGCAGAGATAGTTTTTAAGAAGTCTTATACATGTGAAGCTCTTACAAAGCCTAAGCAAATTACAAATTCTCAAAAGACTCCTTCAACAATGGGAAAAAAGGGAGTAACGGAAACAGACAGGAGTTATAGTTACGATATAACTAAAACAGAGCAGATATTTGATCACTTGGTTGCAGATAAGCAAGTTACTTCTCCCAAAGGACATAAAATTCCTGCTTCCACCAAAATCAAGGGGAAATAATATTGTAAGTATCACAATTCTTGGAATCATTCTACGAATAATTGTTTTGTATTCCGTAACATTTTACAGAAATCAATCGACGACGAGATGTTGAAATTTGTGGATCAGAAAAAAGCAACCAGAGGTGATGGGTGTCGATGGTGATCCATTCCCGAAGATCATGAATTCTAATATGATTACATTGATTGACAAGGAGGAACCATGAAGCACGATTGATTTGTTACGGGCTGAAGTGGAAAGTTTGAAGCAGCAACTCAGAGAAACCCAGGAACAGATTCGGAAACCAGAGGAATACCCGGAGTGGAAAATATCAGTAAGACAGGTCTTTGTGAAGAAAGAAGCCGTAATGCCCAGGCTGTTAGATCAGGAGCGATATAGAGAAAGAAGGTTTCCGATTCAGGAACGGTTTCAAGCAAACGCAGTTCGTGGATTGGTAGGAGAGAAACGGGTTTCGGCGCATGATCGGCTTGGGGAAAGGCGAGTTCCAGGACGATATATAGAGAGAAGGAGACCAGCGGATACGTTCATGGAACGAAGAGTGATGTTCGGCCAGCTGGACCGAGCTCAGTTCAAAAGAGCTCCCCCTTCGCGAGCTCAGATATGGGTTGAAAGTAGTCGGCTGAATGAACGACATGTTCGTATGGTTCGGTCGCCTTTAGTACAAGTTAACAAATGGACTAGAGTGGTTCATCCAAAATTTCCAGCCCCATCTATCCAAAGGGAGGTTACTGGGGGGCAAGAAACAAAGACCTAGAAACGTAGAAGGCAGAGGAAAGAAACCGAAGCACGTCGCCGAAATTTACGAGTTCCTAAGAAAGAAATTATAGAAGTAACACCTGAAGTAGATGTTTCTTTTGGGAAAGGAATGTACGAAAAATCAGAGGATGAAAGTAGTGATTCAGATAAAGAGCTTCGGCACGCGGCAAAATATAGAATAAGATTTGGAAGTTTTTCGGAAACAGCAATTTGTAAAATGGTTTATGTTCTTCCTAGAGAATTCCAAGCCATGAATGCGTACCTCACAGAGGAGGAGGCGGACGTTAATAAGAACGACGTGGAAGATAATGAGATAGTTGAGGTTTCAGCAAGTGCGGAAAAGACAGCTGAGAGTAGACTTGGGGTGGCCAGCTTGGTTTCTGAGGTTAGTAGTGATATAGAAAGTAGCATAAACAGGGCCAACGGAATTTCGGCGATATCGGAGGGAGTTGCCGAAACTCAAGTGGTTGATAAGAGATCAGTTTTTGTTGAATCAGAAGGGGGCACCAAGACTAACCTTCAAGTTGTTGGGTCAGTTGAAGGAAGTGAGGGTGGATGTGCTGAAATCAATGTCAATTGGAAGGAAGCAGCTAAGGTTATATTCAAGAAGCCACCATTGTTAATGACACAACAATTACGGCCACTGTATGTAAAGGTATGGGTTGAGGGGCAGCCCATCGACCGGGTATTGGTCGACAATGGTTCGGTATTGAACGTGGTTCCAGCAACAACATTGAAAATACTTGGAAAAAATATGGAGGATGTGATACCAACAGATGTAGCCGTAAGCGGGTTTAATGGTGGCTCTACAATGACAAAAGGGATATTGCTGCTCGAGATAACCATTGGAGGTAAAACGACTTTCACATCGTTTTTTATTATGGAAACCACGGCATCATATAGGTTGTTATTAGGGCGAGATTGAATTCACACGAACATGTGTATACCATCATCCTTGCACCAAATGCTGATTTTTTGGAATGGAGATGAAGTAAAAATAGTCGAGGCTGATAATAAACCATTTATGGCAAAGGTTTATTCGGATGAGGCAATTTTGTACGAAGATACATTCGTGCCTGTTCGTTTTGAAGGCGTAGATAAAAATGGTAGGCCTTTGAAGGCCACTATGAGGAGGAGTTTTAAAGAATTAGAATTGAAAGAGTTGGTGTCAAAAACAACTAGGCCAACAGTTACTGTGTCCGGCCCTCTTGTAATAAATGAAGGATCCCATGAATAGTGAAGAAAAAGAAATTGCCATGCAGCAGGTTTGCCGAGCCGCTTGCATACGGTTAAAGGCATATTTAGCAGAAAAAAGGTTGGCCAGTGAAGAACTGATGGATGATTTTGCTCCGGCATGTGTAACTGAAATACAGGGCGTACAGGAAAGTGTAGATGTTGTTCAACTTGAATATTTAGAGGCGGCACCAGCAAAAATGGACGATTTGAAGGCAGAGGTCCAAGACCCACTTCTAGAGATAAATTTGGGCGAAATAGGGGAGTCTAGGCCAATATATATCAGCGCTTCGTTGGAACCGGGATTTCAAAGGGAGTTAGTTAAACTGTTAAAAAAATATCGTTCTTGTTTTGCGTGGGATTACACGGAAATGCCCGGATTAGATCGGAAATTGGTTGAACACCGATTACCGATTAAAGAAGGTTTTAGACCTTATAAGCAACCACCCAGGAGGATGTCACAAGAAGTAATTTCAAAGGTGAATGAGGAGATTGAGAGATTGTTGAAGGCATGATTTATACGAACAGCCCGATACGTCGATTGGTTATCCAATATTGTACCGGTAGTTAAGAAGAATGGGAAGCTACGGGTTTGTATTGATTTTCGCAACTTGAACACTGCAACACCAAAGGATGAGTATCCCATGCCGGCAGCCGATCAATTAATTGATGCGGCCGCAAAACATAAAATAATGTCATTCATGGATGGTCACTCGGGATACAATCAAATTTATATCGCAGAGGAGCATATAGCAAAAACAACTTTTCAATGTCCAGGTGCAGTTGGAACTTTCGAATGGGTGGTGATGCCTTTCGGTTTGAAGAACGCTGGCGCTACTTATCAACGGGCGATGAATTCGATTTTTCATGACATGATAGGCCAGTTTATGGAGGTATATATAGATGATGTGGTGGTTAAGTCAGAAACTCAACAACAACATTTAGAGCAATTGGAGAAGGCTTTTGACAGGATGCTTTTTCACAAGCTTAAAATGAACCCGATAAAGTGTGCTTTCAGGGTTGCGGCCGGTAATTTCCTTGGGTTTTTAGTACATCAAAGAGGTATTGAGATAGATCAGAATAAGGCAAAGGCGATTATGGCAGCTAAAGCACCTAGAAGCAAGAAGGAATTACAGAGATATTTGGGTCAAGTAGGGTATTTGAGACGCTTTATTGCTAATTTATCCGGAAAGACGAGAATTTTTTCACCACTCTTGAAATTAAAACCTTGGTAAGAGTTTGAATGGAAGGAAGAACATCAGATCGCATTTGAGATGTTACAACATTATTTGACTCAACCACCAGTTTTAATGCCGCCGCGGAAGAAGATGCCTTTGAAGCTTTATTTGTCGGCCACAAAAGAGTCAATTGGAAGCTTGTTGGCACAGAATAATGAGTCCGCACACGAGCAAGCAATTTATTATTTAAGCCGGGCTTTGACGTCGGTAGAATGCCACTACACCTCAATTGAGAAATTGTGTTTGTGTTTGTACCATTCCGCTATGAAGTTAAGAGTTTATATGTTACCAGTAGAGGTGTTCGTAATTTGCCAGACCAATTTAATTAAGTTTATGTTATCTAAGCCATTAATTACCGGGCGAATTGGTAAGTGGACTTTGGCGCTTATGGAATTTAATTTTTTGTACCAGCCTCAGAAATCGGTCAAAGGACTTATGTTGGCTGATTTTCTGGCCGATCACCCGTCGGCCAACGGAGATGTTTTTGATCATGACAGATTAGAGTTGAATATTGTCTTTGTGCAGCCGTGGATACTAGATTTTGATGGGTCAAGTACGAAGGATGGGGCTGGAGCAGGAGTGGTAGTTCGAACTCCTGCAGGACGGGCTACTACCTTTTCTTTTTTCCTTGATTTTCCATGCACAAATAATCAAGCTGAGTATGAAGCTTTGATTATTGGGTTGGAAATTTTACTAGAGCTCAATGTCAAGGATGTACATGTCAGGGGTGATTCGAACCTTGTGTTGAGTCAAGTGGCTGACGAATTTCAGTGTCTAAGTTGGCATCTTAGGCCTTTTCATTCTATGGCTTCTCAGTTGCTGCAGCAGTTTGATACAGTTAAGTTAGAACACAGACCGAGAATGATGAATAAAAAGGCGAACGATTTGGCACAGGTCGCTTCGGGAATAAGAGTGCCAGATGGATTGATGGAAGAATATGTGGTGATCAAGAGAAGAAGTTTACCTGCAACTAAGGAGAGAAATACATGGGTGGTTGAATCATTTGCAGTAGATGTTATAGAGACGATTGAAGATGACTGGCGCTATCCAATTTTCCGTTTTGTTAAAAATCCTAATGGAATAGTGCAAAAGAATTTGAAGCGAAAGGCGTTGGGATATGTGATTTTAGGTAATGAGCTATATAAGAGAGGAATAGAAGATGATTTATTGTTGTTGTGTATCAGTAAGGAGGAGGCTCTTCGGGTGATGGCCGAGGTGCATGAGGGGACTTGTGGAGCACATCAAGCCGGCATAAAGATGAGATGGTTAATTCGGCGATATGGATACCATTGGAAAGGGATTCAGAAAGATTGTATGGAATATGCTAAGGGGTGTGAAGCTTATCAAAAACACGGGCCGATCCAATGGGTTTCGGCTGTTGAATTACAAGTGATTGTAAAACCATGGCCATTCAGAGGATGGGCGATGGATATAATTGGAAAAATTCATCCACCTTCGTCTAAAAGGCATCATTGGATTTTGGTTGCCACCGATTATTTTACAAAATGGGTTGAAGCGGTGGCATACAAATCTATAAATCAAGATAAAGTTGTAGATTTTATTGAGCAGCATATTTTTCATCGGTTTGGTTTGCCGGAAACAATAGTAGCTGATAATGGGTCAGTTTTTAGAGGTGAAAAGGTGATGGAATATTGCAATAATGTAAAGGTGAGAATGACGGCCTCAACGCCATATTATGCTCAAGGGAATGGTCAAGTCGAGGCTTCGAATAAAGTCATTATTGAAATCATTGAAAAAATGGTTGAAGAGAATCCAAGGCAGTGGCACGATAAATTTTCAGGGGCGTTATGGGCCTACAGAAATTCAAGACGGACAAGCACGGGAACAACTCCGTTTCATTTAGTGTTTGGGCATGATGTCATTTTACCAGTAGAGATGAATGTACGGTCTGCTCGATTAGCATTTCAACATGGTTTATCTCCAGTAGATTATTCTGAAGCAATGCTCGCAGAGTTAGAGGATGTGGGGGAGGAAAGATTGCAGGCATTTGATCACTTGGTGGCGCACAAAAAGAGGGTTGCTCGGGCATATAATAAACGGGTTCGTTTGAAGGTTTTTTTAGAAGGAGAACTAGAATGGAAGACGGCTTTGCCATTGGGGAAAATTAATCGAGAAATGGGAAAATGGTCGCCAAATTGGGAAGGCCGGTTCGAGGTCCGCGAAGTGTTGAAAGGTGGTGCTTATAGATTGTGAGATATTGCTAGAAAGGAGCATTCGAGGCCGATAAACGGAAAATTTTTGAAGTCCTATCAACCATCATTGCATTAGTAGTGGAATTCGGCTTCTGAACAAGAAACCGGCAAATAGGAAAATATCAGAAGGGTTTATTTCTTTAATGCACTTTATATAGTTTTGGTTTTAGTTTGTTTTAGGTAAAGTAATTTTTTTTTAGCATAGCAATAGCTTTAGATAGGAATAAATTTGGATAAAACTTCATAAGATGATTTGTAATTCAAAATAGGAGTTTTTACAAAACAAATAGAAAAGATGGATTCCAGATTGTTTTCATACATCTCTGATAAAATTATAACATGCTAAATGTTATCTTGAAAATCGTTTTTGAGTTGTGCCCACAGGGATTGAAGCCGATCAAGTTCCGCAATAGCTTGGATTTTTTTCGGCTCAAAGGTTTGGAGAGCCAGATTGGTAACTTGGAGTTGAGAGGCTGCCACAGTACCTTTGTTTTGCAGCTCGGCAACTTTGTTGGTATAAAACTTCTTTTCGGCCTGAGTTTTGAGGAGAGCTTGAAGAAGGCGGGCTTCTTCTTCTTCCAAGGTAATCAATCTGGGCTCGATGGCTTCATATTCGGCTCAAACAAGAGAGACTTCCCGAATGTTTAACTTCTTCTGCTCACAAAGTTGGTCGGTATCATGAACAACTTTGGTGAACAAAGGGATCGAGCTGGCCATTTCAACAAGGCGGGAGTGAATGGTGGGGATTAATGCCGTCAATCCAGGTCCAAGATCGGAGCAGCTTTGAAGATCGGCAAGAAGTTTCAGGAGATCATCAAGGATTGTTGGGAAGCTAAGGAGGTCGGTGCTAAAAATCTCTGTAATACGCGGTTTGAGAGAAGAAAAACACAAATCCGAGCTTGAGCTTGAAGTTGTGGTAGCAATTGCAAGGGGGGCAGAATCACTTTGGCCCAGAGTATCGAAAAATTTCCGAAAAGCTGAAATTGGAGTTGGTATAAGTGAAGCCTGAAAAGGGAACAAGTTCAGGCAAATTAGTTGGCTTTCTCAAAAGGTTTATAATAACTCACATAAATTCGGCTAACAAATGAAAGCCGAAATTTCAGTACATGAAATACAAATGGCCAAAGTCTGTAGAAGAGAGAAGGATGTTACCATTTGAGGCAATGCTGGGGTTATGGAAGAGCCTGGATTCGAAGACCTCGTCACCGTGGCGAGATTAATCGACAATTTAGAAGAGGAGGCGTTAGCATCCTGCTAAAATTCGGGATTTAAAATTATAAAAAAAAAAAACAGTGGATGAATTTAATTAAGCATGAAATGAAAACAGAAGAAATTACCGGGGGGATGTGAATCGCAGGAGTCGCGATCAACTTAGATGGATAAGGAACTTCTGTTTGAAGATCGTACGAAACAATAGAAAAGTCTTCGACCGAGTCAGGTGTGGGCATAGGGTCAAAGCCGACTCTGGATGGAGACGTTTGAAATGGTTCATTTTTTGCTTCGATGGCGAACATATCGGAATATTCGAGTGATTGGTCAGAAGAAGATGTTGAGCTCGCCAAGTCCTAAAAAGAGAAAATGTGTATAAGAGCAGAAGGTGAAAATTAAAGATTGCTTCATAAAAAAATTTATATACCTCATGAGTCTGGGTTATTTTTGAGGAGCTCCTAAGCAGCCAAGAACTGGAAGGGATGGCGTCTCGAGGGCGTTTGTGTTTCGGCTTCGGCGTTCCAGGAATTTTTCTTTTGGACTAAAGTAAATATCAAAACTGAAAGTTTAGAATTAAAGTATAAAGTAAAGAAGCAGGATTATGGGGATTTATTTTATACCTTGGGAGATATGATGGGCAGAGTTTTCGAGCGGTCATTAGATGAGTTGTTAGAAGAATTACCAACGCCATCAAGATCGATGATTTTTGAAGAAATCTTAGTTTGGAAATTAGCCAAGAGGCGTGTAGAGCAACGACGAGTAGGAGTGGGAATCACTGGGTTAGATTGGCGGCGAGTGGTGGTCGGAGCCACGGGTGAGGAGGCTGTGGAAACCGGCAAGTCGATGTTTGGTACCTGCCGAAGGAAAATTAGTCACAAATTTAAAAAAAAAAAAAATTATATATAAAAAAAGGGATTAAGCCGAATACAAAAAGAAGAGAACTTACCAAAGGCTGGCGACTCCGAGCAATATACGCTTCCCACCAAGAGATGAAGTGAGAGGATGAGGAAGGAAATGATTGAGAAAACCGGGAAAATTTCGCTTTAGCCTCCTGGAAAAGTCGTGTAACTGCCGATACTTGGTATTCGGCGTCAAAGATCACACGCTTGTCGAAATGTTTGTTGAAGGTAAAAGAAGGCGGGATTGGTACCAATTACACAAAACCAAATTGATGAGCCCATTGACTCAGGTTGTAGTGCTCAACACCAGAACGACGATGTTTGGCGTCGACTTTTGCTAAACCGAAATGGAGATCACAGGCAATTAAACAATGGGCCCAGCAATCCCAAAAGGTGTCATGTTCTTCAAAGGAAGAGGACACTGTGGGTGTTTTGAGCCATTCAGGGCACTGTTCGCAATTCAAAAATGGTGTCCAGTGAGCCGAGGGACGGTTTTTGCATGATGAGTATAAGAAAGAAAAACAGTCCTGGGGTGAATGTTTTTTGGGGGAGGCAGTGGCGTACGCAAAAGAAATCAAAGGGAAATTGAGATCATGTTCGATTGATGGGCTTAACTCAGGGAAGTAAATTTGCAACCACATTTGAAATAACCAAATTGGACCTCCAAAGCGAGTAAATGATGAAAAAATTAAATCATTGAGGCCGCGATAAATATAAGCAAGCACAAAAGGAGCGAGGGCCATCTTACGGCCCTGTGATAATGCAATAGCTAGGGGGATTAAGTCTTTCGTTACCTGAATGGCAGGGACGCACAAAAGGCATCGCGTTAGCCATAGAAGGAGAAAAGCGACGTGTTCGGATTCATGAACGGCTCCAGTTTTCTTTTGAGAGTCAATAAAACTAAATTAAGTCGCCCCTGCTAATTTGGCGCCGACGGTTTTGTCGAAGCACAATGAAGAAGAGGATTCAGAGTCTTGAATGAGGCAATTGATTTCCTCGCCTGAAGTGGGAAGGCCGGTAAGGTAGCATACGTCCCGAAGAGTAGGGGAAATCATCCCACATTCAAGTTTAAGAGAATTCGTTGTGGGTGACCACATCGTCATGGCCGAACCGATTAGGTTCCTGTCGGGTTCAGAAGACATGGTGAACTTGCTCAATTGAATAGCGTCAAAGATTTCTTGGGTACGCCATTGATGCTCAAAGATGGGAGTTAATTGCTCAACCCATTCTTGCCATATCTTCCATGGTTGTTGCCAATTTCGAAGGTTGAATCTATGAGGGTTTCGGGCATGCGGGGCGTCGATTAGTTTGAGGAAAGGGAGTTGATTCTCGGCCATTGGATAGAAACGATCCAATTTGGCCAGAAATGAGATTGTAAAAGCCGACCCTATACCGGTAGCACCATTGAGAGGGATGAAGGTCGAGAAATTGGTATTGTCAAAATGGTTGAGGGAGATTCGAACTAGGGCATTATGGGAATCACCCTCTGGTTCGGGGGTTTCATAAAATTGAATGACCTTAGGAGCCATGAGTAAAGAATGAGTTAGGGTTTGATTGCAGAGGGGGAATGAAATTGGTTTTCGGATTGAAGAGATTGAAGATATAGGGTTATGTATATACGTATATATCAGTATATATGTGTATGTAAAGCCGGCTCGTGGTGCAATTCGAAGATGTTGAAGGTGGATTTGAGAGAAAAGGGTTGGTTGGATTGGGGAAGAAGAGTGATATAGATATGTTCGTGTATATATATATATATATGTGTGTATAGGTTAATGTATATATATATATGATAAGAGGTGAATAATGAAGATGGGTAATGGAGAAGTGATGGTAGTAGTTGGTGAGTGGGTGCCAAAAACGAGGAGGTTGAAGTCTAAGTTAAGTTTTGTTTGGTTGTTTCAGGGGTTGAAGGAGATAATTGTATTAACATCAATTCAAGCGCGAAAATAATTTCAACTGCCATAAATTCGAAAATATGTTGTTAAAATTAGGGGGCAATTGTTGACACCATTTTTGAGCAAATGTAGGAAAAGCAAGAAGCATGATGGAGTTAAAATTTGGAATTCAAGACCGAATCTGAACCAGGAATATTTACAAGAATGGGCCTAAAGTGAAAGAAAAGAATGGGCCAGGTATTGTGTCAGTTGGGCCGAAAGTGTGGCTGATCAGGACGAGAAAATTATGAAGATTAGGAGGCCACTGTTTGGATTGTATTATAAGTCTATGAAGATGTTTTGATAATTTTAGAATTAGGAAATAATTATCTTTTATTTATTATTCATTTATTCTTCTGGTTTATCTTTAGGATAGTTTTCATTATAAATAATGTACGTATACCTCTGTTACAGAGGTCCACGACCAATTCAAAAAAAATTATTTTTTTGCTTCAATAGCTTCGTATACTTTATTTTCCTACAGAATTTATTTATCAGTTCATTTACATTCTTGTCTTGCAATTTTCGTTACTTTTCATTCCAGTAAATCGTATTTAATTTTCTTGGTTACCGAAAGTCCTATTCATTGAGGCAGAAGAATCCAAACACACGAGTTTTGTTCTCTCTCGTGTATTTCGCCTGATCTGCACAAAATATGTTCAAAAGAGACGATAAATTGTTCGTCTTGAACCGTTTGAGCCACGTCACCGGTTCTGGCACGCCCGCAATTTATATAAAATATATTCGGCCGAGTTCTTCAGCTGATTTATTTTTAGCGTGAACCAATGCGGGCGTGCCAGAACTGGTGACGTGGCTCAAACGGTTCAAGACGAACAATTTATCGTCTCTTTTGAACATATTTTTTGCAAATCAGGCGAAATACACGAGAGAGAACAAAACTCGTGTGTTTGGATTCTTCTGCCTCAATGAATAGGACTTTCGGTAACCAAGAAAATTAAATACGATTTACTGGAATGAAAAGTAACGAAAATTGCAAGACAAAAATGTAAATGAACTGATAAATAAATTCTGCAGGAAAATAAAGTATACGAAGCTATTGAAGCAAAAGAATAATTTTTTTTGAATTGGTCGTGGACCTCTGTAACAGAGGTATACGTACATTATTTAAAATGAAAACTATCATAAAGATAAACCAGAAGAATAAATAAATAATAAATAAAAGATAATTATTTCCTAATTCTAAACTTATCAAAACATCTTCATAGACTTATAATACAATCCAAACAGTGGCCTCCTAATCTTCATAATTTTCTCGTCCTGATCAGCTACACTTTCGGCCCAACTGACACAACACCTGGCTCATTCTTTTCTTTCACTTTAGGCCCATTCTTGTAAATATTCCTGATTCAGATTCTGTCTTGAATTCCAAATTTTGACTCCATCATGCTTCTTGTTTTTCCTACATTTGCTCAAAAATGGTGTCAACAGCTTTCTTTCGAATAGATATATTCTTATATATCATTCTAGGAACACATTACATTATTTTCTTAGAATTAATATATTAGCATGAATTTGTATTATATTTATTCATGCATGTGTTATAAATAAATAAAAAACAAAAAATAATCATAAAATAATTTTTTTGAAATAATGAGCTTCGTTAAAGTACGAAGGTTATCATATTTCACTTTATTCTCATATTTACTTGTTGATGGCCGCCCAGGGGTGATAAAAATAGTGGTTAAAACAACCCCTTACAACGGCTTAGGTTTTACCTATCGCAAGCGCACGAATCGTATTGTAGTATAATTCGGCTTGAGAAAGGTTATCGATCCCACAGAGACTAAGTCATATTCTGAATTCTTGTAAAATAATACTCTTAAATTGCTATGAATGTATGATTTGTTGTTTTGTGATTGATTAACTAATTAACTAATAAAGTAAGTAAATATAGATTAAGACAAGAACAATAGAAATAAAATCTAGGGTTTCCATACTCCACCACGAACCAGATAACATAATTCTCTCTTTGCTTAATTGCAAGAGGGTGATCCATAACTATGAATTGGGTCATACCGCAAATAGTCGAATACGACCCCAAAAAGGATACCGTCAACTGGATTCGCTACAACCCATCTTTGAACATAATGTAACTAGTGCATGCTATTTACTTTACTCTAATCTACTCCTACTACATGAAATTAAACTAAAGTATGTCTATATTACCTCGCCGAGGCATGACCTATGTAAACCTAGGGTTTCAAGTGTTAAGCATCATTGTGTAGAAAATCATTAATTAAGCATCCGAGTTCTAGCCCATAGTGAATAATCATGATTGAGTAAGATAATATATTCATTCAATCTAAGACAAAAATTTAGAACAAATATAAGATCTTGTGTCAAGAATAAAAACGGTGATACATCTGCAACAATCATCACAGTATGGTCACAACTTCCACTCATTACAATTGAAAATAAATTAAGAAGAACATTACTTGGCAAGGGTTTTGCTAGAAAATCCTAGATACCGAATTAGTTGCTCATGGTAGGAGGTGACTACATCGTTGATGTAGAATCGCCCTCCATGGTCTTCTTCTCTAGATCTCTAGGTCTTGAATGACTCCTCCCTTTGAATGATATGAATCTCTAGAGAAAGTGCTCTAGAAATTATGGAATTTAAGCTCTAAAATTATGTGAAGAGAATTCCCCAAAATCTGTAGTAGACCTTGGTATTTATAGGCAAAGCCAAGGGAAACCCTAACTTGCATTAGACTTCTCCTATTGAGAGTAGGATTTCTCTTTGGTATGATTTCCTTACAAACTGAGCAAAACCCTTCAATCTAATGTATAATAAGTCAAAAACATGTGCTTAGAGGTGGTGGGATAGAACTCAAAGTCATCCGGGTCAAAACGAATCAATTCGGGTCAAACAAGGATTTCTGCCCGAATCTGAAATTTTCAGCTTTTTCTGCAAACACGTCTCACTCTTTCAATCATATCTGGAGGTACACATATTGGGTGGAGGCATGTAATATTTTGTTGGAAAGCTGACTTCAATTTCTTGATGTTAGGCTCAAGAATCACCCCATTTGGACTTGTTTTGACTGAGATATGGCCTTCAAAAGTTGACTGAAATTTTATGCTAAAAACTCCCCTACGCATGGTGCGTAAGGGTTCCTACGCATGGTGCGTAGGTGATGTGTCAAAAGACTCAAAAAAGCACTTTCTAGCCACTTTTAGCTACTGGAAATATAGGTCATGCGTAGCAAAACCTCCAGAACTAACTTTTCTTGGGAATAGTGTCATTTGAACCCCCTCGACTCCGTTGTTATGATTCTTGAAGTTGTGGCTCGAAAAAATGATGTTTCTGTCATCCGGGTGAAATTTTTCTCTTGAAAACACCTCTTTTGCTCTGTTTTTGAATAGACACAACCACTTCTCTAGTTAATTCACCAAAGTTAGCTCGTTATCTTCATTATACTCCTGAAACACGCTTAAACACACAAACAACATAAAAATATCAAATATTGGAATGTAAAGACGTAACAATAGCAAGATAGGGGCCTAAAATGGACAATATTTAGCACCTATCACACCCCCAAACTTACATATTGCTAGTCCCTTAGCAATGAACTGAAGAAAAACTTTTAAACATCCATTGTGATGATTGTTTCTATTCTAATTACTCTATACTAATCTACACTACTCCTTTGTTTTCATGAGGGTTGAAGATTACACTTAGCACGTGTAACAAGCCTTTTAAACATCTCGGCAACACCGAGTGGACGAGTAAAGTCTCGTGAGGGTTAGTTATACTAGCCACAACTTCTTCATTCTTTGTAATCACGCATTCATGAATTCACACACGCATTAACGAAGTCATGATACAATGCATAAGATAATACAGATGCAAATACTCCCACTCACTACCGAGTTTCGTGTCTCGTGAGGGTTAGCTATACTACCCACAACTTCTTCATTCTTTGTAATCATGCATTCATGAATTCACACACGCATTAACGAAGTCATAATACAATGCATAAGATAATACAGATGCAAATACTCCCACTCACTACTGAGTTTCGTGTCATGAAAGGTTCCCACTAAAGCAAACGACTTCGTTACTCTCTACTCCCAATCCAAACAACCCTCCGTGTTTTTGTGAACATTATCCTATGGTATGTCAATCTCTCTTCTTCTACTTCATTGATCAAATTTTGTCATTTTTCATAAAAACTTATTATCTCCATCATTCCACTTTATCCATTTTTATCTTTCTAAGCTCCAGACTTTCCAGCAAGGATGTTTAGTCCCAACCAACTGGACCTGAACTTTTTCCATGGGATTTATGTTCATTAGTGTTCTCTCCTTTTTACGTAAACACTCTACTACTTTGTAGTAGGAGGCCCAGTTACTCAGATCGAATAATTACTTGTCGCATTTTCTTTTTCAAAATAATTTTTCAAAATTAATCCATTTCATCTCCCCTTTTATTGTGGCAAAACTAATTTTTCAACTACATAGTCAAAGATCAACTGTTTTTGCCATAGTGAATGTATACATGTGCTTATAGGTCAAGATCTTCATTTCCGGTTTCAATACTACTAATCTATTCACCCATGTAAAACCACTTCACTTCACTTAGCTCAATCTAATCATCACTCTCATGAATGAGAATATCGCATCACATACTACTCATACATCATAAACACACACTCAATCAACTTGTAATGAAAACACTCATGCGTGAAAACAAAGAATTTCTTCAAATTTTTTCAATTTGTTTTTCAAACTTTTTTCTTTCTTTCCAAAATCATTTCCTTATAACCAACTATACCTTCCCCTAAACTTTTTGTTTTGAAGTAATTTATAAATTTCTTATTAATATATGTCGTATCAAAAGAAGCTTTTTATTTAGCGTAAAAAAAAGTTTAAACATACCAATGGCCTTGTGGTCTAATGGTATTTTCATTCCTCCCGAGATTGGGAGAGGTCTAGGGTTCGAGCTCTATAGGGCTCATGTGGGGGTGTGTGAGTTCCTTAACATTCAAAAAAAAAAAAAGGTTTAAAGATAGGATAATAAATTTTATAATTTAAATCAATCAAATTTTAATAATCAAATTTTATACTTCAAATTTTGTGTGATATAAAAAGCTAAAATAATTATTTTTTTATTAATAATAAAAATCATGTGTTAGTTTATCAAATTTGAATGGAGATTATGCCATCAAATTTGCATCAATTATTTCATAATCTTTGTTAATAAAGAAAATGTATTAAGTTAATCCAATAACAAAGGGCATTATAGTCATTTATGAAATAATTTGAATACAATGGTTATTTTTTTATTTTTGTTTGAGATAGTTTGGGGGGGTTATTGCACAAGAATAGTTCAGGTTTTTTTTTTGCAATCTTTAACATAATATGGGGAGTTGTTCAAAGTTCAAGGGGATTTGTTGGGAGAGAGAAGATAGTTCAGGGGGTTTAATGTTATTTACACTAATTTATATAAAGTAATAGTTGTATTGTGTTACTCAAGGTTACTCCCACCGTAAAATAATAAATAAAAAATTTAAAAGGAAAAATATGGTTAGGTTACTTCTAGGTCCTATTAACTAACAAGTAAAGAGGGAGAGTAATTTCAAGTCTACAAAATGTGGCTCTACTCAAACAAGGCTAAGCCCAAACCAGTCAAGAGACATAGTTGAGCCCATTGAGTGGCTTTAAAAAGCTATTTTGATAGGAATGACTATGGTAAAACTCAAAAGATAAAACTAATGTACTCGGATGCAAATCCAAGCCTAAGACCAAGCCCAAGATATAATATGCAGAGATGTGTTGAGCAACTACTTGTCCCTCTGGGCCTATGAGAATTGAGAAAGAAACATGTCTCACTTTGCTTTTGTGCTAGGAATACTGATGAAAGCAGGAGCAAAAACGGAGTCTCAAACAAGCCTTAGTTACAAAGCTAAGAAAGTAAAAAAAAATATAATTGGAATGACCCGATTTCATAAAGATAAGTGATATGTTTCACATTTGTACTTTCTTTCTTAAATTTGCAATCAAAGCACCATATGATTCGTCTGCCTCCACTAAGGCTGTTAAAATCTAGAGTTTAGGTATGCAAATGCCAAAAAGTTACACAACAATTGAATGATCTTTATTATTACTTCAACTTCATATATATACATGTTTTGATGGGCCCCACTTAGGGGTGGCAAAAAAACCCGACCCGCCCCGAACCCGCCCTGTTTATCCCGCCCCGTCCCACCCCGTTTAGCTGACTGGGGCGGGTATGGGGCAAAACAAAATTCCCCGATTATAATCGGGGCGGGTATGGGGCACCCTCACCCCGCCCCGATTATCTATATAATATATATATATATATATTTATTTATCTATATATATGAATAAACATGTATTGACGGATTGTTTATTATGCTTTTGAAATCTTTGATTTTGATTTCATATAGATTTATTGTTTGATTTTGATCTCTTATAGTTAGGTTTGATTTTGGGATTTTATTGTTATTTGGGGGAAAAATAATACGTAAACCAGCGCACATGTGTTGCAATGGTATAATCTCACTCCTAAATTGGGAAGGTGAGGAGTTCGAGCCTCTTAGGAGGCATTTGTGGGTGTGGTGTGTGAGTTTCTTACCATTAAAAAAACGTAATCGGGGCGGGGCGGGGAGTTGGCGGGGCGGGTCGGGGAAATAAAAAATTAATCGGGGACGGGGCGGGTACGGGGCGGGGAAAAATAATCGGGTTCGGGGACGGGGCGGGTGATACCCGCCCCGACCCGCCCCATTGCCATCCCTAGCCCCAAGGCCCATCAGGGAAGCCAATCTTAACCCCCTTATCAAGGGATTACACAATATCTCTTCCCATGCTTGTTTCAATCCCTTGCTTTAGGAGTTTCATTTCTTGTACCCCACTCTTATTCTAGAATAGTCTATGGGCCGGACCCATTGTCTCCCTTCCTAGCCTAGTTCTATTGGGCTATAAGATTTTCACTATTACAAGGTATGATCGTTTTATGTCCGTAGAATCGCAAATCATAGAATCATAAGATTCTTCCAAACTGTTATAAAAATAATTCAATTTCACTTCTTAAACAATAATATCTTCATAATACAACAAACAATACTCAAAATAATTTATATAAATAAAAACACTACCTTAAATGTAACACCCCGTGTTACTTTTCTTTTACCAAAATTATTTCTGATTTAATTTCAGTTATGACGTCACTTGTTCATGACGTTCATGTTATCCTTGGTATTTCGCGTGTAAATTTTTCGTGTTTAATTTTAAAGTCGACTGGATGACTTTACGGTTTCTCTTTGACGACTTCATGGAATTCTTGTTATCGACTATGCAGTATCGTTTCGACATTTAATGTTTAGTGTTTCGACTGGTTGGCGACACATTTTATTGGATCAAGCTTGTTAAGTATTCCGACGTTTGGGTTTCTACCCCGGTGTGTTTATTTTGGACTATCTCAGTTAATTGGTGTCCCGTGAAATTACTAGTTCGCGTGATCCCACTTGGGAGTTGGTCCGTTATAATTTTGGATTTATTATGCCTATATAGATTATTACAAATAATTATATAGATGTGGGGTTAGTTTGCAATTATGGATGATTGGAGGGTCAATAGTGCAATTTAGATATATATGTATATATACATGTGTATCTGATTCAAGACGTTGACCTAGCTTTTCTCCTATTCTCTCCACGCAATACACACAGCCTCTTCTTCCTCTCTATGGCTGACGACGAATCTGCTCGTCATTCTCCATTGTTGTCGACGAGAGAGAGAGAGAGGTTGGGTTGGTGATGAGCCGCACGCAGAGGCGCCAGTGTAGCGGCGCTAGTCTGGAGCAGCGGTGGCAGCGACGGCTGAAGGAGTTGCAGCTGGAGCGGCGGTCGACGACGACTGGTAGGCATCGGCGAGGGTAGCAGGTGGTGGCTGCTGGAACTGCGCGCGGTGGAGCAGCAGCAGTCGCACGATAGGGGAGCTTCGGCCGGAGCTTCGACCATTTATTCTGGCCACTTCCCGTTGTCGGTATGGGCCAATTTTTGGTGAATAGCTTCGTCTTGGCTTAGTGTTCATCATACTTTAGTTTCGTAATTTTCCGTTGAATGGTTTGCCGGGAAATCGCGTTTATAGGTTATGATTTTCGTTTGGGTTATTTTAGATTTACCCAAATTGATTAACCTATTGCTAATGGGCTTCGTATATATCGTATAGGTTGTCAAAGCGGACGTTTCGATATATTCGAAATAGTTTTCGGGCGACTTTGGTCGGCGGGCTCCATATTCGGGCGCCGACACTGTGTTGTTTTGGATTGTTCGGTAAACGTAAAATTAGGTGGGAAATTTTATTTCTCACTCCGTATCATTGACATAGTTTGGGGTGTGCAAACCCTTATTTAATTTAATATAGATATATTAAATCGTGAATTTTAAATATCTATATTTGGGTTAGAATCGGAGTATGACTTAAAAATAAATTTAGGAAATTAATTAAATTATATTCCTATGAAATTTAATAATTTCCTATTTGAATTGAATAGGAATAGGTGGCTTAGAAATCCCCTTGTGAATTAAATCGGTTAGTAGAATCTTGTAAGAGTTAGACGTGGACTTAGGAATTGATATTAATTTTCGTTTGACTGCATTAGGGGATATCTGAACGTGAGAGACATGAAAACTTAGAAGTTATGCTAGGTTCCCCTTGCCTTACGTGAATTATTTGATTTAAATTGTTTAAAAACATGTTAAGAGAGATTGAAATATTTTCTTAAAGAATTAAAGAAAATATATTGTTTAAAACATGAATCTGTTTTCTCACAATTTAAATGTCTTTATTGTATTTTTAAACCATGTAATGAGATTTCGAGATTTATGTTGGTATTATCATGTGGGTATTTTCATAAATATGATGCATTACATATTTATGTTGAGGCACGATTTTTATTGTGTGCACCGTGTACTATGAGTACATGGGTGTTGGTGCATGTAGTGCACGAGTTCACCATTTGCAAACAAAATTCATTTGGTGTGGTCTACTTCCATTTGCGTGCGGGTAGACTTGAGTTTGGATCGTCGTGACAACTGGTCAGGGGGGTGCTTCTAGCTCCTACGAAACTAATCTTCCGTGAAATGCAAACGATAGGGGGAGGACTCATCGTCCAAGGCCCTATGTTCACGGCTGGGCCGTGGTGGACGTCTTCCTTGGTTAAAAGTGTGAAGTGTCAAAAACACTTAGGAAGAACGGAACGATAAGTCTACATTCCTTAGTGAGCTTGTATCCTCAGGGAATTGTGGAAAATGATCTAGTCACCCTTGGGAAGGGTGTGTTTTTATTTGCGTATCACAGGCGGTCTGTGAGTGACATTGCATTGCATATCATTATGTGATTTCATTGATATGTATATATATGATGTTGAAGCATGTTATTTATGAGTATTGTAAAATAAATTCATATTTTATAAAATGCTCAGTTGAAAGTGATTAATATGGAACATGACTTTAAATGCGGAAATTATTAAAGTATAAATGAAACGTATATCTTTATACTCGTGGTTATATACTTTAGTGCCCTTATGGGAGGTTAAGTATATTGGCACAGTGACTTCTGTGGTTGGTTGAGGTTACTGATGGACTGTAGAGTTGATTTTGATTTGAGGCCTTAGAGGAGGCGGTCAATAGTTTTGTGATTGTTGTTAGTTGTGTGATCTCTTTAGAGATTTGAGGTTAGGGATTAATTTTAGTATCAATTGAGGTTGAGGCCTTAGAGAAGGTGGGTGACGAGATTGTGAACTTAGTGGATGTTGTTGTATAGACCTTTAGGTGCCTTCCACTTTTGAGGAACAGGTTATCAATCGTAACTAAGATTTTGATTGGGAGAAAAGAGGTTATGGTGAGTGACTTTATTAAGTACTCGAGGTACTATATCTTGACAGTCTTGGTTCTAGTGCTTAGTTCATTCCCCTAAGCATTTCTTTTACTGTACTTGTATACTAGTACATGTCTTTGACTTATTTGTCACTCATTGAGTCATCGGTTACGGCGTGGTGCCGAATCTCTTCCTCATGGTGTCATTTGAGGTTGTGGAGTTGGAAACGGATTGTTGTGTTCCGTGAGTCCAACGTATTGTTCTTCCCTTATTGTTCTCTTGGATATTATAGGAATCCGTGGAGTTATGTTCATTCTTATTCGGTTGTCTTTCGGAAACGGTGTTTTCTAAACTCTTTGTATTTAAAAGGAAAACCCGTTTTCGCCTACCCCCGTAGCAACTAAAAGTTTTAATACTTTATAAAATGATCTTAGGATCTTCTTTAAAATGATTTTTAACTTTTAAAAGACGGTGATGACGACTGACGGAGACCGGGGGCAAGACGGTCATTTTTATTGTGTGGTTTCTTAAAAGAAAACTATTTTATTACTTTTCTCGAGATTCTGAGATTTCGAGACTTCTTTCTCAAGATCTCGTCCTATAGAGTTTTGAAAAGTGGTCTCTTGTTTCACTTTTTCTTCGGATCGTTTCTAAGTCTCGGTTATGAGGCTTGGTATTGTTCAGTGCACACAAATAGTGTTGTCTCTCACTTTTTCTTGGTTCCCTCTCACGTCTTCTTGGTTGTTGATGTCACCACCTAGGTGATTGGAGTTTTTCATATGTTCATGAATGCCGAATGGATTGGTACGAGTTTTAAAACCTTTCTCTTAAAAACTATTTGAATCTCTGGGATTCATCTTTTTATTACTTCCACTCTCGGCCTTTCGCTTTTGGTTTCCTTGTTCGGGTATTCTTAACCTTGACATTGTTGTCTCGGTTATCTGTTGGTTAGCATTGGAAAGTATTTTCCTTTGCTTTGTTTTGGTGACCCTTAGGTGGTCGTTCTTATGAGATGAGTTCGTGTACTCTTATTGATTTGATTGGGTGGTTTTCCTCGCCTACAGTGAGAGCGTTAGTGATTGATTGACCCTATTGATGATAGTATTATGATGTCGTACCTTATAGACTCTTGTTGTGTATTTATACTTATATATATGTGTATATATATATATCCCCGTTATATACTTATGTACGGTAGCTTATGAGCGCGTGCCTTGGGTTTGCGTGGATGGAATTTGTTGGGCTATATATATCTTGCTAGATAGTTTAGCATTACCTAAACTGCCAGAGGATGTGGTACTTAGAGTATCTTTTCCCACTGAGCTTATTTGCTCACAGGAGAATTTCATTTGCCCCCTGGTATTCCACGCCAGGTTGCAGGAAATATACGGCAATGGGCAGGATGCAGTGCAACGACAATTTTCCTTGGTTTTCTTGTTATAGGTTTTGGAGTTGCGTTGGGTGATGCGGTTACGGTTGCAGCGCGACAGGTTTGAGGACGATAGTTTTCTGCTGTTAGATTCTCTACCCATTTGTTATGGGATTGTCATGTATTTCTTTTGGGAGCCAGTCTCTTGGCATATCCCTATTGATGTATCTTTTATTTCCTGTATTTATTCTTTCAGGATGCCATTGTATCTATTCTGCACAGCTAGGTGCATTTCTGTATTCTTATTCGAGCATTTGTGGCTCTGTTGATTATAGAGGGTTTGGAGGGGTTTTGGTTTCTTTCCACTACCTCGGCCCTAGTAGGATTGATGAATGTGGGGCTTGGAAGCCATTGTTATTATTGAACTATTATTGGCAGGTTCTTGTGTTGTGGTTAGGTGTTCGGATGTTCCATATACAAACGGAACTCTGCCTGATTTTCGTTAGATTCCGCTGCTTTGTTTTATCATTCATTTGAGTATGAATTATACCATTCTTATCATTATTCCATACATTTTCATGGTTAATGATATCTTAGCTGGTCGTTTGTATTAAGGATCACATCCTGGATTCCTTGTATGTCCCTATTCGGGAGTCTTAGGAATTTAAGAGTGTGTCTGTTGGTATCAGAGGATACTATTGAGTTTCTAGTATTCGTTTTGGCATGAAGTATATTTTTTATTGTTATTCCATGTATCTCCTTGTTATTGTTGACTCTAGTAGTCGTTTGTCTTACATCACCCTTTGGAAATTCGCTGATTCTCTAGATTAGAGTTTCGGGAATTTTAGGGGCGTGACATCATGGCATCAGAGCATTTTTTTCCTTTTGTGGGTGTTTGGTGATTGAAGGTCATTGTTCTCGTTTCTTTTTACTTTCGTATTTACTCCCTTAGCTCTTAGGCTCGGGTTTCTGAGTCCTAGGAAATTTGGGACGTGACATTAAAGTTATAACAATTTGCAAATATTTGAATTATATCACGTTACTACTTGCTTAAAAACTTTAAAACTAATTAAAAATATAAAATTAAAATTAAAACACAATTTCTAGAAGCCTAAACAAATATTATTTAACAAACTTAATATAAATTCCATTAATGTATTATATTAACTTAAAATAATAAATAACCACCAACTTAAAACAAAAAGTTACTCGTACACAACATCATTACTAAATAAGATCATTTTCATGGTCAAAGTCTTCATCCAATTCACAATCACCGTCAAAATCATCATCGCCAACATTACTACTATTATCCTCCTTATTATCAAAACCATGGATATTCATTTTACCAAATACTTCATCATCATCTATTTCATGAATTTCTTTCACTAAAGCATACAAATAAATAAAGAAAATTATGATAATTCATACGATAAAATTATAAATTTAAATAAAAAAATTCAAATTAAAATTTAAAATTAATTGGAACATATAATTTATTTAATGTAGTCCATTTTTTAATTTTTAATATAATAGTCAAATATTTATTTTGAAAGTTTAAATCATATTAAAGTTTTTATTTTCAATATATTGGACCTTTAATTATCTTTTCATAAATTTGGCTACATATTGAAATATTTGACTGAATCATTAACGTTGTAGGCCTCATATGGATGACTCAACCCTGAAATTATTATTTTAGCGAAAAAATACCAAAAATAAATGTGAATACAAAGTGGTGTGTGTGTGTGAAAAGCTTACCTTTTACAAAAAAAATAAAATAAAATTGTAGAAACTTACGATTCTACCCGATTCTACTAGGATTCTACCTATTTTAGCCCAAAAATTTCCTAAAATAGCCGAACGTGTAGCGATTCTACCAATTTTACATGATTCTACTCCAATTCTACCTATATGAACGATTTTGGTACGACTTGACTCGTTTTGGGGTAGGATCGTAGAATTGTGCGATTCTATGATATAGCTAGGATTGCGATTTTGACTACCCTGCCCCCCGGTCATGGATATAAATTTAACAGTTAAGTTAGAATCAGTAGTTTGATCATCTTTTGTTTTGTATAACTTTTTATTCACTATTTAATTCTTTTTAACTCTTGCTTATTTTTGTTTTCTATATTTAGTATATTTTTAACTAAGAATCAAATATCTAGATAACAATTTTTTTTCCTTTTTCCTCATATTTTTTCAATCTATTTTAAAATTTTAATCAAAAATATATTTTAGCAATTTTTTTGTTTGAGCCCAATATAAGTAAATACTAATTTTAAGATCATCTGGCTGGGCTGGAGGCTTTAGGCGACCGTCTTATCTCCTAGAGGCTTTAGGCGACAGTCTCGTCTTCTAGGCTCAGGTCCAGCCTTGAAGAGTAAATATTTCCACACCGCTTAATTGAAAAAAGGGATATTATTAGTAAACCCCCCTATAGTTTCATTTTTGATCAACTAACCCCCCTCTAGTTCAGAAACCCCCCCCCCCTATGATTAGCAAAATGTATCAACTTGCCCCCCTCCCTATAATTTTAGACCAAAATACCCCAGGAATTTTATTAAATTAAAAAAAACATATAAAATTCAAAACATATATACACATAATTCGTAAAAAATATATAAAAATTTAAATATATATATAAAATTCGAAAATATATATAAAATTTGAAAATATATATATAATTCAAAAGTTTTTATAAAATTCCTAAAAATATATAAAATTCGTAAAAACATATAAAATTTGTAAAAAGTATATAAAATTTGAAAAATATATATAAAATTAAAAAACATATAAAATTAGAAAAAATATTTAAAATTCGTAAAAATATATATATAATTTGAAAAATATATAAAATTCGTAAAAAAATATATAAAATTTGAAAAAAATATATAAAATTTAAAAACATATAAAATTCGTAAAAATATATATAAAATTCGAAAAAACATATAAAATTCATAAAAATATATAAAATTCATAAAAATATATAAAATTCGAAAAAACCATATTACCAATCAAATAAAACATCTCAAAAACATAAACATCATTTTAATTTTAATTAGGAATAAAATCATATAACATTCTTATTAAATCACATGAATAGGTAGATTATGTTGGACCCTCCATATTAAAAAAGGGTTATTCAATCCGTACTTTGTTTATTGCATGGAAATGGAAAAAAAGTAATTGACTTCTAAAAAAGCACTTTTAACACCACAAATTATTTTAAAATTATGACTATACTCAATTGTGACATCTAATTTTGTTTGGAAAAAACAAAATCAAATATAGTGGAAGAGCACTTTTTTTTTATTTTTTTTTTTGGATGGTAAGATATTATAGATAAAGAAAAGATTACAAGGACTGAAAGAGCACTTTCTTGGATTGTATTATGATTTTCTCAAATATAGTGAAAGAACACTTTTAACCTACCCCTTTTTTTTGGATAATATTGTTTGAATATACTATTGTAGTGTGCCAAAGGATTATATATATATATATATATATATATATATATTGTGAATTTTATATATTTTTTACGAATTTTATTATTTTTTTCGAATTTTGTATGTTTTTTTTCAAATTTTATATGATTTTTTTATTTTATATATATATTTACGAATTTAATATATTTTTTATGAATTATATATATATTTTACGAATGTTATATGTTTTTCTATTATTTTATTTTATATATTTTTCATGAATTTTATATGTTTTGTTTGAATTTTATATGTTTTTTACCAATTTTATATATTTATTACGAACTTTATATATATTTTTTACGAATTTTATATGTTTTTTTTATTTCTATATGTTTTTTTTTACTAATTTTATATATGTTTTCGAATTATATATATTTATAATTTTGAATTTTATATGTTTTTTTAATTTTTATATATCTTTTACGAATTATGTATATATATTTTTTGAATTTTATATGTTTTTTTGAATTTAATTAGACTCTAAGGTATTTTGGTCCAAAATTATAGGGAGGGGGGCAAGTTGATACATTTTGGTAACCATAGGGGGATTTCTGAACTGGAGGGGGGTTAGTTGATCAAAATTGAAACTATAGGGGGCTTTACTGATAATATCCCTTTAAAAAATTACTGAATACTTGTTTCTGTACCCATAAAGAGGAACATTATTCTCCTAATTACCGTACAAGTATAGATTAATTTTGATATTCGAATATAAGAGACAAACATTAGGAGTTTTTGAAATATATTGAAGTTTAAATTAACACATGCGTCATTATTTCTATAATTCACTACAACAAAAATGACTATTTACAACATGGTATTTACCGCATTTAAGTACTAAACCTCGTAAATAAAAGTATTTGCCGCATTCAAGGCATTAAACTTTGTAAAAAGTAATATTTTTTAATAAATTCAAATGTTAAATATTTTTAAAATAAAAATAATATTATTAAATTAAAAATAAATAATTAATTACACACATTAGAAATATCATTATGCTTCACAAAATTCTATAATACACACACACATATATATATATATATATATATATATATATATATATATATATATAATAAATGTATATATGTATTTAAGTGATTTACAGACAAAACCCATCAAGCCCACCAATAATGTATATATATAATACATATAGGCCCCGTTTGGTGACCGGTCTGGTCCGGTTACCTCTGGTCTGGTCTGGTCCGGTCTAGTCCGAGTGATGTTCTGAAATTCTGTTTGGTAAGTGGTCTGGTCTGATGGTTTTGGTCTGAGGAAACTAGAACCAGACCATGTTTGGCAAACTGACTGATTCCAAACTTCTTTAAACGAGACCATGTTTGACAAACTGGTCTGGTCTTAAATTTCTATTAAACTGTGAAAATATTGAATATACTTTATATGATGTAATAACCTTAAAACCCGTACATTTTATTTGTAAACATTTGTTTAAGTCTTTTTGATTGATTTTTATTATGTATTTCTTACATAATAATGTTATATTGGTGTATATGCTGAAAAATACACAATAATAATTGGGTTAAAAACTGAATCCTTTATTCATTCCCAAGCCATGTATTTATACATAAATTGGTAAATGGGTCAAGCCCATTTACCTAAGTTTGTCAATCCCTTAAATCATGGGATTTGATAAACTCTTTTCTTTTTTGGACTCCCTTTTTCATAAGCAGGACAAGTCCCTAAATTATGGATCACTTATTCTCTAGAAACTTCTATGGGCCTATTAGTCCCATAGCCCATTATTCTTTCAGCCCTTCGGCCCATCAGTCATGTGGCCCATCAGTCACGCGGCCTATCAGTCCTTCGGCCCATTAGTCCTATGGCCCATCTATATTGGGCCATGTAATTTCTGACTATTGCACAGGCCCCTGAGGTTATGGGCTTATGATTCTCATCATAGCCCATGACCAAAATTGCATATACTCATATATACATATATATATATTTTATGGGAAATGATGGTGGTGAGTTGTCATGTCATTATTGGGCATTTAATGGCATTTCAAAATAAGAGGCCATAACTTCCTTAAACTTTGCACCATGACGGCTCATTGTGCAACGTGTGACCTTCAAGCTTCGGGCTACCTTTCTTTCTTAATTTTTGCTCCTCGAACTCATCTCTCCTTCATTCCTTCACTCTTTCCTGTCGGTTAGTTAAGAACCTCCATCATAATAAAAGTCTACTTCTACCCAAAGCTCTTCCTGCCTCTTCATTATCAGTTGAGTAAGTTGGATGGTCATTCCCTATTCTTTCTTTAATTTTCACCTCTGCCCCCCATCTATCTCTTCTACCTTTCTGGAACTATGTCTGACAACGATGATACCCGGTTAGTAGAGGAGGTTATACTGTCCTCTACAACTGACACCGACCCTACCAGTAGTGATAGCCCTCCTTCTACCCGTTAAGGGGCCCCTGTCCCAAAAACAATTCCCCAAAATGTCGACCTTTCGGGTTCTTCAGCGAATCTGGGAACACCTATTTTAAGGGGTTCTCACGATAATGATGAACCTGTGGCCCCCAAGCCTTCTGAACCCTTCATAGTTGCCCCTCTTAAGAAAACCCGGCCTGAGGTAGATGTAAAACATCTTCGGGCTGAGACCCACGTTCCTGGGGATGTCGATGCGGCCCTTTACCCAAGCTATTTAGATTTCTCTAAAAGTGAGGGACTTTAACCAGGTAGTATTCTGCTATTGGCGGTTCACTTTAAGGTTTTAAGATTTCTTTTTCACCCCTTCTTCCATTACGTGTTTTTTATGTTAGGTTTGCACCCGCTTCAACTCAACCAGAACAACCTTAGGATTCTGTCCATGCTCCTATTGTACAATAGGGATCTGGACCTTAACCTAGGTTTAGCCGACTTGCTTCTTTGTTATTTTTTCCAAAATGCCAGAGAAAGTAAGGGTAGATACAACCTCTTCCCTTCCAGGGTCGGGGTATATGTTCTGGTACAGAAAAGTCTGATAAAGGGTGGAAAGAGAGAATGGTAGTTGTTAGCAGCAACTGGTTTTACCCGTTCTCTTCTACATTATCGATCCCACAGACCTTTGGTGCCATTCGCCTACCTATCTACCGTCCCCTCTATAAGGCTTCTTGTCCTTGTGAGTTCTGTGATTTACATAGGGGGAATACTCATACAGGTTTCTAGGTTATGAGGATAGAGAAATTCCCCTGTCCCTCATAAAAGAACGAATAGCCCTTCTGAAGGCCAAGATCTGGAGCAATGTTTGATCTGCCACTACCCTTCTGACTCAGGAAAATCTGGAGATGATTTCTAACTTAGGCGCTGCTGTTAATAGGATGGATTTACCCGTCAAACCCCTTTCTGCTAGACGCACTCAAGTTCCTGAAGGGATTGGCCTGGTTGATATTGTACCGCTCTCGACAGCACCCCCTACGCCTCCAGTACCTCCGCCCGCACAAAGTCCAGTAGACCCACCTTAGCCTCCTCCTGCAAATCCTCCAATCATGAGGACCCGATCTAGTACAGGTGGTGGAGTGGCCAACAAAAGGCCCAGGACTCAAGCTACTGATGCCTCGACGAGCGAAACTCCTCAGGCTCAAGATGTCCCCAGTACTTTTATTCCCTGGGAGCTAAAGTTTCTTCTACCCGATGGGACACCGGTCTACGCCGATCAACTCACCATCACCCAACCAGAAGCTCTATAGGTTATGGCGAAGGGGATTTGGACTCCAGCCGATAGGGTTGCTCAGTCGAAAATCTCCAGGACTGAGCTTCTGAAAAAGAGCTCCATAATGGTCATGGAGGTTGGTAATTTGTTGTTCTTTTGTACCCTGGTTCATTATCTTCACATCATTATGTACTTAACATGCCATTTTTTCCTCTTTCTGTGTAGCTTCTTTATGGGATCCAGGCCTACAACAATGTTGTGGAGTCTGATGTTCGGGAAATAGCCAAGATGCAAGCCCAACTCCAGCAAAATAACAAGCATCGGGTTGTTCTGGTTAAAGAGGGGGATGGTCTTCGCCAGAGTGTCTCTGAGCATAAAATCCTTCTGGAGATCGGAGAGGCTGAGAAAAGGGCTTTAGCTACCGAAAAGATGGCTTTAGCCGTTGAGCTTGCAAAGGCGAATGCAGCCTACCAGAAGATAGCTGCCGAAAAGGCAGAGTCAGATAAGCTTCTGGATCTTGAGCGGCCCATAGTAGAGGTGTGCCATTTGGGTGGTTTAGACATGCATAGCCAGTACACCACTATCTGCGATGTCCGAACGGTCAGAGCGTGGCAAGAACGACACGAAATGGAGCACATTCCCTTGGCAGATCAGGAGTTCAAGACTGCTGAGGAGTTTGACGCTTTCATGGGAGTGTCTCTTCCTTACAAGGACCCACCGACTTTTGAAAATGAGAAGCGGTTTGCTGCTATCTTGAAGGGAGAAGACTTTCATCCCCCTGAGTATAGTAGGATTTTTAAGTTCTCTATACTTACCCTTTTCAGAAGGGTATCTTTGTAATTTCTCTTTTTTTTCAATGAAAAAGAACTTTTCTAGCTCAGTGTTTATTTTGTTCTTGTTGTCCTAAAAATTTTTTCCTGTTTTAATATTTAGTCTTTGGGCATCTGGCCCCTGAGACTTGTATTTGTCCTCTGGCTAGTTCAAATCAAGTTCGAACTTAGCACTGAGGAAAATTTTCATTTGAACGTGAAGCCTTCGGGCAGATGGCCCTTGAGACTCATTTTTGTCCTCTAGTTAGTTCAAATTAGGTTTGAAGTCAATACTTAGGAAAATTTTCAATTTAAACATGGAGCCTTCGGACATTTAGCCCCTGAGGTTAGTTTTTGTCCTCTGGTTGGTTCAAATCAGGTTTGAACTCAACACTTAGGAAAATTTTCAATTTAATCATGGAGCCTTCGGGCATTTAGCCCCTGAGGCTAGTTTTTGCCCTCTGGTTGGTTCAAATCAGGTTTGAACTCAACACTTAGGAATATTTTCAATTTAAACATGGAACCTTCGGGCATTTAGCCCCTGAGGCTAGTTTTTGTCCTCTGGTAAGTTCAAATCAGGTTTGAACTCAACACTTAGGAAAATTTTCAATTTAAACAAGGAGCCTTCGGGCATTTAGCCCCTGAGGCTAGTTTTTGCCCTCTGGTTGGTTCAAAACAGGTTTGAACTCAACACTTAGGAATATTTTCAATTAAACGTGAAACATTCGCATAAAATAGGAGTATAAATAGAATGTATCTTTATTGAAAAGAACTTGAGAATCATGAAGCAGAGGTGCCGAACATCGGGCACAAATGCTTTATTATAATCAGTAAAAGGTGTCATATGCGAGACACAGTTTTATTTTATTATTTTAACAAGAAAAAAGAAACCACCTAAGGGTAATACTTCTTCAGCCGATAAGCGTTCTGAGAGTTGGGTTCGATGCGGCCTGTCTCGTTCTTCCGTACCCGATAAACACCGCGTCTGATGACCTCAATTATTGTATAAGGTCCTTCCCATGTCTCCCGTAACTTGCCAATAATCTCAATCTTTCTTCTGAGCACCATATCGCCTACCTGAAACTCTCTTCTCTTAACTTTCTGATTAAATTGTGCCCTGACTTGCTGCTGATAGGAAACCAGCCTTATCTCGACAACTTCTCTTCTTTCCTCCAGTAGGTCCAGATCATAGGCTAGGTGCTGATTATTTGGACCTTCCTCCCAGGCTTGACTTCTTAAAGTAGCTACTCTTAATTCGGTTGGGATAACGGCTTCGGCCCCATAGGCCATGGCGAAAGGGGTCTCTCATGTTGGTTATCTTGGAGTAGTCCGATAGGACCATAACACCTCGGGCAATTTCTCCAACCAAGCCCCTTTTGCCTCTTCAAGCTTTTTCCTGAGTGTATCAAAAATTATTCCATTTGTCCTTTCCGTCTGTCCATTTCCCTATGGATAGCCAACGGAAGAAGTGTTCTGATTGATCTCGTGCTTTGCCAAGAACGCTTGAACTTTCCTGTTATCAAAATTGGTGCCATTATCCATCATTATAGTTTGGGGTAGACCGAATCTACAAATGATGTGACTCCCGATGAACTTTATAACATGGCTACTTTTGATAGTAGAATATGCCTCGGCTTCCACCCACTTGGTAAAGTAATCCGTAGCCAGAAGAACATGAGTGGTAGATCGTATAGCTTGCGGGAGAGGACCCATAATGTCCATACCCCATCGGGAAAATGGGTGAGGGATAATTGTTGGGTTCAGTAATTCTGGTGGTGGATGAATGACATCTCTATGAAACTAACACTTTTTGCAGTGTCGGGTATAGACCTCAGCGTCCCTTAACAAATAAGGCCAGAAGTATCCCTAGGTGAGAACTTTATGGACTAAAGACCTCCCTCCAGAATGATTGCCACATGATCCTGCATGAATTTCTTCCATGACCGCAGAAGCTTCGGAGGGCGTGAGACATCTCAAATATGTCCCGGAGAATGACTTGCGGTATAGCTGGCCATTGTATAGAGCATATCTGGCAGCTTTCATTCTTATCTTCCGGGCCTCTAGTTTTGACTCAGGTAATGCATCGGTCCTCAAATAATCTGTTATGGGGTCCATCCAGCTTGGCTCCCAAAGAATGACCATCACGTCTTCGGAGGGCTCCAAGCTTGATCGGACGATGAAGTCCACTGGTGCTATTCGAGTCATACTTTCCCCTGCTGCGGAGGCCTGGTTAGCCAGACGATCTGCCATGATATTATCCCTTCTAGGGATCAGTTCAAAGGTCAACTGCTGGAATTCCTCGGCCTCTTTTAGTACCAAATTCCTGTACGCTTCCATTTTAGGCTCTCGGGTTTCATACTCCCCATTCAACTATCGTACGACCAACTGGGAATCACTCCATATCTCCGCTTTCTGTACTTGAAGGCTTCGGGCCAACCGAATCCCTACTAGAAAGGCCTCATACTCGGCTTCGTTGTTGGAGGCAGGAAACTCCAATCGAACGGACTGATGTATTTTAGTGCCATTTGGTGTCATGAGTTCCACACCGATCCCTGCTCCGTTGACATTTGTTGATCTGTCTACGAACACAACCTATAAGCCAGGTTCATTTTCTTTTAAAGAGTCTGTAGTTTCTGTTTCCAACAGAAAGTCAGCTACCGCTTATCCTTTGATGGCAGTTCGGGGGACATAGGTTATGCCAAAAATCTTGAGTTCTATTGCCCACTTGGATACTCTATCTGATAACTCAAGTTTCACCATTATGGATCTGATCGGGGTTGCATTTGGCACTATGATCGAATTTGCTTCAAAATAATGCCGAAGACGTCGCTTTGCATTGATTAGTGATAGTACCAGCTTCTCCTACTTTTAATAACGGGTTTCTGCATCAGCAAGGGCTTTGCTGGTGTAGAAGACTGGTATTTGGTACCCCTTGCCCTCCTTGACCAGAGCGGCGCTGGTAGATGTCGCAGATATGGCTAGATACAAGTGTAACGGCTCGTCTGCTTCTGGGGTTGCCTGTCACGCCCCGTTATTTCTGAGACTCCTGTCCGGAGAATCAGCGAATCCCGAGGTATGGCGTCACTGAAAATGACAATCAGAAACAACAATAACACTGAAATACATGGAATAAGAATGAAAATGAAGTATTCCATGTCACCTGAGTGATAGAAACTCAGTAAAGAAATTCTAACAAAAATCCGGCAGAGTTCCGTTTGTAAATGGAACATCCGGACAACCCAAAATTAACACAATAGAACAACCTGCCCATAATAACAGAAATAGAATCAATGGCATGTAACCCAACATTCTAGAAACCTACTAGGGACGAGGTAGTGGAAAAGAACACCAATACCTCTACACAACCCCTCTAAAATCAATAGAGCCCCAAATGCTCAAATGAAATTATAAAGAAAATCAGATGGCGATGCCGAAAAGGTATAAGGGCACCCCAAAACAACAAATACCGACTGAGCTTACCCATAAACATACAACGGAGATTTATTAACGTTTTCTACGCACTATTAGTGAGTGTCAGATATGCATATATATAAGAATATATATATATGTAAATTCCCACCTATTTTAAAGCTTACAGAACAACCCCGAACTGTCCTGCCGTGAACAGTGTTGGTTGTGAACAGTTCTCGCCGCTCAAAGTTGTCCGAAAAATATTTCGAATATACCGAAACGTCCGTTTCGACGACCTATACGATATATACGAAGCCCATTAGCAATTTGTCACGCCCCGAATTCCTAGGACTCTGAAACTCGAGCCTAAGAGCTAAGGGAGTGAATGCGGAAGTAGAAAGAAACGAGAACAAATGACCTTCAGTCATGAAACACTCACAAAAGGGTAAAAATGTCATTTCACCCCTACGACAAATGACCTTCAGCAATCATGTTATGATACTATGTTGTCACGCCCCTAAAATTCCCAAAACTCTAATCTAAAGAATCATCGAATTTTCAAAGGGTGACGTAAGTCAAGCAACCACTAGAGTCAACAATAACAAGGAAATACATGGAATAACAATGAAAAATATACTACATGCCTAATCGGATACTAGAAACTCAACAGTATCCTCAGATACCAAACTGACACGTCCCTAAATCCCTAAGACTCCCAAACTGGGACATCCAAGGAATCCAGGATGTGATCCTTAATACGAACTACCAACTAAGATATCATTAACCATGAAAACGTATGGAATAATGATAAAAATGGTATATTTCATACCCAAATGAATGATAGAACAAAGTAGTGGAATCTAACGAAAATCCGGCAGAGTTCCGTTTGTAAATGGAACATCCGGACAACCAACCACAATAGAATAACCTGCCAATAACAATTCGATAATATCTATGACTCACAGGCCCAACATTCATCAATCCTACTAGGGCCGAGGTAGTGGAAAGAAACCACCAACTCCTACACAACCCTCTATAATCAACAGAGCCACAAATGCTCGTATAAGAATATAGAAAAGCACATGACAGTGCATAATAGATACAATAACATCCTGAAATAATAAGTACAGGAAATAAAAGATACACTAATAGGGATATGCCAACAAACTGGCTCCCAAGAGAAGTATATGGAAATCCCATACAAAATGGGTAAAGAAACTGATAGCAGATAACTATAGTCCCCAAACCAGTCGCGCTGCAACCGTAACTACATCACCCTGAGCAACTCCAAAACCTGTAACAAGGAAATTAATAGAGAACTATCGTTGCACTGCATGTTGTCCGTAGCCGCAACATTTCCTGCAACCTGACGTGGGAATACCAGGGGGCAAATGAAATACCCCTGTGAGCAAATAAGCTCAGTGGGAAAAGATACTCTAACTACCACATCCTCTAATAGTTTAGGTAATGCTAAACACCCAGTAGGATACATAGCCCATAACATAACCCAATCACGAAAACCCAAGGTACGTGCTCACATGCTACCGTAAACGAATATATATTGGGGATATATATATATATATGTATATATATAAGTACACAATAAGAGTCTATAAGATACAACTAGGACTCGTACTCCTAGTACCAACATCGGTAGTCTACACTACTCTCACTAACGTATACTAGGTACACGACACTAAGGTCCAACCTAACAAATCATCAAGCGCTCACAACGCTAACCATAAAATCCAAACAGATGGAAAACACACTCACCTCTAATATCCACAAGGATCAAAATCCACAACTAGTACTAAGGAAGGCTCAAATCCCACTCCCCGAGAACACAGGAGGAAAAACACTCACGTCCTTGCGTACTAACACCATCGTCATCTATATATATATATGTACAATATATATATATATAAGAAACATCGTCTCATTCCTAGAGAAAATCTATACCTCAAGGATGGAATCACCTCATCATATCACCATACAAAAATCTCAAAATACCATCTCCAACAAGGTCAATAAATCACCAATACTCTCACTAGGGATAAGAAACGCTAAACGGTCGAATCTCGGAGAGTACCTGAACACTACTCTCATGACAACCACATAAGAGTCAAGGAACCAAAGCAAAGGAAAAGAAGTTCTAATGCTGAACCAACGGATAACCGAGACAACAACGTCAAGGTTAAAACACCACAAGTGTTTAAGGAGAATACCGGTCAAGAGAAACCAATCCACTTGGCATCCTTGCCCTTAACATGTGTAACAACTCAAATCACCTAAGTGGTGACATCAACAACCCAGAAGAAAGGAAGGGCAACACTATATGTGTGCACTGAACAACAACCAGCCTCAAACACGAGATTTAAAATGATCGAAGCAAAGGTGAACAAGAAAACACCTTTCAAAACTCTACAGGGCGAGATCTTGAGAAAGAAGTCTCGAAATCTTAGAATCTTGAGAAAAGTAATAAAATAGTTTTTCTTTAAGAAACCACACAGTAAAAATGACCGTCTTGCCCCCGGTCTCCATCAGTTGCCATCACCGGCTTTTAGAAGTTAAAAATCCTTTTAAAGAAGATCCTAAGATCATTTTATAAAGTACTAAAATTTTTAGTTGCTACGGGGGTAGGCGAAAACGGGTTTTTCCTTTTAAATAACAAGAGTTTATTTTCAAGACTTATAAAACACCGTTTCCGAAAGACAGCCAAACAAAAGTGAATACAACTCCACGGATTCCTATAATGTCCAAGAGGACAAGGAAGGAAGAGTACTCCATTGGGTTCACGGAACACAACTATCCGTTTCCAACCTCACGAAATCAATGTCAACACAAGGAAGAGGTTCGGCACCACGCCGTAACCGACGACTCAAGAAGTGACATAGAAGTCAACGATCACATACTAGTGTACAAAACACCGTACAAGGAATGCTTAGGAGAATGAACTAAGCATGAGAAACAACGCCACAACACTACAGTACCCAAGTACTTAATAAAATTACCTCAATCATAACATCTTCTAACCCAATCAACATCTCAAATATAGTTGATAACTCATTCCTCGAAAGGTGAAAGGCACCTAAAGGCCTAAACAACAACATCCACTAAGTTCACAATCTCATCACCTACCTTCTCTAAGACCTCAAATCTCAATTGATACTAGAATCAATCCCTAACCTCAAATCTCCAAAGAGGTCACACAACTAACCACGATCACAAAACTATTAACCCGTTTTTTCTAAGACATCAACTCAAAATCAACTCTACAGTCCATCACTAACCACAGAGGTCGCTACACCAATATACTTAACTTCCCCCAAGGGTATAAAAGTATACAATCACAAGTATAAAAATATACATTTCGTTATACTTGAACAATTATCGCATGTAATTCATGTTTTCACATCATTCATTTTCAGTTGAGCATTTTATAAAATATGAATTCATTTTGCAACATTCATAATTAACATGCTCCAACATCACATGTAATAATATCACATATACATGTCAAATGAAATCACATAATACTATACAATACAATGTGACTCAACACCACCCTTTGCCCTATCATAGGTTAACGAATACTCACTCTACCCATTTACAAGGAGAAAAGAGTACCGCACCGATCCTTTCCAAGTGTTTTTGACACTTCACTTTCAACAAGGAAGACGGTTGCACGAGACGACCCGTGACAAAAGATCTGTATAATGGATGCACGAGACGACCCATGACTTCGAGAATGAGACGACTCACCCTATACCCCATTCACGGCTCATTATTCTGTAGGATGGGAACACCCCCTGGCCAGTTGTTGTGACGATTCGACACAAAAACTCCCTACATGATTTCACAACCCGCATATACCAACACCATGATTTGACACTACACAATGTTCTCTATATGTATCCAGGGAATCAATAATAATCATGTCTCTACATAAATATGTAAGGCATCATATTTATGAACATATATCCACATGATATCACATGAATCTCATAATCTCTTACACATGCTTTCAAAACAATAAAGCAATAAACCACGACAAACAATTATATCACATAATCATACTTGCAATTCATCAACTTATACTTCAATTCACAAGTATACAAGTTCATTCATTTAAACATGCTTTTAATTCCCTTAAAGTATATAGTCCACGTATCATAAGGGGAACCTAGCATAACGTCTAAGTTTACGTCCCTCGCGTTCACATATTCCCTAACACATTAAAAAAAAGGAACTAAGCCACTTATTCTTTTTCAATTCAAATAGAAATTTATTTAATTACGCAGGAAAATAATTTAATTAATTTATTCAATTAATTTCTAAGTCCTGCCTCAATTCTAACCCAAATATAGATATTTAAATTCATAATTTAATATATTTAAATTAAAATAAATACGGGTTTGCACACTCAAACCACGTCAACGATACGAAAGTGAGAATAAAATTTCCCACCTTAATTTACGATTACAGAACAACCCGAAACAACCCACTGTGAACAGTGTCGGCGCCCGAATACGGGACTCACTAACCAAAGTCACCCGAATAATATTTCGAATATACTAAAATGTCCACCTCGATAACCTATACGATATATACGAAGTCCATTAGCAGTAGGTTAATCAATTTGGGTAAATCTAAAGTAACCCAAACGAAAATTCTAACCTATAAACACGATTTCCCAACAAACCGCTCAACGGAAAATTACGAAATTTTTACATGTCGTACCTGACATCTAGGCGAAGGTACCCTCCGAAAATCGCAGTATCCGAGCTCGGGAAGTCAACCTAAAAAATGGCCGAAGTTTCTGGCCGAATTGCACTATTGCGCAAACTGCGCTGACCGTCGCTGCTGCAACGCGCCACCACCTGCGCCTCTGCCCCTGCGCCGCCGAGCCACCTCCAACTAGCGACCACCCATGGTTACTCCTCTCCCTCACGTCGGCCCTTCTCCCGACTCTCTCTCTCTCTATCTCCATTTTCGGTGACAAAAATGGTGAAGAATGTGGAGACGCAGGTCTGTGTGTATCGTGAAGAGGAGGGAGAAAAAGGAGCTAGGTCGTCTGCAGATAGATACATATGGGTATATACGTATATATGTTTATAAATTCAATTCCAATTGAATTTTGTACCATTAAATTCAATAGGTCCATATAACCTAATGATGTGGCCAAATGAATTAAATGTGACAATAGTTTCCTAAATCATAATACTAGCCCACCACTAATCAATTCCATTCTAAACCACTCCTAAATGAAATCACGCGAACCCAAAAATCCACGGGACGACAAATAATTAAAATAGTCTGAAATAATACTCCGAGGTAGGAACCCAAATGTCGGAACACCTAACAAGTCCGATTAACTAAAACGTGTCGCCATCCAGTCGAAGCATTATTGTTAAACGTCGAAACGAAACCGCGTAGTCGACAACAAGAACTCGTGAAACATAAACGCGAAAAATTTACACGCGAAATACCAAGGATAAACAATGTGTCAAGAACAAGTGACGTCATAAACGAAATTAAATCGAAAAATAATTTCAGGAAAAAGGTAAAATAACACGGGGTGTTACACAATTGGTTAATAATTTTGAATAGATCTAATATAACCCAAACGAAAATTCGAATCTATAAATCGAATTTCCGGACAAACCGTTTAACGGAAAATTACGAAATTTTAGTATGATGAACACTATGTAGAGACGAAGATACTCACCAAAAATCGGCCCAAATCGACAACGGAAAGCCGTCCAAATCATCGGTCGTAGTTCCGACTGAACCTGCACTATCGCCGCTGCTATGCGTGACGCTTCTGCCACGCGCGGCCTGTTGTTGCGACCCACCTCCGACCACCAGTTTCACTTGCGCACGCCGGCGCTCGCCACTTCTCCCACAATCGTCGTCTGAGCTCTCCTCAACCGACGAACCCTCCAACGCATAAATCGCGTCTGCTTTGTGCGAGCTTCCTCATTCCCATTCCAAACTCTCTCTCTATCTCTCGACAAGATGATGAGGGTGAAGGAGAATGGTGGAGCTGTTGACCGAAGAAGAAGGAGAATGAGCTGGTGTAGTCGTGTGAAGAAAAGAGAAGAAGTGATGAAGAAGCCCTAGGTCACGTTTTCTCTTCATCAGATAGATACACACGTTTATATATACATATATATCTTAATTGCAAAAGTGACCCTCTAAACATCCATAATTACAAACTAACCCCAAAACAATATATGATATTTTGCCTTTTAAAAAAACTTATTATTTATTATTATTTATCATTTACTATTTACTACTTATTATAATATATATTTATTTATTATTATTTTTATATATTATTTAATTCATTTTATATATTATTTATTATTATTTATTCATTTATTTTTATTTGTTTATAAATATATTTTATCAATTTATTATTTATATTATTATTTATTATTGTATTTATTTATTAATTATTATTTTTATGTATTATTTAATTCATTTTATTTCATTTAGTTTGTTTATTATTTAATTCATTTAATTTATTAATTATTATTATGTATTATTTAAATAATTTTGTTTATTATTCCTTTTTTAATAAATATAATTCATTTAATTTTTTATCTATATTATTAATTGATTATTTATATTATTATTTATTCGTTTATTTTAATTAATTTATAAATATATTTTATTAATTTATTATTTATATTATTATTGACTCATTTATTTATTTTTATTTGTTTATAAATATATTTTATCAATTTATTATTTATATTATTATTTCTTATTGTATTTATTTATTAATTATTATTTTTATGTTTTATTTAATTCATTTTTTTCATTTAGTTTGTTTTATTATTTAATTCATTTAATTTATTAATTATTATTATGTATTATTTAAATCATTTTGTTTATTATTCCTTTTTTAATAAATGTAATTCATTTAATTTTTATCTATATTATTAATTGATTATTTATATTATTATTTATTCGTTTATTTTAATTAATTTATAAATATATTTTATTCATTTATTATTTATATTATTATTGACTCATTTATTATTATTTTTATGTATTATTTAATTCATTTTGCTTATTATTTATTTATTCTTATTTTTATATATTATTTAATTCATTTTGATTATTATTTATTACTATTTATTCATTTATTTTTATTTGTCTCTAAATATATTTTATAAATTTATTATATATATTATTATTTATTATTTATTATTTAATTGATTTTATTTCATTTATTTTGTTTATTATTTAATTCATTTAATTTATTAATTATTATTATGTATTATTTAATTCATTTTGTTTATTATTCATTTTTTTATAAATATAATTCAATTAATTTATTATTTATTCATTTATTTTATTTAATTTATAAATATATTTTATTCATTTATTATTTATATTATTATTTATTCATTTAATTTATTATTATTATTATATTTATTCATTTATTATTATTATTTTTGTATTATTTAATTCATTTTGCTTATTATTTATTTATTTATTATGTTTTATGTATTATTTAATTCATTTTGATTATTATTCATTATTTTTATTTTATTTATTTTATGGTTTATTTAATTTATTATTTATATTTTTAAATTTTAATTTATTATTATTTATTTATTTGTTTAATTAATTTATAAATATATTTAATTAATTTATTATTTATTATTATTATTTTTATGTATTATTTAATTTATTTCGTTTATTATTCATTATTTTGTTTATTTTTTATTCATTTATTTATATTAATTTTGAAATATATTTTATTTTATTTTATTATTTATATTATTATTTTATTCATAAATATATTTGATTTTTTTTTATTTATATTTATTAATTTATAAATATATTTTATTAATTTAATATTTAGTTATTTAATTTAATTTTTATGTATTATTTAATTCATTTTATTTCTTATTCATTATTTAATTTTTGTATTTTGGTTTATATATTGGCTAGATATGGTTCAATTATTGGAGGACATTTTCGTTAGATTTTGGATAGATTTTGTATCTAAACCAAATAGAACTACCAAAAATTGTGGTCCTAAAATAAGTTATTTTGATTTAATTTGATTATATGTTTTGAGACTAATATAAAATAAATATGGTCTGATCTCAAAAAAATCTTGACGAGACCAGAAAATGGGACCAAAGAAACTGGGCCTAATTTTCAGACAAAATCCAAGCCCATAACCTAACAGATATATTACACCATTAGAGTCATTTCACTCTCGATCTGGTGTTCTCTTTGTCTCTCTGATACATTGGTACTCTCTCTCTCTCTATGTATGTATATGATATATATATATATATACATCTATTACACAAAACTAGGGTTTTGAATCTCCAATATCCCACTGCGCGATTCGATTTGTGTGCTTCTCTGATGCAGGTAAACCCTAGCGAATCATAATCATTTCTTCTTTGGCTTCGAAGGTCGTCCTGTACTCATACTGGCAAAGCTCGTGTTCGTGGCGTGTACGCTTCACACTACAACTCAAAGGTTCAGATTTTACTATGCTTAACCTAATTTTTGAAATTTGATCTCCACATAAAGCTGAATCGATGTATTAACTCTCTGTAATTCAAGCTTGTATGCTGTTGTTGCATATAGTGTACTGTGTTTAATTTACCTAAATTGGATGTTTAGGACTCTCTTATGAACACAAATCAGTCAATCTTGCAAAAGGGGAGCAGTTTACTCCAGGTGAATGCATCAATCAACGTTACAATATATATACATATATGCATATTTATATACGGATATAACTGTAGTTTAAGTTGTTATTGTGATTGTTTTCTCAGAATGTCATAATGTATAAATATATAGTTGGTATTAATTACATAAGATAAATACAAATGCCTTGTGATTGTTGTGCTTGAGTTTGCAGGGTTTGAGAAATTAAATCCAATTCATTTTATTCCGGTCTTAGTTGACGGTGATTTGGTTGTTTCGGACTCACATGCAATCTTGCTGGTTGGTACTCCTGTTAAATGATTTGCAGATTGTGGTTTCAATGTAATTTGATTTTCTGTCAAATGTTTATTTACATGTCTAAGTGGACAAAAATGTTTTCTAGTTAGTATTTGGAAGAGAAGTATCCTCAAAATGCTTTATTACCTGTTGATCCTAGTTTAAGAGCTATCAATCTCCAGGTAGATTTGAAGTGGTTGTTTATTCTTCAAGCTCAAGTGTGTTAACGATATACTTGTTGCACTATCCTGTGCAGTTATATGTGGGGTGCGCTCCCCTTTTAAATGCATTTCCGTATATAATTTACTTATGAAAACAGATCTATACTGGAATTAATGTTATGGAATGTGTGTTACGTCAGTTGGCTCCTTTTCAATGTACTAATTAATGAGAAACTAGAAAGGAAGGGTATTAAAGTTGTTGGTAGTTAAAAGTACAAACTTAAATGCCGTCATGGCCGTCATAGAATCTAAATTAATTGCATAGCCCATAGGAGTGAATAAAACTACTAAATATGGAAGCCTTTTGGGTAAACGAGGCATCCTTCTTCTGAGTCGATTTTGTAACATAAATTATGGATATGTTGTATCGGAAACACATTTTTAAACATCTATATGTCTATCTGTCTTAGATGGGTTTCATATAGATTTTATAGCATATGTCTAATATGCCAAGAAATATGTTGTGTGACAGGTTGCAAGTATTGTTAGTTCCAGTATACAGCCTCTGCATATGTTGGGAGTGCTGGTATGTTTGGATTCTTTAGGATTTAGAGTCGTTATATATTGTGGAATGAGTTGTTACTTGTGATGACATTTTCCTTTTATCTTCTTTCTATAGGAGTAAATTAAGGATAAAATTGGTCCTGAAGAGCGATTATCTTGGGATTGGGCGCAGTGCAACATATTGAAAGGTCTCCATGGTAAGTTTATATCTGTATGTTTCTAAGGTGTTCTCTCTCTATCTACATTGACTAATCTGCCACATCACCTTATTAAGTGGCTAAGATTTGTGCTTAGGTACCCTTTCTTTCCCTTAATGTTTTTAGTTAGAATTTAGATATTGTAGATTCTTATTAACCATGCATGCACTGTGAAACATTGAGTTTAGAAATGATGCACTCTTGTCTTGGCCGTTAGTACATAATTAAATTGTACTTGTTATATATATATATATATATATGAATAGATGTTTTGTTTGACGTTGATAGATCAACTAAATCTCCTCTAATTCCATATGTTCAACACATATACAACATATGTGGAGAATTCTCGCTGGCTCTGTATGATATTTACTTTACAAGATTTTGAATGACCTTGACCATGTCTTGAGATAACTTCAATCAAGTGGTTGGCAACAATTCGAAGGGATTTCATTTTTGTATTTTTCATATATACATATATTATTGACAACTTTCATATTTTCTGTTATACACCATATTCATCGTTTTGGCTAGCTATTGAAGGTGGATGTGATATATTCCACCGAAACCTAGTTTGTGGGTTAACGCCTCATTGGCATCACACCTGCACAATACCAGCAAGGGTAATGGTTTCTTCATTGCATTGTTCTGTTGAGGTAGCTGCTACTCTCTATAATAGGCAATAGCCTCGTAGCTAGGCTTAAAGAAGTTAGTGAAAGATATAATAGGCAGATATGCTACTGGGGACGAAGTTTACATGGTATCTCTCTAACAATTTATTTTTTTATTTATTTTTGACAGATTTCCCTTCACATTTGAGAAAGAACCAGGGATTTTGGTGCTGCTGGTAAAACTAGTTGGGTGCATGGACAATCTCCTACACCTTCAACTTTACTATAAGTTGGGAGTTCTACTGGTTAGGAAAAAATCTGAGCTCTAGCATATATAATTGAAATGATCATTATGGGAGTGTTTGGTATATCTTATAGACTGCTTTTCAGCTTGAGCCTGTTTTGTTTTTCTCCTGGTTTGAAAGGCTACAAATTTTGGCTTGTAATGACTAGCATTGAGATATGCAGCACCCTATGATACTTAAAATAGTTACCATGTTTTTCTCTAATTTTATATGACAATGACTGCATTATATAAGGCACTTGACATTCTTGGTTTACCATATTTCATTTGCATCCCAGAATCCCCAAATGGATTTACATGCGATGGATGGGTGTCACAGAATAGGTCAAACAAAGCCTGTTCACGTTTACAGGCTTGCAACAGCTCAATCTGTAGAGGTACCTTTATGGTTGTTCTTTTGTTTTGTTCATATAATGTGATTTGTTGTTCTATGGGAAAAAAACTGAGGAAGTATATGATATCAGGGTTGAATTTTGAAAAGAGCTTTCAGTAAGTTAAAGCTTGAGCATATTGTTATTGGGAAAGGGCTGTTTCAGCAAGAAAGAACAACGCCTAACAACAACGATCTTAATGAGGTTTGTTATGTCTATTTTGATATCTTCCAGTCAAGTGATATGTATGTTCTGCTGGCTCAATAGTCCTTGAATGCCATACTTTTAGTTTTCTGTTAGACAATGTGTTTATTAGAGAGCTAGTTGGTATACAAGCTTTACCAATGATGATGCATGGCAGACCTTGTTCGTGCATTTCAACAACTTTGGTAGATAATGTGTATTTTCTAAATAGATAAATAAACGGTTTGTTGTTTATGATACCAATTAGTTGGATGATACTTGTTGTATTATATATGTTAAATTGAAGATCAATTGTCATGCAACACTCTTTTAGTGTTCACTTTGTACATATGAGCAAAAGAGTTAGAATTTGATGGTAGCATGGTAGAAACACCTTTTTTTGCTAGGAATAACATTTTAAAGTTAGGATGACATTACTTTACATCTTTACTTTATTGACCTTGACCAATCAAACGCACAATAATATTATAGTGTTAAAATTTTATCAAGTGTGATGGACATTGATATGAGAGGTGCATAATTTTCTATTGGTAGAGCACCTGCTCAAGAGGGAGATCAAAGTACTGAGAAGTGACACTGCACAATGGTGGGAGACAGAAAGCTTAAATGAGGTAGTTTCTCGACAAAAAGCTAGGTACTAACTTATAAATTACATGCTTCTTGGTGTGAACTAAAAAGTGATTTATATATTTGGCTAGGGATTTAAACAAAAATGCAAGGGCTAAGATTCATTTAGAGTAGTTGGGGTATAATTTTGTGTCAGTTGACAGTAAATTGATGTACAACAAATCAAATCATTTATATGTTGGTCTAAAACCAAGTTTTCTGGAATATATATTGCTTTAGATACGTGTATTGAGCAGTTGCAATGGGATTTTCTGAATGTGTGGAAGCATATCAAGGGAACACAAACAATAAATTTTAATAGAAATGTGGATAGTGATATTTCTTTTACCTAAGTAGCCATCTCGACCCCCCATTCCAACTGGTTGCAATGGGATTTTCTCAATTTGTAGAGGCTTGTTGCTGATCTATGTTTTATTTATTAGGAAATCCAGCTCTTAATGCCCATTGAGTATATTATTAGTGTTTATGGAATCATTGAATTGCATATTACTAGTCCTTGCTGAAATTAGGGATCTTTACTTGAATTGTGCTTCTTGAGTAATTTATTTGACAATCATTGCTAGTTGGTGTGCACTAAAATTTCACATACTTGGCTTGTAATGACCAACACTGTATGCTACTTAAAATAAATATGATGATATTCTTCCATTCTCATTTAATGCTTATATGTTTTGTTGTAGCAATAGATTAAGTTCAATGCAGCTATCTCACTTCAAATTTCTCCATTAATGCAACTGTGTTATTTCAGGAGGACTTGTTGGCACTGCTCCGTGATGAAGATGATCCTGAAGACAGTGCGATACAAACAGAAATATATGATGAAGATCTGGATAGGGTTTTGGACCGCATTGATCTACTTGTTGGTACTCAAACGAAGATGGAGAACCAAATTAGCGGGCCTGGCTGGAATGTGGTGATGCCAACTGCCAGTGGATGCATGCTCACCAACATCAACAACTGATAACTGGTCTAGTGCTATAGGCAACATTTTTTGAAGTGCTATTGGTGTACTCTCGATTAGTTTGTGTAATTGAACTTCTTTATCATTTTTTTTATAAAATATATGAATGTTGTTAAACGATAAACCGGTCTTTATGTGTGGTGGAACACTAATATTGCTTGATATCCAATTTATTTGATGTGTATTAAAGTGTGACTAGAAAGCTTTTATATCCTAGAATGTAAAATTATTTATTAGCCTTTTACAAGGTGTAAAAAACCTCTTAAAAGTCTTTTACAACATTCTAAATATACTAATACAAGATAAATTGCACGAGGTAAAAAAAAAAAAAAACTTTTTTACTGCATGGCTTGTTGCAACATGGGCAAAAACCTGGTAAAAAGTGTTAAGAAGAGTTTTTGCTGGTTGTAAATACGAACTTTTCTTGTAGTGATTGGATTTCATCAAGAGTGTGGAGAATTTAAGCTCCGGACAAATGAGGAGCATTGTCTAATTCTTGTTCCATAGGCCTTCTTATTGATTAATATTTTTTTTTTTTGAATTGAAAACGCAATAAAATGTCTTCTTCGTCTTGCAAGAACGCAATTATAAGACTGTGCCCATATAAGATAATTGAATCTTAACAAATGAGTCGGATGTCTCTGACTCTATGTGGTGTATAGCACAGTTAATGTATTTTTGTATGAACTCATGCAGCAAATAAAATCAACCTCGACAATATTTAGACCATTATATCACTTAATTCTCTTTATTCATGTAACAAGAATATAAAAATCAAATTAATCCAAATTAACAGCATCTTCTTCCTTTTTTCTGTACCAGTGCCATACTAAATACACAGGCCTATAAAAAATAAAAAATAGAAATAAAAATACAATTGGGTTTGTCCCTTTCTTATTTTTTCGATCTCTGGCTACACTATCTTTTTTCTGAGGTATTGTGAGATTGTTAATGGACGCAGCTTGGCATGACCTATTTTTGTTGATCACCAGCCACACCGAACCGGACCTCCATGGGCTGCGGGTAGGCAGGAGCAGGAGGAGGAGCATGAGCTGCAAAACCCTTCTGGCTGATTGTGCTATGGAGGCCAACTGGATTTGGTGACGGCTTTTTAATCGGACCCCTCTGCAGAGATTGCAGCAATAGATTATCTTTGTTCATCCACCCTTGTTCTTCTTCTTCACATAGGATTCTACTAGCTTCATATGGTTTGATATTGAGAACTAAAAGTAGTGCTATAATGGCTGAAACAACCCTTAGAGACCACATCTTGTTGAGCAAGTAATGAGTTTTTATTTATTTATGAAGGGCAAGTAATGTGTTTGTTTTTGCGAAAAGCAAGAAATGTGTTTTCGATGAAGATCAAGAAATGTGTTATTTGATGAAGAGCAAGTTATGTGTTGATATAATTATGTGTGATAGATACATAAAATGCTTGCATATATGATATATATATATATAGGGTGAATTTATGTGCATCAACCCAGGATTCAGCTAGTATGACTTGAACTTTTCAATCTTTTTAGTTTGACTGTTGACGACTAGGGAAAACTAATGGTATAGCTTGAAATTGAATAGGTCAGGAAAAGAAAGAGGCAGGTCTCAACTTCAAGAAGAGTTTAATTTTTGTTGTTTATTAGTAGCAAGTAATTCCTTGAAGGATTCAAAAACCTATAATTAAAATAATAAATAAAATTCAGTAACTACAAAATCTTTAACTTTATTGCTTCTCTCTGTTTCAAAAGAGAACCAAGCATTCCAAATTAATTTAACTTGCTTTGTGCGTTTTTCACTCAATAGAATGGATCATCAATCATCAATATTCCTTGGTAAATTTCTTCTTCCTTTTATACAATTATACAATTATATTGATTTATTTTTTATTTGCAAGGAAGACGCTTTTGAGGAGAGTGTAAATGATAAGAAAAAAAAAGATAAAAAAAGATATTACCATCTAAATTTAATTTTTTTTTTTCGGTAAATAATTTTTTTAAAATTTAAACTATTTTGAACGAGGGCTGTTGAAAAATGTCATTAATTTTTTTTTTGCCTTTTGTCAGTATCAAAATGAATAAAGGATAATTAATGTTTCTCCGAGTATATACAATTCTACTTTTAAAAGTATATGCGTGGACTGACATAATAAGTCAATAAGCTTAAGTAGACCAGTCCTCATGGATTTATAATCATGTTTTGCTATAGTTGTGGAATTGACATTTTAAGTGTACATTGGGTGAGGTTATACGCGACATCAAAGAATAGAATTCAAAACCTCGGATATGACTCAAGTCAATGACCCGACCCGTATTCTACATGCCGCATGCGTGGTATGAAGAAGATTTGAAGCTAAAAATGATCAACACCCTCTTAAGACTACTTCCCAAAATAGAGCTGAAATTCAAAGGGTCCTAAATAGAGGTAAATATATAGAGCGCAGTGTGTATTACTTGCCTACGTCAAAAATAAAAGGTAATAAATAGTGCACTCGTGTTTTTGTTAGTAATTAAAAAGGAAATAAAAATGCATGGAAGTGAGAAAAGAATAGATTAAGTAGAAAGGAAGAGAAGGTACTTTTAGACTGTTTTTATGTTTTATATTTTTGGACATTATATCCATCATTGTATATATATATATATATATATATATATATATATGTGTGTGTGGGTTAATAAATCCATCATTATATATTGTATTTATGAATCATACAATTTTGCTTTAGAACACGGGTAAAGTCCAAGGCCAATATCCCACATAAACTTCCTCGAGTTTTAATATTTCAATTTACACTATTTAAGTTTGAGTTTATGCCCATGTTTTCTGTGTCTCATGTTTTAGTTTGTCTTTATTCTACTCCTCTATTAGGACATTATTGCAAACGGAATTTGTTGACATCAATTTATTTCCTTTTGATGTCAACAGATTAAGCCTATAATAGGAGAATATAAACCATTTAAGTGATAGGAGAGTCAAAATGACAAGTTGCAATGCAATAACCCGCTGCAAATGAACCGAACTATTCATGAATAGTTCAGGCTTGACTTGGACTCGTTCATTAAGCAAACGAGCTGAGTCTGATCTCGATTTTCAGACTCGTTTAACAAATGAGCCGAGCTTGAGTAATGGTGGGCTCGACTCGTATATGTTCGTGAACATGAACTCGTATAGGCTCGTATGAGTACGTGAACATGAACTCGTATAGGCTCGTATGAGTTCGTGAACATAAACTAGTATAAAACTCGTATAAAGCTTGTATGAGTTAGTAATTACACATTTAAATTGAGTTCTTTGTCTCATAATATTTGAAGTATGACTTTTATATTTTATTTTATTGCAAATGATTGAAAATTTATAATAGATAAAAATCTAATGCTAGCAAACGAGCTTGGCTAGCATGAAAACGAGTTTGAATCAATTTTTTTTATATTAATTAATTTTTTTTTCTTAAACGAGCCGAGCCCAAGACGATACCGAATTTTTCAGGTTCATGACGAGCCTAAGCTTGAGCCTAATCACATATTTTGGAGCTCGTCACAAGCTCTCCCTTCTCTCCAAATCCGCAATTATCATCAGGTAGCTCTCTCTCTCTCTCTTTTCTAAAAATTATGTATCTATCTAGCTCTTTCTCTTCTAAAAACTATGTATCTATCTGCTACATCTCTTCTGAAAATTAATATATAATTTATCTTAAACAATATACTACAATTCTCTCTAAAAAAATCAGTGTTCAGCTATCACACTCTCTACGAAGGTTAAAATAATTTGGGTTGGGTTTTATGTATTTATCACTGTTGCAGGTTTAACAATGTCATCATCTTTTGGCTTAGTTAATCGGAGTTCAACACCATAGAGCAAACGTTGGACAATTCATAATGTATTGTGATTCTGAATTAAGACCAAGTTAACCGCGTCATATACAGAGAAATATCCAGGAGGTGGTTTTATGAATGCACAAGATATTTGAAGAAGGATTCGTGTGATTTTCATTTGTGGGAGGACGAAAGAGTTTTCGTGTATGTAGTACCAAATTTTTATGAATGGATAGATTTCACAAGTTAGGCATATAAGAGAAAGATTTGCAAATATTTTAGAAATTGTGTCTTTAATTCCTATTCTAATTATGATTCTATTTTATAGTTATATTATGTAAGGTAAATTCTTGTTAGAAATATATCTTTTTCTCCAAGGAGTTGTTTTTCTTGTCCAGCAAGGAATTGAATTTTCTTGTCCAACAAAGAATTGGGTTTTCTTATCCAACAAAGAATTGGGTTTTAGCTCTATAAATAGATACCTAGTTTTTGTGTTGAGACTAATGAGATTGATAGAGATGTAGCCTCATGAGGGAGATCGTGGCTAGAGATAGATTTACATGTGGGGTAGAGTGAACACTGATGACAAGAGGGAGTCTCGTGGGATATACGGAAGAAAACTCTAAGGGAGTTTTATATATGGTTTCAGGTGTTGGAAATTCTTTAATGTTGTAATTTCTCTACGAATCATAATGGAATATCTTTCTCATCCATGGACGTATCCCTGTTTAGGGTGAACCATGTAAATCTTGTGTTTGTTCTTTGTGAGTGCTCTTTTATATTATTCATTGTCGCAGGTTGCTTCCGTTGCGACCTTAACAAGTGGTATCAGAGCCAATGGTTCGTATTGGGACGTTTTAAAGAAGATCCAGAAAACACAAGGAGTCTCAACCGGTGTTGTAACGATTTTAGTTGCAGGTGGAGTCAATTGGCTTTGTTGGTCACTATTATCCGAAAACTGTAATGGTAGCATGACATGGAGCTCGAGTAGTCAAGGTAGCCCTTGGAAGACGGATCGAGTAACGTCAAGTAATATTGCATAAATCATCAAGATTGGAGTTGCAACGGATTGTCTTGATGAATGCCATGGAAAACGATTATTGGTGGGAAGGAATTAAAGTCAATGTAGAGATTGTTAGAAATTGTGCCTTGAATTCCTATTCTAATTAAGATTCTATTTTAGAGTAGTATTATGTAAGGTAATTTCTTGTTAGAGAGATGTCTTATTCTCTAAGGAGTTGTATTTCTTGTCCAACAAGGAATTAAGTTTTAGCTCTCTAAATAGATATCTAGGTTTTGGGTTGAGACTAATAAGATTGAGAGAGATGTAACCTCATGAGGGAGATCGTGGGTAAAGATAGATTTACATGTGGGGTAGAGTGAACACTGATGGCGAGAGGGAATCTCATGGGATACACGGAAGGAAACTCTAGTGGAGTTTTGTGTATGGTTTTAGGTGTTGAAAATTCTCTACTGTTGTAATTTCTCTACGAATCATAGTGGAATCTCTTTCTTATTCATAAACGTAGCCCTGTTTAATATGAACCATGTAAATCTTGTGTTTATTCTTTGTGAGTGCTCTTTTACATTCTTCGTTGTCACTTGTTGCTTCCGCTGCCAGCCTAACAAAATATTAATTCAAAGTATGGAAACGCAATTCCCATATGTTGAAAACCAAGGAAAGTAAGGAAAAGTTGTTAAAAATGCAGAGGCAATTGGAGGAGACAAAAATGCAATTATACAAATGCTATGGACATGGTCCCTCTCAAAATTTTAAAAAATCACTTTTACTATCCAAAAATTTTTTATGGCCCCTCCCAAAATTTTAAAAAATTACTTTTACTATCCAAAAAATTATATATTTTAAGAATAAGTTCATAAAGATTGAATATGGCCCCTGTCAATTTTTCCAAAATTTCCTTTACTACCTCAAATACTCTATATTTTATAATAAATTTATAAAATTGCACACCCCCAATTTTTTTCAAAAGTTCCTTTTAGTACCCAAAAAGTTACATATTTTAGGAATAAATTCACAAGAATTTGCATATGATCCCTCCTAAATATGTTTCCTAGCTCCGCCCTGAATGGAATGTTAGGTTTTTGTTTTGATAATGAGATAGATCGGATTTTGTTTTCAAATTAATACAGTTTCAGATTTGACTATCATTACATTGCAGACAAATATGTCACAACAATTAAAATCAGTCTTTAGGGTTTAGAAATCAGAGCAACACTCAGGAGCCTATCATGCATACGTGTAATTAGCAGGGTAGGACTGAGCCATCTTCATAGGTGCAAAACACGGGAAAAAAATGTGTCCACAGTAAACGTTTTTATTATGGGGATTATAATAGTCCGCCAGTGTAGTACAGAAATTACTTTATTCATTTGGAAGAATTAAATTTATAACTGTGTTTGTTTTTTTGGGTAATTGTGGTATCCAGACGAACTTACGCACACCTTGATTAATTTCCTGATCTTGGAATTATAGACCGGATAAACCTCCAGTAATCCAAATAAAATTATAACCAACGGGAATTGAACTACCACTATAGACTAAAAAAATAATGTCGAAATTTTAATTTATATTCTGCCATGCATTAAACTGCCACTACGAAGTTATAATCGCATTTTTTATCCTTCTTGTAGCGGTTGCGAGTGCCATTGAAACTATTATTATTATTTTTAAATAAAATTCAGATATCTCTCTCTTTGTAATAACACCATTGCGTGAACAAGCTGCAATCCATATGTTTAATTCCAGCACTACTCATATATCTTCTAAGATATAGCTGGACTGGCCAGCAATTATATTATAACAATGCATCAGATTTCTAACCATTTTTGTCATATATATATACGGGAAAATGAGAGAGCTCCATACATACTAGATCAATCCGTTAATTCAGCTCAAAGACGAAGGATGGACAAGTATGGTAGAAAGGTGAACTCGTTGGGGGCAATAATGCAATCTAAAGAAACATTTAACACAATATCAATAAATACATCAATAAAGAATGAAGATTTTTTTATTTTTATTCAATTATGTTCCTATCTCTTGCTATATATCTATACACTTTCAGTTTCTGAGTTATCAATTGCTACATTGTTAGTGCTACAGCTTGGCATGCTTTATATAGCCACACCAAACCGAACCGCCATGAGCTGCGGGTAAGCAGGAGGAGGAGGAGGCATAGCATGACCTGCAAAACCCTTCTGGCTGACTGTGCTAGTTTTGGGGATGTAGGTGCCTGGATTTGGTGTCGGATTGCGTACCGGACTGTAATTTCCATATCCATGCCAACACAACAGCTGTATCAAAGTCTGCCGTATACAACCAACATGCAACTGTGCATGTGAAGACAAGCCGTATCAAACAAATGGTTCGGCTGCGCATGCGAAGGATGAAAACCTCAAGTCAAGCATGCAACCAACAATGTCAAGATTGGCTGCGCATGAAGTTTATATATCCACGCCTGTGCAAGTTGTATATATATATCTCTGCCTATATAAGTGATGATACAAGACACAAGCTATAACTGCAAGAAGAAAGAAAAACAGAGAGTGTAAAAGAGTGAGTTATACACTTGAGAGAACCACAGAGAATTACTCTGTGATGTTTGTAAGTGAGAGAGTAGAGTGATTGTAATCCTCCTCATACCCGGTTTGTTTCGAACCGAAGCTAGTGAAGCCTCTGTCAAAGTGGACGTACCCATATTTTGGGGAACCACAATATATTTGGTGTCCATTGTGTGTGTGTGTTTGCATTTGAGCTTGCTTTCGACCCAACAAAGTGGTATCAGAGCCATTAAAGCTCAACAGAGCCGAAACTTCAAGCTCTATTTCGAACCAGTCCAGAGCTCAAATCACCACACCCCCCACATTTTCGGCCGACCCATCAACCAAGGAATCCATTCCCGTTGAAAACAGTCGAAAACTACTTCACACGCGCCCCCACGCGCCACCCAAGCTTCGGCACGTCAGCAGCAACGGTGTCACGCGCTGCACGCGCCTTCTTCCTCCAGAGCGCGTGAGGACCACGCGCAACACGCGCCACCAAGCTAGCCACGCGTGAAGACCACGTGCCACACGCGCGCCACGTCACAGCTGACGTCAGCAAGGGTACCACGTCACTGCTGACGTCACCCCTTACCACGTGTCATTCCCTGACACTGCCACGTGTCTTGCCACGTGTCAACCAAACATTCAGCCACGTCACCTGCCACGTGTCACCACTGACACCTTGCCACGTGTCACCTTCTGATGCTGCCACGTCATCACCAAATTTGTAAAATTACAGTTTTGCCCCTCGACATTGTTTTGACTATTCCGGACTCATCGTAACTCGGAATTGAGCCCAGTCAGAGGCGATCTTAAGGTTTTCGACCTTTCTGGACGCAACGGTATACTCCGTTTCGCGTGATTCCACTCCGAATATATCAAACAAGCCAGGAGGGCTTAAAAATTCTGTTTCGATGGAAGATTCAGGATCCGGAACGATGATTAGATTGACCGCAGCCAACTATTCATTATGGAAGTCAAAGATGGAGGATCTTTTGTATATTAAAGATCTGTGGAAGCCGATCAAAAGGACCGACGATGCACCTGATGGCAAACCGAAGGACATGACCGACGTAGACTGGACGGTACTCAACCGAAAATGTGCCGCCCAAATCAGACAATGGATTGACAAAAGCATTTACCAAAATTTTGCCAACGACAATGATGCTTATGCTCTTTGGCAAAAATTGGAGAAGATGTACGCACGGAAGACATCTCAGAACAAGGTAAATCTTTTGAGCTGTATGGTGAATCTTAAATACAAAGACGGCAAAAGTGTGTCAGAACACATGAGCGAATTCCAGGGGCTGTTGGATCAATTCAACTCGATGAAAATGACTATAGAAGATGAGATGCAGCCAGTATTCCTATTACACTCCCTTCCGAAAAATTGGGATACGCTAGTTGTCTCTGTAAGCAACTCAGCTCCAGATGGAATAATTAACATGGAAATGGCGAAAGACAAAATGCTGAATGAAGAAGCAAGAAGAAAGGAAGAAGGATATCATCCTGAGTCAGAAGTTCTTGTCACTGAAAGACGAGAAAGAAAAGAATGGCGCGGTAGAAGCAAAAGCAGAAACCATCGCAATCAGCCACAACATCGTGGGTGATCAAAGTCTACTTTCAGAAGAGACAAAACTTGTCATCATTGTGGCAAGCCAGGCCATTTTATCAGAGAATGCAGGAAGCTTAAAGCCGAACAGTCTGGACAACAGACCAGAAATAGAGGTGAAGAAAGTACCTCAGAAGCAGCAGCAACAGCCGGAGAAGGGCTCGTCATCGTTCAAGATGATGAGTGTGTCAACTTCACATCCGAAGATTCTACCTGGGTTATTGACTCAGGTGCTTCCTGTCACATCACTTCGAGAAAGGATATATTCACATCCTACACCAGTGGTGACTTCGGACTTATGAAGATGGGAAACCAAGGATCATCCAAAATTACTGGCAGAGGCGATATTCTTTTGGAAAGCAGCAATGGATGCAAACTACTCCTCAAAGATGTGAGACATGTTCCAGATATTCGTTTCAACCTGATCTCCACCGGCAAGCTCGATGATGAAGGCTACAACAGTCATTTTGGTGATGGCAAGTGGAAGCTCACCAAATGCAATTTTGTGGTGGCCAGAGGAAAGAAGACCAGCTCACTCTATACAACGCAAGCAAAATTGTGCAGAGTCGAGGTGAATACGATGGAGAAAGAAATCCCTACCGAGTTATGGCACAAAAGACTCGGTCATATGAGTGAGAAAGGACTCAAGGTCCTTGCCAGAAAAGAACTCTTACCTGGAATGAAAGGTACTCCATTACACACCTGTGTCGACTGCATCATGGGGAAACAGCACAGAGTTGCATTCCGCAGTTCCCCTCCATCTAGAAGACCAAACATTCTAGATCTCGTACACACGGATGTTTGCACCATGCAAACCAGAACTCATGGAGGTGCCCTCTATTTTGTCACATTCATTGATGATCATTCGAGGAAATTATGGACCTTTGCCTTGAAAACTAAAGACCAGGTGCTGGAAGTGTTCAAGGAGTTTCATGTAAAGGTTGAAAGAGAAACTGGAAAAAGGCTGAAGTGCGTACGTGCAGATAATGGTGGTGAGTACAGAGGACCATTCGAGGAGTATTGCAGACGCTTCGGCATCAGACTCGAAAAATCAGTGCCGAAAACTCCTCAACATAACGGCCTTGCAGAAAGAATGAACAGAACCATCTACGAAAGGATCCGGTGCATGTTATCTAATGCCAAGTTGTCAACTCCGTTCTGGGGTGAAGCAATGAGAACATCGGTTGACTTAATCAACCTATCTCCCTCCGTTCCATTAAACTGTGATGTTCCAGAGAAAGTATGGAGAGGGAAAGATGTTTCCTACAAACACTTGAAGGTGTTTGGTTGTAGAGCATTTGTCCACATCCCCAGAGATGAAAGATCCAAGCTTGACGGAAAGGCCAAACAGTGCATCTTCTTGGGATATGCCCATGAAGAGTTTGGTTACAGACTCTGGGATCCTATCAACAAGAAGGTCATCAGAAGCAGAGATGTGATATTTTTCGAAGATCAGACCATTGAAGATCTTGAAAAACAGAAGAAATCAGATCCACCTGAAGAGTTACCAGCTAATCTAGACCCGGTTCCCTCACCGAGAGCAGAAAATGATGGGGGAGCTATTCAAGGAGATCCAGCTGATGATGATGCAGAACCAGAACCAGTTACAGAAGAAAATCCGGTTGATCCTCAAACAAGGAGATCTTCCAGAGAGCGACAACCGAATCGCAAATATTCCTCCGCAGAGTACGTGATGCTTAGTGACGGGGGAGAACCAGAGAGCTATCAGGAAGCTGTTGAAGATAGTAAAAATGCGGAATTGATGAAAGCCATGCAGGAAGAGATGAAATCGCTACATGAGAACCACACATATGACTGGTCAAGTTACCGCAGGGAAGGAAAGCTCTCAGGAACAAATGGGTATTCAAACTGAAGTCTGAAGAAAACAATCCACAACCAAGGTACAAGGCAAGACTGGTTGTGAAGGGATTCGGTCAGAAGAAAGGCATTGATTTTGAAGAAATATTTTCACCGGTGGTGAAAATGTCCTCCATCCGAGTTGTTCTTGGCTTGGCAGCCAGCTTGAACCTAGAGATCGAACAACTGGATGTAAAGACCGCATTTTTAGATGGTGATCTGGATGAAGAAATCTACATGGAGCAACCTGAAGGATTCAGAACCAGAGGAAAAGAAAATCTTGTGTGCAGATTGAAGAAGAGTCTCTATGGGCTCAAACAAGCACCAAGATAGTGGTACAAAAATTTTGATTCATTCATGGACCAGAATGGGTACAACAGAACCACTGCTGATCATTGTGTATTTGTGAAGAAATTTCCTGACGGAGATTTTATCATCCTCTTGCTATATGTCGATGATATGTTGATCGTTGGCCATGACAGCAGTAAGATCAACAAATTGAAGAAGGAACTGAGCCAGTCATTTGCTATGAAGGAGTTGGGACCGGCAAAACAAATCTTGGGAATGCAGATCTATCGAGACAGACTGAAACACAAGCTCTGGTTATCTCAAGAAAGGTATATCGGCAAAGTTCTTGAAAGGTTCAACATGAGCAAAGCAAAACCAGTCAGTGCTCCACTTGCAAGCCACTTCAAGTTGAATATGAATCAGTGTCCTTCAAGTGAGACAGAAAAAGCATAAATGAAGAAAGTGCCTTATGCTTCAGCAGTTGGCAGTTTGATGTACGCCATGGTATGCACGAGGCCTGATATTGCTCATGCAGTTGGAGTTGTCAGTCGGTATCTGTCAAATCCTGGAAAGGACCATTGGGCAGCAGTAAAATGGATCCTCAGGTATCTTAGAGGAACTACCAATATTTGTTTATGCTTTGGTAGTGGTAAACCTTTATTGGAAGGTTGCACAGATGCAGACATGGCCGGAGACAGTGACTCCAGAAAATCCACATCGGGATACCTAATCACTTTTGCAGGGGGAACAGTTTCATGGCAATCCCGGTTACAAAAATTGTGTTGCCTTATCCACCACAGAAGCTGAATACATTGCAGTAACATAATGATGCAAAGAGCTCTTGTGGATGAAGAAGTTTCTTCAAGAACTGGGACAAGAGCAGGAAAAATATGTCATATACTGTGACAGTCAGAGTGCTATTCATCTTAGCAAAAATTCAACCTTCCACTCAAGGTCTAAGCACATCGACGTCAGGTAACACTGGATCCGTGACGTGCTCGAAGACAAACTTCTACAGCTAGAGAAGATTCACACAGATGATAATGGATCAGATATGCTGACTAAGAGCCTGTCCAGAGACAAGCTAAAAGTTTGCAAAGAAGAAACTGGTTTAACACCAGCCCCAAATTGGCAGTGAGGGGGAGATCAGGTGAAGACGTTCTCCTCTGATTGATATGGAAGGGGGAGAATTGTAATTTCCATATCCATGCCAACACAACAGCTGTATCAAAGTCTGCCGTATACAACCAACATGCAACTGTGCATGTGAAGACAAGCCGTATCAAACAAATGGTTCGGCTGCGCATGCGAAGGATGAAAACCTCAAGTCAAGCATGCAACCAACAATGTCAAGATTGACTGCGCATGAAGTTTATATATCTACGCCTGTGCAAGTTGTATATATATATCTCTGCCTATATAAGTGATGATACAAGACACAAGCTATAACTGCAAGAAGAAAGAAAAACAGAGAGTGTAAAAGAGTGAGTTATACATTTGAGAGAACCACAGAGAATTACTCTGTGATGTTTGTAAGTGAGAGAGTAGAGTGATTGTAATCCTCCTCATACCCGGTTTGTTTCGAACCGAAGCTAGTGAAGCCTCTGTCAAAGTGGACGTACCCATATTTTGGGGAACCACGATATATTTGGTGTCCATTGTGTGTGTGTGTTTGCATTTGAGCTTGCTTTCAACCCAACACGGACCTCTCTGCAGAGATTGCAGCAATAGGTTATCTTTTTGCATCCACCCTTCTTCTTTTTCTTCATTTAGGACTCTACTAGCTTCATATGGTTTAATGTTTAAAAGTAAAACTAGTGCTATAATGGCTGAAACAATCTTCAGAGACCTCATCATGTTGAGCAAGTAATGTGTTAATTCTTTGATGAAGAGCAAGTAATGTGTTCTTTGATGAAGAGCAAATAAATGTGAGCTTTGATGAAATTATGTGATGATATATATAAAATGCAGATACATGGTGTTTTTATATGCATCTGCCCATCAATTTGTATGACTTGAACTTTTCATATTTTTAGTTTTGAATGTTGACTAATAGGGTCAACTAATTGTTTAGCTTGAAATTGAATGGGTCAGTGGAAAAAAAAAATACTTCCTCCGTTTCATAATAGTGGTTCAATTTAAATTTTTTAATATTTTATTAATTTAGGTTGATTATGTTACAATTTTTAATTTTGTCCTTAATGATATAGTATTATAATGAGGTCCAATATTTGTTAAATATTAGTGAAAGAAAAATAGTTGAAAAAAGTGGGAGGTTAAATTGGATTGGAATTCGAATTGAACAAGTATTTTGGGATAAGTAAAATTATAATATTGGACAACTAATATGGGGAAGAGGAATTGGTTCCTGACGTGCTGCTTACTACTCCAATAAGTAATTCCTTGAACTACACGTATGCTTGCATATAGTAATTTTGAATGCATGAAAATAAGCATAACATAATAATTATCTTTGTTTTTTTTTTCTAAAAAAAATCATTAGAATTGATCAACGATTGTCAAACCAATTTTATTCTTTCAAAGGAGAACTTGAAAATTAGTTGAATCAAACCCGTCCTCTTACTATACTCTCCGTATCAACTGCCTTATTTGCACCAAGATATATGTATATGTATATATACGAAAATGTTCTCTTGTTTTCAGGGAGCAAGATAAGTCTACTCACTTTTTATATTGACCTTTAAATATAATTGACATAAATAAAGGAGTTAATATTTAAAATTTAAGAATCATATTTAACAATTAATATAAAAAATAAATATACTTATGTTGCTCCTGATATGAGCAAGAGATCATTACTCTGTATATATAAGAGGCAAAGAATCTAATTTTTGAATGGTAAAGCAAAAACACACACACACACACACACATATATATATATATATATAGGGCCCGTTTGGTAGGCGGTCTGGTCTGGTCTGGTATGGTCTTATCTGGTCCGGTCTGGTCTGGTATTATCTGGGTGTTGTTCTGAAAGTATGTTTGGTAAAGTTGTCTGGTTTTATGATCTTATTCAAGCTGTTTGGTCTTATGTTTGGAAAATAATACAAAAAATCAAAAAATAATATACAAAATTCAAAAAATATATTAAGTATGAAAAATATATAAAATTTGAAAAAATATAAAAAAATTGAAAATAATATAAGAAATTCAAAAATAATATATTTTTCAAATTTTATAAATTATTTCGAATTTTTATATTATTATTTGAATTTTATATATTATTTTTGATTTTTTATATTATTTTCAATTTTTTTATATTTTCTATAATATATATATATATATATCTAATTTTGTATATTATTTTTGTATTTTATATTTGTTTCAAATTTTATACATTATTTCAAAACTTTTATATTATTTTTCAAAACTTTTATATTATTTTTCAAAAGTTATATATTATTTTTTAAATTATATATATATATATATTTAAAATTGTATATATTAATTTTGATTTTTATATATTTGTTTCGAATTTAATACATTATTTTAAAAATATTATATTAATTTTCAAATTTTATATATTATTTTCGAATTTTATACATTATTTTTGATTTTTTCTATTATTTTGGAATTTTTTTATTTTCCAGATTTTAAATATATTTTTTGCATTTTATATATTAATTTTGAATTTTATATTTATATTTCAAATTTTATACATTATTTCAATTTTTTTATATTATTTTTTTAAATTTTATATATTATTTTCAAATTATATATTTTTTAATTTTATATATATATTTCAAATTTTATGGTCCCATGTGTTATGACAATTGTATATAAGACCACTTGAGACCATCATTTTTGGTTGTCTCAAATTACCCCTTTTGGTCCCAAGTGGTCATTGTTTTTTTGGAACCGTTTTTTTGAAACCCAGTTGCCAAACAGTGTCCGATCCCAAAAAAGTTATTATGAGACCGGACCACATGGGACTGGACCGCGAACCAAATATGGCATAAATGTCTAAACCCACTTGCCTAAAAAACAAATGTGTAAACCTCAACAAGTCACAAATCAATATTAAAAATTACTATGGGTTATTTACAGTGACACTCTCTGAGGTTTGAGTAAATTATAGGTAGATGCAATGTTTGAAGAGTGCGTTTCAATTGCCCCCTGAGGTTTGAAAAAGTTGACAAAGACACCCCAATGACGCATATGCCCCTTAAATTAAAGAATTAATTAAATGAGTAAAATCATTGAATAATAAAATGACGCGTATACCCATCTATGTAATAACATAAATTTTTGTTATAGATAATTAGTATTTTGCAAAAAAACGTTTGTTGCCTAAAATTTAATTTTTAGCCACAAACTTATATCTTTGTTGTCTAAATTTATTTTTTCAACAAAGTTCCAATTGGTTGCAAATTTTTTGAACATGGTAACAAAAATATAATTCGTACAAAAAAAAATAGATATAAACTATTTGGTGTAAATTAATTAACTTTTAGTGATAAATTATTTTTGTTGTAATAATTATTTTTTTTATAATAATTTTTTGATTTGTTGCATAAAATAAAAATTTTAGCAACAATTTTGAATGTTTGTTACTTGAAATGAATTTGTTTATGAAAAAGTTTCATTTGGTTGCAGAATATATGCATTTGGCACTTTGTGCCAAAATGTTAAGTTTTTTATTAATTATTTTTAAGTGTGACAAATATGTAAAATTTATAAAAATCATTAGTTACTAATGATAAAATAAAATGTATATATTACCATTATTGAAATTTAGTTAATTAAAATTTGTGTAACAACTCTACCAAATATAAGAAGAGATTACTATTCTAAGTGGACACTATTTATTTTAAATTATTTATATAAATAAAGGTAATTAACAAGTAATACAATTATATTTAAAAATAATCGTTAATAGTTAAAAAAAACTAAAATCTACACACACATGAGCAGACCGAAAAATTGTGTCAGGACATATATTGAATATGATTAAAAGTACTTATGATAAATAAAAAAATAATTAACTTGAGGATTAATAATGCTACAACACAAAAGTTTAAAAAGTTAAAGTGTAGACATGGTTATTTTAGTCTATTCAACTTAAAGAAAAAAGAGCAAGAAAGGAAATAAAAAAATATTTATATTGCAAATCCAATGTCAAGGGATACTATGGACATTTTCTAGGTGTTAGGAGTGTCTTTGTCAACTTTTCAAACCTCAGGAAACAATTGAAATGCACTCTTCAAACATTGCATCTACCTGTAATTTACTCAAACCTCAAGGTGTCACTGTAAATAACCCAATTGCTATTTACCATTTTTTTGTTGTTGAAAATTACCACTTTATTTATACCTATATTGACAACAATTACCAATTTAATTTACTATGATTATGGATTAGAGATGTTGAAAAGTCTTCTTTTTTAAAAGTGTGAAAATGAATAAAGGAACAATATTAATGTTTAGGACATAATAATTGGTAATTACTAATAAAAATATTGATCTTCCTCTAAGTTTTTCTTTTATTTGTTGTTAAAGTACAGAGATGGACCATTGTTTTGCTATATTTGTGGATTCAACTTTTGAAGTGGGGTCTTAATGTATGTAAAATATACTTTTGCTAAGGTCATAGGGGACATTCTTACAATGAATGATTCAAATCCACGGTGATGACCCAAGTCAAAGACCCGAACCGTAATGTTTTTTCTTTTGCCTCCTGAAACAGTAGAGTTCAACATGCGTGTTAATGGCAACTAAAATAAATTCGAAGAAGCCTCAATGCACAGAATACTTTGGCCCATTTCAACTAATTTATAATTTTTTAAAATTTTTCTTTTCGGTAATCGTGGTATCTGGATGTTAGAGGCTCCAATTGTTATCTCACATTAGATAAAGATGCAAAAGTGAATGAGGTTTATAATGAGTGGATGTTAGTCATACCCATTAACTTAAGCTTTTGAGTTGATCCGAGAAACATCCATTTGTTACAGTTGGTATCAGAGTCAAACCCAGTCTTTGATCTGGTGCCACACCAAGCACCCGCTGGGCGTCTCTACCATCCATCTGTTATGCCGGGCCAGCTTATGCGCACCTCGACTAATTCCCGAGTCCTTGCATTTTTCCAACTGTGCCACTCGTTTGTGTTACTAATTTATAATTTCTTGGGGGAAAAATACTATGAAAAACTAATTTATTTTAGATTTATCCTTGACCTATTTTATGATGATACTCCTAGTCCTATATGATCCATGATCAATCTTGTGATGTTCAGCCTACTCCCACTAAGGAACCATCTGCAAGGGTCAAGTTAAACAACCCTTTAGATAAAGTCATAGGATTAGTCGATTAGATGACGGTGACCCATAGAAACGCTAGGAATGAAGTCTCATATGCTTATTATACATCTTTCTTAGAACCTAAAAATGTCAAAGAAGTTCTTCAAGATAGTGAATGGATAAATGCTATGCAAGAAGAACTTCAACAATTTGTTAAGAATGATGTGTGGTATCTTGTGTCTAGACCGAATGATATAAATGTGATAGGTACCAAATGGATATTCAAGAATAAAAAAGATGAAAATGGTACAGTTGTTAAGAATAAAGCTAGGCATGTTGCTCAAGGTTATACTTAGTTAGAGGGTATAGACTTTGATGAGACTTTCTCTCCAGTGACTACGCTTGAATCTATTCAAATTTTATTTGTTATTGCTGTCATCTCAAATTCAAGTTATATCAAATGGACGTGAAGAGTACATTCTTGAATGGTATTCTTCAAGAGGAGGTGTATGTGGAGCAACCCAAAGGATTTGAAGATCCTTATTGTCCTGGTCATGTTTATCAGCTTAAAAAGGCTCTGTATGGACTGAAGCAAGCTCCTAAAGATTGGCATGAAAGATTAACCGATTAATTATTGGGAACATATTTTACTTGATGGGAGTGGACAAAACACTGTTTATTCAGAAAATTGAGAGTGACATAGTTATTGCTCAAATTTATGTTGATGATATATTGTTTGGCTCCACTTCTGACCAGCTTGCTCATTATTTTGGAGATCAAATGACACATGAATTTGAGATGAGCATGATTGGTGAATTGAACTTCTTTCTAGGGCTACAGATTAGGCAATTAAGTTATGGGATTTTTATTTCCAAACTCGTTATGCTTTGGAGTTAGTAAAAAAGTTTGGTTTGGAAAAAGGTAAGGATGCTCACACTCCTATGAGTAGAAATGTCAAGCTTAATATACATACTAAAGGCAAAAATGTCGATCCTACACTTTATATGAGTATGATTGGGAGTTTGTTATATTTGACTGCCAGTCGACCTGACATAGCTTTTAGTGTTGGTTTGTGTGCATGTTGATGTCCGCCCAGGGGTGACAAAAATAATGGTTAAGAACAACCCCTTAGGATGGCTAAGGTTTTGTCTATCGCAAGCGCACGAATCGTATTATAGTATAGTTCGGTTTGAGAAAGGTTATCGATCTCACAGAAACTAAGTCGTATTCTGAATTCTCGTAAAATAATACTCTTAAATTGTTATGAAGATATGATTTGTTGTTTTGTGATTGATTAACTAATTAACTAATAAAGCAATAAAGATAGATTAAGACAAGAACAGTAGAAATAAAATTTAGGGTTTCCATACTCCACCACTAATCGCATAACATAATTCTCCATTTGCTCAATTGTAAGAGGGTAATCCATAATTGTGAATCAAGTGATAGGTTTCAAATATTAGTCATATTGACCCCTTAACTCACTATTGTTACATTCTTTCATTCCATTATTTGGTATTTTTATGTTGTTTGCGTGTTAAAGCATATTTTAGGATCTTAATGAAGAAATGGAGCTAACTTCGGTGAATTAACTGAAAAATATGTTATTTTTATCTAAGCGGAGAGTCAAAAGAGGCAGTCCGAGATAAAAATGGCTCCCGGAGGGTAAAAACGGCATTTACAAAAGCCATTATATTAAACAAAAAGTATTGTGGGTTCAAGACGGTCGTTTTGGTGCATTCACAGAGAAAAGTGGTTTTCCATAAAATACCTACGCTTTTGTCTATGCTTTCAGTTTCAAAAAGTGGCTGGAAATCACATTTCTACGCTTGAACCTACGTTTAGAGGTACACTTGGGACCTACGCTTGAAGCGTAGGCCAGGTACGCTTCAAGTGTAAGTGCTGCAAGAATTTGAGTTTTTTTGACAGTTTTTGCCTGTTTCACCCCGGTTCGATTGGAAGACGTGCTTGTGACTCTAGACCTCTATATACATGTATATACATTTATATATATGAGAAGTTAGGGTTTGCATGAAGTTTAGAGTAAAAAGACTGAAAAGGGTCTCTCTATACCATTACCTATATATACACGATCATATATCAGAAGAAGGGATGGTTGGTTTTGTGAGACGTACGTTCATAGAGGCTGGTTGAGTTTTAGAGGTTCATTCATTTATACTTGTTGCTGTTGAGAGCCATATTCAAACCTAGAGATCAGGAGAAGAAGATCATGGAGAGCGTTTCTACATCAATGGTGCAGTCACCTTCTACTATGGGTAACTAACTTGGTATATATGGTTTTTTAGCAAAACCCCAGCCAAGTAATGTAGTTCTTTTATTTGTTTCAATTGTAACGAGGGGAAATTGTGACCATACTGTGATGATTGTAGTAGATGAGAGACCGTTTTTATTTTTGATACAAGTTTATACATTTATTCTGATTTTTGTCTTAGACTGAATGAATATATTTATCTTACACAATCATGGTTATTCACTATGGGCTGGAACTCGAATGCTTAACTTATGATTTTCTACACAATGGTGGTAATAAAACTTGAAACCCTACGTTGACACAGGCCATGCCTTGGCGATTTAATATAGACATGCTTTAGTTTATTTTCATGCATTAGGAGTAGATTATAGTAATTTAATTGGCATGTACTAGTTAGGTCAATCATGAGATGGGTTATCGCAATCCGGTTGATGGTAATCCTTTTTGGGGTTGTATTTAGCTATTTGTGGTATGACCTGATTCACAGTTATGGATCGCCCTCTTGCAATTGAGCGAATTGATAATTATATTATGTGGTTAGTGGTGGAGTTTGGAAACCCTAGATTTTATTTATATTGTTATTGTCTTAATCTATCTTTACTTGCTTTCTTAGTTAATTAGTTAATTAATTTCAAAACGACAAACCATATTTTTCTAGCAATTTAAGAATATTATTTTACGAGAATTCAGAATATAACTTAGTCTCTGTGGGATCGATAACCTTTCACAAGCTGAACTATACTACAATACGATTCGTGCACTTGCGATAGGTAAAACCTAAACTGTCATAAGGGGCCGTTTTTAACACATATTTTTAGCACACCCTGACGGACATCATTAGGTCATACCGCAAATAGTTGAATACGACCCCAAAAAGGATACCGTCAACCGGATTCGCTACAACCCATCTCCAGACAGAGTATAACTAGTGCATGCTATTTACTTTACTCTAATCTACTCCTACTGCATGAAATTAAACTAAAGCATGTCTATATTACCTCGCCGAGGCATGACCTGTGTAAACTTAGGGTTTCATCTGTTAAGCACCATTGTGTAAAAAATCAGGAATTAAGCATCTGAGTTCTAGCCCATAGTGAATAATTATGATTGAGTAAGATAATATATTCATTCAATTTAAGACTAGAATTTAGAACAAATATAAGATCTTGTGTTAAGAATAAAAATGGTCACACATCTACAACAATCATCATAGTATGGTCACAGCTTCCCCTCGTTACAATTGAAAACAAATTAAGAATTGCATTACTTGGCTATTATAATGCCCCGTATTTTACTATTCATAATTAAATATAGATATATTTACTATTCTTAATTAAATATATATAATTATATGATGGCATATGTGAAAATGTGGTGATATTTAGGGACAAAGTGGACATTTTGACTTATGACTGCTTGGTAATTCTGTAAAATCGGAGGGCATATGGGTCATTAGGCAAACCCTATGTTGGCCTATATAAGCACAAACATATTTAGCTTATTTTATCTCAAATTCCAGACTTCTTCTTCTTCTACTACTACTATTACTTCTTCTTCATCATTTTCACCCAAAATTGTGAGGGTTGAGAGGTTAAGGTGGGATTGGATCTGCACTTGTGGTGTATTAAGCTCTACAATTAAGGCAAGACATATGTTCTACTCTTCCTCTTTGTACTAGAATTCGTAGCCCTTTGTTTTGTGCAAATATAATGTAGTATTTTTCATATATGTATATGTAAGTGTAAAATCATGTTTATATACGATGATATATATTTCGTGTATACATATATGTATAGATCCGTAATTATATGAGCATGTATGTATAGATCTGTTAGAGTATATTCATATTCATGCATATATATGATGATATATATTCTGTTATACATATATATATAAATCCATGAGTATATGTACATATCTTGTATATATGTAGAGATTCGTGATTTTATATAGACATACATGTATAGATCTGTTAGAGTATGTTTATTCTTATGCATATATATAATGATATATATTCTATTATACATATATGTATAGATCAGAGAGTATATGTATAGATCATGTGTATATGTAGAGATTTATGATATATATAACCACTCATGTATAGATCGGTTATCGCAGGCTTTGATTCATGACTATATATGATAGTATATATTTTCTTTATACTTATATACATTTATTTATAGTTATATGTACATATCTGTTTTACTATGTTCATGTCTATGAATATATACGATGTTTAATATATTCTATTTAGATATACATGTATGGATTTATGTCTATATGTATAGATCTGTGAGCATATGTATATGTTTTGTAGTTATGTTTTCTGTTGAGGTGTATATGATTGGAACTACATATAGAAATCTGAATATAGAAATATTTTAGGTTTCAATGTTGACAGTGATTTAAATACTATTATTAGAAAAATACTACTTATATTATGCAATTGTTTTTCTCTATTATCTTTGTTGTCAGACTTTGGATATTGATTTATATTGTTATTATGTGTTTCACGTATTACACTCGAACGTGTATTTTTGACAGTATAAATGAATAGTATTTCCTGGCGTTGGACCCCCCAAGTTCGACGTTATAAATTTTTATACGTTCCCGAGTAAAGAATAGAAGTGAATTAATAATTTCGTAAAATAATAAAATTTAATTAAATGAATATGGCTGGAGTATTTAGAAGGAATCACAAGGAGGCTGACTAATAAACACGGTCTTACTAGTATCACGATACATGATTGAGTTGTCACGACATGATTGATTTGTCGGGTACGTGGTTATAGTTGGGTATTGAGTTGTCCCGACATGATTGATTTGTCGGGTACGTGGTTATAGTTGGGTATGGAGGTGTTGAACAAAATTGATATGGGAGAATAGATTCTTATACCTAGTATATGGTGATATATCAATGACTATGATTGTAGCTAAATATATTATTATTATTATTATTTATACTATAATTTTGGGTGTCACTGGGAAAGGGGATAGATCTCGGTACTCTGTTTGTGTCACGCCCCGTTATTCCTGAAAGTCCAATCAAGAGAATCAGTGAATCCCGGGGTATGACGTCACAGAAAACGACAACCAAGATTTATATTAACATAAAAATACATGGAATATGAATGAAAATGAATTATTCCATGTCACCTGAGTGAAATTAAACTTAGTAAAGAATTCTAACGAAAATCCGGCAGAGTTCCATTTGTAAATGGAACATCCGGACAACCCAAATTCAACACAACACAAGAACCTGCCCATAATAACATAAATAGAAATAGTGGCACGTAGCCCAACATTCCAGAAACCTAGTAGGGCCGAGGTAATGGAAAAGAACACCAATACCTCTCCAAACCCCTCTAAAATCAATAGAGCCCCAAGTGCTCAAATGAAAATAGAAAGAAAACCACTTAGCGATGCCGAAAAAGTTTAAAGGCACCCCAAAACAACAAACACCGACTGAGCCACCAGGCTCGAATAAGAATACATAAGACCTGATGGCAGTGCCGAACAAATACAATGACACCCTAAAATAATTAATACATGGAATGAAAATACAATACAAGGGGATCTGCCAACAACCTGGCTCCCAAGAGAATAAAAGAATACATAAAATTGATTACGGAAGGAGGAATAAAACTACCGTCCCAAATCCCCTGTATCGTCGCCGTCGAGCATGCCGTGCTGCATCCACCTGCAACCTATAGTGGGGGTGAGCACAACCTCGGGGGTTCACCATAATATCAAAACATCACACTCATAGCCGTCTAGAAAACACTAACCATCCCGTGTGCATGCATCTATCCTAGGTCGGTCAGTTGTCTCATGTGGCACCCACGCCAAACAGAGACCCCCAAAATAATCTCATCTACAGCCTCAAATCTACTACATATATCATAAGAATAACAGATCAATAAAAACATATAAACAACACACACACACACACATATATATATATATATATATATATATATATATAAATCGTCCTGAATATAACTAACTACGTCACCTAGGCCTATAGACAATCAATCCAAACTCCACTCTCATCTAGAGATACAACCAGACTAAGTATCTATCATACCGTACACCTAGCACGCTACTCAAGGTTCCTAGGAGGTAAATAGGTCACTCGCTAGGACTGCCGAAAAGGAATAACTAAAATCACGCCCATAACTAAACCACAACGCCTATACAACACTGTTATCCAATCATTCCTAGAGGGTCTCAATTTCATAATCATAACCTTAAACCTGTCATCTTATCCACAATAACCAGAGAAATAATCCGCTCACTTAAAAGATGTTTTATCCGAGACTTCCTATTGTAAAGAGAATTTATAAAATCAACTAGTAACCATATGGTAGGTTTACACTGCTACCATATATACCTCGAAAGTAACCTAAGTGAACAAACTCTGTCATTCGATCAGATTCAACCATCTCAAGTAAATCTTCAATTCATACAGCGTACTGAGGCACAAGAAAGGGTTACCGAAGTCATTTAGTCCCAAACAGATGCCGAAGTCCTCAGGTTTTTAAAGAAAAACATTGAACCCCGAAGGATTCAACTGGTTTTTAAGAAAAAGCTAGGACCCGGTCAAATCTGTTTAGTTCCAATGCCTCCGAACCCACCTAAGGTACTACGAATCGCATTACGTGTGCATAAACCTGTATCATGTCTCTTACCTGAGACTAAGACAAGGAAACTATAAAAATAAAGTGCCACATGTATGCACTAAAAAGAAATCAACCCTATACCACCAGTATCACCACAAGATCTCCATAATACTCTAAGATCGCAATATCACTAAACCACAAACAAAGGATGAATACTATCCTCAAACATTGCCAATATGTCTCTAAAATATTATCAAACACCCACTCGGGAGTATGATAATTCAAACCATAATGGGAACCTCAATTTACATTCAATGGATCCTTAAGACACAAGATAGTCCAGAGAAAGGGACGAATGCTAACCTATCATACCAGGTTAGGCCTCAAATCAACCATTCTTATATAAATCAACTAGAGTAGTGTACCGACCACTTCAACTAAGTCCCTATGAAGCGTTAATCAATGCTACTAGACACCCAACTCAGGGGAGGGGCAGTTAATCACCAAAATTTCTTTTCATTTATATCCATACTTAACTCAATGAAGTCTAAGTACATCATTAACCATCTCAACTAGAGCCCACTCAAAGGGAACGGTTTCACCCCAAAGTCTATTTCCACTTATAATCAAGTAACCACCTAGAACACATACCAATCGTGGCTCCACAAATCTAGGTTTTTACATTATTAGATTTCCTTTCTTTTAAATTTTAAAAGTTTTAACTTTTATTCACATTGAGTTAATTTCCATCCTTCCTAATAAAATTACAATTATCATCAGTTTAATAATAGCAAATATCAACTATGTAAAAGATCATACAAATAAATGAATGCTCAATGTGAATAATATGCAAAGATAATGCCAACAACACCCTATTTAGTATGGGACAACCGGGTATATTGTCGCCATAGTAACACAACCATGAGGATCATATCGACTCGTGAAACAGAACAAACCGTGTTCGGATCAAATCCTCCCACGGCTCCCTGATTCCCGGATTACTAGTCCGCCGATAGCGAGAGACACCGCCTGGCCAGTTGTTGCAACGACCCGGAAGACTCACTTGAACCAATGATACATAAACGAGACATGAAACCACACCTAATGCAATATAAATGCTCATGGTGTATAAAATATGTATAACATGCCTCAACAGTGAGTCACAAATCAAAATATAACATTTATCAAGTGACAAATATTTCTCAAAATCCTTTTTACACAACCAATCCACCGTATATAAACATTTTCATTTTCAAAAGCATGATTTATAATTTAATTATAGCAACAAATCATGTCAATTTATCTCAAGCTCACCTGGTTTCTCCATTTTCCAATAATAATAAATTCTTATAGGCTCGCATACGTTTAATTTAATTATCAGTGATTGTTTTCAAACTATTCCACCTCAAGGATAATTTAATTCGCAATTTAGCTTTATCATATTTCACGGGGAAAGTAAACTAGAAAGGGAACTAAAGCTGTGTCTAAATTTTAACGTTCCTCGTCCTCGTGAATCCCCTATCTTAATTTCAATTTCGATAAAATATAAATAGCAGGGGATGATTTATTCGCCGGCTTTACATCCCTCAATATCCACTCTATCCCTATTGTATTTCAATTTCAATCACATAATTCTACACAATCCTACTTTACATCCAGAGGTATTAGACGACCTATTTTAATCTAATTTAAATAGGATTTAATTTATTATAATTTTTCAGAGAATTTATTTATTTAATTTCTCCACATAATTTCCAATTCGTCCTCCTTTAATCCATTTACGGGTACTCCGAAAATTATATAAAATTCCTAGATATCCGTCTACCACTAGAAATTTAATTTCATAATTCTATTTACTCATAAACATACAACGCAATTAATTAACGTTTTCTACGCACTAGTAGTGAGTGTTAGATATGTTTGTATATATAAATATATATATATATATATATATATATATATATATTTATATATATATATATATATATATTTATATATATATATATATAAATTCCTACCTAATTATATAGGCTTACAAACAGTCCCGCCGTGAACAGTACCGGCCGTGAATAGTGCTCACCGCCCAAAATCGTCCAAAAAAATGTTTCGATTATGTCAAAACGACCGCCTTACTGTCCTATTCAATATAATTGAAGCCCGTTAGCCATCGATAATTAAATTTGAACAAATCTACAAAAATCGAAACTGAAATTCATACCGAAAATCTGAAATTCCCAGAGAACCGTTTAATGATTTCGCACCAATTTTGGATATAACGTACACGGTACCGAGGCCGAGCTATCCTCCGAAAATCAGCCAAAACATAGCCCAACTCGCCACTGAGTCAGCTCGACTCAGTCCGACTCGCTACTGTTCATCGCCACTACCAACGATCTGCTCCACCGCTGGCCGTCACTACCAGCTCCGGCGAGCTCGCTGTTGCACGCCGCTTCTGCCTCCAGCTCGCCATTACTCCGGTGAGCTAACCCGTACCTGGGTCGCCACGTCCAGCGACCCCAACTTCTAACCAGGTCGTGCCTGGCGCGCGACCTCCATGCTCACGACTGCACCGCCAGTCCGGCCGCCAAGACCCGGCGTCATCACTTGGGTTTCCATGCTCGGTGACCTCCAGCAGACCGTCACTGCTACACGGTCTCTCTCGCTTCGACAACCCCTCTCTAGAACAGATCGGTAATGAGGAACAATTTCTGTTGTTGGTGATACAGGTAGAGACAGGGGTAGTAGAGGCGGTTTGTTGAAGAAGAAGAGAAGAGGTTCTCTGCTCTCTCAATCGGCCATTAGTGTCACGCCCCGAATTCCTAGGACTCTGAAACCCGAGCCTAAGAGCAAGGGGAGTGAATGCGGAAGTATAAAAGAAACTGAAACAAATGACATTCAGTCATCAAACACCCAAAAAGGTAAGAATGACACACTCTGATACCCTACTATCACGCCCCCAGAATTCCCGAAACTCTAATCTAGAGAATCAGCGAATCTCCAAAGGGTGACGTAAGTCAAGCGACTACTAGAGTCAAGAATGACAAGAAGATACATGGAGTAACAATGAAAAATATACTCCATGCCAAATAGAATACTAGAACTCAATAGTATCCTCAGATACCAACAAACACGCTCCTAAATTCCTAAGACTCCCAAACAGGGACATCCAAGGAATCCAGGATGTGATCCTTAACATGAATGACCAACTAAGACATCATTAACCGTGAAAACATATGGGTTAATGATAGATATGGTATATTTCATACCCAAATGGATAATAAACTAAGCAGCGGAATCTAACGAAAATCCGGCAGAGTTCCGTTTATAAATGGAACATCCGGACAACAACCACAACACAAGAACCTGCCAATAGCAATTCAATAATCACAATGGCTTCCAAGCCCCACATTTATCAATCCTACTAGGGCCGAGGTTGTGGAAAGAAACCAAAACCCCTCCAAACCCTCTAAACTCAACAGAGCCACAAATGCTCGAATAGGAATACAAGAAATGCACCTAGCTGTGCAAAATAAATACAATAACCTCCTGAAAGAATAAATACAGGAAATAAAGGATACATCAACAGGGATATGCCTACAGACTGGCTCCCAAAATAAAATACATAACAATCCCATAACAATGGGGAGAGAAGCTAACAGTAAATACCTATCGTCCCCAAACCAGTCGTACTGCAACCGTAATCGCATCACCAGCGCGACTCCAAACCTGTAACATGGAAACAAGAGAAAATTGCCGTTGCACTGCATCCTGCTCATAGCCGTATATTTCCTGCAACCTGGCGTGTGAATACCAGGGGGCAAATGAAATACCCCTGTGAGCAAATAAGCTCAGTGGGAAAGGATACTCTAACTACCACATCCTCTAATAGTTTAGGTAATGCTAAACCACCCAGTGTGATACATAGCCCACAACATAACCCAGTCACGAAAACCCAAGGCACACGCTCATATACTACCGTACGTAAGTATATAACGGGGATATATATATATATACACACACACACACATATATATATATATATATATAAGTATAAATACACAACATGAGCCTATAAGATACAACTAAGACTCGTACGTACCCACACCGGTAGTCTACACGACTCTCACCAACGTACACTAAGTACACGACACTAATGTCAAATCTAACCAATCATCCAGCACCAGAAAATCTAAACAGAGGGAATCACACTCACCTCTAATATCCACAAGGATCAAAATCCACCACTAGTACCAAGGAATACTCATAACTCACTCCCCGAGAACACAGGAGGAAAAGTACTCACGTCCTTGCGTACTAACACAATCATCATCTATATATATATATATATATTGTAAATGTAGAATATATATATAATACAAACCTCATCCCATTCCTAAGGAAAATCTACCTCTCAAAGGCTGGATCACCTCAATCATATCACCATACCATAAATCATATCGACCTCATAATACTATCATCGATAGGGTCAATCACATCACTAACGCTCTCACTGTAGGCGAGGAAAACCCAATCAAATCACTAGGAGTACACGAACTCAACTCACAAGAACGACCACCTAATGGTTACCGAAACAAAGCAAAGGAAAAGACTTCCCAATGCTAAACCAATAGATAACCGAGACAACAATGTCAAGGTTAAAACACCACAAGTGTTTAAGGAGAACACCTGGGCAAGGAACCCAATCCACTCGGTATCCATGCCCACAACATGTGGAACAACTCGAATCACCTAAGTGGTGACGTCAAAACCAAGAAGAAAGGAAGGGCAACACTATATGTGTGAACTGAACAACACCAAGCCTCATACCCGAGACTTAGAAATGATAGGAAGCAAAGGTGAAACAATGGAACACCTTTCAAAACTCTACAGGATGAGATATTGAGAAAGAAGTCCCGAAATCTCAGAATCCCAAGAAAAGTAATAAAATAGTTTTCTTTTAAGAAATCACAGAGTAAAAATGACCGTCTTGCCCCCGGTCTCCGTCAGTTGCCATCACCGGCTTTTAGAAGTTAAAATCGTTTTAAAGAAGATCCTAAGATCATTTTATAAAGTGTTAAAACTTTTCATTTCTACGGGGGTAGGCGAAAACGGGTTTTTCCTTTTAAATACAAAAGTTTAGAAAACACCGTTTTCAAAATGACAGCCACATAAAAATGAACACCACTACAAGGATTCCTATAATGTCCCGAAAGGACAATGAAGGAAGACAATACGTTGGATTCACGGAACACAACTATCGGTTTCCAACCCCACGAAATCCAATGACGACACATGGAAGAGGTTCGGCACCACGCCGTAACCGACAACTCAAGGAATGACATAGAAGTCAACGACTACGTACTAGCGTACAAAATACAGTACAAGGAATGCTCAGGGGAATGAACTAAGCACTAGAACCAAGACTGTCAAGCTACAGTACCTTGAGTACTTAATAAAGTCACTCAACCATAACCTCTTCTCACCAATCAAAATCTCAACTACAGTTGATAGCCTATTCCTCAAAAGTGGAAGACACCTAAAGGTCCATACTACAACTCACAATCTCATCACCCACCTTCTCGAAGGCCCTAATTCATAACTGATACTAAAATCAATATCTAATCTCCAATCTCCAACACAGTCACACGACTAACCACAATCATCCCAAAGAGATTACTACACGAATATACTTAACCTCCCCCAAGGGTGCGAAAGTATATATACTCACAAGTATAAAATAAACATTTCATTATACTTGATTTATTACCACATGTAATCATTTTCTTTCACGTTAATCATTATCAACTAAGCATTTTACAAAGATATGAATTTAAATTCGCAATATTCATACACAACATGCTCCAAAATCCAACAGGCAATAATAACACATATTAAACCTGCTCCAACATCACATGTAATAATATCACGTATACATGTCAAATGAAATCACATAAATGCCATGCAAATACAATGTGACTCATACACCACCCTTTGCCCACATCACGTGGTTAACGAATACGCACTCCACCCATTTACAAGGAGAAAAAGTACCGCACCGATCCTTCCCAAGTGTTTTTGACACTACACTTTCAACAAGGAAGACGGTAGCACGAGAGCCCTACTTGCGACTCCCTTGCGAGAGCGGCGCATACCACCACGATGGGCAGCAACCAACCCTATATCCAAATTCCGTAGGTGGGAGACACCTTTTCCTGCAATATACTCAGGACCCGAGAGTGGCGCATACCACCACGATGGGGCAGCAACCAACCCTATATCACCTTCTGGCTTTTTAGTTCCATAGGTGGGAGACACCTTTACCTGGCCAGTTGTTGCGACGATTCGACACAAAGACACCCCCACATATATCAACTCAATATGCATCCAGGTCTAAATGACAATCATGTCTCAACATAAATATGTAATGCATCATATTTATGTACAATATCCACATCATAGTATCAACATAAATCTCAAAATCTCCTTACATGCTTTGAAATACAATAAAGCATTTAAATCATATGAAAACAATTTCATATACAATTCATGTTTTCACAAATATATTTTCCTTAATTCTTTAGAAAATATTTCAATTTCCCTTAACATGCCTTTAAAATAAATTAAAGCAATTGATTCACGTATCGTAGGGGAACCTAGCATAGCGTCTAAGTATTCGCGCCCCTTACGTCCACATATACACTAGTCCATTTAATTCTCAAGGAAAATTCTAAGTCGTCTATTCCTATTCAATTTAAATAGGAATTAATATAATCTCGTAGGGAATAATTTAATTAATTTTCTTAAATTAATTCCTAAGTCCCATTTCAATTCTAAGCAATTTATAGATATTTAAATTAACGATTTAATATATCTATATTAAATTAAATAAGGGTTTTGTACCCCTAAACTACTTCAATAATGCGGAGTGATAAATATAATTTCCCACCTGAGATTACGCTTACAAAACAGCCGTTTCGGGCCCACCGTGAACAGTACCGGCGCCCGAATAAAATGCCCAACAACCAAAGTCGTCCGAAAAATATTTTTAACCTGTCGAAACGACTGCCTTACCGCCCTATTCAATATAATTAAAATTCATTAGCAATCGATAATTAATTCAAAACAGATCTACAAATATCGAAACCGAAATTCATACCGAAGAATCTGAAGTTCCCGGCAAACCGCTCAACGGTTTCGCACCAATTTCGGATATGACGTACACGGTACCGAGGCCGAGCTTCCCTCAAAGTTTCGTGCCAAATAAGGCCCGACTCGACACTGAGTCGACCCGACTCAGTCCGAGTGAACCCGGTTCTGTTCGTCACTGCCATACACGACCACGAACACCACCACGTCCGGCGACCCACGCTGCCGTGAACCACCAGTCCACCTCCATGGTCGCCGTCGTCCCCATCTCAAGCGAGCTCCTCTCTCTCTCCGGCCAACCCTAGGCTGAACTACAGCAGCTCGTCCCACACGCGGCTCAGAGACGCGCCACTACAACAGCGGCTACACCACCAGGCCCCGACCGTCCTGCTCACAACTGCACTGCCAGTCCAGCCTCCAAGACTCGGCGTCACTATCTGGGTTGCCATGTCCGGCGACCCCCAACCACTAATCAGTTCGTGCGGCTCCCTCTTCGACAACCCCTTAAGAGCTTCTCTCTCTCTCTCTATCTCTCTCTGTCTCTCTCACCCTCTCCCTCGCCGACGGCGAGAGTTAATGGAGACGAAGAATGCAACCGGGTGGTCATGAGGGGGAAGAAGATGTAATCGCGTAAGAGGGGATGCTGGCTCATTTACAACCACCCAGACCATTATCTGTTATATATATATATATATATATAAATATAATTCCATTAATTTATATATATAAATACAATTTCCATTAAACCCAAATATATATATATATAATTTTAATTAAATATATATATATATACAATAAATCTCAAAATACACCGGGTACCTCTAAATAAAATCACACGAGCCCGTAAATATAAACTGGTCGCCCAATTAAATATATCGGGGTAGAAACTCAAACGTCGGGACACTTAACAAGCCTGATCAATTACAACGTGTCTTTGCCCAGTCGAAGTACTAATCATTAAACGCCGCAACGATACCGCGTAATTGAGAATAAGAACTCGCGTAGTCGCCAAAGAGAAACCGTAAAGTCATCCAGTCGACTTTAAACTAAACGCGAAAAATTTACAGGTATCAAATACCAAGAATTAATAATACGTCATGAACAAGTGACGTCATTACTGGAATTAAAATTATAAATAATTTCAGGAAAAAGGAAAATAACACGGGGTGTTACAATTAGAGCATGAGGGAGAAGCTGATTGTAATTGAATACTCAGGCTATTGTTCGTCAAAAGAGAGGGTAAGTGGTTGATCCAGATAAATCTAGATACATCTAGATACACCTTTGCATATACCTATATAACTAAATTATAAAAATGACCCTCATACTAAACATAAATTTCGTAATAACCCCAAAATAATATATATATATATATATATATAATTATAATTATATATATATATATACAAAATAAATCCCGAAAATATACTGGGAATCCCGAAATAATACAACACGTACCCGAAAATATAAACGAAACGCTCAAATAAATAATACAACTAAAATAAATAATCTAGGGTATAAAACCCATAAATATATATAATCATAATTAAATTCGTATAAATAAAATAAGTCCCGTAAAATATACCGGGGACACTCAAATAATTCTACGTGAGCCCATCAAATTCACCGGACTCCGAATAAATGATACGAGCTTGAACAAGTACTCCGGGTACGAAACTCTTCCACCAATTAACTCACCGAAAACCCCACGGTACTCCAAATAACTAATAAGGTCCGGGATAAATAATTCGGCTATATAGTCGAATATAAACTAAAATAAATCACGAATTGACTCGCAATGTATATCACGCAAGCCCGTATACTCTACGAATAACTAATAAATAATATAAATCAAACTAAACACTCCGAGTACGAAACTCAACTACCCGATCACCCGAGTCGTCACTAACCCAATCGAATCAAAACCATAAGTGTTGAACTAACCAAACGTGTCGTCAAGTCGAAGTACTAAACGCTACAGGTTTAAACACAATCGCATTACACTTATCACGTACGTATAAACATGAAAAACGAACATAGCAATACAAATACACATAAGCACGTAAGTCAAGCAACTAAGGCACCTAATGCCACATCAATACACAGGGCATCAACACACATAACACGTATATACAAACATAAATAAAATGAGCGAAAGGACTATCAATACTCCTAAGCACGTCAGCTAAACAAGGCACGTACTAACCCCATAACGAGGGGAAACAAAAACGTCGAACCCCTAAAGCACTAACTACCGAACTCAAATAACTGAGTCGAAGCCCTAAACGTAAAGTGTCGAAACAAATCCATTTAGTCGATAACACTAGCTGCCAATCGTCACCACTCAATCATGTAGTCAATAACAAGAACACACGTAAACATTTCACCAAGTTCGAACTACTAAACGTTACTGTCAAGTCACATAATCATCATCGATACTCCACAAAGTCATTAAGGTGATGATCGCCGAAAATTTACTCGTAAAATACACAGAGTAACGATGACATCATGAACAAGTGACGTCATCACCGAAAATAAATCGGGAATAATTCAGAAAAAAAGGGAAAATGAAACGGGGTGTTACAGTTTGTGATTATGTAGAGTTGTACTTGCTCGTGGGTTTGACCCAACTTTGTTATTATTTCAAATCCTCGGCAATTCCATCTGTAAGGTTAAAGTCTTTCTCTCTTGTCTTTTCGGTCCAGCGGTTATTCTTTCTATCCAAGGGTAAGATCCAATTAATGGTATCTTATATATTTCTTTTATGGGTTGTTCTAGGGTTCCACATTTATGGGATTCCCAAGTTGTACTGTGTGGAACTTATTGTGTTTTGAGGATGTATTGGTTGTGGTCTCTTTTATGTATAAGTTTTACCCATGATTCTTATTTCTGTTACTATATCTCTATTGTTATGTTATCATCTGTGCTTACGTTTATCAATTGCAGACACTCATAGTTTTCTGTGTATGGGCCTGGCCAACCTATGCATTGAAATTTGGGGGTGTCACAGCTAGGGTTTTGCTAGAAAACCCTAGATACCGAATTAGTTACTCATGGTAGAAGGTGACTACATCGTTGATGTAGAAACGCCCTCCATGATCTTCTTCTCCTGGTCTCTAGGTTTTCAATGACTACTCCCTTTGAATGAATCTGCATGGATTACTCTGAAAATTATATGAATGAAGCTCTGAAATTATGTGTAGATAAGTCCCCAAAATCTGTAGTAGACCTTGGTATTTATAGGCAAAGCCGAAGGAAACCCTAACTTGCATTATACTTCTCCTATTAAGAGTATGATTCCTCTTTTTCATAAATTCATACCAAATATGAGACAAACCTTTCAATATAATGTATAATATGTCATATACACATGCATATAGGTGTTGGGGTCGAACACAAAGTCATCCGGGTCAAAACGGATCAATTCGGGTCAAAACTTGGATGAAAATGGAGCTACATATATTGGATCATAAATGGAGCTACATATATTGTATGGAGGCCTGTGATATATTTTTGGAAAGATGAGTTCAAGCTCTTGATGTTAGGCTCAAGAATCACTCCATTCAGACATGTTTTGATCGAGATATGACCCTTCAAAGTTGACTGAAAAATTGTGCTGAAAACACTATAGCTCTGCTTGGAGCGTAGGTCAAGTGTAGAAATGACACTTTTTAGCCACTTTTAGCTACTGGAAACGTAGGTCAAGCGTAGCAAAACCCTTGGAAACCATTTTTCTTGATAATTGTTCCATTTGAACCTCCTCAACTCCTTTGTTATGATTCTTGAAGTTGCGGCTCCAAAAAATGATGTTTCTGTCCTCCGGGAGACACTTTTATCTTGAAAACACCTATTTTTCCTTCTCTTTGAATAGAAACAAACACTTCTCTAGTTAATTCACCAAAATTAGCTCGTAATCTTCATTAAGCTCTTGAAATATGCTTATATACACAAATGACATAAAAATACCAAATAATGGAATGTAAAGACGTAACAATAGCAAGATAGGGGCCTAAAATGGTTAATATTTGACACCTATCACACCACCAAACTTACATATTGCTAGTCCCTTAGTAATGAATTTAGGAAAAATTTTAACACCTCATGATGATTGTTTTTATTCTAACTAACCTATACTACTCTACACTACTCCTTTGCTTTCGTGAGGGTCAATGATTACACTTAGCACGTGTAACAAGCCTTTTGAACCCCTCGGCAACACCGAGTGGATGAGTGATGTCTTGTGAGGGTTAGATATACTACCCACAACTTCTCCATCCTTCATTTTCACGTATTCATGTATTCACATACTCGTTAACCAAGCCATGCTATAATGTATAAGATAACACGGATCTAAACATTCCCACTTACTACCGAACAATAACTATTTCGAGCTAACGTTATGAATGGTCCCCACTAAAGTAAATAACTTCGTTAATCTTTACTCCCAATTCGGACAACCTTTCGTATTTTTGTGAACATTCTACTATGGTAGACCAATTTTTCTTCTTCTACTTCATTGATCAAACTTTTCCATTTTTCATATAAAACTCATTCTTTCCATCTTTCCACTTTATCCCTTTTTATCTTTCTAAGCTCCAGACTTTCCAGCGAGGATTTTTAGTCCCAACCAACTGGGTCCGACCTTCTTCCATAGGATTTATGCTCATTAGTTTTCTCCCTTTTTTATACGAACACTCTGCTACTTTGTGGTAGGAGGCCCGGTTACTCAGATCGAAGAACTACTTTTTGCATTTTCTTTTTCAAAATAAATTTTCAAAATTTCTCCATTCCATCTTTCCTTATCCCCTCTTATTGTGGGAAAACTAATTTTTCAACTACATAGTCAAAGATCAACTGTTTTTTCCATAGTGAATGTGTGCATGTGTTTATAAATCAAGATCGTCCTTTTTGGTTTCAATTTCATTAATTCATTCACCTATGTTAAACCACATCACCTCACTAACTCAATCTAATCATTACTTTCATGAGCGAGAATATCGCATCACATACTACTCATATATCATAAACACAAACTTAATCAACTTGTAATGCAAAACACTCACGCGTGAAAACAAAGAATTTCTCCAAAAAAATTTCAAAATCTTTTTTTTTCAATTTTTTGTTCAAAATTACCATTCCTTAAACTATACCCTCTCCCCCAAACTTAAATGAATCCATGTCCCCATGGTTCACAATTATATGAGAAAGAATATAGTTACCCTTGAAACGTGATTCCAAAATTCCTTAACATAGCACTTGATTTGAGCCATCTGTAGATATAATCAACAAAACACATACCCAATATCATAGTAAGGGAAAAATAATTCATCAAATATTTTTAGAAATCATCAAAATATTGCACAAGGAATGAAAATTTTTATTAAAATAAAATAACAATGATTTGTCCTTAAGGGCCTACAATCCTATGAAATTGAAATTGCAAAGATTTGGCCTTAAGGGCTTATAATCCTAAGGAATTGAAAATTGCGTAAATTAAATGACCTACTATTCTACAAACCTAAGCTAGAAACTAACTTTCACAGCCTAGGACCAATGTTTAACGTCTTTGTCATGATGACTCCGCAAAGGGCTATCCAACACCTTTCATCTCTGCATCACTTCCACCACATAACGGAGCAAGTGTGGGAAGTAAATCAGTCCATGGTGTCCATTGTGAATATTCGGTAACGAGGAAGACATCAAGCACATAATAATCGTCATATACTTTTTCTCATTTGTCATGCTCCACATTCATCCCATGTTTAGTACTTATGTCCAACGATTCCTCTATTAATGAATAAGGTAATGGGTTCTTTATCACCTCATAAATCCCGTCCATTATGTAGTACTCATCCCCTCCTTATTTATCTTCAAAACACAACTCATCGAGATATTAGGTAAATATTTCTTTAGGTTCATATGGTGTCTCTTTTGGCTTTTGTGGTAAATGAATGGTTTGCGCACACTCGTCATGTGATATGTCACTCTCTGTTTCAAAACATTCCTCTGTTTCATTGTACTCGTCCTCCTTATCTTCAAAATTATCTACTATTTGATTTGGTAATTCCTCCATTCTCATTAAAGTATCAGCTAGTTGCCCTATTTGGGTTTCTACCTTAGTCAAGGCTTGAGAATGAGAGTTCAATAGTTGGGCATTTGAGTTCAACAATTGGATGGCTATTTGAGATTGGTTGTTAAACTCTTTCAAGGTGTTCAGAATTCCATCCCCAAAACTAGGTGGTCAAGATAGTGAATTTTGATTTTGAAACTGAGGTGAATTTTAGTTGAAGGGTTGGAATGATTGGGTATTATTGGACTGAAAATCCTGAGTACTGAATGGTTGTTGGCTTCTATTAAACTTGATTAAGGATTTTCAGTGTTCGGAAAGTATGAATTGTCTCTATTGTATGTGATCTCCTCACAATTTTGAGGGGTTACTTCGATTTTGCTCATAGATGCTAAGAAGTTTTCGTCAAAAGACAATGATTCTGGACAGGTGATTGCTCTTTCTCTTATTTCTCTCAAATTGGATAAGAATCTCTTTGCAAAATACAATGGCTCCAGACAAAAATATGCACTAGACTCTTCAAATTGGAATTGATTAGATGGTTGAGGATAATAATCTTGACTATACGGTCGATACCGTGATTCGTGATTAGAATATCGTGAATTCTCATTAAAGCTTTGATATGAATTTCCTATACCTGATTGTTGGTATTGGAAATTGGGATGATTTCTCTAATCCAGATTGTATGAATTATAATATGGAACACTCGCCGAATTGGTATAACCATTATACATTTTGTTTTCTTCCTAATAATCACAAAATCATGGTTTTGAGGTCCTAAACGACATGTTTCGGCCTAAAATCAACTGGGCTCACTATAATGAGTTTTGTTCAATGTTCCTTTTCCACTCAAAAACTTCTACTCATTTACGAAAATCAGAATTTCTGACAGTTTACACAAAAATTGAATACTTTTTATTTTTATTTTTACTAACTACTTCTAAACTACTCTAACTATGGAAAGAAAATAAAGCTAAAATTATACGTAAAATTAAGCTACATTAGAACTCACAAGTGGTTCAATGACGCAATCGTAACTGCTCCGCTGATTCCCTTCGCACTTTTCAGTGTACCTCACAAAAACACACAATCCAATTTTAGATATATTACAATACAAACAATTTAAGTATACTAAATTACTAAAATTCAGAATATCCGTTAGTCTCCGGCAATGGCGCCAAAAACTTGATATCCGCCTAGGGGTGAAAAAATAATGGTTAAGAACAACCCCTTAGGAGGACTTAGGTTTTACCTATCGCAAGTGCACGAATTATATTATAGTATAGTTCGGCTTGAGAAAGGTTATCGATCTCACAGAGACTAAGTCGTATTTTGATTTCTCATAAAATAATACTCTTAAATTGCTATGAAGATATGATTTGTTGTTTTATGATTGATTAACTAATTAACTAATAAAGCAATAAAGATAGATTAAGACAAGAATAGTAGAAATAAAATATAGGGTTTCCATACTCCACCACTAACTGCATAACATAATTATCTCTTTGCTGAATTGAAAGAGGGCGACCCATATCTGTGAATCAGGTCATACCGCAAATAGTCGAATACAGTCCCAAAAAGGATACCGTCAACCAGATTCGCTATAACGTATCTTCGGACAGAGTGTAACTAGTGCATGCTATTTACTTTACTCTAATCTATTCCTACTGCATGAAATTAAACTAAAACATGTCTATATTATCTCGCCGAGGCATGGCCTGTGTAAACCTAGGGTTTCAAGTGTTAAGCACCATTGTGTAGAAAATAATGAATTAAACATCTGAGTTCTAGTCCATGGTGAATAATCATGATTGAGTAAGATAATATATTCATTCAATCTAAGACAAGAATTTAGAACAAATATAAGATCTTGTGTCAAGAATAAAAATGGTCACACATCTACATGAATCATCACAATATGGTCACAGCTTCCCCTCATTACAATTGAAAATAAATTAAGAACAACATTACTTGGATAGGATTTTGCTAGAAAACCCTAAATACCGAATTAGTTGCTCATGGTATAAGGTGACTACATCATTGATGTAGAAACGCCCTCCATAATCTTCTTCTCCGGATCTCTAGTTTTTGAATGGCTCCTCCCTTTGAATGAATCTCTAGAGATTGCTCATAAAATTATATGAATGAAGCTCTGAAATTATGTGTAGAGATGTCCCCAAAATATGTAGCAGACCTTTCTATTTATAGGCAAAGCTGATGAAAATCCTAACTTGCATTAGAATTCTTCAATATAATGTATAATATGTCATACACACATGCATATAGGTGTCGGGGTCGAACAAAAAGTCATCCGGGTCAAAACGGATCAATTCGAATATGAAATTTCCAGCTTTTCCTACAGACATGGCTCACTCTTTTGACCATAACTAGAGCTACACATATTGGATTGAGGAGTGTGATATCGTTTTGGAAAGCTGGATTCAAGATCTCAATGTTAGGCTCAAGAAGCACTCCATTTGGACCTGTTTTGACCGAGATATAACCCTTTAAAGTTGACTAAAAATTTGTGCTGAAAATACTGTAGCTACATTTGAAGTGTAGGTCAAGTAGAGAAATGACATTTTCTAGTCACTTTTAGCTACTGGAAGTGTAGGTCAAGTGTAGCAAAATCCTTGGAAACCATTTTTATTGATAATTGCTCCGTTTGAACCCCCTCGACTCCCTTGTTATGATTCTTGAAGTTGCAGCTCTGAAAAATGACGTTTCTGCCCTTCGGGAGACACTTTTCTCTTGAAAATACCTCTTTTGCTCTATCTATGAATAGACACAAGCACATCTCTCGTTAATTCACCAAAGTTATCTCGTAATCTTCATTAAGTTCCTGAAACATGTTTAGACACACAAACTGCATAAAAATACCAAATAATGAAATGTAAAGACGTAACAATAGCAAGATAGGGGCCTAAAATGGTCAATATTTGGCACCTATCACATGTTAAGAGGAAACTCCTAAGGAGTCTCATATTACTACAATGTAAAAGGGATAGTGAATTATAGAATGTGGTATCCATAAGATTCTAGTACTGATATTGCATATTTTTCTGATGTTGATTGGGCTGGTACTGTAGATGATAGAAAAAGTACTAGTGGAGAATATTTTTACGTTGGAAATTGCTTAGTCGCTTGGTATAGTAAAAAACAAATTTGTGTCGCCCTTTCCACAACTGAGGCTAAATATATAACAGTTGGTAGTTGTTGTACTCAGGTATTGTGGATGATCTAGATGTTACAGGATTATGGTTTTTGTAACGTCCGGTATTTTTACGGGTTAATTTAAAATTTTTTTATTTAAACAATTATGTGCTTATGTGCTTAATGTGTTTAATTGTTTTAGCATGCCTTACATGTTGTACGTGTTATAAAAATTGTACGTAGCATGTTTTATTTTCATTTTGAAATTAATGAAAATTATTGAGAACGATTTCGGGAAAGAAATGACTGAGGGGTAAAAGAGTAATTTCACATTTGGAACAATTAGTGGAAAATGTAGAAATTAGGGCAAGAATGGCATTTTAGTAATTAGGGAGGATGACAAGGGGTAAAAGGGTAATTAAGAGTCTTGATGACACTCTTGTAATTAACCCCAACATTGGATGATTTTGGTCATTTCCACCTTTCATGTGGTGTCTCATTCCTAGCCCTTGATCTCATTCTCCCATCTTTGTTTTAAGCCCTTGGATCATAAGGCCTTGTTTGGTTGGCACTTAAATGGAATAATCCATTATTCTTGGTCATCCACTTGACAAGACTTTTTCTCAACCATTGGATGATTTGTTGATTTCCATCTTTTTTCTAACCCCTTGGATGATAAGGCCTTGTTTGGCAAAATAATGAGTTTTTTGAATTGTGTAAAAGTCTTCCACTTGGCAAGACTTATTCCAAGCCATTGGATTCATTCTTTTCTTTCCTAGCTTCATTTTGGACCCTTGGATTTGAGTAGGGTTAGTGGAGAATCTCTACACTTATGAGTCTTTCTCATTTGCAAGACTTCTCTCATACACCACAAATATCTCTCTATCTCCCATAAGTTTCTTTCTCTCTTGCTCTCCCTCATTACACTCCTTCATCTTCTTCTTGTCAAATTCTCTCATCCTTATGATGAGAATTTGAAGAGGGTTTGTGCATGAAAGTGGATGTTGGTGCTCCAAGCTTTCTTTTGAGCCAAATCTTGGTAAGTAAATTCTACTCCTTTAGAATTTCTAGTTTCAAACCCTAGCTTCTATTATTGGATTCTTGTCTTCAATTTTTGGTTTATGGAGTTGTCTACTTATAACTCTTGCTTGAAACTCCATTGAAGCTTAGCTATCGGTTGGGTAGAGCTTAGTGTTGGCTTTGGAGGAGGTTGGGTGGATTCGAATCACTCTTGGAGGCATTGCTTGTTCTTGCTTGCTCTTGCTTGGAATTGAGGTAGGGGAAAATGACTTGTCTTTGTCTTTGTAAGAGGGTGTGTGCGTCTAAGTGTATATATGCCGTATATATATATACGAGTTGGTTTTGGGCAACTTAGATTATGATTTAAGCCCTTGATAATATGATATTGTGATATAAATTCATATTGTTATTTATTGATCATAAATGTGATATGAATTAATGTTGTGGTATATTGATCATAATTGTAATATTATGAGCATGTGAAAAGTTTGACATGATATATTGCCTAAAGAGAAAAAGCATATATTATGATGAAGTATGGTTGATGAAAAATCATACGTGTATATTGAGTAAGTCATGTAGTGTCAAATACATGGTGTCGGAATATGTGGGTGGTGTAGTGATATGTTGGTAGTCGGGTTCGGATCAAAGCAACAACTGGCCAGGAGGTATCACGCCTACGGAACTAAAAAGCCGATCAAATGTGAGTTAGGAGTCCGGGTAGAGGCTCATGTTCTTGACTTTTGTAGTCATGGCGTACGGAGTTGCATGTTGGGCTCTCGTACAACCGTCTTCCTTGTTGAAGTGATAGAGAGAAAAATCACTTGGGAAGAGTCGGTGCGGTACTCTACAAGTAATTGGACAGAGTATGTATCCGTTAACCTGAGTTGGGCGCCGTGTGTCTCGGGGGGTGTGTCGAGTCATGGTGCATTTAGACTATAATATATATGTGAATATGATGTTATTGTGGAAGCATGCTATAATTATAGAAAAATTATGTTGTGAGCATGTTGGGGAAACTTAATTGTGGGGTTCGATGGGGTTCCGGATTGGCGTGAGAGCCATGTGGGACAAGAGACCGACCTAGGGTTAGTGGCATGAACCTTGGTTGGGTTGAACCACTCGGACTACCGAGATAGAGGCAATGACGCTTCCTCTACTGGGCTAGTGAGCTCACCCCACGCCTTTTTTAATTTTCAGGTGATGATCCCGTTGGGAGAGTTCCGTAGTCTCTTCGCGGACGTGTGGTTGTATGCCCGTCCTTTTGTGCATGAGACGGACCACACTTATTTTGTTGGACATTTAGTTGACAAACATGTATTCAAATGTTCATTTTGTCCATGTAAGTTGAATTTGAAAAACTATTTTACTTTAACCCGGCTAGCATGTTAGCCGAGGTGTTATTCTCAATGTACATCCCTTGGAGCGCTATGCGCGGGGATTATATTCTTTTGGGGCACTTCGGTGCCGAAACGTGGAAATATGTAATTTTGAACAACTATAACATGTTTCGCCTTAGAGCGCTTAAATGTCACTCTTGAGTATTTTTACTTGGAGTTATGAATGTGAATTGGATGATTTGCCATGAAATATGAATATTAGGTGTTTAGCCGAAAACGGCGTTTTTCTAGGTTTTCAACTAACCCTTTTCGAATTAAATAGAAAAACCTGTTTTCGCCTACCCCCGTAGCCGGTAAATTTTCTTGTTTTAGAAATGGCCTTGAACTCATTTTTCAAAGATTTTGAATCTTAGAAACCGGTGATACTTAAAACGGAGACCGGGGGCAAGACGGATAACTTTACGAACTATAAATGAATATTTTTGTTCAAAGTTCATGTTGTGTTAGGATGACTTGAATCATAGATAAAATGTGCATCAATCAAATATAGGTTGGAGAAATGTTTTTAGTTGAGAATTCAATCACTTTTTGTGTCATTTTTGAAGCTTCGTATTGAAGAAGTCGACTGCCGAAGAGCCGGCAGCCGACTTCCGGAAATATGGCATTGCAGCTTCTTTTTCCTTAAGCTTCGTCTTAGGGCAGTCGACTCTCGCCATTGGGAAGTCGACTCTCGTACACGGGCAGTCTACTCTCAGACATTCAGCCTTGTTTCGACCATTTTCAGAAATTCATTTCTCCCACCTCGCACCTTCGATTTAGGTCCCGTTTATTTCTATGGGCTCTCCTATATCCAAATTATCGGAATAAAATTCTAAATGACCAGTTTAACTCTAAAATGACTATCTTACCCTTGGTGAAAGAGGGGTACCTCAGCTTTAGTTTTGGGTCGGTGTTGTCTGGCACCACTTTCGAAAATTCATATCTCTTTGCTCGTGACTTCAAATTTAGTTCCGTTTGTTCGCACTGCTTGTGCTAGGTCCAAAGTTTGTAGGCGTAGTTGGAAATCACTATTTCACCCCTGATTTGACCATTTTACCCTTGGGTAAACATGGTGGGTTGAAATGTTCCGTTCCAGGTACCGAGTGTTCGGTTTACCTCTTTTCCGATCCCGTGGGATCTTTTTGGCATCTTTGAGATGTTGTAGGTCTATTCTACCTGTTTATGGGTATTTTACGACTTAAATGGATTTTTATTTCATTTCTTTTTCTTCCGCATTCACTCCCTTAGCTCTTAGGCTCGGGTTTGGAGTCCTAGGAAATTTGGGGCGTGACAGTTTTTCACAAGGCATAATGGTCGTGTTCTATGATAACACAAGTGCAATAAATATTTCTAAAATTTTTGTTCAGCACTCTAGGACAAAACATATAAATATTCAACATTATTTCATTCAAAATCTTGTTGAAGATGGTATAACGTCTCTAGAGTTTATATCCACAGATTCTCAGTTGACAAATACCTTTACAAAACCGTTATATTTTTAAAAGAATGTAAGTCATAGAAAATCTATTGGTTTGGTTTCTTTCGAATAGATATCTTCTTATCTATCATTCTAGGAACACATTGCATTATTTTCCTAGAATTAATAGATTAACATGTATTTGTATTATATTTATTCATGCATGTGTTATAAATAAATAAAAAACAGAAAGAATCATAAAATATTTTTTTGAAATAATGATCTTGGCTAGAGTACGAAGGTTATCATATTTAACTATATTCTCATATTTACTTATCTAATTATGCATATAAGAAATAGGGGTGTTAGCCTGACCTAAGAATTTAGGGTGTTCACTTGACATGATTATTTTATGTTAAAACCTTAGTCTTTCTCATCTTATCCGAAGTGATATGTAGGTTCATGAGGTATGTTAGATTGATCTATACTTTTGAATACCTATTGCATGCTCATGAATATAGAAGTAATATTGACAAAACAAAAAGGAAAAAAAAAAGAAAAAAATTACATATGATTATTTATTTAAAGCCCATAGAGGAATGATCCTTTTTGCTAAATAACCGGATCTTAGTGCCTCGATAAGTAGTGAATATTCGTGTCAAAAGGCTGAAGTGATTAACTATAATTTGAGACTGCTAGAATTCGGGTCGTGCCTAAGATGTTCGAGGTACGATGTCCGAAGAATGTTTTATCACTTAGTGCCCTAAACCATCTAGTTGAAAGTCATTGGTGGAATCCTCATTACAATGACATCTTAGAAAACATGCAAATCCTAGTTTGCTCTGTGCTAAAATGTTGTTATTAATTAGCAATAAGGTCCGAGTTAAAGATTTAACTTCTAGCTTGGATTTTGGACTGAGTTATCATCATGGTTGGTGAGGAGATTATCAGAATTAGTGTATATTGCTTTCATTTTACCTGAGTGCTTGCACCAGAGTATTATCATATGTATATGAATACTATGCAAAACTTAACTTGTACATTCTTGAGTCTACAAGGTATGAGTGTTGATTATCTTTACGGTTGTGTGTATAATGGCTAAGTTAGATATGAGAATATGATGTATTAATGATTAACTCGCTATCTCTACTTCCTTGCTCACAAATTTTTAAAAACAAAAATATATATATTTTTTTTACGTTTATTCATTACATTCTGCATTCATGTAATAGTATTAGGGTCATGCATTGTAGAGATTTCTGTTTACCTGAGAATCTGGAAATGGTCTTTTATAGTCCTCTATCTTGAAGTGATATTTGAGTATTTCTCTGCATCTCTCTTAATTGTTTATATTGTACTCTCTTTGCTTGAAATTTCAGTGACAAAAAGGGGGAGAGATATCTTGTTAAGGTGGAAATTTTTTTTAATTGAGGGGGAGTATATTCTCAGGGGGAAAATGAGTATTTTATACTATGATGATCATTATGCATTCATTGATGTTGTGTTATTCTTATGATCATTATATTTTGTTTATATTTGTTTTCCATGCCTGCTTTTCATGGTATATTATTCAGTGTGTGGTTGATGGATTGGAAGATCGTTAGGAGTGAAAGGTAATAATTTATGTCTATGTTTGAGGTTGTGTGTTCATAGGTATAGATATTATATTGTTATTTGTGAGGATATTTTTGTAAAATATGGTTTTATCTCAGAAATGTCAAGGGGGAGATTGTAAGAACACTTGTTAGTATTATTTATTTTTTGCATGTTCTAGACAATAATCATGTTGAGTGAATTGTGAGATCAGGTAGGTTTAAGAAAATTAAAGTGGTCAAGCAAAGACATCGACAACCTTCGTTAAACTCAAATTAAGCTTAAAGTAGCGAAGAATACAAGAGAAATGAAGATGAAGCAAATTTGAATCACAAAAATGCATTCCGGAGGGCGAAACGGACATTTTTCATAGCCGATAATTTGGAAAACTTGTTAGAGGAATGAAAGGGGTGTAAACGGAAGGAAAAATGCAAAAAGTGGATTTCATGATTTTTTCTACGCCTACCAGCACATACAACAACTAAAAATTGGCTAGAAAATTAAATTTTACGCCTACCTACGTACATGCGTACACCCATGCCTACGCATGGGTGTAGTGGTGGACGTACGCCACCGACCTGCATATTTAAACTTGAGCAATTCTACTTGTTGTTGTGAACTACAATGACTTGGGTAACACTCCATGACATCCTAACACGTGTATAAGATATATTTACACCAAAGTTAGGTAGATTCACTCCTAATTACAAGAGGATTACACAAGGGAAGAATCCTAGTCCAAGAAGGAAACAAGTCTACTTAAAATAAGATTCTTCTCTCTATAAATATGTGGATTCTCTACAGATTTTGGTGTGGTTTTTGTGCGATCTCTGTTATACTTTCATAGTTCAAAATAGATTCGTCTGTAGAGGGAGAGAAAAATAGATTGCTTGATCATTCTATATCAAGGGTATTTCTAGTTTTTGGTGGTTATTTAATTGTGCTTCAACATTTGACATCTTTATGCACAATTGAATGATCCGATTGCAGTAAAATCATCACACCACTTTGTGCAACGTGGTTGCAACAATCCGTTGAGAAAAGAGCCGTCAGAGTACGAAGATCGGAGTAGGAGGCTTCGTGGTTCATTGATATATTGAGAAGCAGAGCCATCAGAGTACGGAGATCGGAACGAGAGCTTTCTGGAGTGCGAGTGGATCAAGAGTACTTTCAGACATCGAGTGGAGAACGGAAAATCAAAGCTGTTGTAAGTTCTGTTTTCATAGAGTCTGTACAAACTCTTTAATTCATAGTGCATCGATACCCCAGTGTATCTGTGATTTTCTCCTTGGAACATTTCCAAGGTTTTTCTACGCAAAAATCTTTGTGTCGTCTTGAAATTACCTAGACGATAGTGAAAATAGCCTAGAGGATGGGTGAATAGGCTTTTTGTTGATTTATTGACAAATTAATATTTAATTGAGGAAAAGTAAATATTAATCCAATCACAAAACCCTAATTCTCAAACCACATCATTCAAGCAATATTAAGCAAACATCAATGTAGTGTAGAAAATAAAACAAGAGACGACAAGGAGAATTATATGTGGAAAAACCAAGGAAACGTTCCAAGGAAAAAACCACGGTTACACTCAAGTACCGATGCACTATGAATCAACAAGTAGACTCTATGAGCATTTTACACTTACAATAACTCATGATATGCCTTCCTCTACTCATGGTCTGAAATTCTTGAATCACGCTTGCTCCTTTACTTCACGAAGCACGCTTGCTCCGCCAGACACTATGAAAGACTCACAAATCATGTCTGATTTGCCTTTCTCTACTTGTGGTCTAAAATCCTCGAATCATTCCGTACTCGGACGGATCAAAACAGCCTCTTTGCAATGGATGGTGTGATGATTTTTCAGCAATTACTCATCCAATCGTGCATAAAGAACTTCGATGTAGAAGCACGATTGGAGAACCTCAACACAAGAGAGAATACTCATATGTATGATCACTCCATAATCACCTCTCAGTATGTATCACTCTATAGAAGAATATGAATAATAGAATATTGCAGAGCTCTCACCAAAAACCCTCTTGAAAAATTGTCATAAAAAATCGTAGCCTCTTCTCTTGTAGAACCTTAGTATTTATAGACCAAGTCATAGAAAACCCTAACATTGCCCTCTTATGTAATTTCACAATACCTTGATAAATCTTCTAAAATTTGATGTAAATATGTGTATACGCCAATACATAGAGGTCTGAAGATGTCGATCATTCAAAAACTCAAAGTAGGGACCAAACTGGAAAAATCCGAAAGCACCCCGAAACAAATCCTGCATAATAAGAGATCACGTGACCAAGCATTGGGACCTATGCTTGGGCGTAGGTTTAGGGCATAGGACCTACGCTTGGGACTTACGTTTGGGCGTAGGTCTGGGGTGTAGGGTCCCTTCCCAGCTCAAAAACCACAATGTAGGTCAGAGCCAATTTTGTCTTGTTTCAGCCTCTGACAACGTAGGTATGTTGCATCTTTTGTAATTTTTTCATATTTAAGCTAGACTGGTCATCTCGAACTCCCGATGCTTTTGGTTGAAGTGATAATGTCTGGAAATGACATTTTTGCCCTCCGATGAAGTGACGATGTCTGGAAATGATGAATTTGCTCTCCGGTAGCTTCCTTTGCATTGACACACTTTCGAGATAGAAACGAACATACTAACAACTTGATTGCAAATACACAAAACTCTCAACATAACAATTGACTCAACATGGTTATTGTCTAGAACATGTCAAACACAAATAATACTATAAATGTTCCTACAATCTCCCCCTTGGCATTTCTGAGACAAAACCATGTTTTACAATATAGTCTCATAAATAACAACATAACATCTATACCTATGAACATATATCGACAAACATAGATATAAACTGTCACCTTGCTTTCATGACGATCAACCAATCCTATAACCACAAGACTGAGAAAACCATTAAACGCAGGTGTGGACAACAAACATAAAATGATCGTAAGAAAATCATAACAACAATGCACACATAATGATCATCATTCTCCCCCTTGCTAAATACTTCTCCCTCTGATCAATCAAATAATCTTATCTTAACCAAACAATCTCTCCCCCTCACTTAATACTTCTCCCCCTTTTGTCACTGAAATGTCAAACAAAGAGAGTATATGATTTAGCAACAATGTAGAGAGATGCAAGGAAGTACTCAATGAAAAAACCAAGATATAGAAATTTTATCAGATCATATTCAAATTCTCAGGGTAACAGACATCTCTAATATGCATGACCCTAATACTAATGCATGAATGCAAAATGTTATGAATAAAAAATATATATATATGTTTACAAAGACAACAAACAAATCAATTATACATCATATTCTCAGATTTAACTTGACCATTATACACACGGTATAGAAGAAAATCAGCACACATACCTTGTAAACTCAAGAATGCAGAAGTCAAAGTTTTGCAAATATATATATGAAAATTCTCATGTGCAAGCACTAAGGTAAGATGAAAACAATACATACTAAAGCTGATAATCTCCCCACCAACCGTGATGATAATTCAATCCAAGATCCAAACTAGAAGGCAAAAACTAAAAGATACTATTTCTTTGTCACACAATATCCTCCTTCTCATCTTTTCAACTTTTTCACCATATCCCTTTTTGTCTTTCTATGCTTCGGACTTTCCAGCAAGGATTTTTAGTCCCGACCAACTGGGCCCGAGCTTCTTCCATGGGATTTATGCTCATTAGTCTTCTCCCTTTTTTACGCGAACACTCAATGCTTACTGAGGCAAGAGGCCCGGTTACTCAAACTAAAGAACTACTTTTTGTATTTTCAATATTTTAAACATCTCATTTTTTTCAACATCACCACAATATTCATACACATGAAAAAAATATTTTATGGATAGACCAAGCTAGTATAGCTCATGAACCTTCATACCACTTCGGGTTAAATAAAAATAAATTAACAGATTCAGTAGGCATTATAATCATCACTGAAGCAACTAGCACCTAAGATTAAAGTTTTGTAACATAAAATAATCATGTCAAGTGATCATCCAAAAATCTTAGGTTAGTCTGATATCTCTACTTCACATATGCATAATGAGACACGTAAATGTGAAAATAGAGTAAAATATGACAACTTTTGTACTCTGGCCAAGCTCAAAAGTCTCAAATTTTTTATTTTATGATTTTTCTAAAATAAAATGCATGCATGAACAAATATAATACAAATGCATGATTACCTATCAATTCTAGGAAAATAATGCAATATGCTCATAGAATGATAGATAAGAAGATATCTATTCTAAATAAAGCATACCAATAGATTTCCTAAGACTAACATACTTTTGAAATCTAATGATATTGTAAAGATATCTGCCAATTGAGAATTTATGGATATGAACTCTAGAGACACTATTCCATTTTCAACAATATCACGAATGAAATGATGTCGAATATCTATATGCTTTATCCTAGAATGTTGAATAGGATTTTTAGAAATATTTATTACATTCGTGTTATCACAAAACACAGTCATCGTGCCTTGAGAAAAACCATAATCCTGTAACATTTGACGCATCCACAAAACCTGAGTACAATAACTACTAACTGCTATATACTCAGCCTCAGCAGTGGAAAGAGAAACACAAATTTTTTTTTTCCTATGCCAAGCAACTAAACAATTTCCAACATAAAACACCCTCCACTTGTACTTTTTCTATCATCAACATTACCGGTCCAATCATCATCAGAAAAGGATGCGATATCAGTATTAGTACCCAATGGATACCACAGTCCATAATTCACTGTCCCTTTAACATACTTGATGATTCTTTTTATAGCAGTAATATGAGACTCTTTAGGACTTGCCTGGTAATAAGCACACAAACCAACACTAAAAGCTATGTCAGGTTGACTGGCAGTCAAATACAACAAACTCCCAATCATACTCTTATAAAATGTAGGATCGATATCTTTTCCTTTAGTATCCAAGCTAAGCTTAACACTTGTATTCATAGAAGTGCGAACATCCTTAGCCTTTTCCAAACCAAACTTCATCACCAATTCCAAAGCATAAGGAGTTTGAGAAATAAAAATCCCATCATTTAATTGCTTAACTTGAAGCCCTAGAAAGAAGTTCAATTCAGCAATCATGCTCATCTCAAATTCATGTTTCATTTGATCTCCAAAATAATGAGCAAACTTATCAGAAGTGGATCCAAACATAATATTATCAACATAGATTTGAGCAACAACTGTATCACTCATAATTCTTTGAATAAATAGTGTTTTGTCTACTCCCCCTCGAGTAACACCTATCCCTAACAGGTAATCAGTCAACCTTTCATGCCAAGCTCTAAGAGCTTGATTTAGCCCATATAAAGCCTTTTTCAGCCTGTAAATATGATCTTGACAATAAGGATCTTCAAATCCTTTGGGTTGCTCCACATATACTTCCTCATGAAGAACACCATTCAAAAATACACTATTCAGATCCATTTGATACAACTTGAATCCAAGATGACACGTAATAGCAAACAAAATTCGAATAGATTCAAGTCTTGCTACTAGAGCAAAAGTCTCATCAAAATCAATACCCTCCATCTAAGTATATCCTTGAGCAACAAGCCTAGACTTATTCCTAAACACTGTACCATTTTCATCTTTTTTATTTTTGAAAATCCACTTGGTACCAATCACATTTATCTCATTCGGTCTAGGCATAAGATACCACACATCATTCTTAACAAACTGCTGAAGTTCTTCTTGCATAGAATTTATCCACTCACTATCTTGAGTAACTTCTTTGACATTTTTAGGTTCTAAAGAAGATGTATAACATGCATACGAAACCTCATTCCTAGCCTTTCTCCGTGTCACCATCATCTGATCAACATATCCTATAACATTATCCAAATGATGGTACAACTTTACCCTTGTAGATGGTTCCTTAGACGATATAGGCTGCACATCACCAATTGAATCATGTGATTCTGCAGGCCTTGAAGTATCCTCACTAACCATATTGTCCTTTTTTTCAACCTCAGAAGAATCATTATCCAATATAAAGAATGGCTTACCATCTTCATCCTTAGTAGACGTTGGGGACTCATCAATACATGAGTCATCAACCACTACATTGGCAGATTCCCTCATCATTTGAGTTCTAAGGTTAAAAACCCTATATGCTCGACTAGTCAATGAATAACCCAAAAATATTCCTTCATCACTCTTAGACTCGAACTTCCTAATAGACTCACGATCTCTAAGAATATAACATTTGGCTCCAAAAACTTTGAAATACTTTACATTGGGTTTCTTGCCATTCCATAGTTCATAAGGAGTTTTTAAGATGCCAAGCCTAAGATAAACTCTGTTTGAGGTGTAATATGCTGTGTTCACTGCCTCGACCCAAAAATACCTAGGAACATTCCTACCTTGTAGCAAAACATTGGCCATTTCCTGAATAACCCTATTCTTCTTCTCAACTACTCCATTTTGTTAAGGAGTTTTAGGTGCTGAAAATTCATGTTTTATTCATCTCTCTTCACAAAACACTTCAAATTTTGAATTTTCAAACCACCTTCCATGATCACTCCTTACTCTAGAAATGGAACAATTCTTCTTAGTCTGAATTTTTAAACAAATTATCTTAAAACTTTCAGGAGCTTCAGACTTTTCACTTAACAATCCAACCTATGCAAATCTTGAATAATCATCCACCATGATAAAAATATACTTCTTTCCTCCTTTGCTCATGGTCCTAGTGGGACCAATTAAATCAATATGCAATAACTCTAAAGGTCTAGAAGTACCAATGACATTTATCTTTTTGTGCTGACATCTGACTTGTTTACCCTTCTGACATGATCCACACACAACTCTTTTTACATACCCAAGCTTAGGGATTCCCTTAACAATTTCACTCTTAGTAATTTTTGTTAATTCATGAAAATTAACATGTCCTATCCGCTGATACCAGATTTCAACTTCATCAAGTTTAACTCTATTGCATAACAATTCAGAATTAGGAACGATGCATAACAATTATCAGTTGAACGCATACCTTCCATGACACAATTCCCAGAAGAGTCAATGATCAAACACTTATCAGGAGAACAAGTGACATTATGATTGTTATCACATATCTGACTTATGCTCAACAAATTTACTTTAAGACCCTCTACATAAAGCACATCTTCTAGTTTAGGTAGACTAAAAACCACAATGGTACCTTTACCTAGAACCTTTGACTTTTCTCCATCACCAAAAGTGAATATCCCACCATGACATTCCTTGAGAAATCCAAACAATGACTTATCTCCAGCCATATGCCTCGAACATCCACTATCCAAATACCAATAAGTAGACTTGCGTGCTCTAAGTGTAGTATGAACTACAAGACAGTGTAGCGCACTTTTTCTCACCCAAGCCTTCTTCATCTTCGAAGCTCATTTTGCCAATCTTGACAAATTCTTTTTTTTTTCATTCAGTATTCAAATTTGATCTTGAACATGATCTCCATGTTGAATTCTTTGTTCCTTCACCGATTGCAAAGTCTTCCGTCTCAACTTTGAATACCTTGGTCGAATGTGACCACTGACACCACAGTGATGACAAATAGGAACAAACCTCCGGACTTAATCAATTGACTTCCTAGGATATCTAGGAGTAAGGAAAAACTTATTTTTCAACAGGACTTTTGACATAGGATTGAACCCTAGGATTCCAATTTGAATTTCCTTTTAAAGAACTCGATTGTAACACCCCGTGTTATTTTTCCTTTTTCCTGAAATTATTTCTGATTTATTTTCGGTTGTGACGTTACTTCTTCATGATGTCCTGGTTATTCTTGGTGTTTCACGTGTAATTTTTCGGATTTACGTCTGCACTAGACTGGACGACGTTGTGATTTCTCCTTGATGACTTTGTGGACTTTTTTTGGCTATTTTATGAGGTGACAATATTGTTTCTAACTTGGTGAAACGTTGACGTGAGTTCTGGATTCGATAGCATGACTTTACAATTATCTCTTTGGTGACTTCGTGGCGTTTCTTTGGTGATTACACTACTTGAAGTGATGTTTTATGTTTCGGATGTGGCTAGAGGCTTACATGAGTTCTAGTGATGGATTACGCGGTCTTGTTTAGACATTTAACTATTAGTGCTTCGATTGGGTGGCGACATGCTCAATATTTCTGACGTTTAAGGTTTCGACTCAGTTGTTCGAGTTTGGTATTTAGTGCTTTAGGGGTTCGACATTTTATTTTCCCTTGTAATAGGATTAGTATGAGCTTTATTTGATTGATGTTCTCTTTGTTTGTAAGTGTGTGCCCCTAGGTATTATTTGACTTGTGTGTTTAGGGGTATTTGCGTTAACTTGTTTGTTTCCCCGTATTTATACTTGTGTGACATGTATTTTTAGATTTCTTGGGTTGACTTTTGGCATTTCCTTATTTTAGGAGCTCCGATGGGTTAGTATGTATCCAGTATTCCGGTGGTTGGGTTTTGTACCCCGGATTATTTATTTTCGTTTGTATTATCTATCGGGCAATCCGTGGATTTTTCGGGTACGCGTTTCATTATTTCGGGATTTTTGGAGGATATTCCTTTCATTATTATTTTTTATTATTAAATTAAGGTTAAATGTTTCATTTATCGCTCCGCACACGACGCAGAAGGTTTTAGGTCATTTCTTCGCGGTGGTTATTCGGTCATTGGTGTAATGGGCTATCGGGCCAATTTTTCGGGAGTTTTCACGCCTTATTTTATGATTAATTATTTTTAAATTGGGTGATAAATTTTGGGTTATTATTATTACATAATAACTAAAATATGTAATAATTATTATTGTTATTTATATATATATTAATGGAAATTATATATATGTATATTGGAGGAAATGGGTGCGACAAAATCGGTCTTCTTCTCCATCTAATCGATCTCCTTCTTCTTCCTCTCAATCCATGACCACCATATTTACTCTCCACAAACGTTGATATGTGTCGGCCCCTTCTCCTTTATCATCATCAAAGAGAGAGAGAGAGAGAAGCGGCTGAGAGAGAGTCGTCACTGGAACGTGGTGGCAACCTGGTGGTGGACCTTCATCTATCTGGTGAGGGGGGTTTGGCGGTGAGGCTGGCGATGGTGGTGCAGTGCGGTGGTGGTGGCGCGACTAGCTGAGAAAGGGGTCGGGTAGAGAGGGAGCCGCACGCGCAAAGGAAGCGTGACCTGGCCTGGTCGTCTACTGTTTCGCTGGGGGGGGAGTGGGTTGGGGGGGGCTAGCAATGGTGGCATCGCGTATGAGGTCATGGCGGCGTGGTGGTGGCGCTGGTTTGCGTCGTGGTGGTGCTGACGAATAGTGATGAACTCGGTGCCGATTCATGCTTCGTTTGGCGTAAAATATTAAGGATAGCGTGCTCCTGATGTCGTACACGATATACCCAAATTTTGTGCTAAACCGTTTAGCGGTTTGGTGGGAATTTATGATTTTTGGGTATGATTTTCGTTTGGGTTATATTAGATTTATTCAAATTTAATAACCTATTGCTAATGGGCTAAGTATATATCATATATGTTGTCGAGATGGACATTTTGATATATTTAAAATTTTATTCAGACGACTTTGGTCGGCGGGCCTATTTTCGGGCGCCGACACTATTCACGGCGGGCCGTTTCAGGGCTGTTCTGTAAGGTTTATTTGAGGTGGGATATTTTTTAAATATATCTAACTTTCATACTCATGGCGTAGGGAGCCGTAGATTTTATTGTTATTATTTATTTATTGAGCATGCTTTAAATGTTTATAAAATTTTATTTTTCCTGTTGTTTGTGTATTGCTAGTATGTGATGGCATGCTTTGTGTTATTTATTATATACGAGATTTATGAGTTTTATAAACTTGATAACGGAGTGCCTCTAGGTGAGCTATAAAAAAGGTGGAGGATAGTAATTTACTCAAGAAATTAAAATAATTTAAAACCTACTTGAATTGGATTAAATTATACGGCCTAGCATCCCTTGGAGTTGAAGTAGGTTAGTGAAATTTGTGGAAATTATATGTGAACTTAGAACATGATATTAGCTCCCTTGTTGCTTATGTTTTACTAAAATTAAAAACATGTTAAGGGATACGTGGAATCGAGGGACGTGGAACCTTAGACACCGTTCTAGTTCCCTTTTATATTTTCGTATATTATAAAGAAGTGAAATTACGAACTGGATGTCCCTGAGGTGGATTTATTCGAAATCAGTTATTGAAATTTCATTATAAAGCATGCTTTAAATGAAAATGGTTATATTGTGAACTTGTTGTGTAACAAGGATTATAAGACAAACATAAATTATTTGAAAATGTTGTACATTGATATTGGCTCACTGTTGAGGCATGATATGCATATTGTATACATCATGAGCATTTTTGCATTGGGTGTGGTCTCATGTCTCATTCATTTACCTTTGGTATGAGTGAGTCTTTCGGGTTGTTGCAACAACTGGCCAGGCTGCGTCTCTCGCTACCGACGGACTAGTACTCCGGGAATCAGGGAGGTGTGTGAGGACGTGGTCCGAACACATTATGTATTTCACGAGTCGATAAATTCCTCGTGGTTGTGTTACTTTGGCGACATCATACCCGGTTGTCCTTGTAAATAGGTTGCATTGGAGTTTCATTTGCATTGTCATGAGCATGGACATGCATAGTATGATATTATTGCATAGGCATGTGGTTATTTTGAGTATTTTGGATATAAATATAAAACTCGTGTTATTAATGGAAAATGGTAATTAATGTAACTTTCATAAATTGAAAATGTATGCTCTACTAATAATTTGAGTTGATTTTACCCTTTACTTGAGTTGTTTAAAATTTTAACATGAGGGTAAATTCTTGGATTGTTATTTGTTTGTTATCCCTTGGGCTAGGAGAGTGGCCTAGGGACGTAGTTTTGACCGTGAGTTCTAAGTTGTTTGGAGGGACAATTGTAATTCTTTGTTGGACTTAGACCCGTATATAGTAATGGCCAGGTAGGCCCTTGAGTATTGGTCGGTGTATGAGATTATGGAGTGGTTGATATAACACTCTAGTTGATATATAAGAATGGTTGATTGTGAGGTCGAACCAAGCATATTAGGTTAACACATTCCCTTTCCTCTGTACTAGTGTTATTTTCAGCTACGTATCTTGTTATGCACCCCATCCGTGGTTAAACTTTGGATTATCCTATGCTTTAAGGATCCGTTGGAAGTAAATTGAGGTAACCATAAGGGTTTAGGTTGTCATACTCCCGAGTGGACGTTTGATAGTAATTTTGATACAGACTGACAATGTTTGAGGACGGTATAAATCCTTTGTTTTTGGTATAGTGATATTGAGATCTTAGAGTATTATTGAGATTTTATGGTGATACTGACAGGTATGGAATTGATTACCTTTTTGTGTATACATAATGCACATGTTTTTTTAGTTTCCTTGTTTTAGTCTTAGGTAAGAGACATGATATTGATTTATGCACACGTAGTGCGATTCGTAGTACTTTGGGTGGGTTCCTAGACATTGGAACTAAACAGATTTGACCGTGTCCTAAATGTTTTCTTAAAAACCGGTTGAATCCTTCGGGGTTCAACATTTTTCTTTAAAAACCCGAGGGACTCGGCATCCATTTGGGACTAAATGATTTCGGTACCCCTTTAGTGTGCCTCAATAGGCGGTGTAAATTGGAATTGTCGATTCTGATTCAGTGGTAGAGTTTTCCACTTATGTTACATTTGAGGTTTAGATTGTGGCGGAGTGTCCAAGCCATATGACCACTAGTTAGCTTTTTAAGCTCTATTTACTATAGGAGGCCTTGGAGAAAAGATTCTTTAAATAAATGGATTCTTTCACTGATTATTGTGGATAAGAGGATGGGATTGATGTTAGAAATTATGAGAGTGAGACTCTCTAGGAATGATTTAATAGTGGTTATATGTAAGATTCGCGATTTAGTTGTGGGCGTGAATATAGTTATTCCCTTCTCGTAGTTCTAAATAGTGACCTATTTACCTACTAGGAACCTTGAGTGGCGTGCTCAGCGCACGATGTGATAGATAGTTAGTTATTGTAGTATCTCTAGACGAGAGTGCGTATAGGACTATTTATATACACTTATGCGGGTATGATTAGTTATCTACGGGATTTTACGTGTGTACATGTTTATATATATGTTGCTTTGACCTGTGTATGTAGGTTAGTGATATTTCTATTGCTACGTGTCATCTTGTGATTCTTGATAAGATTTGGATTATCTGTGGGGCTGTTTTGGGGTCTTGGATTGGCGTGGGTTCCAGATGAGACAACTGATTGACCTAGGATAGATGCATCCACATGGGATGTTAGAGGTTCCTGGCGGCTAGGGATGTGTTTGTTAGGGATATTTTTGGTGAGCCCTCGAGGTTGTGCTCACCCCCACACAGATTGCAGGTTAGGAGGTGGAAGTAGCAAGACGTGTTCAGCGACGAAGGTACGGGTGAATTGGGACATTTTTAATTAGTTTTGTTCCTTTTATCCGTAGTTATCCTTCTTTATTCTTATTTCTCTTGGGAGCCAGTCTGTTGGCATATTCCCTTTCGTTGTATATTTGTAACACCCCGTGTTACTTTCTCTTGTTACTGAAATTAATTCTAATTTAATTTCGGTAATGACGTCACTTGTTATTGACGTATTATTTATTTTTGGTATTTGATACTTGTAAATTTTTCGCGTTTACTTTTAAAGTCGACTGGAGGACTTTACGGTTTCTCTTTGACGACTACGTGAATTCTTATTCTCGACTACACGGTATCGTTTCGATTATTTCGGTTACGGTATTAGTACTTTTACGGATCCGGTGTGAAGCGTATTAATTTATTTTCTCGGTGTTCCGGTTGTTGGGTTCCTAACCCGGTGTAATTCTTTTGGACTAATTTGATTAATGGGCGTCCTGTGGACTTACGGGTTGACGCAATATTATTTGGAGGCTTCCGGTAATTGTTGGGACTTATTATATATATATATATTAAATTATATATATATATATATCTTGAAGTAGGGTTATGTTGCAATTATGGAGAATTTGAGGGTTAGTGGTGCAATTAGGTCATATATATATATGTATACGTGTATCTATCTACTTGCTACCACAGACCATTTCTCTCATCCTCTCTGCACGAAACCTGGTACAGCCACTCCATCCTCTCCTTCGCACGACGACCTTCTCCATTCACCATGTTCGTCGGTCATGGCGAGAGAGAGAGAGAGCGACCGTGTGAGGCTGACCACGATGGAGAGAGAGAGACGATGGTTTCGCCGGACTGTGGGTGCGGCTAAGACAGGTGGCGATGGCGGATCACGGTGGTTGAGGCGGCGGCTTGCACGAAGGAGTGAGTAGCTGCGGCTGGTTCACGCAGCAGGGGCGGAGCAGTCGTTCGACAGGGGCGAACTCGGCTGAGCTTCGGCCAATTTTTCGGCGACCTTCCGGTGATCGGTTTGAGCCGATTTTCGGTGAGTAGTTTCGTACCTATGTAGTATTCATCATATATTAATTTCGTGAATTTACGATGAACGATTTGTCCGGAAATCGCATTTATAGGTTATAGTTTTTGTTTGGGGTATTTTAGATTTAACCCAATTAATTAACCGATTATTAATGGGCTTCGTATATATCGTATAGGTTGTCGAGACGGACATTTTGATATATTCGAAATAGTTTTTGGACGATTTTGGTCGGCGGGCTTCATATTCGGGCGCCGGTACTGTGCTGTTTCGGGTTGTTCGGTAACGTATAATTAGGTGGGAAATTATATTTCTCACTCCGCATTATTGAAGTAGTTTAGGGGTGTAAAACCCTTATTTAATTTAATATAGATATTTTAAATCGTTAATTTAAATATCTATAATTCGTTTAGAATCGGAATTGGACTTAGGGATTAATTTAAGAAAATTAATTAAATTATTTCCTATGTGATTATATTAATTCCTATTTTAATTGAATAGGAATATGCGGCTTAGAAATTCCTTGGAGAATTAAATGAGCTAGAAGATTTTGTAAACGTTGGACGTGAGAGACTTAGACGCTATTCTAGGTCCCCTTTTATTACGTGGATGACCTGTTTAAATTATTTTAAAAAGACATGTTAATTAAAATTGAAAATATTTTCTAAGGAATTAAAGAAAATATATTTTGAAAACATGAAATGTATATGAAACTGTTTTCATATGATTTAATTGCTTTATTGTATTTAAAGCATGAAAAGAGATTTTGAGACTTATATTACCATGTGGGTATTTTTATAAATATGATGTATTACATATTTATGATTGAGATATGATTTGATTGTACACCATGTCGTGTGAGCACATGGGTGTTGGTGCATGTAGTGCACGGTTTCACCATTGGCAGAGAGAGTTCATTTGGTGTGGTCTACTTCCTTTGTGCGTGGGGCACGAGTAGACGTTTGTGTCGGATCATCACAACAACTGGCCAGGAGGTATCACGCCTACGGAACTAAAAAGCCGACAAATGTGAGTTAGGAGTCCATGTAGAGGCTCATGTTCTTGACTTTATGGTAGTCATGGCGTACGGAGTTGCAAGTTGGGCTCTCGTACAACCGTCTTCCCTGTTGAAGTGATAGAGAGAAAAATCACTTGGGAAGAGTCGGTGTGGTAACTCTACACTATGATGAGTGGACAGAGTTTGTATCCATTACCCTTGGGAAGGGTGTGTTGTGTGTGAGTATCACGGGGAGTGTTGAGTCACATTACACTGCCTATTATTTATGTGATCTCGTTTAACATGTATATGTGTTATATTACATGTGATGTTGGAGCATGGTATTTATGAATATATTGTAAATTAAATTCATATTTTATAAATGCTCAGTTGAAAATGAATAATGTGAAACAAGACTTTAAATGTGATAATTATTAATAAGTATAAATGAAACGAATATATTTATACTTGTGGTTGTATACCTTAGTACCCTTGGGGGAGGTTATGCGTGTTGGCATAGTGATTCATGTGGCTAGCGGAGGCTAGTGGTGGACCGTAGGCTTGACTTGAGTTGAGGCCTTAGAGATTGTGGTTAGCAGCCTTCTGATTGTGGTTAGTAGCCCTGTGATTGTGGTTAGTAGTTTAGTGATCGTGGTTAGTTGTGTGAACTCTTTTGAAGATTTGAGGTTAGGGATGATTTTTGTGTCAATTGATAATTGAGGCCTTAGAGAAGGCGAGTGATGAGTTGTGTGAGATTTGATTGATGAGAAGAGGTTATGATTATGGATTCATTAAGTACTCGAGGTACTGTAGTCTGACAGTCTTGATTCTTATGCTTAGTCCCTTCCCTTAAGCATTCCTTGTACTGTGTTTTGTACGCTAGTACGTAGTCGTTGACTTCTATGTCATTCCTTGAGTTGTCGGTTACGGCGTGGTGCCGAACCTCTTCCATGTGTTGTCATTTGATTTGGTGGAGTTGGAAACGGATGGTTGTCTTCCGTGAGTCCAACGTGTTGTTCTTCCTTTACTGTCCTTTTGGGCATTATAGGAATCAGTGGAGTTGTTCATTCTTATGTGGCTGTCATTTCGAAAACGGTGTTTTCTAAACCTTGAAACAAACTCTTTATATTTAAAAGGAAAAACCCGTTTTCGCCTACCCCCGTAAAATGAAAAGTTTTAATACTTATAAACTGATCTTAGGATCTTTTTTGAAAAGATTTTCAACTTTTAAAAGCCGGTGATGGCAACTGACAGAGACCGGGGGCAAGACGGTCATTTTTACTATATGGTTTCTTAAAGAAAAACTATTTTATTACTTTTCTTGGGATTCAGAGATTTCGAGACTTCTTTCTCAATATCTCATCCTGTAGAGTTTTGAAAGGTGTTCCATTGTTTCACCTTTGCTTCCTATCATTTCTAAGTCTCGGGTATGAGGCTTGGTGTTGTTCAGTGCACACATATAGTGTTGCCCTTCCTTTCTTCTTGGTTTTTTGACGTCACCACTTAGGTGATTCGAGTTGTTCCACATGTTGTGGGCATGGATACCGAGTGGATTGGGTTCCTTGTCCGGGTGTTCTCACTAAACACTTGTGGTGTTTTAACCTTGACATTGTTGTCTCGGTTATCTGTTGGTTTAGCGTTAGGACTTCTTTCCCCTCGCTTTGGTTTCCTTGTTCGGGTGTTTTCACTAAACACTTATGGTGTTCTTTAACCTTGACATTGTTGTCTCGGTTATCTGTTGGTTTAGCATGGGGAAGTCTTTTCCTTCGCCTTGCTTTGGTGACCCTGAGGTGGTCGTTCTTGTGAGTTGAGTTCGTGTACTCTTAGTGATTTGATTGGGTGGTTTTCCTCGCCTAAGGTGAGAGTGTTAGTGAGGTGATTGACCCTATTGATGATAGTATCATGAGGTCGATATGATTTATGGTATGGTGATATGATTGAGGTGATCTAGCCTTTGAGAGGTAGATTTTCCTTAGGAATGGGATGAGGTTTGTTATATATATATATATTGTACATTTACAATATATATATATATATATATATGGATGACGGTTGTGTTAGTACGCAAGGACGTGAGTACTTTTCCTCCTGTGTTATCGGGGAGTGAGTTATGAGTATTCCTTGGTACTAGTGATGGATTTTGATCCCTGTGGATATTAGAGGTGAGTGTTTTTCCCCTCTATTTAGATTTCTGGTTAGCGTCGTGAGTGCTTGAGAACTTGTTAGATTTGACCTGAGTGTCGTGTACCTAGTGTACGTTGGTGAGAGTAGTGTAGACTACCGGTATGAGTACTTAGAGTACGAGTCTTAGTCGTACCTTGTAGAATCTTGTTGTGTATTTATACTTATATATATATACGTGTATATATATATATATCCCCGTTATATTCTTATGTACGGTAGTATATGAGCGTGCCTTGAGTTTTGCGTGGATGGGATTAGTTGGGCTATATATATATATCTTGATAGATAGTTTAGCATTACCTAAACTGCCAGAGGATGTGGTAGTTAAAGTATCTTTTCCCACTGAGCTTATTTGCTCACAGGGGAATTTCATTCACCCCCTGGTATTCCACGCCAGGTTGCAGGAAATATACGGCTATGAGTAGGATGCAGTGCAACGACAGCTTTCTTTTGTCTCCTTGTTACAGGTTTTGGAGTTGCGTTGGGTGATGCGGTTACGGTTGCAACACGACTGGGTTTGGGGACGATAGGTATCCACTTTCAGTTTCTCTACCCATTGTTATGGGATTGTTATGTATTTTCTTTTGGGAGCCAGTCTGTTGGCATATCCCTGTTGATGTATTCTTTAGTTCATGTATTTATTCTTTCTGATGGTTATTGTATCTATTCTGCACAACTAGGTGCTTTACTGTATCTTATTCGAGCATTTGTGGCTCTGTTGATTATTAAAGGGTTTGGAGGGGTTTGGGTTTCTTTCCATTATCTCGGCCCTAGTAGGATTGATGAATGTGGGGTTTGGAAGCCATTGTGATTATTGAATTGCTATTGGCAGGTTCTTGTGTTGTGGTTGTTGTCCGGATGTTCCATTTACAAACGGAACTCGGCCGGATTTTCGTTAGATTCCGCTGCTTTTTTTATTATCCATTTGGGTATTAAATATACCATTTCTACCATTAACCCATATGTTTTCTTGGTTAATGATGTCTTAGTTGGTCATTTGTATTAAGGATCACATCCTGGATTCCTCGGATGTCCCTATTCGGGAGTCTTAGGAATTTAGGAGCGTGTCAGTTGGTATTGGAGGATGCTAGTGAGTTTCTAGCATTCTACTTGACATGGAGTATATTTTTATTGTTATTCATTGTGTCTCTTTGTTGTTATTGACTCTAGTAGTCGCTTGACTAGCGTCATCCCTTGGAGATTCGCTGATTCTCTAGATTTGAGTTTCGGGAATCTTAGGGGCGTGACGGCGTGCTATCAGATCATTTTACCCTTTCGTGGGTATTTGATGATTGAATTTCATTGGTTCTCATTTATTTTTACTTCCGCAATCACTCCCTTAGCTCTTAGGCTCGGGTTTCGGAGTCCTAGGAATTTGGGGCGTGACAATATTTCATTTCGGGTATTTATTGATTCGGGGTGCCATTATACCTTTTCGGCTTCGCCATGTGACTTTCTTTATAATTTCATTTGAGCATTTGGGGCTCTATCGATTTTAGAGGGGTTGTGTAGAGGTAGCAGTGTTCTTTTCTACTACCTTGGCCCTAGTAGGTTTCTGGAATGTTGGGTTGCGTCCCATTGATTCTATTTTTTGTTATTATGGGCAAGTTATTCGGTTGTGTTGATTTTGGGTTGTCCAGATGTTCCATTTATAAACGGAACTCTGCCGGATTTTTGTTAGATGTCACTTTTGAGTTTCTATCACCCAGGTGGCATGGAATACTTTATTTTCATTCTTATTCCATTTATTTTCTCGTTATTGTTGATTCTAGTGATCGTTTTCAGTGACGTCATACCTCGGGATTCGCTGATTCTTCGGATGGGAGTCTCAAGAAGAGCGGGGCGTGACATCAATGCTACTTGAGAGGTTTTTACAAAGGTGGTTTTTGCAGCAATATTCGAATATTGCAATACTCCAACAAAACCTAGTCCCTTTGTATTTCCTACGGACTTTCCTACATTCAACATATGATTAAGCTTAAGAGTTCCACTAGACCACTTCTGAACAGTTGAGTTATCATCTTTCAGCCCTTTTTCCAAATTTTCAATCTTAGTAGATTTCTCAACCAATTCCTTATTGAGACCATCTATTAACTTCAAAACCTTAGTTTTTTCAAGTTCAGACTTATTCAAATCCTTAATCAACTTGGCCTTTTGGGTCTGTAAAAGATTTAGAGTTTGAGAACTATTAGCTAATTCATGCATTAAATAATGTAGTTCTTTGTCTATGTTAAGACTTTTAGTCAACAGTTTCATGTGATTCTTGTGAAGTTGTGTGATCTTATCAAATAACTTATTATAAGACTCTTGAAGCGTTTCATCACTCTCAGAACCTTCATCTTCAGACATCGCTAAACTTGAAGCAATTTCGTTAACCTTCTTGCTCTGTACAGCAAACACAGTGAAATTCTCAGAATCATCACATACTTATAATTATGTCGCATCACTAGCTGATCCATTGTCAGAGTCATCATCCCAACTGATAGCTAATCCTTTGGATTTTTTCAGAGTGTTTGCACACTGTGCAGCTATATGACCATATCCTTGACATTCAAAACATTTGGGTTTCTTCTTTTTAGGATTAGACTTGTCCTTCCTAATTTGAGTCTTATTTCTACTTCTAGACTCACCCAACTTATCCTCAAATTTTTGTCCCTAGCCATTCTGTTTTAGCCCTAACAAATTTGTTCAACCTCTTAGCAAACATGACAATATCATTCAAACTCAACTCACTTTCTTCATTAAGTTCAACTTGATCCTCCCTAGTGGTTTTGAAAGCTATGCTCTTCTCTTTTGTGCCACTCGTATTTTTAGAAGGATTTTTGAACATCTCCATCTCATAAGATTTTAAATTTCTAGCCAATTCTTCAACCTTAATTTCTTTAAGACTCATGACCTCAGAGATAACAATGACCTTAAATCGAAAACGTTCAGGAAGAGACCTAAGGATTTTCTTTACTATGGTAGTCTCAAGAATAGGCTCACCTAGGTTATGATAATCTATTACAATATCAGTTAACCTAGCCTAAAAGTCTGCGAATACCTCATCCTCCTCCATCTTCAGCTATTCAAATTGAGAATTCAAAATTTGAAGCTTTGATTGTTTCACCTTAGACATTCCTTCATGAGTGACTTGGAGAATGTCCCAAGCTTCCTTGAAAATTACGCACGTAGAAATCATCTTGAACTCACTCGGAGTTACAACATTGTATAACGCATTCAACGTATTCGAGTTCCAATTCACGCTATTCGTCTCAACAGCAGTCCGCTCATTTGACGGTTTTGGTGTTGATTCATTGGTCGCGTCGTCTTTCACAGTAGGAGGTTGATATCCTACTTCAAAAGAATTCCATGCTCTCTTATCTAAAGATTTTAAAATGCTCTCATTCTCGCTTTCCAATATGTGTAATTCGACCCATCAAACAAAGGGGATCTAGATATAGAACCTCCTTCACGAGGCATCTCCATTGTCTAAGTTCACGATATAACCCTAGGTAGTTTACCTAAATCATGACAACCACGCTCTGATACTAATTGAAATTACCTAGACGATAGTGAACATAGCCTAGGGGGGGGGGGGGTGAATAGGCTTTTTGTAGATTTATTGACAAATTAATATTCAATTGCAAAAAAGTCAATATTAATCCAATCACAAAACCCTAATTCTCAAACCACATCATTCAAGCAATATTAAGCAAACATCAATGTAGTGCAGAAAATAAAGTAAGAGATGACACAGACAATTATACACGGAAAAACCAAGGAAACGTTCCAAGGAAAAAATCACGGGTACACTTAGGTACCGATGCACTATGAATCAACAAGTATAGACTCTATGTGCGTTTTAGACTTACAATCACTCATGATATGCCTTACTCTACTCACAGTCTGAAACTCTTGAATCACTTGTACTTCACGAGGTACGCTTGCTCCGCTAGACACTATGAAAGACTCACAAATCACGCATGATTTGCCTTTCTCTACTCGTGGTCTGAAATCCTTGAATCGCTCAGTACTCGGACAGATCAAAACAAACTCGTTGCAATGGACGGTGTGATGATTTTTCAGCAATTACTCATCCAATCGTGCATAAAGAACTGCGGTATAGAGGCACGATTGGAGAACCTCAACACAAGAGAGAATACCAATATGTATGATCACTCCATAATCACCTCTGTGTGTGTATCACTCTGTAGAATAATATGAACAATAGAATATTGCAGACCTTTCACCAAAAACCCTCTTAAAAAATCGTCGTCAAAAACAGTAGCCTCTTCTCTTGTAGAACCTTGGTATTTATAGACCAAGTCATAGAAAACCCTAACCTTTCCCTCTTACATAATTTCACAATATCTTGATAAATGCTCTAAAATCTGATGTAAATATGTGTATACGCCAATACATAGAGGTCTGAAGATGTCGATCATTTAAAAATTCGAAGTAAGGACCAAACTGGAAAAATTCGAAAGCACCCCGTAACAAATCCTGCAGAACAAGTTATCACGTGATCAAGCATTGGGACCTACGCTTGGGCGTAGGTCTAGGGCGTAGGGTCCCTTCCTAGCTCAAAAACCACAGCGTAGGTCAGAGCCAATTTGTCCTGTTTCAGCCTCTGACATTGTAGGTATGTTGCATCTTTTGCAATTTTTTCTTATTTGAGCTAGACTGGTCATCTCGAACTCCTGATGCTTTTGGTTGAAGTTATAATGTCTGGAAATGATATTTTTGCCCTCCAGTGAAGTCACAATGTCTGGAAATGACGATTTTGCCCTCCGATAGCTTCTTTTGCTTTGACACACTCCTTGACTTCTTTTTCGAGATAGAAATGAACATACTAACAACTTGATTGCAAATACACAAAACTCTCAACATGACAAACACAAATAATATAATAAATATTCTTACACGTTTCATGATTTACTTTCCGCACTTACATTCATCATTGCTTGATTAATCTGGTTCGAGAATTAGAGTTTCATGACTGATTAAAATTGAAAATTCTGCAAGATAATTTTAATTAATCATTAAATCGTTAAAAAACATATTCACCCCCTCTAGGATATTTTCCATTATCTCCTAGGTAATGTAATAATGTATTTTTGTATGGACTCATGTAGCAAATAAAATTAACCTCGACAAAATTTAGACCATTATATCACTTAATTCTCTTTATTCCTGTAACAAGAATATACAAATTAAATTAATCCAAATTAATAGCATCTTCTTCCTTTTTTCTGTACCACTGCCATACTAAATACACAGGCCTATAAAAAATAAAAGATAGAAATAAAAATACAATTGGGTTTGTCCCTTTCTATTTTTTTGATCTCTGGCTACACTATCTTTTTTCTGAGGTATTGTGAGATTGTTAATGGACGCAGCTTGGTATGACCTATTTTTGTTGATCTCCAACCAAACCAAACCGGACCACTATGAGCTGCGGGTGGGCAAGAGCAGGAGGAGGAGGAGGCATAGCATGAGCTGCAAAACCCTTCTGGCTGATTGTGCTGTGGAGGCCACATGGATTTGGTGTCGGATTTTTAATCGGACTCCTCTGCAGAGATTGCAGCAACAGGTTATCTTTGTTCATCCACCCTTGTTCTTCTTCTTCACATAGGATTCTACTAGCTTCATATGGTTTGATATTGAGAACTAAAAATATTGTTATAATGGCTGAAACAACCCTTAGAGACCACATCTTGTTGAGCAAGTAATATGTATTTTGAGGAAGAGCAAGTAATGAGTTTTTTAATGAAGGGCAAGCTAGTAATGTGTTTGTTTTTGTGCAAAAGGAAGAAATGTGTTTTTGATGAAGAACAAGTAATGTGTTGATATAACTATGTGTGACAGATACATAAAATGCTTGCATATATCATATATATAGGGTGAATTTATGTGCATCCATCAATCCAGGATTTAGCTAGTATGACTTGAAATTTTCAATCTTTTTAGTTTGACTGTTGACTACTATGGAAAACTAATGGTTTGGGTTGAAATTTAATAGGTAAGGGAAATGAAGGAGGCAGGTCTCAACTTCAACTTTAGTTTAAGTTTTGCGGTATATTAATAGTAAGTAATTCCTTGAAGGATTCCGAAAAATATAATTAAATAAATAAATAAATTCAGTAACTACAGAATCTTTAACTTTATTTCTTCTTTCTGTTTCACAAGAGAACCAAGCATTCCAAATTCATTCAACTTGCTTTGTGCGTTTTTCACTCAATATATAGAATGAATCATCAATCCTTGGTAAATTTCTTTTTCCTTTTATACAATTATATTTATTTTTTATTTTTTATTTGTAAAGAAAAAGGCAGGTCCGTTTGGTTAGATAGAAATGAGATGAAAATTGAAAGTGAAAGAAAGTAAAAGGAAAAGAAAAAGAAAATCAACTTTCCAATATGTATTTGGTTAGATGGAAAATTTTGAAGAAAAATATGAAAAATATCGTTTTGGTAGTTTGGATAGCATGAAATGAAAAAGAAAATAAATTTTAATTCCAAAATTGCACTTATACTTTAATATATCAAATATAATGAGTTTTTCTTGAACATATTAATACTTAATTATTTATACATATTTCTTTACTAAAATCTAAGTAAGATATTTAACAATAATAATATATATTTTAATTCACTTATAAAATATTTATATTTAAAATTAGGCTCTATAATATTTTTCTTCGACTAAATTACTAGACGTTTCTAGAAATTGATTAAAAAAAAGATGACAGAAGGTTAGAGAGAATTCTAGAAATTAAATCTTAACCGTTTAATTTCAAATATAGATTATTGATTATGCCAACCACTATCTATAAATAGGTTGACATACTCGTAAATACAACGTATAAATTTATTATTATTTAATAATATATTTTAATTCTAAGATGATTATCCCAATATAATTCTACATGATAATTATTGCAATATTATAAGTAAGTTTTTATGATTTTGTTATTTAATCTTTTGACTCGAAATGTATTAGTTTAAACCATTTAGAAAAGTTTTTAATAATAATTTTTTTACTAAAAGAAAAAACACGATAAAATAATTTACCGATTACAATAATTTATTGATTATAATAATTTACTAATTATAATTCTAAGTAATAAAAATTCACCTCTATTTTGGAATTTCTAAAGAAAGACGAAGCACCTAACTTTTGTTAAAGTTTGTCAACAAAAATAACAACAAACTAAACAACGAGTTAAAATAGGAAACAACTATGGGTTAGAATTGAAAAATTGATGGATAAAAGAATAAGTTTTAGGGAAAAATAAATTTTTCAGCGTGTTTTATAGGAGAAACGTTTTGAGAAAAATGTATCAATGTGGGAAATTGATTTATTTCAAAATTTTCATTTTCTCCCTAACCCCAAACTCAAACAAATTAGAATCATTTTCCGTTTCTTTTTCTTTCCTACTAGTTCACGCTAACGAAAAGCAGTTAGAGAAAAAAACAAGATAAAAAATATATTACCAACTAAATTTAAATTGATTTTGAATGAGAGCTGTTGAAAAATGTCATTAATATATATATATATATATATATATATATATATATATATAATAGTAAAAAGCACGTGCTTTGCACGTAATTTAAAGTCAACATAAAAATAAAAAATATATATTATTAAAAATAAATTAGTACAATTGCAAAATAAGATTAACCATACCACAAATATTCAAAATATCAATATTAAATAAAATAGTACCTGAAAATTAATGATTAATAAACCTTTATTAAAATAGTATTGTATTAAAATTGAAATAAATTCAGGCATTAAACAAAATTAAAAGACAAATAAATTAAACTCGATCAAACTACAATACATATCAAGATATATGTCGAAGGTAATATATAAATATTGAATTACAACAAAAGTATATTGGAAAAAGAAATACTAACCTAACTGCTATAATTGCCCTAGAACAGTGTCACGAAAAAATAATGGAACAACAAAAATACAATCAATGAACAACATAAATACAGGAAATACTACATTGATAAAATTGAAGTATAATAGAAGAATTATCGGGCAGAGAAAGGAAAAGGCTTGAGAATCGTAGGGTCTTAAAAAGAGAGAGGGGTGTAAGATTATATATAGGGTAGTAGTTATCCCTTATACTATTAAATTAGGATTATTAATTATAATTATAGATGAAATTCAGTATTATAATCTTATTTAGGATTAGGATTATTAAATGCAATGGTAGATGAGATTCATTATTATAGTCCATTTAGGACTATGATTATTAAATACAATTGTAGATGAGAGTCATTATTATTTTTATATGATTCACTTTATAATCTATTTAGGATTAGAATTGTCTTTTAGGATTCATTATTATTTTTTTAATCTAATTAGAATTAGAATTATTAATTAGAATTAAATTATAGTAAGAAAATGGAATAAAATATAAAAAATAATTTAAACATTTAGCATTCTATCACAATCAGATTTATAATATATAAATTCTATGTAATTTAATATAATAAAAAATCAATTAAATCTTAGTGATAGAATTAAAACACATAATTCTTACATAAAGAGGTGTTGGTGCTTCCAAATAGGATTATGATTGAATTAGAGTTACAGAATTCAATTAAATATGACAGTTATAATTCAAGTAGAAATTGGATTGGAGTTATAGAATTCAATTAAATTTTGTAGTTAGAATTTAAATAGAAATTGGATTGAAAAATCACATATAAAATTTTAACTATAAAATATGATAGTTATAATTCAAGTAGAAATTGGATCGGAGTTATAGAATTCAATTAAAATTTATAATTATAATTTAATTAGAAATTGGATTGAAAAACCACATATAAAATTTTAACTATAAATATTAAAACACCAAAACTTCTTCACACTTTTAATAGTAATATATATATTTGTATTGCTTTTTGTCAGTATCAAAATGAATAAAGGATAATTAATGTTTCTCGGAGTATATACAATTCTAGTTTCAAAAGTATATACGTGGACGAACATAGTAATAAGCTTAAGTAGACACCTCATGAACATAGTTGTGGAATTAAAGTGACCATTGGGTGAGGTGATACGCGACATCAAAGAATAGAATTTAAAACCGCGGATATGACTCAAGTCAATGACTGGACCCGTATTCTACATGCTGCATGCGTGGTATGAAGAAGATTTGAAGCTAAAAATAATCAACACCCTCTTAAGACTACTTCCTAAAATAGAGTTGATATTCAAAGGGTCCTAAATAGAGGTAAATAGGGCAGTGTGTATAATTACTTGCTTACGTCAAAAATAAAAGGATGGTTTGTCATAATCAGGGTATATATGTAATAAATAGTGCACTCGTGTTTATGTTAGTTAAAAAGGGAAAACAAATGCATGGAAGTGAGAAAAGAACAGATTAACCAGAAAGGAATAGAAGAGAAGAGAATAACAAATTATCTTGTTTTTTTTGTTTGTTTTTAAAGATCAAATTATCTTATTTGTTGAGAAAGAATGGAAAGAGACGGTACTTTTGGACTGTATTTTTGTTTTATATTTTTGGTCATTATATTTGAAATTATCTAGGTGACTAAGGAAAATAGCCTATTAGGGGGGTTAATTACGGAAAAGTCAATTTTAATCCAATTCTCTAACAAGCTAAATCATGCAAAGATTAATCTAAGTGCATAAAATAAAGCAAGAGACGACACACGATATTTTTAAGTGGAAAACCTTGGAAACGTTCCAAGTAAAAACCACGGATACGCTTGGGTATCGATGCACTATGAATCAAGAAGTACACAGACTCTATGAAGTTTTAGAGTTACAAATCACTTCTGGTATCGATGCACTATGAATCACTCGCGCTCCACGAATGTCACGCCCCAAATTTACTAGGACTCCAAACCCGAGCCTAAGAGCTAAGGGAGTGAATGCGGAAGAAAAAGAAATGAAATAAAAATCCATTTAAGTCGTAAAATACCCATAAACAGGTAGAATAGACCTACAACATCTCAAAGATGCCAAAAAGATCCCACGGGATCGGAAAAGAGGTAAACCGAACACTCGGTACCTGGAACGGAACATTTCAACCCACCATGTTTACCCAAGGGTAAAATGGTCAAATCAGGGGTGAAATAGTGATTTCCAACTACGCCTACAAACTTTGGACCTAGCACAAGCAGTGCGAACAAACGGAACTAAATTTGAAGTCACGAGCAAAGAGATATGAATTTTCGAAAGTGGTGCCAGACAACACCGACCCAAAACTAAAGCTGAGGTACCCCTCTTTCACCAAGGGTAAGATAGTCATTTTAGAGTTAAACTGGTCATTTAGAATTTTATTCCGATAATTTGGATATAGGAGAGCCCAAAGAAATAAACGGGACCTAAATCGAAGGTGCGAGGTGGGAGAAATGAATTTATGAAAATGGTCGAAACAAGGCTGAATGTCCGAGAGTAGACTGCCCGTGTACGAGAGTCGACTTCCCAATGGCGAGAGTCGACTCTCCAATGGCGAGAGTCGACTGCCCTAAGACGAAGCTTAAGGAAAAAGAAGCTGCAATGCCATATTTCCGGAAGTCGGCTGCCGGCTCTTCGGCAGTCGACTTCTTCAATACGAAGCTTCAAAAATGACCCAAAAAGTGATTGAATTCTCAACTAAAAACATTTCTCCAACCTATATTTGATTGATGCACATTTTATCTATGATTCAAGTCATCCTAACACAACATGAACTTTGAACAAAAATATTCATTTATAGTTCGTAAAGTTATCCGTCTTGCCCCCGGTCTCCGTTTTAAGTATCACCGGTTTCTAAGATTCAAAATCTTTGAAAAATGAGTTTAAGGCCATTTCTAAAACAAGAAAATTTACCGGCTACGGGGGTAGGCGAAAACGGGTTTTTCTATTCAATTCGAAAAGGGTTAGTTGAAAACCTAGAAAAACGCCGTTTTCGGCTAAACACCTAATATTCATATTTCATGGCAAATCATCCAATTCACATTCATAATTCCAAGTAAAAATACTCAAGAGTGACATTTAAACGCTCTAAGGCGGAACATGTTATAGTTGTTCAAAATTACATATTTCCACGTTTCGGCACCGAAGTGCCCCAAAAGAATATAATCCCCGCGCATAGCGCTCCAAGGGATGTACATTGAGAATAACACCTCGGCTAACATGCTAGCCGGGTTAAAGTAAAATAGTTTTTCAAATTCAACTTACATGGACAAAATGAACATTTGAATACATGTTTGTCAACTAAATGTCCAACAAAATAAGTGTGGTCCGTCTCATGCACAAAAGGACGGGCATACAACCACACGTCCGCGAAGAGACTACGGAACTCTCCCAACGGGATCATCACCTGAAAATTAAAAAAGGCGTGGGGTGAGCTCACTAGCCCAGTAGAGGAAGCGTCATTGCCTCCATCTCGGTAGTCCGAGTGGTTCAACCCAACCAAGGTTCATGCCACTAACCCTAGGTCGGTCTCTTGTCCCACATGGCTCTCACGCCAATCCGGAACCCCATCGAACCCCACAATTAAGTTTCCCCAACATGCTCACAACATAATTTTTCTATAATTATAGCATGCTTCCACAATAACATCATATTCACATATATATTATAGTCTAAACGCACCATGACTCGACACACGGCGCCCAACTCAGGTTAACGGATACATACTCTGTCCAATTACTTGTAGAGTACCGCACCGACTCTTCCCAAGTGATTTTTCTCTCTATCACTTCAACAAGGAAGACGGTTGTACGAGAGCCCAACATGCAACTCCGTACGCCATGACTACAAAAGTCAAGAACATGAGCCTCTACCCGGACTCCTAACTCACATTTGATCGGCTTTTTAGTTCCGTAGGCGTGATACCTCCTGGCCAGTTGTTGCTTTGATCCGAACCCGACTACCAACATATCACTACACCACCCACATATTCCGACACCATGTATTTGACACTACATGACTTACTCAATATACACGTATGATTTTTCATCAACCATACTTCATCATAATATATGTTTTTTCTCTTTAGGCAATATATCATGTCAAACTTTTCACATGCTCATAATATTACAATTATGATCAATATACCACAACATTAATTCATATCACATTTATGATCAATAAATAACAATATGAATTTATATCACAATATCATATTATCAAGGGCCTAAATCATAATCTAAGTTGCCCAAAACCAACTCGTATATATATATACGGCGTATATACACAGACGCACACACCCTCTTACAAAGACAAAGACAAGTCATTTTCCCCTACCTCAATTCCAAGCAAGAACAAGCAATGCCTCCAAGAGTGATTCGAATCCACCCAACCTCCTCCAAAGCCAACACTAAGCTCTACCCAACCGATAGCTAAGCTTCAATGGAGTTTCAAGCAAGAGTTATAAGTAGACAACTCCATAAACCAAAAATTGAAGACAAGAATCCAATAATAGAAGCTAGGGTTTGAAACTAGAAATTCTAAAGGAGTAGAATTTACTTACCAAGATTTGGCTCAAAAGAAAGCTTGGAGCACCAACATCCACTTTCATGCACAAACCCTCTTCAAATTCTCATCATAAGGATGAGAGAATTTGACAAGAAGAAGATGAAGGAGTGTAATGAGGGAGAGCAAGAGAGAAAGAAACTTATGGGAGATAGAGAGATATTTGTGGTGTATGAGAGAAGTCTTGCAAATGAGAAAGACTCATAAGTGTAGAGATTCTCCACTAACCCTACTCAAATCCAAGGGTCCAAAATGAAGCTAGGAAAGAAAAGAATGAATCCAATGGCTTGGAATAAGTCTTGCCAAGTGGAAGACTTTTACACAATTCACAAAACTCATTATTTTGCCAAACAAGGCCTTATCATCCAAGGGCTTAGAAAAAAGATGGAAATCAACAAATCATCCAATGGTTGAGAAAAAGTCTTGTCAAGTGGATGACCAAGAATAATGGATTATTCCATTTAAGTGCCAACCAAACAAGGCCTTATGATCCAAGGGCTTAAAACAAAGATGGGAGAATGAGATCAAGGGCTAGGAATGAGACACCACATGAAAGGTGGAAATGACCAAAATCATCCAATGTTGGGGTTAATTACAAGAGTGCCATCAAGACTCTTAATTACCCTTTTACCCCTTGTCATCCTCCCTAATTACTAAAATGCCATTCTTGCCCTAATTTCTACATTTTCCACTAATTGTTCCAAATGTGAAATTACTCTTTTACCCCTCAGTCATTTCTTTCCCGAAATCGTTCTCAATAATTTTCATTAATTTCAAAATGAAAATAAAACATGCTACGTACAATTTTTATAACACGTACAACATGTAAGGCATGCTAAAACAATTAAACACATTAAGCACATAAGCACATAATTGTTTAAATAAAAAAAATTTTAAATTAACCCGTAAAAATACCGGACGTTACAACCTCCACACCTTAGGAGATTTCGTCCCCGAAATCAAGACGTACCTATAGGAGAAAACAAGTCCGGGTATTTTTCCCGTACTTCACGCTCACGCTCCCAAGTCGCCTCCTCGACTCCGCGATGGTGCCACAAGACCTTAACTAAAGGAATAGTTTTGCCTCGCAAAACTTGCTCTCGAGCATCCAAGATCCTCATCGGTCGATCCTCGTAGGACACGTCCTCGGCAACATCGACATCAACCCAACTCAATACATGAGAAGGATCCGGCTCGTACTTGCGAAGCATAGAGACATGAAAAACATTATGAACCCGTGATAAATCCGGTGGTAACGCTAAACGGTATGCCACCTCGCCAACACGATCAAGTATCTCGAAAGGCCCAATAAAACGTGGAGAAAGCTTTCCGCTCTTCCCGAATCGCATCAAGCCCTTGCGAGGTGAGACCTTTAGAAACACATGATCTCCGACCTCAAAGAACAAAGGACGCCTACGCCGATCCGCATAACTCTTCTGTCGGCTCTGTGCTGTAACCAAATGCTGTCGAGCAATCCTAATCTTCTCGGTCGCCTCATGAACCATATCGGGTCCCTAAAGTGCAACATCACCAACCTCGGCCCAACAAGTCGGTGAACGACACGGTCTACCGTACAACGCCTCAAAAGGTGCCATCTGAATACTGGACTGATAACTGTTGTTGTACGCGAACTCCGCCAAATGAAGATGATCCTCCCAACTGCCTCTGAAATCAATAGCACAGGCACGAAGCATATCCTCAAGGATCTGAATGGTACGCTCTGACTGACCGTCTGTCTGAGGATGAAAAGCGGTGCTGAACCGTAACTGCGTATCCAAGACTTTCTGAAAGGCCTCCCAAAATCGTGACGTGAATCGCGGATCTCGATCCGAAACAATAGTCACCGGAACCCCGTGAAGCTTGACAATCTCCTTCACGTACAGCCTACTAAGAGCCTCTACATTATCCGTCTCACGGATAGGTAGAAAACGTGCAGTCTTCGTCAATCGATCAACGATCACCCACACTGCATCTTTCTGATTCTTCGTCTTTGGTAACCCTGTCACGAAGTCCATGCAAATATGCTCCCATTTCCACTCAGGAATCGGTAACGGATTCAATAACCCAGCAGGTCCTCGGTGCTCAACCTTAACCTGCTGACAAGTAAGACATCAGCTCACAAAATCTGCAACTGATTTCTTCATCCCCTGCCACCAATAATGACGCCGAAGATTATGATACATCTTCGTGCCACCTGGGTGAACTGCAAGCCTGGAACTATGAAACTCTCGCAAAACCTCCTCACGGTAAGTCTGCGGTACATAGAGTAAACCCCTAAAACGATAACCTCCGTCGGAGTGCAAAACCCAATCATCAACAACCTCGCCACTAGCAATACGAGTGCGAACCGAAGTAATGTTGTCATCGCGCCCCTGAGCCTCAATCACACGACTCACAAGTGAAGGTTGTGCCACCATGCTAAACAAAGTCACCACTGAATCCCCACTATCACAGAACTGAAGATCCAACTCTGCGACTTCCTCCATCATTCGCCACTCACGAATAAAGATGCTAGCCAACGATGCATGTGACTTGCGACTCAACGCATCCGCCACCACATTAGCCTTCCCGGGGTGATACTGGAGTGCAAAGTCATAGTCCTCCATGTACTCGACCCATCGACGCTGCCGCAAGTTCAAGTCCCGCTGCGTAAAGATATACTGCAAACTCTTGTGATCGGAGAAGACCTCAAATCTCTCACCGTACAAGTAGTGCCGCCACCCCTTAAGGGCAAAAAGAACCGCTGCAAGCTCTAAGTCATGCGTAGGATAATTCCGCTCGTGAGTCTTCAACTGTTGAGACCCATAAGCCACAACTCTCTCGGACTGCATGAGTACACATCCTAGTCCCTCGTGAGAAGCATCACAATAGATCACGTACCCGATGCCGCGCTCGGGAATAATCAACACCGGAGCCGTAGTCAAACGTGTCCTCAACTCAATGAATGCCTCTTCACACTTGTCATCCCACACGAACTTGACACCCTTTCGCGTGAGGCGAGTCATAGGAACCGCCAAACGAGAAAAGTCCTTCACAAATCGCCGATAGTAACCCGCTAAGCCAAGGAAACTACGAACCTCAAAAACGTTACTCGGTCTCTTCCAACTCATAACAGCCTCTATCTTCGAAGGATCAACTGAAATGCCGCCTCCGGAAACAACATGCCCCAAAAATCTAACCTCTTGAAGCCAAAACTCACATTTACTATACTTAGCATACAATCGGTGCTCTCTTAGGATTTGAAGAACGGTCCTAAGATGAACCTCGTGATCACTTTCCGTAGTAGAGTACACTAGAATATCATCAATGAACACCACTACAAATCTATCCAAGAACTCGTGGAAGATACGATTCATGAGACCCATGAATGCCGCCGGTGCATTAGTCACACCAAAAGGCATCACAAGAAACTCAAAGTGCCCATACCGAGTGCGAAACGCGGTCTTCGGAATATCAATATCCCTAACCCGTAATTGATGATAACCGGACCTCAAGTCAATCTTGGAGAAAAACTTAGATCCCTTGAGTTGATCGAACAAGTCGTCAATCCGTGGTAATGGATATTTGTTCTTGATCGTCACCCGATTCAATCTACGATAATCAATGCACAACCGTAGTGAACCATCCCTTTTCTTAGCGAAAAGAACTGGAGCACCCCAATCGGAAACACTAGGCCGAATAAAACCCTTCGCCTTGAGATCGTCAAGTTGCTCCTTCAATTCTTTTAACTCCGCCGGTGCCATTCGGTACGGTGCCATGGAAATAGCATCGGTACCCGGTACAAGATCAATAGCAAACTCCACCTCACGAATCGGAGGCAAGGAAGTCAAGTCATCGGGAAAAACATCCCAATACTCACCCACGACATAAGGTACCTCGACGTGACCACAAACCTCATCGTCGGAAAAGAGACTCGCCAAAATGAAACCGGAAACATCACGACTCCATATACAATAGGAAGAAGTAGAAGAGTCGTTTCGATCACCAAAGAAGTGGAAACGTTCGCCCTTAGGCGTGCACACTGACACCCGACCTCTAAAGCAATCAATCTGCGCACGGAAGGTAGATAACCAATCCATGCCCAAGATGACGTCAAAGCCCGTCATATCTAGAAGAATGAAGTCGAACCTCAATGATCGTCCGGCAATCACAATGTCACACTTGCGACACACTTTAGATAAATATGCACTACCCCCAATCGGCGTGTCTACCCATAAAGGTACCCCAAGATATGAAACAGGTATCCCCAAAGTAGATGCATAAGTAGAAGCAATAAAAGAGTGTGAAGCTCCAGAATCAATAAGAACATGAGCCCAACAACCGTATACAGGAAATGTACCTCTCACGATAGAAGGTCCGGCTACACTGTCTGCTGCTGTGACTGCATAAGCACGGCCCTGAGGACGTGGAGGCTGCTGGATAGTCGATGCAGATGTCCTAGCTTGAGAACCCTGAGCTGATGGTGCAGGCTGCTGTGGTGCTCTATACCCAGACTGACCTGCTGGCTGTGTAGCCCTAGACTGCTGTCCAATCCCACTCATAGGAGTGCCACTACTCTGTCCCTGACGACAATTCCTGGCGATATGACCCTGCTGTCCACACTGGAAGCAACCCCTGTTATGCACTGGACCACTACTCTGTCCCTGCTGAAAAGACGGACATTGTGGCTTCGTGTGCCCTGGCTGTCGGCAATAATGACAAACAATCTCCCGACGAGTGAAACCCGAAGATGCTCTAAAGGAAGGTGTAGACTGTCCCCGATGCTGCTGTTGTGGCTGCTGCTGCTGTGCAACCGGAGTTGGAGTGCTATTTCGCTGCCTCTTCTTGTTCCCAAAGCCCGAAGATGAAGAACCTCCGAAGCTCTTTTCCCTAGCCTCACGAGCTAGTCGGCCCTCTCTTGCATCCTCCTCAGCAAGCAATGCCTTTGTAACGGCCTCGCGGTACGTCGGCATAGTAAGCACAGAAATCTTTGACTTGAGATTGCCCCTCAAGCCCCTCACGAAACGTCGGCCCTTAACTTCATCATCCACCACCATCTCTGGTGTAAATCGAGATAAACTAGTATACTGAAGCTCATACTCGGTCACAGATAAATCACCCTGAACCAACTCATTGAACCGGTCCCTCATGCTCATCCTAGCAAGATGTGGAAAATACCGATCCAAGAAAAGTATGCAAAAGTCCGCCCATGTGATAGATCGAACGTTCCTTATGTTCGTGACAGACTTCCACCAATTCTTAGCATCGCCCGTAAGTCGAAACGACGCAATCATGACCCGTACCTCGTCATCAACCACCCTGAGAATATCAAATCCATTGGTTATTTGCTCCAACCAATCATCGGCTACAAGTGGATCCGGACCGCCCACAAAGGTAGGTATGTCTAAACGTAAGAACTCCCGGAGAGCCCTTTGAGCAAGCGAGCCCTCGTCCTCAACATGTTGCCTCTGAGGAATTTGTGCCATAGCTGCCGCTAAAGCACGTGCAAACTGCTCACCATCCATGAAAGGTGCAGCCGGTACACGCTCCCCTACATCCGGATGTACTGGAACATTCTCGTCCACAACCGGAGGTACTTGATCCGGAGCATCACCCTCTCTAATGACACGCGGTCGACCTCTACGTGGCGGCATGCTCTCTACATGACAACAACTAAACATGTAAGGCACAAGTACAATCATAGTACGCCAAACAAAACCACAAAGTCATACCGACACACGTATAAGCCAACGACGTACAAGAGACGGGAACTAATACGTAAACACGTATCATAAAAGAAAACAAGAAGCATAAAGCGATAACAACCCTCGCCCGTCGTCCCATAGAGAAAGAACACGCTCTGATACCAAGTTGTCACGCCCCAAATTTCCTAGGACTCCAAACCCGAGCCTAAGAGCTAAGGGAGTGAATGCGGAAGAAAAAGAAATGAAATAAAAATCCATTTAAGTCGTAAAATACCCATAAACAGGTAGAATAGACCTACAACATCTCAAAGATGCCAAAAAGATCCCACGGGATCGGAAAAGAGGTAAACCGAACACTCGGTACCTGGAACGGAACATTTCAACCCACCATGTTTACCCAAGGGTAAAATGGTCAAATCAGGGGTGAAATAGTGATTTCCAACTACGCCTACAAACTTTGGACCTAGCACAAGCAGTGCGAACAAACGGAACTAAATTTGAAGTCACGAGCAAAGAGATATGAATTTTCGAAAGTGGTGCCAGACAACACCGACCCAAAATTAAAGCTGAGGTACCCCTCTTTCACCAAGGGTAAGATAGTCATTTTAGAGTTAAACTGGTCATTTAGAATTTTATTCCGATAATTTGGATATAGGAGAGCCCAAAGAAATAAACGGGACCTAAATCGAAGGTGCGAGGTGGGAGAAATGAATTTATGAAAATGGTCGAAACAAGGCTGAATGTCCGAGAGTAGACTGCCCGTGTACGAGAGTCGACTTCCCAATGGCGAGAGTCGACTCTCCAATGGCGAGAGTCGACTGCCCTAAGACGAAGCTTAAGGAAAAAGAAGCTGCAATGCCATATTTCCGGAAGTCGGCTGCCGGCTCTTCGGCAGTCGACTTCTTCAATACGAAGCTTCAAAAATGACCCAAAAAGTGATTGAATTCTCAACTAAAAACATTTCTCCAACCTATATTTGATTGATGCACATTTTATCTATGATTCAAGTCATCCTAACACAACATGAACTTTGAACAAAAATATTCATTTATAGTTCGTAAAGTTATCCGTCTTGCCCCCGGTCTCCGTTTTAAGTATCACCGGTTTCTAAGATTCAAAATCATTGAAAAATGAGTTTAAGGCCATTTCTAAAACAAGAAAATTTACCGGCTACGGGGGTAGGCGAAAACGGGTTTTTCTATTCAATTCGAAAAGGGTTAGTTGAAAACCTAGAAAAACGCCGTTTTCGGCTAAACACCTAATATTCATATTTCATGGCAAATCATCCAATTCACATTCATAACTCCAAGTAAAAATACTCAAGAGTGACATTTAAACGCTCTAAGGCGGAACATGTTATAGTTGTTCAAAATTACATATTTCCACGTTTCGGCACCGAAGTGCCCCAAAAGAATATAATCCCCGCGCATAGCGCTCCAAGGGATGTACATTGAGAATAACACCTCGGCTAACATGCTAGCCGGGTTAAAGTAAAATAGTTTTTCAAATTCAACTTACATGGACAAAATGAACATTTGAATACATGTTTGTCAACTAAATGTCCAACAAAATAAGTGTGGTCCGTCTCATGCACAAAAGGACGGGCATACAACCACACGTCCGCGAAGAGACTACGGAACTCTCCCAACGGGATCATCACCTGAAAATTAAAAAAGGCGTGGGGTGAGCTCACTAGCCCAGTAGAGGAAGCGTCATTGCCTCCATCTCGGTAGTCCGAGTGGTTCAACCCAACCAAGGTTCATGCCACTAACCCTAGGTCGGTCTCTTGTCCCACATGGCTCTCACGCCAATCCGGAACCCCATCGAACCCCACAATTAAGTTTCCCCAACATGCTCACAACATAATTTTTCTATAATTATAGCATGCTTCCACAATAACATCATATTCACATATATATTATAGTCTAAACGCACCATGACTCGACACACCCCCCGAGACACACGGCGCCCAACTCAGGTTAACGGATACATACTCTGTCCAATTACTTGTAGAGTACCGCACCGACTCTTCCCAAGTGATTTTTCTCTCTATCACTTCAACAAGGAAGACGGTTGTACGAGAGCCCAACATGCAACTCCGTACGCCATGACTACAAAAGTCAAGAACATGAGCCTCTACCCGGACTCCTAACTCACATTTGATCGGCTTTTTAGTTCCGTAGGCGTGATACCTCCTGGCCAGTTGTTGCTTTGATCCGAACCCGACTACCAACATATCACTACACCACCCACATATTCCGACACCATGTATTTGACACTACATGACTTACTCAATATACACGTATGATTTTTCATCAACCATACTTCATCATAATATATGTTTTTTCTCTTTAGGCAATATATCATGTCAAACTTTTCACATGCTCATAATATTACAATTATGATCAATATACCACAACATTAATTCATATCACATTTATGATCAATAAATAACAATATGAATTTATATCACAATATCATATTATCAAGGGCCTAAATCATAATCTAAGTTGCCCAAAACCAACTCGTATATATATATACGGCGTATATACACTTAGACGCACACACCCTCTTACAAAGACAAAGACAAGTCATTTTCCCCTACCTCAATTCCAAGCAAGAACAAGCAATGCCTCCAAGAGTGATTCGAATCCACCCAACCTCCTCCAAAGCCAACACTAAGCTCTACCCAACCGATAGCTAAGCTTCAATGGAGTTTCAAGCAAGAGTTATAAGTAGACAACTCCATAAACCAAAAATTGAAGACAAGAATCCAATAATAGAAGCTAGGGTTTGAAACTAGAAATTCTAAAGGAGTAGAATTTACTTACCAAGATTTGGCTCAAAAGAAAGCTTGGAGCACCAACATCCACTTTCATGCACAAACCCTCTTCAAATTCTCATCATAAGGATGAGAGAATTTGACAAGAAGAAGATGAAGGAGTGTAATGAGGGAGAGCAAGAGAGAAAGAAACTTATGGGAGATAGAGAGATATTTGTGGTGTATGAGAGAAGTCTTGCAAATGAGAAAGACTCATAAGTGTAGAGATTCTCCACTAACCCTACTCAAATCCAAGGGTCCAAAATGAAGCTAGGAAAGAAAAGAATGAATCCAATGGCTTGGAATAAGTCTTGCCAAGTGGAAGACTTTTACACAATTCACAAAACTCATTATTTTGCCAAACAAGGCCTTATCATCCAAGGGCTTAGAAAAAAGATGGAAATCAACAAATCATCCAATGGTTGAGAAAAAGTCTTGTCAAGTGGATGACCAAGAATAATGGATTATTCCATTTAAGTGCCAACCAAACAAGGCCTTATGATCCAAGGGCTTAAAACAAAGATGGGAGAATGAGATCAAGGGCTAGGAATGAGACACCACATGAAAGGTGGAAATGACCAAAATCATCCAATGTTGGGGTTAATTACAAGAGTGCCATCAAGACTCTTAATTACCCTTTTACCCCTTGTCATCCTCCCTAATTACTAAAATGCCATTCTTGCCCTAATTTCTACATTTTCCACTAATTGTTCCAAATGTGAAATTACTCTTTTACCCCTCAGTCATTTCTTTCCCGAAATCGTTCTCAATAATTTTCATTAATTTCAAAATGAAAATAAAACATGCTACGTACAATTTTTATAACACGTACAACATGTAAGGCATGCTAAAACAATTAAACACATTAAGCACATAAGCACATAATTGTTTAAATAAAAAAAATTTTAAATTAACCCGTAAAAATACCGGACGTTACAACGAAGCTCTCGCTTCGCTCTGTACTCTGACGGCTCCGCTTCTCAACGAATCAATGAACCACGAAGCCTCCTGCTTCGATCTTCGTAATCTGACGGTTCCGTTTCTCAACGGATCGATGCAATCACGTTGCAATAGGTGGTGTGATGATTTTTCAGCAGTGGATCATCTAATTGTGTATAAATATTTTCGGTGTAGAAACACAATTGGATAATAACCAAAAACATATAGAATGATCAAGCGATCTCTCTTTTTCTCTCTTTGCAGATGGATCCCATGTTATTTTTCCTTTTTCCTGAAATTATTTTCGATTTAATTTCGGTTGTGACGTCACTTATTCATGACGTCATGGTTATTCTTCGTATTTCACATGTAAATTGTTCCCATTTATGTTTGGATTCGACTGGACGACTTGGCAATCGTCTCTTTGATGACTTCGTGGAGCTTCTTTGGCGATTATGTGGTTTGACGGTAACGTTTAGTCTTTCGAACTTAGTTAAACGTTTACGAAAAGAATTTGAGTGACACGCTTCGACTACTTAGTTAAACGTTTACGAAAAAACGAAGTGAATTTGTTTTGCTGCTTAGCGTTTGATGCTTCGACTGGGAAGTGACACGCTTCTTATATCCGACGTTTTTGAGTTCTCTTGCAATTGGTTTTTTACGTTGTTTAGTTGAGACGTTAGCGCGTAGTATCTTGTCAGGCTTCAAATGCGCTATGTGACATCCGGTGTTGTTATTTTCTTTCATATTTGGATTAGTACATGTCTTATTTGGCTGACGTGCTTAAGAGTATTTATAGTCTCTTTGATCGTTTTCTTTGTGTTTATATGTACGTGCTTTGTTTGTTTGGTGTGCTTTGTTCTTCGTGTTACTACGTGCCCTAATGTGTTGATGTGGCTTTATGTGCCTTAGTTATTTGACTGGTATGGTTAGGGGTATTTGCGTTACTTTGTTTGTTTCTTCATGTCTATACGTACGTGACGTGTAGTCTTCGACCTATTTATAGGACTTTTAGAGTTCCCTTGTTTTAGGAGCTTCAATGGATTCTGTATGTATCCTGTGTTCCGGTGGTTGAGTTTTATACCCTGGATCATTTATCCCCATTTATATTATTTATCTGGCGTCCCCTAGATTTTCCGGGTACGCTTATTATCGTTTAGGGATTTTTGGAGGACATTCCCTTCATTTTTTTAATTATTATTATTATTTATTATTAAATAGAGATTAAATGTTGTATTTTCCATTCGGTGCTTGGCCGGAGGCTTTTTGGGTTGTTTCTTTGCGAGGATTTGATCCGGTGTTGTCTTGAATTTTTCATTACCGGGATCTTTCAATTTTTGACTTGACGCATCGAGTATTGAATTAGAATTTTGGGGTTATTATTATTTATTTATTTAATTTAATATATATATGAAATATATAGATATATACATATATGTATTTGGTCAGCGGTTTTGGAGAGAAAGTGACACCGATCTTCATATTTCTTCTCTTCTCTCCTTGTCGTACGGTAGCTTATTCTTCTCCACCTTGCATCTTCTTCCTCTTGTTGTTGTATATTGAGAAAGAGAGGTTGTCGATTAAATGGAGGTTAGCATAGAGGACTGGTGTCGCGCTGGAGGAGGACCTGGGGCTTTGGTTCGCTAGTAATGGTTAGAGTAGGTCGGCGACATCAAGGGGGTGGTGGCGCGATGTAGCAGCGGTGTCTTGGTAGCGATGGGTTGAGCAGGAGAGGCATGACCTGGCAAGGGTTTGCTTGTGTGGGAGCGACTTGGAGGTTCTGGCCAACGACGGCTTGTGTTTGAAAGGTCACCGGAGGGACTAGTAATGGTGGTTGTCGCGGCAACAGCTGTGCGTAGCAACGGCTCGAGTAGCAACTTCGGCCGGAGGTTTTGGCCTCGATTTGAGGGTCTCCGAGTGTCAGATCCTCCTAAAAATTTATGGATTTGATAATCTCGCCTTGTACAACGTTATACTAAAAATTTGTACGAAACCGTTGAGCGGTTTGTCGGGAAATTGAGAAAGTAGGTATGATTTTCCGTTTAGTATTTTTCAGATTTGTTCGGCTGTGTTCGTAATTAGCTAACGGGTTTCAATTATATTGAATAGAACAGAAAAACAGTTCTTTCGGTCCAAGTGGAAAGATTTTCGGACAACTTTGGGTTGGCGGCCCCATTTTCGGGCGATGATACTATTCACGGTGGGGCCGTTTCGGGGCTATTTTAGAAGCGTTAATTGAGGTGGGATATTTTTTAAAATATATATAACTCTCAAACTCGTGGCTTAGGGAGCCATAGATTTTATTATTATTTATTTGTTGAGCATGATTTAAATGTTTAGGAAATTATAATTTTCCTGTTGTTGTGTATTCACGTATGTGTGATAACATTCTTCATGTTTCTAGCTATATACGTGATTTATGAGTCTTATGAACTCGAAATGGAAGTGCCTCTAGGTGGACTAGAAAAGAGGTAGAAAATAGTAAATCACTCGATAAATTAAATAAATTAAAAACCTACTTAAATTGAATTGAAATAGGTGGCCTAACACCCCTTGAATTTAAACTAGGTTAGTGAATTTGTGAAAAATGTACTTGAACTTAGACATGTTGTTAGTTCCCCTTTGGTTTGTGTTTTACTAAAATTAAAACATGTTAGGGGAGACTTGAAACTGAGGGGCGTGAAAACTTATATGCTATTTTAGTTCCTTTTTATTTTCTTGTAAATTATAAAGAAGTGATAATTTGTGAACTGGATACCCCTGAGAGGAATTTATCATAATCTGTTATTGTAATTTGATTTTAAGCAAATTTTAAGCATGCTTTGAATGAAAAATAGTAATTTATGATATATCATTCAACATTGGGTTATGTAGAGACATTTTGCATTCATGTAGCACCGTAGGCATATATATTGAGTCGGTGTTGGTAATGTGTTTCATTTGTATCATATATACGTATGGACCATTTGGATAGTTGTAATAACTGGCCAAGGGGTGTTCTCGTACCCAGGGAGCTAGCATATCTCGAATGCTAAGAAGTTTGGGGTGAGGGCTTAGGAATCACTTGCCATTCCAGATGGACTTGTGGTCTTCGTATTCTATTAGGCGACACCCATCCTTCCTTTTGTGGGCTTGTTACCCCCATCAGTGAACGGTTTGGGATTCCTTGATATCTATTTAACCCTCATATAGATAGGGTTACACTTGAGTTGTATTGGCACTGTCACGAGCATTGACATTGCATTGGTATTCACATTGAGTATTTATCAGTCATATGATTATCTGTTGAGATTTTATGTTGTTATTATTTACTGATATTGAGCATGTTGGATTATTTTAAAATTGATATTGTTCCCTTGGGCACTACGGCGCAGTGGTTGTGACTGATGATATTTATGGATGTAAATCCCTTTTAAATGGTAAAAAACACTCAATGTGAATGAAGATTTAAAGATTTTAAGTTGGAAAATAAAGAGTATAACAATAATAAGAACCAGGGTTAATGGAGTCATGATGGACAGGTATTCTGGGTAGTTACGTGAAACTAAGTAAAAAAGGCCTTGGTGCATAACTGTTCCCCTAGAGTTGGGTTTCTAGTTGAACTGGTCAACCCTCATACCAGGACTTATATGAGGTTGTGATTTTTGGTCATATGAGTGATGTTATCGCGGGGTGGTTGACGTAACCCTCTAGTGGGGTGGTGGGTTTATTAAGTTAAAAGTCGGTCTAGGCTCGTTAGTTTTACCGTCTCTTCTCCGATTGTTGATATTTTTGAGCTTATCACTCTTCTCATTCATTTTGGAAAGGTTTTGAGAAATAAACAGTGTTTAGTTTTTGTACCTTGAAAGCTCGGTTACGGTTTGGATCTTTAGGGTCAAACTAAGTTTCTCTCAAGGTTTTTAAAACTTTAGACTTTTGAATTTTTATAAAGCTTCGTTCTTCCCTTACCCCGGGGCCCGTGATCTATTTTTGAAAACCCTAAGTTAAAACTTGTTTTATAAAAATATTTTTTGAAGTCTTGGGACCGGGAGTGTCTAAAGTAAACCCCATTTTGAAAAATGTCAGAAAATTCTATTTAAGAACATTCCGGTGGAGTCGGTAGGTACAAGGTAATATTTTTCCTTGTTTTTGGGATCTCAAGGTTGTTTCAGAGATTTCGACCGCATTGGAGTTCGAAAACTCCAGATTTCTCCTAGTTAGTTTCTGGGATTCTTTCTTGTGCCTAATTTTGTTTGGGTATTCTTTCAGAATTTTCCATAAAATTTTAAAATATTACTAAAGGTCTTAGGACCAGTTTTGAAAGAAAATTAAAGGAGATTTTAAAATGGTTTTCATCTTGGACCCTTGTAGTCATTCTCCTACCTCGTGAGCGTTTCCTTGATTGTATAGCAGACTTGGGTATTTTAGGGCCTCAGCTGTTAGTACGGTCCTTATATTTATTTTCTTTGGTGCTCTTCTTATCATATTCTCGGGTAAGAGACATGACGTTGATTTGTGCACACATAATGCGGTTCTTAGTACATACCGCGCACACAAATTAAAGGAGCTGTTAGTTTTGAAAATGTTTCTTAAAAACCGGTTAAATCTTTCGGGGTTCAACATTTGTTTTTAAAACCCGAGGGCCTCGACATCCGTTTGGGACTAAAGGACTCCAGTACCCATTTCTTACACCTCGATAGGCGGTATGAGCTGGAAATTGTTTCTGTTGGTTATCAAATCCGATTTGATAATGGTATTTTTCCACCTATGTTTCTTTGAGTGAACGGGTTAGTTCACTGGGTATTGTGAATAAAAGAACCGGATTGAGGTTAGAAATTATGAGAGTGAGACTTTCCAGGGATGATTTGATAGCGGTACGATGTAGAAGTGTGGTTCAATTGAGTTGTGGATGTAGTGGTGATTATTCCTTTCGGATAATCCTAAGGAGTGACTTAATTATCTCCTAGGAACCTTGAACGGTGTGCTCGGTGCACGATGTGATGGATAGTTAGTTTTTATGGTATCTCAGAGCGAGACTGCGTATTAGAGTATATATATATATGCGCGTGCATGATTAGTCATTTACAGGGTTATATATATATCTTATATACTAGATATATATATTTGACTGTGTTTATATGATTTTATAGGATTGAGACTTGTGGATTTATTTATGTTTCATACTATGTTCCTTTTTGTGTGGCATTGATATATGATTGAGATTAGTTGTGGGGCTATTTTGGGGTCTCGGATTGGCGTGGGTGTCAGGTGAGACAACTGACTGACCTAGGATAGCTGCATGCACATGAGATGCTTAGAGGTTCCTGGCAACTAGGGGTGTGTTTGTTAGGGATATTATTGGTGAGCCGTGGTTTTTGCTCACCCCCACATAGATTGCAGGTTTATAGGTGGATGCAGCATGATATGTTCAACGACGATGGTACGGGTGAATTGGGACATTTTTAATTAGTTTTGTTCCTTTTATCTGTAGTTATTCTTGTGTATTCTTATTTCTCTTGGGAGTCAGTCTGTTGGCATATTTCCTTTCGTTTTATCTTTTATTTTGGGTTTTTATATTCTTATTCGAGCATTGTGGCTCTGTAGGTTTTATAAATGCTTGTGTAGAGGTAGCAGTGGTTTATTTTCCACTACCTCGACCCTAGTAGGTTTCTAGAATGTTGGGCTACGTGTCATTGAGTTTATTTCACTTGTTATGGGCAGGTTATACTGTTGTGTTATTTTTGGGTTGTCCGGATGTTCCATTTACAGACGGAACTCTGCCGGATTTTTGTTAGATTTTTCTACTGAATTTCTATCACTCAGGTGTACATGGAATACCTTATTTTCATTCTTATTCCATGAGTTTTCTTATTATTACCGAGTCTAGTAGTCGTTTCCACTGACGTCACCCCTCTGGATTCGCTGATTCTCCGAGTTGGAGTTTCGGGAATTTAGGGACGTGACAAATCTAATCTATCAAAGTATTGTAGAGATCTCACAAAAGTCACACCCAGAAATGTATAGAAAGTTCTCTTATTTATAGAGAGATGAATATTATATTGAGTAAAGTTGTATCCTTCTTGGACTAGGATTCCTTCCTTATGTAATCCTCTTATAATTTGGAGTGAATTTGCCCAATTTTGGTGTAAATATCCTTTATACATGTGCTAGGATGTATTGGAATGTAACCCAAGTCGATAGAAGTTGAAACATATCAGAACTTGAATTTGCCAAAAATTCACGCAACTCTATGCATGGCCCCTAGCATAGCTTGGCCTACGCTTAAGCGTAGCCCAAAAATCCATATGCGTAGGTCAAACGTAGATTTCAACTTTCTAGCCACGTTTAGCTACTGTATGCGTAGCTCAAGCATAGGAAAAATCATAAAACTATTTTTCCCAAATTTTATTTCATTTGAACCCCGTTCATTCCTCTACCATATATTCCGAAGTTTGGGCTCCGAAAAATTTCGTTTTTGCCCTCAATAAGACATTTTTTGGTCTAAACTTGTTTCCTTTTCATTTCTCTTGTATTCTTCGATACTGTAATCTTGATTTGAGTTTGACGAATCTTGTCAATGCCTTTGCTTGACCACTTTAATTTTTCTAAACCTACCAGACCTCATATTCACTCAACATGGTTATTGTCTAGAGCATGCCAACAATAAACAATATTACAAATGTTCTTACAATATTTTTTGGGTAAATAAATCCATCATTGTATATTGTATTTATTAGGCATACAATTTTTATTTAGAACACGGTAAAGTCCAAGGCCAATACCCCACATAAACTTCCTCAAGTTTTAATATTTCAATTTACATTATTTAAGTTTGAGTTTATGTCCATGCTTTCTCTCTCTCAGGTTTTAGTTTATGTTTGTGTTCTTAGGACATTATTACAAATGGAAAAATGTTTTCTGGTAAATCAACTTTATTAACCAAAGAGAACAACACAAAATAGAAAAACAAAAACTCAACACAACCAAGTTGCCAAAGCACCAAGGCAGAAGACCAACAATAAAGATAAAAAACCAAACTCTCAAACAAGTCTCTAAACAGAGGAGACCAAACCTACTATCTCAGCAAAGCAAGAAGCTAGGAACAAGGAACACAATCTGCACCACCATAAGGCCCAGCAATAGCAGTAGCCACAAGAGTCAAACACAAGAAGGTCCATCCAGGCTCAAACAAACACAACTTTAACACAACTACTCACAGTTATCCATCACAGAGGTAGGGAGGTGCCATGCAGCAGCAATTTGTCTACCTTGTTTGGTGTTCTTGAGATTAATAGACATAAGTCTCAACCTAATGCAATCCTCAATTCCTTGTAGAAAACTCCTTTGAGAATAATGCTTACTAGTGAAGGCTTTAGTATTTATTTCCTTCCACAGAAAATAGATAGCACATGCAAAGCTCAATTTAAAAATTATAGCAATAATAGAGGTGGATAGAGGTTTCCACATCTTTGAGGCCCATTTGATGATGGAGAAAAGAGACTAGTCCCCAAGAAAAACACCACATCTTCTTTAACACCAAAGCCAAATCTGGGAAGAGAAGGAGCAGTTAAAAAATAAATGGTTATAATATTCTAGTTCATTTCCACATAAGAGACAGGTGCAAGAGTTGCATGAGATGTCAGGCTTATCCTTTGTACTTAGTCTATTATTGATAGCAAGCCATGCAATAAAAGCATGCCTAGAAATATAATGACTGAACCAAAAAAAGTGAGACCCCAAATTTCTAAAGACTCCCGAACCGGGAAATCCAAGGAATCTGGGGTCGTGATCCATAAAATGAATAGAATATTATTAATAACAATAATTCCATACCAAAACCAAGCGGAAGCTAAACCAATTGATACACAAGGAACATTGAGGTGCCAAAAGAATACATCTATACAACGATGCACTGATACAAAATACACGGAAGGGATATGCCAACAGACTGACTCCCATAAAAATACAACAACAGTCCCAATACAGGGGACAAATAAAGGAAACTAAATTGGAATAACTCTATGTACGAACGTCCCAAATCCCTCAATAGTATCAGTGTCACGAGCCATCCTACACTCCAAGTTGTCCATAGTTGAAATATTTTCTGCAAACTAGTGTAAACCACCAAGGAAAACCACGCTAGGGTGAGCTCATTGAGCCCTGTAGTAGAAAGGAATCGTAATTGTCACATCCTATGACCGTTCAAGTCGAGTGTGAACCAACCCGTGTACTTGCATCTACCCTAAGTCAGTCAAATGTCCCACATGACATTCACATCAATACGAGACCCCGAAAACACATCCCCCTAGTCCCCTACCATGCATCAACAAATAAGGAAACTCGCACGTAGTGAAACTATATCACAACAACATATAATAACTTACACCTATATATATATATATATGTGCACGTGTATATACATACAGAGATATACAACCAATACAAGACACGTAGTATAGACCCCCTTATAAATCACTACGACTCGTACGCGTCAGTCTCACACTAAAAATCAACACAACACTATCACCAAATCACAGGAGTAACACTCCTATTCATAACACTCATACTTCCTAGATCACGAGCATACTGAGCTCCAAAACCTCAAATCAGTATTAACCCATACTACCAATCACCTCACATGTCACTACCTAATATCCTCAAACCCAACATAGGGGTAAAATAGTCACTTCAACCTAAGGAAACCCACAAAGGTTTCCGAACAATGAAAAAGAAGTGAAAGGGGTTAAACAACCCATCACACCGACCACTCAAAGGTCACATGTTTGCCCAAGGGTAAAATGGTCATTTGAAGGACAAATATGTACTTTCAAAGGTTAACCCACTTATTTGGACATAGGTTAAACCATAGAAACAAACGGAACCGAATTCAAAGCCCTGACGCGAGAGATATGAATTTTTGAAAAGGGCATCGAATAACTCCAACCCAAACAGAAAGTTAGAGTACCCCTCTTTCACCAAGGGTAAAATAGTCATTTCAAGTTCAAATAAATTATTATAAATTTATATCAAATATTTGGACATAGGTCAGGCTCTAGAAACAAACGAGACCTAAATCAAAGCCACAAGACGAAAGATATGCATTTTTGAAAACGGTATCGGACAACGCCGATAAAAATGAAAAGTTGAAGTACCCCTCTTTCACCAAGGGTAAAACAGTCATTTCAGATGTAAAATAATTATTTCAAGTTTCAAAAACAAAGTTTGTATCTAGCACAGGTCATAGGAACAAACAAGACCTCAATCCGAGTTACAAGGTGAGATAAATGAATTTTCGAAAATAGTTGAAACATGGTAGAATTTTCGAGAGTCGGCAGTCCGGGGCTGAGAGTCGGCTGCTAGCTCTCCGGTAGCTGGCTGCCCAAGGACGAAAATTACCAAAAATTATCATAAAGGCCATTTTTCCAACAGTCGGCTGCTTAAATACGAAACTTAAAAAATGACTCCCAAATAGTCTTAAACCCTTAGGAATCATGAGGCGAAGTCCTCAACTCATTTGGGAACTTTTAGAAATGAGAAAATATCATTTAATCTCGGTTTAGTTTTATCAAAATCACTTTTTTGAAAATTCGTAAAACTAACCGTCTTGCTCCCGGTCTCTGTTCGTACACCGCCGACTTTCAAAAGTTAAAATCTTTTATTTCATGACTTTAAAATCATTTCAAAACTCAAATTTTTTGTCGGCATCATGGGGTAGGCGAAAATGGGTTTTTCACTTAAAGATTGAATAGACTCAATTGCGAGTCTTATAAAAAATCCGTTTTCGGGAAAACAAACCGAGACACCAACAACACCATGCGGATTGACTCAACATCCGACATGAACCAAGAAGAACGGAGAATGAAGAAATAATTCCAAAAATGACAACACTTCAATAAAACCAGGAGAACGATCTAACAACTTGATTCCCAACCGTGAACTCAATTCACTCTTAAAACGACAACTCATCTCAACCACCCCAAGTGGTCAAGAAAACCACCTCAAGAACACTCATATTCTTAGGATGTGAAAAGGAAAACCCTAGTAGCCAACACTATAGGACGAACTCGGTTTAATCAAAACCTCATCCAATCTATTCAAACATCAATCAACACTTGATATCACTTCTCTTAGATTACTAACGGAATCAAGAAGTTATTACCACACAAGTGACTAGGATCAATCATAACCTCGAAGTAAAATAGACCATACATTCCTCAAATGCAAAAGAAGTATCAAATGGTCACCGTTACATAGCCAATAAAGATCCCAAACTCTTAAGGATCATACACCCCTCAAAGGTGCAAAAACATTAAGTGGTCAATACCCCACTACCAACCAAGGTCACAAAACTATCACCCTATTCTCAAAGGTCACATTTCACAATCGACCCCCTAATCCACTATCGACTTTACTTATCACAATAAAGCCGTAGAAAACCAACTCATAACCCCACTTAAGGGCATATAAGCACATAACAACAAGTATAATTTTTCATCACACATTATACTTTAACAAGGCATGAAAATCATATTATCACATCCTTCCCTTTCACTTTAGCATTTAAATAACATGTGAATTATATATCGCAAAATCCACATTTAAACATGCTCCAAATGACAACATAAATTACATAGCGGCAACCCAATGCAATGTGACTCACACACCTCGTGGTACACATGCGACCATACACACACCCTAACTCCAAGGGTCAACGGATCATTCTCTAACTCTTCATTTTTATTTATCATGAATAAAGGTAGATTTATCGTACCGATTCTTCCCAAGTGATGTTTGAGACTTTCACTTTTAACAAGTAAGACCATCAAACACGACGCAGTCGTGTCATAGGATTTCCCTTATCGTCTGCGTTTCTCGGAAGATTAGTTCCCGAGCAAGTCTACTCACAAAAAATTTCACAATGGACATAGACCAACACCAATTGAATTCTCAATACAAAAGGTGAACCCATGCATCAACATAAATATGTATCACATCATATTTATAAATAACATTTCCAAAATGTCAACACGAATGTTTTTCATCATTCAACATGATTTTAAATTTCATTTAAAGCAAAAATCAACAAGAATGTCTTCTCATGCAATATTCATGCTCCAATTCATCAAGTTATCCTTTAATTCACAAGGAAAACAATTCCATCCATTTAAACATGCTCTTAGTTCAATTCAAACAAGTTTATCATAATTCATATCTCAAACATGACATGAATTCCCAATATACCTCAAAGGTACTAACCAAATGAGCTAGCCTAATCTCATTCCAATGCTATATCCCTATCACCCACATACATATATGTATAGTTACACTTACACATATACATAACTTTTTCCATATACATATACACATATATAGGCATACAAACATACTTTACTATGGAAATTCTCAAGAATAACCACTCAACTATCATGCATCATATTCCTAGCAATATCATTACCAATTACTCCAAACACAAGGGTTAATTCACATAACACATGTTCAAACCCAAACTTCACCATTCAAGGGTACACTTAGCAATTTTATTTAAGGCTAGGAACCCTAGAATCCAATTCTCATACCCACACAATCATAACATGAGCTAGTTAATAAATTTTCCCTACTTCTTGAAGAGCAAAGCACAACAACTACCAAGCAAGGCCCATGAAACCTTAGCTCTTCCCCAACCGAAATCCAAGGAGCAAATCGGTGGAAATCTTCACCATAACCCCCTAACCATGAATCAAGCTCCAACACAAGAGGGAAACAAGAATTACTAAGTGGTTTAACAAGAAACCCTTAACTAGGGTTTGAATGTAAAATACACAAGGAAGAACACTTACCAATCCTTGGCTCAAACCAAAGAGAAGAACACCATGAACATCTTCCATGTTCATGGCCACACCAAACTCCTAACTTAGGGTGATCAAACCAACCCCTAAGTGGAGAAGAAGCAAAAGGGAAGAAATGAGAGGAAATGGAGAGAAAAAGAATGAAGTCTTGCAATGAAAGACAAACACACATACACATGTGTAGAGATTCTCCACTCGCCCCTCTCACAATCTAATGGCCCAAAACAAATATGGGGGGAAAAATGAATCCAATGGCTAGAAACAAGTGTTGCAATGAAGGACTTAATACACCACTCATAAAACCCATTAATTTTCCAAACAAGGCCTTAACATCTAAGGGTTTAGAATAAGGCAATGGAAATGAATAAACCATCCAATGGTTGATAAAAAGTCTTGCCAAGTGAAAGACCAACAATAATGGATTCTTGCATTTAAGTGCCAACCAAACAAGACCTTATGATCCAAGGGTCTAGAACACAAGACGTCATGAATAAGTGGCGTCATAAACGTTAACACTTAGAAAAGAATTCTAGAAACGAGAAAGGAATATGCCAGGCCTTACAAAAAAGTATTCTTAAAATTAAAATTTCTATTATCAGAAAGAGTCAAAGAAACCCAATCAGAAAAGCCTTCATGGATGAGAGGGAGATTAGAAAGACTTCCACTAAGGAGGAGCTCCAAAAGACCAGGAGGAATCCTCCATTGATTCCTTCTGATCAAACAAGCAACTTCCACACCACTATTCCATCTAGAGTTCTCAACTTCAGTGGTGTTTGTGATAGAGTCAAAGGTCCTATTTGGCAGCCATAGATTATGCCAAAGAAAAATACTTTTACCATTACCTACATAGCGCATTAAGAAAGATTTTGCAAGGTCCCTTAGCTTGAGCATTCTCCTCCAATTCTAAGAGCTAAGGAGGGAGGGCTGACACACTAAAGGCTGCAGTTCTTGATCACATTAGCATGCATCCACTGACTCCACATAGACTGACCTTAATCGTTGAATAGATGCCAAAAATATCTTAAAGTAACAACTCTACTAAGGTTAACAATGTTTGGAAGACCCAGGCCCCCACACTCTTTAAGATTGGATATGTTATACCAATTCACTTTGGCTTCATGAGAGCTCAACTCACTTCCAAACCAGAGAAAATTTCTCAACACTGCATTTATATCTTTGAGCACTTAGAGAGGTAAAATGATATGAGAGCTCCAGAAAACATGAATACTTATGAGGATAACTTTGATGAGGTGAAGCCTTCCAGCATAAGAAAGGAACTTTGCAGTCTAACTAGTTATTCAACTAATAATTCTCACATCCAAACTTATGTAATCATAAGCTTTGATCCTAGTAGTAGACAAGGGCAATCCCAAGTACTTGAATGGAAACGTTCTTTGAACAAACCCACAATTTTCCAACATAATGTCTTATTGATTAGGCTCAACACCAGAGAAAAAAATATGACTTTTAGCAGCATTAGAATAGAGCCGAGAGAGAAGAGAGAACCTTTGAAGCCCTTTAGAGATAACACCAAGTGAATGAGGGTCACCATGACAAAATACCATAAAGTCATCAACAAAACAAAGATGGGACAATTTTATTTTCCTGCATCTCCAATGGTAAATAAAGAGGTCATCATCCTCAATAGCTTTCTTGAAAGAAGATGACAAAACATTCATGATAATGACAAACAAAAAAAGGGAGAGAAAGTACCCTTGCCTCAACCCTTCAGCACCTTTAAAGAACCCCTCAAGTTCACCAATCACAGAAACTGAGTAGTAGAGGTTGCACACTGTCACGCCCCGTTCTTCCTGAGACTCCCATCCGAAGAATCAGCAAATTCTGAGGTATGACGTCACAGAAAATAACCTCTAAAATCAACAAGCACAACGAAATACATGGAATAAGGATGAAAATAAAGTATTCTATGCCACCTAAGTGATAGAAACTCAGTAGTGAAATCTAACAAAAATCCGGCAGAGTTTCGTTTGTAAATGGAATATCGGGATACACAACCACAACACAAGAAGAAACCTACCAATAATGAACTCAAAAATGACAATGACACGTAGCCCAACATCCTAGAAACCTACTAGGGCCGAGGTAGTGAAAAAGAACACCGCTACCTCTACACAACCCCTTTAAAACCTACAGATCCCCAAATGCTCAAATGAAATTACAAAGAAAGCCACATAGCGATACCGAAAAGGTATAATGGCACCCTGAAATAATAAATGTCCCAAATAAAATATATAACAAAAGGGGATATGCCAACAGATTGGCTCCCAACTACAACACTAACCTCCAAATAACAAGAGGATGAGAAAAATGAACATAACAGAATAACTACCGATAAAAGGAACAACTCGAATTAAAATGTCCCAGATCACCCATACCGTTGTCGCTGTCCATGTTGTGCTGCATCCACATGCAATCCTGTAACTTCTGTGGGGGTGAGCAAAAAACACGGCTCACTAAAAATATCCCGAGCAACCACACCCCTAGCCGCCAGGAAGCTCTAACCATCCCATGTGCATGCATCTATCCTAGGTCAGTCAGTTGTCTCACCTGGCACCCACGCCAATCCGAGACCCCAAAATAGCCTCACAAATAATTCAAATCATATCTCGTAACCACACAAGAAGGCATAAAACATAAAACATAGAGCAACCCACAAGTCTCAATCCTATAAAAACATGTAAGCATAGTCGAATATATATCTAGATATATAAGATATATATATATATATATATATATATAGTCTTGTAAGTAACTAGTCATGTCTGCGTGTATACCTATATACTCCAATACGCACCCTCGCCCTGAGGTACTACAATAACTAACTATCCATCGCACCGTACACCGAGCACACCATTAAAAGTTCCTATGAGGTAAATAAGTCACTCCTATGGATTATCCGAAAGGAATAATCACAACTACATCCACAACTCAACTGAACCATACTTCTACATCGTACTGCTATCAAATCATTCCTAGAGAGTCTCACTCACAATTTATAACCTCAATCCGGTCCTTTTATTCACAATAACCAGTGAACTAACCCGTTCACTAAAAAAAACATAGGTGGAAAAATACCATCATCAAATCGGATTCGATAACCAACAGGAACAGTTTCCTACTCACACCGCCTATCGAGGCGTAAGAAAGGTGTACTGGAGTCATTTAGTCCCAAACAGATGCCGAGGCCCTCGGGTTTTTAAAGAGAAAATGTTGAACCCTGGAGGATTCAACCAATTTTTAAGAAAACCTTTTAGGATCTAGTCAAATCTGTTGAGTTCCAATGTCTCCGAACCCAACCAAAATAATAGGAATCACACTATGTGTGTGCAAATCAGCATAACGTTTCCTAACCGAGAATATGGCAAGGATAGTAACCACACAAATGAGTATAAGGTCCGCCCCAAAGGCTGAAACCTTAAAACTCCAAGTCCGGCTAAAATTCGAGGAACTATGACAGGGAGGAAGAAAACAACAATAAAAGTTCAAAACCGAAAACCTTTTCAAAATCCCTTTTTAAACTTCCTTTAAAACTGGTCCTCAGGCCTTCAATATTTGTTTAAGAATTTGAGAAAACTCTGAAAAGATGTCCAAAACATAACTGACTCAAAAGGAATTTTAGAAACTAAAAGAAACCTGGAGTTCTCGAACTCCAACGATGCCGAGATCTCAAAAATAGGGACAAACAGTACCATGAACTCAATGACTTCATAAGAATATTTTTTTTAAAAAGGAAATGTCCTGACACTTTTCAAAACGGGGTTGCTTCTAATACTCCTAGTCCCAATAATTTAAATCATATTTCATAAAACAAGTTATTAACTTAGGGTTTTTAAAACAGTTGACGGAACCCGGGTAAACAAAAAACACATCTTTATAAAATCCCAAAATCTTTAAGTTTTCAAAATATTGAGAAAGCCTTGGTTTGGTCCCAAAGATTCAAACCGTAACCAAGATTCCAAAATACATGAGATAAAGGCCGTTATTCTCCAAAACATTTCCAAAGTCAAAATCCAATGCGTGTAGCTCTAGATATGATCAAAAGAGTGAGAGGTGTCCTGCATAAAAAGTTGGAAACTTCAAAATCGGACTGAAATTTTATTTTGACTCAAATTGATTTGTGTTGACCCGGATGACCTTGAGTTTGACCCAAAAACCTATAAGAACGTATATATCACATATTATACATCATATTAAAGGGTTTGGCTCAGTTGAGTGTGAAATTACACAAAAGGGTAAGGTTAGGGTTTATTCTCAGCATGGTCTATAAATGCCAAGTTCTTCAAGAAATGAGGCAATGTCTTTGAGAGATCTCTGCAGTATTCTATCGTTCATATTCTTATACAGAGATATAGATATATAGAGATAAAATATCATTGAGTGATTAGAGATATACAAGTTCTCTCTTGTTTTTGGACATCTTCAATCGTGCTTCTACATCGATGATTTCTATGCACGATTGAATGATCTAGTTGCTGAAAAATTCACACACTGTTTATAGCAACAAGGTTGCCTTGATTCGTCCAAGTACGGAGTGATACAAGGATTTTAGACCGCGAGTAGAGAAAGGAAAATCAGGCATGATTTGTGAGTCTCTCACAGTGTTTGGCGGAGCAAGCTTCCTTTGTGAAGTACGAGTGATTCAAGGGTTTTAGATTGCGAGTAGAGGAAGGCATATCAGGAGTGATTGTAAGTCTAAAACTCTCATTGAGTCTGTACTTGTTGATTCATAGTGCATCGGTACCTGAGTGTACCCGTGATTTTTTCCTTGGAACGTTTCCTTGGTTTTTCCACGTATAATTCTCTGTGTCATCTCTTGTAACACCCCGTGTTATTATCCCTTTTACTGAAATTATTTTTGATTTAATTTCGGTAATGACGTCACTTGTTCATGACGTATTATTTATTCTTGGTATTTGATACCTGTAAATTTTTCGCGTTTAGTTTTTAAAGTCGACTGAACGACATTGCGGTTTCTCATTGACGACTTCGAGAATTCTCGTTATCGACTATGCGGTATAGTATCGATATTAAATGTTTAGTGCTTCGATTGGATGACGACGCATTTTAATTGGATCGGGCCTGTTAAGTGTTCCGACGTTTGGGTTTCTACCCCGATATATTTAATTGGGCGTCCCGTTATTAATTCGGGTTTGCGAGATTACGTTTTGGGGTTCCCGATATTTTTCGGGATTTATTGTATATATATATATATTTAATTATATATATATATATATTTTTGGGGTCATTTCGCAATTACGGATACTTGAAGGGTCAGTTTCGCAATTATGGACATTTAGAGGGTTAGTTTTGCAATTAGGGCATATATGTATATATGCATGTACGAAACCACATATCTGCTATTCTCCTTCTCCCGCACGACTCTACCATCTTCTACCTTCTCTGTGACGCACGACCGGAGCAGCTCATCCTTCACCTCCATGAACGCCGGCGAGAGAGAGAGAGAGAGGGCTGGTTCGTGGAGAGAGGAGCGGCTGGAGAGAGAAACCTTGGGTTGTTCTCCATGGCAGACGCGGCTGCGCAGCTGGAGTGGCGGCGACCGAGCTGGGTTGACGACCCATGGTGGTCGTCGGTTGGGCCAGGCGGCGGCGTGGGAGGCCATGGTGGCGTAGGGTGGCGCTGGACAGAGCTGGGCTCGCGCAGGGGAGACGCGTGGGCAGGGGCGATCCGGCTGGGCTTCGGCCAATTTTTCGGCGACCTTCCGGTGATCGGTTTGAGCCGATTTTCGGTGAGTAGCTTCGTCTCTACCATGTATTCGTTATATATTAATTTCGTGAATTTAGGATGAACGATTTGCCCGGAAATCGCATTTATAGGTTATAGTTTTCGTTTGGGGTATTTTAGATTTAACCCAATTATTTAACCTATTGTTAACGGGCTTCGTATATATCGTATAGTTTGTCGAGGCGGACATTTCGATATATTCGAAATATTTTTCGAACGACTTTGGTCAGTGGGCGTTATATTCGGGCGCCGGTACTGTTCACGGTGGGCCCGAAACGGCTGTTCTGTAAGCGTAATCTCAGGTGGGAAATTATATTTCTCACTCTGCATTATTGAAGTAGTTTAGGGGTGCAAAACCCTTATTTAATTTAATATAGATATATTAAATTGTTAATTTAAATATCTATAATTCGTTTAGAATCGGAATTGGACTTAGGAATTAATTTAAGAAAATTAATTAAATTATTTCCTACGAGATTAAATATATTCCTAATTGAATTGAATAGGAATAGGCGGTTTAGAAATTCCCTTGAGAATTAAATGATTTAGTAGAGATTCGTGAAAACTTAGACGTTGTGCTAGGTTCCCTTGCGAGACGTGAATTAATTGCTTTAATTATTTTAAAGGCATGATAAGGGAATTTGAAATATTTTCTAAAGAATTAAAGAAAATATATATTTGAAAACATGAGTTGTATATGAAATTGTTTTCATATGATTTAAATGCTTTATTGTATTTTAAAAGCATGTTGAAAAGAGATTTCGAGAATTATATTGGAGTCATGTGGATATTATATATAAATATGATGCGTTACATATTTATATTGAGAGATGATTGTCATTGAAACCTAGATGCATATAGTGTTGGTATATGCGGTTTATGAAATCATATTTATGTTGATGCATGATTGTCATTTGGACCTGGATGCATATTGAGAATATCATGTAGTGTTAAATCATGGTATTGGTATATGTGGGTTGTGAAATCATGTGGGGTGTCTTTGTGTCGAATCGTCGCAACAACTGGCCAGGGGGTGTTCCCATCCTACAGAATAATGAGCTGTGAATGGGGTATAGGGTGAGTCGTCTCATTCTCGAAGTCGCGGGTCGTCTCGTGCATTCGTGTTGACCAATCTTTGGTCACGGGTCATCTCGTGCAAACCGTCTTCCTTGTTGAAGTGAGAAGTTTCAAAATCACTTGGGAAGTACCGGTGCGACCCTCTGTTAGCTCATATTTATGGGTAGAGTGCGTATTCATTAACCTATGATAGGGCAAAGTGTGGTGTTGAGTCACATTATATTTACATGGCATTTATGTGATTTCATTTGACATGTATACGTGAGATTATTACATGTGTTGTTGGAACAGGTTTAATATGTGTTATTATTGCCTGTTGGATTTTTGGAGCATGTTATGTATGAATATTGCGAATTTAAATTCATATCTTTGTAAAATGCTCAGTTGATAATGATTAACGTGAAAGAAAATGATTACATGTGGTAATAGATCAAGTATAATGAAATGCTTATTTTATACTTGTGAGTATATATATACTTTCGTACCCTTGGGGGAGGTTAAGTATATTGGCATAGTGACCTTTGTGGTTAGTGATGAACTGCAGAGATGATTTGGAGTTGATGCCTTAGAGAAGGCGGGGTTAATAGTTTGGTGATTGTGGTTGGCTGTGTGACCTTGTTAGAGATTGGAGGTTAGAGATTGATTTTAGTATCAGTTATGAATTGGGGCCTTCGAGAAGGCGGGTGATGAGATTGTGAGTTGTAGTATGGACCTTTAGGTGTCTTTCACTTTTGAGGAATAGACTATCAACTGTAGTCGAGATTTTGATTGGTGAGAAGAGGTTATGGTTGAGTGACTTTATTAAGTACTCGAGGTACTGTAGTTTGACAGACTTGGTTCTAGTGCTTAGTCTATTCCCTTAAGCATTCCTGGTACTGTGTTTTGTACACTAGTACGTGGTCGTTGACTTGTATGTCATTCCTTGAGTTGTCGGTTACGGTGTGGTGCCGAACCTCTTCCTCGTGGTGTCATTTGAATTGGTGGAGTTGGAACGGATGGTTGTCTTCCGTGAGTCCAACGTGTTGCTCTTCCTTTACTGTCCTCTCGGACATTACAGGAATTCATAAAGTTGTGTTTCTCTTATTTGACTGTCATTTCGAAAATGGTGTTTTCTAAACTCTTTGTATTTAAAAGGAAAAACTCGTTTTCGCCTAACCCCGTAGCAACTAAAAGTTTTAACACTTTATAAAATGATCTTAGGATCTTCTTTAAACAAAGATTTTAACTTCTAAAAGTCGGTGATGGCAACTGACGGAGACCGGGGGCAAGACGGTCATTTTTACTATGTGGTTTCTTAAAAGTAAAACCATTTTATTATTTTCTTGGGATTCCGAGATTTCGAGACTTCTTTCTCAATATCTCATCCTGTAGAGTTTCGAAAGGTGTTCCATTGTTTCAACTTTGCTTCCTATCATTTCTAAGTCTCGGGTATGAGGCTTGGTGTTGTTCAGTTCACACATATAGTGTTGCCCTTCCTTTCTTCTTGGTTTTTGACATCACTACTTAGGTGATTCGAGTTGTTCCACATGTTGTGGGCATGGATACCGAGTGGATTGGGTTCCTTGTCCAAGTGTTCTCCTTAAACACTTGTGGTGTTTTAACCTTGACATTGTTGTCTCGGTTATCTGTTGGTTTAGCATTGGGAAGTCTTTTCCTTTGCTTTGTTTCGGTGACCATTGGGTGGTCGTTCTTGTGAGTTGAGTTCGCGTACTCTTAGTGATTTGATTGGTGGTTTTCCCTCGCCTATAGTGAGAGCGTTAGTGATGTTATTGACCCTATCGATGATAGTATTATGAGGTCGATGTGATTTATGGTATGGTGATATGATTGAGGTGATCTAGCCTTTGAGAGGTAGATTTTCCTTAGGAATGGGATGAGGTTTATATTATATATATATATATATATTGTACATTTACAATATATATATATATATATATAGACGATGATTGTGTTAGTACGCAAGGACGTGAGTACTTTTCCTCCTGTGTTCTCGGGGAGTGAGTTATGAGTATTCCTTGGTACTAGTGGTGGATTTTGATCCTTGTGGATGTTAGAGGTAAGTGTGATTCCCTCTGTTTAGATTTTCCTTGGTACTATTATTTATTTCCTGTACTTATTCTTTCAGGATGTATTGTATCTATTCCGCACAGTTAGGTGCTTTTCTGTATTTTTATTCGAGCAATTGTGGCTCTGTTGATTTTAGAGGGTTTAGAGGGGTTTTGGTTTCTTTCCACTACCTCGGCCCTATTAGGATTGATGAATGTGGGGCTTGGAAGCCATTGTGATTATTGAATTGCTTTGGGCAGGTTATTGTGTTGTGGTTGTGTATCCGGATGTTCCATTTACAAATGGAACTCTGCCGGATTTTCATTAGATTCCGCTGCTTTGTTTATTATTCATTTGGGTATGAAATATACCGTTCCATCATTATTCCATACGTTTTCATGGCTAATGATATCTTAGTTGGTTGCTCATCATAATGATCACATCCTGGATCCCTTGGATATCCCAGTTCGGGAGTCTTAGGAATTTAGGGACGTGTCAGCATGGTATTAGAGCATTTTACCCTTTTGTGGGTGTTTGATGACCTTCAGTCATTGGTTTTCATTTGTTTTTCGTTTCTTTTTACTTCCGCATTCACTCCCTTAGCTCTTAGGCTCGGGTTTCGGAGTCCTAGGAATTTGGGGCGTGACATCTCTTGCTTTCTTTTCTGCACTATATTAATGTTTGCTTGATATTGCTTGAATGATGTAATTTGAGAGTTAGGGTTTTGTGATTGGATTAAAATTGAATTTTCCGTAATTAAATATTAATTTGTCAATAAATCAACAAAAAACCTATTCACCCCCCCCCCCCTCTAGACTGTTTTCATTATCGTCTGGGTAATTTCAATTGGTATCAGAGCGTTGTTGCCCCAATTTAGGTTAACTACCTAGGGTTAGATCTTGAACTTAGACGATGGACGTACCTCATGAAGGAAGTTCCATATCTAGGTCCCCTTGGTTTGATGGCTCAAATTACATGTATTGGAAAGTGAGGATGAGAGTATTTTTGAAGTCTTTAGATGAGAGAGAATTGTTGGCCCACTGTGAAAGATGATGTTACTGATGAATCTAGAGTAAAACCTTCGACTGAGTGGACTACTGCTGAAACAAATAGTGCTAGTTGGAATTCAAAAGCTTTGAATACATTGTATAATACGGTGACTGCGAGTGATTTTAAGAGAATAGCCACATGTGAGATTGTTCAAGAAGCTTGAGACATTCTCCAAGTAACTAATGAATGAACTTTAAAAGTTAAACAGTCAAAACTCCAAATTCTAAATTCAAAATTTGAACAACTTAGGATGAAGGAGGATGAAGTTTTTGGTGATTTTGAGGCTAGGTTAACTGACATAGTAACTAGTTGTCACAATCTAGGAAAGCCTATTTCCGAGGCAACTAGTGTGAATAAAATCCTTAGGTCTTTGCCTGAGCGTTTTAAGTCTAAGGTTACCATCATATCTGAAATAATGAGTTTCAAAGAAATTAAACTTGAAGAGTTGGCTGGTAATTTGAAATCGTTTGAGATGAAGATGTGTGTTTAATCCTCTAAAAAGTCTAGCAGCACAAAAACGAAGGACTTAGCTTTGAAAATCACTAAGGACGGTCCTAGTGAGTCGAATGAAGAAGGTGAGAGTAAACCAAGTCAGCTTAATATTATCATGAAGTAGTTTCATAAGTTTTAAAATTCTTCTTGGGGTCAAGAATTGATTAAAGAACAAAATTTTGGAGATAAATCACATGATTCTAAAAATAGAAAAATCCAAAATAGGAACTATAAGTTTGTTCATAAAAAGATGAAACCTCAATGTTTTGAGTGTCTAGGGTTCGGTCACATAGCTGCTGAGTGTGCTAATAAGTAAAAAAAGAAAAAAGGTTTGGCTGTTACTTGGAGTGATGGATCAGCTAGTGATTCGACAGATTCAGAGGTAAGAGATGAGATTGAGAATTTCACTGTGTTTGCTGCACAAAGTAAGGAGGTCGGTGAAGTTGCTGCAAGTTGGGCAATGTCTGAGGATAATGATTCTAAGGATAATGAAGATTGTGAGGATTCATATGAAGATGCATATAATAAATTGTATGAAAAGTCCGTGCAAGTTATCAAAGTGTGGTGGAAATTTTTGGTTCAATACAACAATGTTGATAAGGAGAGACAGTCCTTAAGAGAATAATTGACCAAGTCTGAACAAGAAAGGACTCAGGCTTTGAAGATGGTAGATGGTCTCAATGAGGAATTAGAAACTCTAAGATTGAAATTGAGTGAGAAATCTACAAGGATTGAGAGTTTGGAAAAGGAATTGAAGGATTCTAACTCAACTATTCATGGATGGTCTAATGGAACTAATGAGTTTGATCACATGTTGAGTGTAGGAAAGTCAGCAGGAAATACTAAGGGGTTAGGGTTCAAAGGAATGAGTGATCCTGACATTGTTTCCAAAACAACCTTTGTTAAGGCTTCCCAAGTAACATGTAGTTCTTCTCAAGGTAAGTCTGATAGGAATCTTAACGCTCGATCTTATGTCAGAAAACCTGTTGAGAGTAAGCCTTCATTTACCTCTAGAGTCAATAAGGGTTCAAATAATGTTTTTCAAAGGTTTATTCCAGTCTATCATCACTATGGAGTGAAATGTCACATTCGACCCGTATGTTCAAAGTTAATAGGATAAACTTTGAAATCTGAGCAGAAGCATAGAATTTAGAAAAGATCCAATGTTGAAAGTCAAATTCGGGTGTTGAGTGAAGAGGTTGACTAGGCTAGCAAATAGAGCACCGAAAATTAAACAAATGTGGGTTAGAAAAGATGAACTGCATTGTTTAGTTGCTCATACTGCATGTCTAGCACGTGACTCTAATTCTGAGAAAGGTTTCGAGTATATATCCACAGATTCTCAGTCAACAGACATCTCTACGAAACTGTTAGATTTTCAAAAGCATATGCATTTTAGAAAATTTGGTGGCATATTATCATTAGGATAGATGTCTTCATATGTATCATTCTAGAAATATCTTGTATTAAATTTTTATCCTAGAATTGATACATTACCATGCATTTTTTTTTGTTTGCATGTTTATTTTTTTTGTTTTTTATTTTATTATTATGCATACATCATGTTTTGCTTCTGTTAGGATTATTCATGCATGCATCCTTATGACAAAAATTCCATAAAAAATTTTAAAAAAATTAGCATGTTGAGCTTGGCTAAGGGTACAAATGATTGTCATATTTCACTATATTCTCATATTTACTTTTCTTATTATGCTTATGAGAGTTGGAGTTGTTAGTCTGACTTAAGGTTATGAGTTGTTCACTTGACATGTTTCAGTATTATTTTTGGAACTCATCAACTTTGGGTGCTTGGTTTACTTCGGATGACTATAATACTTGTTGAAACTTTTAGTCTTTTTCATCTAATCCGAGGTGATATGTAGGTTCATGAGCTATGCTAGATTGATCTATGGTTTGAAATATTTTTTGCACGCTTATGAATATTGTGGTGAACTTGAAAAGAGAAAAGAATGAGATGTTTAAAATATAAAAATGCAAAAATTAGTTTTTCGATCTGAGTAACCGGGCCTCTTGCCTCAGTAAGCATTAAGTGTTCGCGTAAAAAGGGGAGAAAACTAATGAGCATAAATCCCATGGAAGAAGCTCGGGCCCAGTTGATTGGGACTAAAAATCCTCGCTGGAAAGTCCGGAGCTTAGAAAGACAAAAAGGGATTTGGTGAAAAAGTTGAAAAGGTGCAAAGAATAAATTGTGACAATAGGATATTATTATTTTTTTAAATAAGCAATAAGGTCCAAGTGAATAATTTGATTTCTAGCTTAGGTTTTGGACTGAAGTATCATCACGACTAGTGAAGAAGATTATCAGAATTAGTACGTATTGCTTTCATCTTAGGGTTTACTTGCACCTGAATATTTTTCATATATGCAAATGCTATGTAAAGCTTGCCTTGTGACTACTTATATCTACAAGGTATGTGTGCTGATTTTCTTCACTATCATGTGTATATTAGCTAAGTCAAATATGCGTATATGATGTGTTAATGACTAACTCATTGTCTCTACTGCCCTACTCACATGGTTCTAAGAACAAAAAAAAATTTAGTTGTTTTGCATTTTACATTCATGCATTAGTCTTAAACACATGCATTGTAGAGATTTATGTTATTTGAGAATCTGAATATATTCTAATAGAGTACTTTATCTTAGTATTTAGTGTTTGACTTAGATTCTCTTGAGTATCCTCTGTGATCTTTTCCCTGTGTATTCATCTTGAGGTTTTCCCTTGCTCCTCTCATGTGCTTTGATTATTTGTATTGTTTCTTGTCATTTCAGTGACAAAAATGGGGATAAATATTGAGTAAGGGGGAGTAATGGTTTTAGGGGGGGGAATTATTAAGTAAGGGAGAGAAATATTTTATTTGAGGGAGATATTTTGTTTAAGGGGGAGTATATTCTCAGGGGGAGAAGAAGTATGATGATCATTATGATTGCATTGGTGTTGATTTTCTTATGATCATTATATTGGTTTATATATGTTTTTCACACTTGCATTTAATGATTTGTTCAGTGTTGTGGTTACAGGATTGGTAGACCATCATGAAAGCAATGTGATAGTCTATATCTATGTTTGTAGGTGTGTGTTCATAGGTATAGATGTTATGTTGTTATTTCTGAGCCTATATTGTAAAATATGATTTTGTCTTACAAATGCCAAGGGGATGATTATAAGAACATTTACAGTATTATTTGTGTTTGACATGTTCTAGACAATAACCATGTTGAGTGAATTTTCATGTTGAAGGTTTTGTGTTTTTACAATTGAGTTGTTATTATGTTCATTTCTATCTCGAGAAAGAAGTCAAGGAGTGTGTCAAAGCAAAGAAAGCTACAGGAGGGCAAAATCATCATTTTCTAGACATTGTCACTTCACCGAAGGGCAAAAATATCATTTTCAAACATCATGACTTCAACCAAAAGCATCGGGAGTTCGAGATCACCAATCTAGCTCAAATATGAAAAAATTACAAACGATGCAACATACCTACATTGTCAGAGGCTGAAATAAGACAAAATGGCACTGACCTACGTTGTGGTTTTAGAGCTGTGAGGTGACCCTATGCCCTAAACCTACGCCCAAGCGTAAGTCCTACACCCTAGACCTACGCCCAAGTGTAGGTCAAAATAAGGTGATTCTTGAGCCTATCACTAAGAGCTTAAAGTCAGGTTTCCAATGATATATTATATATCTCAATCCAATGTGTGTAGCTCCAGATATGATCAAAAGAGTGAGAGGTGTTCTGTAGAAAAAGTTGGAAATTTCAAAATGGGGCTAAAATTTTATTTTGACTTAAATTGAGTTGTGTTGACCCGGATGACCTTGAGTTCGACCCAGAAACCTATAAGAACATGTATATCACATATTATACATCAGATTAAAGGGTTTGGCTTAGTTGAGTGTGAAATTACACAAAAGGGTAAGGTTAGGGTTTTTCCTCAGCATGGTCTATAAATATCAAGTTCTACAAAAGAGGAGGCAATGTCTTTGAGAGATCTCTGTAGTATTCTATCATTCATATTCTTATACAGAGAAAATATCATTGAGTGATTAGAGATATACAAGTTCTCTCTTGTTTTTGGACATATTCAATCGTGCTTCTACATCGACGATTTTTATGCACGATTGAATGATCTAGTTACTGAAAAATTAACACACTGTTTATAGCAACGAGGTTGCTTTGATCCGTTCGAATACAGAGCGATTCGAGGATTTCAGACCGCGAGTAGAGAAAGGAAAATCAAGCGTGATTTGTGAGTCTCTCATAGTGTGGCGGAGCAAGCGTGTTTCATGAAGTACAAGTGATTCAAGGGTTTCAGACTGCGAGTAGGGGAAGGCATATCAGGAGTGATTGTAAGTCTAAAACTCTCATAGAGTCTGTACTTGTTGATTCATAGTCTATCGGTACCTGAATGCACCCGTGGTTTTTTTCTTTGGAATGTTTCCTTGGTTTTTCCACGTATAATTCTCTGTGTCGCCTCTTGCTTTATTTTCTGCACTATATTAATGTTGGCTTGATATTGATTAAATGATGTGATTTGAATATTAGGGTTTTGTGATTAGATTAAAATTGACTTTTCCGCAATTAAATATTAATTTGTCAATAAATCCACAAAAAGCCTATTCATCCCCCCTCTAGACTGTTTTCAGTATCGTCTAGGTTATTTCAATCACAATATCAACTACGTCCCAGTAAGGCGTTAACCAGCTCCACTAGAAGCCCAATTCAAGGGGAAAGTTACACAATTTAGCCACTTTCTATTTAGCTCCATAGAATCATCTAGAACCCGGCCAACCGTTGTGCCATCATCCCTGGTTCTTTACTATTATTAAACTTTTCACTTTCCAACTTGAGGTTTTGAAGCCTTCATCCACTTTGAGACATGTTGTTAATTAATTTTGTAGCATTAACAAGGGATCTCTATATCCAAGAGCATAATCATAATCACAAATATTGTGTCGTAGCGCTCAAGGGGACATTATAGATTTTTAAAATGAACCACACACAACCTGTTCAATATCAGTAAGCAATAAAAGCTAGACAATCTCAACAGATAATCATATGGCAAGTAAATGCTCAATGTGAATGCCCATTCTCAATACTCGTGACAGTGCCAATACAACTCAAGTACAACCCTATCTACCTGAGGGTTAAATTAATAACATTGAATCCCAAACTGATCACTTTTTTAGGGTAACAAGCCCCAAAAGGAAGGGTGGGTGTCATCGAATAAAGTACCGAGACCATAAGTCTGTCTAGAACGGCAAGTGAGGGCTAAGCCCTCACCCTTAACTTTTAAGGATTCGAGATATGCTAGCTCCTGGGGTGCTAGAACACCCCCTGGCCAGTTGTTGCAACTATCCAAATGGTTCATACATATATATGATACAAATGAAGCATGCTACCAACACCGACTAAATATATATACCCACGGTGCTACATGAACGCAAAATGTTCTACATGGACCCAATGCTCAATGATTCAGCATAAATTTTCATTTTTCATTCAAAACATGCTTATAATCAAATTACAATAACAATTTACGATAATTTCATCTCAGGGCCATCTAGTTCACAAATTATCACTTCCTTATAATTCACGAGAAAATAAAAGGGAACTAGAATAACGTCTAAGTTTTCACGTCCCGCGGTTTCAAGTCTCCCCAAACATGTTTTAATTTTTGTAAACACCAGCCGAAGGGGAACTAATAACACGTCTAAGTCCAAGTTCAATTTCCACAATTTCACTAACCTACTTTAAATTCCAAGGGGTACTAGACCGCTTATTTTAATCAAATCACATAGGTTTTTAATTATTCAAATTTCTCGAGGGAATTACTCTATTCTGCTTCCTTTCTAGCCCTCCTAGAGGCATTCCATTATTGAGTTCGAAAAGAAACTCCTAAGTCATGTTAACAACTAGAAACAAGAAGCATGCTATCACATATACGTAAATATACCACATCAGGAAAATTATAATTTCCTAAACATTTTAAAACATGCTCGCTAAATAAAAAATAATAAAATCTACGGCTCCCTACGCCAAGTGTGTGACAGTTAGATATATTTTTAAAAAATATCTCACCTCAATTAGCACTCCTAAAATAGCTCGAAACGGGCCCATCGTGAATAGTATCGACGCACAAAAATAGGGCCTTGCCGACCTAAGTTGTTCAGAAATCTTTCCGCTCGGACTGAAATGACCGCCTCACTGTCCTATTCAATATAGTTAAAACCTGTTAGCTAGATTCAAATGAGGCCGAACAAATCTAACAAAAATGGAAACGAAAATCGTACATACAAATCATATTTCCCGGCAAACCATTCAACGGTTTCGTACCAAATTTCAGTATGATGTATATGACATTGAGATGCAACATCCCTCCACAAATCACGACCATCAAAACACAAACCAACCCAATCTGGTAAAAAAGCCATCCGACCAAACTCAAATATGTTCACGCGAACTGCTCTAGAATGCCACAACCACCCCGTCGTTGTGAACCGCCATCTGGGCCGCCACTCCTCGCCATCGTTATTGTACCTCTAGTGACCTCCAACCCAAATCGTGATCCAAGCACGAACTTCTCTCTTTCTTCTCGCAGTTGTTCTCATTTTTTCTCCCTTTCAGATCAGCGATGAAATGATGATGGTGGAGTTACAGATCGCACCACCATCATTTTTTCTCCAGCCAACCTCGACTCCAGCTTCCCTCTCTTCTTTCTCTCTCTCTCACTGCTCTCTTTCTCACACTGGTAATGAGAATCTATGCTGAAAAAGAAGGGGAAACTGATCCATGAATGAGAAGGAGCTTAAGGGAAGAGGTGGTCACGACAAAGGAAAAGATCGGTTCTCTCTCTTTTAACCTATACATACACTCATACATATATCTATATATTCATATATATTTATTTATATATATTTTATAACTTAAATATATATATATAAATACCCATTTAATAGCCATATATATATTCCGAATTAATAATATATATACGTACAATAAATCCCCAAAATATACCGAGAATCTCGAAATAACATCACGCGAGCCCGAAAAATAAATGAGACTCCCAATACATAGTACAACCTGAAATAAATAACCCGGGGTATAAAACCAACCTCCGGAACACAGGCTACGTCCCTAACCCATCAAAACTCCTAAAATAAGAAAACTCTAAAAGACTACGCATCACGTAGGTAGAAACACAAAAATATAAACAAAGGAATGCATATACCCCTAAGCACACAAGTCCAACAACTAAGGCACATAAAGCCACATCAGCACATAGGGGCACGTAGAGATACGAAGAACAAAGCACTCCAAACAAACAAAGCATGTACTAATCCACTTACAAGGGGAAACAAAAATGTCATACCCCTAAACACTAAATGCCGAACTCAAACAACTAAGTTGGAGTCTTAAACATTGGACATACTAAGCGTGTCGCCACCCAGTCGAAGCACCAAATGTTAAACATCAAAATGAAACCACGTAATCGACAACTAGAACTCACATAAACATTTTGCCAAGTTCAAAAGACTAATCGCGTCAAACCACATAAACCCCAAAGAAGCTCCACGAAGTCATTAAGGAATAATCGCAATGTCATCCAGTCGAATCCAGACGTAAACGTGAAAATTTTACACGTGAAATACCCAGAATAACCACGACGTCATGAACAAGCGACGTAACAACCGAAAATAAATCGAAATAATTTCAGAAAAAAGGGAAAATAACACGGGGTGTTACACATACACATGCTCTAACCCAACTTATAAAATTTTGAGGAAAGTTAAGAATATGAAGGGTATTCATAATGAAACTCCCAATTGACAGAGTCAAAAACTTTATGAATATCTATCCTGAGGGTACATTTTGGGATAGAAAAATAAAGATGATAACCATGAAGTAACTATTGAGCAAGCAAAAAACCATCACCAAGTCTTCTATTCTTAATGAAGGCAAATTGGGTTTTTTTCAACGAAACAAGGAAAAGATACTGTAATTTCATAGCAATGAGTTTAGAAATCACCTTATAGATGATATTGCAACATGCAATAGGCCTGAAATCATTGAGGGAAGAAGGGTTTGAAATCTTGGGGACAAGAGTTTGAGAAGTGGAATTAAGTTGTTCAAGGAGTTGACCATTTATGAAAAACTCTTGAATGGAAAGGGTGACATATTTTCCAACCACATACGATGTTTTCTTAAAAAGAGAGCATTGTATCCATCTGGGTCAAGAGCTTTGGTACTATCCAAGTTAAAGAAACAACTTTGGATGGCTTCAGTAGAGGTAATCTCAACAAGGCCATGGTAAGTATTTTCAAGAATAGATTTGGTGTAGTATTCCTTCAAGGATTCTCTGCCGGGGTAAATAAAGGAGGATTCGCCTAACAAGTTGTGGAAAAACTCAACAGCTTCAGTTTTGATTTCCTTAATGGAATTTATGACTGTCCTATCCTTTAGCTTCAAAGAACTGATTTTTTTCCTGTTGGATCTAGCATTAAAAGACTTCATGAAGAACTTTGTGTTCTTATCACCATCCTTGAGCCAAAAGACTTTAGTTTTCTGTTGAAAAAACATCTCCTCAACTCTACACATATTAGAATACTGCTTCAAAAGTTCACCTTCTTCATCTCTTCATCTCTAGTGATGGCATCAAAAGGGTTGAAGTCAAGTCTGATATGGCAATCTTCAAGGTTTCTTTTAGCTTCAATGACTCTAATGGTGATATCACTAAAGTCCTCAGTATTAAAAGCTTTCAATCTAGCCTTGAGCAACTAGAGCTTCTTTGTGACCTGAAATATAGTGGTACTAACAATAATCTGGTTTCATACATCAGTTACAGAGGAAATGAAGTCTTTATGCTCAGCCAAGAAATTACATAATTTAAATGGAAAATTCTTTTTAGGGGTAGGGTTACCACTCTTGATGATGATAGGGGAATGGTTAGAAACACATTGAGGAAGAAAAATGCAGTCAAACAGGGGTAGAGAGGCCAACCATGAATCATTGATAAGGGCCCTATCCAATTTTTTTGGAGATATTTGCAATTCTTTTACACTTGTTGGACCATGTATGAAAAATGCACCACGCACCAGAACCTCCAAAACTCTCATTTGGGTCAGACAACTCAACTATGTGAATGAAATTCCTAAAATCATGAATTCCAACTTTCCACGCACCAGAACCTCCAAAACTCTCATTTGGGTTGGTGATGACATTAAAGTCAGCTAAAATAATCTAGGGGGTGGATGTAACACAGATGGCATTACTTTCAATGTCATGCCAAAGGTTATATCTTTGTCTAGCAGTGTTGTAGGCATACACATAAGACACGTTGAAAAGGCCTTTGCTATCATTATAAAAAACACTCACATTGATTATTTGAGCAGAATCATAGAATTTAGTGATAGTTAATATAACACGATTGAATAAAATCCAAATCCTACCTAGACAGGAGTGCTTGTAGTTATGAAGGATTTGCCAAGAAGGTGCAATGGCTTTATGCACAAGACAAACATTTTCCAGCCGAACTTTAGTCTCAAGAATATCAATCATTTGAAGATGGTGCTCTTTGATAAACAACCTTATTTCTTGTTTTTTGGCAGGGGAATTGAGACCTCTGATGTTCCAAGCTCCTAGAATCATTAGGAGAGTGTTTTTACAAGCACCCCTGTGAATCCCATGATAGAAGGGTTAGGTTTTGAGTCCCCTCTTCTCTTCTTCTTTTTCTTCTTTGATCTCCCATCATTTCCATCACATGAGACCTCTGGCATAGAATGTGATTCAGAATGCAAAGTAAAAGAGAATGAGCAATAAACAATTGTAGAAGAGCAAGTCTCCTCAATGTTTAAACACACAGAGGTTTTGAAAACATGATCCAAAGGGCATGTTCCATCAGAACCTATGGTACATTCACATTTCCCTTTACCTTTAGTAATAAGAGAGGTATCACCAACACCTAGACCAGTAAACGGGTCGGATTCGGATCGGATCTGTCCTGATCCGATCCGAACCCGATAAGCTTATATCCGATCCGATCCAACCCGATAACCCGATGGATTTTTACTTTATTGATCCAAATCCGAATTTGTTAATTTTCGGATATCCAATCCGATAACCCGATCCGATTAAGTAAAAAAAAAACAAAAAATTATTAATTTTTATGTTATTTTTTAAGAATATTAAGCACTAAATTATATATTTGACAATCAATGCTTATAATACATGACTATAAAAACATAAAAATGAAAAAGCGAAAAACAAATTGAAATATAATTAAGTATATTATTTAATTTTACATATTAATAACATAATATATATGTGTATATATAAAATTAATCGGATCGGGTTATTATCGGATCGGATTAGGCAAATCCAAATCCAATTTGTTAAGGAATCGGATTATCGGATTCGGGTTGTCGGATTTTTTTTTCAATCCAAATCCGGCTAATCGGATCAGATTCGGGTCAAAATCCAATCCATTGACAGGTCTACCAACACCCTCCCTAGTAAATGAAGGCACAAAAGCACCATTAGCAATGGTAGTGGCAGAAGCAATAATAATAGCATCCTCAACAGAACTAGACTCAAGTTCAACTCTAGTGGTAATGGGAAGAGCAAGAGGAAGATACAGGTTCATTGCTAGTTGAAATAGGAATTGCAAAAGGGGGTTTGTTCTTCCTATAATGGACCTCAGTCCACTCAAGAGGGGGTGTTCCACTGGCCTCAATAGGTTTATCATCAAAGGCGGGTTGGAATCAGTAGCAGTATCATGAGTCACAACACCACCATCATAAGGGCTTTTAATTAGAGTCTAATTGTCCAAAGTTGTGGCATGATGCATAGATCTGAGGTCTCCATTCATACTCCACCATAATATCCACAGTTATCCCTTGTCCAATTAATTTGAAATAGTGAATGAAAGGCTTAGAGGCATCGACCTCAATATAGAGTCTAGCAAAACTTATCCTTTTTATAGATTCAGTTAATTTGTCAAGAAAAATAGGTTTTCCAAGGAAACTAGTAATGAAACTGAAACCTCTATCAGTCCAAAACTCAAGAGGTAATTTAAAGATCTTAACCCATAGGGGTATGAGTCTACAAACTTCCTTTGTAAATTCAAAATATGTATGTCATTTCTGCAACACCATAGGTCTTCCAGCAATCATGCATGGACCACTATCAAGAATAATTAAGCAATCGTCTTCATTAAATAACCTAAACACATAGAATCCTTTATCATCAGCTAATACTTCCTGAAGTCCTTTATTCCCCCACATTTTAATAGCATAGGGTTGAACCATGGAATAAGGGAGTTTCATTTGAAAGAAATGTACAACTAGGCAAGTTTCCTAGTGTTTTGCACCTTCCTCAGCTAGGTCAGTAGGTGGCTCAACCACAAAGGGATGATCAATGCAAATATCATGCGCGTGGTATTCCAAACTCATTTTGGGCGTGTCATGACTAGGAAATGCAGCTATGGTAGCCCAAGTAGTGGGTGTACTTAGCTTATTAGTATAGGTAGTTACACTGGTAGAAGGTAAAATAGAGGGAATACTTTCCTTACCTGGTTCCTTGATATGAGGTAAACGATGACCAGGAATAGAATTCAAAACCTTATCTGCAAGTTTTGTGGGATGGGACAAGACACCTTTCCCAGCTACTTCACTCGCGCGTGGAGAGTTGGAAGCCATGGGAGGACCTCCACTACCTTTCCGACCTGCACCTCTACCGCGAATGGCTCAAAAACCTCTTCTCCTTTGGGCCTACCCCGTGAAGTATTTAGTGGCATTCAAAGATCCAAGCTTGTTGTTAGGCATCTGGTACTGTTTGAGAGACTCTTCAATGGTAGAGATATTCTCCTTTGCCTTGGATATGTCATGCCAAGCACTTGCAAGAGCCAACATATTATTAGTTACAAAAGAAGTACTAATAGATGTAGTACTATGAATGAGAGGAATGGCATGGTCTCCTAATGGAGGATCCATACCTGAAGGCAGAAAGAAAGGGAAACAAGGTAAGCAGAGAAAGGTTAAAAGATGGGAGTTGGTGGTGGTAAAAGCAGAAGGGGAGATGAAGGCTAGAGGTGGGGGATGGGAGAAGGGAAGGTGGCCTAAGAGGGAGAGAAAGAACATCGCCTTATTTTTAAGTATTGGTGGTTGTTACAAACGAAATTTGTTAACATCAATTTATCTTCTTTTGATGTCAACAAATTAATCCTAATATAATAGGTGAATAAAACCATTTTAAATGATAGGGAAGTTAAAAATGACAAAAAATTATTGGTTACCCCATGAATAACTATAACGTGGTATCTCAAACCAATTAAAATATTTGGTGCATATCATATGCAAGTGATAGAATTCCTTCATAATTTACATCCATCGATGCGTATATTATATCCATTTTATTATTGGTTTAGGGTACCATGTGAATTTATCCCCGGGGTACCCAATATCTTCTCATGGGAGCCAAGATTTAAATTTAGGGGTTGAATCATTCACAACTATTTGATATAAAAATATATTCTTAATTGTGGTAAAAAAAACATAAAATACCTATGTTGTAAATAAAAAATGATCCCATAAACTCTTCGGGTCTCTCTCTCCTTCCTCTTAGTCGTGTTTTCAAATTCTGTCTTACAAAGCAGATACTATCATTGTGAAAATTTCATTGGATGTGTTGTCTCATTTATCCCTTATTTTTAAATGAATTTTAACACATAAATTCAAAGCAATTTGAAGAGTGTATTAAAAGTAATCCGAATTGCCAAAGTATATTTAAAATCCAATAAAAGTACATTAAATTTATTCAATTGGTAATGTTAGGGCTCTTGAAGTCTCCAGAGTTATAGCATTTTTAGAACTCTTTAAATTTTCAAATGTATTCTTTTATAGGGCTCTTAAAATTCTCTAGCTAGAGTTAACTTTCTCTATAATTATAAATACATACATCTACATTTATATATATACTTTTTATCTCTACATTAAACATTCTATATACATATATTTTCTTCTCTACACTAATCATTCAGTGTAATTTGCTCTCTCTAACTAATTATTATTTTTTATTTTTTTTACTTTTGAAGGTTTGATTTCATTGGTCCAGTTATGTTGTTTATTTTAAGGTATACATACACTTTTTCCCAGATTGATTCAATATATTTTCAGTTTTAGCCTTCCTTTATTATCCTCAATTTCTCTTTATATCACAAGAATTTATATTGATTGATAATTCATCTGATTGTTTCATAAATCAACATCTCGAGAAAAATCATTATATCACAATAATGTTTTAAAGTAAATATAGTAAAACTTTGATCCATATTGATGACTAAACTATTATTTCTTTAATTTAAATAAATACAAACATTTCTTTCGTCTATATATTATATTCACGTATACATCCTGCTAAACACAATTTTAAATCATTGATCCATCCTCTCTCTTTATCTCTTTTTTAATCTTTAATCCCTGATAATATATGTCATTAGTTAAAAGCATATACCTTTTTATTTATTTGTTCATTTCTTTTTTTCATGCTTGAATTTTAATGTATGTACCCGTTGAAATTCCTGAAATACGATGTAGATGGATGTGGGCTAAATTTTTTGTTATATAGACTTCATATAGGATAGACCTACATATTTTGTAAAAAAGTTTGTTGCTAATCATAATATGTAATAATAAATTTTGTATTCTAATTTTATCAATTATTTATATTTTATTTTTATATGAAAAAGTGATCGTTGAATTTTGTATCTACTAGCTATTAAAAAAATAAATTATATTTGTTGAGGTGTCATCACCATATATCAAATCCCCTGTCAATAATTTTATTTTTTATGAAACGTAATATCAAGCAAAATTCTTAGTTCTAGAGTTCTATTTTTTTCATGGTCGGACGAAATTTTATATGAAATACATTGATGTTTAAATTAAAGCATAATAGTTTTAAAAAATAAATATGACAAAAATTAGTGTAATATGTTAGTATAATCTATATTTATTCATTTCTTTTAAAATATGTTTTTTCTTATATCTATCAATTTAAAGGTTCACGTGTGTCCCACGTGATATATATATATATATATAGGAAAATGAGAGAGCTCTAGATCAATCCATTAATTCAGCTCAAAGATGAAGGATGAACGAGCGTGGTAGAAATGTGAACTCGTTGGGGCAATAATGCAATCTAAAGAAACATTTAACTCAATATCAATAAATACATCAATAAAGAATGAAGAAATTTTATTTTTATTCAATTGTGTTCCTATCTCTCTAGCTATATATCTATACACTTTCGGTTTCTGAGTTATCAATTGCTACATTGTTAGTGCTAAAGCTTGGCATGCTTTATATTTTAGTAGTTGCCACACCAAACCGAACCGCAATGAGCTGCGGGTAAGGAGGAGGAGGAGGCATAGCATGACCTGCAAAACCCTTCTGGCTGACTGTGCTATGGAGGGTGCCTGGATTTGGTGTCGGATTGCGAACCGTACCTCTCTGCAGAGATTGCAGCAATAGGTTATCTTTTTGCATCCACCCTTCTTCTTTTTCTTCATTTAGGACTCTACTAGCTTCATATGGTTTAATGTTTAAAAGTAAAACTACTGCTATAATGGCTGAAACAATCTTTAGAGACCTCATCATGTTGAGCAAGTAATGTGTTCTTTGATGAAGAGCAAGTAATGTGTTCTTTGATCAAGAGCAAGTAAATGTGTGCTTTGATGAAACTATATGTGATGATATATATAAATGTATGATATGGGGTGTATTTATATGCATCAGCCAATCAATTTGTACGACTTGAACTTTTCATATTTTTAGTTTTGACTGTTGACTAATAGGGTAAACTAATTGTTTAGCTTGAAATTGAATGGGTCATGGTGGGGAAAAAAACTATGTTTGAATTTGAAACGGAGCGTAAATTGGTTGCTGACATGGTGTTTACTATTCCAATAAGTAATTCCTTGAACTACACGTATGCTTTGCATATAGTAATTTTGAATCCATGAAAATATGCATCACATAATAATTATCGTTGTTTTTTTAAAAAAAATTAGAATTGATCAACGATTGTCAAACCCTTAATCAATTTATTTTTCTTCTTGTTTGGTAATTTTATTCTTTCAAAGGAGAACTAGAAAATTAGTTGAATCAAACCCGTCCCTTACTATGCTCTCCGTATCAACTGCCTTATTTGCACCAAGATATATGTACAGCACAGATAATCTAATTTTTGAATGGTAAAGCAGACACATATATATATTTTGTCTTTACGCATATTAAGGGTATTTTTGGGGGAGCTTTTCAAATCCTCCAAACGGCTTCCAAGTCCTAAAAGTCCGTTTAACAAAATTGTAATTGTTTGGTGAAAACATTCAAAAACACTTTCATGAAAATTTGAAACTTTTAAAGTCCGTTTAGTAGAAGCAAGTAATAGTCGTTCTCAAATTCATGTTCCCCTATTTTAGGAATAGTAGATGTTAAAAAAGGTAAATTCCTATATTATCCTCATACTTATCTTTTATAACTTCTTATCCTTATCTATTCTAAAGTCTTTAAATTCTATTATTTTCACCGTAATTAATGAAAAAAAGTCCTGCTTTCATTCATCAATTTTTTTATTTGTAAAAATTATTGTACTATGTATCAATTTTATCCCACAAGACTCATGGGCATTCTACATTATTTTCACCGTGACCTACTTTCATTCGTCACTTTTTTATTTGTAAAAATTACTATATTATATATCAATGTTATCCTATACAATTCTTAGGCATTCCATATATAATAATTAATATTTCATTTGTTCATATTTCTAATAGTAATAAAAAAAAATAGGAAACAAAAGAAAATAGAGAGATAAATGAAGGATGAAGAATTCAACCAGAGTTCGATTTCGCGATTCCGATGACACTTATTTCACAAATTAATGACCCTCATTATTGGTTATTCAGGGTAATATTGTTTAATAATATTAATTCACTAATTTATTTAATAATATTAATTCTTAAATGAGTTGTGAAATAGATAGGTTCACCAAACAACTTTTTTTTATTTTGAAACGCAATTATTAAACTTACTTTTATAAAGTCATTCTTGAAAAAAGGACTTCTCTTCCAGAGAAGCTCCCCCAAACGCTACCTAATTGTATGAGACACTCCATTGACATGTTAAATGTCTAAACCCACTTAACTAAAAAATAATGTCTAAACCTCAATTGGTCATAAATCAATATTAAAAATTATTATGGGTTATTTACAGTGACATCCTCTGATATTTTGAGTAAATTATAGGTAGATGGAACGTTTGGAGAGTGCGTTTCTATTGCCCCCTAAGGTTTGAAAAAGTTGACAAAGACACTCCATTGACACATGTAACGTCCGGTATTTTTACGGGTTAATTTAAAAATTTTATTTAAACAATTATGTGTTTAATGTGTTTAATTGTTTTAGCATGCCTTACATGTTGTACGGGTTATAAAAATTGTACGTAACATGTTGTATTTTCATTTTTGAAATTAATGAAAATTATTGGAAACTATTTTGGGAAAGAAATGACCGAGGGGTAAATGAGTAATTTCACATTTGGAACACTTAGTGGAAAGTGTAGAGATTTTGGGTGAGAATTAGGACATGAGTGGCGTTTTGGTAATTAGGGAGGATGACAAAGGATAAAAGGGTATTTAAGAGTCTTGATGGCACTCTTGTAATTAACTCTAACTTTTGATGAATTTGGTCATTTCCATCTTTCATGTGTTGTCTCATTCCTGGCCCTTGATCTAATTCTCCCATCTTTGTTTTAAACCCTTGGATCATAAGGCCTTGTTTGGTTGACACTTAAATGGAATAATCCATTATTCTTGATCTTCCACTTGACAAGATTTTTTCTCAACCATTGGATGGTTTGTTAATTCCGATCTTTATTCTAAGTCCTTGGATGATAAGGCCTTGTTTGGCAAAATAATGAGTTTTGTGAGTTGTGTAATAAGTCTTCCACTTGGCAAGACTCATTTCTAGCCCTTGGATTCATTTCCTTTTTCCCCATCTTTGTTATGAACCCTTGGATTAGAACACTCATTTAGGGCTATACATATACACCATTATGTATTGATTATTGTCTTCTAAAGTGCAAGACTTCTCTCATTCACCACAAAGCTCTCTCTTCTCCAATACGTTTCCTCTTTTTGCTCTCCCTCACTTCACTCCTTCTTCTTCAAGTTGTCAAGTTCTCTCTTCCTTATGATGAGAATTTGAAGAAGGTTTGTGCATGAAAGTGGATGTTGGTGCTCCAAGCTTCCTTTTGAGTCAAAGCTTGGTAAGTAATTTCTACTCCTTTGGAAGTTCTAATTTCAAACCCTAGCTTCTATTATTGGATTCTTGTATTCAATTTTTTTTATTATGGAGTTGTCTATCTATATCTCTCTTGCTTGAGACTCCATTGAAGCTTAGCTATCGGTTGGGTAGAGCTTAGTGTTGGCTTTGGAGGAAGTTGGGTGGATTCGAATCACTCTTGGAGGCCTTGTTTGTTCTTGGTGCTCTTGCTTGGAGTTGAGGTAGGGGAAAATGATTTGTTTTTGTCTTTGTAAAAGGGTGTGTGCGTCTAAGTGTATATATGCCGTATATATATATATATATACGAGTTGGTTTTGGAAACTTAGACTATAATTTAGGCCCTTGAGAATATGATTATGTGATATAAATTCATGTTGTGGTTTATTGGTCATAAATGTGATATGAATTAATGTTGTGGTTTATTGGTCATAAATATGATATGAATTAATGTTGTGGTTTATTGATCATAAATGTAATATTATGAGCATGTGGATAGTTTTGACATGATATATTACCTAAAGAGAAAAAAACATATATTATGATGGAGTATGGTTGATGAAAATCATACGTGCATATTGAGTACGTCATGTAGTGTCAAATTCATGGTGTTAGAATATGCGGGTGGTGTAGTGATGTGTTGGTAGTTGGGTTTGGATCAAAGCAACAACTGGCCAGGAGGTATCACGCCTACGGAACTAAAAAGCCGGCAAATGTGAGTTAGGAGTCCGGGTAGAGGCTCATGTTCTTGACTTTTGTAGTCATGGCGTACGGAGTTGCAAGTTGGGCTCTCGTACAACCGTCTTCCTTAATTGTTGAAGTGATAGAGAGAAAAATCACTTGCGAAGAGTCGGTACGGTACTCTACATTACTTGTTAAGGTTGTAACCTCAAAAGTAATTGGACAGAGTATGTATCCGTTAACCTGAGTTGGGCGTCGTGTGTCTCGTGGGGTTTGTCGAGTCATGGTGCATTTAGACTATCATATATATGTGAATATGATGTTATTGTGGAAGCATGCTATAATTGTAGAAAATTATATTGTGAGCATGTTGGGGAAACTTATTTGTGGGGTTCGAAGGGGTTCTGAATTGGCGTGAGAGCCATGTGGAACAAAAGACTGACCTAGGACTAGTTGCATGTACCATGGGGGGGGGGGGGGGGAGGGGGGGGGGTTGTACTACTTGGACTACCGAGATTGAGGCAATGACGCTTTCTCTACTGGGCTAGTGAGCTCACCCCACGCCTTATATATTTTTCAGGTGATGATCCCATTGGGAGAGTTCCGTAGTCTCTCCGTGGATGTGTGGATGTATCTAAGCCCTTTTGTGCATGGGAGGTGGACCACACTTTTATTTTGTTGGGCATCAGGTCGATAAATATGTTCCTTTTGCACATGTAAACCAAACTTGTTGAAATATATTATTTTGATTCGGCTAGCATGTTAGCCGAGGTGGTATGGTCCATGTATATCCCTTGGAGCGCTATGCGCGGGGATTGTATTCTTTTGGTGCACTTCGGTGCCGGATTGTGTATTTTGAACAAATTCTAACATGTTTCGCCTTAGAGCGCTTTAATATCATTATTGAATATTTTCCCTTGGAGTTATGAATGTGAATTGGATGAATTGCCATGAATTGCGAGTATTAGGTGTTTGGCAGAAAACGGCGTTTTTCTAGGTTTTCAAACTAACCCTTTTCGATTCGAATGGAAAAATCCGTTTTCGCCTACCCCCGTAGCCCCGGTAAATTTCCTTGCTTTTAGAAACGGATTTAATTAAATTCGTTTTCTTAGATATTTTAAACTTTAGAAACCGGCAGTAGTTAAAACGGATACCGGGGGCAAGACGGAAGATTTTATGAAAACTTACAAAAAATCATTTTTTTTGTTAAGTTTACGTTTTCGCGTTTTCCGAAGTCTCGGAAACTATTTTTGGGTTCCGCCAAGGAAAAACTCACTCTTCTAATATTTATGATTTTTCGGGACCGACGGCGTGAAAAACAAAGCCATATTGCAAAATCTCGCGTTTTTGCATTTTTAAACTTTGAAGGAAATGCTGAATTGGGCAGTGGCTAAGTTTTCCCACACTTGGAAAAATTTCCAGATTTTCAGATTTTCCAAAAAAATCTCATTTTTTGGCTTTGGACATGTCAGCCGCAGCAGGCCGCGCATGGCTGCTGTGCGCGCGCGCAGTGCGCTGCAGCGCGCAGGGCTACACGCGGCATGGCATGCCATGGCCTGCTGCAGCGGCATGAAATGTCCGATGTTCGAGAAATCGTATTTTCCTTCTCGCATGTCGGAATGGACCCCCGTTTGTTTCTATGGGTTGTCCTATGTCCAAATTTTCTAGATAAAATTTGAAATGATCAGATTCGCCCTGAAATGACTATTTTACCCTTGGTGAAAGAGGGGTACCTCAACTTTAGTTTTAGGTCGGTGTTATCTGACGCCACTTTTCAAAATTCATATATCTTCCTCGTAGCATCAAATTAGGTCCCGTTTGTTCGTATTGCTAGTGTTAGGTCCAAATTTTGCAGTTGTAGTTGAAAATTATTATTTTACCCCTGATTTGACCATTTTACCCTTGGGTAAACATGGGGTGTTGGAATGATTCGTTCAAGGTACCGAGTGAATCGGTTTACCTCTTTTCCGACCCCGTGCGATCTTCTTGGCATCTTTGAGATGTTGTAGATCTATTTTACCCATTTATGGGTGTTTGATGACTTAAAAAGGATTTTATTTCATTTCCATTTTTTTTCCGCATTCACTCCCTTAGCCCCTTAAATTAAAGAATTAATTAAATGAGTAAAATCATTAAATAATAAACTGACGAATATACCTCTCTATGTAACAACATAATATTTTGTTGTAGATAATTAGTTTTTTGCAAAAAAAAAGTTTATTGCCTAAAATTTAATTTTTCGCCACAAACTTATATGTCTTTTGTCTAAATTTATTTTTTCAACAAAGTTCCAATTGGTTGCAAACTTTTTGAACGTAGTAACAAAAATATAATTTGTACAAAACAAATTAGATACAAACTATTTGGTGCAAATTAATTAACTTTTAGTGACAAATTGTTTTTGTTGTAATAATTAGTTTTTGTAATAAATTTTTGATTTGTTGCGTAAAATAAAAAATTTAGCAACAATTTTGAATGTTTGTTACTTAAAATGTACTTTTTTATGACAAACTTCCATTTGGTTGCAAGAATATATGGATTTGGCACTTTGTGCCAAAAGGTTAACTTTTTATTAATTATTTTTATGTGTGAAAATTATGTAAAATTTATAAATATCATTAGTTACTAATGATAAAATATAATGTATATATTACAATTATTGAAATTTAGTAATTAACATTTGTGTAACAACTCTACCAAATATAAGAAGAGATTACTATTCTAAGTGGACACGGTTTATTTCAAATTATTTATATAAATAAAGTTAATTAACAAGTATTACGATTATATTTAAAAATAATTGTTAATTGTTAAAAAAAACTAAAATCTACACACACAGGTGCAGACCGAAAAATTGTGTCATGGCGTATATTGAATATAATAAAAAGTACCTATGATAAATAAAAAAATAATCAACTTGAGGATTAATAATGCTACAACACAAAAGTTTAAAAAATTAAAGTGTAGGCATGGTTATTTTAGTCTATTCAACTTAAAGAAAAAAGAGTAAGAAAGGAAAGAAAAAAATGTTTATATTGCAAATCCAAAGTCAAAGAATACTATGGACATTTCCTAGGTGTCGGGGGTGTCATTGTCAACTTTTTCAAACCTTAGGAAACAATTGAAACGCACTCTCCACCGTTGCAACTACCTGTAATTTATTCAAACCTCAGGGGTGTCACTGTAAATAACCCAATTACTATTTACCATTTTTTTTTTGTTGTTGACAATTACGACTTTATTTATACCTATATTGACAACAATTACCAATTTAATTTGCTATGATTATGGATAAGAGATGTTGAAAAGTTTTCATTTTTAAAAGTGTGAAAATGAATAAAGGAACAATATTAATGTTTAGGACATAATAATTGGTAATTACTAATAATAATATTGATCTTCCTCCAAGTTTTTCTTTTATTTGTTTCAAAAGTAAAGAAGTGGACCGTTGTTTTGCTATATTCGTGGATTCAACTTTTGAAGTGGGGTCTTAATGTATATAAAATATACGTTTGCTAAGGTCATAGGGGACATTCTTATAATGAATGATTCAAATCCGCGGTGATGACCCAAGTCAAAGACCCGAACCGTATTGTTTTTTCCTTTGCCTCATGAAACCGTAGAGTTCAACATGCGTGTTAATGGCAACTAAAATAAATTCGAGGAAGCCTCAATGCACAGAATACTTTGGCCCATATCAACTAATTTATAATTTGTTTTTGCTCCAATTGTTATCCCACATCAGATAAAGATGGAAAAGTGAATGGAGTATATAATGAGTGGATGTTAGCCCTACTCATTGGCTTAAACTTTTGAGTTGATCCGCAAAGCATCCATCCGTTACAGTTGATATCAGAGCAAAACCCAGTCTTTGATCTAGTGCCACGCCAAACACTCACTGGGCGCTGCTACCATCCATCTGTTATGCCGGGTCAGCCTACATGCACCTCGACTAATTCCCGGGTCCTTGCCTTTTTCCAACTGTGCCAGCCGTTTGTGTTACTAATTTATAATTTACTGGAGGAAAAATACTATGAAAAACTAATTTATTTTAGATTTATCCTTGACCTATTTTATGATAATACTCCTAGTCCTATTGAATCCATGATCAATCTCGTGATGTTCAACCTACTCCTACTAAGGAACTATTTGTAAGTGTCAAGTTGAACCACACCCTAAAATAAAGTCATAGGATTAGTCGATCAGATGAGGTGACCCCTAGAAAGGCTGGGAATAAAGTCTCATATGATTGCTATACATCTTTCTTAGAACCTAAAAATGTCAAAGAAGCTCTTCAAGATAGTGAATGGATAAATGCTATGCAAGAAGAACGTCAGCAGTTTGTTAAGAATAATGTGTGGTATCTTGTGCCTAGACCAAATGATATAAATGTGATGAGTACCAAATGGATATTCAAGAACAAAAAGGATGAAAATAGTACAGTTGTTAGGAATAAGGTTATGCTTATTACTCAAGGTTATACTCAGTTAGAGGGTATAGACTTTGATGAGACTTTCGTTCCAGCGGCTAGGCTTGAATCTATTCAGATTTTATTTGCTATTGAATCTCGGATTCAAGTTGTATCAAATGGACGTGAAGAATGCATTCTTGAATGGTAATATTCAGGAGGAGGTGTATGTGGACACTACAAGAAATGGGCCTTTTAGGGACTGTCCTAAATCCATCACTAAAAAGTGCCTTTTTGGGAACAGTCTTTCAATACCGTGCCTAAAACCATTACTTTTAGGCACGCTCACAAACTATTGTGCCAAAAACCCATACGTTTTTTGTCAACTGTGCCAAAATAACTTTTTTTTGGGATTGGGCACCTAATTTAACGTCATTTTATTCGTCTTTTTTCCCGGCTCCAAAAATAGATATTTTAGAGAAATAATTTAATATTTTTTTATTATCATTACACCAGTAAAACTACATCGTTTTAAGCTAGTATAGATCCATCTATATACTTTACCTTTTCCAATTAGGTTTTGATCTCGATCATATTCTACAGATCACACCCACAAACATTTCACATCTTCCAAGCTATGGAAATACTCAAGTCTCCATACCTAAGATCAATCGATCCAATCGCATGATTCTCTTTCATAGTTTTTCCCATCACTCTTCCCAACTATCTAAGGTTTCAGATCTTCTTTTTAATCTGTATATTTTTCATCATATACATACACATATATATATATACATGTATATTATTTATGTATAATCGAGAGGCATATGGTGGTTTCATATAGTTTCAAGAGTGAAAGACTTGATTTTCGCTGTAAAGGAGTTTCGAGACTAGAACCCTAGGTTTTTTCCTCATCTTTTCTTCAAACGTTATGTTTTTTCCTTTCCTTTTTAATTTTCTCTATATAATGTTAATGATATAGTGTTTTCCTACAATTGCAAGAGAGCAAGAGAGAGATGCTTGATTGTTGCTGAAAAGAAATTCAAAGGCTGTGGAACCCTAGGTTTTTTCCCCCTAATTTCTCTTCATCGTTATGTTTTGTTTTTACTTTTTAATTTTCTCTATTCAGACCATACGCAAATGAAGTTGGATTTTTGTTTTCTTGTTCCCAAGTTATTCATGTGTATAATAATCATCTGCTGCTAATTAGGAGATTGTATTTTATGTGAAATTGAAAATGGTTTCTGATTTTCATGATGTTTTACATACATCTGCTATATCCGGCTGTTGTGCTAAGAGCCAAGCACTTAACTACTCTATATGTTTTACATACATCTACCTCTGATATTGTTTCTGGAGATACCTACACTGTATGTTTTACATAATTAGGAGATTGTATTTTGTTTGATTGATTATGTTCCTAATCACTTTTGGCTATGTATGTCACCTTAGACTCTTCTTTGTGATTAACATATATTTAATTATATATATATACATGAATAGATGACAAAATGTCAATAAGAGCAAAACAAATACTATCATAGTTGGGATCAAATTTTCATCTACTTTATCCCCTCTTTTATTCTTTACAAAATAGTTAACACTGTCCTAGCTAGAAAGATATAATAAAATTAAATTTTTGAATCAATGTTATTCAGAAGAAAAAAAAAAACCATAAATGAGCATAAAATCCAAAGAAATAATATTAGGATACAGATTCTTCACCGAACCCTGTGCTTCAAAAAATTCAGCAACTAATCAGACTTCTTCATTAGACTCAATAACACTCCGGCACTGAGAGTTGTAGCAACGAAACCAAGAGAAACCTTAGTGGATACATGGTAACCTGCCGGAGGAGTTTAGAAAGCCTAAGATTATGTATCAAATTATAAATATAAATAAAATTAATTTGTAGCATTTAGAAAAATATCCACCAAAGAAATCCAGGATTATCTTAAACCCAATAAAGCCCAAAACAACAGCAATGGAGGGCTGTAGAGAAAAGCAAGATTAGTTGCATTAGTCAACACTTGTCAGGAAACACATTTAAGTATGAAAACCTCGCATGTGTCAATCCTTATAAAAAAAAGATGAAAAAATAAATAAACAGCTAAAACTAAATGGCATGTATTAGAAATTAGGAATTTGTATTGTTGACAGATATCATAAATTACCTTTCCAATTGTAGTTACTCTCATTAGTGTTTTTTTCCATGTGAGATGTTGCATGTGAACTTGGAGCAGTCACCTTGTTCAGTGGTTTGAGACCCCACCATGGACCATATCACTTCTTTTTTAGCCCATGTCCAGCCTAGGGTCCAGCCAGGGCTCATGATGTGCCGGTACATTTGAAAATTACTCATAGTTACAGTTGCCTATACAGTATCATAAAAATAAGAAAACAGTACAAAAATATGTTTGGTTGACAGGTTTTAGAAAACCTAGTTATGAAAGATCTATATTCAAACTATAGGTCTATGAATTAGTATTTTTTGAACGAAAAATCAAACAAATGTACGAAAATATGTTTGGTTGACAGTTTCAAAATACTGTTTTCAGAAAACTTAGTTATAAAAATGTATGTTTTCAGAGAAGTGTTGTTTTTCGAGTTCTTGAGAACTGTTTTAAAGATACAAACCATATAGACCATATTCACAATTCTTCGGAACTTTTCTTAGAGAATTGAATCTGATAATACGTACTACTCACCACATAACCATCTAGAGTCCAAGACATGATATCCCATTTGATTGTTATGTTACCGGTGGGATCTAACGGATCATATGCAGCTAAAATTCGAAATCAAGTGTCAGAGAAAATGTAAAGGAAATGACTAAATCAAGTCTGATTGAGGTTTTTGCTGTGAAAATTTAGTTTCCTGCATGAGAAATGAGCACAAGAATAGAGAAAACTGAGATAAAAAAATTCATCTCTGGAATGATGCTATATTGTTGTTAATTTATGAAAATTAGAGTCTTGAACCACACATTATTGAACCACATAATATCAGCATCAATAATGTTGTTTTAGAATTAATCTAGACCTTCTAACGAAAATCAACATTTACTTTCAATTGGTTAGCTTTAGATGTAGAATATTTCTCTCTGTTGCATGTGTGTGCATATTTATAGATTATATAGATAATATATTATATACTAGCTAGATGTAGATGACACAATTTGACAAAGGTTAAAGGAAAGATGTGAGATATTAGAATAAAGATAAAGTACCAGATGACTTATGCGTATTTTGATAATAATCAATTGTTTCATTTGTATTAAGGATCACATCTTGGATTCCTCGGATGTCCCTTTCGGGAGTCTTAGGAATTTAGGAGCGTGTCAGTTGGTATTGGAGGATGCTAGTGAGTTTCTAGCATTCTACTTGACATGGAGTATATTTTTATTGTTATTCCATGTGTCTCTTTGTTGTTGTTGACTCTAGTAGTCGCTTGACTAGCGTCATCCCTTGGAGATTCGCTGATTCTCTAGATTTGAGTTTCGGGAATCTTAGGGGCGTGACAGCGTGGTATCAGATCATTTTACCCTTTCGCGGGTATTTGTTGATTGAATGTCGTTGGTTCTCATTTCTTTTTACTTCCGCAATCACTCCCTTAGCTCTTAGGCTCGGGTTTCGGAGTCCTAGGAATTCGGGGCGTGACAACTTGGTATCAGAGCGTGTTCTTTCTCTATGGGACGACGGGTGATGGTCGATGGTACGTTCGACGTTTGGGCTTTATCTACGATTACGATCGGCGTTCTCTGTGTGCCACTAGGTTTCACTGTCTTAGGGACGACGGGTGAGGGTTTGTGGTACGTTGACGTTAGATGTTTTCTACGATTACGATATGCGATCTACGTTTGGGGTCTATCTAAGATTGCGATATGCGTTCTCTGTGTACTCTAGGTTTCACTGTCTTAGGGATGATGATTGATGGTCGATGGGATGTTCGACGTTTGACGTTTATCTACGATTTCGATCTGCGTCCTTTGTGTGCTTTAGAGTTTACTGTGTTTTTCACTTGTGTTGTGTTGAGGGAATGTCTTGCTAGATATATCCCGTTGTGATTTAATTCCAGCGGAGTGAGACGATTCCTCAGTCACATGTATTCTTTCGTACCTGTATCATGGGTTGGTTACCGAGGAATGTGAGTAGATCATGCGGCCTAGCTAACCGGATGTGTCTTACGGACTAAGGTACTCCCTGATTTCGAGGACGAAATCTCCTAAGGTGGGAAGGATGTAACACCCCGTGTTATTTTCCTTTTTCCTAAAATTATATTTAATTTAATTTCGGTTATGACGTCACCTGTTCATGACATTCATATTATTCTTGGTATTTCGCGTGTAAAATTTTCGCGTTTAGTTTTAAAAGTCGACCAGATGACTTTACGGTTTCTCTTTGACGACTACGCGAGTTCTTGTTATCGATTACGCGGCATCGTCTCGACATTTAATGTTTAGTACTTCGACTGGGCAATGACGCGTTTTAATTGGATCGGGTCTGTTAGGTGTTCCGACATTTGGGTTTCTACCCCGATGTATTTAATTGGGCGTCCCGTTATTAATTCGGGCTTACGAGATTATGTTTAGGCGTTCTCAATAATTATTATACATATATATATATATATATTTAATTATATATATATTGTAGTGGGGGTTATTTTGTGATTTTGGTGAAATGGAGGGTTGCTTTTGTAATTAGGACATATATATAGATATGTATATGCACGTCTGTATAGCTTCTCCTACACGACCGAGTCTCTTTCTTCTTCTTCTTCTCCACGACTGAAGCAACTCTCCTTCACACTACGACCTTGTTTTCTCCTTCACCATGGTCGGCCGATTGAGAGAGAGGGAGAGAGAGTCGGCTGAGGAACGGGTCACCAGAACGGGCGGCTGCGCAGCAAGGCAACGACGACGGTCCAGGATGATGGCGGCAGCTGCTGGGCTGTGGACGGCGGTGGCGCTGGTGGTCGTGCAGGTGGTGCGGCGGCAGCAGCCGCGGTGGAGCAGCTCGTGCGGCAGAGGCGCAGCAGTGCAGGTTCGGCCAGAACCTTCGGCCATTTTTTCGGTCGACTTCCCGAGCTCGGTTTGGGCTGATTTTCGGAGGGTAGCTTCGCCTATATGTCAGGTACGACGTGTAAAAATTTCGTAATTTTACGTTTAACGGTTTGTCGGGAAATTCGATTTGAAGTTTCGAATTTTCGTTTAGGTTAATTTAAATTTACTCAAATTAATTAACCTATTATTAATGGGCTTCGTATATATCGTATAGGTTGTCGAGACGGACATTTCGATATATTCAAAATATTTTTCAGACGACTTTGGTCGGCGGGCGTCATATTCGGGCGCCGGTACTGTTCACTGTGGGACCGAAACGGCTGTTCTGTAAGCGTATTTCAGGTGGGAAATTTTTTTTCTCACTCCGCATTATTGAAGTAGTTTAGGGGTGCAAATCCCTTATTTAATTTATTATAGATATATTAAATCGTTAATTTAAATATTTATAATTCGTTTAGAATCGGAATTGGACTTAGGAATTAATTTAAGAAAATTAATTAAATTATTTCCTATGTAATTAAATAATTTCCTATATGAATCGAATATGAATAGATGGCTTAGAATTTCCCTTGAGAATTAAATGAGTTAGTAAAGATTCGTGGAAACTTAGACGTTGTGCTAGGTTCCTTTGCGATACGTGAATTAATTGCTTTAATTTATTTTAAAGGCATGATAAGAGAATTTGAAATATTTTCTAAAGAATTAAAGAAAATATATATTTTGAAAACATGAATGGTATATGAAATTGTTTTCATATGATTTACTTGCTTTATTGTATTTTAAAGCATGAAAATAGATTTTGAGATTTATATATTACCATGTGGGTATTTACATAAATATGATGCATTACATATTTATGATTGATGCATGATTGTCATTTGGACCTGGATGCATATTGAGAATATCATGTAGTGTTAAATCATGGTATTGGTATATGTGGGTTGTGAAATCATGTGGGGTGTCTTTGTATCGAATCGTCGCAACAACTGGCCAGGGGGTGTTCCCATCCTACAGAATAATGAGTTGTGAATGGGGTATAGGGTGAGTCGTCTCATTCTCGAAGTCGCGGGTCGTCTCGTGCATCCGTTATACGGATCTTTGGTCACGGGTCGTCTCGTGCAACCGTCTTCCTTGTTGAAAGTGTAATGTCAAAAACACTTGGGAAGAATCGGTGCGGTACTCTTTCTCCTTGTAAATGGGGGGAGTGCGTATTCGTTAACCACGTGATGTGGGCAAAGGGTGGTGTATGAATCACATTGAATATGTATGACATTTATGTGATTTCATTTGACATGTATACGTGATATTATTACATGTGATGTTGGAGCAGGTTTAATATGTGTTATTATTGCCTGTTGGATTTTGGAGCATGTTATGTATGAATATTGTGAAATTAAATTCATATCTTTATAAAATGCTCAGTTGAAAGTGATAAATGCGAAAACATGAATTAAATGAGAAAATAAGTATAAATGAAAAGTGTATCTTTATACTTGTGATTATTTACCTTGTGCCCTTGGGGGAGATTAGGTATATTGGCATAGTGACCTCTGTAGTTAGTTATGTGTTATCTGTAGAGATTTGAGGTTAGGGATTGATTGAGTATCAATTGTGATCTGAGGCCTTAGAGAAGGCGGTGATAGTTTTGTGGTTTCGGTTGGTTGCATATTACTGACCCTGGATGTTTCTTTCCCACTTAGGGGGAGGTATCCTTTATCGTGTTTTTGAGGTTTTGAGTGCGGTTAGAAGTGGTTGTGATTGAACCTGCTTAGTTAAGTGGAAATGACTTCTTGATTATGTTAATTATCAATTGTGAAATTAGAGTCATAAGGAATTGGAAGAGGTATTGATTGAGACTAGTTATTCCCGTGGTATCGGCCACTAGTTCTCCCTTTTCATGATATTAGGGGGTTTAAGCGATTTTATTAAGTACTCGAGGTACTGTAGCTTGGCAATCTTGTTTCTAGTGCTTAGTTCATTCCTCTAAGCATTTCTTTTATTGTACTCTGTATACTGGTACATGTCTTTGACTTACACGTCATTCCTTGAGTTGTAGGTTACGGCGTGGTGCCGAACCTTTTCCAGGTGTTGTCATTTGATCTCGTGAGGTTGGGAACTGATAGTTGTGTTCCGTGAACCCAATGTAGTACTCTTCCTTCCTTGTCATCTTGGACATTATAGGAATCCGTGGAGTTGTGTTTACCCTTATTTGGCTGTCCTTCGGAAAAGGTGTTTTCTAAACTCTTTGTATTTAAAAGGAAAAACCCGTTTTCGCCTACCCCCGTAGCAACTAAAAGTTTTAGTACTTTGTAAAATGATCTTAGGATCTTCTTTAAAAAGATTTTTAACTTCTAAAAGCCGGTAATGGCAACTGACGGAGAACGGGGGCAAGACGGTCATTTTTACTATGTGGTTTCTTAAAAGGAAAACTATTTTATTACTTTTCTTGGGATTCTGAGATTTCGAGACCTCTTTCTCAATATCTCATCCTGTAGAGTTTTGAAAGGTGTTCCATTGTTTCACCTTTGCTTCCTATCATTTCTAAGTCTCGGGTATGAGGCTTGGTGTTGTTCAGGGCACACATATAGTGTTGCCCTTTCCTTTCTTTTGGTTTTTGATGTCACCACTTAGGTGATTCGAGTTGTTCCACATGTTAGGGGCATGGATACCGAGTGGATTGGGTTCCTTGTCCAGGTGTTTTCACTAAACACTTGTGGTGTTCTTTACCTTGACATTGTTGTCTCGGTTATCTATTGGTTAAACATTGGAAACTTTTTTCCTTCGCTTTGCTTTGGTGACCCTGAGGTGGTCGTTCTTGTGAGTTGAGTTCGTGTACTCTTAGTGATTTGATTGAGTGGTTTTCCTCGCCTACAGTGAGAGTGTTAGTGATGTGATTGACCCTATTGATGATAGTATTATGAGGTCGATTTGAATTATGGTATGGTGATATGATTTAGGTGATCTAGCCCTTGAGAGGTAGATTTTCCTTACTAATGGGATGAGGTTTGTTATATATATATATATTGTACATATATATATATATATATATAGATGATGATTATGTTAGTACGCAAGGACGTGGGTGTTTTTCCTCCTGTGTTCTAGGGGAGTGAGTTATGAGTATTCCTTGGTGCTAGTGACGTATTTGATTCCTGTGGATATTAGAGGTGAGTGTGATTCCCTCTGTTTAGATTTTCTGGTTAGCGTTGTGAGCGCCGGATGATTGTGAGATTGGACATGAGTGTCGTGTACCTAGTGTACGTTGGTGAGAGTAGTGTAGACTACCGGTGTTGATACGTGGAGTACGAGTCTTAGTCATATCCTATAGGCTCATGTTGTGTATTTATATATATATATATAGATGTATATATATATATGTCCCCTATATACTTACGTACGATAGTATACGAGCACGTACCTTGGGTTTTCGTGGCTGGGTTATGTTGTGGGCTATGTATCTCACTGGATGGTTTAGCATTACCTAAACTATTAAAGGATGTGGTAGTTAGAGTATCCTTTCCCACTGAGCTTATTTGCTCACAGGGGTATTTCATTTGCCCCCTGGTATACCCACGCCAGGTTGCAGGAAATATACGGCTATAGGCAGGATGCAGTGCAACGGCAGATTTCCCTTGTTTCCTTGTTACAGGTTTGGAGTTGCGTTGGGTGATGCGGTTACTGTTGCAATACGACTGGTTTGGGGACGATAGGTATCCGCTTTCAGCTTCCTTACCCATTGTTATGGGATTGTTATGTATTCTCTTTTGGGAGCCAGTCTGTTGGCATATCCCTGTTGATGTATCATTTATTTCCTGTATTTATTCTTTCAGGAGGTTATTGTATTTATTTTGCACAGCTAGGTGCATTTCTTGTATTCCTATTCGAGCATTTGTGGCTCTGTTAATTTTAGAGGGTTTGGAGGGGTTTTGGTTTCTTTCCACTACCTCGGCCCTAGTAGGATTGATGAATGTGGGGCTTGGAAGCCATTGTGATTATTGAATTGCTTTGGGCAGGTTATTGTGTTGTGGTTGTGTATCCGGATGTTCCATTTACAAATGGAATTCTGCCGGATTTTCGTTAGATTCCGCTGCTTAGTTTATTATCCATTTGGGTATGAAATATACCGTATCTATCATTAACCCATATTTTTTCACGGTTAATGATGTCTTAGTTGGTCATTTGTATTAAGGATCACATCTTGGATTCCTCGGATGTCCCTGTTCGGGAGTTTTAGGAATTTAGGAGCGTGTCAGTTGGTATTGGAAGATGCTAGTGAGTTTCTAGCATTCTACTTGACATGGAGTATATTTTTATTGTTATTCCATGTGTCTCTTTGTTGTTGTTGACTCTAGTAGTCGCTTGACTAGCGTCATCCCTTGGAGATTCGCTGATTCTCTAGATTTGAGTTTCGGGAATCTTAGGGGCGTGACAGCGTGGTATCAGATCATTTTACCCTTTCGTGGGTATTTGATGATTGAATGTCGTTGGTTCTCATTTCTTTTTACTTCCACAATCACTCCCTTAGCTCTTAGGCTCGGGTTTCGGAGTCTTAGGAATTCGGGGCGTGACAAAAATAGTCATTTCAGGGCTAAACTGATCATTTTAAATTTTATCTAGAAAATTTGGACATAGGACAACCCATAGAAACAAATGGGGGTCCATTCCGACATGCGAGGAGGAAAATACGATTTTTCGAACATCGGACATTTCATGCCGCTGCAGCAGGCCATGGCATGCCATGCCGCGTGCAGCCCTGCGCGCTGCAGCGCACCGCGCGCGCGCACAGCAGCCATGCGCGGCTGGCATGTCCAAAGCCAAAAAATGAGATTTTTTTGGAAAATCCAAAAATCTGGAAATTTTTCTAAGTGTGGGAAAACTTAGCCACGGCCCAATTCAGCATTTCCTTCAAAGTTTAAAAATGCAAAAACGCGAGATTTTGCGATATGGCTTTGTTTTTCACGCCGTCGGTCCCAAAAAATCATAAATATTGAAAAAGTGAGTTTTTCCTTGGCGAAACCCAAAAATAGTTTTCAAGACCTCGGGAAACGCGAAAACGTAAACTTAGCAAAAAAAATAATTTTTTGTAAGTTTTCATAAAATCTTCCGTCTTGCCCCCGGTATCCGTTTTAACTACCGCCGGTTTCTAAAGTTTAAAATATCTAAGAAAACGAATTTAATTAAATCCGTTTCTAAAAGCAAGGAAATTTACCGGGGCTACGGGGGTAGGCGAAAACAGATTTTTCCATTCGAATCGAAAAGGGTTAGTTTGAAAACCTAGAAAAACACCGTGTTCGGCCAAACACCTAATACTCGCAATTCATCCAATTCACATTCATAACTCCAAGGGAAAATATTCAATAATGATATTAAAGCGCTCTAAGGCGAAACATGTTAGAATTTGTTCAAAATACACAATTCGGCACCGAAGTGAACCAAAAGAATACAATCCCCGCGCATAGCGCTCCAAGGGATATATATGGACCATGCCACCTTGGCTAACATGCTAGCCGGATCAAAATAATATATTTCTACAAGTTTGGTTTACATGTGCAAAAGGAACATATTTATCGACCTAATGCCCAACAAAATAAAAGTGTGGTCCGCCTCCCATGCACAAAAGGGCGGACATACATCCACACATCCACGGAGAGACTACGAAACTCTCCCAACGGGATCATCACCTGAAAAATATATAAGGCGTGGGGTGAACTCACTAACCCAGTAGAGAAAGCGTCATTGCCTCAATCTCGGTAGTCCGAGTAGTACAACCCCCCCAATGGTACATGCAACTAGTCCTAGGTCAGTCTTTTGTTCCACATGGCTCTCACGCCAATTCAGAACCCCTTCGAACCCCACAAATAAGTTTCCCCAACATGCTCACAACATAATTTTCTACAATTATAGCATGTTTCCACAATAACATCATATTCACATATATATGATAGTCTAAATGCACCATGACTCGACAAACCCCACGAGACACACGACGCCCAACTCAGGTTAACGGATACATACTCTGTCCAATTACTTTTGAGGTTACAACCTTAACAAGTAATGTAGAGTACCGCACTGACTCTTCGCAAGTGATTTTTCTCTCTATCACTTCAACAATTAAGGAAGATGGTTATACGAGAGCCCAACTTGCAACTCCGTACGCCATGACTACAAAAGTCAAGAACATGAGCCTCTACCCGGACTCCTAACTCACATTTGCCGGCTTTTTAGTTATGTAGGCGTGATACCTCCTGGCCAGTTGTTGCTTTGATCCAAACCCGACTACCAACACATCACTACACCACCCGCATATTCTAACACCATGAATTTGACACTACATGACGTACTCAATATGCACGTATGATTTTTCATCAACCATACTCCATCATAATATATGTTTTTTTCTCTTTAGGTAATATATCATGTCAAAACTATCCACATGCTCATAATATTACATTTATGATCAATAAACCACAACATTAATTCATATCACATTTATGACCAATAAACCACAACATGAATTTATATCACATAATCATATTCTCAAGAGCCTAAATCATAGTCTAAGTTGCCAAAACCAACTCGTATATATATATATATATATACGGCATATATACACTTAGACGCACACACCCTTTTACAAAGACAAAAACAAATCATTTTCCCATACCTCAACTCCAAGCAAGAGCACCAAGAACAAGCAAGGCCTCCAAGAGTGATTCGAATCCACCCAACTTCCTCCAAAGCCAACACTAAGCTCTACCCAACCGATAGCTAAGCTTCAATGGAGTCTCAAGCAAGAGATATAGATAGACCACTCCATAATAAAAAAAATTGAATACAAGAATCCAATAATAGAAGCTAGGGTTTGAAATTAGAATTTCCAAAGGAGTAGAAATTACTTACCAAGCTTTGACTCAAAAGGAAGCTTGGAGCACCAACATCCACTTTCATGCACAAACCTTCTTCAAATTCTCATCATAAGGAAGAGAGAACTTGACAACTTGAAGAAGAAGGAGTGAAGTGAGGGAGAGCATAGAGAGGAAACGTATTGGAGAAGAGAGAGTTTTGTGGTGAATGAGAGAAGCCTTGCACTTTAGAAGACAATAATCAATACATAATGGTGTATATGTATAACCCTAAATGAGTGTTCTAATCCAAGGGTTCATAACAAAGATGGGGAAAAAGGAAATGAATCCAAGGGCTAGAAATGAGTCTTGCCAAGTGGAAGACTTATTACACAACTCACAAAACTCATTATTTTGCCAAACAAGGCCTCATCATCCAAGGGCTTAGAATAAAGATGGGAATTAACAAACCATCCAATGGTTGAGAAAAAATCTTGTCAAGTGGAAGACCAAGAATAATGGATTATTCCATTTAAGTGTCAACCAAACAAGGCCTTATGATCCAAGGGTTTAAAACAAAGATGGGAGAATGAGATCAAGGGCTAGGAATGAGACAACACATGAAAGGTGGAAATGACCAAATTCATCAAAAGTTAGAGTTAATTACAAGAGTGCCATCAAGACTCTTAAATACCCTTTTATTCCTTGTCATCCTCCCTAATTACCAAAACGCCACTCATGTCCTAATTCTCACCCAAAATCTCAACACTTTCCACTAAGTGTTCCAAATGTGAAATTACTCATTTACCCCTCGGTCTTTTCTTTCCCGAAATCGTTTCCAATAATTTTCATTAATTTCAAAAATGAAAATACAACATGCTACGTACAATTTTTATAACACGTACAACATGTCAGGCATGCTAAAACAATTAAACACATTAAGCACATAAGCACATAATTGTTTAAATAAAAATTTTAAATTAACCCGTAAAAATACCGGACGTTGCATGTGTCATTGGAGTGTCTTTGTCAACTTTTTCAAACCTTAGGGGGCAATAGAAACGCACTCTCCAAACGTTGCATCTACCTATAATTTACTCAAAATATCAGGGGATGTCACTGTAAATAACCCATAATAATTTTTAACATTGATTTATGACCAATTGAGGTTTAGACATTATTTTTTAGGTAAGTGGGTTTAGACATTTAACATGTCAATGGAGTGTCTCATACAATTAGGTAGCGTTTGGGGGAGCTTCTATGGAAGAGAAGTCCTTTTTTCAAGAATGACTTTATAAAAGTAAGTTTAATAATTGCGTTTCAAAAATAAAAAAAATTTGTTTGGTGAACCTATCTATTTCACAACTCATTTAAGAATTAATATTATTAAATAAATTAGTAATTTACAATATTACCCTGAATAACCAATAATGAGGATCATTAATTTGTGAAATAAGTGTCATCGGAATCGCGAAATCGAACTTTGGTTGAATTCTTCATCCTTCATTTATCTCTCTATTTTCTTTTGTTTCCTTTTTTTTTATTATTACTATTAGAAATATGAACAAATGAAATATTAATTATTATATATGGAATGCCTAAGAATTGTATAGGATAACTGTCACGCTTTATTCATGAGACTCCAATAAAGAGAATCAGCAAATACCGGGGTATGACGTCATAGAAAAAGACAACCGAAATCAACGATAACATCGAAATACATGGAATAGGAATGAAAATGAAGTATTCCATGTCACCTGAGTGATAGAAACTCAGTAAAGAAATTCTAACGAAAATCCGGCAAAATTCCATTTGTAATTGGAACATCCGGACAACTCAAATTCAACACAACACAGAAACCTGCCCAGAATAACAAGAATAAAGCAATGACACGTAGCCCAACATTCCAGAAACCTAATAGGGCCGAGGTAATGGAAAATAACACCAATACCTCTCCGAAACCCTTCTAGAAATCAATAGAGCCCCAAATGCTCAAATGAAATTATAAAGAAAATCAAATAGCGATGCCAAAAAGGTATAAGGCACCCCAAAAACAACAAACACCGACTGAGCCACCGAGCTCAAATAAGAATACAGAAAATCATACGGAAGTGCCGAAATGATACAATGGCACCCCGAAAATAACGAATACATGAACTGAATAGAGATACAATATGAGGGAATCTGCCAACAACCTGGCTCCCAAGATAATAAAATAATATACAAACGTAACTACGGAAAGAATAACAAGACTACCGTCCCAAATCACCCGTGTCGTCGCTGCCGAGCATAATCCTTGCTGCGTCCACCTGCAAACCTGAAAATGTTTTGTGTGGGGGGTGAGCAAAAAACCACGTGCTCACCATAATATCAAAACATCACACTCATAGCCGTCTAGAAAATGCTAACCATCCCGTGTGCATGCATCTATCCTAGGTTAAGCTACCGTCTCCCATGGCACCCCCGCCAACCCGAGACACCCAACAATAACCTCACAAATAATCTCGAAACTACTCAAGAGTCGTAAAACATAACAGCTCATAAGATATATCTACCACTCATATATACGCATATCAAATCATCATATATATATATACACACACACATATATATATATAAGTCCTGTAACAGCTAATCCTAAGACCTGGTGTAGGAAGGCACCCAGTCGAATACACACTCTCATCTAGAGATACAACCAAAACTAGCTATCTATCAGTCCGTGCACCTAGCACGCTACTCAAAGTTCCTAGGAGGTATATATATATAGGTCCCTCCTTAGGACTATCGAAAGGGAATAACCATTCTTCTACGTACAACAACCAATGAACCAACCCGTTCACTCGAAGAAACCTAAAAAGGGAAGGTCCTATCTCCACATCGGATTCGGTAACCAACCGAATTATCTCTAACTCACACTGCCTATCAAGGCACTAAAAAGGGTACAGATCAACAAGGTCACCTCTAACTCATACCGCCTATTGAGGCGCAAGAAAGGGTTACTGGAGTCATTTAGTCCCAAACAGATGCCATGGCCCTCGGGTTTTTAAAGAAAAATGTTGAACCCCGAAGGATTCAACCGGTTTTTATGCAAAAGTTAGGGCCCGGTCAAATCATATTTGGTTCCAATGTCTCCCAACCCAACCAAACACTAGGAATCGCACTATGTGTGCTTAACTTAAACTCACTTCTCTTACCCGAGAAGATCCACAGACAAACACGAATGATCATAATTCTTACTTTAAGGAATGATACCGTAGAAACACAGGTTCGGGTTAAAACCCAAGGAACAATAACACAGGGGAAAGGAACTACTAGAGTTCCACCGAACATCACCTCAAAGTCATATTCAACAAATCCTCAAGGGTTCTAAGACCTTCAACTTAATATAGGAGCTTATACACAAATCCTCAAAGGTTACCAAACTAACACCGGGATTCAAGTGTTCCTCGAAACAACTGGGAGGAAAACTTAAATAATCAAACTCTAAAACCATATCTAGACCTCAGAATTGGCCTCAAGTCTCAAGAACAGGACAAACTTTGTCCAGAGTTCACTAACTTTATCAAAACATATAGGAAAAGAGATTTTCGAGGCACACGGCTAAAAACCATTTACTCCTTGAAACACTTTTAAAGTGGAAGGGTGAGCGACAAGCTCAAAACACACAAGCCAAGAGAAACAAGGTCAGGCTACGAGTCTTACCCGACCTTTAACCTGAACAACTCTCCCCACTACCGAAGTGGTCTAATAATCATCTAGTGATAACACTAGTCACCAATCACAAAGGCCTATGTGGCCAACGGCACAACCACGACTAAGTCTCAATATACGTCTAGCCAACTCAATCTCAACTCCAACTCAAGGGGAAAACAATTAATTATTAAAACCTTTTCATATATATATATATATCCACGTAACCACCTGGAACACATGCCAACCGTGGCTCCACTAATCCAGGTTTTTATTATCGTCAAACTTTCTTTCTTTCTTTATAATTTTAAATCTTTAAATATTCATTATATTTTAACCACAGTTAAAAATATTAATTACAAACACCGCGCCTTAGCGCCAAAGAGAATAGTACAGATATTTGATTACTACTCCAACATCACATACTCAATATCGATAATCAATAAGAACAAGCAAACACATATCCAATAAATGTCCAATATGGATGTAAATGCCATGACAATGCAACTCCAATGCAGCCCTAGCCACTAATATCCAGGAATCCCAAACCGTTCACTGTTGGGGCAACAAACCCACAACATGAAGGGTGGGCGTCGCCAAAGAAAGTGCGGATACCACGACCGCGCGGAAAACCGGCAAGTGAGGCCCAAGCCCTCACCCCCAAATGTCTAGATGGTTGAGAGTTACTAGCTCCCTGGTGCTAGACCACCCCTGGCCAGTTGTTGCGACATTCCAGACGTTCCATACATGCACATGATATAAATGAAGCATGCAACATGCACCGAAACAATATATATATAACATGGTGCTGTATGAATGTCAAATGCCTCCATATGAATCAATGTGCTCAATAACACGGCATCATAGCCAATCAATCTCATACCACGCATGCTTCACAATTTAAAATATACAGTAAATAAATTCTCATTTTATCACAGAAATATTCGGGTTCTCAGTTACCCAGTCCTTATAGATTCTGTATACCAGCATGCTTTTAAATTTTTATTCCCAATAATTGTTTTCAAACAAATCAGCCTCAGGGGAAAAATTTGACAATTTAATACACAATTTAATTTATTAATGATTTCCGAGAAAACCAACTAGGGAACTAAAATCACGTCTATACATCCCTCATCCTCGTGAATACCCCCTTATCTTATTTCAAATTCCAATAAAATATAAATAAAAGATGAAATATTTAATAAACGGCCCTACGTCCCTCAATACCAAATTGGCCCCGCTCCCACTGTATTTTAATAACAGTTACATAAATTCCGGGAGCTAATTACAAGTTCTAATTTTACACAAAATTCTATAAAATCCTACTTTAAGTCCGGGGGTACTAAACCACCTAATTTAATCCAAATTTGGTAGGATTTAATTTATTATAATTTTCCAGGGAATTAATTTACTTAATTTATCAAGGGAATTCCGATTCCCGACTTCATTTATCTATTTATCGATACTCCGTAAATTCTATAAAATTCCTAGATATTCGTCTACCACTAGGAATTTAATTTCATACTTTTATTATTTATAAACATACAACCGGGACTACTTAGCATTTTCTACGCACTATTAGTGAGTGCTAGATAAATATATATATATATAAAAATATATATAAATCCCCACCTAATTTAAATACGCTTACAGACAGTCCCGCTTTAACCGACAATGAACAGTGCCATCACCGGAAATAAACTCACCGCCCAAAGTCGTTCGAAAATTATTTTTAACATGCCGAAAATTATTTTTAACATGCCGAAACGACCGTCATACCGCCCTATTCAATATAATTAAAATTCATTAGCAATCGATAATTAATTCGGAACAAATCTACAAAATTCGAAATCGAAAACCATACCGAAAATCTGAAATTCCCGGAGAACCGTTTCGCTCCAATTTCGGATATATCGTGCACGGTACCGAGGTCGAGCTACCCTCCGAAAATCAAACCGAACTGAGCCCGACTCGCCACTGAGTCGACCCAACTCGGTCGGGCCGAACCTGAAATCTGCTCGTTCAATCGTCTCTTTCCAGCCGTGATCAGTACCCAGCTGCTACAATCTCCATAACCCCATTTTATCAAAGACCCCCAACACATATGAACCACACACAACAACAGTGTCTTTAATTGCAACCAATTCATGGGTTTAGTAAGCACACAATCACAGCAACCGAAAATAAATCAATAATGGAAAAGCATACCACATATCTTAATGGGGCTTCGAGTTTGAGAAGATTGGGCTGTTTCATGAAGATGACTCGAGAGGCGACGCATAACTGCTTGATCTCGGACTCGGAGAGCTGGACCAGCTTGCCGGGCTTCACCGATCGAATTTCGATTAGGCGCTGGATTATCTTATCGATACCCGCAGAGTCCATTTGGTCCCTGCCCTAGTTCGCCAGATCCTACGATTGGCGCCTCTCTCTCTCTCTCTCTCTCTCTCGATCGATCGATCCATGGTGAAGACAGGAGAGGAAATGTGTCTGTGCGTGAGGGAGTCAGAGAAGCTACTAGAAATGGGTCTCCATTAATACATATATTTGTATTTTACAAATACCCTTATATATATATATATATTCAATTAATAATATATATATATATATAATAAATCCCCAAATAATACAACACTTGCCCGAAAAATAAACGAAATGCCCAAATAAATAATATGACTGAAATAATTAATTCAGGGTATGAAACTCATATATATATATAATCATAATTAAATTCGAATAAATAAAATAAGTCCCGTAAAATATACCGGGGACACTCAAATAATTCTACGTGAGCTCATCAAATTCACCGGACTCCGAATAAATAATATAGGCCCAAATAAAAACTCTGGGGCACGAAAATTATCCACCACTTAAATCATCGAAAGCCTCACGGTACACCGAATAACTTATAAAGTCTGAAATAAATAATTCGGTTACAAAATCGAGTATAAATATTTATATAAACCAAATTAAATCATTAATCGCCTAGCGGTTTATATCATGCGCTCCCCATAAACTCTACGGATAGTTAATCAATAATAACAGCCAAATTAAATATTTCGGTACGAGACTCAACTATCGAATCATCGGAGTCGTCACTAATCCAAACAACTAAGGCACGTAACTTATTCGAACAGTAATTAAATAAAACCACTTCAACCCAAATTAATCCACTAACACGTATCATATACAGATAAGCACGAAAAACGAACAAGGTAATACAAATACACGTAAACACGTAAGTCAAGCAACTAAGACACCTAATGCCACATCAATACACATAGCACATAGATACAAACATAAATAAAACGAGCAGAAAGAACTATCAATACTCCTAAGCACGTCAGCTAAACAAGGCATGTACTAACCCCATAACCGGGGAAACAAAAACGTCGAACCCCTAAAGCACTAACTACCGAACTCAAATCACTGAGTCGAAACCCTAAATGCCGGTCGACTAAACGTGTCGTCATCCAGTCGGAGCACTAAACGTCGAGCGTCTAAGCAAATCCATTTAGTCGATAACCTAGCTGTCAATCGTCACATTTCAATCACGTAGTCGATAACAAGAACATACGTGAGCGTTTCACTAGGTTCGAAATAATATCGTCACATCAAGCCACGTAATAGCCACAGAATTCCACGAAGTCAACGAAGAGAAATCGTATAATCGTGCTGTCGAATCCTGAACTCACGTCAACGTTTCACCAGTTCGGAACATTAAACTCACCGTCAATTCTCGTAATCGCCAACGACAATCCACGAAGTAGTCAACAAGTCAATAGTCGCGTCATCCCGTCGTATCAAGAAATAAACGCGAAAAATTTACTCGTAAAATACACAGAGTAACCATGACGTCATGAACAAGTGACGTCATCACTGAAAATAAATCGGACATAATTCAGAAAAAAAGGGAAAATGAAACGGGATGTTACAATAACATTGATATATAATATAGTAATTTTTACAATTAAAAAAGTGACGAATGAAAGTTGGTCACGGTGAAAATAATGTAGAATGCCCATGAGTCTTGTGGGATAAAATTGATACATAGTACAATAATTTTTACAAATAAAAAATTGATGAATGAAAGCAGGACTCTTTTTCATTAATTACAGTGAAAATAATAGAGTTTAAAAACTTTAGAATAGATAAGGATAAGAAGTTATAAAAGATAAGTATGAGGATAATATAGGAATTTACCTTTTTTAACATCCACTATTCCTAAAATAAGGGAACATGAATTTGAGAAACAACTATTACTTGCTTCTACTAAACGGACTTTAAAAGTTTCAAATTTTCATGAAAGTGTTTTTGAATGTTTTCACCAAACAATTACAATTTTGTTAAAGGGACTTTTAGGACTTGGAAGCCGTTTGGAGGATTTGAAAAGCTCCCCCAAAAATACCCTTAATATGCGTAAAGATAAAATATATATATGTGTCTGCTTTACCATTCAAAAATTAGATTATCTGTGCCTGTACATATATCTTGGTGCAAATAAGGCAGTTGATACGGAGAGCATAGTAAAGGACGGGTTTGTTTCAACTAATTTTCAAGTTCTCCTTTGAAAGAATAAAATTACCAAACAAGGAGAAAAATAAATTGATTAAGGGTTTGACAATCGTTGATCAATTCTAATTTTTTTTTAAAAAACAACGATAATTATTATGTGATGCATATTTTCATGCATTCAAAATTACTATATGCAAAGCATACGTGTAGTTCAAGGAATTACTTATTGGAATAGTAAACACCATGTCAGCAACCAATTTACGCTCCGTTTCAAATTCAAACATAGTTTTTTTCCCCACCATGACCCATTCAATTTCAAGCTAAACAATTAGTTTACCCTATTAGTCAACAGTCAACTAAAAATATGAAAAGTTCAAGTCGTACAAATTGATTGGCTGATGCATATAAATACACCCCATATCATACATTTATATATATCATCACATATAGTTTCATCAAAGCACACATTTACTTGCTCTTGATCAAAGAACACATTACTTGCTCTTCATCAAAGAACACATTACTTGCTCAACATGATGAGGTCTCTAAAGATTGTTTCAGCCATTATAACAGTAGTTTTACTTTTAAACATTAAACCATATGAAGCTAGTAGAGCCCTAAATGAAGAAAAAGAAGAAGGGTGGATGCAAAAAGATAACCTATTGCTGCAATCTCTGCAGAGAGGTACGGTTCGCAATCCGACACCAAATCCAGGCACCCTCCATAGCACAGTCAGCCAGACGGGTTTTGCAGGTCATGCTATGCCTCCTCCTCCTCCTTACCCGCACCTCATTGCGGTTCGGTTTGGTGTGGCAACTACTAAAATATAAAGCATGCCAAGCTTTAGCATTAACAATGTAGCAATTGATAACTCAGAAACCGAAAGTGTATAGATATATAGCTAGAGATAGGAACACAATTGAATAAAAATAAAATTTCTTCATTCTTTATTGATGTATTTATTGATATTGAGTTAAATGTTTCTTTAGATTGCATTATTGCCCCAACGAGTTCACATTTCTACCACGTTGTTCATCCTTCATCTTTGAGCTGAATTAATGGATTGATCTAGAGCTCTCTCATTTTCCTATATATATATATATATCACGTGGGACACACGTGAACCTTTAAATTGATAGATATAAGAAAAAACATATTTTAAAAGAAATGAATAAATATAGATTATACTAACATATTACACTAATTTTTGTCATATTTATTTTTTTAAACTATTATGCTTTAATTTAAACATCAATGTATTTCATATAAAATTTCGTCCGACCATGAAAAAAATAGAACTCTAGAACTAAGAATTTTGCTTGATATTACGTTTCATAAAAAATAAAATTATTGACAGGGGATTTGATATATGGTGATGACACCTCAACAAATATAATTTATTTTTTTAATAGCTAGTAGATACAAAATTCAACGATCACTTTTTCATATAAAAATAAAATATAAATAATTGATAAAATTAGAATACAAAATTTATTATTACATATTATGATTAGCAACAAACTTTTTTACAAAATATGTAGGTCTATCCTATATGAAGTCTATATAACAAAAAATTTAGCCCACATCCATCTACATCGTATTTCAGGAATTTCAACGGGTACATACATTAAAATTCAAGCATGAAAAAAAGAAATGAACAAATAAATAAAAAGGTATATGCTTTTAACTAATGACATATATTATCAGGGATTAAAGATTAAAAAAGAGATAAAGAGAGAGGATGGATCAATGATTTGAAATTGTATTTAGCGGGATGTATACATGAATATAATATATAGACGAAAGAAATGTTTGTATTTATTTAAATTAAAGAAATAATAGTTTAGTCATCAATATGGATCAAAGTTTTACTATATTTACTTTAAAACATTATTGTGATATAATGATTTTTCTCGAGATGTTGATTTATGAAACAATCAGATGAATTATCAATCAATATAAATTCTTGTGATATAAAGAGAAATTGAGGATAATAAAGGAAGGCTAAAACTGAAAATATATTGAATCAATCTGGGAAAAAGTGTATGTATACCTTAAAATAAACAACATAACTGGAACAATGAAATCAAACCTTCAAAAGTAAAAAAAAATAAAAAATAATAATTAGTTAGAGAGAGCAAATTACACTGAATGATTAGTGTAGAGAAGAAAATATATGTATATAGAATGTTTAATGTAGAGATAAAAAGTATATATATAAATGTAGATGTATGTATTTATAATTATAGAGAAAGTTAACTCTAGCTAGAGAATTTTAAGAGCCCTATAAAAGAATACATTTGAAAATTTAAAGAGTTCTAAAAATGCTATAACTCTAGAGACTTCAAGAGCCCTAACATTACCAATTGAATAAATTTAATGTACTTTTATTGGATTTTAAATATACTTTGGCAATTCGGATTACTTTTAATACACTCTTCAAATTGCTTTGAATTTATGTGTTAAAATTCATTTAAAAACAAGGGATAAATGAGACAACACATCCAATGAAATTTTCACAATGATAGTATCTGCTTTGTAAGACAGAATTTGAAAACACGACTAAGAGGAAGGAGAGAGAGACCCGAAGAGTTTATGGGATCATTTTTTATTTACAACATAGGTATTTTATGTTTTTTTTACCACAATTAAGAATATATTTTTATATCAAATAATTGTGAGTGATTCAACCCCTAAATTTAAATCTTGGCTCCCATGAGAAGATATTGGGTACCCCGGGGATAAATTCACATGGTACCCTAAACCAATAATAAAATGGATATAATATACGCATGGATGGATGTAAATTATGAAGGAATTCTATCACTTGCATATGATATGCACCAAATATTTTAATTGGTTTGAGATACCACGTTATAGTTATTCATGGGGTAACCAATAATTTTCTGTCATTTTTAACTTCCCTATCATTTAAAATGGTTTTATTCACCTATTATATTAGGATTAATTTGTTGACATCAAAAGAAGATAAATTGATGTTAACAAATTTCGTTTGTAACAACCACCAATACTTAAAAATAAGGCGATGTTCTTTCTCTCCCTCTTAGGCCACCTTCCCTTCTCCCATCCCCCACCTCTAGCCTTCATCTCCCCTTCTGCTTTTACCACCACCAACTCCCATCTTTTAACCTTTCTCTGCTTACCTTGCTTCCCTTTCCTTCTGCCTTCAGGTATGGATCCTCCATTAGGAGACCATGCCATTCCTCTCATTCATAGTAATACATCTATTAGTACTTCTTTTGTAACTGATAATATGTTGGCTCTTGCAAGTACTTGGGATGACATATCCAAGGCAAAGGAGAATATCTCTACCATTGAAGAGTCTCTCAAACAGTACCAGATGCCTAACAACAAGCTTGGATCTTTGAATACCACTAAATACTTCACGGGGTAGGCCCAAAGGGGAAGAGGTTTTTGAGCCATTCACGGTAGAGGTGCAGGTCGGAAAGGTAGTGGAGGTCCTCCCATGGCTTCCAACTCTCCACGCGCGAGTGAAGTAGCTGGGAAAGGTGTCTTGTCCCATCCCACAAAACCTGCAGATAAGGTTTTGAATTCTATTCCTGGTCATCGTTTACCTCATATCAAGGAACCAGGTAAGGAAAGTATTCCCTCTATTTTACCTTCTACCAGTGTAACTACCTATACTAATAAGCTAAGTACACCCACTACTTGGGCTACCATAGCTGCATTTCCTAGTCATGACACGCCCAAAATGAGTTTGGAATACCACGCGCATAATATTTGCATTGATCATCCCTTTGTGGATGAGCCACCTACTGACCTAGCTGAGGAAGGTGCAAAACACTAGGAAACTTGCCTAGTTGTACATTTCTTTCAAATGAAACTCCCTTATTCCGTGGTTCAACCCTATGCTATTAAAATGTGGGGGAATAAAGGACTTCAAGGACTTCAGAAAGTATTAGCTGATGATAAAGGATTCTATGTGTTTAGGTTATTTAATGAAGACGATTGCTTAATTATTCTTGATAGTGGTCCATGCATGATTGCTGGAAGACCTATGGTGTTGCAGAAATGACATACATATTTTGAATTTACAAAGGAAGTTTGTAGACTCATACCCCTATGGGTTAAGATCTTTAAATTACCTCTTGAGTTTTGGACTGATAGAGGTTTCAGTTTCATTACTAGTTTCCTTGGAAAACCTATTTTTCTTGACAAATTAACTGAATCTATAAAAAGGATTAGTTTTGCTAGACTCTATATTGAGGTCGATGCCTCTAAGCCTTTCATTCACTATTTCAAATTAATTTGACAAGGGATAACTGTGGATATTATGGTGGAGTATGAATGGAGACCTCAGATCTATGCATCATGCCACAACTTTGGACAATTAGACTCTAATTAAAAGCCCTTATGATGGTGGTGTTGTGACTCATGATACTGCTACTGATTCCAACCCGCCTTTGATGATAAACCTATTGAGGCCAGTGGAACACCCCCTCTTGAGTGGACTGAGGTCCATTATAGGAAGAACAAACCCCCTTTTGCAATTCCTATTTCAAATAGCAATGAACCTGTATCTTCCTCTTGCTCTTCCCATTACCACTAGAGTTGAACTTGAGTCTAGTTCTGTTGAGGATGCTATTATTATTGCTTCTGCCACTACCATTGCTAATGGTGCTTTTGTGCCTTCATTTACTAGGGAGGGTGTTGGTAGACCTGTCAATGGATTGGATTTTGACCCGAATCCGATCTGATTAGCCGGATTTGGATTGAAAAAAAAATCCGACAACCCGAATCCGATAATCCGATTCCTTAACAAATTGGATTTGGATTTGCCTAATCCGATCCGATAATAACCCGATCCGATTAATTTTATATATACACATATATATTATGTTATTAATATGTAAATATTAAATAATATACTTAATTATATTTCAATTTGTTTTTCGCTTTTTCATTTTTATGTTTTTATAGTCATGTATTATAAGCATTGATTGTCAAATATATAATTTAGTGCTTAATATTCTTAAAAAATAACATAAAAATTAATAATTTTTTGTTTTTTTTTTACTTAATCGGATCGGGTTATCGGATTGGATATCCGAAAATTAACAAATTCGGATTTGGATCAATAAAGTAAAAATCCATCGGGTTATCGGGTCGGATCGGATCGGATATAAGCTTATCGGGTTCGGATCGGATCAGGACAGATCCGATCCGAATCCGACCCGTTTACTGGTCTAGGTGTTGGTGATACCTCTCTTATTACTAAAGGTAAAGGAAAATGTGAATGTACCATAGGTTCTGATGGAACATGCCCTTTGGATCATGTTTTCAAAACCTCTGTGTGTTTAAACATTGAGGAGACTTGCTCTTCTACAATTGTTTATTGCTCATTCTCTTTTACTTTGCATTCTGAATCACATTCTATGCCAGAGGTCTCATGTGATGGAAATGATGGGAGATCAAAGAAGAAAAAGAAGAAAAGAAGAGGGGACTCAAAACCTAACCCTTCTATCATGGGATTCACAGGGGTGCTTGTAAAAACACTCTCCTAATGATTCTAGGAGCTTGGAACATCAGAGGTCTCAATTCCCCTGCCAAAAAACAAGAAATAAGGTTGTTTATCAAAGAGCACCATCTTCAATGATTGATATTCTTGAGACTAAAGTTCGGCTGGAAAATGTTTGTCTTGTGCATAAAGCCATTGCACCTTCTTGGCAAATCCTTCATAACTACAAGCACTCCTGTCTAGGTAGGATTTGGATTTTATTCAATCGTGTTATATTAACTATCACTAAATTCTATGATTCTGCTCAAATAATCAATGTGAGTGTTTTTTATAATGATAGCAAAGGCCTTTTCAACGTGTCTTATGTGTATGCCTACAACACTGCTAGACAAAGATATAACCTTTGGCATGACATTGAAAGTAATGCCATCTGTGTTACATCCACCCCCTGGATTATTTTAGCTGACTTTAATGTCATCACCCACCCAAATGAGAGTTTTGGAGGTTCTGGTGCGTGGAAAGTTGGAATTCATGATTTTAGGAATTTCATTCACATAGTTGAGTTGTCTGACCCAAATGAGAGTTTTGGAGGTTCTGGTGCGTGGTGCATTTTTCATACATGGTCCAACAAGTGTAAAAGAATTGCAAATATCTCCAAAAAAATTGGATAGGGCCCTTATCAATGATTCATGGTTGGCCTCTCTACCCCTGTTTAACTGCATTTTTCTTCCTCAATATGTTTCTAACCATTCCCCTATGATCATCAAGAGTGGTAACCTTACCCCTAAAAAGAATTTTCCATTTAAATTCTTTGATTTCTTGGCTGAGCATAAAGGCTTCATTTCCTCTGTAACTGATGTATGAAACCAGATTATTGTTAGTACCACTATATTTCAGGTCACAAAGAAGCTCTAGTTGCTCAAGGCTAGATTGAAAGCTTTTAATACTGAGGACTTTAGTGATATCACCATTAGAGTCATTGAAGCTAAAAGAAACCTTAAAGATTGTCATATCAGACTTGACTTCAACCCTTTTGATGCCATCACTAGAGATGAAGAAGGTGAACTTCTGAAGCAGTATTCTAATATGTGTAGAGTTGAGGAGATGTTTTTTCAACAGAAAACTAAAGTCTTTTGGCTCAAGGATGGTGATAAGAACACAAAGTTCTTCATGAAGTCTTTTAATGCTAGATCCAACAGGAAAAAAATCAGTTCTTTCAAGCTAAAGGATGGGACTGTCATAAATTCCATTAAGGAAATCAAAACTGAAGCTGTTGAGTTTTTCCACAACTTGTTAGGCGAATCCTCTTTTATTTACCCTGGCAGAGAATCCTTGAAGGAATACTACACCAAATCTATTCTTGAAAATACTTACCATGGCCTTGTTGAGATTACCTCTACTGAAGCCATCCAAAGTTGTTTCTTTAACTTGGATAGTACCAAAGCTCCTGACCCAGATGGATACAATGCTCTCTTTTTAAGAAAACATCGTATGTGGTTGGAAAATATGTCACCCTTGCCATTCAAGAGTTTTTCATAAATGGTCAACTCCTTGAACAACTTAATTCCACTTCTCAAACTCTTGTCCCCAAGATTTCAAACCCTTCTTCCCTCAATGATTTCAAGCCTATTGCATGTTGCAATATCATCTATAAGGTGATTTCTAAACTCATTGCTATGAAATTACAGTATCTTCTTCCTTGTTTCGTTGAAAAAAACCCAATTTGCCTTCATTAAGAATAGAAGACTTGGTGATGGTTTTTTGCTTGCTCAATAGTTACTTCATGGTTATCATCTTTCTTTTTCTATCCCAAAATGTACCCTCAAGATAGATATTCATAAAGTTTTTGACTCTGTCAATTGGGAGTTTCATTATGAATACCCTTCATATTCTTAACTTTCCTCAAAATTTTATAAGTTAGGTTAGAGCATGTGTGTGTGTAACACCCCGTGTTATTTTCCCTTTTTTCTGAAATTATTTCGATTTATTTTCGGTTGTGACGTCGCTTGTTCATGACGTCGTGGTTATTCTGGGTATTTCACGTGTAAAATTTTCACGTTTACGTCTGGATTCGACTGGATGACATTGTGATTATTCCTTAATGACTTCGTGGAGCTTCTTTGGGGTTTATGTGGTTTGACGCGATTAGTCTTTTGAACTTGGCAAAATGTTTACGTGAGTTCTAGTTGTCGATTACGTGGTTTCATTTTGATGTTTAGCATTTGGTGCTTCGACTGGGTGGCAACACGCTTAGTATGTCCAATGTTTAAGGTTCCAACTTAGTTGTTTGAGTTCGGCATTTAGTGCTTTAGGGGTATGACATTTTTGTTTCCCCTTGTAAGTGGATTAGTACATGCTTTGTTTGTTTGGAGTGCTTTGTTCTTCGTATCTCTACGTGCCCCTATGTGCTGATGTGGCTTTATGTGCCTTAGTTGTTGGACTTGTGTGCTTAGGGGTATATGCATTCCTTTGTTTATATTTTTGTGTTTCTACCTACGTGACGCGTAGTCTTTTAGAGTTTTCTTATTTTAGGAGTTTTGATGGGTTAGGGACGTAGCCTGTGTTCCGGAGGTTGGTTTCATACCCCGGGTTATTTATTTCAGGTTGTACTATGTATTGGGAGTCTCATTTATTTTTCGGGCTCGCGTGATGTTATTTCGAGATTCTCGGTATATTTTGGGGATTTATTGTACGTATATATATTATTAATTGGGAATATATATATGGCTATTAAATGGGTATTTATATATATATATTTAAATTATAAAATATATATAAATAAATATATATGAATATATAGATATATGTATGAGTGTATGTATAGGTTAAAAGAGAGAGAACCGATCTTTTCCTTTATCGTGACCACCTCTTCCCTTCAGCTCCTTCTCATTCATGGGTCGGTTTCCCCTTCTTTTTCAGCATAGATTCTCATTGCCAGTGTGAGAAAGAGAGCAGTGAGAGAGAGAAAAAGAAGAGATGGAAGCTGAGGTCGAGGTTGGCTGGAGAAAAAATGATGGTGGTGCGATCTGCAACTCCACCATCATCATTTCATCGCTGATCTGAGAGGGAGAAAAGACGAGAACAACTGCGAGAAGAAAGAGAGAAGTTCGTGCTTGGATCACGATTTGGGCTGGAGGTCACTAGTGGTACAACAACGATGGAGAGGAGTGGCGTCCCAGATGGCGGTTCACAACAACGGGGTGGTTGTGGCATTCTAGAGCAGTTCGCATGAACATATTTGAGTTTGGCCGGATGGCTTTTTTACCAGATTGGGTTGGTTCGTGTTTTGATGGTCGTGATTTGTGGAGGGATGTTGCATCTCAATGTCATATACATCATACTGAAATTTGGTACGAAACTGTTGAACGGTTTGCCGGGAAATATGATTTGTATATACGATTTTCGTTTCCATTTTTGTTAGATTTGTTCGGCCTCATTTGAAACTAGCTAACAGGTTTTAATTATATTGAATAGGACAGTGAGGCGGTCATTTCAGTCCGAGCGAAAAGATTTTTGAACAACTTAGGTCGGCGAGCCCCTATTTTTGTGCGTCGATACTATTCACGATGGGCCCGTTTCGAGCTATTTTAGGAGTGCTAATTGAGGTGAGATATTTTTTAAAAATATATCTAACTGTCACACACTTGGCGTAGGGAGCAGTAGATTTTATTATTTTTTATTTAGCGAGCATGTTTTAAAATGTTTAGGAAATTATAATTTTCCTGATGTGGTATATTTATGTATATGTGATAGCATGCTTCGTGTTTCTAGTTGTTAACATGACTTAGGAGTTTCTTTTCGAACTCAATAATGGAATGCCTCTAGGTGGGCTAGAAAGGAAACAGAATAGAGTAATTCCCTCGAGAAATTTGAATAATTAAAAACCTATGTGATTTGATTAAAATAAGCGGTCTAATACCCCTTGGAATTTAAAGTAGGTTAGTGAAATTGTGGAAATTGAACTTGGACTTAGACGTGTTATTAGTTCCCCTTCGGCTGGTATTTACAAAAATTAAAACATGTTTGGGGAGACTTGAAACTGCGGGACGTGAAAACTTAGACGCTATTCTAGTTCCCTTTTATTTTCTCGTAAATTATAAGGAAGTGATAATTTGTGAACTAGATGGCCCTGAGATGAAATTATCGTAAATTGTTATTGTAATTTGATTATAAACATGTTTTGAATGAAAAATAAAAATTTATGCTGAATCATTGAGCATTGGGTCCATGTAGAACATTTTGCGTTCATGTAGCACCGTGGGTATATATATTTAGTCGGTGTTGGTAACATGCTTCATTTGTATCATATATATGTATGAACCATTTGGATAGTTGCAACAACTGGCCAGGGGGTGTTCTAGCACCCCAGGAGCTAGCATATCTCGAATCCTTAAAAGTTAAGGGTGAGGGCTTAGCCCTCACTTTCCGTTCTAGACAGACTTGTGGTCTCGGTACTTTATTCGGTGACACCCACCCATCCTTTTGGGGCTTGTTACCCTAAAAAAGTGATAAGTTTGGGATTCAATGTTATTTATTTAACCCTCAGGTAGATAGGGTTGTACTTGAGTTGCATTGGCACTGTCACGAGTATTGAGAATGGGCATTCACATTGAGCATTTACTTGCCATATGATTATCTGTTGAGATTGTCTAGCTTTTATTGCTTACTGATATTGAACAGGTTGTGTGTGGTTCATTTTAAAAATCTATAATGTCCCCTTGAGCGCTACGACACAATATTTGTGATTATGATTATGCTCTTGGATATAGAGATCCCTTGTTAATGCTACAAAATTAATTAACAACATGTCTCAAAGTGGATGAAGGCTTCAAAACCTCAAGTTGGAAAGTAAAAAGTTTAATAATAGTAAAGAACCAGGGATGATGGCACAACGGTTGGCCGGGTTCTAGATGATTCTATGGAGCTAAATAGAAAGTGGCTAAATTGTGTAACTTTTCCCCTTGAGTTGGGCTTCTAGTGGAGCTGGTTAACGCCTTACTGGGACGTAGTTGATATTGTGATTGAAATAACCTAGACGATACTGAAAACAGTCTAGAGGGGGGATGAATATGATTTTTGTGGATTTATTGACAAATTAATATTTAATTGCGGAAAAGTCAATTTTAATCTAATCACAAAACTCTAATTCTCAAATCACATCATTTAATCAATATCAAGCCAACATTAATATAATGCAGAAAATAAAGCAAGAGACGACACAGAGAATTATACGTGGAAAAACCAAGGAAACATTCCAAAGAAAAAAACCACGGGTGCATTCAGGTACCGATAGACTATGAATCAACAAGTACAGACTCTATGAGAGTTTTAGACTTACAATCACTCCTGATATGCCTTCCCCTAGTCGCAGTCTGAAACCCTTGAATCACTCGGACTTCATGAAGCACGCTTGCTCCGCCACACTATGAGAGACTCACAAATCACGCCTGATTTGCCTTTCTCTACTCGCGGTCTGAAATCCTCGAATCGCTCCGTATTCGAACGGATCAAAGCAACCTCGTTGCTATAAACAGTGTGTGAATTTTTCAGTAACTAGATCATTCAATCGTGCATAAAAATCATCGATGTAGAAGCATGATTGAATACGTCCAAAAACAAGAGAGAACTTGTATATCTCTAATCACTCAATGATATTTTCTCTATATATATCTATATCTCTGTATAAGAATATGAATGATAGAATACTACAGAGATCTCTCAAAGACATTGCCTCCTCTCTTGTAGAACTTGATATTTATAGACCATGCTGAGGAAAAACCCTAACCTTACCCTTTTGTGTAATTTCACACTCAACTAAGCCAAACCCTTTAATCTGATGTATAATATGTGATATACACGTTCTTATAGGTTTCTGGGTCGAACTCAAGGTCATCCGGGTCAACACAACTCAATTTGAGTCAAAATAAAATTTTAGCCCCATTTTGAAATTTCTAAATTTTTCTGCAGAACACCTCTCACTCTTTTGATCATATCTGGAGCTACACACATTGGATTGAGATATATAATATATCATTGGAAACCTGACTTCAAGCTCTTAGTGATAGGCTCAAGAATCACCTTATTTTGACCTACACTTGGGCGTAGGTCTAGGGTGTCGGACTTACGCTTGGGTGTAGGTTTAGGGCGTAGGGTCACCTCACAGCTCTAAAACCACAACGTAGGTCAGTGCCATTTTGTCTTATTTCAGCCTCTGACAATGTAGGTATGTTGCATCGTTTGTAATTTTTTCATATTTGAGCTAGATTGGTCATCTCGAACTCCCGATGCTTTTGGTTGAAGTCATGATGTTTGAAAATGATATTTTTGCCCTTCGGTGAAGTGACAATGTCTGGAAAATGATGATTTTGCCCTCCGGTAGCTTTCTTTGCTTTGACATACTCCTTGACTTCTTTCTCGAGATAGAAATGAACATACTAACAACTCAATTGTAAAAACACAAAACTTTCAACATGAAAATTCACTCAACATGGTTATTGTCTAGAACATGTCAAACACAAATAATACTATAAATGTTCTTATAATCATCCCCTTGGCATTTCTAAGACAAAATCATATTTTACAATATAGGCTCAGAAATAACAACATAACATCTATACCTATGAACACACCCCTACAAACATAGATATAAACTATCACATTGCTTTCATGATGGTCTACCAATCCTGTAACCACAACACTGAACAAATCATTAAATGCAAGTGTGAAAAACATATATAAACCAATATAATGATCATAAGAAAATCAACACCAATGCAATCATAATGATCATCATACTTCTTCTCCCCCTGAGAATATACTCCCCCTTAAACAAAATATTTCTCCCTCAAATAAAATATTTCTCCCCCTTACTTAATAATTCCCCCCTAAAACCATTACTCCCCCTTACTCAATATTTATCCCCATTTTTGTCACTGAAATGAGAAGAAACAATAAAAATAATCAAAGCACATAAGAGGAGCAAAAGCCTCAAGATGAATACACAGGGAAAAGATCACAGAGGATACTCAAGAGAATCTAAGTCAAACACTAAATACTAAGATAAAGTACTCTATTAGAATATATTCAGATTCTCAAATAACATAAATCTCTACAATGCATATGTTTAAGACTAATGCATGAATGTAAAATGCAAAACAATCAATTTTTTTTTTGTTCTTAGAACCGTGTGAGTAGGGATGTAGAGACAATGAGTTAGTCATTAACACATCATATACGCATATTTGACTTAGCTAATATACACATGATAGTGAAGAAAATCAACACACATACCTTGTAGATATAAGTAGTCACAAGGCAAGCTTTACATAGCATTTGCATATATGAAAAATATTCAGGTGCAAGTAAACCCTAAGATGAAAGCAATACGTACTAATTCTGATAATCTTCTTCACTAATCGTGATGATACTTCAGTCCAAAACCTAAGCTAGAAATCAAATTATTCACTTGGACCTTATTGCTTATTTTTTTAAAAAATAATATCCTATTGTCACAATTTATTCTTTGCACCTTTTCAACTTTTTCACCAAATCCCTTTTTGTCTTTCTAAGCTCCGGACTTTCCGGCGAGGATTTTTAGTCCCAATCAACTCGGCCCGAGCTTCTTCCATGGGATTTATGCTCATTAGTTTTCTCCCCTTTTTACGCGAACACTCAATGCTTACTGAGGCAAGAGGCCCGATTACTCAGATCGAAAAACTAATTTTTGCATTTTTATATTTTAAACATCTCATTCTTTTCTCTTTTCAAGTTCACCACAATATTCATAAGCGTGCAAAAAATATTTCAAACCATAGATCAATCGAGCATAGCTCATGAACCTACATATCACCTCGGATTAGATGAAAAAGACTGAAACATGTAAAGTGAACAACTCATAACCTTAAGTCAGACTAACAACTCCAACTCTCATAAGCATAATAAGAAAAGTAAATATGAGAATATAGTGAAATATGACAATCATTTGTACCATTAGCCAAGCTCAACATGCTAATTTTTTTTAAAATTTTTATGGAATTTTTGTCATAAGGATGCATGCATGAATAATCCTAACAGAAGCAAAACATGATGTATGCATAATAATAAAATAAAAAAACAAAAAAAATAAACATGCAAACAAAACAAAAATGCATTATAATGTATCAATTCTAGGATAAAAATTTAATACAAGATATTTCTAGAATGATACATATGAAGACATCTATCCTAATGATAATATGCCACCAGATTTTCTAAAATGCATATGCTTTTGAAAATCTAACAGTTTCGTAGAGATGTCTGTTAACTGAGAATCTGTGGATATATACTCGAAACATTTCTCAGAATTAGAGTCATGTGCTAGACATGCAGTATGAGCAACTAAACAATGCAGTTCATCTTTTCTAACGCACATTTGTTTAATTTTTGGTGCTCTATTTGCTAGCCTAGTCAACCTCTTCACTCAACACCCGAATTTGACTTTCAACATTGGATCTTTTCTAAATTTTATGCTTCTGCTCAGATTTCAAAGTTTATCCTCTTAACTTTGAACATACGAGTCGAATGTGACATTTCACTCCACAGTGATGATAGACTGGAATAAACCTTTGAAAAACATTATTTGAACCCTTATTGACTCTAGAGGTAAATGAAGGCTTACTCTCAACAGGTTTTCTGACATAAGATCTAGCATTAAGATTCGTATCAGACTTACCTTGAGAAGAACTACATGTTACTTGGGAAGCCTTAACAAAGGTTGTTTTGGAAACAATGTTAGGATCACTCATTCCTTTGAACCCCAACCCCTTAGTATTTCCTGCTGACTTTCCTACACTCAACATGTGATCAAACTCATTAGTTCCATCAGACCATCTATGAATAGTTGAGTTAGCATCCTTCAATTCCTTTTCCAAACTCTCAATCCTTGTAGATTTCTCACTCAATTTCAATCTTAGAGTTTCTAATTCCTCATTGAGACCATCTACCATCTTCAAAGCCTGAGTCCTTTCTTGTTCAGACTTGGCCAATTATTCTCTTAAGGACTGTCTCTCCTTATCAACATTGTTGTATTGAACCAAAAAATTCCACCACACTTTGATAACTTGCACGGACTTTTCATACAATTTATTATATGCATCTTCATATGAATCCTCACAATCTTCATTATCCATAGAATCATTATCCTCAGACATTGCCCAACTTGCAGCAACTTCACTGACCTCCTTACTTTGTGCAGCAAACACAGTGAAATTCTCAATCTCATCTCTTACCTCTGAATCTGTCGAATCACTAGCTGATCCATCAATCCAAGTAGCAGCTAAACCTTTTTTCTTTTTTTACTTATTAGCACACTCAGCAGCTATGTGACCGAACCCTTGACACTCAAAACATTGAGGTTTCATCTTTTTATGAACAAACTTATAGTTCCTATTTTGGATTTTTCTATTTTTAGAATCATGTGATTTATCTCCAAAATTTTGTTCTTTAATCAATTCTTGACCACAAGAAGATTTTTAAAACTTATGAAACTACTTCATGATAATATCAAGCTGACTTGGTTTACTCTCACCTTCTTCATTCGACTCACTAGGACCGTCCTTAGTGATTTTCAAAGCTAAGTCCTTTGTTTTTGTGTTGCTTGACTTTTTAGAGGATTAAACACACATCTTCATCTCAAACGATTTCAAATTACCAGCCAACTCTTCAAGTATAATTTCTTTGAAACTCATTATTTCAGAAATGATGGTAACCTTAGACTTAAAACGCTCAGGCAAAGACCTAAGGATTTTATTCACACTGGTTGCCTCGGAAATAGGCTCTCCTAGATTGTGACAACTAGTTACTATGTCAGTTAACCTAGCCTCAAAATCACCAAAAACTTCATCCTCCTTCATCCTAAGTTGTTCAAATTTTGAATTTAGAATTTGGAGTTTTGACTGTTTAACTTTTAAAGTTCATTCATTAGTTACTTGGAGAATGTCTCAAGCTTCTTGAGCAATCTCACATGTGGCTATTCTCTTAAAATCACTCGCAGTCACCGTATTATACAATGTATTCAAAGCTTTTGAATTCCAACTAGCACTATTTGTTTCAGCAGTAGTCCACTCAGTCGAAGGTTTTACCCTAGATTCATCAGTAACAACATCTTTCACAGTGGGCCAACCACTCTCTCTCATCTAAAGACTTCAAAAATTCTCTCATCCTCACTTTCCAATACATGTAATTTGCGCCATCAAACCAAGGGGACCTAGATATGGAACTTCCTTCATGAGGTACGTCCATCGTCTAAGTTCAAGATCTAACCCTAGGTAGTTAACCTAAATTGGGGCAACAACGCTCTGATACCAATTGAAATTACCCAGACGATAATGAAAACAGTCTAGAGGGGGGGTGAATAGGTTTTTTGTTGATTTATTGACAAATTAATATTTAATTACGGAAAATTAAATTTTAATCCAATCACAAAACCCTAACTCTCAAATTACATCATTCAAGCAATATCAAGCAAACATTAATATAGTGCAGAAAAGAAAGCAAGAGACGACACAGAGAATTATACGTGGAAAAACCAAGGAAATGTTCCAAGGAAAAAATCACGGGTACACTTAGGTACCGATGCACTATGAATCAACAAGTACAGACTCAATGAGAGTTTTAGACTTACAATCACTCTTGATATGCCTTCCTCTACTCGCAATCTAAAACCCTTGAATCACTCGTACTTCACAAAGGAAGCTTGCTCCGCCAAACACTGTGAGAGACTCACAAATCATGCCTGATTTACCTTTCTCTACTCGCGGTCTAAAATCCTTGAATCGCTCCGTACTTGGACGAATCAAGGCAACCTTGTTGCTATAAACAGTGTGTGAATTTTTCAGCAACTAGATCATTCAATCGTGCATAGAAATCATCGATGTAGAAGCACGATTGAAGATGTCCAAAAATAAGAGAGAACTTGTATATCTCTAATCACTCAATGATATTTTATCTCTATATATCTATATCTCTGTATAAGAATATGAACGATAGAATACTACAGAGATCTCTCAAAGACATTGCCTCATTTCTTGAAGAACTTGGCATTTATAGACCATGCTGAGAATAAACCCTAACCTTACCCTTTTGTGTAATTTCACACTCAACTGAGCGAAACCCTTTAATATGATGTATAATATGTGATATATACGTTCTTATAGGTTTTTGGGTCAAACTCAAGGTCATCCGGGTCAACACAAATCAATTTGAGTCAAAATAAAATTTCAGTCCGATTTTGAAGTTTCCAACTTTTTATGCAGGACACCTCTCACTCTTTTGATCATATCTAGAGCTACACGCATTGGATTTTGACTTTGGAAATGTTTTGGAGAATAACGGCCTTTATCTCATGTATCTTGGAATCTTGGTTACGGTTTGAATCTTTGGGACCAAACCAAGGCTCTCTCAATATTTTGAAAACTTAAAGATTTTGGGATTTTATAAAGATGTGTTTTTTGTTTACCCGGGTTCCGTCAACTGTTTTAAAAACCCTAAGTTAAAAACTTGTTTTATGAAATATGATTTGAATTATTGGGACTAGGATTATTAGAAGCAACCCCGTTTTGAAAAGTGTCAGGACATTTCCTTTTTTTAAAAAATATTCTTATGAAGTCATTGAGTTCATGGTACTGTTTGTCCCTATTTTTGAGATCTCGAGGTTGTACTGAGAACTCGGCATCGTTGGAGTTCGAGAACTCCAGGTTTCTTTTAGTTTCTAAAATTCCTTTTGAGTCAGTTATGTTTTGGAAATCCTTTCAGAGTTTTCTCAAATTCTTAAAGAAATATTGAAGGCCTGAGGACCAGTTTTAAAGGAAGTTTAAAAAGGGATTTTGAAAAGGTTTTCGGTTTTGAACTTTTATTGTTGTTTTCTTCCTCGCTGTCATAGTTCCTCGGCTTTTAGCCGGACTTGGAGTTTTAAGGTTTCAGCCTTTGGGGCGGACCTTATACTCATTTGTGTGGTTACTGTCCTTGCCATATTCTCGGTTAGGAAACGTTATGCTGATTTGCACACACATAGTGTGATTCCTATTATTTTGGTTGGGTTCGGAGACATTGGAACTCAACATATTTGACTAGGTCCTAAAAAGTTTTCTTAAAAATTGGTTGAATCCTCCGGGATTCAACATTTTCTCTTTAAAAACCCAAGAGCCTCGGCATCTGTTTGGGACTAAATGACTCCAGTACACCTTTCTTACGCCTCGATAGGCGGTGTGAGTAGGAAACTGTTCCTCTTGGTTATCGAATCCGATTTGATGATGGTATTTTTCCACCTATGTTTTTTTTAGTGAACGGGTTAGTTCACTGGTTATTGTGAATAAAAGGACCGGATTGAGGTTAGAAATTGTGAGTGAGACTCTCCAGGAATGATTTGATAGGAGTACGATGTAGAAGTATGGTTCAGTTGAGTTGTGGATGTAGTTATGATTATTCCTTTCGGATAATCCATAGGAGTGACTTATTTACCTCATAGGAACTTTCAATGGTGTGCTCGGTGTACGGTGCGATGGATAGTTAGTTATTGTAGTACCTCAGGGCGAGGGTGCGTATTGGAGTATATAGGTATACACGCAGACATGACTAGTTACTTACAAGACTATATATATATATATATATATATATATATATATATATATATCTTATATATCTAGATATATATTCGACTATGCTTACATGTTTTTATAGGATTGAGACTTGTGGGTTGCTCTATGTTTTATGTTTTATGCCTTCTCGTGTGGTTACGAGATATGATTTAAATTATTTGTGAGGCTATTTTGGGGTCTCGGATTAGCGTGGGTGCCAGGTGAGACAACTGACTGACCTAGGATAGATGCATGCACATGGGATGGTTAGAGCTTCGTGGCGGCTAGGGGTGTGGTTGTAAGGGATACTTTTAGTGAGCCGTGTTTTTTGCTCACCCCCACAGAAGTTACAGGATTGCAGGTGGATGCAGCACAACATGGACAACGACAGCGGTATGGGTGATTTGGGACATTTTAATTCGAGTTGTTCCTTTTATCCGTAGTTATTCTGTTATGTTCATTTTTCCCATCCTCTTGTTATTTGGAGGTTAGTGTTGTAGTTGGGAGACAATCTGTTGGCATATCCCCTTTTGTTATATATTTTATTTGGGACATTTATTATTTCGGGGTGCCATTATACCTTTTCGGTATCGCTATGTGGCTTTCTTTATAATTTCATTTGAGTATTTGGGGATCTGTAGGTTTTAAAGGGGTTGTGTAGAGGTAGCGGTGTTCTTTTTCACTACCTCGGCCCTAGTAGGTTTCTAGGATGTTGGGCTACGTGTCATTGTCATTTTTGAGTTCATTATTGGTAGGTTTCTTCTTGTGTTGTGGTTGTGTATCCGGATATTCCATTTACAAACGAAACTCTGCCGGATTTTTGTTAGATTTCACTACAGAATTTCTATCACTTAGGTGGCATAGAATACTTTATTTTTATCCTTATTCCATGTATTTCGTTGTGCTTGTTGATTTTAGAGGTCATTTTCTATGACGTCATACCTCATAATTTGTTGATTCTTCGGATGGGAGTCTCAGGAAAAACGGGGCGTGACAGTGTGCAACCTCTACTACTCAGTTTCTGTGATTGGTGAACTTGAGGGGTTCTTTAAAGGTGCTCAAGGGTTGAGGCAAGGGGACTTTCTCTCCCTTTTTTTGTTTGTCATTATCATGAATGTTTTGTCATCTTCTTTCAAGAAAGCTATTGAGGATGATAACCTCTTTATTTACCATTGGAGATGCAGGAAAATAAAATTGTCCCATCTTTGTTTTGTTGATGACCTTATGGTATTTTGTCATGGTAACCCTCATTCACTTGGTGTTATCTCTAAAGGGCTTCAAAGGTTCTCTCTTCTCTCTCGGCTCTATCCTAATGTTGCTAAAAGACATTATGTTGGAAAATTGTGGGTTTGTTCAAAGAACGTTTCCATTCAAGTACTTGGGATTGCCCTTGTCTACTACTAGGATCAAAGCTTATGATTACATAAGTTTGGATGTGAGAATTATTAGTTGAATCATTAGATAGACTGCAAAGTTCCTTTCTTATGCTGGAAGGCTTAACCTCATCAAAGTTATCCTCATAAGTATTCATGTTTTCTGGAGCTCTCATATCATTTTATCTCTCCAAGTGCTCAAAGATATAAATGCAGTGTTGAGAAATTTTCTCTGGTCTGGAAGTGAGTTGAGCTCTCATGAAGCCAAAGTGAATTGGTATAGTATATCCAAGCTTAAAGAGTGTGGGGGCCTGGGTCTTCCAAACATTGTTAACCTTAGTAGAGTTGTTACTTTAAGATATTTTTGGCATCTATTCAATGATTAAGGTTAGTCTATGTGGAGTCAGTGGATGCATGCTAATGTGATCAAGAACTACAGCCTTTAGTGTGCCAGCCCTCCCTCCTTAGCTCTTAGAATTGGAGGAGAATGCTCAAGCTAAGGGACCTTGCAAAATATTTCTTAATGCGCTTTGTAGGTAATGGTAAAAGTATTTTTCTTTGGCATAATCTATGGCTGCCAAATAGGACCTTTGACTCTATCACAAACACCACTGAAGTTGAGAACTCTAGATGGAATAGTGGTGTAGAAGTTGCTTGTTTGATCAGAAGGAATCAATGGAGGATTCCTCCTGGTCTTTTAGAGCTCCTCCTTTGTGGAAGTCTTTCTAATCTCCCTCTCATCCATGAAGGCTTTTCTGATTGGGTTTCTTTGACTCTTTCTGATAATAGAAATTTTAATTTTAAGAATACTTTTTTGTAAGGCCTCGCATTTTCCTTTCTCGTTTCTAGAATTCTTTTCTAAGTGTTAACGTTTATGACGCCACTTATTCATGACGTCTTGTGTATTCTTGGTGTGTGTAAATTTTTTGAGTTTAAGTTTTGGACTTAGCGGGATGACTTCATGGTATTTTGTTTCCGACTTCGTGGATTTGAGTGTTTCCAACGCTACGTGAGTTCGTTGCAACATTTTCTCGTTGGAGCTTTGGCAATCATGTTGCGTTCCCGAAAACATTAGCCTAGTTTATTATAGATGTTCAGTGTAGCACTTACGTGAATTGTTTGTTATATTTTCATTTTGTAATTAGTGAAAATTATTAGAAACAATTTTGGGAAAGAAATGACCGAAGGGTAAATGAATATTTTCATATTTAGAGCACTTTATGAAAAGTGTAGAGATTTGGCTAAGTGTTAGGGGATGAATGACATAGTAATAATTAGAAAGGATGACAAGGGGTAGAAGGGTAATTAAGAGGCTTGATGACACTCTTGTAATTAACCAAATGTTGAGAATAATTTGGTTATTTCCCACTTTTCAAGTGGTGTCTCATTCCTAGCCCTTGATCTCATTCTCCCATCTTTGTTCTAGACCCTTGGATCATAAGGTCTTGTTTGGTTGGCACTTAAATGCAAGAATCCATTATTGTTGGTCTTTCACTTGGCAAGACTTTTTATCAACCATTGGATGGTTTATTCATTTCCATTGCCTTATTCTAAACCCTTAGATGTTAAGGCCTTGTTTGGAAAATTAATGGGTTTTATGAATGGTGTATTAAGTCTTTCATTGCAACACTTGTTTCTAGCCATTGGATTCATTTGTTTCCCCATATTTGTTTTGGGCCATTATATTGTGAGAGGGGCGATTGGAGAATCTCTACACATGTGTATGTGTGTTTGTCTTTCATTGCAAGACTTCATTCTTTTTCTCTCCATTTCCTCTCATTTCTTCCCTTTTGCTTCTTCTCCACTTAGGGGTTGGTTTGATCACCCTAAGTTAGGAGTTTGGTGTGGCCATGAACATGGAAGATGTTCATGGTGTTCTTCTCTTTGGTTTGAGCCAAGGATTGGTAAGTGTTCTTCCTTGTGTATTTTACATTCAAACCCTAGTTAAGGGTTTCTTGTTAAACCACTTAGTAATTCTTGTTTCCCTCTTGTGTTGGAGCTTGATTCATGGTTAGGGGGTTATGGTGAAGATTTCCACCGGTTTGCTCCTTGGATTTCGGTTGGGGAAAAGCTATGGTTTCATGGGCCTTGCTTGGTAGTTGTTGTGCTTTGCTCTTCAAGAAGTAGGGGAAAATTTATTAACTAGCTCATGTTATGATTGTGTGGGTATGATAATTGGATTCTAGGGTTCCTAGCCTTAAATAAAATTGCTAAGTGTACCCTTGAATGGTGAAGTTTGGGTTTGAACATGTGTTATGTGAATTAACTCTTGTGTTTGGAGTAATTGGTAATGATATTGCTAGGAATATGATGCATGATAGTTGAGTGGTTATTCTTGAGAATTTCCATAGTAAAGTATGTTTGTATGCCTATATATGTGTATATGTATATGGAAAAAGTTATGTATATGTGTAAGTGTAACTATACATATATGTATGTGGGTGATAGGGATATAGCATTGGAATGAGATTAGGCTAGCTCATTTGGTTAGTACCTTTGAGGTATATTGGGAATTCATGTCATGTTTGAGATATGAATTATGATCAACTTGCTTGAATTGAACTAAGAGCATGTTTAAATGGAGGGAATTGTTTTTCTTGTGAATTAAAGGATAACTTGATGAATTGGAGCATGAATATTGCATGAGAAGACATTCTTGTTGATTTTTGCTTTAAATGAAATTTAAAAGCATGTTGAATGATGAAAAACATTCGTGTTGACATTTTGGAAATGTTAGTTATAAATATGATGTGATACATATTTATGTTGATACATTGAGGACATAGTGCATGGGTTCACCTTTTGTATTGAGAATTCAATTGGTGTTGGTCTATGTCCATTGTGAAATTTTTCGTGAGTAGACTTGCTCGGGATCGTCGTAACAATTGGCCACGGGGTGTTTCTTGCTCCTACGGAACTAATCTTCCGAGAAACACAGACGATAAGGGAAATCCTATGACACGACTGCGTCGTGTTTGATGGTCTTACTTGTTAAAAGTGAAAGTCTCAAAAATCACTTGGGAAGAATCGGTACGATAAATCTACCTTTATTCATGATAAATAAAAATGAAGAGTTAGAGAATGATCCGTTGACCCTTGGAGTTAGGGTGTGTGTGTGGTCGCGTGTGTACCATGAGGTGTGTGAGTCACATTGCATTGGGTTGCCGCTATGTAATTTATGTTGGCATGTGGAGCATGTTTAAATGTGGATTTTGCGATATATAATTCACATGTTATTTAAATGCTAAAGTGAAAGGGAAGGATGTGATAATATGATTTTCATGCCTTGTTAAAGTATAATATGTGATGAAAAATTATACTTGTTGTTATGTGCTTATATGCCCTTAAGTGGGGTTATGAGTTGGTTTTCTACGGCTTTATTGTGATAAGTAACGTCGATAGTGGATTAGGGGGTCGATTGTGAAATGTGACCTTTGAGAATAGGGTGATAGTTTTGTGACCTTGGTTGGTAGTGGGGTATTGACCACTTGATGTTTTTGCACCTTTGAGGGGTGTATGATCCTTAAGAGTTTGGGATCTTTATTGGCTATGTAACGGTGACCATTTGATACTTCTTTTGCATTTGAGGAATGTATGGTCTATTTTACTTCGAGGTTATGATTGATCCTAGTCACTTGTGTGGTAATAACTTCTTGATTCCGTTAGTAATCTAAGAGAAGTGGTATCAAGTGTTGATTGATGTTTGAATAGATTGGATGAGGTTTTGATTAAACCGAGTTCGTCCTATAGTGTTGGCTACTAGGGTTTTCCTTTTCACATCCTAAGAATATGAGTGTTCTTGAGGTGGTTTCCTTGACCACTTGGGGTGGTTGAGATAAGTTGTCGTTTTAAGAGTGAATTGAGTTCACGGTTGGGAATCAAGTTGTTAGATCGTTCTCCTGGTTTTATTGAAGTGTTGTCATTTTTGGACTTACTTCTTCATTCTTCGTTCTTCTTGGTTCATGTCGGATGTTGAGTCAATCCGCATGGTGTTGTTGGTGTCTCGGTTTGTTTTCCCGAAAACGGATTTTTTATAAGACTCGCAATTGAGTCTATTCAGTCTTTAAGTGAAAAACCCATTTTCGCCTACCCCATGATGCCGACAAAAAATTTGAGTTTTGAAATGATTTTAAAGTCATGAAATAAAAGATTTTAACTTTTGAAAGTCGGCGGTGTACGAACGGAGACCGGGAGCAAGACGGTTAGTTTGACGAATTTTCAAGAAAGTGATTTTGATAAAACTAAACCGAGATTAAATGATATTTTCTCATTTCTAAAAGTTCCCAAATGAGTTGAGGACTTCGCCTCACGATTCCTAAGGGTTTAAGACTGTTTGGGAGTCATTTTTGAAGTTTCGTATTTAAGTAGTCGACTGCTGGAAAAATGGCCTTTCTGATAATTTTTGTTAATTTTCGTCCTTGGGCAGCCAGCTACCGGAGAGCCAGCAGCCGACTCTCAGCCCCGGACAGCCAACTCTCGAAAATTCTACCATGTTTCAACTATTTTCGAAAATTCATTTCTCTCACCTCGTACCTCGGATTGAGGTCCCGTTTGTTCCTATGACTTGTGCTAGGTACAAACTTCGTTTTTGAAACTTGAAATAATTATTTTACATCTGAAATGACTGTTTTACCCTTGGTGAAAGAGGGGTACTTCAGCTTTCCATTTTTATCGGCATTGTCCAATACCGTTTTCAAAAATGCATATCTTTCGTCTTGTGGCTTTGATTTAGGTCCCGTTTGTTTCTAGGGCCTGACCTATGTCCAAATATTTGATATAAATTTAAAATAATTTATTTGAACTTGAAATGACAATTTTACCCTTGGTGAAAGAGGGGTACTCTAACTTTCTGTTTGGGTTGGAGTTATTCGATGCCCTTTTCAAAAATTCATATCTCTCGCGTCAGGGCTTTGAATTCGGTTCCGTTTGTTTCTATGGTTTAACCTATGTCCAAATAAGTGGGTTAACCTTTGAAAGTACATATTTGTCCTTCAAATGACCATTTTACCCTTGGGCAAACATGTGACCTTTGAGTGGTCAGTGTGATGGGTTGTTTAACCCCTTTCACTTCTTTTTCATTGTTCGGCAACCTTTGTGGGTTTCCTTAGGTTGAAGTGAATATTTTACCCCTATGTTGGGTTTGAGGATATTAGGTAGTGACATGTGAGGTGATTGGTAGTATGGGTTGATACTGATTTGAGGTTTTGGAGCTCAGTATGCTCATGATCTAGGAAGTATGAGTGTTATGAATAGGAGTGTTACTCCTATGATTTGGTGATAGTGTTGTGTTGATTTTTAGTGTGAGACTGACGCGTACGAGTCGTAGTGATTTATAAGGGGGTCTATACTACGTGTCTTGTATTGGTTGTATCTCTCTATATGTATATACACGTGCACAAATATATATATATATAGGTGTGAGTTATTATATGTTGCTGTGATATAGTTTCACTACGTGCGAGTTTCCTTATTTGTTGATGCATGGTAGGGGACTAGGGGGATGTGTTTTCGGGGTCTCGTATTGACGTGAATGTCATGTGGGACATTTGACTGACCTAGGGTAGATGCAAGTACACGGGTTGGTTCGCACTCGACTTGAACGGTCATAGGATGTGACAATTACGATTCCTTTCTACTACAAGGCTCAATGAGCTCACCCTGGCGTGGTTTGCCTTGGTGGTTTACACTAGTTTGTAGAAAATATTTCAACTATGGACAACTTGGAGTGTATGATGGCTCGTGGCACTGATACTATTGAGGGATTTGGGACGTTCGTACATAGAGTTATTCCAATTTAGTTTCCTTTATTTGTCCCCTGTATTGGGACTGTTGTTGTATTTTTATGGGAGTCAGTCTGTTGGCATATCCCTTCCGTGTATTTGGTATCAGTGCATCGTTGTATAGATGTATTCTTTTGGCACCTCAATGTGCCTTGTGTATCAATTGGTTTAGCCTCCGCTTGGTTTTGGTATGGAATTATTGTTATTAATAATATTCTATTCATTTTATTGGTATTAATATTCTTAGTTTGTCGTTCATTTTATGGATCACGACCCCGGATTCCTCGGATTTCCCGGTTCGGGAGTCTTTAGAAATTTGGGGTCTCACTTTTTTTGGTTCAGTCATTATATTTCTAGGCATGCTTTTATTGCATGGCTTGCTATCAATAATAGACTAAGTACAAAGGATAAGCCTGACATCTCATGCAACTCTTGCACCTGTCTCTTATGTGGAAATGAACTAGAATATTATAACCATTTATTTTTTAACTGCTCCTTCTCTTCCCAGATTTGGCTTTGGTGTTAAAGAAGATGTGGTGTTTTTCTTGGGGACTAGTCTCTTTTCTCCATCATCAAATGGGCCTCAAAGATGTGGAATCCTCTATCCACCTCTATTATTGCTATAATTTTTAAATTGAACTTTGCATGTGCTATCTATTTTCTGTGGAAAGAAAGAAATACTAGAGCCTTCACTAGTAAACATTATTCTCAAAGGAGTGTTCTACAAGGAATTGAGGATTGCATTAGGTTGAGACTTATGTCTATTAATCTCAAGAACACCAAACAAGGTAGATAAATTGTTGTTGCATGGCACCTCCCTACCTCTGTGATGGATGACTGTGAGTAGTTTTGTTAAAGTTGTGTTTGTTTGAGCTTGGATGGACCTTCTTGTGTTTGGCTCTTGTGGCTGCTGCTATTGCTGGGCCTTATGGTGGTGCAGATTGTGTTCCTTGTTCCTAGCTTCTTGCTTTGCTGAGATAGTAGGTTTGGTCTCCTCTGTTTAGAGACTTGTTTGAGAGTTTGGTTTTTTTATCTTTGTTATTGGTCTTCTGCCTTGGTGCTTTGGCAGCTTGGTTGTGTTGAGTTTTTGTTTTTCTTTTCTGTGTTGTTCTCTTTGGTTAATAAAGTTGATTTACCAGAAAACATTTTTCCATTTGTAATAATGTCCTAAGAACAAAAACATAAACTAAAACCTGAGAGAGAGAAAGCATGGACATAAACTCAAACTTAAATAATGTAAATTGAAATATTAAAACTTGAGGAAGTTTATGTGGGGTATTGGCCTTGGACTTTATCGTGTTCTAAATAAAAATTGTATGCCTAATAAATACAATATACAATGATGGATTTATTTACCCAAAAAAATATTGTAAGAACATTTGTAATATTGTTTATTGTTGGCATGCTCTAGACAATAACCATGTTGAGTGAATATGAGGTCTGGTAGGTTTAGAAAAATTAAAGTGGTCAAGCAAAGGCATTGACAAGATTCGTCAAACTCAAATCAAGATTACAGTATCGAAGAATACAAGAGAAATGAAAAGGAAGCAAGTTTAGACCAAAAAATGTCTTCTAGAGGGCAAAAACGAAATTTTTCAGAGCCCAAACTTCGGAATATATGGTAGAGGAATGAACGGGGTTCAAATGAAATAAAAGTTGGGAAAAATAGTTTTTATGATTTTTCCTATGCTTGAGCTACGCATACAGTAGCTAAACGTGGCTAGAAAGTTGAAATCTACGTTTGACCTACACATATGGATTTTTGGGCTACGCTTAAGCGTAGGCCAAGCTATGCTACGGGCCATGCATAAAGTTGCGTGAATTTTTGGCAAATTCAAGTTCTGATCTGTTTCAACTTCTATCGACTTGGGTTACATTCCAATACATCCTAGCACATGTATAAAGGATATTTACACCAAAATTGGGCAAATTCACTCCAAATTACAAGAGGATTACATAAGGAAGGAATCCTAGTCCAAGAAGGATACAAGTTTACTCAATATAATATTCATCTCTCTATAAATAAGAGGACTTTCTATACATTTTTGGGTGTGACTTTTGTGAGATCTCTACAATACTTTGATAGATTAGATTTGCACGTCCCTAAATTCCCGAAACTCCAACTCGGAGAATCAGCGAATCCAGAGGGGTGACGTCAGTGGAAACGACCACTAGACTCGGTAATAATAAGAAAACTCATGGAATAAGAATGAAAATAAGGTATTCCATGTACACCTGAGTGATAGAAATTCAGTAGAAAAATCTAACAAAAATCCGGCAGAGTTCCGTATGTAAATGGAACATCCGGACAACCCAAAAATAACACAACAGTATAACCTGCCCATAACAAGTGAAATAAACTCAATGACACGTAGCCCAACATTTGAGAAACCTACTAGGGTCGAGGTAGTGGAAAATAAACCATTGCTACCTCTACACAAGCATTTCTAAAAGCTACAGAGCCACAATGCTTGAATAAGAATATAAAACCCCAAAATAAAAGATAAAACGAAAGGAAATATGCCAATAGACTAGCTCCCAAAAGAAATAATAATACACAAGGATAACTACAGATAAAAGGAACAAAACTAATTAAAAATGTCCCAATTCACCTGTACCATCGCCGTTGAACATGTCATGCTGCATCCACCTATAAACCTGCAATCTATGTGGGGGTGAGCAAAAACCACGGCTCACCAATAATATCCCTAACAAACACACCCCTAGTCACCAGGAACCTCTAAGCATCTCATGTGCATGCAGCTATCCTAGGTCAGTCAGTTGTCTCACCTGACACCCACGCCAATCCGAGACACCAAAATAGCCCCACAACTAATCTCAATCATATATCAATGCCACACAAAAAGGAACATAGTATGAAACATAAATAAATCCACAAGTCTCAATCCTATAAAATCATAAAAACACAGTCAAATATATATATCTAGGTATATAAGATATATATATAACCCTGTAAATGACTAATCATGCACGCGCATATATATATATGCTCTAATACGCGGTCTCGCTCCGAGATACCATAAAAACTAACTATCCATCACACCGTGCACCGAGCACACCGTTCAAGGTTCCTAGGAGATAATTAAGTCACTCTTTAGGATTATCCGAAAGGAATAATCACCACTACATCCACAACTCAATTGAACCACACTTCTACATCGTACCGCTATCAAATCATCCCTGGAAAGTCTCACTCTCATAATTTCTAACCTCAATCCGGTTCTTTTATTCACAATACCCAGTGAACTAACCCGTTCACTCAAAGAAACATAGGTGGAAAAATACCATCATCAAATCGGATTCGATAACCAACAGAAATAATTTCCAACTCATACCGCCTATCGAGGCGTAAGAAATGGGTACTGGAGTCCTTTAGTCCCAAACGGATGTCGAGGCCCTCGGGTTTTAAAAATAAATGTTGAACCCCGAAAGATTTAACCGGTTTTTAAGAAACATTTTCAAAACTAACAGCTCCTTTAATTTGTGTGCGCAGTATGTACTAAGAACCGCATTATGTGTGCACAAATCAACGTCATATCTCTTACCTCAGAATATGATAAGAAGAGCACCAAAGAAAATAAATATAAGGACCGTACTAACAGCTGAGGCCCTAAAATACCCAAGTCTGCTATACAATCAAGGAAACGCTCATGAGGTAGGAGAATGACTACAAGGGTCCAAGATGAAAACCATTTTAAAATCTCCTTTAATTTTCTTTCAAAACTGGTCCTAAGACCTTTAGTAATATTTTATGGAAAATTATGAAAGAATACCCAAACAAAATTAGGCACAAGAAAGAATCCCAGAAACTAACTAGGAGAAATCTGGAGTTTTCGAACTCCAACGCGGTCGAAATCTCGGAAACAACCTCGAGATCCCAAAAACAAGGAAAAATAGTACCTTGTACCTACCGACTCCACCGGAATGTTCTTAAATAAAATTTTCTGACATTTTTCAAAATGGGGTTTACTTTAGACACTCCCGGTCCCAAGACTTCAAAAAATATTTTTATAAAACAAGTTTTAACTTAGGGTTTTCAAAAATAGATCACGGGCCCCGGGGTAAGGGAAGAACGAAGCTTTATAAAAATTCAAAAGCCTAAAGTTTTAAAAACCTTGAGAGAAACCTAGTTTGACCCTAAAGATCCAAACCGTAACCGAGCTTTCAAGGTACAGAAACTAAACACTGTTTATTTCTCAAAACCTTTCCAAAATAAATGAGAAGAGTGATAAGCTCAAAAATATCAACAGTCGGAGAAGAGACGGTAAAACTAACGAGCCTAGACCGACTTTTAACTTAATAAACCCACCACCCCACTAGAGGGTTACGTCAACCACCCCGCGATAACATCACTCATCTAAAACAAAGGCATATATGACCAAAAATCACAACCTCATATAAGTCCTGGTATGAGGGTTGACCAGTTCAACTAGAAACCTAACTCTAGGGGAACAGTTACGCACCAAGGCCTCTTTCTACTTAGTTTCACGTAACTACCCAGAATACCTGTCAATCATGACTCCATTAACCCTGGTTCTTATTATTGTTATACTCTTTATTTTCCAACTTAAAATCTTTAAATCTTCATTCACATTGAGTGTTTTTTACCATTTAAAAGGGATTTACATCCATAAATATCATCAGTCACAACCACTGCGCCGTAGTGCCCAAGGGAACAATATCAATTTAAAAATAATCCAACATGATCAATATCAGCAAATAATAACAACATAAAATCTCAACAGATAATCATATGACTGATAAATACTCAATGTGAATACCAATGCAATGTCAATGCTCGTGACAGTGCCAATACAACTCAAGTGTAACCCTATCTATATGAGGGTTAAATAGATATCAAGGAATCCCAAACCGTTCACTGATGGGGGTAACAAGCCCGCAAAAGGAAGGGTGGGTGTCGCCTAATAGAATACGAAGACCACAAGTCCATCTGGAACGGCAAGTGATTCCTAAGCCCTCACCCCAAACTTCTTAGGATTCGAGATATGCTAGCTCCCTGGGTACGAGAACACCCCTTGGCCAGTTATTACGACTATCCAAATGGTCCATACGTATATATGATACAAATGAAGCACATTACCAACACCGACTCAATATATATGCCTACGGTGCTACATGAATGCAAAATGTCTCTACATAACCCAATGTTGAATGATATATCATAAATTACTATTTTTCATTCAAAGCATGCATAAAATTTGCTTAAAATCAAATTACAATAACAAATTATGATAAATTCCTCTCAGGGGTATCCAGTTCACAAATTATCACTTCTTTATAATTTACAATAAATTAAAAGGGAACTAAAATAGCATATAAGTTTTAACGCCCCTCAGTTTCAAGTCTCCCCTAACATGTTTTAATTTTAGTAAAACACAAACCAAAGGGGAACTAACAACATGTCTAAGTTCAAGTACAATTTTCACAAATTCACTAACCTACTTTAAATTCAAGGGGTGTTAGGCCACATATTTCAATTCAATTTAAGTAGGTTTTTAATTTATTTAACTTATCGAGTGAATTACTATTTTCTACCTCTTTTCTAGTCCACCTAGAGGCACTTCCATTTCGAGTTCATAAGACTCTTAAATCACGTATATAGCTAGAAACATGAAGAATGTTATCACACATACGTGAATACACAACAGCAGGAAAATTATAATTTCCTAAACATTTAAATCATGCTCAACAAATAAATAATAATAAAATCTATGGCTCCCTAAGCCACGAGTTTGAGAGTTATATATATTTAAAAAAATATCCCACCTCAATTAACGCTTCTAAAGTAGCACCGAAACGGGCCCACCGTGAATAGTATCATCGCCCGAAAATGGGGCCGCCAACCCAAAGTTGTCCCAAAATCTTTCCACTTGGACCGAAACGACCGTTTTTCTGTTCTATTCAATATAGTTGAAACTCGTTAGCTAATTACGAACACAGCCGAACAAATCTGAAAAATACTAAATGGAAAATCATACCTACTTTCTCAATTTCCCGACAAACCGCTCAACGGTTTCGTACAAATTTTTAGTATAACGTTGTACACGGCGAGATTATCAAATCCACAAATTTTGAGGAGGATCTGACACTTGGAGACCCTCAAATCAAGGCCAAAACCTCCGGCCGAAGTTGCTACTCGAGCCATTGCTACGCGCGGCTGTTGCCGCGACAACCACCATTACTAGTCGCTCCGGCGACCTCTCAAACACAAGTCGTCGTTGGTCAGAACCTCCAAGTCGCTCCCACACAAGAAAACCCTTGCCAGGTCATGCCTCTCCTGCTCAACCCATCGCTACCAAGACACCGCTGCTACATCGCGCCACCACCCCCTTGATGTCGCCGACCTACTCTAACCATTACTAGCGAACCAAAGCCCCAGGTCCTCCTCCAGCGCGACACCAGTCCTCTATGCTAACCTCCATTTAATCGCCAACCTCTCTTTCTCAATCTGCAACAACAAGAGGAAGAAGATGCAAGGTGGAGAAGAAAAAGCTATCGTACGACAAGGAGAGAAGAGAAGAAATATGAAGATCGGTGTCACTTTCTCTCCAAAACCTCTGACCAAATACATATATCTATATATCTATATATTTCATATATATATTAACTTAAATAAATAAATAATAATAACCACAAAATTCTAATTCAATACTCGATGCGTCAAGTCAAAAATTGAAAGATCCCGGTAATGAAAAATTCAAGACAACACCGGATCAAATCCTCGCAAAAAAACGACCCAAAAAGCCACTGGCCAAGCACCGAATGGAAAATACAACATTTAATCTCTATTTAATAATAAATAATAATAATAATTAAAAAAATGAAGGGAATGTCCTCCAAAAATCCCTAAACGATAATAAGCGTACCCGAAAAATCTAGGGGACGCCGGATAAATAATACAAATGGGGATAAATGATCCAGGGTACAAAACTCAACCACCGGAACACCGGATACATACAAAATCCATTGAAGCTCCTAAAACAAGGGAACTCTAAAAGTCTTATAAATAGGTCGAAGACTACGCATCACGTACGTATAGACATGAAGAAACAAACAAAGTAACGCAAATACCCCTAACCATACCAGTCAAATAACTAAGGCACATAAAGCCACATCAACACATTAGGGCACGTAGAAACACGAAGAACAAAGCACACCAAACAAACAAAGCACGTACATATAAACACAAAGAAAACGAGCAAAGAGACTATAAATACTCTTAAGCATGTCAGCCAAATAAGACCTGTACTAATCCAAATATGAAAGAAAATAACAACTCCGGATGTCACATAGCGCATTTGAAGCCTGACAAGATGCTACGCGCTAACGTCTCAACTAAACAACGTAAAAAACCAATTGCAAGAGAACTCAAAAACGTCGGATATAAGAAGCGTGTCACTTCCCAGTCGAAGCATCAAACGCTAAGCAGCAAAACGAATTCACTTAGTCGACAAAATTTTTTTCGTAAACGTTTAACTAAGTTCGAAAGACTAAACGTTACCGTTAAACCACATAATCACCAAATAAGCTCCACGAAGTCATCAAAGAGACAATTGCCAAGTCGTCCAGTCGAATCCAAACATAAATGGGAACAATTTACATGTGAAATACGAAGAATAACCATGACGTCATGAACAAGTGACCTCACAACCGAAATTAAATCAAAAATAATTTCAGGAAAAAGGAAAAATAACATGGGATCCATCTGCAAAGAGATAAAAAGAGAGATCGCTTGATCATTCTATATGTTTTTGGTTATTATCCAATTGTGTTTCTACACCAAAAATCTTTATACACAATTGGATGATCCACTGCTGAAAAATCATCACACCACCTATTGCAACGTGATTGCATCGATCCGTTCAGAAACGGAACCGTCAGATTACGAAGATCGAAGCAGGAGGCTTCGTGGTTCATTGATTCGTTGAGAAGCGGAGCCGTCAGAGTACAGAGCGAAGCGAGAGCTTCGTGGAGCGCGAGTGATTCATAGTGCATCGATACCAGAAGTGATTTGTAAGTCTAAAACTTCATAGAGTCTGTGTACTTCTTGATTCATAGTGCATCGATACCCAAGCGTATCCGTGGTTTTTACTTGGAACGTTTCCAAGGTTTTCCACTTAAAAATATCGTGTGTCGTCTCTTGCTTTATTTTCTGCACTTAGATTAATCTTTGCATGATTTATCTTGTTAGAGAATTGGATTAAAATTGACTTTTCCGCAATTAACCCCCCTAATAGGCTATTTTCCTTAGTCACCTAGATAATTTTAAATATAATGACCAAAAATATAAAACAAAAATACAGTCCAAAAGTACCGTCTCTTTCCATTCTCTCTCAACAAATAAGATAATTTGATCTTTAAAAACAAACAAAAAAAACAAGATAATTTGTTATTCTCTTCTCTTCTCTTCCTTTCTGGTTAATCTATTCTTTTCTCACTTCCATGCATTTTTTTCCCTTTTTAACTAACAAAAACACGAGTGCACTATTTATTACATATATACCCTAATTATGACAAACCATCTTTTTATTTTTGACGTAAGCAAGTAATTATACACACTGCTCTATTTACCTCTATTTAGGACCCTTTGAATATCAGCTCTATTTTGGGAAGTAGTCTTAAGAGGGTGTTGATCATTTTTAGCTTCAAATCTTCTTCATACCACGCATGCAGCATGTAGAATACGGGTCGGGTCATTAACTTGAGTCATATCCGCGGTTTTGAATTCTATTCTTTGATGTCGCGTATCACCTCACCCAATGGTCACTTTAATTCCACAACTATGTTCATGAGGTGTCTACTTAAGCTTATTGCTATGTTCGTCCACGTATATACTTTTGAAACTAGAATTGTATAAACTCCGAGAAACATTAATTATCCTTTATTCATTTTGATACTGACAAAAAGCAATACATATATATATATATATATATATATTACTATTAAAAGTGTGAAGAAGTTTTGGTGTTTTAATATTTATAGTTAAAATTTTATATGTGGTTTTTCAATCCAATTTCTAATTAAATTATAATTATAAATTTTAATTGAATTCTATAACTCCGATCCAATTTCTACTTGAATTATAACTATCATATTTTATAGTTAAAATTTTATATGTGATTTTTCAATCCAATTTCTATTTAAATTCTAACTACAAAATTTAATTGAATTCTATAACTCCAATCCAATTTCTACTTGAATTATAACTGTCATATTTAATTGAATTCTGTAACTCCAATTCAATCATAATCCTATTTGGAAGCACCAACACCTCTTTATGTAAGAATTATGTGTTTTAATTCTATCACTAAGATTTAATTGATTTTTTATTATATTAAATTACATAGAATTTATATATTATAAATTTGATTGTGATAGAATGCTAAATGTTTAAATTATTTTTTATATTTTATTCCATTTTCTTACTATAATTTAATTCTAATTAATAATTCTAATTCTAATTAGATTAAAAAAATAATAATGAATCCTAAAAGACAATTCTAATCCTAAATAGATTATAAAGTGAATCATATAAAAATAATAATGACTCTCATCTACAATTGTATTTAATAATCATAGTCCTAAATGGACTATAATAATGAATCTCATCTACCATTGCATTTAATAATCCTAATCCTAAATAAGATTATAATACTGAATTTCATCTATAATTATAATTAATAATCCTAATTTAATACTATAAGGGATAACTACTACCCTATATATAATCTTACACCTCTCTCTCTTTTTAAGACCCTACGATTCTCAAGCCTTTTCCTTTCTCTGCCCGATAATTCTCTATTATACTTCAATTTTATCAATGTAGTATTTCTTGTATTTATGTTGTTCATTGATTGTATTTTTGTTGTTCCATTATTTTTTCGTGACACTGTTCTAGGGCAATTATAGCAGTTAGGTTAGTATTTCTTTTTCCAGTATACTTTTGTTGTAATTCAATATTTATATATTACCTTCGACATATATCTTGATATGTATTGTAGTTTGATCGAGTTTAATTTATTTGTCTTTTAATTTTGTTTAATGCCTAAATTTATTTCAATTTTAATACAATACTATTTTAATAAAGGTTTATTAATCATTAATTTTTAGGTACTATTTTATTTAATATTGATATTTTGAATATTTGTGGTATGGTTAATCTTATTTTGCAATTGTACTAATTTATTTTTAATAATATATATTTTTTATTTTTATGTTGACTTTAAATTACGTGCAAAGCACGTGCTTTTTACTATTATATATATATATATATATTAATGACATTTTTCAACAGCTCTCATTCAAAATCAATTTAAATTTAGTTGGTAATATATTTTTTATCTTGTTTTTTTCTCTAACTGCTTTTGGTTAGCGTGAACTAGTAGGAAAGGAAAAGAAACGGAAAATGATTCTAATTTTTTTGAGTTTGGGGTTAGGCAGAAAATGAAAATTTTGAAAAAAATCAATTTCCCACATTGATACATTTTTCTCAAAACTTTTCTCCTATAAAACACGCTGAAAAATTTATTTTTCCCTAAAACTTATTCTTTTATCCATCAATTTTTCAATTCTAACCCATAGTTGTTTCCTATTTTAACTCGTTGTTTAGTTTGTTGTTATTTTTGTTGACAAACTTTAACAAAAGTTAGGTGCTTCGTCTTTCTTTAGAAATTCCAAAATAGAGGTGAATTTTTATTACTTAGAATTATAATTAGTAAATTATTATAATCAATAAATTATTGTAATCGGTAAATTATTTTATCATTTTTTTTCTTTTAGTAAAAAATTTATTATTAAAAAATTTTCTAAATGGTTTAAACTAATACATTTCGAGTCAAAAGATTAAATAACAAAATCATAAAAACTTACTTATAATATTGCAATAATTATCATGTAGAATTATATTGGGATAATCATCTTAGAATTAAAATATATTATTAAATAATAATAAATTTATACGTTGTATTTACGAGTATGTCAACCTATTTATAGATAGTGGTTGGCATAATCAATAATCTATATTTGAAATTAAACGGTTAAGATTTAATTTCTAGAATTCTCTCTGACCTTCTGTCATCTTTTTTTTAATCAATTTCTAGAAATATCTAGTAATTTAGTCGAAGAAAAATATTATAGAGCCTAATTTTAAATATAAATATTTTATAAGTGAATTAAAATATATATTATTATTGTTAAATATCTTACTTAGATTTTAGTAAAGAAATATGTATAAATAATTAAGTATTAATATGTTCAAGAAAAACTCATTATATTTGATATATTAAAGTATAAGTGCAATTTTGGAATTAAAATTTATTTTCTTTTTCATTTCATGCTATCCAAACTACCAAAACGACATTTTTCATATTTTTCTTCAAAATTTTCCATCTAACCAAATACATATTGGAAAGTTGATTTTCTTTTTCTTTTCCTTTTACTTTCTTTCACTTTCAATTTTCATCTCATTTCTATCTAATCAAACGGACCTGCCTTTTTCCTTACAAATAAAAAATAAAAAATAAATATAATTGTATAAAAGGAAAAAGAAATTTACCAAGGATTGATGATTCATTCTATATATTGAGTGAAAAACGCACAAAGCAAGTTGAATGAATTTGGAATGCTTGGTTCTCTTGTGAAACAGAAAGAAGAAATAAAGTTAAAGATTTTTTAGTTACTGAATTTATTTATTTATTTAATTATATTTTTCGGAATCCTTCAAGGAATTACTTACTATTAATAAACCACAAAACTTAAACTAAAGTTGAAGTTGAGACCTGCCTCCTTCATTTCCCTTACCTATTAAATTTCAACCCAAACCATTAGTTTTCCATAGTAGTCAACAGTCAAACTAAAAAGATTGAAAAGTTCAAGTCATACTAGCTAAATCCTGGATTGATGGATGCACATAAATTCACCCTATATATATGATGTATGCAAGCATTTTATGTATCTGTCACACATAGTTATATCAACACATTACTTGCTCTTCATCAAAAACACATTTCTTCCTTTTGCACAAAAACAAACACATTACTAGCTTGCCCTTCATTAAAAAACTCATTACTTGCTCTTCCTCAAAATACATATTACTTGCTCAACAAGATGTGGTCTCTAAGGGTTGTTTCAGCCATTATAACAATATTTTTAGTTCTCAATATCAAACCATATGAAGCTAGTAGAATCCTATGTGAAGAAGAAGAACAAGGGTGGATGAACAAATATAACATGTTGTTGCAATCTCTGCAGAGGAGTCCGATTAAAAATCCGACACCAAATCCAGGTGGCCTCCATAGCACAATCAGCCAGAAGGGTTTTGCAGCTCATGCTATGCCTCCTCCTCCTCCTGCTCTTGCCCACCCGCAGCTCATGGAGGTCCGGTTCGGTGTGGTTGGTGATCAACAAAAATAGGTCATACCAAGCTGCGTCCATTAACAATCTCACAATACCTCAGAAAAAAAAAGATAGTGTAGCCAGAGATAAAAAAAATAAGAAAGGGACAAACCCAATTGTATTTTTATTTCTATCTTTTATTTTTTATAGGCCTGTATATTTAGTATGGCAGTGGTACAGAAAAAAGGAAGAAGATGCTATTAATTTGGATTAATTTAATTTGTATATTCTTGTTACAGGAATAAAGAGAATTAAGTGATATAATGGTCTAAATTTTGTCGAGGTTAATTTTATTTGCTACATGAGTCCATACAAAAATACATTATTACATTACCTAGGAGATAATGGAAAATATCCTAGAGGGGGTGAATATGTTTTTTAACGATTTAATGATTAATTAAAATTATCTTGCAGAATTTTCAATTTTAATCAGTCATGAAACCCTAATTCTCGAACCAGATTAATCAAGCAATGATGACTGTAAGTGCGGAAAGTAAATCATGAAACGTGTACGAACATTTATTGTATTATTTGTGTTTGTCATGTTGAGAGTTTTGTGTATTTGCAATCAAGTTGTTAGTATGTTCATTTCTATCTCGAAAAAGAAGTCAAGGAGTGTGTCAAAGCAAAGGAAGCTATCGGAGGGCAAAATCGTCATTTCCAGACATTATGACTTCACCGGAGGGCAAAAATGTCATTTCCAGACATTATGACTTCAACCAAAAGCATCAGGAGTTTGAGATGATCAGTCTAGCTCAAATAAGAAAAAATTGCAAAAGATGCAACATACCTACGTTGTCAGAGGCTGAAACAGGACAAATTGGCTCTGACCTACGCTGTGGTTTTTGAGCTAGGAAGGGACCCTACGCCCTAGACCTACGCCCAAGCGTAGGTCCCAATGCTTGATCACGTGATCACTTGTTCTGCAGGATTTGTTACGGGGTGCTTTCGGATTTTTCCAGTTTGGTCCTTACTTCGAATTTTTAAATGATCGACATCTTCAGACCTCTATGTATTGGCGTATACACATATTTACATCAGATTTTAGAGGATTTATCAAGATATTGTGAAATTACGTAAGAGGGAAAGGTTAGGGTTTTCTATGACTTGGTCTATAAATACCAAGGTTCTACAAGAGAAGAGGCTACTGTTTTTGACGACGATTTTTTAAGAGGGTTTTTGGTGAAAGCTCTGCAATATTCTATTGTTCATATTCTTCTACAGAGTGATACACACACAGAGGTGATTATGGAGTGATCATACATATTGGTATTCTCTCTTGTGTAGAGGTTCTCCAATCGTGCTTCTATACCGCAGTTCTTTATGCATGATTGGATGAGTAATTGCTGAAAAATCATCACACCGTCCATTGCAACGAGTTTGTTTTGATCTGTCCGAGTACTGAGCGATTCAAGGATTTCAGACCACGAGTAGAGAAATGCAAATCATGCGTGATTTATGAGTCTCTCATAGTGTCTAGCGGAGCAAGCTTACTTCGTGAAGTACAAGTGATTCAAGAGTTTCAGACCGTGAGTAGAGGAAGGCATATCATGAGTGATTGTAAGTCTAAAACGCACATAGAGTCTATACTTGTTGATTCATAGTGCATCGGTACCTAAGTGTACCCGTGATTTTTTCCTTGGAACGTTTCCTTGGTTTTTCCATGTATAATTGTTTGTGTCATCTCTTACTTTATTTTCTGCACTACATTGATGTTTGCTTAATATTGCTTGAATGATGTGGTTTGAGAATTAGGGTTTTGTGATTGGATTAATATTGACTTTTCTACAATTAAATATTAATTTTTCAATAAATCTACAAAAAGCCTATTCACCCCCCCCCCTAGGCTATGTTCACTATCGTCTAGGTAATTTCAATTAGTATCAGAGCGTGGTTGCCATGATTTAGGTAAACTACCTAGGGTTAGATCGTGAACTTAGACAATGGAGATGCCTCGTGAAGGAGGTTCTATATCTAGATCCCCTTTGTTTGATGGGTCGAATTACACATATTGGAAAGCGAGAATGAGAGCATTTTAAAATCTTTAGATAAGAGAGCATGGAATGCTGTTGAAGTAGGATATCAACCTCCTACTGTGAAAGACGACGCGACCAATGAATCAACACCAAAACCGTCAAATGAGCGGACTGCTGTTGAGACGAATAGCGTGAATTGGAACTCGAATGCGTTGAATGCGTTATACAATGTTGTAACTCCGAGTGAGTTGAAGATGATTTCTACGTGCGTAATTTCCAAGGAAGCTTGGGACATTCTCCAAGTCACTCATGAAGGAATGTCTAAGGTGAAACAATCAAAGCTTCAAATTTTGAATTCTCAATTTGAATAGCTGAAGATGGAGGAGGATGAGGTATTCGCAGACTTTTAGGCTAGGTTAACTGATATTATAATAGATTATCATAACCTAGGTGAGCCTATTCTTGAGACTACCATAGTAAAGAAAATCCTTAGGTCTCTTCCTGAACGTTTTCGATTTAAGGTCATTGTTATCTCTGAGGTCATGAGTCTTAAAGAAATTAAGGTTGAAGAATTGGCTAGAAATTTAAACTCTTATGAGATGGAGATGTTCAAAAATCCTTTTAAAAATACGAGTGGCACAAAGGAGAAGAGCATAGCTTTCAAAACCACTAGGGAGGATCAAGTTGAACTTAATGAAGAAAGTGAGTTGAGTTTGAATGATATTGTCATGTTTGCTAAGAGGTTGAACAAATTTGTTAGGGCTAAAACAGAATGGCTAGGGACAAAAATTTGGGGATAAGTTGGGTGAGTCTAGAAGTAGAAATAAGACTTAAATTAGGAAGGACAAGTCTAATCCTAAAAAGAAGAAACCCAAATGTTTTGAATGTCAAGGATATGGTCATATAGCTGCACAGTGTGCAAACACTCTGAAAAAATCCAAAGGATTAGCTATCAGTTGGGATGATGACTCTGACAATGGATCAGCTAGTGATGCGACATAATTATAAGTATGTGATGATTCTGAGAATTTCACTGTGTTTGCTGTACAGAGCAAGAAGGTTAACGAAATTGCTTCAAGTTTAGCGATGTCTGAAGAGGAAGGTTCTGAGAGTGATGAAACGCTTCAAGAGTCTTATAATAAGTTACTTGATAAGACCACACAACTTCACAAGAATCACATGAAACTGTTGACTAAAAGTCTTAACATAGACAAAGAACTACATTATTTAAAAGATGAATTAGCTAATAGTTCTCAAACTCTAAATCTTTTACAGACCCAAAAGGCCAAGTTGATTAAGGATTTGAATAAGTCTGAACTTGAAAAAACTAAGGTTTTGAAGTTAATAGATGGTCTCAATAAGGAATTGGTTGAGAAATCTACTAAGATTGAAAATTTGGAAAAAGGGCTGAAAGATGCTAACTCAACTGTTCAGAAGTGGTCTAGTGGAACTCTTAAGCTTAATCATATGTTGAGTGTAGGAAAGTCCGTAGGAAATACAAAGGGACTAGGTTTTGTTGGAGTATTGCAAAATTCGAATGTTGCTGCAAAAACCACCTTTGTAAAAACCTCTCAAGTAGCATTGATGTCACGCCCCGCTCTTCTTGAGACTCCCATCCGAAGAATCAGCGAATCCCGAGGTATGACGTCACTGAAAACGATCACTAGAATCAACAATAACGAGAAAATAGATGGAATAAGAATGAAAATAAAGTATTCCATGCCACCTGGGTGATAGAAACTCAAAAGTGACATCTAACAAAAATCCGGCAGAGTTCCGTTTATAAATGGAACATCTGGACAACCCAAAATCAACACAACCGAATAACTTGCCCATAATAACAAAAAATAGAATCAATGGCACGCAACCCAACATTCCATAAACCTACTAGGGCCAAGGTAGTAGAAAAGAACACTGCTACCTCTACACAACCCCTCTAAAATCGATAGAGCCCCAAATGCTCAAATGAAATTATAAAGAAAGTCACATGGCGAAGCCGAAAAGGTATAATGGCACCCCGAATCAATAAATACCCGAAATGAAATATACAACGAAAGGGAATATGCCAACAGACTGGCTCCCAAGAGAAATAAGAATACAGAAGGATAACTACGGATAAAAGGAACAAAACTAATTAAAAACGTCCTAATTCACCCGTACCTTCGTCGCTGAAAATGTCTTGCTGCTTCCACCTCCAAACCTGCAATCTGTGTGGGGGTGAGCACAACCTCGAGGGCTCACCAAAAATATCCCTAACAAACACATCCCTAGCCGCCAGGAACCTCTAACATCCCCTGTGCATGCATCTATCCTAGGTCAATCAGTTGTCTCATCTGGCACCCACGCCAATCCAAGACCCCAAAACAGCCCCACAGATAATCCAAATCTTATCAAGAATCACAAGATGACACGTAGCAATAGAAATATCACTAACCTACATACACAGGTCAAAGCAACATATATATAAACATGTACACACGTAAAATCCAGTAGATAACTAATCATACCCGCATAAGTGTATATAAATAGTCCTATACGCACTCTCGTCTAGAGATACTACAATAACTAACTATCTATCACATCGTGCACTGAGCACGCCACTCAAGGTTCCTAGTAGGTAAATAGGTCACTATTTAGAACTACGAGAAGGGAATAACCATAATAACGCCCACAACTAAATCGCGAATCTTACATAGCACCACTATTAAATAATTCCTAGAGAGTCTCACTCTCATAATTTCTAACATCAATCCCGCCCTCTTATCCACAATAATCAGTGAAAGAATCCATTTATTTAAAGAATCTTTTCTCCAAGGCCTCCTATAGTAAATAGAGCTTAAAAAGCTAACTAGTGGTCATATGGCTTGGACACTCCGCCACAATCTAAACCTCAAATGTAACATAAGTGGAAAACTCTACCACTGAATCAGAATCGACAATTCCAATTTACACCGCCTATTGAGGCACACTAAAGGGGTACCGAAATCATTTAGTCCCAAATGGATGTCGAGTCCCTCGGGTTTTTAAAGAAAAATGTTGAACCCCGAAGGATTTAACCGGTTTTTAAGAAAACATTTAGGACTCGGTAAAATCTGTTTAGTTCCAATGTCTAGGAACCCACCCAAAGTACTACGAATCGCACTACGTGTGCATAAATCAGTATTATGTCTCTTACCTAAGACTAAAACAAGGAAACTAAAAAAACATGTGCATTATGTATACACAAAAAGGTAATCAATTCCATACCTGTCAGTATCACCATAAAATCTCTATAATACTCTAAGATCTCAATATCACTATACCAAAAACAAAGGATTTATACCGTCCTCAAACATTGTCAGTCTGTATCAAAATTACTATCAAACGTCCACTCAGGAGTATGACAACCTAAACCCTTATGGTTACCTCAATTTACTTCCAACGGATCCTTAAAGCATAGGATAATCCAAAGTTTAACCAAGGATGGGGTGCATAACAAGATACGTAGCTGAAAATAACACTAGTACAGAGGAAAGGGAATGTGTTAACCTATTATGCTTGGTTAGACCTCACAATCAACCATTCTTATATATCAACTAGTGTGTTATATCAACCACTCCATAATCTCATACACCGACCAATACTCAAGGGCCTACCTGGCCATTACTATATACGGATCTAAGTCCAATAAAGAATTACAATTGTCCCTCCAAACAACTTAGAACTCACGGTCAAAACTACGTCCCTAGGCCACTCTCCTAGGCCAAGGGATAGCAAACAAATACCAACCCAAGAATTTACCCTCATGTTAAAATTTTAAACAACTCAAGTAAAGGGTAAAATCAACTCAAATTATCAGTAGAGCATACATTTTCAATTTATGAAAGTTACATTAATTACCATTTTCCATTAATAACACGAGTTTTATATTTATATCCAAAATACTCAAAATAACCACATGCCTATGCAATAATATCATACTATGCATGTCCATGCTCATGACAATGCAAATGAAACTCCAATGCAACCTATTTACAAGGACAACAGGGTATGATGTCGCCAAAGTAACACAACCACGAGGAATTTATCGACTCGTGAAATACATACTGTGTTCGGACCACGTCCTCACACACCTCCCTGATTCCCGGAGTACTAATCCGTCGGTAGCGAGAGACGCCGCCTGGCCAGTTGTTGCAACAACCCGAAAGACTCATTCATACCAAAGGTAAATGAATGAGACATGAGACCACACCCAATGCAAAAATGCTCATGATGTATACAATATGCATATCATGCCTCAACAGTGAGCCAATATCAATGTACAACATTTTCAAATAATTTATGTTTGTCTTATAATCCTTGTTACACAACAAGTTCACAATATAACCATTTTCATTTAAAGCATGTTTTGTAATGAAATTTCAATAACTGATTTCGAATAAATCCACCTCAGGGACATCCAGTTCGTAATTTCACTTCTTTATAATATACGAAAATATAAAAGGGAACTAGAACGGTGTCTAAGGTTCCACGTCCCTCGATTCCACGTATCCCTTAACATGTTTTTAATTTTAGTAAAACATAAGCAACAAGGGAGCTAATATCATGTTCTAAGTTCACATATAATGTCCACAAATTTCACTAACCTACTTCAACTCCAAGGGATGTTAGGCCGCATAATTTAATCCAATTCAAGTAGGTTTTAAATTATTTTAATTTCTTGAGTAAATTACTATCCTCCACCTTTTTTCTAGCTCACCTAGAGGCACTCCGTTATCAAGTTTATAAAACTCATAAATCTCGTATATAATAAATAACACAAAGCATGCCATCACATACTAGCAATACACAAACAGCAGGAAAAATAAAATTTTATAAACATTTAAAGCATGCTCAATAAATAAATAATAACAATAAAATCTACGGCTCCCTACGCCATGAGTATGAAAGTTAGATATATTTAAAACATATCGCACCTCAAATAAACCTTACAGAACAGCCCTGAAACGGCCCGCCGTGAACAGTGTCGGCGCCCGAAAATAGGCCCGCCGACTAAAGTCGTCTGAATAAAATTTTAAATATATCAAAATGTCCATCTCGACAACATATATGATATATACTTAGCCCATTAGCAATAGGTTATTAAATTTGAATAAATCTAATATAACCCAAACGAAAATCATACCCAAAAATCATAAATTCCCACCAAACCGCTAAACGGTTTAGCACAAAATTTGGGTATATCGTGTACGACATCGGGAGCACGCTATCCTTAATATTTTACGCCAAACGAAGCACAAATCGGCACCGAGTCAACCCAACTCGGTCCGACCGAACTCATCACTCTTCGTCAGCGCCACCACGACGCAAACCAGCGCCACCACCACGCCGCCATGACCTCATACACGATGCCACCATTGCTATCCCCCCAACCCCCCCCCCCCCCCCCCCCCGGCGAAACACTAGACGACCAGGCCAGGTCGCGCTTCCTTTGCGCGTGCGGCTCCCTCTCTACCCGACCCCTTTCTTAGCTAGTCGCACCACCACCACGGCACTGCACCACCATCGCCAGCCTCACCGCCAAACCCCCCTCACCAGATAGATGAAGGTCCACCACCAGGTTACCACCACGTTCCAATGACGACTCTCTCTCAGCCGCTTCTCTCTCTCTCTCTCTTTGATGATGATAAAGGAGAAGGGGCCGACACAGATCAACGTTTGTGGAGAGTAAAGATGGTGGTCGTGGATTGAGAGGAAGAAGAAGGAGATCGGCTAGATGGAGAAGAAGACCGATTTTGTCGCACCTATTTTCTCCAATATACATATATATAATTTCCATTAATATATATATAAATAGCAATAATAATTATTACACATTTTAGTTATTATGTAATAATAATAACCCAAAATTTATCACCCACTTTAAAAATAATTAATCATAAAATAGGCGAGAAAACTCCCAAAAAATTGGCCCGATAGCCCGTTACACCAATTGTAACACCCCGTGTTACTTTCTCTTTTTACTGAAATTAATTCTAATTTAATATCGGTAATGACGTCACTTGTTCATGACGTATTGTTTATTCTTGGTATTTGATACCTGTAAATTTTTCGCGTTTAGTTTTAAAGTCGACTGGACGACACTATGCGAATTCTTGTTATCAATTACACGGTCTCGTTTCGACGTTAGTTTATTCGACATTTAATGATTGGTGTTTCGATTGAATGATGACGCGTTTTAATTGGATCGGGCGTTTAGTGTTCCGACGTTTGGGTTTCTAACCCGGTATAATTAATTGGACGTTCCCGATAATTATTGAAATTTATGGTTTATATATATATATATTTAATTAGAGTTAAATATATATATATAGTGTTGGGATTTATTATATATATATTTAATTATATATATATATATATTGAAGTGGGCTTATTTGGCGATTATGGACATTTAGAGGGTTGCTTTTGCAATTAGGTCTTATATGGGTATATGTATACACGACCTGCAGAACACACCTTCTCCTTCACGCTTGCCACGGCTGCTTCTTCTTCCTCACCCTGATGAACGACCGAGCTGCTCCTCTCCTTCATCACCATGGTCGCCGGTCGCCGGCAAGAGAGAGAGAGAGAGAGTCGGCATCAGCAGGAGAATGGGTTGCGGCTGGAGGCGCGCAACCAGGAGCAGCGGCGACGGCCAGGAGCTGCTGGGCTGTGGACGGCGGCAGTTCGCGGTGGTCGGCGAGGCTAGCAGGTGGTGGTCGCGCAGGGCGGCGCAGGGCGGCGTCGGTGGTGGCGCAAGGAACGGCCAGCGCAGGGGAGACGCGCGTGGCAGGGGCGATCCGGCCAGGCTTCGGCCAATTTTTTGGCGACCTTCCGGTGATCGGTTTGAGTCGATTTTCGGTGAGTAGTTTCGTACCCACGTAGTATTCGTCATATATTAATTTCGCGAATTTATGATGAACGATTTGCCCGGAAATCGCATATATAGGTTATAGTTTTCGTTTGGGGCATTTTAGATTTAACCCAATTAATTAACCTATTGTTAACGGGCTTCACATATATCGTATAGGTTGTCGAGACGGACATTTCGATACATTCGAAATAGTTTTTGGACGATTTTGATCGGCGGGCTTCGTATTCGGGCGCCGGTACTGTGTTGTTCGGACTGTTCGGTAACGTATAAATTAGGTGGGAAATTATATTTCTCACTCCGCATTATTGAAGTAGTTTAGGGGTGTAAAATCCTTATTTAATTTAATATAGATATTTTAATTCGTTAATTTAAATATCTATAATTCGTTTAGAATCGGAATTGGACTTAGGAATTAATTTAAGAAAATTAATTAAATTATTTCCTATGTGATTAAATATATTCCTAATTGAATTGAATAGGAATAGATGGCTTAGAATTCCCTGGATAATTAAATGGGCGAAAAGAAAATTGTAAACGTTGGAGGTGAGAAACTTAGACGCTATTCTAGGTTCCTCTCATTATACGTGATTTGTTTGCTTTAATTATTTAAAGGCATGATAAGAGAAATTGAAAATATTTTCTAAAGAATTAAAGAAAATATGTTGTTTAAGCAGGAAATGTAATTCTCACGATTTAAATGCTTCATTATAAATTTAAAAGCATGTTAAAAGGATAATTGAGAATTTATGAGATTCATGTGGATATTTTCATAAATATGGTGCTATACATATTTGTGTTGATGCATGTTGTGCATGTGAAGTCGCAACTGGGTTGTGCATCCGTCTTTGGCTTATAAGTCGCAACTGGGCTGTGCATCCATTTCGGATTTCGTAGTGGAAGTCGCAACTGGGTTGTGCAAATGAAGTCGCAACTGGGTTGTGCATATGAAGTCGCAACCGTGTTGTGCATATGAAGTCGCAACCGGGTTGTGCATATGAAGTCGCAACTGGGTTGTGCATTGTGTTTCATGGGGTTTCTGCCATGAGGTTTATGAGTCACATTGTATTTGCACGGCATTATGTGATTTCATTTGACATGTATACGTGATATTATTACATGTGATGTTGGAGCAGGTTTAATATGTATTATTATTGCCTGTTGGATTTGGGAGCATGTTATGTATGAATATTGCGAATTAAATTCATATCTTTATAGAATGCTCAGCTGATAATGATTAACGAAAAGAGAATGATTATATGCCATAATTAGTAAGTATAAATGAAATGAATATCTTTATACTTGTTATTATATGCTTTTATGCCCTTAGGGGAGGTTAGGCATATTGACGTTGTGACCTCTGTGATTAGTTGAGGTTAGAGATGTACTGTAGAGTTTATGTTGAGTTGATGTGGAGTTGAGGCCTTAGAGAAGGCAGGTTAATGATTTTGGGATCGTGATTTGTTGTGTGACCTTGTTAGAGATTTGGAATCTGAGATTGATGTTAGTATCAGTTATGAATTGAGGCCTTAGAGAAGGCGAGTGATGAGTTGTGTGAGATTTTGATTGATGAGAAGAAGTTATGATTAGGGATTCATTAAGTACTCGAGGTACTGTAGTCTGACAGTCTCGATTCTTATGCTTAGTCCCTTCCCTTAAGCATTCCTGGTACTGTGTTTTGTACACTAGTATATGGTTGTTGACTTGTATGTCCTTTATTGAGTCATTGGTTACGGCGTGGTGCCGAACTTCTTCCTCGTGGTATCATTGATTTGGTGTTGGAACGGATGGTTGTCTTCCGTGAGTCCAACGTGTTGTTCTTCCGTGAGAGTGTTAGTGATGTGATTGACCCTATTGATGATAGTATTATGAGGTCGATATGATTTATGGCATGGTGATATGATTGAGGTGATCTAGCCCTGAGAGGTAGATTTTCTCTAGGAATATGATGAGGTTTGTTTTATATACATATATATAGATGACAGTTGTGTTAGTACGCAGGGACGTGAGTGATTTTCCTCCCGTGTTATCGGAGTGTGGGATTTGAGCCTTCCTTGGTACTAGTGGTGGATTTTGTTTCCTGTGGATATTAGAGGTGAGTGTGATCTCCTCTATTGGATCTTCTGATTTGTGTTGTGAGTAATTGATGATTTGTGAGGTTTGACTCAGGAGTTGTGCACTTAGTATATGTTGATGAGAGTAGTGTAGACTACCGGTTTTGGTACTTGGAGTATGAGTCGTAGTTGTACCTTGTAGATTCAGGTGGCATACTTATACATGTATACTTGTATATATATATATATTTCTGTTATATACTTACGTACGGTAGTATATGAGCGTGCCTTGAGTTTTGCGTGGATGGGATTAATTGGGCTATATATATATCTTGCTAGATAGTTTAGCATTACCTAAACTGCCAGAGGATGTGGTAGTTAGAGTATCTTTTCCCACTGAGCTTATTTGCTCACAGGGGAATTTCATTCGCCCCCTGGTATTCCACGCCAGGTTGCAGGAAACATACGACTATGAGCAGGATGGAGTGCAACGGCAGTTTTTTTTAGTTTCTTGTTACAGGTTTTTGAGTTGCGTTGGGTGATGCGGTTACGGTTGCAGCACGACTGGGTTTGGGGACGATAGGTATCCGCTTTCAGTTTCTCTACCCATTGTTATGGGATTGTTTATGTATTTTTTTTTTTTGGGAGCCAGTCTGTTGGCATATCCCTGTTGATGTATCATTTATTTCCTGTATTTATTCTTTCAGGAGGTTATTGTATTTATTTTGCACAGCTAGGTGCATTTCTTGTATTCCTATTCGAGCATTTGTGGCTCTGTTGATTTTAGAGGGCTTAGAGGAGTTTTGGTTTCTTTCCACTACCTCGGCCCTAGTAGGATTGATGAATGTGGGGCTTGGAAGCCATTGTGATTATTGAATTGCTTTAGGCAGGTTATTGTGTTGTGGTTGTGTATCCGGATGTTCCATTTACAAACGGAACTCTGCCGGATTTTCGTTAGATTCTGCTGATTTGTTATTATTCATTTGGGTATGAAATATACCATTTCCATCACTAATCCATACGTTTCCATAGTTAGTGATGTCTTAGTTGGTCATTTGTATTAAGGATCACATCCTGGATTCCTCAGATGTCCCTATTCGGGAGTCATAGGAATTTAGGAGCATGTCAATTGGTATTGGTGGATGCTAGTGAGTTTCTAGCATTCTACTTGACATGGAGTATATTTTTATTGTTATTCCATGTGTCTCTTTGTTGTTGTTGACTCTAGTAGTCGCTTGACTAGCGTCATCCCTTGGAGATTCGCTGATTCTCTATATTTGAGTTTCGGGAATCTTAGGGGCGTGACAGCGTGGTATCAGATCATTTTACCCTTTCGTGGGTATTTGATGATTGAATGTCGTTGGTTCTCATTTCTTTTTACTTCCGCAATCACTCCCTTAGCTCTTAGGCTCAGGTTTCGGAGTCCTAGGAATTTGGGGCGTGACACGAATGACCGAATAACCACCGCGAAGAAATGACTTAAAACCTTCTGCGTCGTGTGCGGAGCGATAAATGAAACATTTAACCTTAATTTAATAATAAAAAATAATAATGAAAGGAATATCCTCCAAAAATCCCGAAATAATGAAACGCGTACCCGAAAAATCCACGGAACGCCCGATAGATAATACAAACGAAAATAAATAATCTGTGGTACAAAACCCAACCACCGGAATACTGGATACATACTAACCCATCGGAGCTCCTAAAATAAGGAAATGTCAAAAGTCAACCCAAGAAATCTAAAAATACACGTCACACAAGTACAAATACGGGGAAACAAACAAGTTAACGCAAATACCCCTAAGCACACAAGTCAAATAATACCTATGGGCACACACTTACAAACAAAGAGAACATCAATCAAATAAAGCTCATACTAGTCCTATTACAAGGGAAAATAAAATGTCGAACCCCTAAAGCACTAAATACCAAACTCGAACAACTGAGTCGAAACTTTAAACGTCAGAAATATTGAGCATGTCGCCACCCAATCGAATCACTAATAGTTAAATGTCTAAACAAGACCACGTAATCCATCACTAGAACTCGCGTAAGCCTCTAGCCACGTCTGAAACATAAAACATCACTTCAAGTAGTGTAATCACCAAAGAAACCCCACGAAGTCACCAAAGAGACAATTGTAAAGTCGTGTTATCGAATCCAGAACTCACGTCAATGTTTCACCAAGTTAGAAACAATATTGTCACCTCATAAAATAGCCAAAGAAAGTCCACAAAGTCATCAAGGATAAATCACAACGTCGTCCAATCTAGTGCAGACGTAAATCCAAAAAATTACACGTGAAACACCAAGAATAACCAGGACATCATGAAGAAGTAACGTCACAACCGAAAATAAATCAGAAATAATTTCAGGAAAAAGGAAAAATAACACGGGGTGTTACAATCGAGTTCTTTAAAAGGAAATTCAAATTGGAATCCTAGGGTTCAATCCTATGTCAAAAGTCCTGTTGAAAAACAAGTTTTTCCTTACCCCTAGATATCTTAGGAAGTCAATTGATGAAGTCCGGAGGTTTGTTCGTATTTGTCATCACTGTGGTGTCAGTGGTCACATTCGACCAAGGTATTCGAAGTTGAGACGGAAGACTCTACAATTGGTGAAGAAACAAAGAATTCAACATGGAGATCATGTTCAAGATCAAATTTGAATATTGAATGAAAAAATAAAGAATTTGTCAAGATTGGCAAAATGAGCTTCGAAGATGAAGAAGGCTTGGGTGAGAAAAAGTGAGCTACATTGTCTTGTAGTTCATACTACACTTAGAGCACGCAAGTCTACTTCTTGGTATTTGGATAGTGGATGTTCGAGGCATATGGCTGGAGATAAGTCATTGTTTGGATTTCTCGAGGAATGTCATGGTGGGATATTCACTTTTGGTGATGGAGAGAAGTCAAAGGTTTTAGGTAAAGGTACCATTGTGGTTTTTAGTCTACCTAAACTAGAAGATGTGCTTTATGTAGAGGGTCTTAAAGTAAATTTGTTGAGCATAAGTCAGATATGTGATAAAAATCATAATATCACTTGTTCTCCTGATAAGTGTTTGATTATTGATTCTTCTGGGAATTGTGTCATGGAAGGTATGCGTTCAACTGATAATTGTTATGCATCGTTCCTAATTTTGAATTGTTATGCAATAGAGTTAAACTTGATGAAGTTGAAATCTGGTATCAGCGGATAGGACATGTTAATTTTCGTGAATTAACAAAAATTACTAAGAGTGAAATTGTTAAGGGAATCCCTAAGCTTCGGTATGTAAAAAGAGTTGTGTGTGGATCATGTCAGAAGGGTAAACAAGTCAGATGTCAGCACAAAAAGATAAATGTCATTGGTACTTCTAGACCTTTAGAGTTATTGCATATTGATTTAATTGGTCCCACTAGGACCACGAGCAAAGGAGGAAAGAAGTATATTTTTATCATGGTGGATGATTATTCAAGATTTGCATAGGTTGGATTTTTAAGTGAAAAGTATGAAGCTCCTGAAATTTTTAAGATAATTTGTTTAAAAATTCAGACTGAGAAGAATTGTTCCATTTCTAGAGTAAGGAGTGATCATGGAAGGTGGTTTGAAAATTCAAAATTTGAAGTGTTTTGTGAAGAGAGATGAATAAAACATGAATTTTCAGCACCTAAAACTCCTTAACAAAATGGAGTAGTTGAGAGGAAGAATATGGTTATTCAGGAAATGGCCAATGTTATGCTACATGGTAGGAATGTTCCTAGGTATTTTTGGGTCGAGGCGGTGAACACAGCATGTTACACCTCAAACAGAGTTTATCTTAGGCTTGGCATCTTAAAAACTCCTTATGAACTATGGAATGGCAAGAAACCCAATGTAAAGTATTTCAAAGTTTTTGGAGCCAAATGTTATATTCTTAGAGATCGTTAAGGAATATTTTTGGGTTATTCATTGACTAGTCGAGCATATAGGGTTTTTAACCTTAGAACTCAAATGATGAGGGAATCTGCCAATGTAGTGGTTGATGACTCATGTATTGATGAGTCCCCAACGTCTACTAAGGAGGAAGATGGTAAGCCATTCTTTATATTGGATAATGATTCTTCTGAGGTTGAAAAAAAGGACAATATGGTTAGTGAGGATACTTCAAGGCCTGCAGAATCACATGATTCAATTGGTGATGTGCAGCCTATATCGTCTAAGGAACCATCTACAAGGGTAAAGTTGTACCATCATTTGGTTGTTATAGGATATGTTGATCAGATGATGGTGACACGGAGAAAGGCTAGGAATGAGGTTTCGTATGCATGTTATACATCTTCTTTAGAACCTAAAAATGTCAAAAAAGTTATTCAAGATAGTGAGTGGATAAATTCTATGCAAGAAGAACTACAGCAGTTTGTTAAGAATGATGTGTGGTATCTTATGCCTAAACCGAATTAGATAAATGTGATTGGTACCAAGTGGATTTTCAAAAATAAAAAAGATGAAAATGGTACAGTGTTTAGGAATAAAGCTAGGCTTGTTGCTCAAGGATATACTCAGATGGAGGGTATTGATTTTGATGAGACTTTTGCTCTAGTAGCGAGACTTGAATCTATTCGAATTTTGTTTGTTATTGCGTGTCATCTTGGATTCAAGTTGTATCAAATGGATCTGAATAGTGTATTTTTGAATGGTGTTCTTCATGAGGAAGTATATGTGGAGCAACCCAAAGGATTTGAAGATCCTTATTGTCAAGATCATATTTACAGGCTGAAAAAGGCTTTATATGGGCTAAAGCAAGCTCTTAGAGCTTAGCATGAAAGGTTGACTGATTACCTGTTGGGGATAGGTTTTACTCGAGGGGGAGTATACAAAACACTATTTATTCAAAGAATTGTGAGTGATACAGTTGTTGCTCAAATCTATGTTGATGATATTATGTTTGGATCCACTTCTGATAAGTTTGCTCATTATTTTGGAGATCAAATGAAACATGAATTTGAGATGAGCATGATTGCTGAATTGAACTTCTTTCTAGGGCTTCAAGTTAAGCAATTAAATGATGGGATTTTTATTTCTCAAACTCGTTATGCTTTGGAATTGGTGATGAAGTTTGGTTTGGAAAAGGCTAAGGATGTTCGCACTTCTATGAATACAAGTGTTAAGCTTAGCTTGGATACTAAAGGCAAAGATGTCGATCCTACATTTTATAGGAGTATGATTGGGAGTTTGTTGTATTTGACTGCCAGTCAACCTGACATAGCTTTTAGTGTTGGTTTGTGTGCTCGTTACCAGGCAAGTCCTAAAGAGTCTCATATTACTGCTATAAAAAGAATTATCAAGTATGTTAAAGGGACAGTGAATTATGGACTGTGGTATCCATTGGGTACTAATACTGATATCGCATCCTTTTCTGATGCTGATTGGGCCGGTAATGTTGATGATAGAAAAAGTACAAGTGGAGGGTGTTTTATGTTGGAAATTGCTTAGTTGCTTGGCATAGCAAAAAACAAAATTGTGTTTCTCTTTCCACTGCTGAGGCTGAGTATATAGCAGTTAGTAGTTATTGTACTCAGGTTTTGTGGATGCGTCAAATGTTACAGGATTATGGTTTTTCTTAAGGCACGATGACTGTGTTTTGTGATAACACGAATGCAATAAATATTTCTAAAAATCCTATTCAACATTCTAGGATAAAGCATATAAATATTCGACATCATTTCATTCGTGATATTGTTGAAAATGGAATAGTGTCTCTAGAGTTCATATCCATAAATTCTCAATTGGCAGATATCTTTATAATATCCTTAGATTTCAAAAGCATGTTAGTCTTAGGAAATCTATTGGTATGCTTTATTTAGAATAGATATCTTCTTATCTATCATTCTATGATCATATTGCATTATTTTCCTAGAATTGATACGTAATCATGCATTTGTATTATATTTGTTCATGCATGCATTTTATTTTAGAAAAATCATAAAATAAAAAATTTGAGACTTTTGAGCTTGGCTAGAGTACAAAAGTTGTCATATTTTACTCTATTTTCACATTTACGTGTCTCATTATGCATATGTGAAGTAGAGATATCAAACTAACCTAAGATTTTTGGATGATCACTTGACATGATTATTTTATGTTACAAAACTTTAATCTTAGGTGCTAGTTGCTTCAGTGATGATTATAATGCCTACTGAATCTGTTAATTTTTTTTTATTTAACCTGAAGTGGTATGAAAGTTCATGAGCTATACTAGATTGGTCTATCCATAAAATATTTTTTGCATGTGTATGAATATTGTGGTGATGTTGAAAAAAATGAGATGTTTAAAATATTGAAAATACAAAAAGTAGTTCTTTAATTTGAGTAACCGGGCCTCTTGCCTCAGTAAGCATTGAGTGTTCGCGTAAAAAAGGGAGAAGACTAATGAGCATAAATCCTATGGAAGAAGCTCGGGCCCAGTTGGTCGGGACTAAAAATCCTTGCTGGAAAGTCCGGAGCTTAGAAAGACAAAAAGGGATATGGTGAAAAAGTTGAAAAGATGAGAAGGAGGAAATTGTGTGACAAAGAAATAGTATCTTTTAGTTTTTGCCTTCTAGTTTGGATCTTGGATTGAATTATCATCACGGTTGGTGGGGAGATTATCAGCTTTAGTATGTATTGTTTTCATCTTACCTTAGTGCTTGCACATGAGAATTTTCATATATATATTTGTAAAACTTGACTTCTGCATTCTTGAGTTTACAAGGTATGTGTATAATGGTCAAGTTAAATCTAATAATAAGATGTATAATTGATTTGCTTGTTGTCTTTGTAAACATATATATATATTTTTTATTCATAACATTTTGCATTCATGCATTAGTATTAGGGTCATGCATAGTAGAGATGTCTGTTACCCTGAGAATTTGAATATGATCTGATAAAATTTCTATATCTTGGTTTTTTCATTGAGTACTTCCTTGCATCTCTCTACATTGTTGCTAAATCATATACTCTCTTTGTTTGACATTTCAGTGACAAAAGGGGGAGAAGTATTAAGTGAGGGGGAGAGATTGTTTGGTTAAGATAAGATTATTTGATTGATCAGAGGGAGAAGTATTTAGCAAGGGGGAGAATGATGATCATTATGTGTGCATTGTTGTTATGATTTTCTTACGATCATTTTATGTTTGTTTTCCACACCTGTGGTTATAGGATTGGTTGATCGTCATGAAAGCAAGGTGACAGTTTATATCTATGTTTGTCGATATGTGTTCATAGGTATAGATGTTATGTTGTTATTTGTGAGACTATATTGTAAAACATGGTTTTGTCTCAGAAATGCCAAGGGGGAGATTGTAGGAACATTTATAGTATTATTTGTGTTTGACATGTTCTAGACAATAACCATGTTGAGTGAATTGTTATGTTGAGATTTTTGTGTATTTGCAATCGAGTTGTTAGTATGTTCGTTTCTATCTCGAAAAAGAAGTCAAGGAGTGTGTCAAAGCAAAGGAAGCTACCGGAGGGCAAATTCATCATTTCCAGACATCGTCACTTCATCGGAGGGCAAAAATGTCATTTCCAGACATTATCACTTCAACCAAAAGCATCGGGATTTCGAGATGACCAGTCTAGCTTAAATATGAAAAAATTGCAAAAGATGCAACATACCTACGTTGTCAGAGGCTGAAACAGGACAAAATTGGCTCTGACCTACGTTGTGGTTTTTGAGCTGGGAAGGGACCCTACACCCCAGACCTACGCCCAAACGTAAGTCCCAAGCGTAGGTCCTATTCCCTAAACCTACACCCAAGCATAGGTCCCAATGCTTGGTCACGTGATCTCTTGTTATGCAAGATTTGTTTCGGGGTGCTTTCGGATTTTTCCAGTTTAGTCCCTACTTTGAGTTTTTGAATGATCGACATCTTCAGACCTCTATGTATTGGCGTATACACATATTTACATCATATTTTAGAAGATTTATCAAGGTATTGTGAAATTACATAAGAGGGCAATGTTAGGGTTTTCTATGACTTGGTCTATAAATACTAAGGTTCTACAAGAGAAGAGGCTACGATTTTTTATGACAATTTTTCAAGAGGGTTTTTTGTGAGAGCTCTGCAATATTCTATTATTCATATTCTTCTATAGAGTGATACACACTGAGAGGTGATTATGGAGTGATCATACATATTAGTATTCTCTCTTGTGTTGAGGTTCTCCAATCGTGTTTCTACATCGAAGTTCTTTATGCACGATTGGATGAGTAATTGCTGAAAAATCATCACACCATCCATTGCAAAGAGGCTGTTTTGATCCGTCCGAGTACGGAACGATTCGAGGATTTTAGACCACAAGTAAAGAAAGGCAAATCAGGCATGATTTGTGAGTCTTTCATAGTGTCTGGCGGAGCAAGCGTGCTTCGTGAAGTAAATGAGCAAGCGTGATTCAAGAGTTTCAGACCATGAGTAGAGGAAGGCATATCATGAGTGATTGTAAGTGTAAAACGCTCATAGAGTTTGTACTTGTTGATTCACAGTGCATCGGTACTTGAGTGTAACCGTGGTTTTTTCCTTGGAACGCTTCCTTGGTTTTTCCACATATAATTCTCCTTGTCGTCTCTTGTTTTATTTTCTGCACTACATTGATGTTTGCCTGATATTGCTTGAATGATGTGGTTTGAGAATTAGGGTTTTGTGATTGGATTAATATTTACTTTTCCTCAATTAAATATTAATTTGTCAATAAATCAACAAAAAGCCTATTCACCCCTCCTCTAGGCTATTTTCACTATCGTCTAGGTAATTTCAAGACGACACAAAGATTTTTGCGTAGAAAAACCTTGGAAATGTTCCAAGGAGAAAATCACAGATACACTGGGGTATCGATGCACTATGAATCAAAGAGTTTGTACAGACTCTATGAAAACAGAACTTACAACAGCTTTGATTTTCCGTTCTCCACTCGATGTCTGAAAGTACTCTTGATCCACTCGCACTCCACAAAGCTCTCGTTCCGATCTCTGTACTCTGATGGCTCTGCTTCTCAATATATCAACGAACCACGAAGCCTCCTACTCCGATCTTCGTACTCTGACGGCTCTTTTCTCAACGGATTGTTGCAACCACGTTGCACAAAGTGGTGTGATGATTTTACTGCAATTGGATCATTCAATTGTGCATAAAGATGTCAAATGTTGAAGCACAATTAAATAACCACCAAAAACTAGAAATACCCTTGATATAGAATGATCAAGCAATCTATTTTTCTCTCCCTCTGCAGACGAATCTATTTTGAACTATGAAAGTATAACAGAGATCGCACAAAAACCACACCAAAATCTGTAGAGAATCCACATATTTATAGAGAGAAGAATCCTATTTTAAGTAGACTTGTTTCCTTCTTGGACTAGGATTCTTCCCTTGTGTAATCCTCTTGTAATTAGGAGTGAATCTACCTAAATTTGGTCTAAATATATCTTATACACGTGTTAGGATGTCATGGAGTGTAACCCAAGTCATTGTAGTTCACAACAACAAGTAGAATTGCTCAAGTTTAAATATGCAGGTCGGTGGCGTACGTCCACCACTACACCCATGCCTACGCATGGGTGTACGCATGTACGTAGGTAAGCGTAAAATTTAATTTTCTAGCCATTTTTTAGTTGTTGTATGTGCTGGTAGGCGTAGCAAAAATCATGAAATCCACTTTTTGCATTTTTCCTTCCGTTTACACCCCTTTCATTCCTCTAACAAGTTTTCCAAATTATCGGCTATGAAAAATGTCCGTTTCGCCCTCCGGAATGCATTTTTGTGATTCAAATTTGCTTCCTCTTCATTTATCTTGTATTCTTCGCTACTTTAAGCTTAATTTGAGTTTAACGAAGGTTGTCGATGCCTTTGCTTCACCACTTTAATTTTCTTAAACCTACCTGATCTCACAATTCACTCAACATGATTATTATCTAGAACATGCAAAAAATAAATAATACTAACAAGTGTTCTTACAATCTCCCCCTTGACATTTCTGAGATAAAACCATATTTTACAAAAATATCCTCACGAATAACAATATAATATCTATACCTATGAACACACAACCTCAAACATAGACATAAATTATTACCTTGCACTCTCAACGATCTTCCAATCCATCAACCACACACTGAATAATATACCATGAAAAGCAGGCATGGAAAACAAATATAAACAAAATATAATGATCATAAGAATAACACAACATCAATGAATGCATAATGATCATCATAGTATAAAATACTCATTTTCCCCCTGAGAATATACTCCCCCTCAATTAAAAACACTTTCCCCCTTAACAAGATATCTCTCCCCCTTTTTGTCACTGAAATTTCAAGCAAAGAGAGTACAATATAAACAATTAAGAGAGATGCAGAGAAATACTCAAATATCACTTCAAGATATAGGACTCTAAAAGACCATTTCCAGATTCTCAGGTAAACAGAAATCTCTACAATGCATGACCCTAATACTATTACATGAATGCAGAATGTAATGAATAAACGTAAAAAAAATATATATATTTTTGTTTTTAAAAATTTGTGAGCAAGGAAGTAGAGATAGCGAGTTAATCATTAATACATCATATTCTCATATCTAACTTAGCCATTATACACACAACCGTAAAGATAATCAACACTCATACCTTGTAGACTCAAGAATGCACAAGTTAAGTTTTGCATAGTATTCATATACATATGACAATACTCAGGTGCAAGCACTCAGGTAAAATGAAAGCAATACACACTAATTCGGATAATCTCCTCACCAACCATGATGATAACTCAGTCCAAAATCCAAGCTAGAAGTTAAATCTTTAACTCGGACCTTATTGCTAATTAATAACAACATTTTAGCACAGAGCAAACTAGTATTTGCGTGTTTTCTAAGATGTCCTTGTAATGAGGATTCCACCAATGACTCTCAACTAGATGGTTTAGGGCACTAAGTGATAAAACATTCTTCGGACATCGTACCTCGAACATCTTAGGCACGACCCGAATTCTAGTAGTCTCAAATTATAGTTAATCACTTCAGCCTTTTGACACGAATATTCACTACTTATCGAGGCACTAAGATCCAGTTATTTAGCAAAAAGGATCATTCCTCTATGGGGTTTAAATAAATAATCATATTTAATTTTTTTTCTTTTTTTTTCCTTTTTGTTTTGTCAATATTACTCTTATATTCATGAGCATGCAATAGGTATTCAAAAGTATAGATCAATCTAACATACCTCATGAACCTACATATCACTTCGGGTAAGATGAGAAAGACTAAGGTTTTAACATAAAATAATCATGTCAAGTGAACACCCTAAATTCTTAGGTCAGGCTAACACCCCTATTTATTTTATGCATAATTAGATAAGTAAATATGAGAATATAGTTAAATATGATAACCTTCGTACTCTAGCCAAGATCATTATTTCAAAAAAAATATTTTATGATTCTTTCTGTTTTTTATTTATTTATAACACATGCATGAATAAATATAATACAAATACATGTTAATCTATTAATTCTAGGAAAATAATGCAATGTGTTCCTAGAATGATAGATAAGAAGATATCTATTCGAAAGAAACCAAACCAATAGATTTTCTAAGATTTTCTAAGGCTTACATTCTTTTAAAAATATAACGGTTTTGTAAAGGTATCTGTCAACTGAGAATCTGTGGATATAAACTCTAGAGATGTTATACCATCTTCAACAAGATTTTGAATGAAATAATGTTGAATATCTATATGTTTTGTCCTAGAGTGCTGAACAAAAATTTTAGAAATATTTATTGCACTTGTGTTATCATAGAACACGACTATTATGCCTTGTGAAAAACCATAATCCTATAACATCTAGATCATCCACAATACCTGAGTACAACAACTACCAACTGTTATATATTTAGCCTCAGTTGTGGAAAGGGCGACACAAATTTGTTTTTTACTATACCAAGCGACTAAGCAATTTCCAACGTAAAAATATTCTCCACTAGTACTTTTTCTATCATCTACAGTACCAGCCTAATCAACATCAGAAAAATATGCAATATCAGTACTAGAATCATATGGATACCACAGTCTATAATTCACTGTCCCTTTTACATTGTAGTAATATGAGACTCCTTAGGACTTTCCTCTTAACATGTGATAGGTGCCAAATATTGACCATTTTAGGCCCCTATCTTGCTATTGTTACGTCTTTACATTTCATTATTTGGTATTTTTATGCAGTTTGTGTGTCTAAACATGTTTCAGGAACTTAATGAAGATTACGAGCTAACTTTGGTGAATTAACGAGAGATGTGCTTGTGTCTATTCATAGATAGAACAAAAGAGGTATTTTCAAGAGAAAAGTATCTCCCGAAGGGCAGAAACGTCATTTTTCAGAGCTGCAACTTCAAGAATCATAACAAGGGAGTCGAGGGGGTTCAAACGGAGCAATTATCAATAAAAATGGTTTCCAAGGATTTTGCTACACTTGACCTACACTTCCAGTAGCTAAAAGTGACTAGAAACTGTCATTTCTCTGCTTGACCTACACTTCAAATGTAGCTACAGTATTTTCAACACAAATTTTTAGTCAACTTTAAAGGGTTATATCTCGGTCAAAACATTAACATCTTGAAGCCAGCTTTCCAAAACGATATCACACTCCTCAATCCAATATGTGTAGCTCTAGTTATAGTCAAAAGAGTGAGTCATGTCTGTAGGAAAAGCTGGAAATTTCATATTCGAATTGATCCGTTTTGACCCGGATGACTTTTTGTTCGACCCTGACACCTATATTCATGTGTGTATGACATATTATACATTATATTGAAGAAGTCTAATGCAAGTTAGGATTTTCATCAGCTTTGCCTATAAATAGAAAGGTCTGCTACATATTTTGGGGACATCTCTACACATAATTTCAGAGCTTCATTCATATAATTTTCTGAGCAATCTCTAGAGATTCATTCAAAGGCAGGAGCCATTCAAAAACTAGAGATCCGGAGAAGAAGATTATGGAGGGCGTTTCTACATCAATGATGTAGTCACCTTCTACCATGAGCAACTAATTCGGTATTTAGGGTTTTCTAGCAAAATCCTATCCAAGTAATGTTGTTCTTAATTTGTTTTCAATTGTAATGAGGGAAAGTTGTGATCATACTGTGATGATTCATGTAGATGTGTGACCATTTTTATTCTTGACACAAGATCTTATATTTGTTCTAAATTCTTGTCTTAGATTGAATGAATATATTATCTTACTCAATCATGATTATTCACCATGGACTAGAACTCAGATGTTTAATTCATTATTTTCTATACAATGGTGCTTAACACTTGAAACCCTAGGTTTACACAGGTCATGCCTCGGCGAGATAATATCGACATGCTTTAGTTTAATTTCATGCAGTAGGAATAGATTAGAGTAAAGTAAATAGCATGCACTAGTTATACTCTATCCGAAGATACGTTATAGCGAATCTGGTTGACGGTATCCTTTTTGGGACTGTATTCGACTATTTGCGGTATGACCTGATTCACAGATATGGGTCGCTCTCTTTCAATTCAGCAAAGAGAGAATTATGTTATGCAGTTAGTGGTGGAGTATGGAAACCCTATATTTTATTTCTACTATTCTTGTCTTAATCTATCTTTATTGCTTTATTAGTTAATTAATTAATCAATCATAAAACAACAAATCATATCTTCATAGCAATTTTAGAGTATTATTTTATGAGAAATCAAAATACGACTTAGTCTCTGTGAGATCGATAACCTTTCTCAAGCCGAACTATACTATAATATAATTCGTGCGCTTGCGATAGGTAAAACCTAAGTCCTCCTAAGGGGTTGTTCTTAACCATTATTTTTTCACCCCTAGGCGGACATCAAGATTTTGGCGCCATTGCCGGAGACTAACGGATATTCTGAATTTTAGTAATTTAGTATACTTAAATTGTTTGTATTGTAATATATCTAAAATTGGATTGTGTGTTTTTGTGAGGTACACTGAAAAGTGCAAAGGGAATCAGCGAAGCAGTTACGATTGCGTCATTGAACCACTTGTGAGTTCTAGTGTAGCTTAATTTTACGTATAATTTTAGCTTTATTTTCTATCCATAGTTAGAGCAGTTTAGAACTAGTTAGTAAAAATAAAAATAAAAAGTATTCAATTTTTGTGTAAACTGTCAGAAATTCTGATTTTCGTAAATGAGTAGAAGTTTTTGAGTGGAAAAGGAACATTGAACAAAACTCATTATAGTGAGCCTAGTTGATTTTAGGCCGAAACATGTCGTTTAGGACCTCAAAACCATGATTTTGTGATTATTAGGAAGAAAACAAAATGTATAATGGTTATACCAATTCGGCGAGTGTTCCATATTATAATTCATACAATCTGGATTGGAGAAATCATCCCAATTTCCAATACCAACAATCAGGTATAGGAAATTCATATCAAAGCTTTAATGAGAATTCACGATATTCTAATCACGAATCACGGTATCGACCGTATAGTCAAGATTATTATCCTCAACCATCTAATCAATTCCAATTTGAAGAGTCTAGTGCATATTTTTGTCTGGAGCCATTGTATTTTGCAAAGAGATTCTTATCCAATTTGAGAGAAATAAGAGCAAGAGCAATCACCTGTCCAGAATCATTGTCTTTTGACGAAAAATTCTTAGCATCTTTGAGCAAAATCAAAGTAACCCCTCAAAATTGTGAGGAGATCACATACATTGGAGACAATTCATACTTTCCGAACACTGAAAATCCTTAATCAAGTTTAATAGAAGCCAACAACCATTCAGTACTCAGGATTTTCAGTCCAATAATACTCAATCATTCCAACCCTTCAACTAAAATTCACCCCAGTTTCAAAATCAAAATTCACTATCTTGACCACCTAGTTTTGGGGATGGAATTCTGAACACCTTGAAAGATTTTAACAACCAATCTCAAATAGCCATCCAATTGTTGAACTCAAATGCCCAACTATTGAATTCTCATTCTCAAGCCTTGACTAAGGTAGAAACCCAAATAGGGCAACTAGCTGATACTTTAATGAGAATGGAGGAATTACCAAATCAAATAGTAGATAATTTTGAAGATAAGGAGGACGAGTACAGTGAAACAGAGGAAAGTTTTGAAACAAAGAGTGACATATTACATGACGAGTGTGCGCAAACCATTCATTTACCACAAGAGCCAAAAGAGACACCATATGAACCTAAAGAAATATTTACCTAATATCTCGATGAGTTGTGTTTTGAAGATAAATAAGGAGGGGATGAGTACTACATAATGGACGGGATTGATGAGGTGATAAAGAACCCATTACCTTATTCATTAATAGAGGAATCGTTGGACATAAGTACTAAACATGGGATGAATGTGGAGCATGACAAATGAGAAAAAGTATATGACGATTATTATGTGCTTGATGTCTTGCTCATTACCGAATATTCACAATGGACACCGTGGACTGATTTACTTCCCACACTTACTCCGTTATGTGGTGGAAGTGATGCAGAGATGAAGGGTGTTGGATAGCCCTTTGGGGAGTCATCATGACAAAGACGTTAAACATTGGTCCTAGGCTGTGAAAGTTAGTTTCTAGCTTAGGTTTGTAGAATAGTAGGTCATTTAATTTACGCAATTTTCAATTCCTTAGGATTATAAGCCCTTAAGGCCAAATCTTTGCAATTTCAATTTCGTAGGATTGTAGGCCCTTAAGGACAAATCATTGTTATTTTATTTTAATAAAAATTTTCATTCCTTGTGCAATATTTTGATGATTTCTAAAAATATTTGATGAATTATTTTTCCCTTACTATGATATTGGGTATGTGTTTTGTTGATTATATCTACAGATGGCTCAAATCAAGTGCTATGTTAAGGAATTTTGGAATCACGTTTCAAGGGTAACTATATTCTTTCTCATATAATTGTGAATCATGGGGACATGGATTCATTTAAGTTTGGGGGAGAGGGTATAGTTTAAGGAATGGTAATTTTGAACAAAAAATTGAAAAAAAAGATTTTGAAATTTTTTTGGAGAAATTCTTTGTTTTCACGCGTGAGTGTTTTGCATTACAAGTTGATTAAGTTTGTGTTTATGATATATGAGTAGTATGTGATGCGATATTCTCGCTCATGAAAGTAATGATTAGATTGAGTTAGTGAGGTGATGTGGTTTAACATAGGTGAATGAATTAATGAAATTGAAACCAAAAAGGACAATCTTGATTTATAAACACATGCACACATTCACTATGGAAAAAAAAGTTGATCTTTGACTATGTAGTTGAAAAATTAGTTTGCCCACAATAAGAGGGGATAATGAAAGATGGAATGGAGAAAATTTGAAAATTTATTTTGAAAAAGAAAATGCAAAAAGTAGTTCTTCGATCTGAGTAATCGGGCCTCCTACCACAAAGTAGCAGAGTGTTCGTATAAAAAAGGGAGAAAACTAATGAGCATAAATCCTATGGAAGAAGGTCGGACCCAGTTGGTTGGGACTAAAAAACCTCGCTGGAAAGTCTGGAGCTTAGAAAGATAAAAAGGGATAAAGTGGAAAGATGGAAAGAATGAGTTTTATATGAAAAATGGAAAAGATTGATCAATGAAGTAGAAGAAGAAAAATTGGTCTACCATAGTAGAATGTTCACAAAAATACGAAAGGTTGTCCGAATTGGGAGTAAAGATTAACGAAGTTATTTACTTTAGTGGGGACCATTCATAACGTTAGCTCGAAATAGTTATTGTTCGGTAGTAAGTGGGAATGTTTAGATCCGTGTTATCTTATACATTATAGCATGGCTTGGTTAACGAGTATGTGAATACATGAATACGTGAAAATGAAGGATGGACAAGTTGTGGGTAGTATATCTAACCCTCACGAGACATCACTCATCCACTCGGTGTTGCCGAGGGGTTCAAAAGGCTTGTTACACGTGCTAAGTGTAATCATTGACCCTTCACGAAAGCAAAGGAGTAGTGTAGAGTAGTATAGGTTAGTTAGAATAAAAACAATCATCATGAGGTGTTAAAATTTTTCCTAAATTCATTACTAAGGGACTAGCAATATGTAAGTTTGGTGGTGTGATAGGTGTCAAATATTAACCATTTTAGGCCCCTATCTTGCTATTGTTACGTCTTTACATTCCATTATTTGGTATTTTTATGTCATTTGTGTATATAAGCATATTTCAAGAGCTTAATGAAGATTACGAGCTAATTTTGGTGAATTAACTAGAGAAGTGTTTGTTTCTATTCAAAGAGAAGGAAAAATAGGTGTTTTCAAGATAAAAGTGTCTCCCGGAGGGCAGAAACATCATTTTTTGGAGCCGCAACTTCAAGAATCATAACAAAGGAGTTGAGGAGGTTCAAATGGAGCAATTATCAAGAAAAATGGTTTCCAAGGGTTTTGCTACGCTTGACCACGTTTCCAGTAGCTAAAAGTGGCTAAAAAGTGTCATTTCTACACTTGACCTACGCTCCAAGCAGAGCTATAGTGTCAGTCAACTTTGAAGGGTCATATCTCGGTCAAAACAGGTCTGAATGGAGTGATTCTTGAGCCTAACATCAAGAGCTTGAACTCATCTTTCCAAAAGCATATCACAGGCCTCCATCCAATATATGTAGCTCCATTTATGATCCAATATATGTAGCTCCATTTTCATTCAAGTTTTGACCTGAATTGATCCGTTTTGACCCGGATGACTTTGTGTTCGACCCCAACACCTATATGCATGTGTATATGACATATTATACATTATATTGAAAGGTTTGTCTCATATTTGGTATGAATTTATGAAAAAGAGGAATCATACTCTCAATAGGAGAAGTATAATGCAAGTTAGGGTTTCCTTCGGCTTTGCCTATAAATACCAAGGTCTACTACAGATTTTAGGGACTTATCTACACATAATTTCAGAGCTTCATTCATATAATTTTCAGAGCAATCTATGGAGATTCATTCAAAGGGAGTAGTCATTGAAGACCTAGAGACCGGGAGAAGAAGATCATGGAGGGCGTTTCTACATCAACGATGTAGTCACCTTCTACCATGAGTAACTAATTCGGTATCTAGGGTTTTCTAGCAAAACCCTAGCTGTGACACCCCCAAATTTCCATGCATAGGTTGGCCAGGCCCATACACAGAAAACTATGAGCATCTGCAATTGATAAACGTAAGCACAGATGATAACATAACAATAGATATATAGTAACAGAAATAAGAATCATGGCTAAAACTTATACATAAAAGAGACCACAACCAATACATCCTCAAAACACAATAAGTTCCACATAGTACAACTTGGGAATCCCATAAATGTGGAACCCTAGAACAACCCATAAAAGAAAGATATAAGATACCATTAATTGGATCTTACCCTTGGATAGAAAGAATAACCGCTGGACCGAAAAGACAAGAGAGAAAGACTTTAACCTTACAGATGGAATTGCCGAGGACTTGAAATAACAACAAAGTTGGGTCAAACCCACGAGCAAGTACAACTCTACATGATCCCAAACTGTAACACCCCGTTTCATTTTCCCTTTTTTCTGAATTATTCCTGATTTATTTTCGTTAATGACGTCACTTGTTCATGATGTCATCGTTACTCTGTGTATTTTACGAGTAAATTTTCGGCGATCATCACCTTAACGACTTTGTGGAGTATCGATGATGATTATGTGACTTGACAGTAACGTTTAGTTGTTCGGACTTGGTGAAACGTTTACGTTTGTTCTTGTTATTGACTACGTGATTGAGTGGTGACGATTGGCAGCTAGTGTTATCAACTAAATGGATTTCTTTTGACACTTGACGTTTAGGGCTTCGACTCAGTGATTTGAGTTCGGTAGTTAGTGCTTTAGGGGTTCGACGTTTTTGTTTCCCCTGGTTATGGGGTTAGTACGTGCCTTGTTTAGCTGACGTGCTTAGGATTATTGATAGTCCTTTCGCTCATTTTATTTATGTTTGTATATACGTGCTATGTGTGTTGATGCCCTGTGTATTGATGTGGCATTAGGTGCCTTAGTTGCTTGACTTACGTGCTTATGTGTATTTGTATTGTTATGTTCGTTTTTCATGTTTATACGTACGTGATAAGTGTAATGCGATTGTGTTTAAACCTGTAGCATTTAGTACTTCGACTTGACGACACGTTTGGTTAGTTCGACACTTATGGTTTTGATTCGATTGGGTTAGTGACGACTCGGGTGATCGGGTAGTTGAGTTTCGTACTCAAAGTGTTTAGTTTGATTTATATTATTTATTAGTTATTCATAGAGTATACGGGCTTGCGTGATATACATTGCGAGTCGATTCGTGATTTATTTTATTTTATATTCGACTATATAGCCGAATTATTTATCCCGGACCTTATTAGTTATTTGGAGTACCGTGGGGTTTTCGGTGAGTTAATTGGTGGAAGAGTTTCGTACCCGGAGTACTTGTTCAAGCTCGTATCATTTATTCGGAGTCCAGTGAATTTGATGGGCTCACGTAGAATTATTTGAGTGTCCCCGGTATATTTTACGGGACTTATTTTATTTATACGAATTTAATTATGATTATATATATTTATGGGTTTTATACCCTAGATTATTTATTTTAGTTGTATTATTTATTTGAGCGTTTCGTTTATATTTTCGGGCACGTGTTGTATTATTTCGGGGTTCCCAATATATTTTTGGGATTTATTTTGTATATATATATATATAATTGTAATTATATATATATATATTATTTTGGGGTTATTACGAAATTTATGTTTAGTATGAGGGTCATTTTTATAATTTAGTTATATAGGTATATGCACACGTGTATCTAGATGTATCTAGATTTATCTGGATCAACCACTTACCCTCTCTTTTGACGAACAATAGCCTGAGTATTCAATTACAATCAGTTTCTCCCTCATGCTCTAATGGCCGATTGAGAGAGCAGAGAACCTCTTCTCTTCTTCTTCAACAAACCGCCTCTACTACCCCTTTCTCTACCTGTATCACCAACAACAGAAATTGCTCCTCATTACCGATCTGTTCTAGAGAGGGGTTGTCGAAGAGAGAGAGACCGTGTAGTAGTGACGGTCTGCTGGAGGTCGCCGAGCATGGAAACCCAAGTGATGACGCCGGGTCTTGGCGGCCGGACTGGCGGTGCAGTCGTGAGCAGGGAGGTCGGGCGCCAGGCACGACCTGGTTAGAAGTTGGGGTCGCCGGACTTGGCGACCCAGGTACGGGTTAGCTCGCCAGAGTAACGGCGAGCTGGAGGTAGAAGCGGCGTGCAGCAGCGAGCTCGCTGGAGCTGGTAGTGACGATGAACAGTAGCGAGTCGGGCTGACTCAGTGGCGAGTTGGGCTATGTTTTGGCTGATTTTAGGATGATAGCTCGGCCTCGGTACCGTGTACGTTATATCCGAAATTGGTGCGAAATCGTTAAACGGTTCTCTGGGAATTTCAGATTTTCGGTATGAATTTCAGTTTCGATTTTTGTAGATTTGTTCAAATTTAATTATCGATGGCTAACGGGCTTCAATTATATTGAATAGGACAGTAAGGCGGACATACTCGAAATATTTTTTTGGACGATTTTGGGCGGTGAGCACTATTCACGGCCGGTACTGTTCACGGCGGGACTGTTTGTAAGCTTATATAATTAGGTGGGAATTTATATATATATATATTTTTATATATATAAACATATCTAACACTCACTACTAGTGCGTAGAAAACGTTAATTAATTGCATTGTATGTTTATGAGTAAATAGAATTATGAAATTAAATTCCTAGTGGTAGACGGATATCTAGGAATTTTATATAATTTTCGGAGTACCCGTAAATGGATTAAAGGAGGACGAATAGGAAATTATGTGGAGAAATTAAATAAATAAATTCTCTGAAAAAATATAATAAATTAAATCCTATTTAAATTGGATTAAAATAGGTCGTCTAGTACCTCTGGATGTAAAGTAGGATTGTGTAGAATTATGTGATTGAAATTGAGATACAATAGGGATATAGTGGATATTGAGGGATGTAAAGCCGGCGAATAAATCATCCCCTGCTATTTATATTTTATCGAAATTGAAATTAAGATAGGGGATTCACGAGGACGAGGAACGTTAAAATTTAGACACAGCTTTAGTTCCCTTTCTAGTTTACTTTCCCCGTGAAATATGATAAAGCTAAATTGCAAATTAAATTATCCTTGAGGTGGAATAGTTTGAAAACAATCACTGATAATTAAATTAAACATATGCGAGCCTATAAGAATTTATTATTATTGGGAAATGGAGAAACCAAGTGAGCTTGAGATAAATTGACATGATTTGTTGCTATAATTAAATTATAAATCATGTTTTTGAAAATGAAAATGTTTATATACGGTGGATTGGTTGTGTAAAAAGGATTTTGAGAAATATTTGTCACTTGATAAATGTTATATTTTGATTTGTGACTCACTGTTGAGGCATGTTATACATATTTTATACACCATGAGCATTTATATTGCATTAGGTGTGGTTTCATGTCTCGTTTATGTATCATTGGTTCAAGTGAGTCTTCCGGGTCGTCGCAACAACTGGTTAGGCGGTGTCTCTCGCTACCGGCGGACTAGTAATCCGGGAATCAGGGAGGCGTGGGAGGATTTGATCCGAACACGGTTTGTTCTGTTTCACGAGTCGATATGATCCTCGTGGTTGTGTTACTATGGCGACATTATACCCGGTGGTCCCATGCTAGATAGGGTGTCGTTGGCATTGTCTTTGCATATTATTCACATTGAGCATTCATTTATTTGTATGATCTTTTACATAGTTGATATTTGCTATTATTAAACTGATGATAATTGTAAATTTATTAGAAAGGATGGAAATTAACTCAATGTGAATAAAAGTTAAAGCTTTTAAAATTTAAAAGAAAGAAAATCTAATAATGTAAAAACCTAGATTTGTGGACCCACGATTGGTATGTGTTCTAGGTGGTTACTTGATTATAAGTGGAAATAGACTTTGGGGGTGAAACCGTTCCCTTTGAGTGGGCTCTAGTTGAGATGGTTAATGATGTACTTAGACTTCATTGAGTTAAGTGTGGATATAAATGAAAAGAAATTTTGGTGATTAACTGCCCCTCCCCTGAGATGGGTGTTTAGTAGCATTGATTAACGCTTCATAGGGACTTAGTTGAGTTTGTAATATTCGGCCAGGTAGGCCCTTACGCATTAGTCTGTGTATGAGGTTATGGAGTGGTCGGTACACTACTCTAGTTGATTTATATAAGAATGGTTGATTTGAGGCCTAACCTGGTATGATAGGTTAGCATTCGTCCCTTTCTCTGGACTATCCTGTGTCTTAAGGATCCATTGAATGTAAATTGAGGTACCCATTATGGTTTGAATTATCATACTCCCGAGTGGGTGTTTGATAGTATTTTAGAGACATATTGGCAATGTTTGAGGATAGTATTCATCCTTTGTTTGTGGTTTAGTGATATTGCGATCTTAGAGTATTATGGAGATCTTGTGGTGATATTGGTGGTATAGGGTTGATTTCTTTTTAGTGCATACATGAGGCACTTTATTTTTATAGTTTCCTTATCTTAGTCTCGGGTAAGAGACATGATACAGGTTTATGCACACGTAATGCGATTCGTATTACCTTAGGTGGGTTCGGAGGCATTGGAACTAAACAGATTTGACCGGGTCCTAGCTTTTTCTTAAAAACCGGTTGAATCCTTCGGGGTTCAATGTTTTTCTTTAAAAACCCGAGGACTTCGGCATCTGTTTGGGACTAAATGACTTCGGTAACCCTTTCTTGTGCCTCAGTACGCTGTATGAATTGGAGATTTACTTGAGATGGTTGAATCTGATCGAATGACAGAGTTTGTTCACTTAGGTTACTTTCGAGGAATAGATGGTAGCAGTGTAAACCTACCATATGGTTACTAGTTGATTTTATAAATTCTCTTTACAATAGGAAGTCTCGGAGAAAACATCTTTTAAGTGAGCGGATTATTTCTCTGGTTATTGTGGATAAGATGACAGGTTTGAGGTTATGATTATGAAATTGAGACCCTCTAGGAATGATTGGATAACAGTGTTGTATAGGCGTTGTGGTTTAGTTGTGGTCGTGATTTTAGTTATTCCTTTTCGGCAGTCCTAGAGAGTGACCTATTTACCTCCTAGGAACCTTGAGTAGCGTGCTAGGTGTACGGTATGATAGATACTTAATCTGGTTGTATCTCTAGATGAGAGTGGAGTTTGGATTGATTGTCTATAGGCCTAGGTGACATAGTTAGTTATATTCAGGACGATATATATATATATATATATATATATATATATATATATATGTGTGTGTGTGTGTGTGTGTGTGTGTGTGTGTGTGTGTCTGTTGTTTATATGTTTTTGTTGATATGTTATTCTTATGATATCTGTAGTAGATTTGAGGCTGTAGATGAGATTATTTTGGGGGTCTCTGTTTGGCGTGGGTGCCACATGAGACAACTGACCGACCTAGGATAGATGCATGCACACGGGATGGTTAGCGTTTTATAGACGGCTATGAGTGTGATGTTTTGATATTATGGTGAGCCCCCGAGGTTGTGCTCACCCCCACTACAGGTTGCAGGTTTGCAGGTGGATGCAGCACGGCATGCTCGACGGCGACGATACAGGGGATTCGGGACGGTAGTTTTATTCCTCCTTCCGTAATCATTTTTATGTATTCTTTTATTCTCTTGGGAGCCAGGCTGTTGGCAGATCCCCTTGAGCAACATGCCTAGCTTTATTCCTAACAACTGTACCATTTTCATCTTTTTTATTCTTGAATATCCATTTGGTACCTATCACATTTATATCATTCGGTCTAGACACAAGATACCACACATCATTCTTAACAAATTGTTGAAGTTCTTCTTGCATAACATTTATCCATTCACTATCTTGAAGAACTTCTTTGACATTTTTAGGTTCTAATAAAGATGTATAATAAGCATATGAGACTTCATTCCTAGCGTTTCTATGGGTCATCGTCATCTAATCGACTAATCCTATGACTTTATCTAAAGGGTTGTTCAACTTGACCCTTGCAGATGGTTCCTTAGTGGGAGTAGGCTGAACATCACAAGATTGATCATGGATCATATAAGACTAGGAGTATCATCATAAAATAGGTCAAGGATAAATCTAAAATAAATTAGTTTTTCATAGTATTTTTCCCCCAAGAAATTATAAATTAGTAACACAAACGAGTGGCACAGTTGGAAAAATGCAAGGACTCGGGAATTAGTCGAGGTGCGGATAAGCTGGCCCGGCATAACAGATGGATGGTAGAGACGCCCAGCGGGTGCTTGGTGTGGCACCGGATCAAAGACTGGGTTTGGCTCTGATACCAACTGTAACAAATGGATGTTTCTCGGATCAACTCAAAAACTTAAGTTAATGGGTAGGACTAACATCCACTCATTATAAACCTCATTCACTTTTGCATCTTTATCTAATGTGAGATGACAATTGGAGCCTCTAACATCCAGATACCACGATTACCGAAAAGAAAAAAAAAATTATAAATTATTTGAAATGGGCCAAAGTATTCTTTGCATTGAGGCTTCTTCGAATTTATTTTAGTTGTCATTAACACGCATGTTGAACTCTACTGTTTCAGGAGGCAAAAGAAAAAATATTACGGTTCGGGTCTTTGACTTGGGTCATCACCGTGGATTTGAATCATTCATTGTAAGATGTCCCCTATGACCTTAGCAAAAGTATACTTTACATACATTAAGACCCCACTTCAAAAGTTGAATCCACAAATATAGCAAAACAATGGTCCATTCTATGTACTTTTAAAACAAATAAAAGAAAAACTTGGAGGAAGATCAATATTTTTATTAGTAATTACCAATTATTATGTCCTAAACATTAATATTGTTCCTTTATTCATTTTCACACTTTTAAAAAAGAAGACTTTTCAACATCTCTAATCCATAATCATAGTAAATTAAATTGGTAATTGTTGTCAATATAGGTATAAATAAAGTGGTAATTTTCAACAACAAAAAAATGGTAAATAGCAATTGAGTTATTTACAGTGACACCTTGAGGTTTGAGTAAATTACAGGTAGAAGCAATGTTTGAAGAGTGCATTTCAATTGTTTCCTGAGGTTTGAAAAGTTGACAAAGACACTCCTAACACCTAGGAAATGTCCATCGTATCCCTTGACATTGGATTTGCAATATAAATATTTTTTTATTTCCTTTCTTGCTCTTTTTTCTTTAAGTTGAATAGACTAAAATAACCATGTCTACACTTTAACTTTTTAAAATTTTGTGTTGTAGCATTATTAATCCTCAAGTTAATTATTTTTTTATTTATCATAAGTACTTTTAATCATATTCAATATATGTCCTGACACAATTTTTCGGTCTGCTCATGTGTGTGTAGATTTTAGTTTTTTTTAACTATTAACGATTATTTTTAAATATAATTGTATTACTTGTTAATTACCTTTATTTATATAAATAATTTAAAATAAATAGTGTCCACTTAGAATAGTAATCTCTTCTTATATTTGGTAGAGTTATTACACAAATTTTAATTAACTAAATTTCAATAATGGTAATATATACATTTTATTTTATCATTAGTAACTAATGATTTTTATAAATTTTACATATTTGTCACACTTAAAAATAATTAATAAAAAACTTAACATTTTGGCACAGAGTGCCAAATGCATATATTCTGCAACCAAATGAAACTTTGTCATAAAAAAATACATTTTAAGTAACAAACATTCAAAATTGTTGCTAAAATTTTTATTTTATGCAACAAATCAAAAAATTATTATAAAAAAACTAATTATTACAACAAAAATAATTTATCACTAAAAGTTAATTAATTTGCACCAAATAGTTTATATCTATTTTTTTTTGTACGAATTATATTTTTGTTACCAAGTTCAAAAACTTTGCAACCAATTGGAACTTTGTTGAAAAAATAAATTTAGACAACAAAGATATAAGTTTGTGGCTAAAAATTAAATTTTAGGCAACAAACTTTTTTTTGCAAAATAATAATTATCTATAACAAAAAGTTATGTTATTACATAGATGGGTATACGCGTCATTTTATTATTCAATGATTTTACTCATTTAATTAATTCTTTAATTTAAGGGGCATATGCGTCATTGGGGTGTCTTTGTCAACTTTTTCAAACCTCAGGGGGCAATTGAAACGCACTTTTCAAACATTGCATCTACCTATAATTTACTCAAACCTCAGAGAGTGTCACTGTAAATAACCCATAGTAATTTTTATATTGATTTATGACTTGTTGAGGTTTACACATTTGTTTTTTAGGCAAGTGGGTTTAGACATGTAGGCCCTATTTGGTTCACGGTCCAGTCCCATGTGGTCCGGTCTCATAATAGCTTTTTTGGGATCGGACACTGTTTGGCAACACGGTTTCAAAAAAACGGTTCTAAAAAAACAATGACCACTTGGGACCAAAAGGGGTAATTTGAGACAACCAAAAATGATGGTCTCAAGTGGTCTTATATACAATTGTCTTAACACATGGGACCATAAAATTTGAAATATATATATAAAATTAAAAAATATATAATTTGAAAATAATATATAAAATTAAAAAAAAATAATATAAAAAAATTGAAATAATGTATAAAATTTGAAATATATATATAAAATTCAAAATTAATATATAAAATGCAAAAAATATATTTAAAATTTGGGAAAATAAAAAAATTCCAAAATAATAGAAAAAATCAAAAATAATGTATAAAATTCGAAAATAATATATAAATTTGAAAATTAATATAATTTTTTTAAAATAATGTATTAAATTCGAATCAAATATATAAAAATCAAAATTAATATATACAATTTTAAATATATATATATATATATATATATATAATTTTAAAAATAATATATAAGTTTTGAAAAATAATATAAAAATTTTGAATAATGTATAAAATTTGAAACAAATATAAAATACAAAAATAATATACAAAATTAGATATATATATATATATATATATTATAGAAAATATAAAAAAATTCAAAATAATATAAAAAATCAAAAATAATATATAAAATTCAAAAATAATATAAAAATTTGAAATAATTTATAAAATTTGAAATATATATTATTTTTGAATTTCTTATATTATTTTCAATTTTTTTATATTTTTTCAAATTTTATATATTTTTCATACTTAATATATTTTTTGAATTTTGTATATTATTTTTTGATTTTTTGTATTATTTTCCAAACATAAGACCAAACAGCTTGAATAAGACCATAAGACCAGACAGTTTTACCAAACAGACTTTCAGAACAACACCCAGATAAGACCAGACCAGACCGGACCAGATAAGACCATACCAGACCAGACCGGACCGCCTACCAAACGGGCCCTTAACATGTCAATGAATTGTCTCATACACTTACTTTGGGCAAAGACAATATATATATATATATATATATATATATATATATATATATGTGTGTGTGTGTGTGTGTGTGTGTGTTTTTGCTTTACCATTCAAAAATTAGATTCTTTGCCTCTTATATATACAGAGTAATGATCTCTTGCTCATCAGGAGCAACATAAGTATATTTATTTTTTATATTAATTGTTAAATATGATTCTTAATTTTAAATATTAACTCCTTTATTTATGTCAATTATATTTAAAGGTCAATATAAAAAGTAAGTAGACTTATCTTGCTCCCTGAAAATAAGAGAACATTTTCGTATATATACATATACATATATCTTGGTGCAAATAAGGCAGTTGATACGGAGAGTATAGTAAGGGGACGGGTTTGATTCAACTAATTTTCAAGTTCTCCTTTGAAAGAATAAAATTTGTTTGACAATCGTTGATCAATTCTAATGATTTTTTTTATAAAAAAAAAACAAAGATAATTATTATGTTATGCTTATTTTCATGCATTCAAAATTACTATATGCAAGCATACATGTAGTTCAAGGAATTACTTATTGGAGTAGTAAGCAGCACGTCAGGAACCAATTCCTCTTTCCCATATTAGTTGTCCACAATTATAATTTTACTTGTCCCAAAATACTTGTTCAATTTGAATTTCAATCCAATTTAACCTCCCACTTTTTTCAACTATTTTTCTTTCACTAACATTTAACAAATATTAGACCTCATTATAATACTATATCATTAAGGACAAAAATAAAAATTGTAACATAATCAACCTAAATTAATAAAATATTAAAAAATTTAAATTGAACCACTATTATGGAGTGGAACCGAGGGAGTATTTTTTTTTTCCACTGACCCATTCAATTTCAAGCTAAACAATTAGTTGACCCTATTAGTCAACAGTCAAAACTAAAAATATGAAAAGTTCAAGTCATACAAATTGATGGGCAGATGCATATAAAAACACCATGTATCTGCATTTTATATATATCATCACATATAATTTCATCAAAGCTCACATTTATTTGCTCTTCATCAAAGAACACATTACTTGCTCTTCATCAAAGCATTAACACATTACTTGCTCAACATGATGAGGTCTCTGAAGATTGTTTCAGCCATTATAGCACTAGTTTTACTTTTAAACATTAAACCATATGAAGCTAGTAGAGTCCTAAATGAAGAAAAAGAAGAAGGGTGGATGCAAAAAGATAACCTATTGCTGCAATCTCTGCAGAGAGGTCCGGTACGCAATCCGACACCAAATCCAGGCACCTACATCCCCAAAACTAGCACAGTCAGCCAGAAGGGTTTTGCAGGTCATGCTATGCCTCCTCCTCCTCCTGCTTACCCGCAGCTCATGGCGGTTCGGTTTGGTGTGGCTATATAAAGCATGCCAAGCTGTAGCACTAACAATGTAGCAATTGATAACTCAGAAACTGAAAGTGTATAGATATATAGCAAGAGATAGGAACATAATTGAATAAAAATAAAAAAATCTTCATTCTTTATTGATGTATTTATTGATATTGAGTTAAATGTTTCTTTAGATTGCATTATTGCCCCCAACGAGTTCACCTTTCTACCATACTTGTCCATCCTTCGTCTTTGAGCTGAATTAACGGATTGATCTAGTATGTATGGAGCTCTCTCATTTTGCCGTATATATATATGACAAAAATGGTTAGAAATCTGATGCATTGTTATAATATAATTGCTGGCCAGTCCAGCTATATCTTAGAAGATATATGAGTAGTGCTGGAATTAAACATATGGATTGCAGCTTGTTCACGCAATGGTGTTATTACAAAGAGAGAGATATCTGAATTTTATTTAAAAATAATAATAATAGTTTCAATGGCACTCGCAACCGCTACAAGAAGGATAAAAAATGCGATTATAACTTCGTAGTGGCAGTTTAATGCATGGCAGAATATAAATTAAAATTTTGACATTATTTTTTTAGTCTACAGTGGTAGTTCAATTCCCGTTGGTTATAATTTTATTTGGATTACTGGAGGTTTATCCGGTCTGTAATTCCAGAATCGGGAAATGAATCAAAGTGTGCGTAACTTCGTCCGGATACCACAATTACCCAAAAAAACAAACACAGTTATAAATTTAATTCTTCCAAATGAATAAAGTAATTTCTGTACTACATTGGCGGACTATTATAATCCCCATAATAAAAACGTTTACTGTGGACACATTTTTTTTCCCGTGTTTTGCACCTATGAAGATGGCTCAGTCCTACCCTGCTAATTACACGTATGCATGATAGGCTCCTGAGTGTTGCTCTGATTTCTAAACCCTAAAGACTGATTTTAATTGTTGTGACATATTTGTCTGCAATGTAATGATAGTCAAATCTGAAACTGTATTAATTTGAAAACAAAATCCGATCTATCTCATTATCAAAACAAAAACCTAACATTCCATTCAGGGCGGAGCTAGGAAACATATTTAGGAGGGATCATATGCAAATTCTTGTGAATTTATTCCTAAAATATGTAACTTTTTGGGTACTAAAAGGAACTTTTGAAAAAAATTGGGGGTGTGCAATTTTATAAATTTATTCATAAAATATAGAGTATTTGATGTAGTAAAGGAAATTTTGGAAAAATTGACAGGGGCCATATTCAATCTTTATGAACTTATTCTTAAAATATATAATTTTTTGGATAGTAAAAGTAATTTTTAAAAATTTTGAGAGGGGCCATAAAAATTTTTTGGATAGTAAAAGTGATTTTTTAAAATTTTGAGAGGGCCCATGTCCATAGCATTTGTATAATTGCATTTTTGTCTCCTCCAATTGCCTCTGCATTTTTAACAACTTTTCCTTCCCTTTCCTTGGTTTTCAACATATGGGAATTGCGTTTCCATACTTTGAATTAATATTTTGTCAGGCTGGCAGCGGAAGCAACAAGTGACAACGAAGAATGTAAAAGAGCACTCACAAAGAATAAACTCAAGATTTACATGGTTCATATTAAACATTTATGAATAAGAAAGAGATTCCACTATGATTCGTAGAGAAATTACAACAGTAGAGAATTTTCAACACCTAAAACCATACACAAAACTCCACTAGAGTTTCCTTCCGTGTATCCCATGAGACTCCCTCTCGCCATCAGTGTTCACTCTACCCCACATGTAAATCTATCTTTACCCACGATCTCCCTCATGAGGTTACATCTCTCTCAATCTCATTAGTCTCAACCCAAAACCTAGATATCTATTTATAGAGCTAAAACTCAATTCCTTGTTGGACAAGAAATACAACTCCTTAGAGAATAAGACATCTCTCTAACAAGAAATTACCTTACATAATACTACTTTAAAATAGAATCCTAATTAGAATAGGAATTCAAGGCACAATTTCTAACAACCTCCACATTAACTTTAATTCCTTCCCACCAATAATCGTTTTCCATGGCATTCATCAAAACAATCAGTTGCAGCTCCAATCTTGATGATTTCTGCAATATTACTTGACGTTACTCGATCCGTCTTCTAGGGGCTACCTTGACTACTCGAGCTCCATGTCATGCTACCATTACATTTTTCGGATAATAGTGACCAACAAAGCCGATTGACTCCACCTGCAACTAAAACCGTTACAACACCGGTTGAGACTCCTTGTGTTTTTTGGATCTTCTTCAAAACGTCACAATACAAACCATCAGCTCTGATACCACTTGTTAAGGTCGCAGCAGAAGCAACCTGCGACGATGAAGAATATAAAAGAGTACTCACAAAGAACAAACACAAGATTTACATGGTTCACCCTAAACAGGGATATGTTCATGGATGAGAAAGAGATTCCACTATGATTCATATAGAAATTACAATAGTAGAGAATTTCCAACACCTGAAACCATACACAAAACTCCCCTAGAGTTTTCTTTCGTGTATCCCACGAGACTCCCTCTCGTCATCAGTGTTCACTCTACCCCACATGTAAATCTATCTCTACCACAATCTCCCTCATGAGACTACATCTCTATCAATCTCATTAGTCTCAATACAAAAACTATGTATCTATTTATAGAGCTAAAACTCAATTCTTTGTTGGACAAGCAAACCTAATTCTTTGTTGGACAAGAAAACCCAATTCATTGTTGGACAAGAAATATAACTCTTCGGAGAATAAGATATCTCTCTAACGAGAAATTACCTTACATAATATAACTATAAAATAGAATCCTAATTAGAATAGGAATTCAAGACACAATTTCTAACATATTTGCAAATCTTTCTCTTATATGTCTAACTTGTGAAATCTATCCATTCATAAAAATTTGGTACTACGTACACGAAAACTCTTTCATCCTCCCACAAATGAAAATCACATGAATCTTTCTTCAAATATCTTGTGCATTCATAAAACCACCTCCTGGATATTTCTCTGTATATGACGCGGTTAACTTGGTCTTAATTCAGAATCACAATACATTATGAATTGTCCAACGTTTGCTCTATGGTGTTGAACTCCGATTAACTGACCCAAAAGATGATAACATTGTTAAACCTGCAATAGTGATAAATACATAAAACCCAACCCAAATTATGTTAACCTTCGTAGAGAGTGTGATAGCTAAACACTGATTTTTTTAGAGAGAATTGTAGTATATTGTTTAAGATAAATTATATATTAATTTTCAGAAGAGATGTAGCAGATAGATACATAATTTTTAGAAGAGAGAGAGAGAGAGCTACCTGATGATAATTGCGGATTTGGAGAGAAGGGAGAGCTTGTGACGAGCTCCAAAATATGTTATCAGGCTCAGACTCGTCATGAACCTGAAAAATTCGGTATCGTCTTGGTCTCTGCTCGTTTAAAAAAAAATAATTAATATAAAAAAAATCGATTCAAACTCGTTTTCATGCTTGTCAGGCTCATTTGCTAGCATTAGATTTTTATCTATTATAAATTTTCAATCATTTGCAATAAAATAAAATATAAAAGTCATACTTCAAATATTATGAGGCAAATAACTCAATTTAAATGTGTAATTACTAACTCATACCAGCTTTATACGAGTTTTATACGAGTCTATGTTCACGAACTCATACGAGCCTATACGAGTTCATGTTCACGAACATATACGAGTCGAGCTCACCATTCATCAAACTCGACTCATTTGTTAAATGAGCCTAAAAATCAAGATCAGACTCAGCTCATTTGCTTAATGAACGAGTCCGAGCCAAGCCCAAACTATTCATGAAAAGTTTGGTTCATTTGCAGCACCTTATTGCATTGCAGCTTGTCATTTTGACTCTCCTATCACTTAAATGGTTTATATTCTCCTATTATATTAGGCTTAATCTGTTGACATCAAAAGGAGATAAATTGATGTCAACAAATTCCGTTTGCAATAATGTCCTAATAGAGGAGTAGAATAAAGACATAAACTAAAACCTGAGACATAGAAAACATGGGCATAAACTCAAACTTAAATAGTGTAAATTGAAATATTAAAACTTAGGAAGTTTATGTGGGATATTGGCCTTGGACTTTACCCGTGTTCTAAATCAAAATTGTATGATTCATAAATACAATATATAATGATGGATTTATTAACCCACATATATATATATATATATACAATGATGGATATAATGACCAAAAATATAAAACACAAAAACAGTTTAAAAGTACCTTCTCTTTCCATTCTCTCCCAACAAATAAGTTAATTTGATCTTTCAAAACAGAAAAATAATTAGATAATTTTTTATTCTCTTCTCTTCTCTTCCTTTCTAGTTAATCTATTCTTTTCTCACTTCCATACATTTTTTTTTCCTTTTTAATTACTAACAAAAACACGAGTGCACTATTTATTACCTTTTATTTTTGACGTAGGCAAGTAATACACACTGCGCTCTATATATTTACCTCTATTTAGGACCCTTTGAATTTCAGCTCTATTTTGGGAAGTAGTCTTAAGAGGGTGTTGATCATTTTTTAGCTTCAAATCTTCTTCATAACACGCATGTTGAATGTAGAACATAAACATGGGTCAAGGATACCGGTCGGGTCATGGAATTGAATCATCTCCGCGGTTTTGAATTCTATTCTATGATGTCACATATAACCTCACCCAATCTACACTTAAAATTTCAATTCCACAACTATAGCAAAACATGATAATAAGTCCATGACGACTGGTCTACTTAAGCTTATTAACTTATTATGTCAGTCCACGTATATACTTTTAAAACTAGAATTGTATATACTCGGAGAAACATTAATTATCCTTTATTCATTTTGATACTGACAAAAGGCAAAAAATAAAAAAATAAATAAAAATTAATGACATTTTTCAACAGCCCTCATTCAAAATAGTTTAGATTAAAAAAAAATTATTTACCGAAAAAAATAATAATTTAAATTTAGATGGTAATATCTTTTTTTATCTTTTTTTTTCTTATCGTTTACACTCTCCTCAAAAGCCTCTTCCTTGCAAATAATTAAAAAAAAAAATCAATATAATTATATAATTGTATAAAAGGAAGAAGAAATTTACCAAGGAATATTGATGATTGATGATCCATTTTATTGAGTGAAAAACGCATAAAGCAAGTTAAATTAATTTGGAATGCTTGGTTCTCTTTTGAAACAGAGAGAAGCAATAAAGTTAAAGATTTTGTAGTTACTGAATTTTATTTTTATTATTTTAATTATAGTTTTCTGAATCCTTCAAGGAATTACTAACTACTAATAAACAACAAAAATAAACTCTTCTTGAAGTTGAGACCTGCCTCTTTCTTTTCCTGACATATTCAATTTCAAGCCAAACCATTAGTTTTCCCTAGTAGCCAACAGTCAAACTAAAAAGATTGAAAAGTTCAAGTCATACTAGCTGAATCCTGGGTTGATGCACATAAATTCACCCTATATATATATATATTTATATATATCATATATGCAAGCATTTTATGTATCTGTCACACATAGTTATATCAACACATAACTTGCTCTTCATCAAATAACACATTTCTTGATCTTCATCAATAACACATTTCTTGATTTTCACGAAAACAGACACATTACTTGCCCTTCATAAAAATAAAAAACTCATTACTTGCTCAACAAGATGTGGTCTCTAAGGGTTGTTTCAGCCATTATAGCACTACTTTTAGTTCTCAATATCAAACCATATGAAGCTAGTAGAATCCTATGTGAAGAAGAAGAACAAGGGTGGATGAACAAAGATAACCTATTGCTGCAATCTCTGCAGAGGAGTCCGATTAAAAAGCCGTCACCAAATCCAGTTGGCCTCCATAGCACAATCAGCCAGAAGGGTTTTGCAGCTCATGCTCCTCCTCCTTCTCCTGCCTACCCGCAGCTCATGGAGGTCCGGTTCGGTGTGGCTGGTGATCAACAAAAATAGGTCATGCCAAGCTGCGTCCATTAACAATCTCACAATACCTCAGAAAAAAGATAGTGTAGCCAGAGATCGAAAAAATAAGAAAGGGACAAACCCAATTGTATTTTTATTTTTATTTTTTATTTTTTATAGGCCTGTGTATTTAGTATGGCAGTGGTACAGAAAAAAGGAAGAAGATGCTGTTAATTTGGATTAATTTAATATGTATATTCTTTGTTACAGGAATAAAGAGAATTAAGTGATATAATGGTCTAAATATTGTCTAGGTTGATTTTATTTGCTGTATGAGTTCATACAAAAATACATTAACTGTAATGGCTGCTTAAGCTCTTTCTGGTTGATTCTTTTACAAGTATTGCAATTTTAATTCCTTCTATCTAAAATCTCATTTTCTAAACTCGAAATGTTGTAGCGATTGGTCATTGGGGCATACGAGTGCGTATTCCAAACCATCGTTGTAACCTTCCTTTCTTCTATGTGAAGATCTTTTCTTTATAAAAAACTTGGTAATTATTTGTCAACTTAACTTATATTGCTTCATTATATTGAGGTTAATAGTCCCTTGAGCGTTTTGGGCTTGTAACGGCTGTTTAGCTCGGGTTACCTTCCTCCTTATATTGAAAAGATATATGATTATTTTGTCACCTAATTAAATCCGAAGAGAGTTACCGTGCATGACTGATCCATAGATCACGCTATGCCTAGACCACTTCTTGTATAACATTTCTAGTTTGGGTTAAGTGAAATATTCTTAAACATTTGGAATTATAATTGTATGTATGAGTAATTGATGAACCCAGATTTCCTCCATTATGTCTATGTACAGATCTTCTAGTTCCAGTTCTTTTCGTTCCTCTAGTTCTAGATCTCTCCTTTCACCTTCTTCTTCCTCTTGCATCGAATATTTATATGAGTATGACTACCTTGATGAATCAAGCAAAGTCCCTATCACTGATCTTCCTATGGTTAACCCTTACACAGCGTTTGCTAAGCCTACCAATATAGTCAAGAAAACTATTACCCGCCTGTTCCAAACTCCTCGTCCTTCTTCAGTAAAAGAATACCTGCAAACCTCTCGATTTGATCAGTGTTTCATCCCTGCTACTGAACAAGAAAAATTACTTCCCCTAGAGTTACCATATGTCCTTCCCAGTCAGTGGCAACAACAAGGCTTCACACATCTCCATTTTGGAGTTGTTCGCCTTGCTCTCTTTTTATGGCCGAAATGGTCTTCCTATTACCTCCCGAATTGCTCTGGTTGATACTAGATTTAACCACTATCAGCATGTCTGCATAGCAACTGTCCAAACTACCCTAAATGTTGACACGGTAGTATTCACTTTCTTCCCCAACTTCAACATGCCCTTAGCAGATCCACATCTGCTCAGCGCTTTGAAAGATATATGATTATTTTGTCATATATCTTATAGAATCAGAGACATCCGACTCATTTGTTAAGATTATCTTATATGGGCAGTGTCTTATAATTGCAAGATAATTGCGTTCTTGCAAGACGAATAAGACATTTTATTGCGTTTTCAATTCAAAAAAAAATAATAATAATCAATAAGAAGGCCTATGGAACAAGAATTAGATAATGCTCCTCATTTGTCCGGAGCTTAAATTCTCCACACTCTTGATGAAATCCAATCACTACAAGAAAAGTGTGTATTTATAACGAGCAAAAACTCTTGTTAATACTTTTTTACCGGGTTTTTGCGCATGTTGTAACAAGCCATGCGGTAAAAGAAATTTTTTTTTTTTTTTACCCCTTACAATTTATCTTGTATTGGTATATTTAGACTGTTGTAAAAGACTTTTAAGAGGTTTTTTACACCTTGTAAAAGGCTAATAAATAATTTTACATTCTAGGCTATAAAAGCTTTCTAGTCACACTTTAATACACATCAAATAAATTGGATATCAAGCAATATTGGTGTTCCACCATACATAAAGACCGGTTTATCTTTTAACAACATTCATATATTTGATAATAAAAAAAATGATAAAGAAGTTCAATTACACAAACTAATCGGAAGTATACCAATAGCACTTCAAAAAATGTTGCCCATAGCACTAGACCAGTTATCAGTTGTTGATGTTAGAGAGCATGCCTCCACTGGCAGTTGGTATCACCACATTCCAGCCAGGCCCGCTAATGGCTAACGAATTATGGGTAGCATTTGGTTCTCCATCTTCGTTTGGAGTACCAACCAGTAGATCAATGCGGTCCAAAACCCTATCTAGATCTTCATCAAATATTTCTGTTTGTATCGCACTGTCTTCAGGATCATCTTCATCACGGAACAGTGCCAACAGGTCCTCCTGAAATAACACAATTGCATTAATGGAGAAATTTTAAGTGAGACAGCTGTATTGAACTTAATCTATTGCTACAACAAAACATATAAGTATTAAATGAGAATGGAAGAATATCATCATATTTATTTTAAGTAGCATACAGTGCTGGTCATTACAAGCCAAAGTATGTGAAATTTTAGTGCACTGGCACTAGCAATGATTGTCAAATAAATTACTCAAGAAGCACAATTCAAGTAAAGATCCCTAATTTCAGCAAGGACTAGTAATATGCAATTCAATGATTCCATAAACACTAATAATACTCAATGGGCATTAAGAGCTGGATTCCTAATAAATAAAACGTAGATCAGCAACAAGCCTCTACAAATTGAGAAAATCCCATTGCAACCAGTTGGAATGGGGGATCGAGATGGCAACTTAGGTAAAAAAATATCACTATCCACATTTCTATTAAAATTTATTGTTTGTGTTCCCTTGATATGCTTCCACACATTCATAAAATCCCATTGCAACTGCTCAACACACGTATCTAAAGCAATATATGTTCCAGAAAACTTGGTTTTAGACCAACACATAAATGATTTGATTTGTTGTACATCAATTTACTGTCAAATGACACAAAGTTATACCCCAACCACTCTAAATGAATCTTAGCCCTTACATTTTTGTTTAAATCCCTTGCCAAATATATAAATCACTTTTTAGTTCACACCAAGAAGCATGTAATTTATAAGTTAGTACCTCGCTTTTTGTCGAGAAACTACCTCATTTAAGCTTTCTGTCTCCCACCATTGTGCAGTGTCACTCCTCAGTACTTTGATCTCCCCCTTGAGCAAGTGCTCTACCAATAGAAAATTATGCACCTCTCATATCAAAGTCCATCGCACTTGATAAAATTATTACACTATAATATTATTGTGCGTTTGATTGGTCAAGGTCAATAAAGTAAAGATGTAAAGTAATGTCATCCTAACTTTAAAATGTTATTCCTAGCAAAAAAAGGTGTTTCTACCATGCTACCATCAAATTCCAACTCTTTTGCTCATATGTACAAAGTGAACACTAAAAGAGTGTTGCATGACAATTGATCTTCAATTTAACATATATAATACAACAAGTATCATCCAACTAATTGGTATCATAAACAACAAACCGTTTATTTGTCTATTTAGAAAATACACATTATCTACCAAAGTTGTTGAAATGCACGAACAAGGTCTGCCATGCATCATCATTGGTAAAGCTTGTATACCAACTAGCTCTCTAATAAACACATTGTCTAACAGAAAACTAAAAGTATGGCATTCAAGGACTATTGAGCCAGCAGAACATACATATCACTTGACTGGAAGATATCAAAATAGACATAACAAACCTCATTAAGATCGTTGTTGTTAGGCGTTGTTCTTTCTTGCTGAAACAGCCCTTTCCCAATAACAATATGCTAAAGCTTTAACTTACTGAAAGATCTTTTCAGAATTCAACCCTGATATCATATACTTCCTCAGTTTTTTCCCATAGAACAACAAATCACATTATATGAACAAAACAAAAGAACAACCATAAAGGTACCTCTACAGATTGAGCTGTTGCAAGCCTATAAACGTGAACAGGCTCTGTTTGACCTATTCTGTGACACCCATCCATCGCATGTAAATCCATTTGGGGATTCTGAGATGCAAATGAAATATGGTAAACCAAGAATGTCAAGTGCCTTATATAATGCAGTCATTGTCATATAAAATTAGAGAAAAACATGGTAACTATTTTAAGTATCATATGGTGCTGCATATCTCAATGCTAGTCATTACAAGCCAAAATTTGTAGCCTTTCAAACGGTTCTTTTAAGCATAAACCAGGAGAAAAACAAAACAGGCTCAAGCTGAAAAGCAGTCTATAAGATATACCAAACACTCCCATAATGATCATTTCAATTATATATGCTAGAGCTCAGATTTTTTCCTAACCAGTAGAACTCCCAACTTATAGTAAAGTTGAAGGTGTAGGAGATTGTCCATGCACCCAACTAGTTTACCAGCAGCACCAAAATCCCTGGTTCTTTCTCAAATGTGAAGGGAAATCTGTCAAAAATAAATAAATAAATAAATTGTTAGAGAGATACCATGTAAACTTCGTCCCCAGTAGCATATCTGCCTATTATATCTTTCACTAACTTCTTTAAGCCTAGCTACCAGGCTATTGCCTATTATAGAGAGTAGCAGCTACCTCAACAGAACAATGCAATGAAGAAACCATTACCCTTGCTGGTATTGTGCAGGTGTGATGCCAATGAGGCGTTAACCCACAAACTAGGTTTCGGTGGAATATATCACATCCACCTTCAATAGCTAGCCAAAACAATGAATATGGTGTATAACAGAAAATATGAAAGTTGTCAATAATATATGTATATATGAAAAATACAAAAATGAAATCCCTTCGAATTGTTGCCAACCACTTGATTGAAGTTATCTCAAGACATGGTTCAGGTCATTCAGAATCTTGTAAAGTAAATATCATACAGAGCCAGCGAGAATTCTCCACATATGTTGTATAAGTGTTGAACATATGGAATTAGAGGAGATTTAGTTGATCTATCAACGTCAAACCAAACATCTATTCATATATATATATATATAACAAGTACAATTTAATTATGTACTAATGGCCAAGACAAGAGTGCATCATTTCTAAACTCAATGTTTCACAGTGCATGCATGGTTAATAAGAATCTACAATATCTAAATTCTAACTAAAAACATTAAGGGAAAGAGAAGGTACCTAAGCACAAATCTTAACCACTTAATAAGGTGATGTGGCAGATTAGTCAATGTAGATAGAGAGAGAACACCTTAGAAACATACAGATATAAACTTACCATGGAGACCTTTCAATATGTTGCACTGCGCCCAATCCCATGATAGTCGCTCTTCAGGACCAATTTTTTCCTCAATTTACTTCTATAGAAAAAAGATAAAAGGAAAATGTCATCACAAGTAACAACTCATTCCGCAATATATAACGACTCTAAATCCTAAAGAATCCAAACATACCAGCACTCCCAACATATGCAGAGGCTGTATACTGGAACTGACAATACTTGCAACCTGTCACGCAACATATTTCTTGGCATATTAGACATACGCTATAAAATCTATATGAAACCCATCCAAGACAGATAGACATATAGACGTTTAAAAATGTGTTTCCGATACAACATATCCATAATTTATGTTACAAAATCGACTCAGAAGAAGGATGCCTCGTTTACCCTACAGCCTTCCATATTTAGTAGTTTTATTCACTCCTATGGGCTATGCAATTAATTTAGATTCTATGACGGCATTTAAGTTTGTACTTTTAACAACCAACAACTTTAATACCCTTCCTTTCTAGTTTCACATTAATTAGTACATTGAAAAGGAGCCTACTGACGTAACACACATTCCATAACATTAATTCCAGTATAGATCTGTTTTCATAAGTAAATGCGCACCCCACATATAACTGCACAGGATAGTGCAACAAGTATATCGTTAACACACTTGAGCTTGAAGAATAAACAATCACTTCAAATCTACCTGGAGATTGATAGCTCTTAAACGAGGATCAACAGGTAATAAAGCATTTTGAGGATACTTCTCTTCCAAATACTAACTAGAAAACATTTTTGTCCACTTAGACATGTAAATAAACATTTGACAGAAAATCAAATTACATTAAAACCACAATCTGCAAATCATTTAACAGGAGCACCAACCAGCAAGATTGCATGTGAGTCCAAAACAACCAAATCACCGTCAACTAAGACCGGAACAAAATGAATTGGATTTAATTTCTCAAACCCTGCAAACTCAAGCACAACAATCACAAGGCATTTGTATTTATCTTATGTAATTAATACCAACTATATATTTTACATTATGACATTCTGAGAAAACAATCACAATAACAACTTAAACTACAGTTATATCCGTATATAAACATGCATATATGTATATATATTGTAACGTTGATTGATGCATTCACCTGGAGTAAACTGCTCTCCTTTTGCAAGATTGACTGATTTGTGTTCATAAGAGAGTCCTAAACATCCAATTTAGGTAAATTAAACACAGTACACTATATGCAACAACAACATACAAGCTTGAATTACAGAGAGTTAATACATCGATTCAGCTTTAAGTGGAGATCAAATTTCAAAAATTAGGTTAAGCATAGTAAAATCTGAACCTTTGAGATGTAGTGTGAAGCGTACACGCCACGAACACGAGCTTTCCCAGTATGAGTACAGGACGAGCTTCGAAGCCAAAGAAGAAGATGATTATGATTCGCTAGGGTTTACCTGCATCAGAGAAGCACACAAATCGAATCGCGCAGTGGGATATTGGAGACTCAAAACCCTAGTTTTGTGTAATAGATGTATATATATATATATATCATATACACACATAGAGAGAGAGAGTACCAATGTATCTGAGAGACAAAGAGAACACCAGATCGAGAGTGAAATGACATTAATTTGGTGGGTTTGATGGGTTTTGTCTGTAAATCACTTAAATACATATATACATTTATTATATATATATATATATATATGTATTATAGAATTTTATGAAGCATAATGATATTTCTAATGTGTGTAATTAATTATTTATTTTTAATTTAATAATATTATTTTATTTTAAAAATATATAACATTTGACTTTATTAAAAATATTACTTTTTACAAGGTTTACTGCTTTGAATGCGACAAATACTTTTATTTACGGGATTTAGTATTTAAATGCGGTAAATACCAAGTTGTAAATAGTCATTTTTGTTGCAGTGAATTATAGAAATAATGATGCATGTGTTCATTTAAACTTCAATATATTTCAAAAATTCCTGTTTGGGTAAAGGTTTTGGGGTTTGGTTTTTGGTTCCAGATTTGAGGACAAAATCATGTTTGGTTCGTATTGGTTTTTAGTTATTAGACAAAAATTATTCAAAATTATTATCCAAACTGGACTTGCTCAGCCACTATTATTGACTTTTTTCTCTTTCTCTCTCCCTCTCTACATATATATATATATACACACACACGGCTGACTCCTCTCACTCTCTCTATATATATATAGCCACTATTGTTGACTTTGAAATTTACATTAATTTTTAAAATTTATTTCTATTTTGAGACAAATTTTATATATTTATTTCAATTTTAAATATTTTTTAAAAAAATACTTTTTATGTATTTTTTCGCAATATATATAGTCAATATTTTTTATGTATTTTTTTATTTTTTTATTTCTATAATATATATTTTTTGAATTTAATAAAAATTCATGAAATTTAAATATTGTTTTCCGAATTTTATATATATTTTCATATTTTATTTATTTTTCTAATTTTAAATATTTTTTCAAATTTTATATATGATTTTCGAATTTTTTATTTATTTTCAAATTTTTTATATTTTAGTTTCAAATTGTATATTTTTATTTGAATTTTTTATATTTTATCGAATTTATATAATATTTTTGAATTTTAAATATTTCTTTCAAATTTCTATATTAGTTTTGAATTTTATATATTTCTTTCAAATTTATATATTATTTTTGAATTTTATATATATTTTTTCAAATTTTATATTGTTTTTCTAATTTTTAATAATTTTTCAAATTTTATTTATTATTTTCGAATTAAAAAATTTATTTTAGAATTTTATATATTTTATTTTCCAATTGTAAAGTTTTTTTTTGAATTTTTTTATATTTTATCGAATTTATATGTTTTTTTTGAATTTTAAATATTTTTTCAAATTTATATATTATTTTTTAATTTTATATATTTTTTCTAAATATTTTAGCTTTTTCCAGAATTTAATAAAAAAAATTCAGAATTTTATATATATTTTTTAATTATATATATTTTTTTGAAATTTAATAATTTTTTTTAATTTTATATATATATTTTTCAATTTTATATATTTTTAATACATATTAGTTTATATATAATAATATTTGGACCAAGATCAAGACCAACTCCTTACCAAACATGGTTTTAGATTTACCTAAAACCACTCAAGACCAGACAAGACCACCAAGACCAAAATCACAAAACCAAAACCAAAACCAAGTTACAAAACGGACCCTTATATTTGAATATCAAAATTAATCTATAGTTATACAGTGATCAGGAGAATAATGTTCCTCTTTATGGGTACAAAAATAAGTATTCAGTAATTTTTTAAATTAAGCAGTATGGAAATATTTACCCTTCAAGGCTAGACCTGAGCCTAGGAGATGAGACTGTCGCCTAAAGCCTCTAGGAAACTAGACAGTCGCCTAAAGCCTCCAGGCCAGCCAGATGATCTAAAAATTAGAATTTACTTATATTGGGCTCAAACAAAAAAATTGCTAAAATAGATTTTTGATTAAAATTTTAAAATAGATTGAAAAAATATGAGGAAAAAGGAAAAAAAAAATGTTATCTAGATATTTGATTCTTAGTTAAAAATATACTAAATATAGATAACTAAAATAAGCAAGAGTTAAAAAGAATTAAATAGTGAATAAAAAAGTTATACAAAATAAAAAGATCAAACTACTGATTTTAACTTAACTGTTAAATTTTTTCCCATGACCGGGGGGGTTACTCCCAAATAGGAGGTTAGGGTTCAAGTGGAGGCCAAGGTAATAAAAATCGCAATCCTAGCTAGATCGTAGAATCACACAATTCTATGATCCTAGGACCCAAAAACTATTCAAGTCACACCAAAATCGTTCATATAGGTAGAATTGAAGTAGAATCGTGTAAAATCGGTATAATCGCTACATGTTCGGCTATTTTAGAAAAAAATTGGACTAAAATAGGTAGAATCCTAGTAGAATCATAAGATTTTATAATTTTATTTTATTTTATTTTATTTTATTTTGTAAAATGTAAGCTTTTCACACACACGCTACTTTGTATTCACATTTATTTTTGGTATTTTTTCACTAAAATAATAATTTCAGGGTTGAGTCATCCATAGAAACCTAAAACGTTAATGATTTAGTCAAATATTTCAATATGTAGCCAAATTTATGAAAAAATAATTAAAGGTCCAATATATTGAAAAAAAAAACTTTAATATGATTTAAACTTTCAAAATAAATATTTGACTATTATATTAAAAAATCAAAAATGAACTACATTAAATAAACTATATGCTCCAATTAATTTCAAATTTTTTATTTAAATTTATAATTTTATCGTATGAATTATCATAATTTTCTTTGTTTATTTGTATGCTTTAGTGAAGGAAATTCATGAAATAGATGATGATGAAGAATTTGGTAAGATGAACATTCATGGTTTTGATAATGAGAAGGATAGTAGTAGTGATGTTGGCGATGATGATTTTGACGATAATTGTGAATTGGATAAAGACTTTAATGATAACAATGATCTTATTTAGCAATGATGTTGTGTACGAGTAACGTTTTGTTTTAAGTTGGTGGTTATTTATTATTTTGAGTTAGTATAATACATTGATGGAATTTATATTAAGTTTGTTAAATAATATTTGTTTAGGCTTCTAGAAATTGTGTTTTAATTTTAATTAGTTTTAAAGCTTTTAAGCAAGCAGTAACGTGATATAATTCAAATATTTGCAAATTGTTATTACTTTAAGGTGGTGTTTTTATTTATATAAATTATTTGAGTATTTTTTGTTGTATTATGAAGATATTATTGTTTAAGAAGTGAAATTGAATTAATTTTATAACAGTTTGGTAGAATTTTATGATTCTATGATTTGCGATTCTACGGACCCAAAAATGATTCTACTTTGTAATAGTGAAAATCTTATAGCTCAACATAACTAGGCTAGGAAGGGAGACAATGGGTCCGGCCCATAGACTATTCTAGAATAAGAGTGGGGTACAAGAAATGAAACTCCTAAAGCAAGGGTTGAAACAAGCATGGGAAGAGATATTGTGTAATCCCTTGATAAGGAGGTTAAGATTGGCTTCCCTGATGGGCATTGGCCCATCAAAACATGTATATATATGAAGTTAAAGTAATAATAAAGATCATTTAATTGTTATGTAATTTTTTTGCATTTGCATACCTAAATTCTCGATTTTGACATTCTTGATAGAGACACAGACGAATCATACAATCATACAGTGCTTTGATTGCAAAATTAAGAAAGAAAGTACAAATGTTAAACATATCACTTATCTTTATGAAATTGGGTCATTCCAGTTTTATTTTTGTTACTTTCTTAGCTTTGTAAGTAAGGCTTGTTTTTGCTCCTGCTTTCATCACTATTCATAGCACAAAAGCAAAGTGAGACATGTTTCTTTCTCAATTCTCATAGGCCCAGAGGGATAAGTAGTTGCTCAACACATCTCTGCATATTATATTTTGGGCTTGGTCTTAGGCTTGGACTTGCATTCGAGTACATCATTTTTATATTTTTAGTTTTATCTTTTTAAAGCCACTCAATGGGCTCAAGTATGCCTCTTGACTGGTTTGGGCTTAGCCTTGTTTGGGTAGAGACACATTTTGTAGACTTGAAATTGCTCTCCCTCTTTACTCGTTAGTTAATAGGACCTAGAAGTAGACCTGTAAACGGGTCGGATTTGGATCAGATTTGTCCTGATCCGATCCGAATCCGATAAGCTTAAATCCGATCCGATCCGACCCGATAACCCGATGAATTTTCACTTAATTGATCCAAATCCGAAATTTTTCATTTCCGGATATCCAATCCGATAATCCGATCCGATTAGGTAAAACAAAATTACAAAAAATTATTAATTTTTTATTTTATTTTTATGTTATTTTTTAAGAATATTAAACACTAAATTATGTATTTTACAATCAATGCTTATAATACATGACTATAAAAACATAAAAATGAAAAAGAGAAAAAAAAAATGAAACATAATTAAGTATGCTATTTAATATTTACATATTAATAACATAATATATATGTGTATATATAAAATTAATCAGATCGGATTATTATCGGATCGGATTAGCATAAATCCAAATCCAATTTGTTAAGAAATCGGATTATCGGAGTCGGATCATAATCGGGTTATAGGATTTTATTTTCAATCCATATCCGGTTAATCGGATCGGATTCGGATCAAAATCCAATCCATTGACAGGTCTACCTAGAAGTAACCTAACCAGATTTTTCCTTTTTAAATTTTTTTTGTTTTATTTTACGGTGGGAGTAACCTTGAGTAACAATACAACTATTACTTTATATAAATTAGTGTAAATAGCATTAAACCCCCGAACTATCTTCTCTCTCCCAACAAACCCCCTTGAACTTTGAATAACTCCCCATATTATGTTAAAGATTGCAAAAAAAAAAAACCCTGAACTATTCTTGTGCAATAACCCCCCAAACTATCTCAAAAAAAAAATAAAAAAATACCCATTGTGTTCAAATTATTTCATAAATGACTATAATGCCCTTGGTTATTGGATTAACTTAATACACTTTCTTTATTAACAAAGATTATGAAATAATTGATGCAAATTTGATGGCATAATCTCCATTCAAATTTGATAAACTAACACATGATTTTTATTATTAATAAAAATAATAATTATTTTAGCTTTTCATATCTTTGAAACTTTTTTTTTTTGAATGTTAAGGAACTCACACACCCACACACACCCCTATATGAGCCATATAGAGCTCGAACCCTAGACCTCTCCTAATTTGGGAAGGAATGAAAATACCATTAGACCACAAGGCCATTAGTATGTTTAAACTTTTTTTATGCTAAATAAAAAGATTCTTTTGATATGACATATAGTAATAAGAAATTTATAAATTACTTCAAAACAAAAAGTTTAGGGGAAGGTATAATTGGTTATAAGAGAATGATTTTGGAAAAAAAGAAAAAAGTTTGAAAAAAAATTGAAAAACAAATTGAAAAAAATTGAAGAAAATTCTTTGTTTTCACGCATGAGTGTTTTCATTACAAGTTGAGTGAGTGTGTGTGTTATGATGTATGAGTAGTATGTGATGCGATATTACCATTCGTGATAGTGATGATTAGATTGAGCTAAGTGAAGTGATGTGGTTTTACATGGGTGAATAAGTTAGTAATATTGAAACCGGAAAGGACGATCTTAACCTATAAGCACATACACACATTCACTATGGGAAAAACAGTTGATCTTTGACTATGTAGTTGAAAAATTAGTTTTGCCACAATAAAAAGGGAGAAGAGGGGATGAAATGGAGAAAATTTGAAAAATTATTTTGAAAAAGAAAATGCAACAAGTAGTTATTCGATCTGAGTAACCGGACCTCTTACCACAAAGTAGCAGAGTGTTCGCGTATAAATGAGAGAAAACTAATAAGCATAAATCCCATGGAAAAAGTTCAGGCCCAGTTGGTTGGGACTAAACATCATCACTGGAAAGTCTAGAGCTTAGAAAGATAAAAATGGATAAAATGGAATGATGGAGAGAATAATTTTTTATGAAAAATGGCAAAATTTGATCAATGAAGTAGAAGAAGAGAGATTGACATAGCATAGGAGAATGTTCACAAAACACTGAGGGTTGTTTTGATTAGGAGTAAAGAGTAATGGAGTCGTTTGCTTTGATGAAGACCTTTCATGACATGAAACTCGGTAGTGAGTGGGAGTATTTGCATCTGTATTATCTTGTGCATTGTATCATGAATTCGTTAATGCGTGTGTGAATTCATGAATGCGTGATTACAAAGAATGGAGAAGTTGTGGGTAGTATAACTAACCCTCATGAGACACGAAACTCGGTAGTGAGTGGGAGTATTTGTATCTGTATTATCTTATGCATTGTAACATGACTTCGTTAATGCGTGTGTGAATTCATAAATGTGTGATTACAAAGAATGGAGAAGTTGCGGGTAGTATAGCTAACCCTCATGAGACTTTACTTGTCCACTCGGTGTTGCCGAGAGGTTTAAAAGGCTTGTTACACGTGCTAAGTGTAATTGTCGACCCTCACAAAAGCAAGGGAGTAATGTAGATTAGTATAGAGTAATTAGAATAAAAACAATCATCACAATATAGGTTTAAAAGTTTTTCCTGAGTTCATTGCTAAGGGACTAGCAATATGTAAGTTTGGGGGTGTGATATGTGCCAAATATTGTCCATTTTAAGCCCCTATCTTGGTATTGTTACGTCTTTACATTCCAGTATTTGGTATTTTTATGTCGTTTGTATGTTTAAGCGTGTTTCAGGAGTATAATGAAGATAACGAGTTAACTTTGGTGAATTAACTAGAGAAGTGCTTGTGTATATTCAAAAAGAGAGCAAAAGAGGTGTTTTCAAGATAAAAGTGTCTCTCGGATGGCAGAAACGTCATTTTTTCAAGCCGCAACTTCAAGAATCATAACAACAGAGTTGAGGGGGTTCAAATGACACTATTCCCAATAAAAGTTGGTTTCGGAGGTTTTGCTACACATGACCTATACTTCCAGTAGCTAAAAGTGGCTAGAAAGTGTTATTTTGACGCATGACCTACGCACCATGCGTAGAAACCACTACGCACCATGCGTAAGGGAGTTGTTAGCATAAATTTTCAGTCAACTTTGGAAGACTATATCTCAGTTAAAATGGGTCCAAATGAGGTGATTCTTGAGCCTAACATCAAGAACTTGAAGTCAACTTTCCACAAAAACATTACATTCCTTCATCCAATATGTGTAGCTCTAGGTATGATCAAAAGAGTGAGACGTATCTGCAAAAAAAGCTGAAAATTTCAGATTCGAGCAGAAATCCTAGTTTGACCTAAATTGATCCGGATGACTTTGAGTTCGACCCCACCACCCCTAAGTACATGTTTTAGACTTATTATACATCAGATTAAAGGGTTTTGCTCAGTTTGTAAGGAAATCATACCAAAGAGGAATCCTATTCTCAATAGGAGAAGTTTAATGCAAGTTAGGGTTTTCCTCGACTTTGCCTATAAATACCAAGGTCTGCTACAGATTTTGGGGAATTCTCTTCACATAATTTCAGAGCTTAAATTCCATAATTTCTAGAGCACTTTCTCTAGAGATTCATATCATTCAAAGGGAGGAGTCATTTAAGACCTAGAGATCCGGAGAAGAAGACCATGAAGGGCGGTTCTACATCAACGATGTAATCACCTCCTACCATAAGTAACTAATTCAGTATCTAGGACTTTCTAGCAAAACCCTAGCCAAGTAATGTAGTTCTTAATTTCTTTTCAATTATAACGAGGGGAAGTTGTGACCATACTGTGATGATTGTTATAGATGTGTGACCATTTTTATTCTTGACACAAGATCTTATATTTTTTCTAAATTTTTGTCTTAGATTGAATGAATTTATTATCTTACTCAATCATAATTATTCACTATGGGTTAGAACTCGGATGTTTAATTAATGATTTTTTACACAATGATGTTTAACACTTGAAACTCTAGGTTTACACAGGTCATGCCTCAGCGAGGTAATATATACATACTTTAGTTTAATTTCATATAGTAGGAGTAGATTAAAGTAAAGTAAATAGCATGCACTAGTTACAGTCTATTTGGAGATGGGTTGTAGCGAATCCGGTTGACGGTATTCTTTTTGAGGTCGTATTCGACTATTTGCGGTATGACCTGATTCACAGTTATGGATCACCCTCTTGCAATTGAGCAAAGAGAGAATTATGTTATACGGTTAGTGGTGGAGTATGGAAACCCTAGATTTTATTTATACTGTTCTTGTCTTAATCTATATTTACTTGCTTTATTAGTTAATTAGTCAATCAATCACAAAACAACAAATCATACATTCATAGCAATTTAAGAGTATTATTTTACGAGAATTCAGAATATGACTTAGTCTCTGTGGGATCGATAACCTTTCTCAAGCTGAACTATACTACAATATGATTCGTGCGCTTGCGATAGGTAAAACCTAAGCCGTTCTAAGGGGTTATTTTTAACCACTATTTTTATCACCCCTGGGCGTTCATCAACAAGTAAATATGAGAATAAAGTGAAATATGATAACCTTCATACTCTAGCCAAGCTCATTATTTCAAAAAAATTATTTTATGATTTTTCTGTTATTTATTTATTTATAACACATGCATGAATAAATATAATACAAATTCATGCTAATCTATTAATTCTAAGAAAATAATGCAATGTGTTCCTAGAATGATAGATAAGAATATATCTATTCGAAAGAAAGCATACCAATAAATTTTCTAAGATTTACATGCTTTTGAAAATCTAATGATTTTATAAATATTTCTGTCAACTGAGAATCCGTGGATATAAACTCTAGAGACACTATACCATCTTCAACAAGATCTCGAATGAAATAATGTCGAATATCTATATGCTTTGTCCTAGAGTGCTGAACAGGAATTTTAAAACTATTTATTGCATTTGTGTTATCACAGAACAAGCCATTGTGCCTTGTGAAAAACCACAATCCTGTAACATCTGGATCATCCACAATACATGAGTACTACAACTACCAACTGCTATATACTCAGCCTCAGCTGTGGAAAATGAGACACAATTTTGTTTTTTGCTATACCAAACGACTAAGCAATTCCAACGTAAAAACACCATCCACTAATACTTTTTCTATCATCTACATTACCAGCCCAATCAGCATCATAAAAATATGCAATATTAGTATTAGAACCTAATAGATACCACAATCCATAATTCACTATCCCTTTAACATTGTAGTAATATGAGACTCCTTAGGACTTGCTTGGTAACATGCACACAAACCAACACTAAAAGTTATGTCAGGTCGACTGACAGTCAAATACAACAAACTCCCAATCATACTCATATAAAGTATAAGATCGACATCTTTGCCTTTAGTATGTATACTAAGCTTGACACTTCTACTCATAAGAGTGCGAGCATCCTTAATCTTTTCCAAACCAAACTTTTTTACTAACTCTAAGGCATAACAAGTTTGGGAAATAAAAATCCCATAACTTAATTGCCTAATCTATAGCCCTAGAAAGAATTTCAATTCACCAATCATGCTCATCTTAAACTCATGTGTCATTTTATCTCCAAAATAATGAACAAGTTGGTTAGAAGTGGAGTCAAACACTATATCATCAACATAAATTTGAGCAATAACTATGTCACTCTCAATTTTCTGAATAAACCGTGTTTTGTCCACTCCCCATAGAGTAAAACATGTTCCCAACAGATAATCGATTAATCTTTTATGCCAAGCTCTAGAAACTTGCTTCAGCCCATACAGAGCCTTTTAAGCTTATAAATATGACCAGGACAATAAGGATCTTCAACCCATAAATTCAGTATGCTTAAGTTAATATCTACTGGAAGACAAGCCATCAAAACACCAACTTGAAGGTTTAATTTGACATGTAATATACATGATCATATATAGACACAAAAATCAACATCATATTCATCACCATTTAATTCACCTACATAGTCTATTATGTATTTTATCTCAGTGAAATGCTAAATGGAGACCGGAGAGGATTATTTTCTAGTTTAAGGAAAAAATTAATTATTATCAAAATACGCATTAGTCATCTGGTACTTTCTCTTTATTCTAATATCTCCTATCTTTCCTTTAACCTTTGTCAAATTGTGTCATCTCCATCTAGCTAGTATATCATATAATATCTATACAATCTATAAATATGCGCACACATGCAACACAGAGAAAGATTCTACATCTAAAGCTAACCAATTGGAAGTAAATGTTGCCTTATTGATTTTCGTTAGAAGGTCTATATTAATTCTAAAACAACATTATTGATGTTGATATTATGTGGTTCAATAATGTGTGGTTCAAGACTCTAATTTTCATAAATTAACAACAATATAGCAGCATTGCAGAGATGAATTTTCTCATCTCAGTTTTCTTTATTCTTGTGCTCATTTCTCATGCAGGTAACTAAATTTTCACAGCAAAAACCTCAATCAGACTTGATTTAGTTATTTCCTTTACATTTTCTTTGACACTTGATTTCGAATTTCAGCTGCGTATGATCCGTTGGATCCCACCGGTAACATAACAATCAAATGGGATATCATGTCTTGGACTCTAGATGGTTTGTGGTGAGTAGTAAGTACTATTAGATTCAGTTCTCTAAGAAAAGTTTCGAAGAATTGTGAATATGGTCTATATGGTTTGTATCTTTAAAACAGTTCTCAAGCACTCGAAAAACAGCGCTTCTCTGAAAATAGACATTTTTATAACTAAATTTTCTGAAAACAGTATTCCGAAACCGTCAACCAAACATATTTTCGTACAGTTTTATGATTTTTCGTTCAAAAAATACTAATTCATAGACCTATAGTTTGATGAATATAGACATTTCATAACTAAGTTTTCTAAAACCTGTCAACCAAACATATTTTTGTACTGTTTTCTTATTTTTATGATATTGTATAGGCAACTGTAACTATGAGTAATTTTCAAATGTACCGGCACATCATGAACCCTGGCTGGACATGGGCTAAGAAAGAAGTGATATGGTCCATGGTGGGGTCTCAAACCACTGGACAAGGTGACTGCTCCAAGTTCACAGGCAACATCCCACATGGAAAAAAACACTAATGAGAGTAATTACAATTGGAGAGGCAATTTCTGATATCTGCCAACAATACAAATTCCTAATTTCTAATACATGTCATTTAGTTTTAGTTGTTTATTTAATTTTTCATCTTTTTTTATAAGGACCAACACATGCGAGGTTTTCATACTTAAATATGTTTCCTAACAAGTGTTGACTAATGCAACTAATCTTGTTTTTCTCTACAGCCCTCCATTGCTGTTGTTTTGGGTTTTATTGGGTTTAAGATAATCCTTGATTTCTTCGGTGGTATTTTTCTAAATGCAACCAATTAATTTTATTTATCTTTATAATTTGATACATAATCTTAGGCTTTCTGAACTCCTCCGGCAGGTTACCATGTATCCACTGAGGTTTCTCTTCATTTCGTTGCTATAACTCTCAGTGCCAGAGTGTTATTGAGTCTAATTAAGAAATCTGATTAGTTGCTGAATTGTTTGAAGCATAGGGATCGGTGAAGAATCTGTATCCTATTATTATTTCTTTGGAATTTATGCTCATTTATGGTTATTTTTTTTCTGAATAATATTGATTAAAAAATATAATTTTATTATATCTTTCTAGATAGGATAGTGTTGACTATTTTGTAAAGAATAAAATAGGAGATAAAGTAGATGAAAATTTGATCCCAACTATGATAGTATTTGTTTTGCTCGTATTGACATTTTGTCATCTATTCATGTATATATATATAATTAGATATATGTTAATCACAAAGAAGAGTCTAAGGTGACATACATAGCCAAAAGTGATTAAGAACATAATCAATCAAACAAAATACAATCTCCTAATTATGTAAAACATACAGAGTAGTATCTCCAGAAACAATAACAGAGGTAGATTTATGTAAAACATACAGAGTAGTTAAGTGCTTGGCTCTTAGCACAACAACCGGATATAACAAATGTATGTAAAACATCATGAAAATCAGAAACCATTTTCAGTTTCACGTAAAATACAATCTCCTAATTAGTAGCAGATCATTATTATACACATGAATAACTTGGGAACAAGAAAACAAAAATCCAACTTCATTTGCGTATGGTCTGGATGGAGAAAATTAAAAAATAAAAATAAAACATAACGATGAAGAGAAATTAGGGAAAAAAAACCTAGGGTTCCACAGTCTTGAATTTATTTTCAGCAACAATCAAGCATCTCTCTCTTGCTCTCTTGCAACTGTAGGAAAACACTATATCATTAACATTATATAGAGAAAATTAAAAAGGAAGGAAAAAACATAACGTTTGAAGAAAAGATGAGGAAAAAACCTAGGGTTCCAGTCTTGAAACTCCTTTGGAGTGAAAATCAAGTATTTCACTCTTGCAACTGTACGAAACCACCATATGCCTCTCGATTATACATAAATAATATACATGTATATATATATATATGTGTATGTATATGATGAAAAATATACTTACAGATTATAAAAAAGATTTGAAACCTTAGATAGCTGGGAAGAGTGATGGGAAAAACTATGAAAGAGAATCATGCGATTGGATCGATTGATCTTTGGTATGGAGACTAGAGTATTTCCATAGCTTGGAAGATGTGAAATGTTTGTGGGTGTGATCTGTAGAATATGATCGAGATCAAAACCTAATTGGAAAAGGTAAAGTATATAGATGGATCTATACTAGCTTAAAACAACGTAGTTTTAGTGGTGTAATGATAATAAAAAAAATATTAAATTATTTCTCTAAAATATATATTTTTGGAGCCGAGAAAAAAGACGAATAAAATGGCGCTAAATTAGGCGCCCAATCCCAAAAAAAGTTATTTTGGAACAGTTGACAAAAAAAGTATGGATTTTTGGCACAGTAGTTTTTGAGCGTGCGTAAAAGTAGTGGTTTTAGGCACAGTATTGAAAGACTATGCCCAAAAAGGCACCTTTTAGTGACGGATTTAGGACCGTCCTTAATGGACCGTCCCTAAAAGGCCTATTTATTGTAGTGTTTACATACACCTCCTATTGAAGAATACTATTCAAGAATGTATTTTTCACATCCATTTGATACAACTTGAATCCGAGATGACATGCAATAACAAATAAAATCTGAATAGATTTAAGCCTAGCCACTGGAACGAAAGTCTCATCAAAGTCTATACCCTCTGACTGAGTATAACCTTAAGCAATAAGCCTAGCCGTATTCCTAACAACTATACCATTTTCATCCTTTTTATTCTTGAATATCCATTTGGTACTCATCACATTTATATCCTTCGATCTAGGCACAAGATACCACACATCATTCTTAACAAACTGTTAAAGTTATTCTTGCATAGCATTTATCCATTCACTATCTTGAAAAGTTTCTTTGACATTTTTAGGTTCTAAAAAAGATGTATAACAAGCATATGAGACTTCATTCCCAGCCTTTCTAGGGGTCACCATCATCTGATCGATTAATCCTATGACTTTATTTTAGGGTGTGGTTCAACTTGACCCTTACAGATAGTTCCTTAGTAGGAGTAAGCTGAACATCACGAGATTGATCATGGATTCTATAGGACTAGGAGTATCATCATAAAATAGGTCAAGGATAAATCTAAAATAAATTAGTTTTTCATAGTATTTTTCCCCCAGTAAATTATAAATTAGTAACACAAACGGGTGACATAGTTGAAAAAAGGCAAGGACCCGGGAATTAGTCGAGGAGCGTGTAGGCTGGCCCGGCATAACAAATGGATGGTAGCAGCGCCCGGCGGGTGTTTGGGGTGACACTGGATCAGAGACTGAGTTTTGGTCTGATATCAACTGTAACGGATGGATGCTTTGCGGATCAACTCAAAAGCTTAAGCCAATGAGTAGGGCTAACATCCACTAATTATATACTCCATTTACTTTTCCATCTTTATCCGATGTGGGATAACAATTGGAGGAAAAAAAAATATAAATTAGTTGATATGGGCCAAAGTATTGTGTGCATTGAGGCTTCCTCGAATTTATTTTAGTTGCCATTAACACGCATGTTGAACTCTACGGTTTCAGGAGGCAAAAGAAAAAACAATACGGTTCGGGTCTTTGACTTGGGTCATCACCGCGGATTTGAATCATTCATTATAAGAATGTCCCCTATGACCTTAGCAAAAGTATATTTTATATACATTAAGACCCCACTTCAAAAATTGAATCCACGAATATAGCAAAACAATGGTCCACTTCTATACTTTTGAAACAAATAAAAGAAAAACTTGGAGGAAGATCGATATTATTATTAGTAATTACCAATTATTATGTCCTAAACATTAATATTGTTCCTTTATTCATTTTCACATTTTTAAAAATGAAGACTTTTCAACATCTCCAATTCATAATCATAGAAAATTAGATTGGTAATTGTTGTCAATATAGGTATAAATAAAGTCGTAATTTTCAACAAAAAAAAATGGTAAATAGTAATTGGGTTATTTATAGTGACACCCCTGAGGTTTGAATAAATTACAGGTAGATGCAACGGTGGAGAGTGCGTTTCAATTGCTTCATGAGATTTGAAAAAGTTGACGAAGACACCCCTAACACCTAGGAAATGTCCATAGTATTCTTTGACTTTGGATTTGCAATATAAACATTTTTTTCTTTCATTTCTTGCTCTTTTTTCTTTAAGTTGAATAGACTAAAATAACCATGCCTACACTTTAATTTTTTAAACTTTTGTGTTGTAGCATTATTAATCCTCAAGTTAATTATGTTTTTATTTATCATAAGTACTTTTTATTATATTCAATATACGCCCTGACACAATTTTTCGGTCTGCACCTGTGTGTGTAGATTTTAGTTTTTTTTTTTAACTATTAATGATTATTTTTAAATATAATTGTAATACTTGTTAATTAACTTTATTTATATAAATAATTTGAAATAAACCGTGTCCACTTAGAATAGTAATCTCTTCTTATATTTGGTAGAGTTGTTACACAAATTTTAATTAACTAAATTTCAATAATGGTAATATATACATTATATTTTATCATTAGTAACTAATGATTTTTATAAATTTTACATATTTGTCCACTTAAAAATAATTAATAAAAACTTAACCTTTTGGCACAAAGTGCTAAATGCATATATTCTTGCAACCAAATGGAACTTTGTCATAAAAAAGTACATTTTAAGTAACAAACATTCAAAATTGTTGCTAATTTTTTTATTTTACGCAACAAATCAAAAATTTATTACAAAAACTAATTATTACAACAAAAAAAATTTGTTACTAAAAGTTAATTAATTTGCACCAAATAGTTTGTATCTAATTGTTTTTTGTACAAATTATAATTGTTACTAAGTTCAAAAAGTTTGCAACCAATTGGAACTTTGTTGAAAAAATAATTTTAGACAAAAAACATATAAGTTTGTGGCTAAAAATTAATTTTTAGGCAATAAACTTTTTTTTTGCAAAAAACTAATTATCTACAACAAAATTTTATGTTGTTACATAGAGGGGTATATTCGTCATTTTATTATTCAATGATTTTACTCATTTAATTAATTCTTTAATTTAAGGGGCATATGCGTCATTGAGGTGTCTTTGTCAATTTTTTCAAATCTCAGGGGGCAATAGAAACGCATTATCCAAATATTGCATCTACCTGTAATTTACTCAAAACATCAGGGGTGTCACTGTAAATAACCCATAATAATTTTTAATATTGATTTATGACCAATTGAGGTTTAGACATTATTTTTTAGATAAGTTGGTTTAGACATCTAAGGCCCTGTTTGGTAACCAGTTTTTGCTGGTTTTGTCTTGGTTTGTTTTTGTTTTCAAAGACCAAACTTGTTTGGTGGGTTTTGTTTTTAAATTCAAAACCAAAACCACTTAAAACTTTGGTCTTGGATTTGGTTCAAAATAAAGTAAAACCAAGACTAAAAAAAAGTTGGTCTTTCTTGGTCTAACACACAATTTTTGACTTTTTTTTTTTTTTTCTCTCTCTCCTATATATATTAATATATATAGAATAATATATATATATTTTATTTTATAATAATATATATAAAATAATATATAAAATTAAAAAATAATATATATTAATATATAAAGAATAATATATATTTTTTATTTTGTAATAATATATATAGAATAATATTATTAAACATATATATATTAAATATATATAAAAATAATATATAAATTCAAAAATAACATATATAAAATAATATATAAAATTCAAAAATAATATATATATAAAATAATTTATAAAATTCAAAAATAATATATATTAATAATATATAGAATAATATATATTATTATTTTATAATAATATATAAAAAATAATATTATTAAATATATATATAAAATAATATTATTAAAGATATATAAATTAAAAAATAATGTATATATAAATAATATATCGAATAATATATATTATTTTATAATAATATATATAAAATAATATAATATATATATATAATAATTTATAAATTCAAAAATAATATATATATAAATATATATAAAATTAAAAAATAATATATATTAAGAATATATAGAATATATTATATATATTTAATAATATATAAAGTTATATACATAAAATAATATATAAACTAATATATATATAAAGTTTTTGTTTTTCTCAAACCAGACCAGAAAGACCAGACCGCTTACCAAATAGAGTTTTAGATTCAAGATAAAACCAGACAAGACTAGACAAAATCAAATCAGACAAGACAAGACCAGACAAGCCCCTTTCCAAACATGTCTTAACATGTCAATGAAGTGTCTCATACACTTGATATGCGTAAAGACAAAATATATATGTGTGTCTGCTTTACCATTCAAAAATTAGATTCTCTGCGTGTACATATATCTTGGTGCAAATAAGGCAGTTGATACGGAGAGTATAGTAAGAGGCGGGTTTGATCCAACTAATTTTCAAGTTCTCTTTGAAAGGATAAAATTACCAAACAAGAAGAAAAATAAATTGATTATGGGTTTGACAATCGTTGATCAATTCTAATTTTTTTTTTAAAAAAACAACGATAATTATGGTGTGATGCATATTTTCATGCATTCAAAATTACTATATGCAAAGCACACGTGTAGTTCAAGGAATTGCTTATTGGAATAGTAAACAGCATGTCAGCAACCAATTTACGCTCCGTTTCAAATTCAAACATAGTTTTTTTCCCCACTATGACCCATTCAATTTCAAGCTAAACAATTAGTTTACCCTATTAGTCAACAGTCAAAACTAAAAATATGAAAAGTTCAAGTCATACAAATTGATTGGCTGATGCATATAAATACACCCCATATCATACATTTATATATATCATCACATATAGTTTCATCAAAGCACACATTTACTTGCTCTTCATCAAAGAACACATTACTTGCTCTTCATCAAAGAACACTTGTGGAGATTAATGAATCCTGACAACAAAAACTTGTGGTCTAAGTGGATCAAAGCTGAAATTTTAAAGGAAATCATTTCTGGCACATGGAGAATCCCCAAGCCTGTTCTTGGACCTGGAAAAAGATTTTAAAGCTGAGACAGAGGTTCAAAGGGTTGGTTCAGTTCAAAATTGGTGATGGCAACAAGTCTCTTTGTGGTATGACCCATGGGTTTATGACCTCCCCATTGCTGAGGTTTGGGGAGATAGGTGCATAGTGGCTTAGGGCATAGGAATAAATGCTAGAGTCAGTGTTATTATTCAAGGTGAGGGATGGAGATGGACTAGAACAAGTACTACTGCCCTCTCTCAACTCAAGGATGACATCCAAGGCACTCCAAGATTTCAAGGACATGACAGGTTGATTTGGCTCCCTTCTATGGGAAAGTTTAGTATCCACTCTGCTTGGGAGGAGTTGAGACCTAGAAGAAACAAGGTTGCATAGGGCAAGAGTGTATGGTTTAAAGGGGCTATCCCAAGACATTCTTTCTTTTTATGGCTTGTGACTCAAGATAGGATTTTCACTCAAGACAAACTCATCCTTATGGGGTTGTTGGACCATGTTGCATGCAAGTTCTGTGGCTCATTTGAAGAGTCCATAAACCACCTCTTCTTTGGATGTCCTGAATCTTCTAAAGTGTGGAAGTTTATATGTGATCATGGAGGCTTTTTCTGGTCTTCTACCTCTTGGGAAAAGACCCTTAACTGGTGCAATATAAATTTTACAGGAAACAACTTGGAACATACGTTTGCTAGATGGTGTTTGGGTACAACTGTGTATACTCTTTGGATTGAGAAGAACTGTAGGTTCTATGCCCAGGAGTACATGCCTATGTGGAGCATTCAGAAAGAGATCCTCAACACAATCAGATGCAAAGGGGTTTCTCTCCAAAATGTTAAGAGAACGGAGCTCAATGTCAAAACAGCTGAAGCTTGGAAACTTCCCGAGTCTATTTTTGCTTAGTTTCTGGTTTTCTTGGTACACTAAGGAGTTTGGTGCTAGTGCAAAGCCTGGTTTGATTTTGATCTATGAGTCTTCTGCGTCTAAGACTGAGTTTTCTTTGATAATCTATGTGTTGTATTGCTTGGGCAAGTTTTTACTGGTGAACTTGTATAGGTGGTCTAGCAAGTGGTTGTATTTTGTGTGGACTGCGCTCCTGTGGTGGGTTTGGGTTTTTTTAGAGCCCTTTTGTACTCTTTAGGCTCATCTCTTTTGCTAAGAGTTTGAGTCCTTTTTTCTATACAATGCTTATTTCAAAAAACTAAATAAATATTTAATGACATTTTTCAACAGTCCTCGTTCAAAATTGTTTAAATTTAAAAAAATTTATTTACCCAAAAAAAAATAGTTTAAATTTTGATGGTAATATCTGCAGAGGAGTACTCCGATTACAAAGCCGTCTCCAAATCCAGTTGGCCTCCATAGCACAATCAGCCAGAAGGGTTTCGCAGTTCATGCTATGCCTCCTCCTCCTGCTCCTGCCTACCCGCAGCTCATGGAGGTCCGGTTCGGTGTGGCTGGTACGTGATCAACAAAAATAGGTCATGCCAAGCTGCGGCCATTAAGGCCCTGTTTTGTAACTGGTTTTGGTACCAGTTTTTTGGTTTTAGTACGAAATGGTGGTACCAACCCATGTTTGGTAGGATTGGTGTTGGTACAACAATACCAAACCAATGGTACCAAATGATGGTACCAACCCATGATTTTGGAACCATCTAATGAGGTGGTTTTTGGTGGTGCGGTACTGTAATAATCCAAACCAAAACCAAATGGTTGCACCATCTCACCCCAAACCAAAACCAAAACCAAATAGTTGCACCATATTAATATATTATATTAATATTAAAATATATTTTTGGAAGTTATTTTAATATTATAGTTTTATTATCTTTCCTAAAAATTAATATATTAATATTAATATATCTTAATATATTAATATTAATATATATTTTTGAAAATTTAATATATTTTAATATTATAGTTTTATTATCTATCCTAAAAATTAATATATTAATATTAATATATTAAAATATATTAATATTAAAATATATTTTTGGAAATTTAATATATTTTAATATTATAGTTTTATTATCTTTCCTAAAAATTAATATATTAATATTAATATATTAATATATATTAATATTTATATTAATATTAAAATATATTTTTGGAAGTTATTTTAATATTATAATTTTATTATCTTTCCTAAAAATTAATATATTAATATTATTATATTATTAATATTTTAATATATTAATATTAAAATATATTTTTGGAAATTTAATATATTTTAATATTATAGTTTTATTATCTTTCCTAAAAATTAATATATTAATATTAATATATTTTAATATATTAATATTAAATATATTTTAATATTATAAATTTTAATATTTATAAATAAAATGTGAAACCATTCAAAGTTACCAAACATGGTTTGGTTTCAGAATTTCAACCAATACAAACTCTACCAAACATGGTTTGGTTTTTTAGTATCACTTTTTCTCACACCAAAACCATCTGCACCAAACATGATTTGGAATCAAAATAAAACCACACCAAACCAAATCCAACCCAACCCAACCAAAAACCAAAAACTAACACCGCATCGCACCGTTACCAAACGCAACCTAACAATCTCACAATACCTCAAAAAAAGATAGTGTAGCCAGAGATCGAAAAAATAAGAAAGGGACAAACCTAATTGTATTTTTATTTCTATTTTTTATTTTTTATAGGCCTGTGTATTTAGTATGGCAGTGGTACAGAAAAAAGGAAGAAGATGCTGTTAATTTGGATTAATTTAATTTGTATATTCTTGTTACAGGAATAAAGAGAATTAAGTGATATAATGGTCTAAATATTATGGAGGTTGATTTTATTTGCTGCATCAGTTCATACAAAAATACATTAACTGTGCTATACACCACATAGTCAAGAGACATCCGAATCATTTATTAAGATTCAATTATCTTATATGGGCACAGTCTTATAATTGCGTTCTTGCAAGATGAAGAAGACATTTTATTGCGTTTTCAATTCAAGAAAATAAAATAAAAATTTAATCAATAAGAAGGCCTATGGAACAAGAATTAGACAATGCTCCTCATTTGTCCGGAGCTTAAATTCTCCACGCTCTTGATGAAATCCAATTATAGAAATAATGATGCATGTGTTCATTTAAACTTGCTAAATCGTAGAATTGTAAAGGTGGTAACTCGAGAGGCTTATTTATTTGGGATATGGCCCAAGGCTTATTTATTTAGGATATGGCCCAAGCTTTAATTATCTGGGATATGGCCCAGGATTGAAATATTTGGGGAAACCGGTCAAAGTAAAAGATTATTTGGGAGATTGGCCCAAATAATTGATTACTTGGGGAAATAGCCCAAATATGGTTTTACGCGAGAGCTTGCATTATACAGAGGGAGGTATGAGGGGCTGATGTGTTTTATAGCTCGCATCAGAAACTCATAACCCTATATGCTACTCGCGTAAGGAGTACTACTCGGAATCTAGGAGAAAAGCTGGGGATGAGTAAATAGTGGGTCGCGACCTTATTTACACCATCCTAAGCAAGAGTACCTTAGAGATGCCGATAGTATTCGGGGACATGACCAAGACATGCATGATTGGTCATGACCCATCAAAGCTATAACGACATCCTTGGCTAAGGATAAATCAGATCCGCGATGAAATAGGCGCGGATCACGGGGCATGGCGCACAGCATGACCCATGCATGAGATTACGCGAATCCGTTTCGCATAGTCGAATGCGAGATAACACTGTGCAAGGTATTTATGGTGCACTGTATAAATCCGCGCATGAGATTACGCGAATCCATTTCGCGTAGGCAAGTGCGCGAGATGATACGGTGCAAGGTACTTATATCGCGGATTGGTACGCAGGAGTCATGTCGCGAGACAGATGCTGACGTGGCAATACAAATCCGCGAGGATTACTGAGCACTCACGTCTATAAATAGAGGTGCGAGAGCTCATTTGAAGGGAACTTTTTCGGAGACTAAGTGAGAGAAATTCCTAGAGAGAGAGAGAATTCCTTAATCACTTGTACTTGCTATCTTTTCCTCCATTTTCTCTGTAAAACGAATCAAAAGCAATAAAAGCATCATTGCCGTTATTTTACTGACGTCCTTGTGTAGAAACTATCTTCGCATCATTTAAAACTTGCGAACCCCTACATTAAAGGCGACTCTGCTGGGGAGAAGATGTCTTCTGCACAAGTAGAGCCTCGTCAGACTTGGCGAAGAGGTCGTCCACCAACCCGGCGTACTGAACAAGTTGAAGAGGAAACAACGGAACAAACACAAGGAGGAGAACCAATCCAACCAGGGTGAAGACAACGTCGTCACGTAAATATTGGTGCGGATTAGGCAGAAGCCCCTCCGATAGCAGAGCCAATACAGAATTCGGCAGAATTGCCAACAGTTCTACTGCAAGCTCTTCTCAACATCCAAGAAACGCAAAAGGCCATACTTCACTTCATGGAGGCCTCGCGCGTTTCACCACCAAATATTGAATCGCCAAGGATGGACAATCAGACTTTTCCAGAGGATTCAACACATGAACTTCTTCGCGAGTCAGTAAGAACTGAATCTCTGGAGAAAGAGTCATACATCACCAAGGAACAACTACGGGCTATCCTGAATGAAAAATCTGAAACAGATGAAGTGGAAATTGCCCCCCCATACCATCCTAAAATTATGGCTTCGCCGTATCTAGAAAACTATGGGGTACCAAGCTTTCATCAATTTGATGGCAAAAAGGGAAATGCGAAAGAGCACATAGCCAGGTTCGCAGATGCTCTGGGACCTCACAGAAACAATGAATATTTAAAGCTTAGGGAATTCTCCAAGTCTTTAACTGGAACAACATATACATGGTATACTGGCCTCGCTCCGGCTTCAGTGACCAGTTGGACGGATATGGTGCTCAAATTCTACACCAAATTCTTCCAAGCTGATGAGGAGGTCTCAATGATTTCACTTACAAGGCAAAAGACAACGCTTTGGGGAAGAGGCAACAACTTATGTCCGGAGATTTCGCTAGACTGTTTTACAATGTCATGAACTAATTTCCGAACTGCAATTGATCAAAATTTGTATAGAAGAAATGCTGCAGGAATACAGAATGCATCTGGTCAATAATGAGGTCAAAACTTTTTCTGCACTTGTTGATAATGCCCGAAGGTTGGGAGAAGTTTTGGCTCCCCCGACACGACCAAATATTAGTACTAGGCGGATACCGATGGTAGCAGCTACGCAGAACGAAAAACCCAGGGAAGAGCGCACTGGGAGATCTGAACCGCCCCCTTTACCTTTTAGTGAAAAAAAGGCAGTTGCTTTGCTGAATCAATGGGTTGCAGATCGTGTCATAGCGCTACCCCAGTGCAAAGGGTGCCGCCGAGAGAGGAAAGGATGAAGAGCAACTACTGTCCCTATCACAGGAGTATTCGGCATTCGTTGATGAGCTGCTAGGCTTTTCGAAGTTTGGTACATCGAAAAATAGCATCGGGAGACTTGGAAGTGGCAAATAATGTAGTTCATGAGCCTTTCCCTGCACCTGTGGCTGTGGTGACCGCCAGAGACAGTACTGAGGATATGACCAGTACCGCCAAGTATGAATGTCCGCCTGTACGTAAGGCTAAGGAGAATGGTAAGATAGACGTCTTCTTCGATGAACTCCCAATACAGGAACATGTGAAGGAATTCTTGAAAGAGTAAACAATTGCCGCACTCAATCATACCATTGTAGTTCCGCAGCATGAGAAGGCCTCCAGTAAGATCACATTTTCTGAAGCAGACAGACAACTGCCTTTTCTCCATAATCGGCCTCTATATGTACCAGCCATTGTAAACAGTCGTGAGATGAAACGAGCTTTCTTGGATGGAGGAGCGTCAGTCAATTTGATCCCACTGGCCACTTTACGAATGATCAATTTTCATGAAAGTAAGATCGTGAATCACACTATTACAGTTACTGATTTTAATGGATATCAGTAAGCCACTATGGGATTCGCGACATTGGATCTCAAAATTGGGAAGATCCGGGGACCCACTAAATTTCATGTCATCAAAGGGGAACCCTTATATCAATTGTTGCTGGGCAGACTATGGCTGCATGCATATGGCGTAGTGCCGTCATCCTATCATCAAGTGATGAAAGCCAATTGGGGAGAAGGAATAATGACTGTAAAGGCATCTAAGAGTCCTTTCTGCGCATCAGAGGCCCATTTTACAGATGCAGTATATTTTTCAGAGTATAGTGAGGAAGATGGACCCGGCGTTTTTTCTACACCGTTACCAGAATGGAATGAACTGGAAAAAGGTAGTTCAACTAAACGAAAGCTCAAGGAGGTGAGCTGGTCACGGGTCAAAATACCCGATGGACGAGTAATGTACAAATTATGACGGGATTGGAGGTCAGAAGCTTGCACGGTTGGCACTGACCCCGGGCCAGATAAGAGTATACAGAGAAAACTTGACACTGAGCCTGAAGTAATAAAAGCGGATCCACGACAAAAACATGGTCTGTGTGAAGTGGACATAGGCGATGACACGGATCCGCGACCTACATTCATAAGCAGTACACTCCCTGAGGATGCTAAGAATGCCCTGGTGGAATTGCTCAAAGAGTTTCGAGATGTCTTTGCTTGGGACTATAATCAAATGCCGGGACTTAATGTTGGATTGGTAAGCCACCATCTTCATGTAAATCCCGCATCGGAACCAAAGAAACAAAAACAACGAGTATTTCACCCCGATTTAGAGGTACAAATTAAGGCGGAAGTGGAGAAGCTGCTGAAAGCAGGGTTCATCAAGCCAACCCAACATCCAACCTGGCTCGCGAACATTGTGCCTGTAAAGAAGAAGACTTGGCAGATACGCGTATGTGTAGACTATCGCGATCTCAATAAGGCTTACCCAAAGGATGATTTCCCTCTACCCAACATTGACACCATGGTGGATGCAACCTCAGGACACGAGATTTTCTCGTTAATGGATGGATTCAGTGGGTACAATCAGATTAAGATGGCGCCGGAGGATGCTGAGAAAACTGCTTTTCGCACCCCAATAGGGAATTTCCACTACACGGTAATGCCATTTGGGCTTAAAAATGCCGGGGCTACATATCAACGCGCCATGACAGCTATATTCCATGACTTGATGCATAAAACTGTCGAGGACTATGTCGACGATTTGGTAGTAAAATCCAGAGCCGTGCAAGATCATGTGGGTGATTTGGTAGAATTGTACGATTCTACACGATTCTGCTATTTTAGAGAATTTTTGGGCTAGAATAGGTAGAATCGTACTAGTAGAATAGTAAGATTCTACAATTTTATTTTATTGTTTTTTTAGAAGGTAAGTTTTTCACACACACAACACTTTGTATTCACATTTATTTTTGGTTTTTTTTGCTAAAATAATAATTTTAGGGTTGAGTCATCCATATGAGGCTTAAAACATTAATGATTTAGTCAAATATTTCAATATGTAGCCAAATTTATGAAAACAAATAATTAAAGGTCCAATATATTGAAAATAAAAACTTTAATATGATTTGAACTTTCAAAATAAATATTTGACTATTATTTTTAAAAAATCAGAAATGAACTACATTAAATAAATGATATGTTCCAATTAATTTTAAATTTTAATTTCAATTTTTTTATTTATTTTATAATTTTATCATATGAATTATCATAATTTTCTTTGTTTATTTGTATGCTTTAGTGAAGGAAATTCATGAAATAGATGATGATGAAGAATTTGGTAAGATGAACATCCATAGTGTTGATAATGAGCAGGATAATAGTAGTAATATTGGCGATGATGATTTTGACAGTGATTGTAAATTAGATGAAGACTTTGACCATAACAATGATCTTATTTAGCAGTAATGTTGTGTACGAGTAACTTTTTGTTTTAAGTTGGTGGTTATTTATTATTTTCAGTTACTATAATACATTTGTAAATGTACTCAAAGTAAATATAATCTCGAGACACTTATAACATTTATAGGGTAATAACATAGGAATTTACCCTATACAATTTAGAGAATCAACATAGGAATTGTGGATTGGAGGAAAAACAGTAAAATGAGCCGCGAGGCCAAAAGGAAGGTTATACAGAAAATCCTCCTTCATTTATCAAATTGTATCAGCTTGCCCCCTTTCTTATAATTTGAGACCAAAATACCCCTGAAATTTAATAAAAAATGATTTAAATTTCAAAAAAACATATAAAATTAGAAACAAAAACATATAAAATTCGAAATATATATATATAATTCATAAAACTATATATAAAATTCGTAAAAATATATATAAAATTCATAAAAATATATAAAATTCATAAAAAAATATATAAAATTCGAAAAAACATATAAAATTTGAAAAAACAATATAAAATTCTAAAAAAAGATATAAAATTCGAAACAATATATATAAAATTTGTAAAAATGATTTAAAATTCTAAAAATGATTTAATTATTTAATATACCCTTGGGATTTAATTTAAAAAGATTTAAAATTCAAAAATACATATAAAATTTGAAATATATATATATATAATTTGTAAACAATATATTAAATTCGAAAAAAATATATAAAATTTGAAAAAATATATAAAATTCGAAAACAAACATATAAAATACGAAAAAATCATATAAAAGTCGAATATATATATATAAAATTAGAATAAAATATATAAAATTTGAAAAAATATATAAAATATGAAAAAAACATATTAAATTCAAAATAAATATATAAAAATAGAAAAATATATATATAAAATTCATAAAAATATACGTATTTCAACCTTTTAAAATTCCTATCAAAACAACTTTTTAATGCCAATTAATGGGCTCAAGTATGTCTCATGACTGGTTTGGGCTTAGCCTTGTTTGGGTAGAGACACATTTTGTAGACTTGAAATTGCTCTCCGTCTTTACTAGTTAGTTAATAGGGCCTAGAAGTGACGTAACCAGATTTTTCCTTTTTAATTTTTTATTTATTTATTTCAGGTTGGGAGTAACCTTGAGTAACAATACAACTATTACTTTATATAAATTAGTGTAAATAGCATTAAACCCCCCTGAACTATCTTCTCTCTCCCAACAAACCCCCTTGAACTTTGAACAACTCCTCATATTATGTTAAAGATTAATAAAAAAAAAACCCTGAACTATTCTTGTGGAATAACCCCCCAAAATATCTAAAAAAAAAAAAATACCCACTGTCTTCAAATTATTTCATAAATGACTATTGTCACGCCCCAAATTCCTAGGACTCCGAAACCCGAGCCTAGAGCTAGGGGAGTGAATGCGGAAGTAAAAAGAAACGAGAACCAACGACATTCAGTCAACAAACACCCACAAAAGGGTAAAAATGCTCTAATACAATGTTGTCGCGCCCCTAAAATTCCCGAATCTCTAATCTAGAGAATCAGCGAATCTCCAAAGGGTGACGTAAGTCAAGTGACTACTAGAGTCAACAATGACAATAAGATACATGGAGTAACAACGAAAAATATACTCCATGCCAACCCGAATACTAGGAACTCACTAGTATCCTCAGATACCAACAGACACACTCCTAAATTCCTAAGACTCCCGAACTGGGACATCCAAGAAATCCAAGATGTGATCCTTAATACGAATGACCAACTAAGATATCATTAACCATGAAAATGTATGGAATAATGATAAGAAATGGTATATTCCATACCCAAATGACTAATAAAACTAAGCAGCGGAATCTAACGAAAATCCGGCAGAATTCCGTTTATAAATGGAACATCTGGATACACAACCACAACATAAGAACTTGTCAATAACATTTCTATAATAATAATGGCTTCCAAGCCCCACATTCATCAATCCTACAAGGGCCGAGGTAGTGGAAATAAACCAAGACCTCTCCAAACCCTCGAAAATCAATAGAGCCACAAATGCTCGAATAAGAATACAGAAAAGTGTCTAGCTGTACAGAATAAATATATTAACATCCTAAAAGAATAAATACAGGAAATAAATGATACACCGATAGGGATATGCCAACAGACTGGCTCCCAAAAGAAATACATGATAATCCCACAAAATATGGGTAAAGAAGCTGACAGAAGAATACTACCGTCCCCAAACCCAGTCGTGCTGCAACTGTAACCGCATCACCCTGCGTAACTCCAAAACCTGTAACAAGAAAACCAAGGAAAACTGCCGTTGTACCGCATCTTGCCCATAGCCGTACATTTCCTGCAACCTAGCGTGGGAATACCAGGGGGCAAATGAAATACCCCTGTGAGCAAATAAGCTCAGTGGGAAAGGATACTCTAACTACCACATCCTCTAATAGTTTAGGTAATGCTAAACCACCCAGTGAGATACATAGCCCACATCATAACCCAGCCACGAAAACCCAAGGTACGTGCTCATATACTATCATACGTAAGTATATAGGGGACATATATATACACACACACATATATATATATATATATATCTATATATATATATATATATAGATATAGATATAAATACACAACATGAGCCTATAGGATATGACTAAGACTCGTACTCCAAGTATCAACACCGGTAGTCTACACTACTCTCACCAACGTACACTAGGTACACGACACTCATGTCCAATCTCACAATCATCAGCGCTCACAACGCTAACCAGAAAATCTAAACAGAGGGAATCACACTCACCTCTAATATCCACAGGAATCAAATTCATCACTAGCACCAAGGAATACTCATAACTCACTCCCCGATAACACATGAGGAAAAGTACTCACGTCCTTGCGTACTAACACAATCATCGTCCGTATATATATAAAGCAAACCTCATCCCATTCCTAAGGAAAATCTACCTCTCAAAGGCTAGATTCACCTCAAACATATCACCATACCATAAATCATATTGACCTCATAATACTATCATCCATAGGGTCAATTACATCACTAACACTCTTACTATAGGCGAGGAAAACCACCCAATCAAATCACTAAGAGTACACGAACTCAACTCACAAGTACGACCACCTCAGGGTCACCAAAGCAAAGCGAAGGAAAAGACTTCCCAATGCTAAACCAACAGATAACCAACAATGTCAAGGTTAGAACACCACAAGTGTTTAGTGAGAACACTCGGACAAAACAAACCAATCCACTCGGTATCCATGCCCCTAACACGTGTGACAACTCAAATCACCTAAGTGGTGACATCAACAATAAAGAAAGTGAAAGGCAACACTATATATGTGCACTGAACAACACCAAGCCTCATGCCCGAGACTTAGAAATGATCCGAAACAAAGGTGAAACAATGGAACACCTTTCAAAACACTACAGGTCGAAGTTCTTAAGGAAGAAGTCTCATAACCTCATAATTTCTATAGAATCGGTTTTCTTTAAAAATCCATACAATGAAAATGACCGTCTTGCCCCCGGTCTCCATCGTTCGCATGTACTGGCTACGGGGGTAGGCGAAAACGGGTTTTTCCTTTTAATACAACGAATTTGTTTTCAAAACATAGAAAAACTCCGTTTCCGACAGACAACCAGATAAGAGTGACTAGAACTCCAAGGATTCCTATATTGTCTCGAAAGGACAATGAAGGAAGAACAATATGTTGGACTCACGGACCACACCCATCCATTTCTAACTCCACCAAAATCAACTGATAACACAAGGAAGAGGTTCGGCATCACGCCGTAACCGAAGACTCAAGGAGTGAAATATAAGTCAACAATCTCATCACTCGCCTTCTCTAAGGCCTCAAATCTCAATTGATACAAAATCAATCCCTGACCTTAAATCTCCAAAGAGGTCACACCGCTAACCTCAATCACAAGACTATTACCCGCCTTCTCAAGGCCTCAACTCCAAATCATCTCGATAGTCCATCACTAACCACAAAGGTCACAACGCCTGTTGGCTTTGAAATTCTATTTCAAGCAATAAATCTTATTTTGATATTAACAAAACATTCAAAATCGTGTTTGGTACTAATATGGCTTTGAGCTAAGTGTTTCAGCAAGTACAGGTAAATGATTCAGGAAGATTGCTAAAACAACAAGCGATAAGGAAACTCAAGCGCAAACTCGAAGAAGGACAAAAAGATCAAAGAAAGAACAAAAGCTGGACTTAAGACCTGGGGTAGATAGGTCGGGGTGAGAATATTGTAACAAGGTATCTTATGTGTTGATTGGTCTTATAAGCTCAAGTAATAAATTAAACAAACTCAAACGGATAAAAAACGGACCTTGAAAACAATTCTTGGAGTCACCCAGTCGACTGGCCATGAAATGGAAGCCGACTGACTGTGACCTAGTCGACTGGCCGTTAAGGACCCAGCCGATTGGATGAACCAGTGAGCTATAAAACATTTTGACTGCATGAAGCAGTCGACTGGCCTGTCCAAGGCAGTCGACTGACTGTGACCAGTCGACTGGCAGTTAAGGACCCAGCCGACTGACTGAGCCAGAGAGTTTCGAACATTTTTGATTGCCTGAGGCAGTCGACTGGCCTATCCAAGGCAGTCAACTGGCCTTTTTGAGGCAGTCGACTGACCCTAGCCGTTGGGAAAAATATTTTAAATCTAAGCATGGAGGCAGTTGACTGGGTACCGGTAGGCAGTCGACTGGGTGCTTCAGGATTTTAAGGAAAAGTATTTCTAAACAATATTTTTGCCCAAAAAGAAATGATTTTGCTTGCAGATTTTCAGGTCCTACTCTCCATATTGTCTAGGGTGAGATACACTCTCCAAACCCTAGTGTTACACTATATAAAGAAAGAGATATGGATTAAAAATCCCAAGGTTCTTGTGTGAAATTTTTTTCTGAAAATTCATTCATCTACTATTTTCTCTCAAGCACTTTCTGAAAATTTTTGATAGCAAGAAAGATCAAAATCTCGTTTTTCATTCCCATCATTTTGAAGATTTAAACTCAAGCTTTGTGCTTATTCTCTTATTGAAAATATATTGTGAGAATATATATATCTTGAGTTCTTGAAATATCACCTAAAAACACTTGAGCTTATATTGATCTATCTTCCATAAAAACCTTAGGGTTTTGAGTGTTTTTGTTTCTTGAGTGATATATTGATTACATACACAAATTTGTGATCTTGGGTGAGTGAAGCCCATTGTATCAAGGGAGGATTGTTCTCTTGATTGTGTGAAGAACTAGTTAGCTCTTTTGTAAAGGTTTTGCTATTCCACCTATTGAAGGAAGAGCCATAGTGTGAGGATCGGGAAAGTCTCAAGGAAGGGGATTCTTTGAGCCGAGGAGTAGGAGTTACCGAACCTCGTAAAAATCACGGTGTCAATTTCTCTATCTCTATCTCCTTACTTTATGTTCATGCATGCTTAATTTATAGTGTGGTAAATAGCTTGTTGAAATTAAGTAAAATTACTCATTATATATTTACCTTGTAAATTATTATTGATCCTTATTGCATGTTCTAGTAAGAATTAAAAAGAGTTAGAAATTATTTTTAAAACCCTATTCACCCCCCTCTAGGGTATTTTAGTGACTTACAATTGGTATCAGAGCCTAATCTCTACTTGTTTTAGACTTAACCGTCTTAGAGAACGATCATGGCCTCAAACATAGTCACTCATGTAGAAGGACAATCAAACAATAGGCCCCCATGGCTTGATGGTTCAAACTATAGTTATTGGAAGACTAGAATGATAGACTTTCTTCAAGCTATTGATTATCAAATTTGGCTAGTTATTGTTGATGGACCTTTTACTATTACCAAAGTAGTTGATGGAAAAACTATTCCCAAATTGCCCAACGAATGGGATAATGATGAGCGTAGACTTATGTCATTTAATGCCAAAGCTAAGGTTAATCTAAATTGTGCCTTAAGTTCAAATGAATTTAATCGAGTCTCTACTTGCTCCACGGCCAAAGAAATGTGGGATAAACTTGAAGTTACTTATGAAGGAACTACTCAAGTTAGAGAATCTAAAATTGATATACTTATGCATGAATATGAATTATTTGCCATGAAGGAAGATGAAAATATCAATTTTATGATGTCTCGTTTTACTAATATTTTGAATGGACTAAAACATCTTTGTAGAATTGTTCCTAGATCCGATGCGGCACGCAAAGTCCTTAGAAGCCTTCCGATCAAATGGGATGCGAAGGTGACGGCTATTAAAGAAGCACATGATCTTAGCACTATGAGTCTTGATGAGATTTTCGGGTCACTCCTTACATGGAAAATTACCTTAAAATCTCGTGAAGAAGACGCCAAGCCTAGAAAAGGTATAGCCTTGCAAGCTTCAACTAAAAGTGAAGCAAATGAGAGAATCGAAGAAGAGGTTGATGAAGACATTGCCCTGATCACACAACAATTCAAGAGATTTCTTCAACGAAAGAAGGCTAAAGGTCGGAGGTTCTTAAAGAACAATGAACCAAGATGAGAGAGAAGCAAGAAAGAGTCTATTACGTGCTTCAATTGTGGTAAACCGGGACACTATAGAAATGAGTGTTTCAAGCCCAAAAAGGAGAACGAGAAAAGGCCAAACAAAATGGCCATGAATGCAACATGGGATGATTATGACTCTTGTGATTTGGATGAGGAAGAGAATGGTGAGGAAATTGCAAATCTTTGCCTCATGGCAAATGAAGATGAGGTACATTTAAATTTACATGCATTAGATAATTCCATTTTGTCATATGATGAGCTTTTATTTTCTCATAATGAATTACAAGATGCATTTGAAAATTTGTATAATGAGTTTGAAAAACTAGCTAAGAAACATAGTTTGCTCAAGAAGTCTAAATCTTCATGTAATTATACTTGTCACACCATAGTTAATGTAAATGCTAAAAATGACAAAAGTATGAAGATAGAAGGGGAAAACAGTTTATTAAAAAAGACTATCGATGATCAAATAAACATCTTAGCAAAATTCACAAAAGGAAAAGAAAACTTGAGCATCATGCTAGGAAGACAAAGAAACTCTTTTGACAAATGCGGCTTAGGATATGATGCATTCAACAAAGATGCACTTTTATTGAAGAAAAGAAATCATTGAAGCATACTTTTTCAAAACAATCTTCATTCTCAACTTCTATTGATCACAATCATGTTTCATGCTACTATTGCAAGAAAAGAGGTCACAAAGCAAATGCATGTTTTCTAAGAAAGAAGAAGAAAATTGTCTCAAAAATGTTTTGGGTTCCAAAAGGAACCATTGAATCTTTACGTGCAAAAGAAAATTTGGTAACAAAATCATTTTGGGTTCCTAAAGGAACTATTGTATTTCTATCTAACCATAATGGACCCAAAATAGATTGGGTACCAATAAAAGTCACGTAACATTGTGTTGTAGGTATGCTTGAAGTCCGCCTCAAAAGAAAGATGGTTCCTTGATAGCGGATGTTCAAGGCACATGATGGGAGACAAATCAAAATTCATGTCCCTAAAATCTTATGAAGAAGGAAGCGTTACTTTTGGAGACAACTCACAAGACAAAATTGTTGGAATTGGATCCATTGGTATATCTTCTTCTCTAGCTATAGATAACGTACTTTTAGTTGATGGTTTGAAGCATAACTTGTTTAGTATTAGCCAACTTTGTGACAAAGGTTATGATGTTATCTTTAGGTCAAATGCATGTATAGTTGAGAAAGATGGAAAGCAATTGTTCAATGCAAAGAGAAACGGAAATTTATATGCTATGTTGCTATGTGAATTAAATGAACAAGATGTTAAGTGCTTTGTCACATCGAGTGAAAATAGTTGGTTATGGCATAGACGCTTAGGACATGCTAGTATGGAGCTCATTCAACGTTTGTCTAAAAATGAATTAGTCAAATGCCTCCCGAAGACTAATTTTTCAAAAGATAAAATATGTAGTGCATGTCAAATAGGTAAGTAAGTGAAATCTTCTTCCAAGAGAAATAAAGATATCACCACTTCTCGACCCTTAGAGTTACTTCATATGGACCTCTTTGGTCCGGAAAGAACGGCTAGCTTAGCCGGGAAACTCTATGTACTTGTTATAGTAGATGACTACTCTAGATTTACTTGGGTTTACTTTCTTGCTCATAAAAATGAAACTCACTCCATTCTCGATAAATTTTATAGAGTCATTCAAAATGAAAAAGAATTGAAAATCAAGAAAATTAGAAGTGATAGGGGTAGAGAATTTGACAATCAAGATCTAGAGAAATTATGTGATGAATTTGGTGTATCTCATGATCTCTCGGCTCCAAGATCTCCTCAACAAAATGGGGTAGTTGAAAGGAAAAATAGATCTTTACAAGAAATGGCTAGAACTATGTTAAATGAACACAACCTTCCCCGAAGTCTTTGGGCGGAAGCGGTAAATACCGCTTGTCATGTCATAAATAGAGTTATCATTCGAATGAAATTGGGTAAAACTCCGTATGAGTTGTGGAATGGTCGGAAACCCAATATTGGTTATTTCAAGGTGTTTGGTTGTAAATGTTTTGTTTTAAATGATAAAGATAACTTGGGAAAATTTGACTCCAAATCGGATGAAGCAATTTTCTTAGGTTATTCCTCAACAAGTAGAGCCTTTAAAGTCTTTAACAAAAGGACTTTAACCATGGTAGAGTCTATCCATGTTGTTTTTGATGAATCACCACCTCTACCCTCACCCAAAGTTGACCTAGATGATAATGAAGTTGTAGGGATTGAGGATAGTTTCAATAATCTCAATATCTCCAACTCGTCAAGTAGGCAAATGGATAAAAGTAAAGTTGGAAATCAATCAAATGATGACTTGACTTGCTCAATTCCTAAATCTTGGAGGATTGTGCACAACCATCCTCTTGACCAAGTCATAGGAAACCCTTCACAAGGTGTTAGCACAAGATCTCAACTTAGAGACTTATGCAACCACATGGCTTTTGTGTCTAATATTGAACCCAAGAACTTCCACGAAGCTCAATGTGATGATTCTTGGATTATGGCTATGCAAGAGGAACTAAATCAATTTGAACGCAATCAAGTTTGACATTTAGTCCCTCAATCCACACATCAAACTATAATAGGCACTAAATGGGTTTTTCAAAATAAAAAGGATGAAAATGGAGTGATTATTCCAAATAAAGCAAGATTGGTAGCTCAAGGTTACAATCAAGAGGAAGGCATTGACTATGATGAAACCTTTGCACCCGTAGCTAGATTAGAAGCAATTAGAATGCTTCTTGCATTTAAATCATCTAGAAATTTCATTCTCTATCAAATGGACGTCAAAAGTGCTTTTCTAAATGGAACTATAGATGAAGAAGTGTATGTGAAGCAACCACCCGGCTTTGAAAATGAACGTTTTCCAAATCATGTATACAAATTATCTAAAGCCTTGTACGGATAAAAGCAAGCTCCTAGAGCTTGGTATGAACGGCTTAGTGATTTTCTACTTCAAAAAGGTTTCTCTAAAGGCAAAGTTGACACCACTCTATTTACAAAAACTGTCAAGAATGATTTGTTGATTATCCAAATATATGTTGACGACATTATATTCGGATCAACAAATACTTCCCTTTGCAAGGATTTCGCATCTAATATGCAAAACGAATTTGAAATGAGTATGATGGGTGAGTTGAACTTCTTCTTAGGATTGCAAATCAAGCAAAACTTGGATGACTTATTTGTTAGCCAATCTAAGTATACTAAAGATTTGCTAAAGCGATTTGGTATGGAGGAAGCCAAACATGCCATTACTCCTATGAGTACCTCTATTAAACTCGATAAAGATGAAAATGGAAAATGTGTTGATATTACTAAATATAGAGGCATGATAGGAAGTTTACTTTATTTAACTGCTAGTAGACCGGATATTATGTTTAGTGTATACTTATGTGCTTGCTTTCAATCTTGTTCTAAAGAATCTCACTTGCTAGCCGTAAAACGTATTTTTCGCTATCTTAACGGGACGATTAACTTAGGGCTTTGGTATCCAAGTGGTACTTCATTTGATCTCACGAGTTATTTGGATGCCGATTTTGCGGGTTGTAAAGTAGATAGGAAAAACACAAGTGGTACATGTCATTTTCTAGGTCACTCGTTAGTTTCATGGTCAAGTAAAAAGCAAAATTCGGCTGCCTTGTCTACGGCTGAAGCCGAATACGTTGCGGCCGGTAGTAGTTGTGCTTAAACTCTTTAAATTAAGCAACAATTACTTGATTTTGGACTTGTTTTCAATCGTGTACCTATTAAATGTGATAACACTAGTGCTATTTGTATCTCAAAGAATCCTATTCAACACTCTCGCACTAAGCACATAGAGATTAGGCATCATTTTTTACGGGATCACGTAGCTAAAGGCGATGTTGAATTGGTTTTTATTAACACTAAGAATCAATTGGCGGATATTTTTACTAAACCCCTCTCGGACGAACCATTTTCAAAAATTCGTAGGGAATTAGGAATGGCCATGGATTTTGAAGTCATCAGTTAATTTTCACAAATTCTCGTCTACGTTCTCGGCTTTCAAAATTTAAAATTTTTCAAAATCTTTTTTTGAGGGCCAGTCGACTGCCTCATATACGGCCAGTCGACTGGATCAACCAGTGAGTTTTTGTGTTTTTAACGATCTTCAGCCAGTCGACTGCCTCCATTGGCCAGTCGACTGGGTCATGAACCAGTCGACTGTCTCCATATGGCCAGTCAACTGCCTCTGCGCGAACCTTGTTTTTATTTCTTCTTTCTCTTCGTCTTCTCTCCACTCTCTCCACGATCTCTCCCATTTCCTCTCTCCTTCACGCCATTTACTCATCTTTAAACCACTTTTCCACTTCACCACGATCCTCTCCTCCATCATCACCACTCCCCTCTTCTTTTTAAGTTATCTATCTCCATATATATATCCATATATATATTTTTTCAGTTTCACCTCTCACTCTCTGATTTCATCATTTCTCTTCTCAAAATGCTTTCCATTATCTTGGTTCTCATCTCTTTCATGGCTCCTAATTTCGTGCGCATCAAGAAACGCGCTCGTAGGGGTGGAAGCTCTTCGGCTGCACCTCCTCCACCTCCGTCTCCTGTTCATGAGGACCCTGATTCCGAATCTGAATCTGGTCCGATGTCTTTGACTGTTCTTCTCGGTGATGAAGACAGTGTTCGTCACTTCGAAACTCAATTCATTCATCGAAAGATTGCTCGGAGTCGCATTGTGACTCAACCCTTGTGCAAAAAGATTGACGCTAATACGTTCAATCTTTTTCACAATATGGGTTGGGATTTATTTGTTTCCCTTGATGTTCTAAATTATCCGCGCGCCGTTAAAGCATTTTATACAAATCTGCTCAATCCTTCACAACTGAGTCCTCCCACCCGCGCACTTTACTCCGATGTTGGAGGCGTCTCTGTTGAGTTCACCGAAGCAGTAATCAATACTGTTTTTCAGCTACCTCCTGGCGGTATCACCTATTACTTCCCATCTATTTGGTACTCTTCGAGTGATTTCGATCCTCTCGAAGCAGTTCGGGCCATTTCAGTGAATAAGACCACCACTGCCATTGCTGAGTTTCCCTCTTCTTCGCTTACTCCCGATGCTAGACTTGTGCACAATATTATCATGTATTCCATTTTTCCCAAGTCCGGAAGCCGGAGTCTTGTGTCGATTATGGAAGCTTTCCTTGTCTACTGTGTCATAACCAATCGGAAGGTCAATCTTGCCTGCCTCTTCATTTCGGTAATCCTCTAGTGCCACAAGAAGAAAGACGCTCTTATTTTTCCTACCCATTTATCCTATCTTCTCAGTCGGGAGGGTGTGCCACTTGCTGACGAGCTTATGGAGCACAATCCAATTTTTTTGGATCGCACTCATCTCAAGCAGATGTATATCGGTAAGAATGCGGATGGAGTGTTGGTCTCACTTAGGGATGCCCCTCCTGCGGACCAGGCTGGTCCATCTGTTCCTCGTCATGATGTTCCGCGTCCCGAGGCACCTCGTCCAGATGCTCCGACTTCTTCTTTTCCGTCTCTTGGTAGCGACTTCGATATTCCAGATTTTGGGCTCGGGGGAAATCCCGAAACTTTTACCCAAATCTTGGAAATCGTAAAGCGCAATGAAGAGGCCCAAAAGCGCAATGAAGAGGTCCAGAGGAAGACGACCGAGGATATGAAGCGTCTTGAGGACAAGATTGACCGCATCGCCACTACCATGGACGCCTTCCGTCGTGACCCTTCGCCTTTTTGATGTTGTCAAAGGGGGGGAATGTATTAGGGTGTTTGTGTTGGCCATAGGTCTATTTTGTGTAATAGGACGTTACCTATGTTTTATGTTTGTTGTTCATGCTTCGTTTCATTTCTATGCTTTATCATTTTGCAATGTGTAGTAGTAAAACAACATGTACCGAACTCGCAAATTATGAATTGAAATATGTTGTTTCTATTAACTCTCCATGCATTACGTAAATGAATATCAAATTGCAAAATTTATTTCCTAAGGGGGAGCATGCAAATAAAAATGAATGATGCACACATTGAGGGGGAGTATCACTTGATACTTCACCATTTATGCGCAAACACGAAATGTTCTGTCAACATAAAAAAGGGGGAGATTGTTGGCTTTGAAATTCTATTTCAAGCAATAAATCTTATTTTGATATTAACAAAACATTCAAAACCGTGTTTGGTACTAATATGGCTTTGAGCTAAGTGTTTCAGCAAGTACATGTAAATGATTCAGGAAGATCGCTAAAGCAGCAAGCGATAAGGAAATTCAAGCACAAACTCGAAGAAGGACAAAAAGATCAAAGAAAGAACAAAAGCTGGACTCAAGACTTGGGGTAGATAGGTCGGGGTGAGAATATTGTAACAAGGTATCTTATGTGTTGATTGGTCTTATAAGCTCAAGTAATAAATCAAACGAACTCAAACGGATCAAAAACGGACCTTGAAAACAATTCTTGGAGTCACCCAGTCGACTGTCCATGAAATGGCAGCCGACTGACTGTGACCTAGTCGACTGGCCGTTAAGGACCCAGCCGACTGGATGAACCAGTGAGCTATAAAACATTTTGACTACATGAAGCAGTCGACTGGCCTGTCCAAGGCTGTAACACCCCGTGTTATTTTCCTTTTTCCTGAAATTATATCTAATTTAATTTCGGTAATGACGTCACTTGTTCATGACGTATTGTTTATTCTTGGTATTTCGTACCTGTAAATTTTTCGCGTTTGCTTTTAAATGTCGACTGGATGACTTTACAGTTTCTCCTGGACGACTACGCGAATTATCGTTATCGACTACACGATATCGTTTCGATTATTTTGGATACGGTATTAGTACTTTTACGGATCCGTTGTGAAGCGTATTAAATTACTTTCTCGGTGTTCCGATTGTTGGGTTCCTAACCCGGTGTATTTCTTTCGGACTAATTTGGTTATTTGGCGTCCTGCGGACTTACGGGTTGACGCAATATTATTTCAAGGCTTCCGATAATTGTTGGGATTTATTATATATATATATATATTTAATTATATATATATATATTGAAGTGGGGTTATTTCGTAATTATGGATAAGTTGAGGATTAGTTTTGCAATTAGGTCATATATATATGTATATGTATATACAGACCCGTATCTTTTCCTACACGACTGAAATTACAGCCTCTCTTCTCTTCAGTTGACGAATGCTCCTTCTTCATGCTCCATCTTCAATCACCGGTCATGGCGAGAGAGAGAGAGAGAAAAGCGGCTGGAGAGAGAGGCTCGGGCTGTTCTCCATGGCAGGCGCGGCTGGGACAGGCGGCTGCGCAGCTGGAGCGGCGGCGACCGAGCTGGGACGGCGAGCTTGCGGTGGTCGTCGGTTGGGCCAGGCGGCGGCGCAGGAGGCCGTGGTGGCGCAGGGTGGCGCAGGGCAGAGCTGGGCTCGCGCAGGGGTGACGCGCGTGGGCAGGGGCGATCCGGCCAGGCTTCGGCCAATTTTTCGGCGACCTTCCGGTGATCGGTTTGAGCCGATTTTTGGTGAGTAGCTTCGTCTCTACCATGTATTCGTTATACTTTAGTTTCGTGAATTTAGGATGAATGGTTTGTCCGAAAATCACATTTATAGGTTATAGTTTTCGTTTGGGGTATTTTAGATTTAGCCAAATTAATTAACCTATTATTAACGGGCTTTGTATATATCGTATAGGTTGTCGAGGCGGACATTTCGATTTATGTGAAATATTTTTTGGACGACTTTGGTCGGTGGGCAATATATTCGGGCGCCGGTACTGTTCACGGTGGGCCCGAAACGGCTGTTCTGTAAGCGTATTTCAGGTGGGAAATTTTATTTCTCACTCCGCATTATTGAAGTAGTTTAGGGGTGCAAAGCCCTTATTTAATTTAATGTAGATATATTAAATCGTTAATTTAAATATCTATAATTCGTTTAGAATCGGAATTGGACTTAGGAATTAATTTAAGAAAATTAATTAAATTATTTCCTATGTAATTAAATAATTTCCTATATGAATCGAATAGGAATAGATGGCTTAGAATTTCCCTTGAGAATTAAATTATTTAGTAGAGATTCGTGGAAACTTAGACGTTGTGCTAGGTTCCTTTGCAATACGTGAATTAATTGCTTTAATTTATTTTAAAGGCATGATAAAGGAATTTGAAATATTTTCTAAAGAGTTAAAAAATATATATTTTGAAAACATGAATGGTATATGAAATTGTTTTCATATGATTTACTTGTTTTATTGTATTTTAAAGCATGAAAGGAGATTTTGAGATTTATATATTACCATGTGGGTATTTACATAAATATGATGTATTACATATTTATGTTGAGGCATGATTGTCATTTGGACCTGGATGCATATTGAGAATATCGTGTAGTGTTAAATCATGGTATTGGTATATGTGGGTTGTGAAATCATGTGGGGTGTCTTTGTGTCGAATCGTCGCAACAACTGGCTAGGGGGTGTTCCCATCCTGCCGAATAATGAGCCGTGAATAGGGTATAGGGTGATTCGTCTCATTCTCGAAGTCGCGGGTCGTCTCGTGCATCCGTTATACGGATTTTTGGTCACGGGTCGTCTCGTGCCAACCGCCTTCCTTGTTGAAAGTGTAGTGTCAAAAACACTTGGGAAGAATCGGTGCGGTACTCTTTCTCCTTGTAAATGGGTGGAGTGCGTATTCGTTAACCACGTGATATGGGCAAAGGGTGGTGTATGAATCACATTGAATATGTATGACATTTATGTGATTTCATTTGACATGTATACGTGATATTATTACATGTGATGTTGGAGCAGGTTTAATATGTGTTATTATTGCCTGTTGGATTTTGGAGCATGTTATGTATGAATATTGTGAAATTAAATTCATATCTTTATTAAATGCTCAATTGAAAGTGATAAATGCGAAAATATGAATTAAATGAGAAAATAAGTATAAATGAAAAGTGTATCTTTATACTTGTGATTATTTACCTTGTGCCCTTGGGGGAGATTAGGTATATTGGCATAGTGACATCTGTGGTTAGTTATGTGTTATCTGTAGAGATTTGAGGTTAGGGATTGATTGAGTATCAATTGTGATCTGAGGCCTTAGAGAAGGCGGTGATAGTTTTGTGGTTTCGGTTGGTTGCATATTACTGACCCTGGATGTTTCTTTCCCACTTAGGGGGAGGTATCCTTTATCGTGTTTTTGAGGTTTTGAGTGCGGTTAGAAGTGGTTGTGATTGAACCTGTCTAGTTAAGTGGAAATGACTTCTTGATTCTGTTAATTATCAATTGTGAAATTAGAGTCATAATGAAGTGGATGAGGTATTGATTGAGACTAGTTATTCCCGTGGTATTGGCCACTAGTTCTCCCTTTTCATGATATTAGGGGCTTTAAGTGATTTTATTAAGTACTCGAGGTACTGTAGCTTGGCAATCTTGTTTCTAGTGCTTAGTTCATTCCTCTAAGCATTTCTTTTATTGTACTCTGTATACTAGTACATGTCTTTGACTTACACGTCATTCCTTGAGTTGTAGGTTACGGCGTGGTGCCGAACCTTTTCCAGGTGTTGTCATTTGATCTCGTGAGGTTGGGAACGGATAGTTGTGTTCCGTGAACCCAATGTAGTACTCTTCCTTCCTTGTCCTCTTGGACATTATAGGAATCCGTGGAGTTGTGTTTACCCTTATTTGACTGTCCTTCGGAAACGGTGTTTTCTAAACTCTTTGTATTTAAAAGGAAAAACCCGTTTTCGCCTACCCCCGTAGCAACTAAAAGTTTTAGTACTTTGTAAAATGATCTTAGGATCTTCTTTAAAAAGATTTTTAACTTCTAAAAGCCGGTAATGGCAACTGACGGAGACCGGGGGCAAGACGATCATTTTTACTATGTGGTTTCTTAAAAGGAAAACTATTTTATTACTTTTCTTGGGATTCTGAGATTTCGAGACCTCTTTCTCAATATCTCATCCTATAGAGTTTTGAAAGGTGTTCCATTGTTTCACCTTTGCTTCCTATCATTTCTAAGTCTCGGGTATGAGGCTTGGTGTTGTTCAGGGCACACATATAGTGTTGCCCTTTCCTTTCTTTTGGTTTTTGATGACACCACTTAGGTGATTCGAGTTGTTCCACATGTTAGGGGCATGGATACCGAGTGGATTGGGTTCATTGTCCAGGTGTTTTCACTAAACACTTGTGGTGTTCTTTACCTTGACATTGTTGTCTCGGTTATCTATTGGTTAAGCATTGGAAAGTCTTTTCCTTCGCTTTGCTTTGGTGACCCTGAGGTGGTCGTTCTTGTGAGTTGAGTTCGTGTACTCTTAGTGATTTGATTGAGTGGTTTTCCTCGCCTACAGTGAGAGTGTTAGTGATGTGATTGACCCTATTGATGATAGTATTATGAGGTCGATTTGAATTATGGTATGGTGATATGATTGAGGTGATCTAGCCCTTGAGAGGTAGATTTTCCTTACGAATGGGATGAGGTTTGTTATATATATATATTGTACATATATATATATATATATAGATGATGATTATGTTAGTACGCAAGGACGTGAGTTTTTTTCCTCCTGTGTTCTAGGGGAGTGAGTTATGAGTATTCCTTGGTGCTAGTGACGTATTTGATTCCTGTGGATATTATAGGTGAGTGTGATGTACCTAGTGTACGTTGGTGAGAGTAGTGTAGACTACCGGTGTTGATACGTGGAGTACGAGTCTTAGTCATATCCTATAGGCTCATGTTGTGTATTTATATATATATATATATATATATATATATATATATATATATATATATATGTCCCCTATATACTTATGTACGATAGTATACGAGCACGTACATTGGGTTTTCATGGCTGGGTTATGTTGTGGGCTATGTATCTCACTGGGTGGTTTAGCATTACCTAAACTATTAGAGGATGTGGTAGTTAGAGTATCCTTTCCCACTGAGCTTATTTGCTCACAGGGGTGTTTCATTTGCCCCCTGGTATTCCCATGCCAGGTTGCAGGAAACATACGGCTATGAGCAGGATGCAGTGCGACGACAGTTTTCTTTTGTTTCCTTGTTACAGGTTTTGGGAGTTGCGTTGGGTGATGCGGTTACGGTTGCGGCACGACTGAGTTTGGGGACGATAGGTATCTGCTTTCAGTTTTCCTTACCCATTTGTTATGGGTTTGCCATGTATTTATTTTGGGAGCCAGTCTGTTGGCCTATCCCTGTTGATGTATCTTTTATTTCCTGTATTTATTCTTTCAGGATGTATTGTATCTATTCCGCACAGTTAGGTGCTCTTCTGTATTTTTATTCGAGCATTTGTGGCTCTGTTGATGTTAGAGGATTTGGAGGGGTTTTGGTTTCTTTCCACTACCTCGGCCCTAGTAGGATTGATGAATGTGGGGCTTGGAAGCCATTGTGATTATTGAATTGCTTTGGGCAGGTTATTGTGTTATGGTTGTGTATCCGGACGTTCCATTTACAAACGGAACTCTGCCGGATTTTCGTTAGATTCCGCTGCTTTGTTTATTATTCATTTGGGTATGAAATATACTATTTCCATCACTAATCCATACGTTTCCATGGTTAGTGATGTCTTAGTTGGTCGTTTGTATTAAGGATCACATCCTGAGTTCATCGGATGTCCCTGTTCGGGAGTCTTAGGAATTTAGGAGCGTGTCAGTTGGTATTGGAGGATGCTAGTGAGTTTCTAGCATTCTACTTGACATGGAGTATATTTTTATTATTATTCCATGTGTCTCTTTGTTGTTGTTGACTCTAGTAGTCGCTTGACTAGCGTCATCCCTTGGAGATTCGCTGATTCTCTAGATTTGAGTTTCGGGAATCTTAGGGGCGTGACAGCGTGGTATCAGATCATTTTACCCTTTCGTGGGTATTTGATGATTGAATTTCGTTGGTTCTCATTTCTTTTTACTTCCGCAATCACTCCCTTAGCTCTTAGGCTCGGGTTTCGGAGTCCTAGGAATTTGGGGCGTGACAAAGGCAGTCAACTGACTGTGACCAGTTGACTGGCAGTTAAGGACCCAACCGACTGACTGAACCAGAGAGTTTTGAACATTTTTGATTGCCTGAGGCAGTCGACTGGCCTATCCAAGGCAGTCGACTGGCCTTCTTGAGGCAGTCGACTGACCCTAGCCGTTGCGAAAAATATTTTAAATCTAAGCATGGAGGCAGTCGATTGGGTACCGGTAAGCAGTCGACTGGGTGCTTCAGGATTTTAAGGAAAAGTATTTCTAAACAATAATTTTGCCCAAAAAGAAATGATTTTGCTTGCAGATTTTCAGGTCCTACTCTCCATATTGTCTAGGGTGAGATACACTCTCCAAACCCTAGTGTTACATTATATAAAGAAAGAGATATGGATTAAAAATCCCAAGGTTCTTGTGTGAGAAATGTTTATGAAAATTCATTCATCTACTATTTTCTCTCAAGCACTTTCTGAAAATTTTTGATAGCAAGAAAGACCAAAATCTCGTTTTTCATTCCCATCATTTTGAAGATTTAAACTCAAGCTTTGTGCTTATTCTCTTATTGAAAATATATTGTGAGAATATATATATCTTGAGTTCTTGAAATATCACCTAAAAACACTTGAGCTTATATTGATTTATCTTCCATAAAAACTTTAGAGTTTTGAGTGTTTTTGTTTCTTGAGTGATATATTGATTACATACACAAATTTGTGATCTTGGGTGACTGAAGCCCATTGTATCAAGGGAGGATTGTTCTCTTGATTGTGTGAAGAGCTAGTTAGCTCTTTTGTAAAGGTTTTGCTATTCCACCTATTGAAGGAAGAGCCATAGTGTGAGGATCGGGAAAGTCTCAAGGAAGGGGATTCTTTGAGCCGAGGATTAGGAGTTACCGAACATTGTAAAAATCACGGTGTCAATTTCTCTATCTCTATCTCCTTACTTTATGTTCATGCATGCTTAATTTATAATGTGGTAAATAGCTTGTTGAAATTAAGTAAAATTACTCATTACATATTTACCTTGTAAATTATTATTGAACCTTGTTGCATGTTCTAGTAAGAATTAAAAAGAGTTAGAAATTATTTTTAAAACCCTATTCACCCCCTCTAGGGTATTTTAGTGACTTACAACGCCAGTATACTTAACCTCCCCTAAGGGTACAAAAGCATATACCACGAGTATAAATAAAAATTTCTTTATACTTTAATAGTCACCGCATATAATCATTCTCTTTTACGTCAATCATTATCAGCTGAGCATTTTATAAAGGTATGAATTTAATTCGTAATATTCATACATAACATGCTCCCAAATCCAACAGGCAATAATAACACATATTAAACCCGCTCTAACATCACATGTAATAATATCATGTATACATGTCAAATGAAATCACATAATGCCGTGCAAATACAATGTGACTCATTAACCTCATGGCAGAAACCCCATGAAACACAATGGACAACCCTGTTGCGACTTCATATGCACAACCCCGTTGCGACTTTACATGCACAACACGGTTGCGACTTCATATGCACAACCCAGTTGCGACTTCATTTGCACAAACCAGTTGCGATGTCACGCCCCGAATTCCTAGGACTCCGAAACCCGAGCCTAAGAGCTAAGGGAGTGAATGCGGAAGTAAAAAGAAACGAGAACCAATGACATTCAATCATCAAATACCCACGAAAGGGTAAAATGATCTGATACCACGCTGTCACGCCCCTAAGATTCCCGAAACTCAAATCTAGAGAATCAGCGAATCTCCAAGGGATGACGCTAGTCAAGCGACTTCTAGAGTCAACAATAACAAAGAAGTACATGGAATAACAATAAGAATATACTCCATGTCAACCCGAATACTAAAAACACAAGAGTATCCTCAGATACCAACAGACACGCTCCTAAATCCCTAAGACTCCCGAACTGGGACATCCAAGGAATCCAAGATGTGATCCTTAATGCGAATGACCAACTAAGACATCATTAACCAAGAAAACAAATGGGTTAATGATAGGAATGGTATATTCCATACCCAAATGACTAATAAAACTAAGCAGCGGAATCTAACGAAAATCCGGCAGAATTCCGTTTGTAAATGGAACATCCGGACAACCAAACACAACACAATAACCTGCCCAAAGCAATTCAATAGTCACAATGGCTTCCAAGCCCCACATTCATCAATCTACTAGGGTCGAGGTAGTGGAAAGAAACCAAAACCCCTCCAAACCCTCTAATATCAACAGAGCCACAAATGCTCGAATAAAAATACAGAAAAGCACCTAACTGTGCGGAATAGATACAATACATCCTGAAAGAATAAATACAGGAAATAAAAGATACATCAACAGGGATATGCCAACAGACTGGCTCCCAAAAGAAAATACATAACAATCCCATAACAATGGGTTGAGAAACTGAAAGCGGATACCTATCATCCCCAAACCCAGTCGTGCTGCAACCGTAACCGCATCACCCAAAGCAACTCCAAAACCTGTAACAAGGAAACAAAAGAAAGCTGTCGTTGCACTGCATCCTGCTCATAGTCGTATATTTCCTGCAACCTGGCGTGGAATACCAGGGGGCGAATGAAATTCCCCTGTGAGCAAATAAGCTCAGTGGGAAAGAATACTCTAACTACCACATCCTCTGATAGTTTAGGTAAAGCTAAACCGTCTAATAAGATATAAATATAGCCCAACTAGTCCCATCCACGCAAACCCAAGTCAACACGCTCATATACTATCGTAAACGAGTATACATAAGTATATAGGGAATATATATATATATATATATAGACACATATATATATATATAAATACACAACATGAGTCTCTACAACTCGTACTCCAAGTACCCAACACCAGTAGACTACACTACTCTCACCAACGTACACTAGGTACACGATACTAAGGTCAAATCTAACCAAGTCACAAAGTGCTCACATCACCAAACAGAAGATCCAACAGAGGAGATCACACTCACCTCTAATATCCACAAGGAAACAAAATCCACCAATAGTACCAAGGAAGGCTCAAATCCTACACCCCGATAACACAGGAAGGAAAACACCCACGCCCTTGCGTACTAACACAACATCATCAATATATATATATATATATAACAAATCTCATCCCTCTCCTAGAGTAAGTCTGTACCTCAAGGATGGGATCACCCCATCATCTCACTATGCGAAAACCTCAATGCTATCTCCAACAAGTCAATAAGTCACCAACAGGATAAATCCATCACTAACACTTGCACTATAAGCTACAAAACCACCCGATCAATTCACTAAGAGTACAAGAACTCAACTCCCAAGAACGACCACTTAAGGGTCACCAAAACGAAGCAAAGGAAAAAAGTTCCCAATGCTAACCAACAGATAACCAAGACAACAACGTCAAGGTTAAGAATACCCAAACAAGGAAAGAACACCACAAGTGAACAAATAAAGAACACCAAAAGTGAACAAGGAAACCAAAAACGAATGGCCGAGAGTGGAAGTAATAAAAAGATGAATCCCAGAGATTCAATAGTTTTTAAGAAAAAAGTTTTCAAACTCGAACCAATCATTTTGGTATCCATGCCCCTAACGTAAGGAAAACTCATATCACCTAGGTGGTGATACCAACAACCCAGAAAAGAGAAAGGCAACACTATATGTGTGCACTGAACAACGACAAGCCTAAATCCGAGACTTAAGCATGATAGGAAACAAAGGTGAAACAATGGAACACCTTTCAAAACTCTACAAGTCGAGGTTTTGAGAAAGAAGTCTCGTAACCTCAGAATCCCAAGAAAAGTAATAAAATAGTTTTGTTTTAGAAAATCACACAGTAGAAATGACCGTCTTACCCCCGGTCTCCGTCAGTTGCCATCACCGGCTTTTAAAAGTTGAAATCTTTTCAAAGAAGATCCTAAAATCATTTTATAAGGTATTAAAACTTTTCATTTCTACGGGGGTAGGCGAAAACGGGTTTTTCCTTTTAAATACAAAGAGTTTATTTAAAAACATTAGAAAACACCGTTTTCGAAATGACAACCAAACAAGAGGGAACATAACTCCACAGATTTCTATAATGTCCGAGAGGACAAGGAAAGGACGAACAACACGTTGGACTCACGGAAGACAAATATCCGTTCCAACTCCACCAACTCAAATGATATCACAAGGAAGAGGTTCGGCACCACACGTAACCAACGACTCAAGGAATGACGTACAGGTCAACGACTACGTACTAGCGTACAAAACACAGTAAAAGGAATGCTTAGGGGAATGAACTAAGCACTATAAACCACGCTACGGTACCCTAAGTACTTAATAAAACTCACCTCAACCATAACCTCTTATCTCCCAATCAAAATCTCAGTTACAATTGATAACATATTCCTCAAAAGTGAAAGGCACCTAAAGGTCCATACTACAACTCACAATCTCATCACCCGCCTTTTCGAAGGCCCCAAATCATAACTGATACTAAAATCAATCTCGGATCTCAAATATCTAACAAGTCACACAGCCAACAAAAATCACCAAACTACTAACCACAATCACAAGACTACTAACCACAGTCACAAGACTGCTAACCACGATCACAAGGCTACTAACCATAATCACAAGGCTACTAACCGCAATTACAAAACTTTTAACCACATTCTCTAAGGCATTACTCCACATCAACTCAACCTCAATTCTACAATCCATCTCTAACTTCAACTAACCACAGAAGTCGCCAGACCAATATACTTAACCTCCCCTACGGGCACAAAAGTATACAACACAAGTATAAGGATATACGCCTCGTTTATACTTTAATAATTACTGCTTTTAATTCATGTTTTCACATTTATCACTTTCAACTGAGCATTTTATAAAATGAATTCATTTTGCATATTCATAAATAATCATGCTCCAACATATATATATATATATCAATAAATCACATGATGATATGCAACGCACCGTACTCACAGACCGCCTGTAGTACACACACACAAAAACACACCCTTCCCAAGGGTACTGGATCATTCTCTACCATTCCCCTGAGGATACAAGCTCACCAAGGAATGTAGACTTATCGTACCGTCCTTCCCAAGTGCTTTTGACACTTCACACTTTTAACCAAGGAAGACGTCCACCACGACCTAGTCGCGCACATAGGGCCTTGGACTATGTGTCCTCCCCCTATCGTCTCAGTTTCTCAGAAGATTAGTTCTGCGGGAAGCGAGAAGCACCCCCTGGCCAGTTGTCACGACGATCCAAACACAAACGTCTACTCGTGCACCACGCACAAAGGAAGTAGACCACACCAAATGACTCTCTCTGCAAATGGTGAAACCGTGCACTACATGCACCCACACCCATGTCTCACAATACATGGTGTACACAAATAAATCATGTCCAACATAAATATGTCATGCATCATATTTATGAAAATACCCACATGGTAATATATAAATCTCATAATCTCTGTACATGCTTTTAAAAATATATTAAAGCATTTAAATCATATGAAAATAATTTCATATACTATTCATGTTCTCCAAAAATATATTTTCTTTAATTCTTTAGAAAATATTTCATTTTCAATTAACATGCCTTTTTAAAATAATTTAAACAATTATTTCACGTATACCAGAAGGATCCTAGCATATCGTCTAAGCTTTTCGAATCTCTAATAACCCATTTAAATTCGTAAGGATTTCTAAGCCGTCCATTCTTATTTAATTTAAATAAGAATATTATTTAACCATATAGGAATAATTTAATAAATTTTCTTAAATTAATTCCTAAGTCTCATTCTGATCCTAAACGATTTATAGATATTTAAACTAGCAATTTAATATATCTATAATAAATTAAATAAGGGTTTTGCACCCCTAAACTACTTCAATAATGCGGAGTGAGAAATATAATTTCCCACCTAATTTATACGTTTCCGAACAGTCCAAACAGCACAGTATCGGCGCCCGAACTCGAAACCCACCGACCAAAATCGTTCAAAAACTATTTCGAATGCATCGAAATGTCCGTCTCGACAACCTATACGATATATACGAAACCCATTAATAATCGGTTAATTAATTGGGTTAAATCTAAAATAACCCAAACGAAAACTATAACCTATAATTGCGATTTCCGGGCAAATTGTTCATCCTAAATTCACGAAATTAATATATGACGAATACCACGAATATACGGAGCTACTCACCGAAAATCGGCTCAAACCGATCACCGGAATGTCGCCGAAAAATTAGCCGAAGCTCAGCAGAACCGGGACTGCCGCGCGGCTGCTGCTTCCAGCTGCGTCACCACCGTACGCGTCTGCCACTGTGCCACCACCGGACCACCGCCAGCTCGCCGCAGCCACCATACGCCGTCGACCACCCAGCTGCGCCGCCGCTCCAGGTCGCTGCTGCCGCTCCAGCCGCAGCTGCTCTTGCGGCAACTTGTTGTCTGGCCGCCCCTCTCTCACGTCCAACTCTCTCTCTCTCTCTCTCCTTTCCTCGCCGGCCATGGAGGTGATGAAGAGAATGGTAGCAGGTCGTCAATGAAGGAGCAGAAATGTAGTCGTGGAGAGGAAGCTGCAGCAGAGATACACGGTCTATATATACATATTCGTATATAAGACCTAATTGCACTAATGACCCCCTAGTTATACACAATTGCAAAAGCAACCCCAACACTATATATATTTAATTGTAATTAAATATATATATAAACCATAAATTCCAATAATTATCGGAAACGTCCGAACATAATCCCGCAAGCCCGAAATAATAACGGGACGCCAAATAAAATATATCGAGGTAGAAACCCAAACGTCGGAACATAAAACACCCGATCCAATTAAAACGCGTCGTCATTCAATCGAAACACTAATCATTAAACGTCGAATAAACTAACGTCGAAACAAGACCGTGTAATTGACAACAAGAATTCGCGTAATGTCGTCCAGTCGACTTTAAAACTAAACGCGAAAAATTTACAGGTACCAAATACCAAGAATAAATAATACGTCACGAACAAGTGACGTCATTACCGAAATTAAAATAAATATAATTTCAGGAAAAAAGGAAAATAACACGGGGTGTTACATGCGACTTCCAATACGAAATCCGAAAATGGATGCACAACCCAATTGCGACTTATAAGCCAAGAACGAATGCACAACCCAGTTGCGACTTCATATGCACAACCTGGTTGCGACTTCACATGCACAACATGCACCAACACAAATATGTATAACATCATATTTATGAAAATATCCACATGAATCTAATAAAATTCTCAAATCTCCTTTTAACATGCTTTTAAAATTATAATAAATCATTTAAATTGTGAGAAAACATGTAACACCCCGTGTTATTTTCCTTTTTTCCTAAAATTATATTTAATTTAATTTCGGTAATGACGTCACTTGTTCGTGACGTATTATTTATTCTTGGTATTTGATACCTGTAAATTTTTCGCGTTTAGTTTAAAGTCGACTGGATGACTTTACGGTTTTTCTTTGACGACTACGCGAATTCTTATTCTCGACTACACGGTATCGTTTCGATTATTTCGATTACGGTGTTAGTACTTTTACGGATCCGGGGTGAAGCGTATTAAATTACCTTCTCGGTGTTCCGATTGTCGGGTTCATATCCCGATATATTTTTAATTGGACGTCCCGTTATTAATTCGGGCTTACGAAATTATGTTTGGGCGTTCCGGAAATTGTGGGGACTTATTATATATATATATATAATTATTATATATATATATTGAAGTGGGGTAATTTCTCAATTTCGGATACTTGGAGGGTCAGTTTCGCAATTAGGTCATATATATATATATGTATATATAGAACCGTATCTGCTGAACCATTCTTCTCCTTCACGACTACACGCTTCCTTCTTCTCTACGCGATACACAGGTCTGCATCGCTCTTCTCTCATCCTCACACGGCGAGACTATGCCCTCCACCTCCATCTTCAGTCGCCAGTCATGGCAAGAGAGAGAGAGGAACGGCGAGAGAGGAACGGCAGGACTGGTTGCCGCAGCAGTAGCTGCGGCTAGAGCAGGGCTGGGACAGGCGGTGGCTGTGGTCGGCAGCGGCATGGTGGTGACGCGCAGGGGTGGCGCCTGTGGTGGCGCAAGGAGTCGGCCAGTGCAGGGGCGCGTGAGCAGTGACGAATCTGGCTAGGCTTCGGCCATTTTTTCGGCGACCTTCCGGTGATCGGTTTGAGCCGATTTTTGGTGAGTAGCTCCGTATATTCATGGTATTCGTCATATATTAATTTCGTGATTTTACGTTGAACGATTTGCCCGAAAATCGCATTTATAGGTTATAGTTCTCGTTTGGGGTATTTTAGATTTAACCCAATTAATTAACCGATTATTAATGGGCTTCGTATATATCGTATAGGTTGTCAAGACGGACATTTCGAAATATTCGAAATAATTATCGGACGATTTTGGTCGGCGGGCTTCGAGTTCGGGCGCCGATACTGTGCTGTTTCGGACTGTTCGGTAACGTATATTTAGGTGGGAAATTATATTTCTCACTCCGCATTATTGAAGTAGTTTAGGGGTGCAAAACCCTTATTTAATTTATTATAGATATATTAAATCGTTAATTTAAATATCTATAATTCGTTTAGAATCGGAATTGGACTTAGGAATTAATTTAAGAAAATTAATTAAATTATTTCCTACGAGATTAAATATATTCCTAATTGAATTGAATAGGAATAGACGACTTAGAAATTCCTTTGAGAATTAAATGAGCTAGAAGATTTGTAAACGTTGGACGTGAGAGACTTAGACGCTATTCTAGGTCCCCTTTTTGTTACGTGGATTATTTGTTTAGATTATTTTAAAAAGACATGTTAATTGAAATTGAAATATTTTCTAAGGAATTAAAGAAAATATATTTTGAAAACATGAAATGTATATGAAACTGTTTTCATATGATTTAATTGCTTTATTGTATTTTAAAGCATGAAAAGAGATTTTGAGACTTATATTACCATGAGGGTATTTTTATAAATATGATGCATGACATATTTATATTGAGATATGATTTGATTGTACACCATGTCGTGTGAGCACATGGGTGCGGGTGCACGTAGTGCACAGGTTTCACCATTTGCAGAGAAAGGTCTTTTGGTGTGGTTTACCTCATTTCGTGTGGTATATGAGAGGGTTTGTGTCGGATCATCACAACAACTGGCCAGGAGGTATCACGCCTACGGAACTAAAAAGCCGGCAAATGTGAGTTAGGAGTCCAGGTAGAGGCTCATGTTCTTGACTCAAGGGTAGTCATGGCGTACGGAGTTGCATGTTGGGCTCTCGTACAACCGTCTTCCCTGTTGAAGTGATAGAGAGAAAATCACTTGGGAAAGGTCGGTGTGGTAACTCTACACTATGATGAGTGGACAAAGTTTGTATCCGTTACCCTTGGGAAGGGTGTGTTGTGTGTGAGTATCACGGGGAGTGTTGAGTCACATTACACTGCCTATTATTTATGTGATCTCGTTTAACATGTATATGTGCTATATTACATGTGTTGTTAGGGCATGCTATTTATGAATATTGTAAATTAAATTCATATTTTATAAATGCTCAGTTGAAAGTAATTAATGTGGAAGAAAATGATAATATGCCATAATTAATAAGTATAATGAAACGTATATCCTTGTACTTGTTGTATACCTTAGTACCCTTGGGGGAGGTTATGCGTGTTGGCATAGTGATTCATGTGGCTAGCGGAGGCTAGTGGTGGACCGTAGGCTTGACTTGAGTTGAGGCCTTAGAGATTGTGGTTAGCAGCCTTGTGATTGTGGTTAGTAGCCCTGCGATTGTGGTTAGTAGTTTGGTGATCGTGGTTAGTTGTGTGAACTCTTTTGAAGATTTGAGGTTAGGGATGATTTTTGTGTCAATTGATAATTGAGGCCTTAGAGAAGGCGAGTGATGAGTTGTGTGAGATTTGATTGATGAGAAGAGGTTATGATTAGAGATTCATTAAGTACTCGAGGTACTGTAGTCTGACAGTCTTGATTCTTATGCTTAGTCCCTTCCCTTAAGCATTCCTGGTACTGTGTTTTGTACACTAGTACGTGGTCGTTGACTTGTATGTCATTCCTTGAGTTGTCGGTGACGGTGTGGTGCCGAACCTCTTCCTCGTGGTGTCATTTGATTTGGTGGAGTTGGAACGGATGGTTGTCTTCCGTGAGTCCAACGTGTTGTTCTTCCTTTATTGTCCTCTCGGACATTACAGGAATTCATAGAGTTGTGTTTCTTTTATTTGACTGTCATTTCGAAAATGGTGTTTTCTAAGTTTTGAAATAAACTCCTTGTTTTTAAAAGGAAAAACCCGTTTTCGCCCACCCCTGTGGAAATGAAAAGTTTTAACACTTTATAAAACGATCTTAGGATCTTCTTTGGAAGGATTTTTAACTCTAAAGGCCGGTGATGGCAATTGACGGAGACCGGGGGCAAGACGGTCATTTTTACTCTGTGATTTCTTAAAAGAAAACTATTTTATTACTTTTCTTGGGATTCTGAGATTTCGGGACTTCTTTCTCAATATCTCATCTTGTAGAGTTTTGAAAGGTGTTCTATTGTTTCACCTTTGCTTCCTATCATTTCTAAGTCTCGGGTATGAGGCTTGGTGTTGTTCAGTGCACACATACAGTGTTGCCCTTCCTTTCTTCTTGGTTTTGACGTCACCACTTAGGTGATTCGATTTGTTCCACATGTTATGGGCATGGATACCGAGTGGATTGGGTTCCTTGTCCAGGTGTTCTCCTTAAACACTTGTGGTGTTTTAACCTTGACATTGTTGTCTCGGTTATCTGTTGGTTTAGCATTGGGAAGTCTTTTCCTTTGCTTCGTTTTGGTGACCCTTAGGTGGTCGTTCTTGTGAGTTGAGGTCTTGTACTCTTAGTGAATTGATCGGGTGGTCTTGTAGCTTATAGTGCAAGTGTTAGTGATTGATTTATCCTGTTGGTGACTTGTGGACTTGTTGGAGATAGCATTGAGGTTTTCGCATAGTGTGATGATGGGGTGATCCCATCCTTGAGGTACAGACTTTCTCTAGGACTGGGATGAGATTTGTTGTATATATATATATATATATATATATATATATATATATATATATATATTGAGGATGGTTGTGTTAGTATGCAAGGACGTGGGTGTTTACCTTCCTGTGTTATCCGGGTGTGGGATTTGAGTCTTCCTTGGTACTAGTGGTGGATTTTGATTCCTGTGGATGTTAGAGGTGAGTGTGATCTCCTCTGTCGGATCTTCTAATCTGTGTTGTGAGTAATTAATGATTTGTTAGGTTTGACCTGGATGTCGTGTACCTAGCGTACGTTGGTGAGAGTAGTGTAGACTACTGGTGTTGGGTACTTGGAGTACGAGTCTTAGAGACTCATGTTGTGTATTTATATATATATATGTTTATATATATATATATATTCCCTATATACTTATGTATACTCGTTTACGATAGTATATGAGCATGTGACTTGGGTTTGCGTGGATGGGACTAGTTGGACTATTTATATCTTATTAGACGGTTTAGCTTTACCTAAACTATCAGAGGATGTGGTAGTTAGGATATCTTTTCCCACTGAGCTTATTTGCTCACGGAGGGAATTTCATTGGCCCCCCTGGTATTCCACGCCAGGTTGCAGGAAATATACGGCTATGAGCAGGATGCAGTGCAACGGCAGCTTCTTTTGTTTCCTTGTTACAGGTTTTGGAGTTGCGTTGGGTGATGCGGTTACGGTTGCAGCGCGACTGGGTTTGGGGACGGTAGTATTCTTCTTTCAGCTTCTTTACCCATTGTTATGGGATTATCATGTATTTATTTTGGGAGCCAGTCTGTTGGCATATCCCTGTTGATGTATCTTTTACTTCCTGTATTTATTCTGCACAGCTAGGTGCTTTACTGTATTTTTATTCGAGCATTTGTGGCTCTGTTAATGTTAGAGGGTTTGGAGGGGTTTTGGTTTCTTTCCACTACCTCGGCCCTATTAGGATTGATGAATGTGGGGCTTGGAAGCCATTGTGATTATTGAATTGCTTTGGGCAGGTTATTGTGTTGTGTTTGGTTGTCCGGATGTTCCATTTACAAACGGAACTCTGCCGGATTTTCGTTAGATTCCGCTGCTTTGTTTATTATCCATTTGGGTATTAAATATACCATTTCTACCATTAACCCATGTGTTTTCTTGGTTAATGATGTCTTAGTTGGTCATTTGTATTAAGGATCACATCCTGGATTCCTCGGATGTCCCTGTTCGGGAGTCTTAGGAATTTAGGAGCGTGTCAGTTGGTATTGGAGGATGTTAGTGAGTTTCTAGCATTCTACTTGACATGGAGTATATTTTTATTGTTATTCCATGTGTCTCTTCGTTATTGTTGACTCTAGTAGTCGCTTGGTTTGTGTCATCCTTTAGGGGCGTGACAGCATGGTATCTGGGCATTCATTGCAACCCTTTATGGGTGTTGGATGACTGAATGTCTTTTGGTTCTCGTTTCTTTTTACTTCCGCAATCACTCCCTTAGCTCTTAGGCTCGGGTTTCGGAGTCCTAGGAAATTGGGGCGTGACAAAACAAGTCCATATTCAATTCATATCTCAACAATATATTTTCTTTAATTCTCTAGAAATTATTTCAATTTCCCTTATCATGCCTTTAAAATAATTTAAACAGATAATCCACATATAATGAGAGGGACCTAGCATAGCGTCTAAGTTTCTCACGTCCAACGTTTACAAAATTCTCTAGCCCATTTAATTCTCAAGGGAATTTCTAAGCCGTCTATTCCTATTCGATTCAGATAGGAAATAATTTAATTACATAGGAAATAATTTAATTAATTTTCTTAAATTAATTCCTAAGTCCAATTCCGATTCTAAACGAATTATAGATATTTAAATTAACGATTTAATATATCTACATTAAATTAAATAAGGGTTTTGCACCCCTAAATTAATTCAATAATGCGGAATGAGAAATATAATTTCCCACCTAAATTACGTTTACCGAATAGCCCAAACCAACACAGTACCGACGCCCGAATATGAAGCCCGCCAACCAAAATCGTCCGAAAAATATTTTGAATATATCGAAATGTCCGTCTTGACAACCTATACGATATTACGAAACCCATTAATAATAGGTTAATTAATTTGACTAAATCTAAATTAACCCAAACGAAAACTATAACCTATAAACGCGATTTTCGGGCAAATCGTTCAACGTAAAATTACGAAATTAATGTATGACGAATACTACGTATATACGAAGCTACTCACCAAAAATCGGCTCAATCCGATCACCAGAAGGTTGCCGAAAAAATGGCCGAAGCCTGGCCGAAATCGCCCCTACTCACGGGCGTAGCCACTGCTGTAGCTGCCGGCTCCTTGCGCCACCCTGCGCCACCGACGACCCCTGCATGACACCGCCATGCCGTCGCTGACCACCTCGAGCCACCGCCGCATCGCCGTGTCTGCTCCAGTCGCAGCTGCTGCTGCAGCAACAGCCCTGGCCGTTCCTCTCTCTCTCTCAGTCGGCTCTCTCTCTCTCTCTCTCTCTTGCTCGCCGGCCATGGAGAAGAAGCCAGACCTGCCTTGCGTGTAGGAGAAGGTGGAAGAGAAGCAGGTATGTGGTCGTGTGGAGTTGCATAGAATGCATCAGTGTAATGGTGTGTACGCATATACATATATATGCAATAATCACACAACGAACCCTTAAAACTTCCATAATTGCAAAATGACCCCACTTCAATATATATATATATATAATAAATTCCCACAATTACCGGAAGCCTCCAAATAATATTGCGTCAACCCGTAAGTCCACAGGACGCCAAATAACCAAATTAGTCCGAAAGAAATACACCGGGTTAGGAACCCAACAACCGGAACACCGAGAAAGTAAATTAATACGCTTCACACCGGATCCGTAAAAGTACTAATACCGTAACCGAAATAATTAAAACGATACCGTGTAGTCGAGAATAAGAATTCGCGTAACCATCAAAGAGAAACCGTAAAGTCATACAGTCGACTTTAAAACTAAACGCGAAAAATTTACAGGTACCAAATACCAAGAATAAACAATGCGTCAAGAACAAGTGACATCATTATCGAAATTAAATTAGAATTAATTTCAGGAAAAAGGAAAATAACACGGGGTGTTACAACTATAATGCCCTTTTTTTATTGGATTAAGTTAATACACTTTTGTTATTAACAAAGATTATGAAATAATTGATGCAAATTTGATGGCATAATCTCCATTCAAATTTGATAAACTAACTATTGATTTTTATTATTAATAATGTTTTTTAATTATTTTAGCTTTTAATATCACACAAAATTTTAAGTATAAAATTTGATTATTAAAATTTGATTGATTTAAATTATAAAATTTATTATCCTATGTTTAAAATTTTTTTTACGCTAAATAAAAAGCTTCTTTTGATACGACATATATTAATAAGAAATTTATAAATTACTTCAAAATAAAAATATTTTTTCTCATGCTATGTATATAAATAGTGTTGAATACTTACTTCACCCTTTTAAAATTTATACTGAATTCTTTTTTATAAAAAGTTAAAATAATTATGTTTCTAAGATTTTTTATTGATTATCTTCTTGTCTTATATTGAATTAATAATTAATCTTGAACAACTATATTTTATCACTAGGACCTGGAACCCCAAAAGTTTAATAATGGTTTCGACATAATGGTTTTTAATTGACATGATAAAGTCTTAGGTTTACACAGGTCATGTTAAGTGCCTGTTTGGGAAAGGGATTTGGGCTGGAAAAAATGGTTTCGGGCTCTGAATTGTAAACCAAACCATATTTGTCGGGCTGTAGTTTGGGTTAACAGTTCAACATCATGCTGTACCATTTGGGTGATTTTAGAAACCATCTTAAGAGGTGATTTTGGTATGGTTTGGTCACTATTCACAACCTATAACCATCAAATTAAAACCAACCCACAACCCTAAATCCATCATTGGTGTACTATTTCATTCTAAAAAAAAGTAAACATTGTTGTTGGCCTTGAAATTTATTCTCGGACAATAAATCCTATTTTGATATTAACAAAACATTTAAAGCGTGTTTAATACTAATGAATTATCAAGTTCATCTTTTCAGCAAAAGATAGGTGAACGACTCGGAAAACAAACACGGAAAGAAAACGACTCGGAAAGCAAGCTCGGAAAGAAAGATTGAATAAAAGCGAAAAGCCGTGAAAGAAATTGGAGCGCGAAAATGGAAAATCAAATAATTCAACGGCGAAGGTGAAAGTTGAAGACTCAAGAGTCGGGGTAGATAGGTCGGGGATCGATCATTGTAACAAGGTAATTTTATGCGTCGATTTTATCGTATAAGCTCAAGTATAAAATGAACCGAACTCAAATGGAATGAAAAACGCTTTATCGAACTTAAACGGAAAGAAAAATATTTTTATTAAATGTTTTTCAAGTTATAGTCGACTAGAAGAATCCTTTGTATTCTCTAGTAGTCGACTAAAACAATCAGTAGCATCAAGTTTTCATCCATTTTTTGAAGTAGTCGACTAAAGCTCCAAAGTAGTCAACTAGAACCACCCATCTAGTCGACTAAAACCATTTGAGTCGACTAGACTACATGAAGTAGTCGACTAGAACCAATCTAGTCAACTAGAAGTTCAAAGTAGTCGACTAGAACCAATCTAGTCAACTAGAAGTTCAAAGTAGTCGACTAGAACATCAAAGTAGTCGACTAAAAGCTTCTCAAAACCTGCAGATTTTTCCGGAAACATTTTCCATGTTTTGTGGGTTGTGCTTAATGGTGTTCAAACGGCTCTTGTCTTTCAATTACAATATTCATTCTTCGAAACCCTAATGTATTGATATATATAGAATGATATGTGTTCATTGAAGACTAAGAGATTGAAAAACAAAAGAGAAAGAAAAGGAAGAAAAGCTCTCAAAATTCTGCAGAAAGTTTCTCTACAAAAGCCATTGAAACCAAGCTTTGAAAATCTGATTTTCTTCAAGTTTCTTTGAAAATCAAAACCTCTAGTATCTCTTCTTATTCTCCAAATATCATTCATTGATTATATCCTTTGAGAATACATTTCTAGAGCTATTATAAAATCACAAAAAACACTTGAGCTTATATTGATTTATCTTCCATAAAAACCTTTGGGTTTTGAGTGTTTTTGTTCTTGAGTGATTTTATTGATTACATACGAATTTGTAATCTCGGACAAGTGAAGTCCACCGATTGTTCAAGAGAGGGTTGTTCTCTTGATTGAGAGACAAGCTCGAGAGGCTTGTGTTGTAAAGGTTTGCCATTCCACCTGTGAAGGAAGGGCCATAGTGAAAGGATCGGGAAAAGTCTCAAGAAGGGGTTCTTGAGCTGAGGAGTAGGAGTTACCGAACCTCGAAAAATCACGGTGTCAATCTCTCTATCTCTCTCTCCTTATTTCATTAATTTGCATGATATATTTACTTGAATATCTTGTATGCTAATTAGTCTTGTGATTAGTTGTTAGATAAATTGAATTGAATTTATTCATTTGACTATTGAAGAAATTGAGTATTGATTATATATTGTTCCAATTTCGAAAAGGAGTAGAAATATTTTGAACACCCTATTCACCCCCCCTCTAGGGTTATTTAGTGACTAACAATTGGTATCAGAGCCTAATCTCTATTTTTTGGACTTAACCGTCTTAGAGAATGATCATGGCCTCACATTTAGTCACTCACGTTGAAGGACAATCTATTATTAGACCCCCTTGGTTTGATGGTTCAAACTATAGCTATTGGAAGACTAGAATGGTAGACTTTCTTCAAGCTATTGATTTTCATATTTGGCAAGTTATTGTTGATGGACCTTTCACTATAACAAAAATAGTAAATGGAAAAACTATCCCCAAATTGCCCAACGAATGGGATAATGATGAGCGTAGGCTTATGTCATTTAATGCTAAAGCTAAGGTGAATATAAATTGTGCCTTAAGTCCAAACGAATTTAATCGTGTCTCTACTTGCTCCACTGCAAAAGAAATGTGGGATAAACTTGAAGTAACTTATGAAGGTACTACTCAAGTTAGAGAATCTAAAATTGATATACTTATGCATGAATATGAATTATTTGCCATGAAGGAAGATGAAAATATTAATTCTATGATGTCTCGTTTCACTAACATTTTGAATGGACTAAAGCATCTTGGTAGAATTGTTCCTAGATCCGATGCGTCACGCAAAGTGCTTAGAAGTCTTCCGGCTAAATGGGATGCAAAGGTAACGGCAATCAAAGAAGCTCATGATCTCAACAACATGAGTCTTGATGAGATTTTTGGCTCTCTACTCACTTGGGAAATCACATTGAAATCTCGTGAAGACGACATCAAGCCAAGAAAAGGTATAGCTTTGCAAGCCTCTACCAAAAATGAAGCCATTGAGCCGAATGAAGAAGAAGTGGATGAGGACATTGCTTTGCTCACTCAAGAATTCAAGAAATATCTTCAAAGAAAGAAAGCCAATGGTGGAAAATTCATGAGGAGAATCGAATCAAAAGGCGAGCCTAAGAAAAGGGAACCTCCAACGTGTTTCAATTGTGGAAAGCCGGGACACTACAAAAGTGATTGCTTCAAGCTCGAAAAGGAGAACGAGAAAAGACCAAGCAAGATGGCTATGAATGCCACATGGGATGACTACGACTCATGTAACTCGGACGAGGAGGAAAATGGTGAAGAAATGGCAAACCTTTGTTTCACGGCAAATGAAGAAGAGGTACATTTAAATTCACATTCATTAGATAAAGATAAATTGTCATATGATGAACTTCTCTCTTCTTATGATGAATTACAAGATGCATTTGAAGAATTGCATGATGGATTTGAAAAGTTAGCTAGAAAATATATTCTTCTTAAGAAAGCTAAATCTTCATGTAGCTCTATTAGTTCAAACTTAGAAGTTTCAAGCAATGACAAAAGCATAGAGCTAGAAAAGGAAAACAATCGGTTAAAAAATACTATAGATGATCAAATAAATGTCTTAGCTAAATTTACAAAAGGAAAGGAAAACCTTAGCATTATGTTGGGAAGACAAAGAGGATCATTTGATAAATGTGGTATAGGGTATGATGCTTTTGACAAAGATGCAATTATCTTGAAAAAGAGGAAATCATTAAGGCATACATTTACAAGACAATCATCTCATGCATCCTCAAATGATTATAAGCATGTTACATGTTATTATTGCAAGAAAAAGGGACATAAAGCAAATGCATGTTTACTTAGGAAGAAGAAAGTGATAACAAAAATGATTTGGGTTCCAAAAGGAACCATTACATGCTTGCATAGAAAGGAAAATGTTGTACCAAAAATGATTTGGGTTCTAAAAGGAACCATTGCATCTGTCTCTAACCCTAGTGGACCCAAGATAAATTGGGTACCAACAAATGTTACTTAAATTTGTTTTGTAGGTATGTTTGAAGTCTGCCTTAAAGGAAATGGCTTATTGGTAGTGGATGCTCAAGGCATATGATGGGAGACTAATCAAAATACATTTCTCTAAAAACTTATGAAGTAGGAAACGTAACTTTTGGAGACAACTCTAAAGGCAAAATTATAAGGATTGGCTCAATTGGTATATCTTCCACTCTTTATAGATAGCGTGTTTTTGGTTGATGGTTTGAAGCATAACTTATTTAGCATTAGTCAAATTGTGTGACAATGACTATGATGTTAATTTTAGGGCCAATGCATGCTTAGTTAAGAAAGATGGGAATCAATTGTCAAATGCTAAAAGAAACGAAAATTTATACTATGTTGCTTTGAGAATGTTTTCATTGATTGATAAATGATCATTATTCATGTATCACATTCTTTTGTTTCTTGAAATTGCATGAGAAAAATGTCACATTGATTTAGAGTGAAATTATTTCAAAAGGGTGACTCTTATGGAAATATCTTTTCATTGTACTTTCATATGTTCAAAGAATTTTGAAATGAAATGAATCTTCCTATGTGCTATAGCTTTACAAATCTTGAAAAAGGGCATATAATTTATTTTTGCTAATCAAGGGAAGTTATATTGGTTTTCTTGTCAATTCTTGATGATTGAACATGAATAATGCATATGGTTGTTTACTATGATTCATATATGAAATGGAGTCTCATTCCATTACTAATTTCATATTTGGTTCATTGACTTGATAATTAACCATGATCATATCTTACCATTTTGAATTGACAAATGCACTTCATGATAATGTTCTTAAATGATAAATTCAATTGAAGCATAATGGTTGTTGAAGATCATTCATTTTGTGCTAATATGCTTATAATGAATTATGACTAAAAATGTGCTAACACAAATGGACCCTAGAGCAAAAAGGGTACCAAAGAAAACCACTTGAGTGTGTCTTGTAGGTGTGGATTGATTCCTTACTCAAGATCAATTGATTCTTCAATTGTGATGCTATAACTCAAAAGGGGAGATGAAATTAAGGTTTCTCACAAAATGAGTGGACATTACAAATCATCTACAAGCAACTCTATGTAAAATGGGTAAAGCTAGCATCATGGTACACATTTTCTATCCTCAATTACTAATGTGCTTTCATTGATGAGATTATACATGACATACATATGCTCATTCAAGTATGTTGAATCGTTATTGATATGTCATGGAATAAACTTGATGATTGGTAATAAGAGTGATTGGCTACTTGGTGCATACAATTGACTATGCTTTTGATGAATACTTGATAGTAGCTTGCTTTGAATTGACTTGGATATATGAAAGAAAGTCTTGATCATGCATGATTTCTAAAGAATATAGTCATGACCATCTCTAGACCATCAAAGCTATTTCACTTGATTTTGGTTGATTACTTGAGTAGCTATGTCTTATTTTTGTTCATGGGCCTTCATGATTTTAATGCTTTATCTAAATTCTCTTGACATGACATATTGCACATTTATTTGCGGTGTTTAATTTTGAAGAGAAATTTGGACGGACTTGGAATATATGTTTAATCAAATATATCCTCACTAGTAAACCTCAAGAGAACATAATTTCTTTGAATGATCTATCTAATGCAAATGAGGATAAGGAATATGTGATGAAATTCTATGCGATTAAATGATTCATCATCCTCTATTATATATCTTCTTGGTAATCATCCTAGAGGGATTTGCATAAAGATTTTCATAAAAATGATTTTCATGATAATTAGCCTTTGTTGTTTCAAATTGAAATCTTGGTTGAAGCTATTTAATATATGCTTGGATCTTTATTATGTAAAGGAACTATAGGTTTCTCTTTGAAGGAAGCATGTTGAAAAGATGGAGATTTTGTGCTCAAATGTTGTTATCTTGAATGTTTATTGGAAAAACATGATTCATGAGTTTTATGTGCACATATCATGAAAGACATACATTTTTATTGTTCTTACATTATTATGATTTTCTCAATGATATATAATATTTTCTATATCTTAAACTTTGATATCATTATCATACATGCATACTCTTGTATATCTTATAATGTATATTAATGTTGCATTCTATGTCTAATAATGGTGACCCAAGGTTTTGACCGTTATTATTCCAAGATCTTAACCAAGAAGGATATAGATTTTTCTTTGCACATATGAATGAAATTAAAATTCTAAAAATGCCACATGCCTCTTTGCATGAAATGTTTTTATCTAATGCATTCCTATATGAAAAATTTTCATGAAGTGATTCACAATGCTTTGAAATGTATTAGTTCTAGAAAATGGGTTTAAAACTATCATAAGCCGTATTTTTTTTGAAAAATGATCCAAGAGGGTGTTTTGAATGGCTTTAAGTGATTTTCTTATGGATGAAGGATATTTTAGAACCTATTGATAAACATTCCTTTTGTTGTTTATCATTTATAACTTGTCACAAATTTGGTTATAAGATTCATTGGAGTATTATGTTTACCAATTTTTGATGTGTTGTGTAAAGACGTTTATCACAAACATGCAATCTATTTCAAAATGAGCATGATAGATAAATTTATTTTCCTCTTGGGAAAAATACATTTAAGTGTCATGACATAATTTCAAATACTTTTTGACACTTCGGTTTTGGGATTATATGGTTTCCTTGGTTGACTACTCTTGGACTTAGATGTTTAGTAACATAATTAAGCCTAAATTATATGTTATCTTGGTTCATCTCTTATTATTTTAGATAAATATTTTTACCATATATATAAGAGATATATCTTGTGTTTCTAGCAGTTGTGAAGATTACATATCTTTGCCATTACATTAAAAGTTTTCAAAGACATGCACTTATGAGAAATGAGATCACCTTCATGATTATAATTTTCTTCGTCAATATTCTCACAAAGTTTATCCAAAAGAACTCATTGTGTAAAATTTCATAAAGATATGGAAATGCCTTTGAACATTAGTGTGTTAGCATTTGTCTTGTGTATTTTTCACTTGCTTATTTTAGAATATTCTTTTCTTAGTCATCATCATGATTTTTACTCTATTCACATTACATGTTATGATTAGATGTTGCATATGTGTTTATTTATTTTCACGTGATTAAGATGAAGGTGTTGTTGACTTATTCTTAAGTGCTCATATATGATTTTAAGTGATTTTTCATACATGACTATGTGAGTTTAAATGATCTAGTGTTTGAGTGCTCTTTGTTTACATATAGTATGTTGAATACTTATGTTTTGAGCTTTAATTCAAACACACATACTTGAACATTAAGTCACTTTTCATTTGAGTCATCAACTTGATATTTGTATTTGATTTATGAAAATCTATGTTGACCATATATCCTATTTGTCTATGAAAATCAAGCAAATGGTTTAGTCATCATTGATGACATGTGCTAACATGTCCTCGTTGCCTTCATGAATGCAAAGTTATGTTTGTAATTTGATAATCATCTTAAGCATATTCATGAAATGTGTGGACATTATGAGATTGTATTACTTCGAATGATATATTATATGATCACAATTCATTTATGTAACTTGATTCTCTTCTTGTACTTGATTGTATTTACTCTTTTTAATGATGTCAAAGAAGGAGAAAATTAGTTGATGAGTATATGTTGTATGCACATTCTTAGGGGGAGCTTTGCTCCTTGGTGATAGGGGAAGAAATACCAAACTTTATACATATGACTATGTGCTTATTTTCAATCATGTGCCCTTTGCATGCGTTTTTACAAGCGTTATTTGTATGTCAAAGAATCCTTGTCATCATTCACGAACTAAGCATATCGAGATTAGGCATCATTTCTTATGTGATCAAATTGCAAAAATAGACGTTGTATTGGTTTTTATTAACACGAAAAATCAATTAGCGGACATTTTCACAAAGCCTTTTTCCGGAGGATTCTCTTTCAAAATTTGTAGAGAAATTGGGTTGGCTTTGGGCGTTGATGTATTAGCATGATAAATTATCTATTCAACCGTCATTTCCCACCTTTTTATGTTGCCAAAGGGGGAGAAGTAAGTTGCTTTCATGTATCATGGTTTCGTGTATGTAAGTCATGTTTATGTGTGCCTCCATGCTAGTGTATGAAATTGCCAAAATATATTTACTAAGGGGGAGCATGTAATGCACACATTGAGGGGGAGGATCACTTGATACTTCACCATTTACACGTAAACACGAAATATTTTGTCAACATCAAAAAGGGGGAGATTGTTGGCCTTGAAATTTATTCTCGGACAATAAATCCTATTTTGATATTAACAAAACATTTAAAGCGTGTTTAATACTAATGAATTATCAAGTTCATCTTTTCAGCAAAAGACAGGTGAACGACTCGGAAAACAAACACGGAAAGAAAACGACTCGGAAAGCAAGCTCGGAAAGAAAGATTGAATAAAAGCGAAAAGCCGTGAAAGAAATTGAAGCGCGAAAATGGAAAATCAAATAATTCAACGGCGAAGGTGAAAGTTGAAGACTCAAGACTTGGGGTAGATAGGTCGGGGAGCGATCATTGTAACAAGGTAATTGTATGCGTCGATTTTATCGTATAAGCTCAAGTATAAAATGAACCGAACTCAAATGGAATGAAAAACGCTTTATCGAACTTAAACGGAAAGAAAAATATTTTTATTAAATGTTTTTCAAGTTATAGTCGACTAGAAGAATCCTTTGTATTCTCTAGTAGTCGACTAAAACAATTAGTAGCATCAAGTTTTCATCCATTTTTTGAAGTAGTCGACTAAAGCTCCAAAGTAGTCAACTAGAACCACCCATCTAGTCGACTAAAACCATTTGAGTCGACTAGACTACATGAAGTAGTCGACTAGAACCAATCTAGTCAACTAGAAGTTCAAAGTAGTCGACTAGAACCAATCTAGTCAACTAGAAGTTCAAAGTAGTCGACTAGAACATCAAAGTAGTCGACTAAAAGCTTCTCAAAACCTGCAGATTTTTCCGGAAACATTTTCCATGTTTTGTGGGTTGTGCTTAATGGTGTTCAAACGGCTCTTGTCTTTCAATTACAATATTCATTCTTCAAAACCCTAATGTATTGATATATATAGAATGATATGTGTTCATTGAAGACTAAGAGATTGAAAAACAAAAGAGAAAGAAAAGGAAGAAAAGCTCTCAAAATTCTGCAGAAATTTTCTCTACAAAAGCCATTGAAACCAAGCATTGAAAATCTGATTTTCTTCAAGTTTCTTTGAAAATCAAAACCTCTAGTATCTCTTCTTATTCTCCAAATATCATTCATTGATTATATCCTTTGAGAATACATTTCTAGAGCTATTATAAAATCACAAAAAACACTTGAGCTTATATTGATTTATCTTCCATAAAAACCTTTGGGTTTTGAGTGTTTTTGTTCTTGAGTGATTTTATTGATTACATACGAATTTGTAATCTCGGACAAGTGAAGTCCACCGATTGTTCAAGAGAAGGTTGTTCTCTTGATTGAGAGACAAGCTCGAGAGGCTTGTGTTGTAAAGGTTTGCCATTCCACTTGTGAAGGAAGGGCCATAGTGAAAGGATCGGGAAAAGTCTCAAGAAGGGGTTCTTGAGCCGAGGAGTAGGAGTTACCGAACCTCAAAAAATTACGGTGTCAATCTCTCTCTCTCTCTCTCTCCTTATTTCATTAATTTGCATGATATATTTACTTGAATATCTTGTATGCTAATTAGTCTTGTGATTAGTTGTTAGATAAATTGAATTGAATTTATTCATTTGACTATTGAAGAAATTGAGTATTGATTATATATTGTTCCAATTTCGAAAAGGAGTAGAAATATTTTGAACACCCTATTCACCCCCCCCCCCCCCCTCTAGGGTTATTTAGTGACTAACAATTGTCATGCTTTTTATTTTATTAAATAAATAAAATATAATTAATTAAAAGCAAATAAATAATAAACAAAAATAATAATTAATAATTAATATAAAAATAATTAGTACTCAATAATAAATAAATAAAAATTGAGTAAAATATTAAATAAATAATATAGAAATAATTAATAATTAATAATAAATAATAAATAAATAAATATTGAGTAATAAATATTTAAATATAATAAATAAATAAAAATGATAAATAAATTAGAATTAATAATTAATAATAAATAAATAAAATTTGAGTAATAAATATTTAAAAATAATAAATAAAGTAAAACCAAATAAATAATAAACAAAAATAAAATGAATGATTATGTAATAATAAATAATTATATAAATATTTAAATATTAAATTAAATTGTACAAATAAATATTTAAATTAGTTCATTTTATTTTTATTAGTAATTAGTTCATAATTTATTAATTCCTATTTGTTTTTGTTACCAAACACATTTCAAGTTTCCAAACATGATTTGGTTTTAAAATTTTTAACCGCACCAACTCCACCAATCTTGTTTCGCTTTCTTCAATTTCATTTTTTCTCAGACCAAAACCATTAGCACAAAACATGATTTCAGTTCAAAATAAAACAAAACCATACCAAACCCAACCCAAATCAAAACAAAAAAACAAAACCACATCATTTCCCAAACAGGCACTAAGAGAAGATGATATAGACATGCTTTTAATTTAATGTTTTAGGAGTAGTTATAGAATATATGCATGCACTAATCATACTTTAATTGAAGATGAGTTATAGTGAATCAGATCGATTACATCTCTTTGGGGATTAGATAACTGCTTGCAGCGTTATTAATCTGATTCATATAAGTTGTAGTTTCTTCTTGCAATATTATGATTAAACAACTATATTATTAGGCTAGTGGTGGAGTTGGAACAAAACTCTACACTTGTTTATCTTGAATTCACCAAAACATTATCTATTTATCTCTTCTATGTTTAGTAGATTATAAACAACAAACCAATCAAACTATTTTTAATATAATTCAATTTACTAATTTGTGATTATTTGAAATACGACTTTGATCTTTGTACTTCGATAACTCTTTTAACCCAACTATACTATATACTACTCGCGTACTTGCGATTGAGAGGTCAAACTAAATCGTGATAATTCTTTATATTTAACACTTCTATTTTCACACGATTTTGATGCAGGGGGATCCGAGTCAGACGATGCCGAGCTGTCAGATTGCTCATTGATGGCGCTGGATCACCTGGAGCGGGAGGATCAGCGCAAGGATGATAGGAAATCGTGATCTAGCCTAATTGGGACAGTTTCCGTGCACGTGTTGATTTTTTGGCCATAACTGTAGCTATAAATGTCCGATTCGCGCCCGTGACCCCAATTTGGAAAGCTAATTTCAGGGCGCACGTCATGGCCACCAAGCAACGCTGGGTGCACCTCGTTTCGAGCCCAAAATCCATTATTTCCCTTTTCAAATATTTATTTTTAGTTAATTTTTTCTATTTATGGTAATATTTTATTTGCCAATTAGGAATTGATTCTGAACCCGATTTGGGCCAGATTTTTGGCAATCTTTTGATTTCTTTCCGTATTTCGTTTTGGTAAGACTTTTAGGGTTTTGCTATTTTTGGTAAAAATCTTATTAAGGGTCGATTTTCAGCTATTTTAACCCGGTTTGTGGGTTGTTTTTTGTCATTTCTTGATTATAAATAATTTTATTGAAATCCAGAGTGTTCTCTGAATTTTTGGTCGAATTCTCCTGTTTTTCCTTGCAAATTACCTATTGCACTAGCCTGCAGAATAATCTCTATTCTGTCCGGCGTCAGATTTGGACCAAATTGTGATGATTAGTGGTGGAATCAAAGTTTTGGTACTTCTTCTCATTATATTTATATCATTCCCCGTTATTTTTGTTTTTTAATAATCAATCTTTGATTAAATTAATTTGGCTATTTGTGGTACAACCTGATTCACAGTTTATGGATCGTCCTCTTGTAATTGTTACATTGATAGAACTATATTATGCGGTTAGTGGTGGAGCGATGAAAACCCTAGTTTTCTCTCTCTCTCTTGTCTTAATTTATCTTTATTTGTTTTATTAGTTAATTAGTTCAGAAATCAAAATCAACAAATCATATTTTTATAGCAATTTAAGTGTATTATTTTACAAAAATTCAGAATACGACTTAGTCTCTGTGAGATTGATAACCTTTCACAAGCTGAACTATACTACAGTACGATTCGTACACTTGCAATAGGTAAAACCTAAGCCGTCATAGGGGCCATTTTTAAAACATATTTTTAGCACACCCCGACGGACATCAAGTTTTTGGTGCCGTTGCTGGGGACTAACGAATATTCTGAATTATAGTAATTTAGTATACTTGAATTGTTTGTATTATATCTAAAGTTGGATTGTGTGTTTTTGCGTGAAACACTGAAAAGAGCAAAGAGAATCGGCGGAGTAGTAATGATTGCGTCGTTGGACTACTTGTGAGTTTTAGTGCATCTTAATTTTACACATAATTTTAGCTTTGATTTCTGTCCATAGTTTTTTTTTTTATTATAAAAGGAAAACAAATCTGCAATTTTTGTGTAAACTGACAGAAAGTCTGATTTTCGTAAATGATGAGAGGTTTTTGAATGGAAAAGGGCTATTGAACAAAACTCACTCTTATCAGTAATCCCAGTTTATTTTAGGCCGAAACACGTCGTTTAGGACCTCAAAACCACGATTTTGTGATTCTCGGAAAAAAAAAGATGTATAATGGTTATACCAATTCGGCGAGTGTTCCATATTATAATTCATTCAACCCGGATTGGAGATATCATCCCACTTCCCAATACCAACAATCAGGTATAGGAAATTCATATCAAAGCTTTAATGAGGATCCATGATATTTTGATCATGAATCAGGGTATCGACCGTATAGTCAAAATTATTGTCCTCAACCATCTAATCAATTCCAATTTGAAGAGTCAAGTGCATATTCGTGTTCGGAGCCATTATTTGTTGAAGATAAATGTTTAGCCCATTTGAGAGAAATCAGAGCAAACCCTCTTCCGGAGTCATTGTCTTCTAATGACCAATTCTTAGTATCTTTGAGCAAAATCGAGATCCCTCGAAATTGTGAGGAGATCATATATAATGGAGACAATTCATACTTTCCAAACACTGAAAATCCTAAACCAAGTTTCAATAGAAGTCAACAACCATTCAATATTCAGGATTTTCAGTCCAATAATGCCCCATCATTTCAACCCTCTAACCAAAATCCACTCCAGTTCCAAAATCAAAATTTGATGCCTATATCAACTGGTGATGAAGATAAACTGATAAGCATCTTGAGAGAGATTGAAAATCGATTAAACTCTAATTCTCAAGCTTTAATTAGGTTATGACAACTAGTTGATTCTATGAGAATAGAGGATTTATCAAATCAAGTGGTAGATAATGTTGAAGATGAGTTAGATGGGGACAGTGAAATAGAGAATTTTTTTGAAATTAAGAGTGACATTGCATATGACGAGAGTACATGATAAGTGCATAATTCATACACGATTAACCTCCAAAAATATATTTTTTAGTCATTTATTTTAAATTATTTTAATTAATATGTGTGTTTTTATATTTTTATAGGTTATTAGTGATTTCTGGTACAAATGGGTTAAATCTATCTAAACAAGCCCAAAATCTATTTAGATCACGTCTTAGTATTTGGGCCATATATTTCAGCCCGTTGTTCGGATTTGTGTGAGCCCAGTGTTCCTAGAAAGCTGATTCAATTTAAAGAATATTAGTATTTCACATAGATACCCTAATTCTGAAGTTTAGACGAAAAATACATTTTAAATCTTGCATTCTATTTTGTGCGAAAATCAGCATCAACTTGGTAATATAATCACAGATTTTGAAGGAACAACTAGAATGAAATGAAATCAAGGGCTGTGGGAAGAGGACTTGATTAACAACAAAAGAGTATCTCACCAATATCTTCCAAATTTAATCTCCAAATTGGTCAAAAGTGGGCTGCAAGATATCACCAATTAGGAAAAGAAATATGGGAATATTTGTCACGCCCCAAATTCCTAGGACTCCGAAACCCGAGCCTAAGAGCTAAGGGAGTGAATGCGGAAGTAAAAAGAAACGAAAAACAAATGAAAACCAATGACTGAAGGTCATCAAACACCCACAAAAGGGTAAAATGCTCTAATACCATGCTGACACGTCCCTAAATTCCTAAGACTCCCGAACTGGGATATCCAAGGGATCCAGGATGTGATCATTATGATGAGCAACCAACTAAGATATCATTAGCCATGAAAACGTATGGAATAATGATGGAACGGTATATTTCATACCCAAATGAATAATAAACAAAGCAGCGGAATCTAATGAAAATCCGGCAGAGTTCCATTTGTAAATGGAACATCCGGATACACAACCACAACACAATAACCTGCCCAAAGCAATTCAATAATCACAATGGCTTCCAAGCCCCACATTCATCAATCCTAATAGGGCCGAGGTAGTGGAAAGAAACCAAAACCCCTCCAAACCCTCTAAAATCAACAGAGCCACAATTGCTCGAATAAAAATACAGAAAAGCACCTAACTGTACGGAATAGATACAATACATCCTGAAAGAATAAGTACAGGAAATAAATAATACATCAATAGGGATATGCCAACAGACTGGCTCCCAAAAGAGATACATAATAATCCCATAACAATGGTTAAAGAAACTGAAAGCGGATACCTATCGTCCCCAAACCCAGTCGTGCTGCAACCGTAACCGCATCACCCAACGCAACTCCAAAACCTGTAACAAGGAAACATAGGAAAGCTGCCGTTGCACTGCATCCTGCTCATAGCCGTATATTTCCTGCAACCTGGCGTGGAATACCAGGGGGGCCAATGAAATTCCCTCCGTGAGCAAATAAGCTCAGTGGGAAAAGATATCCTAACTGCCACATCCTCTGATAGTTTAGGTAAAACTAAACCGTCTAATACGATATAAATATAGCCCAACTAGTCCCATCCACGCAAACCCAAGTCACACGCTCATATACTATCGTAAACGAGTATACATAAGTATATAGAGAATATATATATATATATATCTACACGTATATATATATATATAAATGCACAACATGAGTCTCTAAAACTCGTACTCCAAGTACCCAACACCAGTAGTCTACACTACTCTCACCAACGTACACTAGGTACACGACACTAAGGTCAAATCTAACCAATCATCCAGCGCTCACAACGCTAACCAGAAAATCTAAACAGAGGGAATCACACTCACCTCTAACATCCACAAGGATCAAAATCCACCACTAGTACCAAGGAATACTCATAACTCACTCCCCGAGAACACAGGAGGAAAAGTACTCACGTCCTTGCGTACTAACACAATCATCGTCTATATATATATATATATTGTAAATGTACAATATATATATATATAATACAAACCTCATCCCATTCCTAAGGAAAATCTACCTCTCAAAGGCTAGATCACCTCAATCATATCACCATACCATAAATCACATCGACCTCATAATACTATCATCGATAGGGTCAATCACATCACTAACGCTCTCACTGTAGGCGAGGGAAAACCACCAATCAAATCACTAAGAATACGCAAACTCAACTCACAAGAACGACCACCCAATGGTCACCGAAACAAAGCAAAGGAAAAGACTTCCCAATGCTAAACCAACAGATAACCGAGACAACAATGTCAAGGTTAAAACACCACAAGTGTTTAAGGAGAACACTTGGACAAGGAACCCAATCCACTCGGTATCCATGCCCACAACATGTGGAACAACTCGAATCACCTATGTAGTGACGTCAAAAACCAAGAAGAAAGGAAGGGCAACACTATATGTGTGCACTGAACAACACCAAGCCTCATACCCGAGACTTAGAAATGATAGGAAACAAAGGTGAAACAATGGAACACCTTTCGAAACTCTACAGGATGAGATATTGAGAAAGAGGTCTCGAAATCTCAGAATCCCAAGAAAAGTAATAAAATAGTTTTCCTTTTAAGAAACCACATAGTAAAAATGACTGTCTTGCCCCCGGTCTCCGTCAGTTGACATCACCGACTTTTAGAAGTTAAAATCTTTGTTTAAAGAAGATCCTAAGATCATTTTATAAAGTGTTAAAACTTTTAGTTGCTACGGGGGTAAGCGAAAACGAGTTTTTCCTTTTAAATACAAAGAGTTTAGAAAACACCGTTTTCGAAATGACAGTCAAATAAGAGAAACACAACTCTATGAATTCCTGTAATGTCCGAGAGGACAGTAAAGGAAGAGCAACACGTTGGACTCACGGAAGACAACCATCCGTTCCAACTCCACCAATTCAAATGACACCACGAGGAAGAGGTTCGGCACCACACCGTAACCGACAACTCAAGGAATGACATACAAGTCAACGACCACGTACTAGTGTACAAAACACAGTACCAGGAATGCTTAAGGGAAGGGACTAAGCACTAGAACCAAGTCTGTCAAACTACAGTACCTCGAGTACTTAATAAAGTCACTCAACCATAACCTCTTCTCACCAATCAAAATCTCGACTACAGTTGATAGTCTATTCCTCAAAAGTGAAAGACACCTAAAGGTCCATACTACAACTCACAATCTCATCACCATACCAATATACTTAACCTCCCCCAAGGGTACGAAAGTATATATATACTCACAAGTATAAAATAAGCATTTCATTATACTTGATCTATTACCACATGTAATCATTTTCTTTCACGTTAATCATTATCAACTGAGCATTTTACAAAGATATGAATTTAAATTCACAATATTCATACACAACATGCTCCAAAATCCAACAGGCAATAATAACACATATTAAACCTGCTCCAACATCACATGTAATAATATCACGTATACATGTCAAATGAAATCACATAAATGCCATGCAATTACAATGTGACTCATACACCACCCTTTGCCCACATCACGTGGTTAACGAATACGCACTCCACCCATTTACAAGGAGAAAGAGTACCGCACCGATCATTCCCAAGTGTTTTTGACACTACACTTTCAACAAGGAAGACGGTTGCACGAGAGCCCTACTTGCGACTCCCCTGCGAGAGCGGCGCATACCACCACGATGGGGCAGCAACCAACCCTATATCCAAATTCCGTAGGTGGGAGACACCTTTTCCTGCAATATACTCAGGACCCGAGAGTGGCGCATACCACCACGATGGGGCAGCAACCAACCCTATATCACCTTCTGGCTTTTTAGTTCCATAGGTGGGAGACACCTTTACCTGGCCAGTTGTTGCGACGATTCGACACAAAGACATCCCCACATGATTTCACAACCCACATATATCAACTCAATATGCATCCAGGTCTAAATGACAATCATGCCTCAATATAAATATGTAATGCATCATATTTATGTACAATATTCATATATAATTCACACGGCGCCCATCACAGGTTAACGGATACAATCCGACACAAAACCGTCCCTACAGGATACATACCCCTGTACTCAACATAAATATATAGTGCATCATATTTAAGCAATTACCCACATGGTACTATCAACATAATCTCATAATCTCCTTACATGCTTTAAAATACAATAAAGCATTTAAATCATATGAAAACAAATTCATATACAATTCATGTTTTCAAAATATATATTTTCTTTAATTCTTTAGAAAATATTTCAATTCCCTTATCATGCCTTTAAAATAAATTAAAGCAATTAATTCACGTATCGCAAAGGAACCTAGCACAACGTCTAAGTTTCCACGAATCTCTACTAACTCATTTAATTCTCAAGGGAAATTCTAAGCCATCTATTCCTATTCGATTCATATATGAAATTATTTAATTACATAGGAAATAATTTAATTAATTTTCTTAAATTAATTCCTAAGTCCAATTCCGATTCTAAACGAATTATAGATATTTAAATTAACGATTTAATATATCTATATTAAATTAAATAAGGGTTTTGCACCCCTAAACTACTTCAATAATGCGGAGTGAGAAATAAAATTTCCCACCTGAGATTACGCTTACAGAACAGCCGTTTCGGGCCCACCGTGAACAGTACCGGCGCCCGAATATAACGCCCACCGACCAAAGTCGTTCGAAAAATATTTCGAATATATCGAAATGTCCGCCTCGACAACCTATACGATATATACGAAGCCCGTTAACAATAGGTTAAATAATTGGGTTAAATCTAAAATACCCCAAACGAAAACTATAACCTATAAATGCGATTTCCGGGCAAATCGTTCATCCTAAATTCACGAAATTAATATATAACGAATACATGGTAGAGACGAAGCTACTCACCGAAAATCGGCTCAAACCGATCACCGGAAGGTCGCCGAAAAATTGGCCGAAGCCCAGCCGGATCGCCCCTGCCCACGCGCGTCTCCCCTGCGCGAGCCCAGCTCTGTCCGGTGCCACCCTACGCCACCACGGCCTCCCGCGCCGCCGCCTGGCCCAACCGACGACCACCATGGGTCGTCAACCCAGCTCGGTCGCCGCCGCTCCAGCTGCGCAGCCGCGTCTGCCATGGAGAACAGCCCAAGGTTTCTCTCTCCAGCCGCTCCTCTCTCCACGAACCAGCCCTCTCTCTCTCTCTCTCGCCGGCGTTCATGGAGGTGAAGGATGAGCTGCTCCGGTCGTGCGTCACAGAGAAGGTAGAAGATGGTAGAGTCGTGCGGGAGAAGGAGAATAGCAGATATGTGGTTTCGTACATGCATATATACATATATGCCCTAATTGCAAAACTAACTCTCTAAATGTTCATAATTGCGAAACTGACCCTTCAAGTATCCGTAATTGCGAAATGACCCCAAAAAAAAATATATATATATATAATTAAATATATATATATACAATAAATCCCGAAAAATACCGGGAACCCCAAAACGTAATCTCGCAAACCCGAAATAATAACGGGACGCCCAATAAAATATACTGGGGTAGAAACCCAAACGTCGGAACACTAACACCCGACCAATTACGATGTGTCGTCATCCAATCGAAACACTAATCATTAAACGTTGAACGATATCGCGTAGTCGAGAATAAGAATTCACGTAATGTCGTCCAGTCGACTTTAAAACTAAACGCGAAAAATTTACAGGTATCAAAATACCAAAGATAACATGAACGTCATGAACAAGTGACGTCATAACCGAAATTAAATCGAAAACTAATTTCAGGAAAAAGGTAAAATAACACGGGGTGTTACAATATTGTATTCCCTTATTTACTTTCCTAGATGAAACCTTGAGGACCCCTATAAATAGGGCATATATGGATGCACAAAAAAAAGAGGGACGGCCAAGAAACAGAAGGGGAAGACCTGTGCGATCAACGAAGAAATCCAAGATGTCTTCCACTTATGATTTCGGGTTTGGTCGTTCTTGTATTATTTTTCTTGTATAGTTAATTCGTTCGGCCAAGGCCGAGAGGAAACCCTAGTCATGTTCAATATTATAGTTTTCAATTGTAGACATTATTGAATATTTTGGTTAATGAGTTCTTCTTCTTATTATTATATATATGTTAATGCTTTCGATTTTATGTGCTTTAACTAACACTAAAATTGAACGTATTTCATTCCTAGCATATAGGTTACTTGTGTCTGACCACGAACATGTAATCTACTTGGCAATTTAAGAAGAAGATAATAAATTATAATTGTTTATGCCTGACCATGGATAGATAATTGTGATTTATATTTTCCTTCAATGATTTATTTATTATTTTTGGCCAAGATAATAAAATATTGAGTTGAACCTATGCCCTAACCCGGATAGACCATCTATGAACGTAATAATTATTATTATTTAGATGTGTGGAAATTAATTGAATATTTAATGAGTTTACAATTGAAAATCGGATTTGTGATGATTAGTGGTGGAATCAAAGCCTTGGTATTCCTTTTGTATTATTGTATTTATATTATTTTTTCACAATCATCAATAATTTGTTGAATTAGTTAGATAGTAGTTTTTAGATTTAATTTGTCTTAATCAATCCTCGTGGGAATGACTTCGCAATACTTGTACTCTTTACTACTATGATTCGTATACTTGCGAGTAAAATTTGATTTGGGTTAATCTATCTTTTGGGTTACTCTAAATTTCACAACAAGTTTTTGGCGCCGTTGCCGGGGATTGTATTTGATACAATTAAATTTGAAGATTATTATTTATCATAATTCTTAGTTTAGGTTTATTTTATTTTTTATATTTTTTTTTCATTCCAAATTTCTGTGATTCCTTTAATTCCAAGAAACATCCAAGTCATTGTCATCCTTTTACAGGTTTGATATTGCTGGTTCCTCAACTGCAGGACGCTTGGTACAGAAAAGGGGCGTAAGGAAAAAACTTGATGTGAAATTTAGAGTAACCCAAAAGATAAATTAACCCAAATCAAATTTTACTCGCAAGTATACGAATCATAGTAGTAAAGAGTACAAGTATTGCGAGGTCATTCCCACGAGGATTGATTAAGACAAATTAAATCTAAAAACTACTATCTAACTAATTCAACAAATTATTGATGATTGTGAAAAAATAATATAAATACAATAATACAAAAGGAATACCAAGGCTTTGATTCCACCACTAATCATCACAAATCCGATTTTCAATTGTAAACTCATTAAATATTCAATTAATTTCCACACATCTAAATAATAATAATTATTACGTTCATAGATGGTCTATCCGGGTTAGGGCATAGGTTCAACTCAATATTTTATTATCTTGGCCAAAAATAATAAATAAATCATTGAAGGAAAATATAAATCACAATTATCTATCCATGGTCAGGCATAAACAATTATAATTTATTATCTTCTTCTTAAATTGCCAAGTAGATTACATGTTCGTGGTCAGACACAAGTAACCTATATGCTAGGAATGAAATACGTTCAATTTTAGTCTTAATTAAAGCACATAAAATCGAAAGCATTAACATATATATAATAATAAGAAGAAGAACTCATTAACCAAAAATATTCAAACCATTCATTTACCACAAGAGCCAAAAGAGACACCATATGAACCTCAAGAAATATTTACTCAATGTGTCGATGAGCTGTGTTTTAAAGATAAACAAGAAGGGGATGAGTATTATGTAATTGACGGGATTGATGAGGTGGCGAAGGACCTATTACCTGATTTGGTGATAGAAGAATCGTTGGACATAGGTGTTAAACATGGGATACATGTAGAGCATGACAGATGAGAGAAGGTATGTGACGATTATTATATGTTTGATGTCTTGCTTGTTGCTGAGGGTTCACAATGGACACCGTGGAGTGATTTACTTCCCACACTTGTTCCACCATGTGGTGGAAGTGTCAAAGAGAGGAAGGGTGTTGGATAACCCTTTGCGGAGTCGTCAAGCCAAAGATATTAAACATTAGTCCTAGGTTGTGAAAGTTAGTTTCTAGCCTCGATTTATATAATAATAGGTAATTTAATTTCTACAATTTCAATTCTTAGAGATTGTAGGCCTTTAAGGCAAAATCTTTGCTGATTTTATTTTAATTTTGTAGGATTGTAGGATTGTAGGCTCTTAAGGCCAAATTATTGTTTATTTCATTAAAAAAAATCATTCCTTTTGCTAGATTAAGTAATGATTTCCGGAAAAACGATGATTATATTTCTTCTTCCCTTGCTATGATATTGAGTATGTGTGTTTTGTTGAATATTTTTACAAGTAGATCGATTCAAGTTTGGAGGAGGAGAACAAGCATAAAGAGTTGAAATTCCGGACATGCGCTTCAAGGGTAACTATATTTTTTCTCATGAGTATAATTGTGAACCATGAGGACATGGTTTAATTTATGTTTGGAAGGGAAGGTATAGTTGATATAAGGAATGATTGAAAAAACATTAAAAAAATTAAAAAACATTTGGAGAAATTTTTTGTTTTAATGCATGAATGTTTTGCATTACAAGTTTATTGAGTTTATGTTTATGATGCATGAGTAATATATGTTGTGATATTTCCATTTATGAGAGTGATGATTAAATCGAGTTAGTGGAGTGATGTGGTTTTACATGAGTGAGTGAATTAGTGGAATTGAAATCAAGAAGGACGACTTTGACCTATAAACACAAGCATACATTCATTATGGGAAAAATAGTTAATCTTTGATTATGTAATTTCAAAAAATAATTTTGCCACAATAAAAGGGGAGAAAGAGAAAAAGTTAAAAAATTATTTTGAAAAATAAAATGCAAAAAGTAGTTCTTCAATTTGAGTAACCGGACCTTGGTATCACCAATATCCTTGTTCGCGTTTAAAGGGGAGAAAACTAATGAGAATAAATCCCACAGAAGAAGCTCGGGCCCAGTTGGTCGGGATTAAAAATCCTCGCTGGAAAGTCCGGAGCTTAGAAAGACAAAAAGGGATGAAAAGTGGAATGATGGAAAGATTGATTTTTATGAAAAATGGCAAATTTTGATCAACGAAGTAGGAAGAAGATAGATTGAAATACCATGGTAGAATGTGCATAAAAACACAGAAGGTTCTCTGGATTGGGAGTAGAAAGTAACGAAATCATTCACTTTAGTGGGAACCATTCATGACACGAAGCTCGAGATAGTTATTGTTCGGTAGTAAATAAGAGTATTTACATCTTTATTATCTTGTGTATTGTATCATGGCTTAATTAACTTGTGTGTGAATTCATGAATACGTGATTTTAAAGAATGAAGATGTTTGTGGGTACCATCATTTGAAACCCTCACGGGACTTAACTCGTCCACTCGGTGTTGCCAAGGGGTTTAAAAGGTTTTTTACAAGTGTTAAGTGTAATCGTCGACCCTCACGAAATCAAGGGATTATGTTAGATTAGTTAGATTAAAGATCATCACAAGATAGTTTTCCTGAATTCATTGCTAAGGGACTAGCAATATGTAAGTTTAGGGGTGTGATAGACGCTCAAAAGTGTCCATTTTAAGCCCCTATCTTGCATTAGTTATGTCCTTTTATTCCGTTATTTGGTATTTTTATGCCATTTGTGTGTTCAAGCATATTTCAGGAGCTTAATGAACAAATATAGCTAACTTTGGTGAATTAACCAAGTTCATGTTCGTTTCTATCCAAGAGGAGAGTTAAATAGGTGTTTTCAAGACAAAAATGGCTCCCGGAGGGCAAAAACAACATTTTCCGAAGTTGTCACCTAAAGTAAAAAGTTTCGTAAAATCAAGACGGTAATTTTGGTACAATTGCGGAAAAAAGTGATTTTCATGAAGAATCTAGGCTTAAGCCTACGCTTTCAGAAGAAAAAAATGGCCAGAAAATACATTTTTACGCTTGAACCTACGTTTAAAGTGTAGCTCCCTACGCTTAAAGCGTAGTGAACAGTGTTTTTCAGCATAAAGTTTCAGCCAATTTCAGGAGCTCATATCTCGATCAAAAATTATCCAAATGGGGTGATTCTTTAGTCTATCATCAAGATTTTGGTGTCATATTTCCAACGATATATTACATGCCTCCATAAAATGTGTGTAGATCCCGATATGATCAAAAGAGTGAGAGGTGTCCTGCAGAAAAAGTTGAAAATTTCAGATTCGGACCAAAATCTTATTTTGACCCGGATTGATCCGTTTTGACCTGGATGACTTTAAGTTCAATACCAACACCTCTATACATGTAATATACACATATTAAACATCAGATATTAGGGTTTTTCTTGGTTGGGTGTGAAATTACGAAAAAAGGTAATCTTATTATCCAAATTAGGGTTTCCATCACCTTTGCCTATATATATCAAGGTCTGCTACAGATATAAGGGACTTCTCTCTACATAATTTTGGGGACTTCTCTCCACATAATTTTAGGACTTCTTTCTACCCAATTTTCAGATTCATATCATTCAAAATGAGGAGTCATTCAAGACCTAAAGATCCAGAGAAGAAGATCATGGATGTCATTTCTACATCAACGATGTTGTCACCTTCTACCATGAACAACTAATTCGGTATCTAGGATTTTCTAGCAAAACCCTAGCCAAGTAATGTAGTTCTTTTATTTATTTTCAATTGTAACGAGTGGAAACTATGACCATACTGTGATGATTATAGTAGATGAGAGACCGTTTTTATTCTTGATACAAGTTTATATATTTATTATGATTCTTGTCTTAGACTGAATGAATATATTTATCTTACACAATCATGGTTATTCACTATGGGCTGGAACTCGGATGCTTAACTTATGATTTTCTACACAATGGTGGTAATAAAACTTGAAACCCTAGGTTGACACAGGTCATGCCTTGACGATTTAATATAGACATGCTTTAATTTATTTTCATGCATTATGAGTAGATTAGAGTAATTTAATTGGCATGTACAAGTTAGGTCAGTCATGAGATGGTTTGTCGCAATCCGGTTTATGGTAATCCTTTTTGGGGTAGTATTTAGCTATTTGCGGTACGACCTAATTCACAGTTTATGGATTGCCCTATTGTAATTGTTACATTGATAGAACTATATTATGCGGTTAGTGGTGGAGCGGTAAAAACCCTAGTTTTTTTCTCTCTTGTCCTAATTTATCTTTATTTGTTTTATTAATTAATTAGTTCAAAAATCAAAATCAATAAATCATATTTTTATAGCAATTTAAGTGTATTATTTTACAAGAATTCAGAATACGACTTGGTTTTTATGGGATCGATAACCTTTCATAAGCTGAACTATACTATAGTACGATTCGTGCACTTGCGATAGGTAAAACCTAAACTGTCATAAGAGGCCATTTTTAACACATATTTTTAGCACACCCCCGACGAACATCAAACCACTGCAGTGATATGTGTCTCCCACCTACGAAACTAGTAAGCCAAAAAATGGGGATATAGGGTTAGTTGTTGCCCCATCGTGGTGGTATGCGCCATTCTCGGATATTGGGGCTACGAAAGTGATAGGGGTTCCCAACCTATGGAACGAGTGAGTATATATTGACCCTTAGAGTAAGGTGTGTGGTTGTGTGTGTACCACGAGGTGGTGTTGAGTCACATTGCATTCATGTTACGTTTATGTGATTACGTTATAAATGTAGATCATGATATAATTACATGTGATTTTGGAGCATGTTTATTATGAATATTGATAAATAAATTCATATTTTAATATAGCTCAATTGAAAGTGGATACGTGAAAACATGATTTAAATGCAGTAATTGTTAAAGTATAATGAAATATAAATTCTTATACTTGTGGTTATGTACTTTTATACCCTTTGAGGTTGAGTATGTGGGATTAGTGACCTCTTGGAAAGTTGAGGCCAGTGGTGGATTTTAGTATCAACTGTGAGTTGAGGCCTTAGAGAATGAGAGTGATGAGATTGTAAACCTAGTTGATTGTGTAGTATCAACGGTGAGTTGAGACCTTGAGAATGCGAGTGATAGTCTTGTGGTCTTGGTTGGTTGGGTACTACTGACTAAATAGATGTTTCTATCACACTTAGAGAAATGTATCATTTATCGTACTCTTGAGGTTTAGAGTTTGGTTAGACGAGGTTGTGATTGAACCTATCTGGTTGTATGGCAATGGTCTCTTGAATCTATTAGTAATCATGAGAGTTGGTATCAACTGTGAATGTGAGGTTTGAATAAATTGGAAGAGGTATTGATTGAAACTAGTTAGTTCTGTGGTATCGACCACTAGTTTTCCCTTGTAATGATCTTAAGGGGTCTAAGTGATTCTATTAAGTACTCGAGGTACTATAGTTTTGTAGCATTGTTTTGATCTTATTGACATTTTGTCATCTATTCATGTATATATATATATAATTAGATATATGTTAATCACAAAGAAGAGTCTCAGGTGACATACATAACCAAAAGTGATTAGGAACATAATCAAACAAACAAAATACAATCTTCTAATTATGTAAAGCATACAAAGTAGGTATCTCCATAAACAATAACAAAGGTAGATGTATGTAAAGCATACAGAGTAGTTAAGTGCATGGCTCTTAGCACAACAGCCGAATAAAGCAGATGTATGTAAAACATCATGAAAATTAGAAACCATTTTCAGTTTCACATAAAATACAATCTCCTAATTAGCAACAGATCATTATTATACACATGAATAGCTTGGGAACAAGAAAACAAAAATCCAACTTCATTTGCGTATGATTTGGATGGAGAAAATTAAAAAGTAAAAACAAAACATAACAATGAAGAGAAATTAGGGAAAAAACCCTAGGGTTCTACAGTTTTGGAATTTCTTTTTAGCAACGATCAAGCATCTCTCTCTTGCTCTCTTGCAACTGTAGGAAAACACTATATCATTAACATTATACAGAGAAAATTAAAAAGGAAAGCAAAAACATAACGTTTGAAGAAAAGATGAGGAAAAAACCTAGGGTTCCAGTCTTGAAACTCTTTTGCAGCGAAAATCAAGTGTTTCACTCTTGCAACTGTATGAAACCACCTTATGCCTCTCGATTATACATAAACAATATACATGTATATATATATATGTGTATGTATATGATGAAAAATATACTTACAGATTAAAAAGAAGATATGAAACCTTAGATAGCTGGGAAGAGTGATGGGAAAAACTATTAAAGAGAATCATACGATTGGATCGATTGATCTTTGGTATGGAGACTGGAGTATTTCCATAGCTTGGAAGATGTGAAACATTTGTGGGTGTGATCTGTAGAATATGATCGAGATCAAAACCCAATTGGAAAAGGTAAAGTATATAGATGGATCTATACTGGCTTAAAACGACGTAGTTTTAGTGGTGTAATGATAATAAAAAAATATTAAATTATTTCTCTAAAATATCTATTTTTGGAGCCGGGAAAAAACCCGAATAAAATGGCGCTAAATTAGGCGCCCAATCCCAAAAAAAGTTATTTTGGCACAGTTGAAAAAAAAGTATGGGTTTTTGGCATAGTAGTTTGTTAGCGTGCCTAAAAGTAGTGGTTTTAGGCATGATATTGAAAGACTGTGCCCAAAAATCCACCTTTTAGTGATGGATTTAGGACCGTCCCTAAAAGGCCCATTTCTTGTAGTGTTCACATACACCTCCTTTTGAAGAATACTATTCAAGAATGCATTATTCACGTTCATTTGATACAACTTGAATCCAAGATGACATGCAATAGCAAATAAAATCTGAATAGATTCAAGCCTAACCACTGGAACGAAAGTCTCATCAAAGTCTATACCATCTAACTCAATGTAACCTTGAGCAACAAGCCTAGCCTTATTCCTAACAACTGTACCATTTTCATCCTTTTTATTCTTGAATATCCATTTGGTACTCATCACATTTATATCCTTCGGTCTAGGCACAAGAAACCACACATCATTCTTAACAAACTGTTGAAGTTCTTCTTGCATAGCATTTATCCATTCACTATCTTGAAGAGCTTCTTTGACATTTTTATGTTCTAAGAAAGATGTATAACAAGCATATAATACTTCATTCCCATCATTTTTAGGGGTCACCATCATCTGATCGACTAATCCTATGACTTTATTTTAGGGTGTGGTTTAACTTGACCCTTGCAGATAGTTCCTTAGTAGGAGTAAGCTGAACATCATGAGATTGATCATGGATTCTATATGACTAGGGGTATCATCATAAAATAGGTCAAGGATAAACCTAAAATAAATTAGTTTTTCATAGTATTTTTCCCCCAGTAAATTATAAATTAGTAACACAAACGGGTGACACAGTTGGAAAAGGCAAGGACCTGAGAATTAGTTGACATGCGCGTAGGCTGACCCAACATAACAGATGGATGGTAGTGGCGCCCAGAGGGTGTTTGGCGTGGCACCGGATCAAAGACTGGGTTTTGCTATGATACCAACTGTAAATGATGGATGCTTTGCGGATCAACTCAAAAGGTTAAGCTAATGAGTAGGGCTAACATTCACTCATTATATACTCCATTCATTTTTCCATCTTTATCCGATATGGGATAACAATTGGAGCAAAAACAAATTATAAATTAGTTGATATGGGCCAAAGTATTATGTGCATTGAGGCTTCCTCGAATTTATTTTAGTTGCCATTAACACGCATGTTGAACTCTACGTTTCAGAAGTTTAAAGAAAAAACAATACGGTTCGGGTCTTTGACTTAGGTCATCACCGCGGATTTGAATCATTCATTATAAGAATGTCCCCTATGACCTTAGCAAAGGTATATTTTATATACATTAAGACCCCACTTCAAAATTGAATCCACAAATATAGCAAAACAATGGTCCACTTCTATACTTTTGAAACAAATAAGAGAAAAACTTGGAGGAAGATCAATATTATTATTAGTAATTACCAATTATTATGTCCTAAACATTAATATTATTCCTTTATTCATTTTCATACTTTTAAAAATGAAGACTTTTCAACATCTCTAATCCATAATCATAGCAAATTAAATTGGTAATTGTTGTCAATATAGGTATAAATAAAGTGGTAATTTTCAACAAAAAAAAAAGGTAAATAGCAATTGGGTTATTTATAGTGACACCCCATAAGATTTGAATAAATTACAGGTAGATAAAACGGTGGGGAGTGTATTTCAATTGCTTCATGAGGTTTGAAAAAGTTGACAAAGACACCCCCAACACCTAGGAAATGTCCATAATATTCCTTGACTTTGGATTTGCAATATAAACATTTTTTTTCTTTCCTTTCTTGCTCTTTTTTCTTTAAGTTGAATAGACTAAAATAACCATGTCTACACTTTAATTTTTTAAACTTTTGTGTTGTAGCATTATTAAATCTCAAGTTAATTATTTTTTTATTTATCATTAGTACTTTTTATCATATTCAATATATGTCCTCACACAATTTTTCGGTATGCCCCTATGTGTGTAGATTTTAGTTTTTTTAACTATTAACGATTATTTTAAATATAACTGTAATACTTGTTAATTAACTTTATTTATATAAATAATTTGAAATAAACAGTGTCCACTTAGAATAGTAATCTCTTCTTATATTTGGTGGAGTTGTTACACATATTTTAATTAACTAAATTTCAATAATGGTAATATACACATTTTATTTTATCATTAGTAAGTGATGATTTTTATAAATTTTACATATTTGTCACACTTAAAAATAATTAATAAAAACTTAACCTTTTGGCACAAAGTGCCAAATGCATATATTCTTGCAACCAAATGGAACTTTGTCATAAAAAAATACATTTTAAGTAACAAGCATTCAAAATTGTTGCTAAAAATTTTATTTTATGCAACAAATCAAAAATTTATTACAAAAACTAATTATTACAACAAAAAAAATTTGTCACTAAAAGTTAATTAATTTGCATCAAATAGTTTGTATCTAATTTTTTTTTTGTACCAATTATATTTTTGTTACTAAGTTCAAAAAGTTTGCAACCAATTGGAACTTTGTTGAAAAAATAAATTTCGACAAAAAACCTATAAGTTTGTGGCTAAAAATTAAATTTTAGGCAATAAACGTTTTTTTTTTTGCAAAAAACTAATTATCTACAACAAAATCTTATGTTGTTACATAAAGGGGTATATTCATCATTTTATTAATCAGTGATTTTACTCATTTAATTAATTCTTTAATTTAAGGGGCATATGCGTTATTGGGGTGTCTTTGTCAACCTTTTCAAATGGGCAATAGAAATGCACTCTCCAAACCTTATAAATTAGATTATTTGCGTGTACATATATTGTAACACCCCGCTCCAACACTTGGTATAATATTGTCCGCTCTGGGCCCAACCCGCACGGTTTTGGTCTTGGGCTCCTCCCAAAAGGTCTCAGACCAATTGGAGACAACACTGCACATATAAATACATCCCCAGACCTCTACCCGGGCGATGTGGGACATCACAATCACCCCCTCTTGGGACCCAGCGTCCTCGCTGGTGTTACCCACGGGCTTGTGCATGCACCCACACTTAATTCCGGCCGGGCTCTGGCTCTGATACCAATTGTAACACCCCGCTCCAATACTTGGTATAATATTGTCCGCTCTGGGCCCAACCCGCACAGTTTTGCTCTTGGGCTCCTCCCAAAAAGCCTCATACCAATGCTGATATTATACCAAATGTTGGAGCAGGGTGTTACATATATCTTGTGACCCATTCATATATCTAATTTGCGTGTACATATATCTATTTTTTTTTTTAAAAACAAGGATAATTATGATGTGATGCATATTTTCATGCATTCAAAATTACTATATGCAAAGCATACGTGTAGTTCAAGGAATTGCTTATTGGAATAGTAAACAGCATGTCAGCAATCATTTTTTATTTTTATTTATTTATTTATTTTTTTTTTTTTTTTTAAGCCTCAAAAACAAAGAACAAAGTTCCAATTACAGTCGTCGGGGAGACCCCAGGTCCACCAAACAAACAGAAACCAAGAGCAGCTGCCTAACTTGAACTAAGGAAAGAAAACCAAAAGAGTGAACATCACTCTCAAGAAGAAGAAAAAATTCCTAGTGGGAACAAAGCTAAAAAAACAAGACCAGTAGCAATAGAAGAGCAACATGTCAGCAACCAATTTACGCTCCGTTTCAAATTCAAACATAGTTTTTTTCCCCACCATGACCCATTCAATTTCAAGCTAAACAATTAGTTTACCCTATTAGTCAACAGTCAAAACTAAAAATATGAAAAGTTCAAGTCATACAAATTGATTGGCTGATGCATATAAATACACCCCATATCATACATTTATATATATCATCACATATAGTTTCATCAAAGCACACATTTACTTGCTCTTCATCAAAGAACACATTACTTGCTCTTCATCAAAGAACACATTACTTGCTCAACATGATGGGGTCTCTGAAGATTGTTTCAGCCATTATAGCAGTAGTGTTACTTTTAAATATTAAACCATATGAAGCTAGTAGAGTCCTAAATGAAGAAAAAGAAGAAGGGTGGATGCAAAAAGATAACCTATTGCTGCAATCTCTGCAGAAAGGTACGGTTGTCAATCCGACACCAAATCCAAAAACCCTCCATAGCACAGTCAGCCAGAAGGGTTTTGCAGGTCATGCTATGCCTCCTCCTCCTCCTACTCCTGTGTACCCGCAGCTCATGGCGGTTCGGTTTGGTGTGGCTACTACTAAAATATAAAGCATGCCAAGCTGTAGCACTAACAATGTAGCAATTGATAACTCAGAAACCGAAAGTGTATAGATATATAGCTAGAGATAGGAACACAATTGAATAAAAATAAAATTTCTTCATTCTTTATTGATGTATTTATTGATATTGAGTTAAATGTTTCTTTAGATTGCATTATTGCCCCAACGAGTTCACATTTCTACCACCCTTGTTCCATCCTTCGTCTTTGAGCTGAATTAACAGATTGATCTAGTATATATCGAGCTCTCTCAGTTCCCCCCACATATATATATATGTGACAAAAATGGTTAGAACTCTGATGCATTGTTCTAATATAATTGCTGGCCAGTCTAGCTATATCATAGAAGATATATGGGTAGTGTTGGAATTAAACATTTGGATTGTAGCTTGTTCACGCAATGGTGTTATTACAGAGAGATTTATATCTGAATTTTCTATAAAAATAATAATAATGGTTTCAATGGCACTCGCAAACATATGGATTGCAGCTTGTTCACGCAATGGTGTTATTACAAAGAGATTTATATCTGAATTTTCTATAAAAATAATAATAATGGTTTCAATGGCACTCAAAATCATTAGTAGTAAAATCGTAAAATCATATTGAATCGTATCAAAATACTAAAATCGTAATTAGAATCGAAACTCTGATAATTATAGAATAAATTAATTTTTGTACTACATTGGCGGACTATTATAATGCCCATAATAAAAACGTTTCACTGTGGACACATTTTTTTTCCGTGTTTTGCACCTATGCAGATGGCTCTCGCTAATTACACGCGCGTATGCATAATGCATGATAGCCTCCTGAGTGTTGCTCTGATTTCTAAACCCTAAAGACTGATTTTAATGGTTGTGACATATTTGTCTGCAATGTAATGATAGTTAACTAAATCTGAAACTGTATTAATTTGAAAACAAAATCCGATCTAATATCTGATTATCAAAACAAAAGCCTAACATTTCATTCAGGCGGAGCTAGGAAACATATTTAGGAGGGGCCATATGCAATTTCTTGTGAATTTATTTAAAATATATAACTTTTGGGGGTACTAAAAGAAACTTTTGAAATTTTTTTTGGGGGATTGATATGCAATTTTTATAAATTTATTCATAAAATATAGAGTATTTTGAGGTAGTAAAGGAAATTTTTGGAAAAATTGACTGGGGCCATATTCAATTTTTATGAACTTATTCATAAAATATGTAATTTTTTGGGTAGTAAAAGTAATATTTAAAAATTTTGGGAGGCCCATGCCCCCTAAGCAACACATGGCTCCACCCCATTTGTATTTGAGGACTAAAAGCATGCAGCAAGCTGTAGTAGACAACAAGCCAAAACTAAACATCCAGGCAAAAGAAAACCTAGAGACCACCTCAACTAAGCTGAAGCTTCAATTGCATTTTTGTCTCCTCCAATTGCCTCTGCCTTTTTAACAACTTTTCCTCCACTTTCCTTTGGTTGTCAGCATATATGGGGATTGCTTATCAATACTTGGATTAGTATTTGGAGATCTTTCTCTTGTATGTCTAACTTGTGAAATCTATCCAATCATAAAAAATTTGTACTACGTACAAGAAAACTCTTTCGTCCTCCCACAAATGAAAATCACACGAATCTTTCTTCAAATATCTTGCGCATTCATAAAACCTCCTCCTAGATATTTCTCTTCATATGACATGATTAACTTGGTCTTAATTCACAATCACAATATGTTATGAATTGTCCAGACGTTTGCTCTATGGTGTTGAAGTCCGATTAACTGACCCAAAAGATGATGACATTGTTAAACCTGCAACATGCATGGATAAATACATAAAACCCAACCCAAATTACGTTAACCTTTGTAGAGAGTGAGAAAACTGAACACTAATTTTTTTAGAGAGAATTGTAGTATATTTTTGAAGATAAATTATACATAAATTTTCAGAAGAGATGTAGCAGATAGATACTTATTTTTTGGGGGAGAGAGAGAGAGAGAGAGAGAGAGAGAGAGAGACCTCATGATAATTGCGGATTTGGAGAGAAGGGAGAGCTTGTCCAACGAAGGCAAGGAGAAATATAGCCTTTAAAAATGTCCTGTGACACTCGCATGATATTTTAACGGCACGTTAACGCCGGAATGTAGCAGCTGGCAGGGGCTAGTTGTAATAGTATCCAAATAAATGGAAACTTATACACACATCATTAAACTGTGGGTGATACACTGATATTTGCATAATATCTATACAACATAGGTATTTTATGTACTTTTTCCTATAATTAAGAATTTATTTTTATATCAAATAGTTGTGAGTGATTCGACCCCTAAATTTAAAATAGTGGCTATTCTTTTATAGGGCTGCAAATGAGCCGAGCCGAGCCGAGCTGAGATTTGGGTTGCATGTTCAGGCTTGACTCATTCGTTTGCAAGCTCTGTTCAGGCTTGGCTCGGGCTCGTGGCGAGCTCCAAAATCTATGATCAAGCTCGGGCTCGACATGAACCTTAAAAATTCGGTATCGTCTCAGGCTTGGCTCGTTTAAGAAAAAAATTAATTAATATAAAAAAATCGGTTCAAGCTCGTTTTCAAACTCATCAAGCTCGTTTACTAGCATTAGATTTTTATCTAATATAAATTTTCAATCATTTGCAATATAATAAAATATAAAAATCATACTTTAAATATTATTAGGCAAATAACTCAATTTAAATGTGTAATTACTAACTTATACGAGTTTTATACGATTTTTATACGAGTCGATGTTCACGAACTCAAACGAGCCTATACGAGTTCATGTTTACGAACATATACGAGCCGAGCCTACCATTACTCAAGCTCCGCTCGCTTGTTAAACGAGCCTGAAAATCGAGACCAGGCTCGACTCGTTTGCTTAATGAACGAGTCCAAGCCGAGCCCGAACTGTTCATAAACCCTATTCCAATACAGCCTGTCATTTTGACTCTATCACTGAAATGGTTTATATTCTCCTAATATATTAGACTTAATCTGTTGACATCAAAAGGAGATAAATTGATGTCAACAAATTCCGTTTGCAATAATGTCCTAATAGAGGAGTAGAATAAAGACATAAACTAAAGCCTGAGAGACAGAAAACATGGGCATAAACTCAAACTTAAATAGTGTAAATTGAAATATTAAAACTCGAGGAAGTTTATGTGGGATATTGGCCTTGGACTTTACCCGTGTTCTAAATCAAAATTGTATGATTCATAAATACAATATATAATGATGGATTTATTAACCCACATATATATATATATATATATATACAATGATGGATATAATGACCAAAAATATAAAACATAAAAACAGTCTAAAAGTACCTTCTCTTTCCATTCTCTCCCAACAAATAAGTTAATTTGATCTTTCAAAACATAAAAATAATTAGATAATTTTATATTCTCTTCTCTTCTCTTCTAGTTAATATATTCTTTTCTCACTTCCATGAATTTTTTTTTTCCTTTTTAATTACTAACAAAAACACGAGTGCACTATTTATTACCTAGGCAAGTAATACACACTGCGCTCTATATTTTACCTCTATTTAGGACCCTTTGAATTTCAGCTCTATTTTGGGAAGTAGTCTTAAGAGGGGGTTGATAATTTTTTAGCTTCAAATCTTCTAGATTTGAAGGGGCATTTACACCCCCTGAAGCATGACATCAGCCTGAAATTTTATTTTAATACCTAAATTACCCTTCATGGTATCCAAGTTGTGTTCGGAAACAAGGATTGAGTTTTTTTTTTATCAATTTGACCCCCTCATTTTATAATTTACCCAAATATTATTTATTTTTATTTTTATCAAATAATATATATAAAAACTAATAAAAATATGAAAACTAATAAAAATATATTAAAATAATACAAGAAATCTGAAAAATTAAAAATTAAAAATATTATATATATATAATGATGTATTGATTCGATATAGAAAAAAAGTGAACAAATATACAATGAAGAAAAGGTTAAAAAAAATAAAAATCAAAGATAAACACTTAAAAATAATTTAAATGTACATATATTTATGAGATATTTATTGGAACTAATATACTATATTGGTGTGTATAAACTAATTTTATTTCAAAAAAATATTATATTTAAACTAAAGAAAACTTGAAAAAATTAGCAAAATTCCTAGCAAAGTTTTTTTCAAGTTTCCATTTTTTTTTGGGGGGTGGTTAGGCAGGGTCCTATCTTTTCACCAAAACACTTATCTATTACATGCATATATATATTTTTTAATTATTAAGTGATGTCAAAGTCAATTTCGCATCTTCAATATTATTTAAATTATGATGTATTTATTGAAATTAAAACTGAAGAATAAACGATTAAAAAAAATTAAAACTAAAAAATAAAAGATTAAATGAAATTAAAGAAATTAAGAAAATTAAAAAAAAAATTAAAACTGAAATAAGAAATTAAAAGAAATTAAAAAGCTGAAATATATATATATATATATATATATATATATATATATATATATATATATATATGTGTGTGTGTGTGTGTGTGTGTGTCGGGTGGGGGTGGGCGGGGTGGGTGGGGGGGGCTGCGGAGTTGTGGTGGCGGCAATGTGGGGTGGGTAGTGGCGACTGTGGTGGTGGTGGTGGTGGTGGTGGTGGGGGGTGGGGGGTTGTAGTGGCGGCAAAGTGGGGTAGTTAGTGGCGACTGTGGTGGTTGTGGGGGTGGGACTTGTGGTGGCGCGGAGCTGTGGTAGCGGACTGTGGCGGCGGCAAGGTGGGGTGGGTGGTGGCGCGGCTGTGGAGGTGGTGGGGGTGTTTGGATATAGGATTTAGGGTTTAGATATAGTAGTTTTTGGATATAAGGTTAACACTATTCTAGGATTAAATTGATTTAAGGGGTGTTTGGATCCAGGGTATTTTAGACATTTCATATCATGAGGGGGTGTGAATGAAGATACTCAAATGTGTGTGGGGGGGGGGGGATTCTGATTGTCACGCCCCAAATTTCCTAAAACTCAGAAACCCGAGCCTAAGAGTTAAGGAGGTGAACGGAAGTAAAAAGAAAGGAGAACCAACGTCATACAGTTATCAAACACCCACAAAAGGGTAAGAATGACACTCTCTTATACCATACTATCACGCCCCTAGATTTCCCGAAACTCTAATCTAGAGAATCAGCGAATCTCCCAAGGGTGACATAAGTCAATCGACCACTAGAGTTGACAATAACCAGAATAAATACATGGAGTAACAATGAAAACTATACTCCATGACAAGTAGAATACTAGAACTCAATAGTATCCTCAGATACCAACAGACACGCTCCTAAATTCCTAAGACTCCCGAACTGGGACATCCAAGGAATCCAAGATGTGATCCTTGACATGTATGACCAACTAAAACATCATTAACCAAGAAAAAATATGGATTAATGATAGAACTGGTATATTCCATACCCAAATGACTAATAAAACTAAGCAGCGGAATCTAACGAAAATCCGGCAGAGTTCCGTCTATAAATGGAACATCCGGACAACCAACCACAACACAAAGACCTGCCAATAGCAATTTGATAATAGTAATGGCTTCCAAGCCCCACATTCATCAATCCTACTAAGGCCGAGGTACTGGAAAGAAACCAAAACCCATCCAAACCCTCTATAATCAACAGAGCCACAAATGCTCAAATAAGAATACAGAAAAACACCTAGTTGTGCAGAATAGATACAATAACATCCTGAAAGAATAAATACAGGAAATAAAAGAATACATCAACAGGGATATGCCAACAGACTGGATCCCAAAAGAAATACATGACAACCCCACAAAACATGGGTAAAGAAGCTGACAGAAGAACACTACCGTCCCCAAACCCAGTCGTGCTGCAACCGTAACCGCATCACCTAACGCAACTCCAAACATGTAACAAGAAAACCAAGGAAAACTGTCGTTGTACCGCATCCTGCCCATAGCCGTATATTTCCTGCAACCTGGCGTGGGAATACCAGGGGGCAAATGAAATACCCCTGTGAGCAAATAAGCTCAGTGGGAAAGGATACTCTAACTACCACATCCTCTAATAGTTTAAGTAATGCTAAACCACCCAGTGAGATACATAGCCCACAACATAACCCAGCCACGAAAACCCAAGGTACGTGCTCATAAGCTACCGTAAACGAGTATATATATATATGTATCGGGAATACATATATATATATATAAATATAAATACACAACAAGAGTCTATAAGGTACGACTAAGACTCATACTCCAAGAACCCATACCGGTAGTCTACACTACTCTCACCAACATACGCTAGGTACACGACATCCAGGTCAAACCTAACAATCATCAAGCGTTCACGACGCTAACAAGAAACTTCAAATAGAGGGAATCACACTCACCTCTAATATCCACAAGGATCGAAATCCACCACTAGTACCAAGGAATACTCATAACTCACTTCTCGAGAACACAGGAGGAAAAGTACTCACGTCCTTGCGTACTAACACAATCATCGTCTATATATATATATATATATATATGTACAATATATATATATAACAAACCTCATCCCATTCCTAAGGAAAATCTACCTCTCAAAGGCTAGATCACCTCAATCATATCACCATACCATAAATCATATCGAACTCATGATACTATCCTCAATAGGGTCAATCACATCACTAACACTCTCAATGCTAAACCAATAGATAACCGAGACAACAATGTCAAGGTTAAAACACCACAAGTGTTTAGTGAGAACACCCAGATAAAAGAAACCAATCCACTCAGTATCCATGCCCCTAACACGTGTGACAACTCAAATCACCTAAGTGGTGACATCAACAATAAAGAAAGTGAAAGGCAACATTATATGTGTGCACTGAACAACACAAAGCCTCATACAGAGACCTGGAAATGATTGGAAACAAAGGTGAAACAATGGAACACCTTTCAAAACTCTACAGGATGAGATATTGGGAAAGAAGTCTCGAAATCTCGGAAGCCCAAGAAAAGTAATAAAATAGTTTTTCTTTAAGAAACCACATAGTAAAAATGACCGTCTTGCCCCCGGTCTCCTTCAGTTGCCATCACCGTCTTTTAGAAGTTAAAAATCTTTCCAAAGAAGATCTTAAGATCATTTTATAAGTGTTAAAACTTTTCATTTCTATGGGGGTAGGCGAAAACGGGGTTTTTATTTTAAATACAAAAAGTTTAGAAAACACCGTTTTCAAAATGACAGCCACATAAGAATGAACATCACTACAAGGATTCTTATAATGTCCCGAAAGGACAATGAAGAAAGACAATACGTTGGATTCACATAACACAACTATCCATTTCTAACCCCACGAAATCAAATGACAACACCTAGGAAAGGTTCGGCACCACGCCGTAACCGACAACTCAAGGAATGACATAGAAGTCAACGACTACGTACTAGCGTACAAAACACAGTACAAGGAATGCTTAGGGGAATGAACTAAGCACTAGAACCAAGACTGTCAAGCTACAGTACATCGAGTACTTAATAAAGTCATTCAACCATAACCTCTTCTCACCAATCAAAATCTCAACTACAGTTGATAGCCTATTCCTCTAAAGTGAAAGACACCTAAAGGTCCATACTATAACTCACAATCTCATCACCCGCCTTCTCGAAGGCCCCAATTCATAACTGATACTAAAATCAATCTCTAACAAGGTCACACAGTCAACCACTATCACCAAACTATTAACCACAATCACAAAACCATTAACCACATTCTCTAAGGCCTCAACTCAAAATCAAGCCTACGGTCCACCACTAGCCTCAACTAGCCACATAGATCACTATGCCAATACACATAACCTCCCCCAAGGGCACTAAAGTATACAACAACAAGTATAAAGATATTCGTTTCATTTATACTTATTAATAATTACCACATTTAAAGTCTTGTTTCACATTATTCATTTTCAACTGAGCATTTATAAAATATGAATTCAATTTACAATATTCATAAATAACATGCTCCAACATCACATGTAATAGCACATATACATGTCAAACGAGATCACATAAATGGTATGCAGTGTAATGTGACTCGGCACTCCCCGTGATACTCACACACAACACACCCTTCCCAAGGGTAACGGATACATACTCTGTCCACTCATCAAATAGTGTAGAGTTACCACACCGACCCTTCCCAAGTGAGTTTTCTCTCTATCACTTCAACAGGGAAGGCGGTTGTACGAGATCCCAACTTGCAACTCCGTACGCCATGATTACCCTTGAGTCAAGAAAATAACCCTCCACCCGGACTCTTAACTCACATTTGTCGGCTTTTTAGTTCCGTAGGCGTGATACCTCCTGGCCAGTTGTTGTGATGATCCAACACACAAAGACACCCATACTTGAGTACACAACCCATATATATATCAACATCGTGATTTTACACTACATGATATTCTCAATAGGCACCCCGGGCCTCAACGTAAATATGTAATGCACCATATTTATGAACAATATCCACATGATAATATCAACATAATCTCAAAACCTCTTTTCAACATACTTTTAAAATACAATAAAGCATTTAAATCATATGAAAACAATTTCATATATAATTCATGTTTTCAAAAATATATTTTCTTTAATTCTTTAGAAAATATTTCAATTTCTCATGACATGCCTTTAAAATAATTTAAACAATTAATTCACGTCTAATGAGAGGAAACTAGAATAGCGTCTAAGTTTCTCATGTCCCACGTTTATAAAATTCTCTAGCCCATTTAATTATCAAGGAAAATTCTAAGCCGTCTATTCCTATTCGATTTATATAGGAAATTATTTAATTACATAGGAAATAATTTAATTAATTTTATTAAATTAATTCCTAAGTCCAATTCCGATTCTAAACGAATTATAGATACTTAATTTAACGATTTAATATATCTATATTAAATTAAATAAGGGTTTTGCACCCCTAAACTACTTCAATAATTCGGAGTGAAAAATATAATTTCCCACCTAATTTACGTTTACCGAATAGCCCGAACCAGCACAGTACCGGCGCCCGAATATGAAGCCCGCCGACCAAAATCGTCCGAAAAATATTTCAAATATATCGAAATGTCCGTCTCGACAACCTATACGATATATATGAAACCCATTAATAATAGGTTAATTAATTTGAGTAAATCTAAATTAACCCAAACGAAAACTATAACCTATAAACGCGATTTACGGGCAAATTGTTCAACGTAAAATCACGAAATTAATGTATCACGAATACTACGTATATACGGATCTACTCACCAAATATCGACTCAAACCGATCACCGGAAGGTTGCCGAAAAATTGGCCGAAGCTCAGCCGGACACGCCCCTGCTCGCGTCCACGCGCGGCTGCCCAGTCGCGGCCTTGCCTTGCCCTTGCGCCACCGTGCGCGACCACCACTGGACCGCCACGCCGTCGCCGCCACGTCATTGCCGTCATTTTCCCAGCAACCCTCGTCGTCACGTCGTTGCTCCTGGTTGCGCGCCTCCAACAGCAACCCGTTCTCCTGCTGATGCCGACTCTCTCTCTCTCTCTCTGAATCGATCATGGAGAACAAGCCAGAAATGGAGGCTTCATTGCGTAGGGAAGAGAAGGATGAAGATGGAGCAGATTTCGTGTAGGAGAAGGAGAGAGTAAGCCAGATCGGTTGCGTGAAATGAATGTGAGAACATGTCTGTGTATGGCGTGTACGCATAGACATATATATGCAATAATCATACAACTAACCCTCAAAACTTTCATAATTTTAAAATGACCCAACTTCAATATATAATTATATATATATATATACATAATATCTCCCAACAATTTTCGGAAGCCTCCAAAATAATATTGCGTCAACCCGTAAGTCCACAGGACGCCCAATAACCAAATTAGTTCGAAAGAATTACACTGGGTTAGGAACTCAACAACCGGAACACCGAGAAAGTAAATTAATACGCTTCACGCCAGATCCGTAAAAGTACTAATACAGTAACCAAAATAATTGAAACGATACCGTGTAGTCGATAACAATAATTCGCGTACTCGTCAAAGAGAAATTGGAATGTCGTCCAGTCGACTTTAAAAGTAAACACGAAAAATTTACACGCGAAATACCAAGAATAAATAATACGTCAGAACCAGTGACGTCATTACTGAAATTAAAATTTAAATAATTTCAGAAAAAAGGAAAATAACACGGGGTGTTACACTGATTAAAATAAAGACATACCTCAGGGGTGTAAATGAAAGGCAAATGTGTAATTGCTCTGTTCTGGTGATGTGGAAAAAGAAGAAAAAAAAATAATGAGAATTGCTCTATTACATGGAGCTCAAATAAGAGGGTGATCTCTTTGTTTCCATGGAGTCACGTTCAGGAGGCACAACAAAGGAAAAGGCTTGCTCGAGCTCTAAGTCAAATGATAGTAGGTCAGTTTTAGGAGGTGGAAATGTTTCTGGTGATGTGGAAGTTTTGGCTTCAGGGGATATGAAAGTTTTGGCTTCAGGGGATGGGAAATTATAAGGCAGCCATGATAGGTCCCTTAGGACTCCCCCTGTGAAAGTGGGAAGAGATCCATTGTTTCAATTGTTGTCGGATGTTCTAGGAAGGAGTACTCTTGATGCAAACAGTGGATCTGACGTACTGGTTTTTGATTTGGTGGTTAATAGTCTGGGCCACGTGTCATGTTATGATAGGTCCAAAAGAGATGAGGATAATGCTTGTATGGCTAAGGATCTTCCCCCTCTTCAGGATATTGAGTTCCCACATTTGGGAGTTGGTAACAATAACCTTGTTGATGATGGAATGGGTGTACCATCCTTCTTTGGTGGATAAAATGAACCAGTTTCTTGGGATCAAAAGCTCATGGGGGGTATGAAAGCAAAACGTATGAAGTTTACTTACAAACCCCCAACTGGAAGTGTGGTTTCACCTCCTGATGACTTTATGGATAAGGGCAAAATATAATGGGAAAGCTGTTTGGTTGGTTACTTCCTGGGCAAAAGGTTACCTTTTAATGTGGTGACATCCATTGCTTTGAAGATGTGGGCTAAGGAAGGTCTCACTGAGGTCTTTGCAGGCAACAATGGTTTTTTCTTCTTTAAATTCGACAATGAAGATGATAGAGATCACATTCTGGAAATGGGGCCATGGCACTTTGTAAGCCAGTTCTTGGTGATTGAGAAATGGTGTCATGGTTTGACTTTTCAGAAGGATGCTATTAAGAAGGTTCCTCTATAGGTAAAGTTTTACAACCTTCCTATGGAGTATTGGACCGAAGAATGTCTCAGTTTGGTGGCCAGTGATATTGGTGAGCCTCTCTATGCAGACTCTATGACTGAAAATAAACAGAGAATCACCTATGCTAGAATATGCATAGAGGTCGATGTTGAGAGAGAACTGAAAAATGAGGTTATTCTTAAGCTCCAGAATGGGAACCATGTTCAAATTGTGGTGGAGTATCAATAGACGCCTCCCAAATGTGAGCATTGTAAAGTGTATGGGCACAAATCTAAATAGTGTGAGAAATTAAGAGTAACAGTGGCAGCTGCAAATGATAAAGGGCATAACAAGAAGAATGAGGGCAAACAGGAATGGGTGGCTGTTAGGACCAAGAAACCTACTAAGTCAGGTGTGGTTAATGCTACCCCAGGAATTATGGTTGGAAATGCTAGTGAGAATTATGAGGTAGCTATTGAACCAATCATCTTTATTAATTTAGTGTTAGATCCCAAGGCTGTTGTGGCTTATCCCCCTCCTCAACCTGAGTTAGAGTTGGCCTTTGTTGATTTTGTTCTAGAAAGTGGTTTTGATGGACATGAGAGTAAACAACAAGACAAGTATGCTTCCCCTTCCAATATGTTCCAATGTTTGGTGGGTCTTGAGCAGGAGGTGGAGTTGTCACAACAGCTGGAGCCTAGATGTACTGCTACTGATCATGATAAGGGTGTGAAGGACAAGGGATTAATTATGGATGCTTGTGAGGGCCATGTCACATGTGGAGGGTCCAAAACTAAGAAGTCAAAGTACAAGACAAGAAGAGCTGCCAAGTAAGCACTTCTTAGTGGTAAACCCCTTTCTCCTCTACCTCAATAATTGTTTTATCTTGGAACACTAGGGGTCTTAATAGCCCTGATAAGAAACATGAATTAAAGAAGATGATTATCTCCTTGAATTTTAATATTTTACGTCTTATTGAAACAAAAATTAAGAGAAATAATGTGCAAAAGGTTGTTAATTGTATTTGCCCTGGATGGTTTTGGCTTTCAAACCATGATTTTGCTGACTTGGGAAGATTAATTGTTTTTTGGAACCCTTCCAAACTTATTGTGATGAAACTTGGTGAGGCTCATTAGTATATGCACTGTCACATTACTATGAATGATAACTCCTTCACTGGTGTGGGTTCTTTTGTTTATGGGGACAATGATCTGATCCCTAGAAGGCAACTTTGGAATGAGCTCTATCAAAAGTCTATCAGTTATGAGAATCATCCCTGGTTTGTTGTTGGAGATTTCAATGCTCTTATATATACTCATGAGAGGACGGGAGGATCTAATAAATGGAATAGTGGCATGAGAGAGTGTGGCACTTGGCTTGATTTTACAGGCATTTTTTATCTCCCTTTTGCTGGAATGAAGTTCACATGGAATAATGGCAGTGTGCATAAAAAGCTTGACAGATGTCTGGTGAACTCTACATGGCTTGAAGCTTTCCCTTCCACTGATGTTTTTTTTGGTCCTCTAGTTTTTTCAGATTATGCTAGCATTCAATTGAAGATCAACACTATTGCTAGGATGAAAAGGGGAACTTTTAAATTCAATAACTACTTGACTTCAAATGATTTATTTATCCCCGTGGTGACTCATGCTTGGAATATGAGAGTGAAAGGTACTAAGATGTTCTCAGTGATAAAAAGGCTCAAGATGGTGAAACAAGGTCTTAAGAAACTTAATACTGATGACTATGGGAACCTCACAAAACAATATTGGTGAAGCTAGAAGGAAGCTCATGAATATATTTATTCTTGATACAAGTTTTTTTTCTTGATACAAGTTTATATATTTATTATGATTCTTGTCTTAGACTGAATGAATATATTTATCTCACACAATCATGGTTATTCACTATGGGCTGGAACTCGGATGCTTAACTTATGATTTTCTACACAATGGTGGTAATAAAACTTGAAACCCTAGGTTGACACAGCTCATGCCTTGGCGATTTAATATAGACATGCTTTAATTTATTTTCATGCATTAGGAGTAGATTAGAGTAATTTAATTGACATGTACTAGTTAGGTCAGTCATGAGATGGGTTGTCGCAATCCGATTTATGGTAATCCTTTTTGGGGTAGTATTTAGCTATTTGCGGTACGACCTAATTCACAGTTTTTGGATCGCCCTCTTGTAATTGTTACATTGATAGAACTATATTATGCGGTTAGTGGTGGAGCGGTGAAAACCCTAGTTTTTTTCTCTCTTGTCCTAATTTATCTTTATTTATTTTATTAATTAATTAGTTCAAAAATCAAAATCAATAAATCATATTTTTATAGCAATTTAAGTGTATTATTTTACAAGAATTCAGAATACGACTTGGTTTTTATGGGATCGATAACCTTTCATAAGCTGAACTATACTATAGTACGATTCGTGCACTTGTGATAGGTAAAACCTAAACTGTCATAAGAGGCCATTTTTAACACATATTTTTAGCACACCCTCGACGAACATCAAACCACTGCAGTGATATGTGTCTCCCACCTACGAAACTAGTAAGCCAAAAAATTGGGATATAGGGTTAGTTGTTGCCCCATCGTGGTGGTATGCGCCACTCTCGGATATTGGGGCTACGAAAGTGATAGGGGTTCCCAACCTATGGAACGAGTGAGTATATATTGACCCTTAGAGTAAGGTGTGTGGTTGTGTGTGTACCACGAGGTGGTGTTGAGTCACATTGCATTCATGTTACATTTATGTGATTACATTATAAATGTAGATCATGATATAATTACATGTGATTTTGGAGCATGTTTATTATGAATATTGATAAATAAATTCATATTTTAATATAGCTCAATTGAAAGTGGATACGTGAAAACATGATTTAAATGCAGTAATTGTTAAAGTATAATGAAATATAAATTCTTATACTTGTGGTTATGTACTTTTATGCCCTTTGAGGTTGAGTATGTGGGATTAGTGACCTCTTGAAAAGTTGAGGCCAGTGGTGGATTTTAGTATCAACTGTGAGTTGAGGCCTTAGAGAATGAGAATGATGAGATTGTAAACCTAGTTGATTGTGTAGTATCAACGGTGAGTTGAGACCTTGAGAATGCGAGTGATAGTCTTGTGGTCTTGGTTGGTTGCGTACTACTAACCAAATAGATGTTTCTATCACATTTAGAGGAATGTATCATTTATCGTACTTTTGAGTTTTTGAGTTTGGTTAGATGAGGTTGTGATGCCGAACAGAATAGAGATTATTCTGCAGGCTAGTGTAATAGGTAATTTGCAAGGAAAAATGAGAGAATTCGACCCAAAATTCAGAGAACACTCTGGAATTCAATAAAATTCTTTATATTCGAGACTGACAAAAAAAAAACCCACAAGTTGGGTTAAAATAGTTGAAAATCGACCCTTAATAGGATTTTACCAAAAATAGCAAAATACTAAGTGCTTGTTTGGTAGACGGTGTGGAGTTGGTTTTTGGTTTTGGTTTGGTTGGAGTTGGGTTATAGTTGGTGTGGTTTTATTTTGGTTTCAAACCATGTTTGGTGCAGATGGTTTTGGTGTGAGAAAAAGTGATGCTGAAAAACCAAACCATGTTTGGTAGAGTTGGTATGGGTTGAAATTCTGAATATTAATATATTAATATTATTATATGGGTTTCACATTTTATTTATTAATAAATATTAATATATATTAATATTAATATATTAATATTATAATATTAAAAATATATTAATATTAATATATTTTAATATATTAATATTATAATATATTAATATATTTAATTTTTCGAAATATTTAATTTTTCATAAATATTTAATTTTTCAAAATATTTAATTTTTCGAAATTTATTAATATCAAAAATGAATTTGCTACAATGTTGGTACCAAAACCAAAACCATGAACCATCAAAAAAGATGGTTCCAAATTTTCCAAAATTCCTTCACAAAGTTGGCTCCATGGAGTTGCTACAGTGTTGGTACCAAATTTCCACTCCATTTACCAAACATGGTTTGGTGCTATATTTTCAAACCAAACCCAAAATTTTGGCTCCATTCCATTAGCCAAACAAGCACTAAAAGTCTTACCAAAACGAAATACGAAAATAAATCAAAAGATTGCCAAAAATCTGGCCCAAATCGGGTTCAGAATTATTTCCTAATCGACAAATAGAATATTACCATAAATATCAAAAATTAACTAAAAATAGAGATTCGAAGAGAATAATAGCAGATTTAGGGCTCGAAACGAGGTGCACCGAGCGTGGCTCAGTGGCTAGGACGTGCGCGCCGAAATTAGCTTTCCGAATTGGGGTCACGGGCGCGAATCGGACACTTGTAGCCAGAATTATGGCCAAAAAATCGACACGTGCACGAAAACCGCCCTAATTAGGTTAGATCACGATTTCTTGCCATCCTTGCGTTGATCCTCCCGCTCCAGGTAATTCAGCGCCATCAATGAGCAATCTGACAGCTCGGCATCGTCTGACTCGGATCCCCCTGCATCGGGTTGTGATTGAACCTATCTGGTTATGTGGCAATGGTCTCTTGATTCTATTAGTAATCATGAGAGTTAGTATCAACTGTGAATGTGAGATTTGAATAAATTAGAAGAGGTATTGATTGAAACTAGTTAGTTCCGTGGTATCGACCACTAGTTTTCCCTTGTTATGATCTTAAGGGGTCTAAGTGATTCTATTAAGTACTCGAGGTACTATAGTTTTGTAGCATTGTTTCTTGTGCTTTGTTCATTCTCCTAAGCATTTATTTTACTGTCTTTTGTATACTAGTGTGTTTTTTACGTATGTGTCACTCCTTGATGTCGTCGGTTACGGCGTGGTGCCGAACCTCTTCCTCGAGCTGTCATTTAATTTTTATGGAGTTGGAAACGAAGGGTTGTGTTCTATGAGTCCAACGCATTGCTCTTTCTTCAGTGTCCTCTTGGACATTAGGTTCTTAACCTTGACATTGTTATCTCGTTTATTCGTTGGTTAGCATTGAGATATTTTTTCCCTTACTTTATTTTGATGACCCTTATATGGTCGTTTATGAGAGTAGTGTTCGTGTGATCTCCGTGATTTGATCGGTTAGTTTTCCTTACCTATAGTGAGACTGCTAGTGATTTAATTAACCTTATTGAGTATAGTATTATGAGGTTGATGTGATGATATGATTAATGATATTAATGATGTGATATGATTGATATGTTTAGTCCTTGAGGTGTAGATTTTCTTGGGGTGTGGGATGATGGTTCATGTATATTATGTATATATACATATATTGATGATGCATGGTTATGTTAATATGCAATGATATGAGTGTTTTCCTTCCATGTAATCGGGGAGTGGGTTATGAGCCGTCCTTGGTATTAGTTGTGGATGTTTCTTTCCTTTGGATATTAGAGGTGATTGTGATTTTCTGTTTTTGGATCCTCTGATCAATGATGTGATCAATTAGTGATTAGTCAGTTTAGACTTGGGTGTTGTGTACTTAGCGTACGGTTGTGAGAATAGCGTAAACTACTAGAGTTGGTACTTAGAGTACGAGTCCTAGTTATATCTTATGGAACTTATGTTGTGTTCTTATATATATATATATATATGTATATATCCTCTATATACTTACATACGGTAGTATATGAGTGTGTGCCTTGTGATTCATGGATGGGATTTGTAGTGTACTATGTATCTTGCTGGATGGTTTAACGTTACCTAAACAGTCAGAGGATGTGGTAGTTTTATTTTTTTCCACTAAGCTTCTTTGCTCATAGGGTGTTTTATACCCCTGGTATTCCACGCCAGTTTGCAGGAAATGTTTCAGCTACGGATAGCATGCATTGCAACGACACCTTTTCTTTGTTTTCCTCGTTACAGGTTTTTGAGTTGCACAGGGTGATGCGGTTACAGTTGCAACGTGACTAGATTGGGGATGATAGTTATCTACTGTCTTCTTTATCATTTAGTTTCTTTACTCATGTCATATGGGATTGCCACGTATTTCTCTTGGGAGCCAGTCTGTTGGCATATTACCTATTGATGTATCTTTTATTTCCTGTATTTATTATTTCAGGATGTCATTGTATCTCTTCGGTACTACCATATGTCTTTTTGTATTCTTATTCGAGCATTGTGGCTCTATTGATTATAGAGGGTTGTGTAGGGGTAGTGGTGTTTTCTTTCCACTACCTCGGCCCTAGTAGGATTGATAGATATTGGGCTGAGAGCCATTGATATTATAACACTTATTATTGGCAGGTTATTCTGTTGAGTTTGTGTTTTCGGGATGTTCCATTTACAAATGGAACTTTGCCGGATTTTTTGTTGGATTCCATTGTTGTATTTCTATCATTTAATTGGGTATGAAATATACCACTTTTATCATTATTCCATACGTTTCAATGGTTAATGATATCTTAGTTGGTCGCACATTATATGGATCACACCCCGGAGTCATCGGATGTCCCGATTCGGGAGTCTTAGGATTTTCGGGGCGTGACACTCCTTGTGTTTTCTAGATCTTCTTCAAAACGTCCCAATACGAACCATCGGTTCTGATACCACTTGTTAAGGTCGTAGCGGAAGCAATCTGCGACAATGAAGAATATAAAAGAGCACTCAGAAAGAACAAACACAAGATTTACATGGTTCACCCTAAACAGGGATACGTCCATGGATGAGAAAGAGATTCCACTATGATTTGTAGAGAAATTACAACAGTAGAGAATTTCCAACACCTGAAACCATACACAAAACTCCCCTAGAGTTTTCTTCCGTGTATCCCACGAGACTCCCTCTCGCCATCAGTGTTCACTCTACCCCACATGTAAATTTATCTCTACCCACGATCTCCCTCATGAGGCCACATCCCTATCAATATCATTAGTCTCAACATAAAAACTAGGTATCTATTTATAGAGCTAAAACACAATTCTTTGTTGGACAAGAAAAGTCAATTCCTTGTCGGATAAGAAATACAACTCCTTGGAGAATAAGATATCTCTTTAACAAGAAATTACCTTACATAATATAACTATGAAATAGAATCCTAATTAGAATAGGAATTCAAGGCACAATTTTCTAACGTATTTGAAAATATTTCTCTTGTATGTCTAACTTGTGAAATTTATCCATTCATAAATATTTGGTACTACGTACCCAAAAACTCTTTCGTCCTCCCACAAATGAAAATCACACGAATCTTTCTTCAAATATCTTGGGCATTCATAAAACCACCTCCTAGATATTTCTCTATATATGATGTGGTTAACTTGGTCTTAATTCAAAATCACAATACATTATGAATTGTCCAACGTTTGCTCTATGGTGTTGAACTTCGATTAACTGACCGAAAAGATGATGACATTATTAAACATGCAACACTGATAAATACATAAAACCCAACCAAAATTATCTTAACATTTGTAGAGAGTGAGACAGCTGAACATTAATTGTTTTAGAGAGAATTGTAGTATATTGTTTAAGATAAATTATATATTAATTTTCAGAAGAGATGTAGCAGATAGATACATAATTTTTGGAAGAGAGAGATAAATAGATATATAATTTTTAGAAGAGAGATAGAGAGAGCTACCTGATGATAATTGCGGATTTGGAGAGAAGGGAAAACTCGTGATGAGCTCCAAAATCTATGATCAGGCTCAGGCTCAGGCTCGTCATGAACCTGGAAAATTCGGTATCGTCTTGGGCTTGACTCGTTTAAGAAAAAAATTAATTAATTTAAAAAAAAAATGATTCAAGCTTGTTTTCAAGCTCGTCAGGCTCGTTTACTAGCATTAGATTTTTATCTACTATAAATTTTCAATCATTTGTAATAAAATAAAATATAAAAGTCATACTTAAAATATTATGAGGCAAATAAGTAAATTTAAATGTGTAATTACTAACTCATATAAGCTTTATACGAGTTTTATACGAGTCTATGTTCACGAACTCAAACGAGCATATACGAGTTCATGTTCACGAACATATACGAGTCGAGCCCACCATTACTCAAGCTTAGCATATTTGTTAAACGAACCTGAAAATCGAGTTCAGACTCGGCTCATTTGCTTAATGAACGAGTCCGAGCCGAGCTTGAACTGTTCATGAATAGTTGGGTTCATTTGCAGCGCCTTATTTCATTGCAGCTTGTCATTTTGACTCTCTTATCACTTAAATGGTTTATATTCTCCTATTATACTAGGCTTAATCTGTTGACATCAAAAGGAGATAAATTGATGTCAACAAATTCTGTTTGTAATAATGTCCTAATAGAGGAGTAGAATAAAGACATAAACTAAAACCTGAGACACAGAAAACATGAGCATAAACTCAAACTTAAATAGTGTAAATTGAAATATTAAAACTTGAGGAAGTTTATGTGGGATATTGGCCTTGGACTTTACCAATGTTCTAAATCAAAATTGTATGATTCATAAATACAATATATAATGATGGTTTTATTAACCCACATATATATATATATATAATGATGGATATAATGACGAAAAATATAAAACATAAAAATGGTCTAAAAGTACCTTCTCTTTCCATTCTCTCCCAACAAATAAGTTAATTTGATCTTTCAAAACAGAAAAATAATTAGATAGGCCACGTTTGGGAACTTTGTTTTTATTCTTGTTTTTCTTTTTTGGTCCCAAAAAAAGAACAAAATGTGTTTGGGTATGAAAATGAGCCCAAATGTTCTGATGAACAGTAAAAAAAACAATTGGAGAAACATGGGTCTTTTTTAGAACAAAAAAAAAGTGTTTTTTTTTTTTTTTGTTTTTTACATTGTACACTTTCATGTATTCTCCATCATATGAAAAAAAAAAAAAAAACTCTCGTTTCAGAAAAAAAAATTGAACTATCTTGTTCGATTGCAAGCGATTATCTTCCTCCTCAAGCTCACAACAAGTGAGTAATCTTGTTTAATTGCAAGCGATATTCTTCTTCCTCAAGCTCGCGACAGCTCTAGGGCTTCGATTGGGGCCATTTCACGACAACTAGGGCTTCGATTTGGGAATCACAACAACTTTGATTATCTTCCTCCTCAAGCTCATATCATGTTCGGTCATTTATTCTCTGTACGTGTATATACGTGTGTGTGTGTGTATGTGTTTGTGCGTGTTTGTATATGTGTTGTTGTATATGTTTGTGTGTGTCGGTGTGTGTAGATCTACTCAGAAATCGTTTGTTTGCATCTGTGTGGGATTTTGAATTTCTATGTATGTGTTTGTGCGTATGTGTTTGCATAGAGAAATTATGTGTTTGTGAAGTTGTGTGTGTGTTTGAGGCTATGAGTGTGAGAGATAAAACTTTTTTTGGTCCATTTTTTACTTATTTGTGTTGAGGACAGATGGAGAAATTGTTCTGTATGTTCTATTTCTGAAGTTATTCTGCGAGTCTATCTATCATTGAGCAATTTAATGCTTTATTTCTGGATTATTTTGTTGTGGGTTCAATTTGAGGTGAATTTTTGTTCCATGTGTTGTAATTTGTGTTATATTCTAATGCTTCATTTGGAATAGTGAATGGTTTCCTTATGCTTTGTAAAATTTTCATGTGCCTAATGTTAAGTATATGTTAGGATGATAACACTATTTTGATCTGCCAGTGATTGATATCTATAGACATCTCTTAATAAATCCAAATCGTAGAAAACTTTTTATTCAGTAAGTCAGCTACGAACGACTCTTTTAGAATACCAAAATATGTTTTACATATTTTATGTGAAAATGCTTGTTTCTCATAAGATCTTCTTGGTTGTTATTCAAAAGGTCCAATTATGTCTATATGCTAAACTTTTTGAGGTAATTGTAGATTCTTTAGTTTAACCAACTTTCCACAATTCGTGCTTTGTCGACTCCCATAAAATTTATTTTGCATTCTCATTTTGTTTATTTTTAAAATCTAAATGCATGTTTACTTTTTTAAAATGCAATAACTTAAATTCTATTGAAATTTTTGGTATATTTTATAGTTTTATTCAACAAAGATTAGCTATAATGAAATCCCCTTTAACCCTTGTGGTTGTGCACTACTTGAATTCACCATCAAAAGTGTGATTCTCAGACCATCTGCATTTTGAGACCTCATTTTTGTAAATTAACATACATATGGATCTTTAGCATTCAAAGAGTTGGAGATAATAATAGTTCTTTTTGGTGAAATTTATGTATGTGGTAAAAGGAAATTGGGATTGTAATTGTTATTTTATTGTCACAATCATGCATTTATCTGGGTCCTAGGGTTTCTTATTGGGCTCTGTAAAGTATTTTTATATATATACAAATGGGTTGGTAACAACTAGCATCCTCTGGTTGTTTCATTCAATGGGTCTATCTTGTATGTTTTATATATGTGTGTATCTACATGTCTTTGATGATTGAAGATTTCTTGTATTGAGGTGTGAATTTTGGGCAGATGTTTGTGCACGGAACCGTATCCTCAAGAAAATTTGGAGTTTCTTCAATCTAACATAATTCAGTTTTTTCAATTTGGAATTGAAGGAACTAGATGTATGCGTATGCATTTCTTTGTAGTCTTACATTTCTATATAGTCTTGAAGATCTCAAATCCCCTTCACCAGTAATTTCTTTACCCTTTCTTTAATTCAACAATTTCTGTATGTGTGTGCATATATATGTGTTTGTATAACATTCAGTGGTAGAGCATTTGACTGCAGATCAAGAGTTATAAGTTGTTGGGGAATGTTTGTTTGTTTGATTTCCATAAAATTGACATTCTCATTGCCTTAGATGCAAATGAACATAATAGATTGAGCTTTAGAAATTCAGAGATTGGCCAACTGAACTTTGGTTTGTTCATCTGTTGTTCAAGTGGGATTTGTGACATTGATTAGACCCTAATAGATTGAGCTTTAGAAATCCAAAGATTGGCCATTTGGACTTTGGTTTGTTCATCCTGTTATTTGTATCATTCTGAAAGATCTATTGAATACCTACTTTAGGCCCTTAATCACATTGTTAGTATAACATTCATTGTTTTGGGTATCATTATTAAAATCATATTATTGCAGGCTTGGAAATACTGGAGAAATGGGACACCAATGGAATTGATGGATTTGACATTGAATGACTGTTGGTGGAAGATATGAAGCTGATGATTGAAGTAGTGGAAGTGGAGGATTCTATGGATGCCATAATATTATAATTTTTTTGTGTTTTCGGATGTATAACTTTTTAAAACAATTTGGGTTGTAAACTGGGCAATTGTAATTTCTGAACAAGGATGGTTCGTATTAATTCATTTTGACTTTGATATATGTCATTTGCAATGGAAATGGTATTTTGGCAAAATATGTGTTGATCACTTGTCTAGGTCTTTTTTATGAATTTTTTCAGTGTCAATGAGAACATGTTGGCAATTGTTGATCGCTTGTCTAGTCAATCTAATTCAGGGCGGGGTTGTAAAATATTGTTGACATTTATGGAGTAGTATATATGTAAAATATGTTGGGTATGAAAATAATCGTGTCATTTTTTTCTCTTTCATTTATTTATTGCTACTTATAAAAGAAGAAAATTTTACTAGTCGTTTTTAGAGGAAGGTGTTGTCGGAATTTTCTCAATTCCAACACTTAGGCAAATTTTCAGTAAAATCTTTTAAAAAATAATTCAACTTGCCAAACATGTTTTTCTGTTTATGTTCTCAAACTTTCTGAAAAAACAAGGTTTGCCAAACATGTTTTTTTATTTTTTGTTCTTGAAATTTTTTGAGACAAAATTTCCAACCAAACATATTTTTGTTTTCGGGTTACCCTTAGGACAAGAACAAGAATATTTTTTGTTATCAAGAGGATAAAAACAAAAATGAAAACACTAATTTCCAAACGCACCAATAATGTTTTATTCTCTTCTCTTATCTTCTCTTCCTTTCTAGTTAATCTATTATTTTCTCACTTCCATGCATTTTTTTTCCTTTTTAATTACTAACAAAAACACGAGTGCACTATTTATTACCTTTTATTTTTTACGTAGGCAAGTAATACACACTGCGCTCTATATATTTACCTCTATTTAGGATCCTTTGAATTTCAGCTCTATTTTTGGGAAGTAGTCTTCAGAGGGTGTTGATCATTTTTTAGCTTCAAATCTTCTTAATAACACGCATGTTGCATGTAGAACATAAACATAGGTCAAGGATACGGGTTGGATCATTGACTTGAATCATCTTTGCGGCTTTGAATTCTATTCTTTGATGTCGCGTATAACCTCACCCAATGTACACTTAAGCGTATTAACTCATTGGCCCCGTTTGGAAACCGTGTTTTTGTTCTGTTTTTTGTTTTTTGGCACTGTTCAGGAGAACAGAACATGTTTGACAATCCTTTTTACTATTTGTTTTGTTCTCAATTTGGAAACTGTTTTCGTGAATAGTTGAAAAACAAGGGAACAACAAAAACTTGTTTTTTGTTCTTTTTGGGATTTTCCAAAAAAAATGAATTGTGGTAGAAAGGAAAAATTGTGTGAGAATATGTGTTTTTTTGCCCAAACATGTTTTTTGTTCTTGTTCTTTTGGGTGAGAACATAAGAACAAGAACAAGAATTGTTCTTGTTTTTTTATTCTCAAAATAAAAACAAAAATAATGGTTCCCAAACGGGCTCAAGTCGGTCCACGTATATACTTTTAAAACTAGAATTGTATATACTCGGAGAAACATGGGTTAATTTTATTTACACCTCCTGAGATATGTTTTTATTTCAATCAAATACTCTCATATTTGAGAATCTTCATTTACACCCCTAAAGCATGACATCAACATGAAATTTTATTTTAATATCTAAACTACCCTTCATGTTATCCAAGTTGTGTTTGGAAACAAGGATTGGGTTTTTTTTTTTTTTTTTTTTTATCAATTTAACCCCCTTATTTTATAATTTACCCAAATATTCTTTATTTTTATTTTTATTTTTATCAAATAATATATATAAAAACTAATAAAAATATGTTAAAATAATACAAGATATCTGAAAAATATAAAATTAAATTAGTAAATATATATATAATGATGTATTTATTCGATATAGAAAAAAAGTGAACAAATTAATATACAATGAAGAAAAGGTTAAAAAAATAAAAATCAGAGATAAACACTTCAAAAGAATTTAAATGTACATATATTTATGAAATATTTATTGAAACTAATATACTATATTGGCGTGTATAAACTAATTTTTTTCAAAAAAAAAAATTATATTTAAACTAAAGGAAACTTGAAAAAATTAGCAAAATTCCTAGCAGAGTTTTTTTCAAGTTTCCGTTTTTTTTGGTTTGGGGGGGGGGGGGGGGGAATCCTATCTATTACATGCATGCATGTATATATATATATATATATTTAATTATCAAGTGATGTCAAAGTGAATTTCACATCTTCAATATTATTTAAAGGAAAAATTACACAAACTACCCCTGAACTATAACCTAATTGCAGAGAGTACCCCTAACGTTTGAATAATATCAGTGACTACCCCTTAGAACAGCCCAGTCAGATTTGTGCGTGAATTTACTTAAAAGCCCTTGTTTTATATTATATTTTAAGGTAAATTTCAAGAAACCCCCTATACTATCCAGTTTTCTCAACTAACCCCCACGGTATCCACTTTGCCCCAAAAATTATAAATTCAAAAATATATATATATATATTTTTCGGAGGGAGAATATTATTTTCCAAAATATGAATTATTTCGGAAAAAATAATATATATTTTTTGAAAAAGAATTATTTTCAGAAAAAAATCATATTTTGGAATATAGTATATATTTTTTGCAAAAAAATTATTTTTTAGAAAAGATCATATTTTGGAACATAATAGTATATATTTTTCGCAAAAAAAGTATTTTTCGGAAAAAAAATTCATATTTTGGAACATAATAAGTACTTTTTTGCAAAACAAAATCATATTTTGGAATATAATATATATTTTTCGAAAAAAAATTCATATTTTGGAACATAATATATATTTTTTGCAAAAAAATTCATATTTTGGAACATAATATATACTTTTTCGCAATAACATTATTTTTCGAAAAACAATTCATATTTTGGAACATAATGGAAATTCAAAAGAATTAGGTTATTTAAGTAATTTTGTATGCAAAATTGGAACATGCAATGATATGAGGGCAAAAATAGAAGTTCACTACAAAAACAGCCTTTATTGACCAATACACAAAGTTCTCAGCGTTGACTTTAAACAGAAGGGGCTAACTGTTACAACGGAGGTGCTTTTAAGGGTAGTTTATGATATTATTGAAACGTAAGGGGTACCGCGTGCAATTAGGTCACAGTTCAGGGGTAGTTTGTGTAATTTTCCCTTATTTAAATTATGATATATTTATTGAAATTAAAACTAAAAAATAAAATATTAAAAAAAATTAAAACTGAAAAATAAAAGATTAAATGAAATTAAAGAAATTAAGAAAAATTAAAAAAATATTAAAACTGAAATAAGAAATTAAAATAAATTAAAAAGTTGAAAAATATATATAAGTGTTATATATATGTGTTTGTGTGTGTGTGTCGGGGGTGGGGGGGTCGGGGGTGGTGGCGGCTGTGGTGTTGGCGGCAGGGTGGGGGGTGGCGGCAAAGTGGGGTGGTTAGTGGTGGCTGTGGTGGTGGTGGGGGGTAGGGGGCTGTGGTAGTGGGCTATGGTGGCAGCAGGGTGGGGTGGGTGGTGGCGGCGGGGTGGCACGGCTGTGGTGGTGGTGGTGGTGGGGTGTTTGGATATAGGGTTAACATTATTTTATGATTAAATTTATTTAAATGGTGTTTGGATCGAGGGTATTTTAGACATTCCATACCATGAGGGGTGTGAATGAAGATACTCAAATGGGGATGGGGGGTCTGATTGAAATAAAGACATAGCTCAGGGAGTGTAAATGAAAGGCAAAAAAAAATTAATGACATTTTTCAACAACCTCGTTCAAAATAGTTTAAATTTAAAAAAAATTATTTACCCAAAAAAAAATAGTTTAAATTTAGATGGTAATATCCTTTTTTATCTTTTTTTTTTCTTATCGTTTACACTCTCCTCAAAAGCCTCTTCCTTGCAAATAATAAATAATTACCAAGGAATATTGATGATTAATGATCGATTCTATTGAGTGAAAAACGCACAAAGCAAGTTAAATTAATTTGGAATGCTTGGTTCTCTTTTGAAACAGAGAGAAGCAATAAAGTTAAAGATTGTGTAGTTACTGAATTTTATTTATTATTTTAATTATAGTTTTCTGAATCCTTCAAGGAGTTACTTACGACTAATAAACAACAAAAATTAAACTCTATCTACCGGAAAAAAAAAAATTAAACTCTTCCTGTAGTTGAGACCTGCCTATTTGTTTTCCTGACCTATTCAATTTCAAGCCAAACCATTAGTTTTCCCTAGTAGTCAACAGTCAAACTAAAAAGATTGAAAAGTTCAAGTCATACTAGCTGAATCATGGGTTGATGCACATAAATTCACCCTATATATATATATATATATATATATATATATCATATATGCAAGCATTTTATGTATCTGTCACACATAGTTATATCAACACATAACTTGCTCTTCATCAAATAACACATTTCTTGATCTTCATCAAAAACACATTTCTTGCTTTTCACCAAAACAAACACATTACTTGCCCTTCATAAAAAAAAAACTCAATACTTGCTCAACAAGATGTGGTCTCTAAGGGTTGTTTCAGCCATTATAGCACTACTTTTAGTTCTCAATATCAAACCATATGAAGCTAGTAGAATCCTATGTGAAGAAGAAGAACAAGGGTGGATGAACAAAGATAACCTATTGCTGCAATCTCTGCAGAAGGGTACTCCAATTACAAAGCCGTCACCAAATCCAGTTGGCCTCCATAGCACAATCAGCCAGAAGGGTTTTGCAGTTCATGCTATGCCTCCTCCTGCTCCTGCCTACCCGCAGCTCATGGAGGTCCGGTTCGGTGTGGCTGGTGATCAACAAAAATAGGTCATGCCAAGCTGCGTCCATTAACAATCTCACAATACCTCAGAAAAAAGATAGTGTAGCCTGAGATCGAAAAAATAAGAAAGGGACAAACCCAATTGTATTTTTATTTCTATTTTTTATTTTTTATAGGCCTGTGTATTTAGTATGGCAATGGTACAGAAAAAAGGAAGATGATGCTGTTAATTTGGATTAATTTAATTTGTATATTCTTGTTACAGGAATAAAGGGAATTAAGTGATATAATGGTCTAAATATTGTCGAGGTCGTTGATTTTATTTGCTGCATGAGTTCATACAAAAATACATTCTGTGCTATACACCATAGAGAGTCAGAGACATCCAGCTCATTTGTTAAGATTCAATTATCTTATATAGGCCTTTTATATGACAGTCTTATAATTGCGTTCTATGGAACAAGAATTAGACAATGCTCCTCATTTGTCCGGAGCTTAAATTCTCCACACTCTTGATGAAATCCAATTATAGAAATAAAGATGCATGTGTTCATCTAAACTTCAATACATTTCAAAAACTCCCAGGACGGTCTGAAACCAGTGTTTTCGTTTTTATTTTTGTCCTCTTGAGAATAAAAAATATTTTTGTTCTTATCCTAAAGGTAACCCAAAAACTAAAACATGTTTGGTTGGGAATTTTGTCACAAAAATTTTCAAGAACAAAAAACAAAAAAACACGTTTGGCAAACCTTGTTTTTTCAAAAGTTTGAGAACAAAAACAGAAAAACATGTTTAGCAGCGTCTGTGTTCCCTGGATTTCGAGAACAGAAACAAAAAAACATGTTTGGCAAATTGAATTGTTTTTAAAAAGATTTTATTGAAAATTTGTCTAAGTGTTGGAATTGAAAAAATTCCAACAACACCTTTTCCTAAAAACGATTAGTAATTTTTTTCCCCTTTATAAGTAGGAATAAATAAATCAAAGACAAAAAAAAAATGACACGATTATTTTCATACCCAGCATATTTTACATACATATTGATCCATAAATGTTAACAATATTTTACATCCCTACCCTGAATTAGAGTGACTGGGATCTATTCATTTAAGTACAATAACATGAAAAAAAATTAATATGAGAATGCACATAATAACCAACAAGGAACTGAGGCAGATACGACCAACATATATCATGTACTTTTGCCGATGCTTTTCATGTTGAATATCAGCAACAACATTGCCCAAATCATTGTTAATATCATCTGCTTCTTCAATTCCTTGCAATTCCGCATTTAGTCTATCCACCCATAGAAAACACTAGTATCCATCTACTTTTACTCGTAAACACTGGAATACAATTTTATACATGTATCTACTAGACTACTATAGTGCTGAAATAAATACAAATGTCAATTTACTATCACAAGCCAGTTTGAAGAATACAAATGCAGAAGTCAGTTTCAAAATAACTCACAGTCCTATGCACAATTCATATTCTCAATTTCAGCAACAGTGGCGTTAGACTAAACTCAGTTTCAAAATCAAGTCAGTTTCAAAATACCAACAAATAAACACAATTGAGTTCTTTGATCAATTTGACTTCATATAACAAACAGTCCTCCCAGTGAAATTCCCAGTTTCGTGTACTCAGATTCATGCACAACTTATCTTAGTTTCATATACTCAATTTACTATCCTAAGCCAGTTTTGAAGAATACAATTGAAGAACTCAGCTTCATATAATCAGTTTAACACACAAGTCAGTGTTGATATAATGAAATTCATGTACTCAGTTTCATATACTACAGTTTCAATAACTCATAAACATTTGCACCTACAGTTTCATAAACTGGTTCAAACTATGTAATGGAAACAAGAAATAACAGTAGCTGTGAACCACCACTTTGTCATACAAATGTTCTGGAAATGAAAACTCCAACACACTACACTAGAATGGCTCTACTGCATGTTACTCTAGGTAATAGATACACCTACATGTACAAGATTGTCTTAATGAGGCATGGTCCTGACAAAATAAAAGCTCCTGGCAAAATCATTTTTTGAAATATAAACGAATGAAAGCATTAAAAATTAAAATCAATTTTTTTATTTTTACCATGAACAAGTTTTAAATTTTGGACGTTAAACTCATACAAGAAATTCAGTTAAGAAGCATGAGGGCATTTCCGTCATTTCAAATCCTCAGAACAGACAAATTGTATACATATTAAAGTTCATACATATTAAAATGAAAGGGGTTTATTTTTACAATATTTTTTTAGGTATAATAGTATCAAATTTTAGGTCTATGTCCAGCTTCTTTGGTATACATATTAAAATTTCCATGCTAAGTCAGTTTTTAATGTAATGACTTAGCAATCCCCAAAAATAAGTAATATTAAAGTTCACCAAGCAGCATGCATATCTTGATTTCAAAATTTTCCCAATTCTTTCAATAGATCCAAAACTTGTAGCAATGCACTTCAATAATATATATATATATATATATATATATATATATATATATATATAAATGGAAAAGCATGTACAGACCTCTTGCAAAGGCAGGGTTGAGAGTGGAAAGAAATTGTAAGTAATTTGATACTTGACCGTTACAATCAGAAAATGCAACTGGATATCTGCAAAACATGAAGTGCAAGCTCATTATTTCACTTTGGATTCAAAAATAAACACTAAAAATATTATACTTCGGTTAATCATGTTGAACTGAACACTAAAAACCCAGAACCGAAACTCACCGACATAGGCAATCAAACCATACTAACATACACGTATATCTATCTATCTATATCTCTATGTATACATGATGTTATTGTTAGTCTTGGAACTGGTGTCAAATGCATCAAAAGAGGCAAAGAGATCACTCATATTATGAAGTGAAACATTTTAGTCTCCTAACAGTCCTATGCTATTAGTTCATGTTGTAAATCACTTTTATTTCTAAAATAGAAAATTGAACACAAAGCTTATACACTACTCTCACACTTATTTTTCTCTCTTTTTTCTTCTTGTTATTCAATACAACACACCACACCTATATATAGATTTGAAATACATATACAAACAACTGAAATCAGCTTTGCAGCTTTTATGGACTTTGAGCATCTTATCTTCACGCATGGCTATCTGCAGCTTCTTTTGACATTTGTGGTTGAGTGAGACATGTATGAATATGTCTGATCATGACTGATGCAAGTGGTTGATCATGACTGATGCAAGTTTATCTTTCAACATTCCCCCTTAAACTTGATTCTCCACATTTCTGTATTCCTAACATCATCTTCAGTCTGTTGAATATGTCTTGCTTCAATGGCTTTGTAAAAATATCTGCAATTTGATCATTTGTCTTGCAAGATATTAATTCTACTTCTTTGTTCTGCACATGCTCCCTGATAAAATGATACCTTGTATTAATATGCTTGCTTCGTTCATAGAAGACTGGATTCTTTGCAAGTGCAATTGTTGAACGATTATTAATGAAAATCTCTGTAGGCTTCTCTTATGGAAAACAAAAATGCTCCAACACATTTCTCAACCAAATAGCATGACACACAGTTGAGCTGGCTGCTACGTATTCAGTTTCGCATGATGATAGCGTTACTATCTGTTGTTTCTTGGATGACCATGTGAATGTTGTATCTCCGATGAAAAACACAAATCCAGTTGTGCTTTTTCTTTCATCCAAATCTCTACCCCAATCACTATCTGAATAGCCAGTGAACCTTAATTCATCAGTTGAGGTATATAGCAAACCATCATTGATCGTACCTTTGATGTAGCGGAGTATTCTCTTTGCAGCATTCAGGTGTGATTGATCTGGTTCCTCCATGTATATGCTAATCAATCCAACGCCGTAGAGTATATCTGGTCTGGTACAAGTCAGGTACCGAAGACTTCCAACTAAACTTTTGAAGTATGTTGGATCAACATTTCCTCCATCTTCATTCTTTCTGAGTTCCACGCTGCTTTCCACCTGAGTTGATACTGGATTGCTTGATTCCATTCTGAACTTCTTAAGAATCTCCTTTGCATATCTACTTTGGCAGATCGAGATTCCTTCAGCATTTTGCTTCACTTCAATTCCAAGAAAGTGTGACATCAGACCTATGTTTGTCATCTCGAATTCTTGAATCATGATTTTCTTGAACTCTTCAAACATGGATGGATTGTTTCCTATGAAGATCATATGGACATCAGACCTGCAAATAGTATGTTTCCTTCTGGGCCTTTCTTCAGATATAATGCATGCTCATATGGACATTTCTCGAATCCATTCTCATGGAAATACTTGTCAATTCTTGAATTCAATGCACGTGGAGCTTGCTTCAGTCCATAGAGAGTTTTCTTCAACCTGTACACCTTGTCTTCATGTCCTTCATTTGTATATCCCAACGGTTGTTCGACATAGATTTCTTATTCTAGAAATCCATTCAGAAATGCTGACTTCACATCAAGTTGGTACAACTTCCATCTATTCTGAGGAGCAATAGATATCATCAGCCTGATTGTCTCTAATCGGGCAACAGGAGCAAATACTTCACCATAGTCGAGTCTTTGTCTCTGTTTGTAGCCTTTTGCAACCAGGCGAGCTTTGTATCTCTGAATTTCGCATTTTTCATTCTTCTTTGTCTTGTAGACCCATTTGACTCCAATAGGCTTTTGACCTTTTGGTAGACTACACAGCTCCCATGTGTCATTCTTGTCTATGGCCCTGATTTATTCATCCATTGCTGACTTCCACTTCTTCTCTTGGATGGCTTTTGTGAAGTTGACAGGATCACTATCCAGAAATAGGCATAGCAAATCCTGGTCTTGATCTTCTTCAGTGGCTTCATATAGTTCCCTCAGGCTTCTTACTTTTCCGGGTCTTTCACTTGATCTTTCATCTGGTAATGATGACGATGAAGGATCATTTCTTGCAGGTACAAGAGATTGATGTGGTAGAATTTACGGCTCCATTGCAACTTCTTTTTCTACTTCTTCATCTTCTTCAAGTACAAGCTCCTTGGTTTTTCCATCTTCATTTTGATCCCAGTTCCAAGCTTCATTTTCTTCAAAGATCACGTCTCTGCTCATGATTACTTCCTTGGTGATGGGATTAAACAACTTATATCCCATTGTTCTGTCGCCATAGCCGATAAAGATACATTTATGTCCTTTGTCGTCAAGCTTGGTTCTTCTGGCTTCTGGAATCTTGGTGTAAGCAATACACCCAAAGATTCTGAGGTGATTGATACTTGGCTTGTATGAACTCCAGGTTTCTTCAGGTGTCTTGAACTGGAGTCTTCTGGTTGGACACCTATTCAGCAAATAGACAACACAAGATACTGCTTCAGCCAAAAATTCCTTGGGTATTGTTTTTCCTTTCAGCATACTTCTGACCATGTCCAGGATCGTGTGGTTCTTCCTTTCAGAAACACCATTTAACTGAGGTGTATAGGCTGGTGTTGTTTGCTGTCGGATGCCGTGCTCTTTGCAGTAATTTTGGAATGCATTCGACATATATTATCCTCCTTGATCTAACCGCAACGTCTTGATATTGTAGTCGTTTTGCTTCTCAACAAGAGCTTTAAACTCCTGGAACTTGTCAAATACTTCTGATTTCTTCTACAAGAAGAACACCCATGTCTTTTTGCTATAATCATCGGTGAAGCTAAGAAAATACCTGCTCTTTCCATATGATTCTGGCTTCAGTGGACCACACACATCTGTGTGAACGAGCTCTAGCAGCTTTAATGATCGTCATTTGACTTCTTTAGCAAAGCTCAGTCTGTGATGTTTCCCAAGTACACAACATTCACATACTTCATTAAGACGGTTGATGTAAGAAAGTCCTTTCACCATCTGTTTGCTTGCGAGCTGCTTCAAGCCTTCAAAGTTGAGATGTCTGTATCTCAAATGCCATAGCCAGTCCTTGTCTTCAACAACTGCATTTAAACACTTTGCTGCATCATGTTGCATGTTCATAGGAAACATCCCATTCTTTGACATCTTTATCCGGGCAATGAGATTTTCATTTGTATCTTTGATTGTTAGACACAAATCCTTCATGTTGATGTCGTAGCCTTTCTCCAAGAGCTGTCCGAGACTCAAAATATTGTTCTTCATATCTGGAACATAGTAAACATTTGATATGAAATCATGATCTCCATTCTTGAGCTTGATCAGAATATTGCCCTTTCCTTTTACTACGATTTTTGAACAATCACCAAATGAGACTTGCCCTTGCGTGGTCTCGCCAAGCTCGAAAAACATGTGTTTGTTTCCACACATATGATTACTGGCTCCTGAATCTAGATACCATATACCTTCATTATCGGTATTTTCATTTTGAGCCATCAGCAGCATTGATCTTGGCTTATTTTCTTCTTTCTCGGCAAAGTTTACTTGTTCGCCTCCTTCAACAATTGTCTTTCCTCTGCATTCGTTGTTGTAGTGTCCATACTTGTTGTAGTTGTAGCATTGAACATTGCTTTTGTCATAATTCTGGCGATTGTTGAAATTGCTTCCACGCCCTCGTCCTCTGAAAGGTTGATTTCTTCCACCTTGATTATTTCTTTCGGTATTGGAGTTGGTTCTTCCACCAACGCCTATGGATCCAGAACCTCGTCCTCGATAACCACGACCTCTACCTCGGCCTCTTTGAGAATTTCCCCATCGTTCTTCTTTATTTTCTTTAAATGTTAAATTTGACTGAAGAGCTTGCTCTAGAGTACCTGGGGTGTTCCTCTTGTTGATTCTTTGTTCGTGAATCTCTAGCGTGGCCATCAGCTCGTCTACTGTCATTGCATCGAGATCCTTTGATTCTTCAATAACAACAACTACATGTTCGAACTTTGAGTTGAGGGAGCGCATAATCTTTTCAAGAACACAAACATCTTCAATTTTTTTGCCATATCTTCTGATTTGATTCACAATAGTCAATATTCTAGTAAAGTACTCAGAAATTGACTATGTGTCTTTCATTTGCAACAGTTCAAATTCACCCCTTAGAACTTGGAGTCGAACTTTAACTGTTTTTTTGAATTCCTCGATGTGTTTTTCGAAGAATTTCCCATGCTTGTTTGGCAGTGTTGACGGCTGAGATCTTTTCAAAACTTGATTCATCGACACTTTGATAAAGCAGGTACAATGCCTTCTTGTCCTTCTTTCGGGCTTCTTTGAGCACGACCTTTTGGGTCTCGCTCAGTCGATCTTCGCTTTCTTTTGAAACTGGTTCTTCATAACCGGTCTCGATAAAGTCCCACAAATCTTGTGAGGCAAGCAGGACTTTCATCTGGATAGACCAATTCTCGTAATTGGTTTTATCCAACCGTGGAAGCTGGGGCTGGAAGAAATTGCTGGAGGACGTCATCGGGTTTAATTAAACACTTGAGGTGCTTATTTCTTAAAATCGGTATTGAATCTGGTCAAACCGACTGCACGGTTGCGTCCGGAGTGTTCCGTTTAGTAAAAAACGACTCTTCGTTTGCTCAAATCGGAGTTAAAATGAGCCCGAAACGGACAAAATACCAACTAAGGGCAGTTTGGTAATTTCCAGAAATATTTGCTGACGTGGCACTGTGCTGGCGTGGTAGGCCTGATGACATGGCAGCTGGAGATGACGTGGCAAGAGAGGTGACGTCACTGATGACGTGGCAGCGCATGGGCACGTGAGGCGCGTGGGTGCGCGTGGGCGTCACACGCGTCCAGAGGTTGAAGACGACTGGGCGCGTGGGCTTCACTCTCCTTGTTTGTGGCGGCGCATGAGGGCGCGTGCGGTGGAGAATGGCTGCGTTCTTTTCACGATTGTGTTCCTGCTGGAACAAGGAAGCTCTTTATGTGGTCAAAAGTGTGGTTTGAACACCTGTAATTCACGCATGGCTATCTGCAGCTTCTTTTGACATTTGTGGTTGAGTGAGAAATGCATGAATATGTCTGATCATGACTGATGCAAGTGGTTGATCATGACTGATGCAAGTTTATCTTTCAACAGTTCCAACTTCCACGGCCTGGAATAAATTTTATGTTTGATTTGTTTGGTATGAGTTCCAATGGGTGGATTTAAGAGTAGATCATATTCAATAAGGCATTATATGTGAAATAAATTTAAAGCTCAAATACACATACTAACAGGGTCCCAAAATAATTGCTCATCTTTGGTAAAATGATATGTATAACATTCAGTGATTTAGAAATGCAAAATTTTGTCTATATCTTCATATCACTGTGTGCTTATGAAAACCAAATACGTTTTTATTGAAATGGCTTTCAACACCATAGACCAAATCACACACACAACCAGTTTTGAAACCCTAGAAGAAAATTTGAAAGGGGTTTCGACACCATAGACCAAATCACACACACAACCAGTTTTTATTGAACGGGTTTCAACACCATAGACCGAATCAAACACGTTTTTATTGAAAGGGGTTTCAACCTAAGGCCACCATGAAAGTATTGAAAGGGGTTTCAACACCATAGACCAAATCACACACACAACCAGTTTTGAAATTTTGAAACCCAAACCCCAAATCACACACATATACACACAAAAACGACATTAAAGGCTTCAAACCGAAGCAAATTTGACGAATTTCGAAACAAAAATGAGGAAAGAGAGACGGGACCAAACCTGTGTGTGACTCAAATCGTTCGATTCAGTTCTGAAGGTAAAGGTGAGATGATTGTTGATGTGTAGGTGAGACGTTTCCTTGTTGAAATCGAGATTTCATAATCGCTCTTCAAGAATCGCCTCCACAAGAACCCTAGAGAAAAACTATTTTCGTGAATAGGAGAGAACGTTTTATTTTTATGATTTTCTTATTAGCTGATACAACAAATACAAACAGTAAAAAAACACAAAAAACATCAAAAAGGTGTTCTTGAAATGGGGCAAAACGGACCTTTGATTTTACACTGTTTAAGAAAACATTTTGGGCTAAAGTTGACCCAAACACGTTTTTGTCCCCAGCTTGAGTCCTAAAAACAGAAAAAAAAAACAGAAATGGCCTTTCCAAACGGGCCCAATGTTCCTCTTTATAGGTACAGAAACAAGTATTCAGTAATTTTTTAAATTAAGCAGTATGGAAATATTTACCCTTCAAGGTTGGACCTAAGCTTAGGAGACGAGACGGTCGCCTAAAGCCTCTAGGAGACGGGACGGTCGCCTCCAGCCAGGCCAGATGATCTAAAAATTAGTATTTACTTATATTGGGCTCAAACAAAAAATTTGCTAAAATAGATTTTTGATTAAAAGTTTAAAATAGATTGAAGAAATATGAGGAAAAAGGAAAAAAAATATTATCTAGATATCTGATTCTTATTTTAAAAAATATTAAATATAGTAAACAAAAATAAGCAAGGGTTAAAAAGAATTAAATAGTGAATAAAAATTTATACAAAATAAAAGATGATCAAAATACTGATTATAACTTAACTGTTAAATTTCTTGCCATGACAAAAGAACAAAAAAATTGGGTGGATCTTCAATATTATTTAAATTATGATGTATTTATTGAAATTAAAACTGAAAAATAAAAGATTAAATGAAATTAAAGAAATTAAGAAAAATAAAAAAAAATAAAACTAATTCTATGATCCTATGACCCCAAAACGACTCAAGTCACACCAAAATCGTTCATATAGGTAGAATCGGTAAAATTATACGATTCTACACGATTCTACTATTTTAGAGAATTTTTGGGCTAAAATAGGTAGAATCCTAATAGAATCGTGGTAGAATCGGTAGGAGGGGGTAATGGCAAAACGGAATTTGCCCATTACATACATACATGCATATATATGTTTTAATTATCAAGTGATGTAAAAGTGAATTTCACATCTTCAATATTATTTAAATTATGATGTATTTATTGAAATTAAAACTGAAAAATAAAAGATTAAAAAAATTAAAACTGAAAAATAAAAGATTAAATGAAATTAAAGAAATTAAGATAATTAAAAAAAAACTGATTCTATGATCCTAAGACCCCAAAACGACTCAAGTCACACCAAAATCGTTCATATATGTAGAATCGGTAGAATCGTACGATTCTACACGATTCTACTATTTTAGGGAATTTTTGGACTAAAATAGGTAGAATCCTGGTAAAATCGTATAGAATCGTGGTTGAATCGGATAGAATTGGGTAGAATCGTACTAGTGTAGAATCGTAAGATTCTACAATTTTATTTGTAAAAGGTAAGCTTTTCACACACACCACTTTGTATTCACATTTATTTTTGGTATTTTTTTCGCTAAAATAATAATTTCAAGGTTGAGTCATCCATATGAGGCCTAAAACGTTAATGACTTAGTCAAATATTTCAATATGTAGTCAAATTTATGAAAAAAATAATTAAAGGTCCAATATACTGAAAATAAAAACTTTAATATGATTTAAACTTTCAAAATAAATATTTGACTATTATTTTAAAAAACATCATAAATGAACTACATTAAATAAATTATATGTTCCAATTAATTTTAAATTTTAATTTCAAATTTTTTATTTAATTTATAATTTTATCATATGGATTATCATAATTTTCTTTATTTATTTGTATGCTTTAGTGAAGGAAATTCATGAAATAAATGATGATGAAGAATTTGATAAGATGAACATCCATAGTGTTGATAATGAGCAAGATAGTAGTAGTGATGTTGGCGATGATGATTTTGACTGTGATTGTGAATTGGATGAAGACTTTGACCATAACAATAATCTTATTTAGCAGTGATGTTGTGTACAAGTAACTTTTTATTTTAAGTTGGTGGTTATTTATTATTTTGATTTAGTATAATACATTTGTAGGTGTACTCAAAGCAAATATAATCTCGAGACACTTATAGCATTTATAGGATAATGACATAGGAATTTACCCTATACAATTTAGGGAATCGACAGAGGAATTATGGATTGGAGGAAAAAAAATAGTAAAACGAGCCGCAAGGCCAAAAGGAAGGTTATGAGTTTTCTATAGCCATGGACATCGAGAATATCAAAATATCTTAAAGACAATGATGATTGCGTGTGGAAATGAATGAAGCATTTAATATAGTATCAAAAGATACTGATTACTTGAACTTTCATACCACTAGCTACAGTGTTCTATCATATCAAAACACTGTAGTTAAGATATTTTACTTGCCTATAAAAAGTGAAGTCCTCGAGATACAAGGGCAATGATTGATTTTCCTATGAACTAAACATTTGTTATGTTTATTGTTTTCCTCTTCTTCATAACTTTGTTTGATTTCCATCACATTTGAGACTTAAGATTTGTTCTTACCAGTGTTAATATAAATTAAATTGGACCCACCTTCAATAGGCGACTCTGCTGGGGAGATTTAATCTTAGTACAGACAGATGGAGTTTGAACGAGGAATTGAAACCCAACCAGAAGGTTCGTCGGACGGAGAAAACAGGTCATCGGTGCAATCTTTTATGTCAGGGGAGAGAACCAGACATCATCTGATACCAAAGAGACATCATGCTTTACCAAGCTAGGCAAGACAACTGTCAATACCAGAGCACACAAGAGGATCAGTAGCCAGGACTAGACAATAGCTAGCAGATGATTACTCACATGATTCTGTGCAATCGATTCATGAATCACAGAAGGTAATGGGTGATAGATTGGCCAGGATTGAGGCAATCATGGCTCAAACTTTATAAGCAAAACCATAGAAGAGATAACAACAACAACAACAAAGTTCCATGGCCACCCCACAAAGATTACTTGATCTTTTGAACATCAAAACAAATCCTCTTTTCCCAACGACTAAAGCACAAATTGATGCGCGGACAAATTTGCTTACACTAAATCCACCCGAAATTTCATAACCATATGTCACGGAGGCCAGGCTACGTGATTTCTTTGTCAAAAGTTCACCTACCTCTGCTCGAGCTCTGGTATTCCGACAAGAACCACCGTTTCCTAAGACCCTTATGGATTTGCCATATCCCATAGGGTATTTAGTACCAAAATTCTAGCAGTACGATGGTTTAACTGGTGATTCCGAGGAGCATGTCAGTAGGTTCATCAAGGCACTATGAGGCTACAGTGCTGATGAGAATCTTCGTTTAAGAGAGTTTTCTAAATCTCTGACAGGTCTTGCATATCGCTGGTATAAGAGCCTTGAATCTAATTCCATAACCACATGGGATCAAATCTCTGAGCATTTCATGTGCAAGTTTTGTAAAGCTAAGGAAAAAGTTACTACACTCACTTTGACAAAGGAAATGCAAGACGAGAGAGAAGATCCTTTGAAGTTTGTGATGCGTTTTCAGACTAGAGCTAGGGAATGCTTTGAAAATTGCAGTGAGAAAGATCGAGTTGAAATTTGTATTCAAGGGATGCACAAAACCTATCTTTACATCTCATTAATCTTCGATTGGAAACTTTCACATAACTTATGGTAGCATTACGCAACCTCAGTCGAGATATTAAAATGCCAGTGGTGGAACAGGCTCGTGCAACAACCAAACCTATTGTTTCACCTATTATGGATGATCGTGGAAAGCGTAAACTTGAGGATTCTTCAAGGAACAAAACTACAGCAGCAACATCTAATAGTCAAGATTCTAGAGGAGGTCCTAAACAGGAGCCACCTCCTTTTTCGGTTAGAATTGAAGAAGTTCTAAATATACTTCAAAAATGGGAGCAACATGAAGAAGTCGTTCTACCAACACCTCAACGGGTCCCTTCAGCAAAGGAGAAAGAGGATCCTCGATATTGCTCATATCATCAGTGGGTCAGTCATTCAACTCCTGATTGTCGTGTTCTGAAATTAATATTTCAAGAAATGATAGCTAAAGGTAGTCTTGAGGTTACTACCCCTACTGATGTTCGAAAGAATCCTTATCCTAAAAACCGAGCTATGGCAGGTATTGCTTGTTATGATGAACAGGAGCATTTTCCAATTCTTTCACCACTAGTAGCGATGAGTCCAGGTGGGGCCATTGATATCGCGAGTTCTAGCATGACGATTGCTAAAAACCCACAATTCCCCATCATCTCGTTTACTGATACGGATCAGCAGTTCTTGACACCTCAAAACTGTCCTTTGTATGTCACGGGTGTTTTGAACCATCAAGAATTCAAGCAGGCTTTTCTTGATAATGGATCTTCTATCAATATCTTACCAATGTCAATGTTTGAGAAGGCTGGACTCAATCGTCAACATTTGATTATGGAACCAATTGAAATTGTAGGTTTCAGTGACAAATCTCACAAAACTATTGGACACATTAATACTGATTTCAGTATCGGGAAATTTAGGGCACCAGTCAAGTTTCATATTATTGAATGGGATACTTCTTATCACATGTTGTTAGGTCATCCTTGGATGCATCATTTTGGCATCGTACCATCTATTTTCCATCAGTGTTTCAAAGGAATTATAGGCAATAAGGTGATTACTATTCCATGCTCTGATAAACCATTTGCCAGGTTTGAGGCTCATTATGTGGAAGCATTATTCTTGAAGATATTGATAACACTTTTGAAAATGATTCCATGGCTATTTTTAGCATTCCTTTATCTTCATGGTCTGATTGTCAACAAGATATTTTTTATCCACCACGACATGTTCAAGACAATAAGACCTTTCCACCACCACGTGAATGTAAAAGGATATGTCTTCCAGATAGTAAAGTAATTTATTGCTTATGACGGTGCGAGGGCTCAGACACTAGCTATATGGATAAGCCCTCCACGAGCAGTAAACCTCTTGTTGCAGAAATTCCAGATAAAATCACTCGATACCCGGATCTTCAACTTGTAAATCTTGTTTTGCCTAAGCAACCAGCACGCCACACTTACATCGCTGTTAATTTGTCTTTTTCTTTTCAAGACAATTTACTTTCTTTGGTACATGAGTTTCAGGATATTTTTGCTTGGACATATGCAGATATTCCTAGATTAGATTCAAATCTTGTCTCGCATCAACTCAACGTGAATCCATATGTTCGTCCAGTGAAACAGGCGCCGCGAACATTTCGACCAAAGATGGAATTTCAAATCAAAACTGAAATTAAAAATTTACTCAAAATTGGCTTAATTTTCCCAATCATGCACCTAACATGGCTTGCTAATGTTGTTCCAGTCACTAAGAAGAATGGCAAAATCTGGATTTGTGTTGATTTTCGAGATTTGAATAAAGTTTGCCCAAAGGATGATTTTCCACTACCCATTATTAATGCCCTTGTTGATGCTACAGCAGGTCACTCAATGTTTTCCTTTATGGATTGTTATAGTGGTTATAATTAAATTCATATGGATACTCGTGATGCTAAAAGGACAGTTTTTCGGACACCTTTGGGGAATTTCTGTTACAATGTGATGCCTTTTGGTCTAAAAAACGCAGGTGCTACCTATCAACATTTTATGACAGCTATCTTCCACGATTTATTGCACACTATAGTTAAAGATTATGTGGACGACCTTGTTGTCAAATCCCATCACGACACTGAGCACCTATCATATCTACACATGGTTTTCACTCGCTGTCGAGCTTATCAACTTCGCATGAATCCATTGAAATGTGCTTTTGGTGTCGATCATGGAAACTTTTTGGGTTTTGTGGTTCATCGCATGGGTATTGATGTCGATCAGAGTAAGTGTCAAGCTATTATAGCCATACCGGCACCCAAGCCACACAAACACCTCCAAAGTTTTCTCGGCAAAATCTCTTACCTTCGCCGATTCATACCTGTTGGCCTTGAAATTTATTCTCAGACAATAAATTATATTTTGATATTAACAAAACATTTAAAGCGTGTTTGGTACTAATATGATTTTGAGTTAAGCGTTTCAGCAAAAGACAGGTGAATGACTTGGAAAACATGCTCAGAAAGAAAGCTTACATAAAAGCGAAAAAGCAAGAAAGAAATTGAAGCACGAAAACGAAAAATCAAATATTCAACAAAAAAGGCGAAAGTCGAAGACTCAAGACTCGGGGTAGATAGGTCGGGGTGCGATCATTGTAACAAGGTAATTTATACATCGATAATATCTTATAAATTCAAGTATAAAATGAACCGGACTCAAATGAAAGAAAAAATTATTTAAAACAAGTGTTCTTCAAAGCCATAGTCTACTAGAAGACTCCATGTAGTCGACTGAATCATAACGAAAGTTAAAGTTTTAAATCAATTGAGTTGTAGTCGACTAAAAGAACCATGTAGTCGACTAAACCATGACCTAGTCGACTAGACCATCTCAAGTAGTCGACTAAACCAAACAGAAGTTTAGCAAGTTTTTCATCAGTTCATTGAGTCGACTAAAACCCTTGTGTAGTCGACTAAACCACTTCATCTAGTCGACTAAGTCCTCAACTAGTCGACTAAGGCATCCCAACTAGTCGACTAAGACCTTGTCTAGTCGACTAAGAGAGTCCATCTAGTCGACTAAAGCATTGATGTAGTCGACTAAAAGCTTCATATTTTCTGCAATTTTGACAAAAACATGTTTCCCTCTTTTGAGCAACATGTTTAAAGCTTTCAAACGGCTCTTATTTCTTTCAATTACAATATTCATTCTCAAAACCCTAAAGCCTCCATATATAAAGAATGAGATGTGTAGTTTTTAAATAAGAGATTGAACTAGATAAAAAAAGAAGCCTTCATCTTCATATACAATATTTTGCAAAATCCATTGAAAGGAAGCAAGCAAAAATCAGATTTTCTTCAAAACAAATCTCAGAAGTTTCAAACTCTAGTATTTCTTCTTATTCTCCAAATATTATTCATTGATATATCTTTTGAGAATACATATCTAGAGCTATTGAGAAATCACCAAAAACACTTGAGCTTATCTTGATTTATCTTCCATACAAACCTTAGGGTTTTTGAGTGTTTTTGTTCTTGAGTGATACAATTGATTACATATGAATTTGTGATCTCGGACAAGTGAAGTCCAACAATTTTTCAAGAGAGGATTGTTCTCTTGATTGAGAGACAAGCTTGTGAAGCTTGTGTTGTAAAGGTTTTTCATTCCACCTATGAAGGAAGGGCCATAGTGAAAGGATCGGGAAAAGTTTCAATAAGGGGTTCTTGAGCTGAGGACTAGGAGTTACCAAACCTCATAAAAATCACTGTGTCAATCTCTCTATCTCTATCTTTTTACTTCATTATTTTGTATGCTATAATTTACCTCAATATCTTGTATGTTATAATTAGTCTTGTGATAATTTATTAGATAAATTGAATTGAATCTTTCACTTGACGATTGAAGTAATTGAATAATTGTTATAGCTTGTTCTACTTTCGAAAATAGTTAGAAATATTTTTGAACACCCTATTCACCCCCCCCCCCCCCCTCTAGGGTTAATTAGTGACTAATAATTGTTGAGTTGATTCACCCATTTTCCTCTTTGCTAAAGGTAAATCAACTCCCATGTTTCATTGGACACCAATACATCAGTTCGCTTTTGAAAAAATCAAAAGTCTCCTTGTTAATCCACAAACAATGCATCCCCCTATACCACATATTCCTCTGCGTCTTTATTTAACTTTTACTACTATCTCCATTGGGTCACTCTTGGCTCCACACACAGAAGAGGGTGAACAACCTATCTATTATCTCAGTCGCTATCTTCTTGATGCCGAGTTACGCTACTCTATCGTTGAACAACATTGCTTGGCTCTAGTGTTTGCAGCACAAAAGTTCAGGCATTACTTTATGGCTCATGAGGTTCAATTATTCACAAAATGTGATCCATATCGATTTTTGTTAAGTCGACCTATCATGTCAAGGCGAGTTACTCAGTGGTTATTGCAGTTAGCCAAATTTGATTTAGTCTATCATTTACCTACTGTAATCAAGGGACAAGCTCTAACCGATCTATTAATGTTATTTCCTGTTGATGGACATGAACCACTCCACGAGGATTTGCCTCTTGATGATCTACCTATTACTTATGCAACTAGTACACATACATGGACACTCAGTTTCGATGGTTCTTCTTCCACCTCTAAAGGAGGTGTTGGCATAGTTCTTACTTCTGTTGATGAAAGTTTTCCTCAGTATTTCACATTACTTTTTCCTTGCTCTAACAATGAAGCTAAGTATGAGGCACTGATCTTGGGTCTTCTTGCTGCACTTGATCGAGGTATTTCTTGTCTGTATGTTATTGGAAATTATGAACTTGTTAGTCACTAATTAACCCTAAAGGGGGGGTGAATAGGGTATTTGAATAAATTCTTTATTCTTTTCGAAAATTAAAACAATTTATACTTGATAATCACTTAGTTCAATAACCTAGCAATAGTTCCAATTTGAAGATTCAAGTTAGTTGATCTAACGAATTTATTTCAAGATTAATATATCATGCAAAATAATGAAATAACTATAGCATGCAAGATATTGAAGTAAGAAAACCGAGATAGAGAAAGAAAGAGAAATTGACACCGCAATTTTTTCGAGGTTCAGTAACTCCTACACCTCGGCTCAAGAACCCCTTCTTGAGACTTTTCCCAATCATTTCACTATGGCTCTTCCTTCACAGGTGGAATAACAAACCTTTACACACGAGCTAACGAGCTTGTCTCACATTCAAGAGAAAAATCCTCTCTTGAACCAATGGGCCTTACTAACTTAAGATCACAAATTCATGTATGCAATCAATATATAACTCAAGAAATAAAAACATTCAAAACCCTAAGGTTTTTTTATGGAAGATTGATCAATATAAGATCAAGTTTTTTTAAGTGATATTTGAAAAACTCTAAATGAATATTCTCAAATGAATAATTTCAATAAGTGTGCACAAGAGAATATAAATGACACTAGCGTTTAAAGCTTTCAAAATATTTGAGTTGAAAATCAAGTTTCTTGTTTCTTGCCTTCAATGGCTTTTTGAGAGAGTGCTGGAGAGAAGAACCAACACTAGAGTTTAAAACTTTCAAAAGATTTGATTTGAAAATCAAGCTTCTTGCTTCTTGCCTTCAATGGCTTTTTGAGAGAGTGTTGGAGAAAAGAACCAACACTAGAGTTTAAAGCTTTCAAAAGATTTGAGTTGAAAATCAAGCTTCTTGTTTCTTGCCTTCAATAGCCTTTTCAAAGTGGCTAGAGAGAATGATGAAGATGAAGAGTTATGAAATTTCTCACACTAAAATTCAACGTTTCCAAAATACTCATCTCATTCTATATATAGGGCACATTAGGGTTTGAGATAGTGAATCTCACACTTCAAGAGTAGGAGAGTGAGTTTGGAAAAGTTGAGAGAATAATACACCAAGTAATGGGCAAAGACATTTTTAAAAATAAATTTTTGTCAAAAATTGGGTTAGCCAATCGACTGCCTTTACAATTCCAGTTGACTGCCTCCAATCAGAGTTTAAAATTATTTTTCCCAATGGTCACTGTCAGTCGACTACCTCAAGAAATCCAGTCGACTGCCTCAAGAGCCAGTCAACTGCCTAATACGATTATATGTTCTCAAAATCTCTGATTGTTCCAATCGACTGCCCAGTTTTGTATTGTCAGTCGACTGCCATAGCTTGGCCAGTCGACTGGGTGAAACCCAATGACTTGAGATGATCATTTTTGTTTTGTTTAAAGTTTAGTTCTTTGATCACTTGAGCTTATAGGACTAATCAACGCATAAAATACCTTTTTACAGTATCCGCACCCCGACCTATCTACCCTGGTCTTGAGTCTTCAATTTTAGCTTTTCGTTGACCATCATGTCCTTTGTTGTTTTTGCTCTTTTGAATTCCTATTTTTTTTTTTTTGTTAAGCATTCATTTCCGAGTATTCTTTCCATGTCTTTTGCTAAAACATATAACTCAATTTTCATTAGTACCAAACACACATAAATGGTTTGTGATCATCAAAACAGGTATTATCGTCCGACCGTAAATTTCAAAGCCAAAAATCTCCCCCTTTTTGATGATGACAAAACATTTCGTGTTTGTCCAAAATTGGTGAAGTATCAAGTTATACTCCCCCTCAATTTATGATTTGCATGCTCCCCCTTAATGAAATGAATTTTGCAATTATATAGGCATTAAACGAAAATGACATAATGAAACACAACACAACATTTCATTTCATTTTCATTTCAAGTACATGATGATTACTACAAAAAGCAAAACATGAAATGAAGCATACAATAACACACATAAAAACGATATACTTCTAAGCACGAAATCCTAATTTCTTCTCCCCCTATGGCAACATCAAAAAGGCGGGAGGTTGCGCTGAATGTCAGACACAGACGAGGAGAGAGAGCCAAGACGAGCAGAGAAGTCGCTGGTGAGTGCATCGACCTTCCTTCAAGTCACTTCAGAGTCTCGACATTCTTCTTTTGAGCCTCTTCGTTGCGTTTTACGACATTGAGAATTTGACTCGGGATCTCGGAATTAGCTCCTAACCCAAAATCAAGAATGTCGAAAGAACTACCCAAAAAGGGGAAAGAGAAAGTTGGAGCGGCAGGAGGATGAGGAGGTGGAGTGGAAGGTCCAGTCTGGTCCTGCGGAAGAGCACCTTTCAACTATATTAATAACCCTATCGGCATTCTTTGCAATACGTATTTGCTTGAAATGGGAGGCATCCAGAAAGATGGGGGCATGCTCGGTAGACTCGCCAGCAAGTGGAATATCACATTTCTCAAGAAGGTAAGAAATGTGAGATGGAAAAATGAGAGTGCCACATCCATTGTTTTGTCGCTCAAGGATAACGGCCCGAAAAATTAACCCTAAGTTAACTTTTGTATCGGACATTATGCAAGCAACAAAGAAGGCCTCCATGATCGAAGCAAGGTTGCGGCTGCCGGTTTTAGGCAAGATAGAGTAGTTGACAATGTTGTGGATAATTCGGGCTTCGGGAGTGAGCGCAGAGTTCGGAAACTCAGTAATTGTGTTGGTTTCCTTATCAATGCAAATGATGCGCACAGCTTTAAGGGTCGAAAGAGCTGGATGAGTACCACATATAAGGAGTGTAGTAAGAAATACCACCTGATTGAAGCCGAAAATGAGTATTGAGGTCGTCATCACTAAGGTCGATTTCAACACCGCCAATGAAGGAAGAGAGAGAAAATGTGGGGGCTTACGGAAGAGATGAATTATGAAGTTTAGTGTAGAAGGCTCTGACGGCTCGAGGGTAATGAGGAATATTGAGCGAGATAAAGAAATCCCAGCCCATATTCTTGAAAAGATTGAAGGTGTTGGTGTCGATTTCATCGCACAACCTTCGGGTAACAATACGACAACGAGCAAGCTTTCGAGGCAAGAACTTGGTTTCGTAGGCATTAATATCATCGGCGTCATCACCAAGGAGATTAACCAGACTCATTGGTGCATGGTCATCATCGGACTCGATTTCGGCATCCTCGGGTAAGATAGGGGGCACAGGAGGAAGAGAGTTGCCACCACAACGAGTTCTCTTGCGGGTTGGGTGACCTTGAGCAGGCTTTGGAGCCATGAGAATGACAAGAATTAGTAAGAATGGAGACATGGTGAAGAGGATTCGGGTAGAGAGGGTGAAGATATGGAATATGTGGGTATATGTATAAATGTATATATATATAGGTGAATGAGGGAGAAAGAGAGAAATAGAGATTTAAAGAGGGGGGTAATGAATGGGAGTGAAGAGGTGGCGTGAGATGTGGAAGTGTTGGAGAATGATATTAGAGAAGTGGAGAAAAGTCGGTTAAAAATCAGAGTTCGCGCAGAGGCACTCGACTGGCCAAATGGAGGCAGTCAATTGGCCAAAATGGGGACAATCGACTGGCTAATTGATATAAAAACGTATAAAGTCTCTAATTAAACCAATCGACTAGCCAGGTTTCTATAGGCAGTCGACTGGCACCTATAAAATAATAAGAATTCATAATTCTGATGATATTTTGAAAGTCCGGTGCCCGTAATGATTAAACTAATACTTCAATGTCAATAGCCATACCAATTTCCCTACGAATTTTGAAAAAGATTCCTCCGTGAGGGGTTTTGTGAAAATGTCCGCTAATTGGTTGTTAGTGTCAATAAAGATTAACTCAACATCTCATTTAGCTACATGATCACGTAAAAAATGATGTCTAATATCGATGTGCTTGGTGCGTGAGTGTTGAATAGGATTCTTAGAAATGCAAATAGCACTAGTATTATCACATTTAATAGGCACATTATTAAAAATAAAACCGAAGTCAAGTAATTGTTGTTTAATATAAAGAGTTTGAGCGCAATTACTACTAACCGCAACATATTCGGCTTCGACGGTAGATAAGGAAATGGTGTTTTGCCTTTTACTTGACCCAGATACAAGGGAGTGTCTTAGAAAGTGACATGTGTCGCTTGTGCTTTTGCGATCTATTTTGCATCCGGCAAAGTCGGCATCCGAATAGCTAATGAGATCAAGTGAAGTGCCCCGAGGATACCAAAGTCCTAGATTTATTGTGCTACTTAAATAACAAAAAATACGTTTCACGGAAAGCAAATGAGATTCTTTAGGACAAGATTGAAAACGAGCACATAAACACACGCTAAACATTATATCCGGTCTACTCGCAGTTAAGTAGAGCAAACTACCGATCATGCCTCTATATCTAGTAAGTCAACACATTTATCATTTTCATCTTTGTCAAGCTTAATAGAGGTTCTCATAGGAGTTATGGCATGTTTAGTAACCTCCATACCAAATCGCTTTAACAAATCTTTAGTATACTTGGATTGGCTAACAAATAAGTCATCCGCTTTGCTTGATTTGCAAACCTAGAAAGAAGTTCAACTCACCCATCATGCTCATTTCAAATTCATTTTGCATACTTGTAGCGAATTCTTTACAAAGAGAATCATTTGTTGAGCCGAATATAATGTCGTCAACATATATTTAGACAATCAACAAATTTTTCTTAATGGTTTTTGTAAAAAGTGTGTTATCAACGTTTCCTCTTGTAAAACCATTTTGAGTCAAAAATCCACTAAGTCTCTCATACCAAGCTCTAGGAGCTTGTTTTAAACCATATAGAGCCTTAGTCAATTTGAAAACATGATTTGGAAAAAGTTCATTTTCAAAACCAAGTGGTTGCTTTACAAAAACTTCTTCGTTTATGACACCATTTAAGAAAGCACTTTTGACATCCATTTGATAAAGAGTAAAATTTCTAGATGATGCAAATGCAAGAAGCATTCTAATTTCTTCTAATCTAGCTACGGGTGCAAAAGTCTCATTGTAGTCAATGCCTTCCTCTTGATTAAATCCTTGAGCTAAAAATCTTTTTTAATTTCAAATGATCACTCTATTTTCATCCTTTTTATTTTGAAAAACCCATTTTGTATGAATTATAATTTGATTTTCGTGTTAGGAACTAAATGTCAAACTTGATTGCGTTTAAATTGATTTAGTTTCTCTTGGATGGCAACGATCCAAGAATCATCACATTGAGCATCGTGGAAGTTCTTGGGCTCGATATGGGACACAAATGCCATGTGATTACAAAAGTCTCTAAGTTGAGATCTAGTGCTAACCCCTTTTGACGGATTACCTATGACTTGATCAAGAGGATGATTGTGTACAATCCTCCATAAATTTGGAATTGAGTTTGTCAAGTCATCATTTGATTGATGCTCAACTTCACTCTTTTCCTTTTGGCTACTTGATGAGTTGGAGATATTGAGATTATTTAAACTATTCTCAATCCCTACAACTTCATCTTCATCTAGGTCAACTCTAGGTGGTGGTGGTGGTGGTGGTGGTGGTGATTCATCAAAGACAACGTGAATTGACTTAACCACGGTTAGAGTCCTCTTGTTATAGACTCGACAAGCTTTACTTCTTGAAGAGTACCCTAGGAAAATTGTTTCATCCGATTTGGAGTCGAATTTTCCTAAGTTATCTTCATCATTTAGCACAAAACAGTTAGAACTGAACACCTTGAAATACCCAATATTGAGCTTTTGACTATTCCATAACTCATAAGGTGTTTTTCCCAATTTTATTCGAATAATAACTCTATTAATTATATGGCAAGCGGTATTTATCGCTTCTGCCCAAAGGCTTCGGGGAAGGTTGTGTTCATTTAATATGGTTCTAGCCATTTCTTGTAATGACCTATTCTTTCTTTCAACCACGTTATTTTGTTGAGGGGTTCTAGGGACCGAGAGATCATGAGATACACCAAGTTCATCACATAATTTCTCTAAATTTTGATTTTCAAATTCCTTACCCCTATCACTTTTAATTTTCTTGATTTTTCATTTTGAATGACTTTATAAAATTTATCAAGAATGGAATGAGATTCATTTTTATGAGCAAGAAAGTGAACCCAAGTATATCTAGAGTAGTCATCAACTATAACAAGTACATAGAGTTTTCCGGCTAAGCTAGTCATTCTCTCCAAACCAAAAAGATGCATGTGAAGTAGTTCTAATGGTCTAGAAGTGGTAATGTCTTTCTTTCTCTTCAAAGATGACTTAACTTGTTTACCTACTTGACATGCGCTACATACTTTATCTTTTCAAAATTTAGTCTTCGGGAGGCCTTTGACTAAATCATTTTTGGATAAACGATGAATGAGGTCCATACTAGCATGTCCTAAGCGTCTATGCCATAACCAACTATTTTCACTAGATGTGACAAAATATTTAACATCTTGTTCATGCAATTCACATAGCAACATAGTATACAAGTTTCCATTTCGTTTAGCATTGAATAATTGTTTTTCATCTTTCTCAACTATGCATGCATTGGACCTAAAAATAACATCATAGCCTTTGTCACATAATTGATTAATACTAAACAAGTTATGTTTCAAACCATCAACTAATAATACATTATCTATAGAGAGAGAGGAAGATATACCGATGGAGCCAATTCCAATAATTTTGCCTTTAGAGTTGTCCCCAAAAGTGACATTTCCTCCTTCATAGGATTTAAGATATTTGAACTTTGATTTGTCCCCCGTCATATTCCTTGAGCATTCTCTATCAAGGAACCATTTATCCTTTGAAGCGGACTTTAAACATATCTACAAAAATAAGTGAAGTTCATTGGTACCCAATTTTACTTTGGGTTCACTAAGGTTAGAAAGAGATGCAATGGTTCCTTTTGGAACCCAAATTATTTTAGTTATTACTTTCTCCTTTTTACGCAAGCAAACATTCACTTTATGTCCCTTTTTCTTGCAATAATAACATGTAACATGCTTATGATCATTTGAGGATGCATGAGATGATTGTTTAGTAAATGTATGCCTTAATGATTTCCTATTCTTCAAAAGAATAACATCTTTGTCAAAAGCATCATACCCTAATCCACTTTTGTCAAATGATCTTCTTTGTTTTCCTAACATGATGTTTAGGTTTTCTTTTCCTTTTGTAAATTTTGCCAAAATATTGATTTGATCATCAATGGTCTTTTTCAAAACAACATTTTCCTTTTCTAGTTCAATATTTTTATCATCCGTTACACTTGACACAATAGAATTGGAACAGCTAGAGCTATATGAATATTTTATTTTCTTGAGCGTCGTGTGTTTACTAGCTAATGTTTCAAATTCTTCATACAACTCTTCAAATGCATCTTGTAGTACATTATAAGAGCTAAGAAGTTCTTCATATGATAATTTAGATTTATCTAAAGTATGGGAGTTTAGATATACCTCATCTTCCTTTGCCATGAGACAAAGGTTTGTCATTTCCTCGCCATTTTCTTCTTCATCCAATTCACATGAGTCATAATCATCCCATGTAGCATTCATAGCCATCTTGTTTGGCCTTTTCTCGTTCTCCTTTTTGAGCTTGAAGCAATCAGACTTATAGTGTCCCGGCTTCCCATAATTGAAGCAAGTTGGAGGCTCCCTCTTGCTAAGCTCGCTTCTTTGCTCATTCCTCCTTATGAATCTACCACCATTGGCTTTCTTTCTTTGAAAAAATCTTTTGAATTTTTGGGTGATTAATGCAATGTCTTCATCTATTTCTTCATCAATTTGCTCATTAGCTTCATTTTTTGTAGAGGCTTGCAAAGCTATACTTTTTCTCGGCTTGGTGTCTTCCTCTGGAGATTTTAGAGTGATTTCCCAACTGATAAAGGATCTGAATATCTCATCAAGGCTCATTGTGTTGAGATCATGAGCTTCTTTGATTGTCATTACCTTTGCGTCCCATTTAACCGGAAGGCTTTTAAGAACTTTGCGTGAAGCATCGGATCTAGGAATAATTCTACCAAGATGCTTTAGTCCATTCAAAATATTAGTAAAATGAGACATCATTGAATTGACATTTTCATCATCTTTCATGGCATATAATTCATATTCATTCATGAGTATATCAATTTTAGATTCTAGCACTTGAGAGGTTTCTTCATAAGTTATTTCTAGCTTATCTCACATTTCTTTGGCGTAGTGCACGTGGAGACATGATTAAATTTATTTGGGCTTAAAGCACAATTTAGGTTAACCTTGGCTTTAGCATTAAAGGACATAAGTCTACGCTCATCATTATCCTATTCATTTAGCAATTTAGGAATTGTTTTACCATCTACAACTTTTGTTATAATAAAAGGTCCATCAACAATAACTTGACAAATTTGGTAATCAATAGCTTGAAGGAAATCTATCATCCTAGTTTTCCAATAGTTATGGTTTGATCCATCAAACCAAGAGGGCCTATTGTTCGATTATCCTTCAACATGAGTGACTAAGTTAGAGGCCATGATCGCTCTCTAAGACGGTTAAGTCTAAAACAAGTAGAGATTAGGCTCTGATATCAATTGTTAGTCACTAATTAACCCTAGAGGGGGGTGAATAGGGTGTTTGAATAAATTCTTTATTCTTTTCAAAAATTAAAACAATCTATACTTGATAATCACTTAGTTCAATAATCAAGCAATAGTTCTAATTTGAAGATTCAAGTTAGTTGATCTAACGAATTTATTTCAAGATTAATATATCATGCAAAATAATGAGATAACTATAGCATGCAAGATATTGAAGTAAGAAAACAGAGAAAGAGAGAGAGATTGACACCGCGATTTTTTTGAGGTTCGATAACTCCTACTCCTCGGCTCAAGAACCCCTTCTTGAGACTTTTCCCGATCATTTCACTATGACTCTTCCTTCACAGGTGGAATAGCAAACCTTTACATACGAGCTAACGAGCTCGTCTCACATTTAAGAGAACAATCCTCTCTTGAACCAATGGGCCTAACTAACCCAAGATCACAAATTCGTGTATGCAAACAATATATCACTCAAGAAATAAAATCACTCAAAACCCTAAGGTTTTTTTATGGAAGATTGATCAATATAAGATCAAGTGTTTTTAAGTGATATTTCAAGAACTCTAAATGAATATTCTCAAATGAATAATTTCAATAAGTGTGCACAAGAAAATATAAATGACACTAGAGTTTAAAGCTTTCAAAATATTTGAGTTGAAAATCAAGCTTCTTGCTTCTTGCCTTCAATGGCTTTTTGAGAGAGTGTTGGAGAGAAGAACCAACACTAGAGTTTAAAGCTTTCAAAAGATTTCAGTTGAAAATCAAGCTTCTTGCTTCTTGCCTTCAATGGCTTTTTGAGAAAGTGTTGGAGAGAAGAACCAACACTAGAGTTTAAAGCTTTCAAAAGATTTGAGTTGAAAATCAAGCTTCTTGTTTCTTGCCTTCAATGGCTTTTTCAAAATGTGCTAGAGAGAATGATGAAGATGAAGAGTTATGAAATTTCTCACACTAAAATTCAATGTTTTAAAAATACTCATCTCATTCTATATATAGGGAACATTAGGGTTTGAGATAGTGAATCTCACACTTGAAGAGTAATAGAGTGAGTTTGGAAAAGTTAAGAGAATAATACACCAAATAATGGGCAAAAACATTTTAAAAATAACTTTTTGTCAAAAGTTGGGTCAGCCAGTTGACTGCCTTTATAATTCCAGTCGACTGCCTCCAATCAGAGTTTAAAATTATTTTTCCCAACGGTCACTGCCAGTCAACTGCCTTAAATGGCCAGTCAACTGCCTAAAACGATTATATGTTCTCAAAATCTCTGACTGTTCCAGTCGACTGCCCAGTTTTGTATTGTCAGTCGATTGGGTCACTGTCAATCAACTGCCATGGCTTGACCAGTCGACTGGGTGAAACCTGACGACTTGAGATGATCATTTTTGTTTCATTTAAAGTTCAGTTCTTTGATCACTTGGGCTTATAGCACTAATCAACGCATAAAATACCTTTTTACAGTATTCACACCCCGACCTATCTACCCCGGTCTTGAGTCTTCAATTTCAACTTTTTGTTGACCATATTGTCTTTTGTTGTTTTTGCTCTTTTGAATTCCATTTTTCGCTTTTGTTGTTAAGCATTCATTTTCGAGTATTCTTTCCCTGTCTTTTGCTGAAACATATAACTCAATTTTTATTAGTACCAAACACGCATAAATGGTTTGTGATCATCAAAACAGGTATTATCGTGCGACAGTAAATTTCAAAGCCAACAGAACTGATTATACAACAAGTCACTGGTCAATGTGTTATTTGAGAGCCTTGTTTGGCAATATATCGTATAATCATTCAATGACTGGCAGCTCGTTTCATTACACTAAGTTTCGCTCATGTACCTCGCACTCAGAACCGTTTCTCAGATGTTCTTTCTACTCTTGGCACCAAGTTGGCTTCAACAGCTATCCCTAGCATTATTCATGTTCAACGATATCTTAATCGCACAATAGATTCTAGTTCCCCTACAGTGGAGATTAATGATTGGCGTCTTCCTTTCATCACTCAATTGAAAAAAGGTCGCGACACAATTTCTATGGTTCAATTACAACATTTCACTCTCATACAAGGTCACCTTTATCATCGTCTTCCTGGCGGTCCTATTCCAATGCCACTATATCAACTTCTACAACGACATGGTTATTATTGGCCCACGATGGTTGTGGAAGCTACTATTATGCAATGTCACTGCTCCAAATGTCAAGCTCTTCATCTACCAGATTTTCCCGATTCATAGTGCACGGCCAATATAGTTGAGGAACAAGATTGGCGTTTATCATACATCGTGTATCTATCCCATGGAGTGCTTCTTGACGATTTGAAATAATGCAAGCAAATTTAACGTCATGTTCATCAGTTTACTGTTCAAAACAATCAGTTATATCGTCATACTATAGAGGGCACACCACTACACTGTCTATCCATTCCAGAATCAGTTGAGGCATTACGCAAGGCTCACTCCATCGAGCATCAGGGATCTCGTAAACTGTTTTAACAGCTAATTCGTTGTGGTTATTACTGGCCTTCTATGGAAAAGGATAGTATAGCACATTCTCAATCTTGTTTACCGTGTCAATGGTTTGAGCATCTAATTCACATACCTACTAATTATTTACATCTAATTGTTCCACCTTAGTTGTTCCACACTTGGAGGCTTGATCTGATAGGGCCCATTCATCCTGCTTCTATTGGTCATATTTGGATTTTTACAGCTACTGATCTTTTTACCAAATGGGTAGAAGTGATACCACTTCGTCGGGCAACAGGCCCTGTTGTTGCATTCATCAAAGAGCATATCATTTATCAATTTGGTATCCCAGTGGTCATTTTATCTAATAATGGTACTCCGTTTATCAATCAGCATGTTTATCCACTTTTACAAACCTATGTTATAAAACATCATCGTTCATCTCCGTATTACCCTCAAGGTAATGGTCAAGCTGAAGCCACGAATAAGAACTTGTTATGTATACTTAGCCGTAATCGAGAGGAACATCATCACAAGTGGGCTGACTATCTCCCTATAGCTCTTTGGGCTTATCGCACAACTTGCAAACATTCTACTAGCCAGTCATCTTTCGCTTTGGTATATGGCATTGAAGCAGTTTTACCTGTGGAAATCGCAGTTCCTTCTGCTGGCCTGGCAGCTCGAAGTTATCCTGACTAAGATCCAATTGTCGAAGTTATCAGGCAGTTGTGCATCTTGTTGCTTATCAAACTCTCATAACTCGTGCTCATAATCTACAAGTACAACCTCGTTGTTTCCTTCAAGGAGATCTTATTATGCATACTGCTAAGCATATCATGCAACGGTTGCCTTCTCCAAAATTCACTCCTAAATGGACGGGTCCGTTTGTCATCAAATCAGTGCATCATAATGGTTACTACACTCTTACGAATGATGAAGAAACACTTGGTCCAATCAACGTTGTTTGGCTTAAACCTTTCTTTTCCTAAAGCGTTTTGTTTCTAGTGTATTCCTATTTTGCAGCTGTACATTTGCCCGCACTGACAAATTGCATGAGCTTTTGGTGTAAATTATATGTTCTTACTCTTCTTCCATTGTTTTTTGTTTCTATAATCTTTTAATTATGTCAAGAGCATCAACACGTTCTTACTGCATCTTACTTATAAATCTTATCAAGCCCTCTCTCGAGGCCCTGTCACAAGTTTATTTATAAAACTCATAAAGCCCTCTCTTGAGGCCCTCTCAAAGAGTTTTATCTATAAAACTTATTAAGTCCTCCCTCGAGACCCTCTTACAGTTTTATCTTTAAAACTTATCAAGCCCTCCCTCAAGGCCCTCTTACAGTTTTATCTTTAAAACTCATCAAGTCCTCCCTCGAGGCCATCATAGAATTTTACTTATAAATCACTCAAGTATTACCTCGAGGCTTTATTAAATAATTTTTATTTACAAAATTCATTACATATTGCCTTGAGGTCTTATTCAATAGTTGCTTATAAAATTCATTATGTTTTACCTCGAGGTCTTATTGAATGGTTTTACTCATAAAACTCTTCACATATTACCTCGAGACCTTATTAAACAGTTTTACTCAACAAACTCATCAAGCCTTCCCTCGAGGTCCTCTTATGGTTTTATCTATAAAACTGATCAAGTCCTCCCTCGAGGCCATCATAGAATTTTACTTATAAATTACTCAAGTATTACCTCGAGGCTTTATTAAAGAATTTTTATTTTTATTTACAGAATTAGTTACATATTGCCTCGAGGACTTATTCAAAAGTTTTGCTTATAAAATTCTTTTTGTTTTACCTCGAGGCCTTATTGAAAGGTTTTACCCATAAAACTCTTCACGTATTACCTCGAGGCCTTGTTAAACAGTTTTACTCATCAAACTCATCAAGCCCTCCCTCGAGGTCCTCTCACAGTTTTATCTATAAAACTTATCAAGTCCTCCCTCGAGGCCATCATAGAATTTTACTTATAAATCACTCAAGTATTACCTCGAGGCTTTATTAAAGAATTTTTATTTATAAAATTCATTACATATTGCCTCGAGGTCTTATTCAAGACTTTTGCTTATAAAATTCATTCTATTTTACCTCGAGGTCTTATTGAAAGGTTTTACCCATAAAACGCTTCACATATTACCCCGAGGCCTTATTAAACAATTTTCATTATCAAACTCAGCAATATATACAACTTCTTAGCAAACAGTTTTTTTTTTCTTTCTCGCCCAAAATTCCTTTCAAATCCATTCATCAACACAAACACATTACATCATACTAGTTTTTTATTACAATTCCCGAGCATAATTTACTAAAGAGTCTATTTTTTCATCCAATTGGGTCAGCATAAAAACAAGATATGAATGTTGTTTCTCCAATGTTTCAACTCGTTGTTTAGCAACTTCCAATTTTTGTTTCGCTATGTCTAGATCTCGTTTTGCTGCATCAACTTTTACTTCTAACTGTGGACATCCTCAACTTTCTCGAGCCCCACAAAACGTCTTTGTAGCCATTTAATGTCCATTCCCATACCCTGTAATTAATTTTTCAATACTTCTATTTCATCAACTTCAGCGTTAGACCCTTGCCCAAATGACACGAACTGCAATATTTGAATAATTCGCGCAAGACACTCATACATGGGTCGCCTCACGAAAGTATGTTTCGAAGCCATTAATGTTGCTACGTGTGGACGTTGAGTCATAACATTTTCTAACAATATTACATACTCTATCTCGACTCTCAGGCCATTCCAATTCGATACATGTGAAGCTGCATTTACACTTGTCGATCTTTCCCTACCTCGTACAACCGAAGCTTGCATAGAACCTATTTCTTCCACACCAATTTCGAGTTCCTGTTCCATATGGTTCTGACCCATGCCCCCATATGGTATGCCATCCTCTATTTCCTCCTTTTCTTCTTCTTGTTGTACTACCTCTTCTGTTGCATGAGCTTTAATCACGACGTCCACATATGCATTTCCTTCAATAATTTGATTCATCTATTTCCCTTCTTCACTATCACTCTCAATTTCTTCAAACACATCTTCGCCACCAGAGCCTAGAATTAATAGCATATTTTCTTATGCTCGCCTTTCGGGCTCAACTTCTTCCTTTAACCCAACTCCCACATTATCTGGAGTATGTCCATGCATATCGACATTAATCCCTATGGGTCTTTATGTTCTCTCTTCTGTTGGCCTCAGTGAATGTCTAGTTCCATTGATTGTTTCATTCTCCCCATTAGCTTCGGTATTTACTTGTTAAAGTGTTGGTGCTGATATGTGTTCTCGAGCTTCAGCCTGCTCTTCTGGGCGAACAGTTTGCAACATCTTATCTAGATCGACTCCTAATGATTCTTCAATCTCGGGGTCTGCACAAATTTCTTTCAAATAAGTAAAATCCATCTCATGTAAACCAAAAGGCCTCGAGCCCTAGTGCAGCTCCCAAATTTATTTTTTCAATAACTCTTTCTTGTTGCATTGTACCATATTCCCCTAAACATGGTCATAAGGATCCTTCAGGAGTTTCTTCGCTATCCTCATCATCTTGAGCAAGAGTCTGTCTGACGGTTTGAATTTGAGAAGTTATCAAAATAGCTTGCATAACCTCTCGCATTGCCCCTGGTTCCATGTTCAGCGCTCTCGTTTTCCCCCCACCAGCAGGTTATGATGCCACAATGTGTTCTCGTACTCGATCAATCAATTCAGCTGGTTCCATATATGGCACCTCGATTACTTCAGGTGTTATCACTTTGGTTTTCTTTACTGATTTTTTTATTGCCACATTTTTCTTTCTTTTGCCCCTTGTTAGACGAGGAATTTTTTTTCTTACATGTTCCTCTATTTCCTGTTGCCTCCTATATTAGGAGGTCTTTCTTCCTCTCGAGCAATTTGTTGTACTCCTGCATTACTAGGACCTGCTTCACCATGCTCGATTGGTTGTACACCTGCACCACTGGGCTTTGCTGCTTCGCGAGCAGCTTGTTGTCTTCTCAAGCGACAGAGTTCCCCATGATTATGCACATCTTTTATTCCCTTTACAATACGAAGTTGCATCTCTGTTTTCCACACAGGTACTCTTCTGGACTTCTCTATATTTGTTTCCGTCACATACTCGCCCCACGAGCTTAATTCCTGATCCCAATACTTATGATAGTTACTAGTAAGTCGTCCTACTCGCTCTGATGAACAAAAGATATAACGGCATACCCCATCAGTTAATAAAACACTTGCATATGTAGGAGAGAATTGGGCATAGCTCGTTTTCACATAATCCACATCTGCAACCATTATATAATCATGTGGTACCCCTTGGTCGTATCCAAACTGTGTGGCTAATCGCCTTGGGTTATAGGTCATCGCGCGATCATTATTTTCATTCATCACAGGCAAAAACCCAGGTGTCACCATAATTAAAGCGATCAACATTTCATCACTCAAATTTATCACATGGGTCTTTAACACTTCGTCAGTATCAAAATACATTTGGCTTCTCAAAGCCCCCTCTAGAATTGGCGCATATGGATGTGACACAAAACGTTCACTAAAGTCGAGCACACTCATCAACGCCCGGCGTGGCTTTTCCCCTAAATAGCTCCACGACCGTACTATCTTGCTATGCTCGCCCATAAACTCTCTCATACTTTTATATTCTAGTCCATACGTGAGGAAATGCTCATATAAAAATACTTGTAAAAAAATGGTGGACACATATGTCTCCAACATATAGCGACCAACACTTCGCTCTGTCCCATCCACAATTTTATCAAGATTATCATACAAACTTCCCAAAAATGAAGTTGTTAAGGGTATAGCAGCTCCTCGCGCCAACACAATAGCCATAGGCACTAACCGCGCAGGTACTGTATCTTTCGGTGCTGCTTCAAATACAAATTTTTCCAACCAATACATAATAAATGCAGTCAAATGTTCCCTCGAATTAAACCTTGGTCCTGCATCCCTCTCGCGTTCTGCATTGCCTGCATTCTTTCTTGCTGGCTAAATATCTTTAACGTAATATCATAACCAATTACCAAAGGTAACTTTTTTTCCTCATTCTCCCCGTTTCCAGACCTTATACCCTTCCTACCAAATATCGAGCCATAAACTTTTACTCTATTTCGACTAGCTTCCAGATTCGCCTCGATCAACTTTTCATTAACATTGAGCTCAAAATTGAAGGGGTTCGCTTGCCCCTGGAAACTGAGTCCATTTAAATGCACTACGTCCTCCAACATAGGCCCAAATTCACCCCATGCAGCTATGAAGGTATGGCTCGACGAGCTCCATCGTGATACTAGCACTTCTATCGCATCAAGGTCCCTAGGTATATGGCAATTTCGACTCCATCGAATCACTTCATAAATATGGGCAGATTTTAAATTTTGTACCATTTCTTCATTTCCAAATACATAATCCACCCATTCATCCCACCCACCGCCTGCCGATGGACTACCCTTCCACGCAATAATAGTATAAGGGTATACTCCTCTCTCAATATTAAATTGAATGATAGAACTCGTAGGAATATATGATGCTTTGTCTATATCCTCTTCTGGCTCCAATAGCATTTTTTCTTGAGAATCCTCTGGGATGTCTCCACAAAATTGTCACATTTTATACCAAAATTTGTCTTTTTAAACCAAAGTATGTTGCTCGTTGCCATTTTTCTTCTTTTGGAGGTACGGGAATCACCTTATCCTTTGTACATAATTCTCGTTCTTCAACCATAGTAATTTCTGTTAAATAATTTCACAAACACCAGGTCTTCATACCACGAAGGCTACTAATCTAACAAATTTTCTTTCACTCTCTCTTCCTGAGTCTTTTTCCTTTTCTTCTGTTTATTTGGAGTCTATATTTCAAAGGACTTTTCTTGTTTGATCTTTCTCTCAAGATTGAATTTTTTATAAACTAACTATATTGAACTCTCAAGTTTGGCAATGACTGTATTATACTAACTCAATCATCTATGTATACTTATAACTTAGCCCCTCTCATATGTACTCATCTTCAAACATAAGTTAATTAAATAGTCATTTTGAATAAAGTGCTTGTTCAATGAATCACCTTTTTCTCCAACTGTCATGACGGCTCAATGATATGATGTTTCGCATCCCAATGCACTACATTTATTTCTTATGCACGCGACCCCGTTACACACGCCCACACGCATGAGGGCTAACTGTAGGTGTACTCAAAGCAAATATAATCTCGAGACACTTATAGCATTTATAGGGTAATGACATAGGAATTTACCCTATACAATTTAGGGAATCGATAGAGGAATTGTGGATTGGAGGAAAAGTAGTAAAACGAGCCACGAGGCCAAAAGGAAGGTTATGAGTTTTCTATAACCATGGACATCGAGAGTTTCAAAATATCTTAAAGACAATGATGATTACGTATGGAAATGAATGAAACATTTAACATAGTATCAGAAGATACTCATTACTTGGACTTTCATACCACTAGCTATAGTGTTATATCATATCAAAACACTGTAGTTAAGATATTTTACTTGCCTATAAAAGGTGAAGTCCTCGAGATACAAGGGCAGGGACTGATTTTCCTATGAACTAAACATTTCTTTTGTTTATTGTTTTCCTCCTCTTCATAACTCTGTTTGATTTCCATCACATTTGAAACTTAAGATTTCTTCTTACCAGTGTTAATATAAATTAAATTGGACCCACCTTCAACATTGATAGAATTTATATTAAGTTTATTAAATGATATTTGTTTAGGCTTCTATAAATTGTGTTTTAATTTTAATTTTATATTTTTAATTAGTTTTAAACCTTTTAAGCAAGCAGTAACGTGATATAATTCAAATATTTACACATTGTTATGACTTTAAGGTGGTGTTTTTATTTATATAAAAAAAATTTGAGTATTTTTTTGTTGTATTATTATAAATATATTATTATTTAAAAGTTAAATTGAATTATTTTTATGACAGTTTGGGTAAGATTCTACTTACGATTCTACAATTTGCGATTCTACGGACCCAAAACGATCCCACCTTGTAATTGTGAAAATCTTATAGCCTAGTAGAATTGGGCTAGGAAGGGAGACAATGGGCCCGACCCATAGACTATTCTAGAATAAGAGTTGGCTACAATAAATGAAACTCCTAAAAGTAAGGGATTAAAACAAGCATGGAAAGAGATATTGTGTAATCCCTTGATAATGGGGTTAAGATTGGCTTCCCTGATGGGCCTTGGCCCATCAAAATGTGTATATATATGAAGTTGAAGCAATAATAAAGATCATTCAATTGTTGTGTAATTTTTTGGCATTTATATACCTACACTCCCGATTTTGACAACCTTGGTGGAGGCAAACGAACCATATGGTGCTTTTATTGCAAAATTAAGAAAGAAAGTATAAATGTGAAACATTCAAACATATCACTTATCTTTATGAAATCGGGTCAATCCAATTTTATTTTTGTTACTTTCTTAGATTTGTAACTAACGCCTATTTGGGAGCCCGCTTTTGCTCCTGCTTTCATCACTATTCATAGCCCAAAAGCAAAATAAGACATGTTTCTTTCTCAATTCTCATAGGCCCAAAGGGATAAGTAGTTACTAGTTGCTCAACACATCTCTGTATATTATATTGGGTTAATTTCAGTAAACCCCCATGTGGTTTCAAAACAATCACTTTGCCCTCCTCCTATACAGAAAACCCTCCTACACTTATCAAATTGTATCAGTTTGCCCCCTTCCCTATAATTGTAGACCAAAATACCCCTGGGATTTAATGAAAATTTATTGAAAATTCAAAAAAACATATAAAAATAAGAATATATATATATAATTCGAAAAAAATCTAAAATTCAAAAAAATATATAAAATTCAAAAAAACCATGTAAAATTAGAAAATAAATATAAAATTATAAACAATATATATATATAATTCATAAAAATATATAAAATTCATAAAACAATATATAAAATTTTAAAAAACAATAATAAAGTAGAAAAAAGCATATAAAATTCGAAAACAAAACATATAAAATTTGAAACAATATATATAAAATTTGTAAAAATGATTTAATGATTTGAAATACCCCTGGGATTTAATGAAAAATGATTTAAAATTCAAAAAAATATATAAAATTCGAAAACAAATATATAAAATAAAAAACAAATGTAAAATTCGAAAAAAAACATATAAAATTTGAAAAAAAACATATAAAATTCGAAAAATATATATAAAATTCGTAAAAATATATATAAAATTTGAAACAAATATATAAAATTCAAAATTTATATATTCTTACTTGTATTCTCTTGTAACCTTAATATATTCTCTCTTTTTTACATCTTCTTACTTGTTTTTTAAAATTTTATATATTTGTTTGAATTTTATATATTGTTTTATGAATTTTATATATTTTTAAGAATTTTATATATATCTTTTTACTAATTTTATATATATTTATGAATTTAATATATATTTTTTGAATTTTATATGTTTTTTTAATTTTATATGTTTTTTTCGAATTTTATATATTTTTTCGAATTTTATATATAATTTTCAAATTTTATATATTTTTTACAAATTTTATATATATATTTCAAATTTTATATGTTTTTTTAAATTTTAAATTATTTTTCATTAAATCTCAGGGGTATTTTTGGTCCAAAATTATGGTAAGCTGATACAATTTAATAAATGCAGAGAAATTTTTTGTATAGAAGAGGGATAAGGTGATTTTTTTGAAATCACAAAGGATTTATTGAAATTAATCATATTATATTTTGGGCTTGGTATTAGGCTTGGACTTACTTGCATCCGAGTACATCAATTTTATCTTTTGAGTTTTACCATAGTCATTCTTATCAAAACAGCTTTTTAATGCCACTCAATGGGCTCAAGTAGAGACACATTTTGTAGACTTGAAATTGCTCTCCCTCTTTACTCGTTAGTTAAATGGACCTAGAAGTGACGTAAGCTGATTTTTCCTTTTTAAAAAAAATAAATTATTTCACCGTGGGAGTAACCTTGAGTAACAATACAACTATTACTTTTATATAAATTAGTGTAAATAGCATTAAACCCCCTGAACTATCTTTTCTCTCCCACAAACCCACTTGAACTTTGAACAACTCCCCATATTATGTTAAAGATTGCAAAAAAAAAACCTAAACTATTCTTGTGCTCCCCTAAACTATCTCAAAAAAAAAAAAAAAAAAACAATACCCATTGTCGTCAAATTATTTCATAAATGACTATAATGTCATTTTTTATTAGATTAACTTAATACACTTTTGTTATTAACAAAGATTATGAAATAATTGATGCAAATTTGATGGCATAATCTCCATTCAAATTTGATAAACTAACACATGATTTTTATTATTAATAAAAAAATTTAATTATTTTAGCTTTTTATATCACACAAAATTTTAAGTATAAAATTTGATTGATTTAAATTATAAAATTTATTATCCTATGTTTAATCTTTTTTTACGCTAAATAAAAAACTTTTTTTGATACGACATATATTAATAAGAAATTTATAAATTACTTTAAAACAAAAATTATTTTTCTCATGCTATGTATATAAATAGTGTTGAATACTTACTTCACCCTTTTAAAATTTATACTAAATTTTTTTTTATAAAAAGTTAAAATAACAGTGTTTTTAAGATTCTTTGTTGATTCTCTTATTGTCTTAGATTGAATTAATAATTAATTTTGAATAACTATGTTTTATCACTAGGAGCTGGAACTCAAAAGGTTTAATAATTATTTCTACATAATGGTTTACACAGGCCATACTAAGTTTCTGTTTGGGAAAGGGATTTGGGTTGAAAAAAATGGTTTTGGGTTGTGAATTATAAATCAAAACATGTTTGGCGAGCTCTGGTTTGGGTAACAATTCCACACCATACTGTACCATTTGGGTGATTTTAGAAACCATCTTAAGAGGTGGTTTTATATGGTTTGGTCACTGTTCACAACTCATAATCATCAAATTAAAATCAACCCACAATCCCAAATTCATCATTGATGTACCATTCCATTCTAAAAAAAAAGTCAACATTGTCATACTTGTCATTTTATTAAATAAATAAAATAGAATTAAGTAAAACCAAATAAATAATAAACAATAATTAATAAATAATAAATAATTAGTAATTAATAATAAATAAATAAAAATTAAGTAAAATATTAAATAATTAATATAGAAATAATTAATAATTAATAATAAATAATAAATAAATAAATATTGAGTAATAAATATTTAAATATAATAAATAAATAAAAATGATAAATAAATTAGAATTAATAATTAATAATAAATAGATAAAATTTGAGTAATAAATATTTAAAAATAATAAATAAAGTGAAACCCAAATAAATAATAAACAAAAATAAAATGAATAATTAATTAATAATAAATAATTAAATTAGTTCATTTTATTTTTATTAGTAATTAGTTCATAATTTATTAATTCTTATTTTTTTTGTTACCAAACAGATTTCAAGTTTTCAAACATGATTTGGTTTCAAAATTTATGACCGCACCAACTCCACCAAACATGTTTTGGTTTCTTCAGCTTTACTTTTTTTCAGACCAAAATCATTAGCACAAAAAATGGTTTCAATTCAGAATAAAACCAAATCACACCAAACCCAACCCAAACCTACCCAAACCAAAACCACACCATTTCCCAAACAGGCACTAAGAGAAGATGATATAGACATGTTTTTAATTTAATATTTTAGGAGTAGTTGTATAATATATGCATGCATTAATCATACTTTAATCGAAGATGCGTTATAGCGAATCGGACCGATTGCATCTCTTTGGAGATTAGACAACTGCTTGTAGCGTTACTAATCTGATTCATATAAGTTGTATCTCCTTCTTACAATATTATGATTAAATAACTATATTATTAGGCTAGTGGTAAAGTTGAAACAAAACCCTACACTTGTTTATCTTGAATTTACCAAAAAATTATCTATTTATTTCTTTTATGTTTAGTAGATTATAAATAACAAACCAATCAAACTATTTTAAATATAATTCAATTTACTAATTTGTGATTAATTGAAATACGACTTTAATCTTTGTACTTCGAGAACCCTCTCAACCCAAGTATACTATATACTACTCGTGTACTTGTGATTGAGAGATAAAATTATATCATGATAATTCTTTATATTTAACACTTCTATTTTCATACGATTTGGACCGAATTGTGATGATTAGCGGTGGAATCAAAGTTTTGGTACTTCTTCTCATTATATTTATATCATTCCCTGTTATTTTTGTTTATTAATAATCAATCTTTGATTAAATTAATTAGTAACTAATCTTTAGAATTAAATTATTTAAATCAGTCCTCGAATGAACGATCTCACAATAACCACCACGATTATACACTTCTAATTATATACTTGTGAGTTTAATATAATTTAGTTTTACCTATTATTTAAGTTAGTTTAATTCACACCAGGCTGCAGCCAAAATCTGATGTGAAGTACTTTAGCTGCGCCCGAACAATGATGAATACTTTGAAGCCATGCGAATCGGTTCGAAATCTGCCACGTCTATTGGAAGACATGATTTTTTTTTGGTATCGAAAACATGATTTGAGAAAAAATAAAATAAAAAATATCCGACTTTGAAATCAATGATAAAATCAACATCAACGGTACATCTCAGTTGAAGATCCAAAGAAAATTAATCCTCATTAATTAATTCCCTGATGGAATAATATTGACCACACATCAGGTAAAAGAAAAGAAGCCGACTTAATCTCTCACCAAACTCATGGGTACTCTCACCAAACTCATGGGTACTGTTTGGCATAGTTTTTATTTTTGATTTTACGCAAAAGAAAAAAAAAAAATTTATTTTGAAAAGTTGGTACCCCAACTTCTTGAAAACGTTCTTTCAATGCCCAAACACTCTTCTAAAACTTTTATTAAATATCGTTCAAAACAATTTTTCCTTCCAGAAAGTCAAAAATAACATTTGAAAAACCTCTCTCAAATGAAAAATAAAATAAAAAGGTAATCACGCTTTATAATTACTATTAAAAGTTACTTTACAATAACTATCAAGGTTACTGTTCAATAACTTAGCTTAGTATTAGTATAAGATGTTATTGCATAGTTCGATGTTACGGTATTAGTTTATATCACGGTTGTTGTAACTTTAGAAATGTTGTTTTTACATTCATTTGATGTATTTCTAAACCATTTAACGTTGCTATAGCAATTAGCATGCGAATGAACATTATTCTAGTAACTGGTGAATAAGTGTCAAAATAATCTAACCCTTCATTTTGCCTATAGCCTTTAGCTACAAGTCTTGCCTTATACTTATCAATTGATCCATCAGCCTTCATCTTCTTCTTGAAGATCCACTTACAATCCAATGGTTTATTGCTTGGTGGAAGATCTACCAGTTCCTATGTATGATTTTGCATAATGGACTCAATTTCACTATTGACAGCTTCTTTCCAATAAACTGTTTCAGGTGAAGACATGGCCTCCTTATATGTTTGAGGTTCATTCTCTACTAGATTGATAACAAAATCTGGCCCAAAAGACTTAGTGAATCTTTCTCTTTTGCTTCGTCTAGGTTCTATAGATTCTTTGTCTAAAGGTTCCTGACTATCTTGAGTCATATCACCAAATGACATTTTCCGTGAGCTTGAATCTGATGTCCTTTTATATGGAAATACATTTTCAAAGAATGTAGCATTCCTTGATTCAATTATCGTATTGACATGTACATCAGAAATCTCAGATTTATTAACGAGAAATCGATATGCACTGCTATTGTGGGCATAACCTATGAATACACAATCCACGGTTTTAGGTCATATTTTCACCTTTTTAGGTTTAGGAATTGCCACATTTGCTAAGCACCCCCACACTTTTAAGTATTTATAGGAAGACTTATAGCCTTTCCATAACTCATATGGGGTTTTAAAATTATTTTTTTAGGCAGTTTATTAAGAATGTAATTAGCAGAAAGTATAGCTTCCCCCCACAAATTTTGTGGTACTCCCGAACTTAACAGAAATGCATTCATCATTTCTTTTAAAGTTCGGTTTTTCCTTTCAGCTACACCATTCGATTGAGGTGAGTAGGGAGTTGTAGTTTGGTGAATAATTCCATGTTCTTTACAGAACTCCTCAAAAGGAAATTCATACTCACCACCCCTATCACTTCTTATAGCTTTGATTTTTCTGCTAAGTTGATTCTCAACTTCAGTTTTATATTGTTTGAAAATATCAATAGCATCATCCTTGCTTCTTAGCAAATAAACATAGCAATATCGAGTGCAATCATCTATAAAAGTAATAAAATACTTTTTTCCTCCTCTAGTTTCCAAGAATTTTAGATCACATATATCAGTATGCACTAGTTCTAGAGGCTCACTACATCTTTCAACTTTTTGAAAGGATTTCCTTGTTAATTTCGATTCTACACAAGTCTCACATTTATGATTTGGGTCAATTTTATACTTAGGCAAATCATTTAAGTTAATTAATCTACGTAAAGTGTCATAATTAACATGGCCTAATCTAGCATGCCAAATATCAAAAGACTCAAGCATATAAGCAGAACAAACTATGTTATTAATCTTATTAGTTGTGGGTACAACAGCCATTACATTAAGCTTAAACAGCCCATCACTGAGATATCATTTTCCTACATACATTTCATTCTTTGTAAGAACAAACTTATCATATACAAAGACTAATTTAAGGCCATTTTTGCTTAGCAGAGATCCAAACACCAGGTTCTTGCGAATATCCGGCACATGTAACACATTATTCAGAGTCACCTCTTTTCCAGAAGTCATTTTCAGGATCACTTTTCCACTACCTTCTACCTTAGAAGATGAAGAATTACCCATAAAGAGTTGTTCTCCATCTTTCATAGGTTGATAAGTAGTGAACATCCACCTATTGGCACAGATGTGACGAGTAGCACTAGTGTCCACCCACCACTCTTTGTTATTGCCCACCAAATTGCACTCTGAAACCATGGCAGCAAGGTTCATATCGCCTACATCATTTGCAAGTCGATCTGCCTCGGTCACATTCGCTTGGGGTCTAGTGTTCCTGAAGTTCCTTAGATTTCGACAGTCTTTAGAGAGATGTCCCAGCTTTCCACAATTGAAGCACTTGCCTTTGAACTTCTTAGATCCTTTACTTGAACCTTTATCACTGAACTTTCTCTTTTTAGTCTTTGAAGATGATCATTCCTCTACAATATTTTATTTTGACTCCATAGGATGCCATACACCACTTTTGTTTTCAGACTTACGATTGTCTTCTTCAATTCTCAGGCAAACTATCAACTCTTCAAGAGTCATCTCCTTGCGTTTATGCTTCAGGTAGTTCTTAAAATCTTTCCAAAGTGGTGGTAGTTTTTCAACTATAGCCGCCACTTGGAATGACTCACTAAGAGACATACCTTCCGCATGAATATCATGAAGAAACACTTGAAACTGTTGCACTTGGCTGAGTACAGTTTTGGAATCTAACATTTTAAAATCTAAGAACTTGCCAACAATGAATTTCTTCATGCTAGCATCATCAATTTTATACTTTTTATCCAATGATTCCCATAAATCCTTTGCAGTTTGCACACCACTATATACACTATACAGTGTGTTATCTAATCCATTTAGGATATAGTTCCTGCACAAGAAATCAGAATGCTTCCATGCATCCACTGCAGTCAGTTTATCTTTATCAGTTTCACCCTCGGTCACTGTTGGAATTGCTTCCATTAAAAATTTGGCCAGATTCAAAGTAGTGAGATAAAACAGCATCTTTTGTTGCCAACGCTTAAAATCGGAGCCATTGAATTTTTCAGGCTTCTTCCCATGTGGGACAGAGATTGTAGTTGGATTACCAGTAGCCATTTCTGTTACAAAAACAGAAATCTATTTTATGTACTGTTTAATTTTTCTCACACAATAATATAATAACAAATAGGATGTTTATATATATATACTATTTTTCAGAATATAATATATATATGTATAAAACCGAATACAATAATATATATATAATATTATATACACGGAATATATATATATATATATCAGAATAATATATATACCAGAATATATATATATATATATAACATAATACTATTTCAGTATATATATATATATATCAGATATTAAAATAGAATATACAAAGTCAGAATATATATATATATATATATGCATAACAGAATACCGAAAATTAGAAAACAATTTCAGAATATATATAAATATATATATATAATCATAATTTATGTATATATATATATATATCACAGATTATGGATATCACAGAATATATATATATGTATAACAGAGCATAATACATATATATAACAAAATACAATTAACAATAGATATATATATACCAGAATATATATATCTCACAGAATACAACAAATTGAGAATATATATAAAAACCAGAATGCAGTTTATATATATAATCAAAACATAATACAAATTTATAAATATCAGAATTTCAGAATGTAAATATATATTCTACAGAATGTAAATATATATATAACATAATTATGTGTACTGCTGTGGTTAATACAATTCTGAAAGAAACAAAGCTAAACCAAAACACTGAAATGACACGTATATATAGATACAAATGTGGTTTATATATTTAACAGTCCCGGATGTATACAATACTACAAATCAGATATATATATGTATGTACCTTTATGCTTGCATATAAATATATATATGTATATGTACGAACTATATATATATACAGGTATAAACAATAACAATAATATATGTGTATATTGTATCATGTGAAGACAATTTATATATATATATATATATATATACGAAATATATTTATACAAATATAACAGAATATATATGAATCAAAATCAAAATTTTGCCTTAAGATTGTTAAGATTGTAGAACATACATGTTTCTGTTATATATAAATATAAATCTTTCATGCATACAAATATATATAAGTGTTGCAATAAAGAGGAAACTGACCAGTAATACAGAATGCAAGAAAAAATCAGAGAAAATTCGAGCCCTGTGTGATACCACAGTTTCCTTAAGGCAAAATTGTTCCCTCTACGGTGCTTAAGGAATCTGAACAAATTGTCTTCTAAGATAGAACGGATTTCGCCTTCACTGTTACAGCACTGCAATGATGAAGACCGGCGAACTCAAATTCTGTGTTTGTACCCGAACCTAAACTAGGCCGATCTATATGTATATGTGTATATGCGAATGTAGATAGAGTTTTTTTATTTCAGGAAAAAATATATGGATGAATATTATTTCAGACTGAAATGCTATGCCTATTAAAAGAGAATAGAGAGGTACCTCAACTGTAGGCATCCACTCCAATAGGCACTAAAATTGTTTATGTACTGGTTGCATACAAAACTGTATACGTATCTCTTCAGAAGATACATTTGCAGTTTTGTCAAAAAATAAAAAGAAATGGGTAGAACCGACCACCCACCGCACCGCGCCACGACCCGGACCGGGCGGGCAAGCGGCGCGCGCGCGCGTGGTTAGGCTAAGACTAGCATGGTTCATGCATGGTCTAGATCTCCTCCCATACCTCTAGTTATTCAAGTCACTCATTCAATGCAACTATATATATACACCTTTACACTTTACTTTATTTCCAATGTGGGACAAACATACTTACCCAAGTTCAAATGGGTCACTTTGAGAGATAATTTCTCATTCAATAATTAATAGTTTTGAACATGTAATTATACCAACTTGATCTCCTCACCAAGGAGAACACATTAGTGGTTGGTCCCGTTAAATTTGGAGTTCGGGTCCCATAATTATTTAAGCTCAAAGTTGGGTTTAATTAGTTTTTTTTTTAAAACTATTTCCAACACTTATCAAATTTAGTTATTGCTCTTATATGGGAATCTCATGTTTACCAATATTTGATATGTTGTGCAATGAAGTTTATCACAAACATGCAAACTATTTCAAAATGAGCATGATAGATGAACTTATCTCCTTATTGGGTAAAGACTATTTAAGTGTCATGAAAATAATTTCAAATACTTTTGACACTTTGGTTTTGGAAATATATGGTTTCCTTGGTTAACTACTCTTGGACTTAGATGATTATAGTAACATAAATAAAAGTATATATTATGTGTTATTTTCTTTGCATATATATATATATACATTCATTATCTTGTTCATCTCTTATTATTTTAGATAAGTATTTTTACCATATATATAAGAGATATATTTTGTGTTAATTATCTTCTAGCACTTAAGAAGAATGCATACATTGCCATTACATTACATTACAAAGACATTTATTTATGAGAAATATTGAGCTCACTTTCATGATTATAAAATTCTTCGTTAATATTCTCACAAATTTTCTCCAAGAGAACTTATTTTGTAAAATTCATAGAGAAATGGAAATGTCTTTGAATATTAATGTGTTAGCATATGTCATGTGCATCTTTCACTTGCTTATTTTAGGATATTCATTTCTTAGTCATCATTATTATTTTCATTACATTCTATGATTAGATATTGCATATGTGTTTATTGAATTTCAAATAGTTGAGATGGAGGTGGTGTTGGCTCGTTCTTAAATGCTCATATGTGATATTAAGTGAATCTACATTCAAGATTATGTGATTTTAAATGAGTTAGTACTTGTGTGTTTCTCATTTGCATATAGTATGTTGAATACTTATGATTTGAACTTTCATTCAAACACACACACTTGAGCATTAAATCATTTTCATTTGAGTCATTCACTTGATACATGTACTTCATATATGAAAATCTATTTTGATCATATATCCTTTTTGTCTATGAAAAGCAAGCAAATGATTTAGTCATCATTGATTACACGTGCTAGCATGTCCTTGTTGCCATCATGAATGCAAAGTTATGTTTGTAATGTGGTATCAACTTAAGCATATTCATGATATGTATGGACAATATGAGATTGTGTTACTTCAAATGATATATTATATTATCACAATTCATATATGTAACTTGATGTGATGATCCTCTCCTTGTACTTGATTGTATCTATTCTTTTTGATGATGTCAAAGGGGGAGAAAGATTAGTTGATGTGTATATGTTGTATGCACATTCTTAGGGGCAGCTTTGCTCCTTGAAATAATCATATGCTACTTGTTTCAGTGTAAACATCATTTAAGCATGGTGATAGAGGAAGAAATCCTAAAGTTTATGCACATGTCTTATTGTAATATCCATTGATTGCATATTGATAGGGGGAACATTTATAAAATGCCTTCAATTGTTTATTGGCACACATCAAAGTTTGTCATCATCAAAAAGGGGGAGATTGTTGACCCCAGGATTTTCACCATGGGTAAACATGACATTTTGATGATAACAAACCATTGAATGTGGTGAATTTAATGTCTACTTGAGTTATTCTTAATAGGTTGTTGATTCAAGATAAAATCAAGAGAGCTAGTGAATCCATGAGAAGATCAAACAAATGTGCTTAAAGCTCAAAAGACATTGGCGACAAGGATGGAGACATCAACCCAAAGCTTAAAGAAATTGAAGATCAAAGAATTGGGTAAAATAGTCTTGGGTGAGTGCTAGATTAAATTTAAAGTTATTTTTGAAATAACTTATTTGAAAGATCAACTCTTGACAAATTAGCATATAGGACCATGCATATCATTTACGTCATCCATGAGTCCTTGAACCATTAGTATTAGACTATAAACATCATTGATGATACATTCAAATATATAGTCTTTACTAGAGTTGAATTAGTTCAAGCTTTCATAAGCTATGAAAGAACTCAACAAAGAGGTTTTCCTAGAACCCAAATTAATTTCATATAACTTGAAATGGATTCTATACATGTATTAAAGCTTTGAACAAAATTATTTCAATCATGAAAAACTTTTGTCAAATATTGAGAATTTATTTAAATGAATATATTATTTTATAATATCAATATTATTTTTAGGAATTTCAAGGACCTTAATAAGTCTATAATACATCCTAGGAATGTCTTTAAGTCATTTCGGAAATATCCCAAAAGATTTTCCGAAAAACCGTTATGCGGTTTAAGAGATTGAAATGAAGCGTCACATTCAAACGACCATATCGTACTACAAAATGGGTTAAATAGAGTGATTCAAAATTCTAAAATCAAGATATTGAAGTCATCTTTCCAAAAAGCTAAAGAACTCCTCAATCCGACTTACGGAACTCAACTTATGACCAAAAGAGTGGAACTGGACAGAGCAGATCCGAATCAGTCGATCGACACTAAATGGTCAGTCGACCGAACCGACCAGAGGCATTTTGGCAATTTTTTTGACATTTGTCAGTCGACCGACGAAGCAGGTCAGTCGACCGACTCGGCCTGGAACGACTTCCAACGGCTATTTTTTTATTCAAACTTCTTCTAAACTACCCAAAACACCCCAAAACGGCTAGAATTGTTTCATACTCTATATATATGTCATATATGAGCCAAAAGAGGTTGAAGAAGAGAGGGATAGGAGTTGTATTTAAATCTACCATTTGTGCTTCATTTTTGAATTCATATTTGGGTAGAAAACTCTCCTATAAGAATCACACAATTGTGCATCACTCATATCATCTTCTTGTGATTCATTCTTCCACACATTGAGTTGAGCTTTTCATTTGATTATTTAATTTATGACTCTAAGTATGTGAGGAAGTGATCTTTGAATTTCCATATCTATCTATTGAGAGAAAATGTTGTACACTCAAATTCCATTCTTATTCTTTGTGAGTGAAAGACCAAAAAGTTGTATTGGCATGGGATGGGCTTGTTGAAGTTTTGTAAAGGTTTTTCTCTACCTTAAAAAGAGAGGATTAGGTTGGCTCTCCACCCGCAAGTGTGAGCAAAGGTCGGCTCTTCACCCGGAAGCAAGAGTGTTCGAAGGTTAGCTCTCTACCCGCAAGAGTGAGCAAGGTTGGCTCTTCACCCGGAAGAAGGAGCATGTAAGGGTTTCTTTTTCACCCGCAAGAAAAACACGATAGTGGAATCCTTGAGAGGTTTTCTCAAGGCATGGAGTAGACCAAATCTTTGGTTGAACCATGTAAAAACTCGGTGTCTTGGTTTGCATTTTCTCTATCCCTTAACTCCTTACTTTACAAGCAATTTAATTTCAATCTTGAGTTTTATTTATCAATGCTTGGAAATTATGTGTGCTTAAATATTCATGAGGGGATTGGGAAAATGTTTGGTTGAAGTAAATTGCAATGTGAACTTCATTATAGCTTAGATTATAAATTCTCTACTTGTTCATTAGTTTGCTATAATCTAGTTGCACACCAAGTGTTTGATATAATGTATCTTCACCACACCGTAATATAAAAGCAATTGTCAATTATAATCTTGAGCCTTATATATAAATGCTATGAAATTACTTGTGTTAGTGTATTAACGAAGTGGTTAGAAAATGCATAGTTGAAGTGAATTAAATTGTGAACTTGATTAGATAAGATGTAGATTATAACTTATCTACTCTCTTATTTATCTATAATATAAGTGTTCACTAAGTGTTTGATAAAATGCATCTTCCACAACACAATAGCGTTGAAATTTCATATGTACACCAAGTGTTTGACAAAATGCATATTCAACACAACCTCTTCTTTAAGGGTTTATGTGTGCTCTTAATATTTAATCACTTTGTAAAAACTCTACAAATATATTTTTCATGACAAATAGCACTTTATACATTAAGTCTATATATGATGAAAGTGATTTACATGTTTAGCTGAATAACATATTCACTTGGTGCTTGAATTGTTTCATATGCTACTTGAATCCATAATGCATGTATTATCATTATGAGATAAGTGCTTCAACATGTTTGGTCGAATTGTTTACTTGGTTAATAGAACAATTCACCTTTACTTGAATCAATGATGCATGTATTCAATTGTATAAATTACTGATGCATGATTACAAGTATGAAATTTGAAAGTCATTTAAGAGATTATATGAACCACTAAGTGTTTGACTAGAGTCTTGTGATGCATATCTTTCTCTAAATAAAGTCAAACCGAAAAAATCTCAAAGTTTGTCATTGACCCTATTCACCCCCCCTTTAGGTGTCAATATGTGGCCAACAATGACATTGTACTCAGGCGGGGCCTAACCGATCGATCGGGGATATCTTCCTTAGATCGGGGACGTTGTGTCCCCGCCAGACTAGACTCTCCCTCAACTGGTCGGGATCCAGGAACGGGGATTTCCCCCGAAGAAGGGACAAAAGGCGATCCGGCAGTACCCTCCCCCGAAGGAGGAGGTGGAATAACTGGAATATTTCCCATTGGTGGTGGAGGAACTGTCTCAAAGGGTGGAGTTGGAATACCTTGGGATCGCTGACCGCCTTGGGCTTCCTCCGGTACCGAAGGGTTTGTTTGGGGGCCCGATACTCACTTGACCTTCTTCTTAAGGACAGGTGGCTGGATCCTCAGCATGGTATTTTGTCCTTCTGATGTTAGTGCCTGCAAATTAGAACCTGTCAGGTAACTGCCACACATCCTCAAGGGCTGTCCCCAAATTTTAGATTTAAGGATATCAAATCGGGACGAGATGTAATTTGGAGTTTTAAATCGGTCGGGCGCTCCCAGTTTCTCTAGCATATGATGACCCAACTTATCATTGCACTATTCACAATAGCACAACCCTCTATGATAAGGTTTGAAGGAAGGGAATAAAGTTTTGTCAAATTCACTAGGGACAACGAATCTGGCTGAGCTGGGAAGCCTCCAATTCCTGCTTACCAGTATCATTCTTTCCTTCCACCCCTTATTAGACTTCTCAGTGCCATCACACACCTTTCTCCCATTTAAAGGAAAAAGATTGTACCAACCCCTACAATCCTTCTAGTCATGTATCTTGTAACAGAACAGGAGCTCAGCTAGACCCAGATCAAGACCCATCTCCTGGTTCATCATCATGGCCATAGCCACGATCCTCAAACAATTAGGCCTCACTTGAAACGGAGCCAGACCTAGGGTAGACATGACATAATGGAAGAAATGATGGATCGGGAATCGAAGAACCTGAAGATGAAAAGCTGACAGCAAGATCTGATCATCCCTAACTCTTTCCCCTTTCCTGAAGTCGTATTTCCTAGGATAGTTTTTAACATCACCCCATCGAGTATCCCACACTTAACCCTCAATCTTTTCAGCACTGTATCTACCCTATGTGTAGGGGGAAGGGGATCGACATAAAATTGATCTCCCGATCTTCCTATAGCCGGATCCCCACCCACGGTAACGTTTTGGTTAACCTCAGGAGGACTAGATCCAACCCTCCTAACCACCTCTACCGATGGAGAACTAAGGGAAGCGTCGGGATCTACAGAAGAGGGGAGATGGTTGTTACCCGACCGAGTATTATCGCTATCAGATATATTGACAGAAAGGTATGATAGCTGAAAGAAAGAACTTACTCTAAGATGAATCACGATGAGATTTCGTAAGTTTTCCCGGAGAAATGTACAGATTCTGGCAGTAATAAGAGGAAATTCCAAGTTGGAAAGAGTTTCTGAGAGCCAAGAGCTTAGAAATACAAGGAATGTTTGGCGAATGGACCCTGGGTATTTATAGAGGTCACCGAAGTATGCGAAGAGTCATGCGCACATGAAACGAAGCATCATGCCGCCTCCTCAGCCCCCATCTCACGAATCGAGATCACCTGAGCCATGAATTTGAAATGATTAATGATTATATAACCATCGTATTAAATAAACCTGCCACATCTCCCCGACAGGGGTAATCTATCTATATTCCCCCACTTTACCTTCTTGGTAATGGGCTTGACTGCCCGAAAGCCCACCACAAAAAAAAGGCCATGTATAAGTGTGGAAATCTCCAGGCCCACAGAAGCCCATCAGGCGTCGGGCCCATTAGGCTGACAGCCCAACAAGGTTATTGAACGCCCGAAGATTAGGCCCATTTCAGCTTATAATTCCTTGAAAATAGAGATAATGATGTAAGCAAAGTAATGTTGCCCTAATGGGCTCGAAGCCCAAAAAGGGAATGTATATAAATGAAGCAAAACCCAAATAAAAGATTCAATTCTTGTGTTGTGTATTTTTTTGGCATCTACAGTATATGTCTTATTATTATGAATTATGTTGAGGTGTATATGATTTGAACTACATATAGAAATCTAAATATAGAAATATTTTAGGTTTCAATGTTGACAATGAATTTAAATAATGTCATTAGAGAAACACTGCTTATATTATGTAATTATTTTTCTCTATTTTCTTTGTTCATTGATTTATATATTATTATGATTCACCACAAATTATACTAAAATACGTATATTCGACCATATAATGAACAATTTTGACAGTATAAATATATTGTATAAATTGTTATACGTTCCCGAGTAAATAATATAAGTGAATTATTATACGTTCCCGAGTAAAGAATAGAAGTGAATTAATAATTTCGTAAAATCATAAGATTTAATTAAATGATTATGGTTGGGGGAGTTAGAAGGAACCACAAGGAGACTAACAAATAAAGGCAGTCTCACTAGTACCACGGGACATGATTGAGTTGTCACCACATGATTGATTTGTCGGGTACATGGTTACAGTTGGGTATGGAAGTGTTGGATAAAATTGATATGGGAGAATAGATTATTATACCTATTATATGGAGGTATATCAGTGACTATGATTATAGTTAAATATATTATTATTATTATTATTTATACTATAATTTTGGGTGTCACTGGAAAAGGGGATGGATCTTAGTACTTTGTTTGGGATCATGTAGAATTGTACTTCCTCATGGGTATGACCCACCTTTGTTGTTATTTCAAGTCCTCGACAATTTCATCCGCAAGGTTGAAGTCTTGCTCGTTTGTCCTTTCGATCCAGCGGTTATTCTTTCTATCCCAAGGTATGATCAAATTTATGGTATCTTATGCCCTTCCTTTATGAGTTATTCTAAGGGTCCACGTTTATGGGATTCCCAAGTTGTATGGTGTGGAGCTTATTATATTATGAGGATGTATTGGATGTTACATTTGATTCTTATTTATGTTACTATATGTCTTATCATCCGTGCTTATGTTTATCAATTGCAGACGCTTCTAGTTTTCTATGTATGGGTCTGGCCAACTTATGCATGAAAATTTGGGGGTGTCACAGCTTACATCATTCATAAAAAAAATAATTAAATAAAGACATTCAAAGAATGTTATAATCGAAGTCCACCCTTGCCATTTGAGAATCCGAAATAAAACCCAAATAAAATTTAAGCAACGATATATAATATACACGTAAAAAGAATATTGAATAACCATTATTTTTTTCCGTTGTTCTTAACTACTCCATATATATATATATATATATATATATATATATATATATATATATATATTGTACACATATACATATTCTGTTGATGAATGCGACCTATGTCACCTATCACATATTTCTATGGTTGGTGTCTTACTATTCTCAACTTGCACGAATTAAAGCTGAATTCTCTACCAAACCCTATAAAGCACAGATACTTTGTTTAGGGTCGCCGTACCCGTGTTGGACACACGTGTTCATGTCGGACGCGCAGACACGTCAAAAATACGTGTCTGACACACAAAAAAACGTGTCCTGGCTTTTTTAAAAAATTGGACACTCAGAGGACACACACATGTCCACTTGTCGCACACACGGTGAATCGGTTGATTCAATGAAAGATAGAGGTCTTATGAACCCGATAATTTAATGGATCACTTATGAAAGTTTAACAACTCTAATTCAATCTTTGGGTTTGAAGATACTTAAATATCTTTGTTCCTCTTCATCTTGTGAGAGAAATTAGAGTACATATTCATTTATCCATTATTTGAAGAGGAATAAGATAACATCACAAAGAACCGAAGATTTGGTATTTCTACCTTTCAATCTTTGCCTTCAATCAAGAAAATTTTCATAATATAACAAGAGAGATTAAGATGACGGATATTGGAGAAGATGCATTTGATTCCTTGGATAGTAGTATCATGAAGAATTTTGAACATGTCAGACATTTCATTTAACTTATTTATTTATTTTTGTTTATAAGTTTATTTGATTCTCATTGTTTAAGTGATAAATGAAGTACTTGTGTAATATAATATGTATACATAAAAAAAATTATAACTTTTTACAGCTGTGTCGGGGCCGTGTCGTGTTCTAATTTTTTGAAATTTGTCGTGTCGCCGTGTCCGTGTCTGTGCTTCATAGACCAAACCTGATACGACTATTCCATTGGATAATTAATCTTTAACCTTTTATTCCAATTTTTCGTCATCTCAATATTTAATTAATATGGTCTTTTACTCCCTGTTTATTTCATTTATATATTTTTTATTTCTTAGAGGGTTTTGGAAGTCTCCTTTTAGTATATGCATTGGGAAATGGAGAGTTTTGACGATGATCACAATTATTTATTTATTTATTTTCAAGCATTTATATCAAGAATCTTATTAGGGTTTAGTGCATTAAATCCCCCTGGACTATTTTCTCTCTTTTAACTAACCCCCTGAACTACATTATTTACACAAAACTCCCTAAATTATTCCAACTTTTACAATTCACTTTATCCCGTTATAACATCGTTAGTTAAATTAAGATACTTTGCACTCAGATTTCCTGAGATTTTGGTCAATTGCACTCGCCCCCTGAGATTTCATTTTCCTTGCAATGACACCCCTTGAAGGGGAGAAATGACTGGAAAGCCCTTGTGTTGTGTTGTCTCCCTTATTTCATGAGATAAATATCTAGGTGGTGAAATTACCTCCATGCCCCAAGATGAAAATCATATAATGTATATATATCTATCACAACTATGCTAAAATGTGAGGGGTTGAGAATATTTTCAAATATTTTATTCAAAATAAAAACTAATGAATTAATATGTTTTAGTTGAAGTGCAACTCTAAAAATTATGTCAAAACGATATAGAGTAAAAGAAAAAGGGTTGGAAATATTTCAATACTTTTAAAAAATAATAATAATTAATTAATATGCATTACTTGAAGTGTAACTATAATGAATATTTCAAAAGATATAGAGTAAAGATATACGACAAGAAGTTATAAATATTTTCATATTTTTTAAAATTAATTAATTAATTAATATACATTAATTGAAATGTAACTAATAGATATTTCATAAGATATAGAGTAAAGATATAAGACAAATATATTTCGGTAAGGAAAAATAATATAACTTAAAATACAGAAATATGTATATTTATTTATTTATCTATATATTACTAATAAAAACACAAGGACGGTCTAATATTTTGATTCATTATCACTTTTTACAATATAAAAAATTATAATAAGTAAAGTTTGACATTATTTAAAGTGTAAGGATTTAAATTGTCACGCCCCAAATTTCCTAAGACTCCCGAACCGAAATATTTCCTGCAAACTGGTGGTGTAAACCACCAGGCATACCGCTGCCGGGGTGAGCTCATTGAGCCCCGTAGGAGAAAGAAATCATATACCATCACATCCTACGACCGTTCAAAAAGAATGAAAGCCAACCCGTGTACATGCATCTACCCTAGGCCAGTCAAATGTCCCACATGGAAATCACGCCAAGATGAGACCCCGGAAATACATCCCACTAGTCCCCTACCATGCATCAACAAATAGGTAAATAGCATATAGTGAAACTATATCACAACAACATGAAATAACTCACACCTATATATATATATATATATATATATATATATACATACAAAGATATGCAACCAATACCAGATACGTAGTACAGACCCCCCTTCATAGATCACTACGACTCGTACCCGTCATCCCCACACTGACAATCAACGCAACACTATCACCTCAACACTATCACCAAATCTTGGGAGTAACACTCCTATTCATAACACTCTAGGAATGATAACACTTACAGTTCCTAGGCCACAAGCATACCGAACTCCAAGACCTCACTCAGTATCAAATCATACTGTCAATCAACTCACATATCACTACCGACATCCATAAACCCAAATCAGGGGTAAAACATTTATATAAACCTAAGGTAAGTCAGAAAGGTTGCCCAACAACAAAAGGAAGTGAAATGGATTGAATAACCCATCACACTGACCACTCAAAGGTCACATGTTCGCCAAAGGGTAAAATGGTTATCACAAGGATAAAGTAGTGATTCCAAGATATAAATACAAGGTTTGGACCTAAAAGAAGTTATAGGAACAAACGGAACCAAATTTGAAGGTATGAAACGGAAACTACAACATTTTTAAGAAATCGGCAGTCGGGAGGTGCCGAGGCTCAAAACGTACCGTCATTTTTAAATGACCATTATGCGCTCCAAACTGACTCAAATGAAGCGATTCAAAATCCCAACATCAAGATCTTTAAGTCATCTTTCTAAAAATATAAAGATCACCTCAATCCAACATCTGTAGCTCCAGGTATGACCGAAAGAGTGAAGGAGTATCAAAGCAGAACTGCACTAGGACATCCTGGGGAAAAATCAGTCGACTGACAAGGCAATCAGTCGACTGGTGGGGGCCATAATTCGACTGACCAAAAACCGTCAGTTGACTGACCTCACCAGAACATTTATGGCTATTTGCCAGTCGACCGACGAAATTCCGTCAGTCGACTGACAGACCCGAAAAGTGTTCCAATTAGTCCGGAACCACTTAAAACACTTATGAAACATGGGGCAAAGGCCTCAAATCATTTAGGAACCTTAGAAATGAGAAACTATCATTTAATCTCCTTAAGACCTCAAAAGGGAACCTAGTGGTCGTTGCCACGGAACCAACTAGTTTTCAAATCAAGAACCCCTTCCAATTCTTTCAAACCTCAATTTCATATTCGAAACCACATCACCTAGGTTTCTAACAAGATCATAAAGTCATTATACACAATCAACCAAGATTACAACTTATACCGACTTTACTTATCACCAGAAAGCTCTCAAACCAACTCATCTCACCCCCCCCCCCCCCCTCTTGGGGTATAAAAACACATAGCAACAAGTATAATTATTGATCTCACATTATACTTTAAATAAGTCATGGAATTTTCATTTTTCACATCCTTCAATTCCAATTGAGCATTTTAAATAACAAATGAATTATATCACAAAATTTATATTTAAACATGCTCCTCCATCACATGGAATAATATCATACTTCACATGTAAACATAACTCACATATACATGTCAATATGAAATCACATAAATGCCAAACAAATACAATGTGACTCAACACTCCCCGTGATACTCACACACAACACACCCTTCCCAAGGGTAACGGATACAAACTCTGTCCACTCATCAAGTAGTGTAGAGTTACCACATCGACCCTTCCCAAGTGATTTTTCTCTCTATCACTTCAAACAGGGAAGGCGGTTGTACGAGAGCCTAACTTGCAACTCCGTACGCCATGACTACCCTTGAGTCAAGAAAATAAACCTCCACCCGGACTCTTAACTCACATTTGCCTGCTTTTTAGTTCTGTAGGCGTGATACCTCCTGGCCAGTTGTTGTGATGATCCGACACAAAGACACCCATACTTGAGTACACAACCCATATATATATCAACATCGTGATTTGACACTACACGATATTCTCAATAGGCACCCCGGGCCTCAACATAAATATGTAATGCACCATATTTATGAACAATATCCATATGATAACATCAACATAATCTCAAAAGCTCTTTTCAACATGCTTTTAAAATTCAATAAAGCATTTAATCACGACAAACAATTATATCACATAATCATGCTTGCAATTCATCAACTTATACTTCAATTCTCAAGGAAAACCATTCCATTATTTTAAACATGTTTTTTGTTCAATTTAGCAAGTTTTCTGTAACAACCCGTTTCATTTTCCCTTTTTTTTCTAAATTATTCCTGATTTATTTTCGGTGCTGACGTCATTTGTTCATGACGTCATGGTTACTCGGTGTATTTTACGAGTAAATTTTTCGCGTTTATGTCTTGATACGATGGGATGACGCGACTATTGACTTGTTGACTATTTCGTGGATTGTCGTTGGCGATTACGAGAATTGACGGCAAGTTTAATGTTTCGAACTGGTGAAACGTTGACGTGAGTTCAGGATTCGACAACACGATTATATGATTTCTCTTCGTTGTCTTCGTGGAATTCTGTAGCTATTACGTGGCTGGACGTGACGATAGTATTTCGAGCCTAGTGAAACGCTTACGTGTGTTCTTGTTATCGACTACGTGATTGAGTTGTGGCGATTGACAGCTGGGTTATCGACTAAATGGGTTTATTTCGACGCTTGACATTTAGGGTTTCGACTCAGTGATTTGAGTTCGGTAGTTAGTGCTTTAGGGGTTCGACGTTTTTGTTTCCCCGGTTATGGGGTTAGTACGTGCCTTGTTTAGCTGACGTGCTTAGGAGTATTGATAGTTCTTTCCGCTCGTTTTATTTATGTTTGTATATATGTGCTATGTGTGTTGATGTGAATTTATGTGCCTTAGTTGTATGACTTATGTGCTTATGTGTATTGGTATTATCTTGTTTGTTCTTCATGTGTATAGGTACATAATAAGTGTTAATGCGATTTTGTTTAAACCTATAGCGTTTAGTACTCCGACTTGACGACACGTTGGGTTTGTTCGGTATTTATGGTTTTTGATTCGATAGGGTTAGTGACGACTCCGATGACCAGGTAGTTGAGTCTCGTACCCGGAGCGTTTATTTCGACTTGTATTATTTCTCGACTATTTGTAGAGTTTACGAGAGCGTGTAGTATAAACCGCTAGGCGATTAGTGATTTAATTTGGTTTTAATAAATATTTATATCCGACTATATAACCGAATTATTCATTTCGGATTATATTAATTATTCGGAGTTCGATGGGGCTTTCAGTGATTTAATTGGTGGATAGATTTTGTGCCCCAGAGTTTTATTTGGGCCTATATTATTTATTTGGAGTCCGGTGAATTTTATGGGCTCACGTGCAATCATTTGAGTATCCCCGGTATATTTTATGGGACATGGATATAATATATGTCTTGGAGTTAAAAAGGTGAATTGACAAGAGATAGGAGTCACATATGTAATTATGAAAAACTTGGGAGTCACTTTTGTAAATATAGAGAATTGGAGAGTTGATTTTGTAATATTGGAAGAGTAAAGAGTTGAAATGGCAATTGACACTAAGTATTTATATGTGTATATAGGGGTGATAGAGTGATTTTAGAAAATGGAAAAGCCACTTGTGTAATTATGGTTAAAGCAAGAGTTGTTTTGGTAATTACCCATATATATATATACATATGTATGATTGCTGTGGAGAGAGACACACAGCCGGTCAAGTCTTCTTCTCTGTATCTCATTTACGCAGCTACGGTATGCGATTTTCTTTTCTTCTCTGCAATGACCACATCAGCTACTTCCCTTCCTTTATTCTTCCATCTCCTCTTCACCACTGATCTATTAGAGAGAAAAGAGGAAAGGGGCCGAATGGGGGTGTTTCATACGCAATCTGATAGAGGCTTTGAGGTCGCTGGACAAGGAGACCGTGGTGGTTCAGGGCTGACGGCGAGGATGGCGACGGCGGTTCGCGGTGGTTGAGGCGATGACTTGGTGGCACAGTCCAGCCGTGAGTGTTGACGAACAGGGGAGTGTTCGGTCGGACCGAGTCGGGTTGACTCAGTGGCGAGTCGGGCTCGATTTAGGCTGATTTTCGGAGGATAGCTCGGCCTCGGTACCGTGTACGATATATCCGAATTTGGTGCGAAACCGTTGAGCGGTTTGCCGGGAATTTCAGAATTTCGGTTGACGAGGCGGATATTTTTCCATATTCGAAAATGGATTAGCGCAACTTTGTTCGGCGAGCTTATTTCCGGTGACGGCACTGTTCATTGTCGGTTAAAGCGGGACTGTTTGTAAGCATTTAATTTAGGTGGGGAAATTTTATATATATATTTTTATATATATATATATATATTTATCTAGCACTCACTAATAGTGCGTAGAAAATGCTAAGTAGTCCCGTTGTATGTTTATAAATAATAAAAGTATGAAATTAAATTCCTAGTGGTAGACGAATATCTAGGAATTTTATAGAATTTATGGAGTATCCATAAATAGATAAATGAAGTCGGGAATCGGAATTCCCTTGATAAATTAAGTAAATTAATTCCCTGAAAAGTTATAATAAATTAAATCCTACCAAATTTGGATTAAATTAGGTGGTTTAGTATCCCCGAACTTAAAGTGGGATTTTATAGAATTTTGTGTAAAAGATTAGAACTTGTAATTAGCTCCCGGATTTTATATAACTGTTATTAAAATACAGTGGGAGCGGGGCAGATTTGATATTGAGGGATGTAGAGCCGACGAGTAAATTATCCCCTGTTATTTATAGTTTATTGAAATTGAAAATATAAGCTAGGGGATTCACGTAGAACTTAGACACGGTTTGAGTTCCCTTTATAATTTATTTTTTTCGTAAAATATAATGAAGTTGTATTGTGAATTAAATTGTTCCCTGAGGCGAATTAATTTGAAAATAATTATTTGGTAATTAAATTAAAAGCATGCTGGCGTATAAATATCTATAAAGATGGGGCAATTGAGAACCCGAGTATTTTTGTGATAAATGGAAATTTAATTATCATGTGATTTAAATTGTGAAACATGATTGATATGAGATTGATTGGCTTTGATGCCGTGTATTTGAGCATATTTAATTCATATGGAGGCATTTTGCATTCATATAGCACCATGTTATATACATATTGTTTCGGTGCACGTTGCATGCCTCAGTTATGTCACGTACAGGTCTGGATCGTTTGGAATGTCGCAACAACTGGCCAGGGGTGGTCTAGCACCAGGGAGCTAGTAACTCTCAATTCTCTAGACATTTGGGGGTGAGGGCTTGGGCCTCACTTGCCGGTTTTCCGCGCGGTCGTGGTATCCGCATTCTATTTGGCGACGCCCACCCTTCCTGTTGTTGGTTTGTTGCCCCAGCAGTGAACGGTTTGGGATTCCTGGATATTAGTGGCTAGGGTTGCATTGGAATGATTCCTGGATATTAGTGGCTAAGGTTGCATTGGAGTTGCATTGTCATTGCATTGACATACATATTGAGCATTCATTCGTTTATATGATCGTTTATGGATCTTTTATATTGTTGATATTTGCTGTTATTAAACTGATGATATTGGTAACTTTATTATAAATGGTGGAAATTAATTTAAATGTGATTAAAAGTTAAAGCTTTTAAAATTTAAAAGAAATGAAATGTAATAATGTTAAAACCTGGATTAGTAGAGCCATGGTTGGCATGTGTTCCAGGTGGTTACGTGGATATAGATGAAAAGAGGTTTTGAGAATTAATTGTTTTCCCCTTGAGTTGAGTTGGCTAGTTGTATATTGAAACTTGGTTGTGGTTGTGCCTTTGGCCACAATAGACCTTTGTGATTGGTGATTAGGGTTATCACTGGATGGTTATTAGACCACTTTGGTAGTGGAGAGAGTTGTTCAGGTTAAAGGTCGGGTAAGACTCGAGGTCAGTTCTGAGATTTAGATATGTTTTTAGAGTTTGATTGTTTCAGATTCCTCCTAGCTGTTCTGAGGAACACTTGAATCCCGGTGTTGGTTTGGTAACCTTTGAGGATTTGTTTATAGGTTCCTATATTAAGTTGAAGATCTTAGAACCTGTTTCGAAATAAGTTTGAATGTGACTTTAAGGTGATATTCAGTTGAACCCTAGTAGTTCTTTTCCCCGTGTTATAGTTTCTCGGGTTTTAACCCAAACATGTGTTTCTGAGGTTTCATTCCTTAAGGTAAGAAATATGATCATTTGTGGTTGTCTGTGGATCTTCTCGGGTAAGAGAAGTGAGGTTAAGTTAAGCGCACATAGTGCGATTCCTAGTGTTTGGTTGGGTTAGGAGGCATTGGAACCAAATATGATTTGACCGGGCCCTAGCTTTTTTTCTTAAAAAACCGGTTGAATCCTTCGGGGTTCAACATTTTTCTTTAAAAAAACCCGAGGGTCATGGCATCTGTTTGGGACTAAGTGACTCCAGTAACCCTTTCTTGCGCCTCGATAGGCGGTATGAGTTAGAGGTGACCTTGTTGATCTATACCCTCTTTAGTGCCTTGATAGGTGGTGTGAGTTAGAGATAGTTCGGTTGGTTACCGAATCCATTGTGGTGATAATATATTCCCTTCTGTATTTCTTTGAGGTGAATAGATTAGTTCACGAAATATTGTAAACAGAAAGGACTGTATTGAGGATACCATTGGACTGTATTGAGGATAGAAATTGTGAGAGTGAGACTCTCCAGGTATGATTTGATAGATGTGATGTGTAAGAGTTATAAATTAATTGTGGACATGGTTATGGTTTTTCTCTTCTAGTAGTCTTAGTGAGGGATCTTACCTCCTAGAAATCTTGAGTGGCGTGCTCGGTGCACGGTATAATAGATAGTTAGTTCTGGTTGTATCCCTAGACGAGAGTGTGTATTCGACTAGGTGCCTTTATACACTAGGTGTTAGGACTAGCTGTTTACGGGACTTTGTGTATATGTATATATGTGTATATGTATATATGTGTATATATATATGTTGATTCGACATGCGTATATACGAATGGTAGATATATCTTATGAGCTGTGCTGTTTTACGACTTCTGAGTAGTTTCGAGATTAGTTGTGAGGTTATTGTTGGGTGTCTTGGATTGGCGGGGGTGCCACGGTAGACAATAGCTTGACCTAGGATAGATGCATGCACACGGGATGGTTAGCATTTTCTAGACGGCTATGAGTGTGATGTTTTGATATTATGGTGAGCACGTGGTTTTTTGCTCACCCCCCACACACAACATTTTCAGGTTTGCAGGTGGATGCAGCACGGCGCGTACGGCGGCGATGGTACGTGGGATTTGGGACGGTAGATTCATTCCCCCTTCCGTGATCATATTTATCACTCTTTTATTCTCTTGGGAGCCAGGTTGTTGGCAGATTCCCTTATGTTGTATATTCAGTTCATGTATTTATTGTTTTGGGGTGCCATTGTATCTGTTCGGCACTACCATTTGATTTTATGTATTCTTATTTGAGTTTGGTGGCTCAGTCGGTAGTTGTTGTTTTGGGGTGCCTTTATATCTTTTCGGCATCGCCATTTGATTTTCTTTATAATTTCATTTGAGCATTTGGGGCTCTATTGATTTCTAGAAGGGTTTCGGAGAGGTATTGGTGTTCTTTTCCACTACCTCGGCCCTAGTAGGTTTCTGGAATGTTGGGCTACGTGCCGTTGCTTTTATTCTTGTTATTCTGGGCAGGTTGTGCTGTTGTGTTGTTTTTGGGTTGTCCGGATGTTCCAGTTACAAACGGAACTCTGCCGGATTTTCGTTAGAATTCCTTTACTGAGTTTCTATCACTCAGGTGACATGGAATACTTCATTTTCATTCCTATTCCATGTATTTCAGTGTTATCGTTGATTTCGGTTGTCATTTTCAATGACGTCATACCTCGGGATTCGCTGATTCTCCTGATTGGAGTCTCAGGAATAACGGGGCGTGACATTTTCACATATCACATCTCAACATAACATAAAGTCCAAAAATACCTCCAAGGTACTAACCAACGGGACTAGCTTAATCTAATTCTAAGGCTACCTTCCTAACACCCATATACTCATATGCATAACTACACTTACACATATGCATAGCTATACCCACATACATACACATATATATAGGCATAGAAGCACACTTGCATATAAGAAATCTCAAGAACAACCACATAGCTAGCATGATTCATAACTCTATTCAATACCATCAAAAATACCCTATACACAAAGGTTAAGTCACATAACATGCTCAAACCCTAACTTCATATTTCCAAGGATATACTTAGCAATTTCATTTTAATGCTAGGAATCCTAGAATCAAATTTACCCTACTACATAATCACAAGATGGATAGTTAGGAATTTTTCCCCTACCTCTTGAAGAGGAAACCACAATAGCTACCAAGCAAAGCCCATGAAACCCTAGCTCTTCCTCAACCGAAATCCAAAGAGTAAACCGGTGGAAAGCTTCACCAATCAACTATGGAAATCCAAGAATCCATGAGAATAAAAGAAAACATTCCCACAAAAAAATATGGAAGCTAGGTTTTCAATTCAAAGAGAAATCAAGGAAAGTGATGAAGGAGCTTACCAATCTTCAACACCAATTATGGACAAGGAAGCACCAACAAGACACAAGTTTCAAGCTACCATCAACAAGGCTAGAGGATAAAGCCTTGTGCATCCATGGAGGAAGAGAGAGAGAAGTAACAAAATGGGGAAGAAGAGAGCAAAACCGTATGAATGAGAGAATGAGATGAAATGGGTACATGAGTTAGCAAGACTTTACCCATGTATAGAGATTCCCATCCAAGGGCTAGGAATGAAGATGGCAAGATAGATTCAATCCAAGGGTCACAATGATGACAACATTAAAGGTAGTGGTGAAATGTCCAAACTACCCACCCCTTTATCAATTAATCACAACCCTTGCCATTATGAATCAAATTTACAAATTTGCCAAAGTCTTCTACATAACTACAATATTGCCACTCAACATCCAAGGGTTTATAATAAAGATGGGAAAGAACTAATCATCCAATGGTTGACAAAAAGTCTTGCCAAGTGAAGACCAACAATAATGGATTATTCTATTTAAGTGCCAACCAAACAAGGCCTTATGATCTAAGGGCCTAAAACAAAGATGGGAGAATGAGATCAAGGGCTATGAATGAGACAACACATAAAATGTGGAAATGACCAAAATATGCCAAAGTTGGGGTTAATTAGAAGAGTGTCATCATGCCTCTTAATTACCCTTCTACCCCTTGTCATCCCCTCTAATTACAACTATGCCATTCATACACTAACACTTAGCCAAATCTCTACAATTTCACTAAGTGCTCCAAATATTAAATTACTCATATACCCCTAGGTCATTTCTTTCCCGAAATCGTTTCTAACTATTCTCATGACTTACAACACGTAAATATAACAAGAAATTCATATAAGTTCTACACCGAACGTCTACACTAAATTAGGTTAGAACTTTCGAGAACGCAACACGATTGCCGAAGCTCCAACGAGAAAACGTTGCACGAACCCTCGTAGTTGTTGGCGACACTCCAATCCACAAAACCAAAAATGACATTCCATGAAGTCGTCTCGCCAAGTCCAAAACTTAAATGCGAAAAAATTACTCGTACCGAGAATACACAAGACGTCATGAATAAGTGACGTCGCAAAATGTTAACACATGGAAAAGAATTCCAGAAAAGTGAAAGGAAAACGCGGGGCGTTACATAAATTAACTTTACAAAAAAAATAAAAAATAATAAACCATTTGTCATATTTTTATAAAAATATAAAAAATTACAATAAGTAAATTTTGTTATTATTTTACAGTGTAAGAGTTTAAATTAATTTTACACAAAGAATAATAAATTATAAATCATTTGTAACATTTTTATACATTTATCACCTCTTACAATGAACAAAAACTATAATTAAAATGTATTACTACTTGTTTAAATTGCAGAAATTGTATATTATTTATTTACAAAATAAATTAAATTATATGAGCTCACAAATATTTTATATATGTATCACCTTCTAAAATACAAAAAAAAAAAATATAATTATAAATAAAGTATATTATTATTATTTAATGCAAAAGGTCACAATATTAGTTTTAGAAAAAAAATTAAAAAATGATAACTTTTGGGGCCTATATTATAAAAATGACAATTTTTAAAAAATAATTTAAATAAATGTGATAATATTTCAAAAATCATTATATCCAAAGTACTTGAAAAGTTTTTCAAATTGAGCTTAAGACACAAGGGTTGTTTGGTCCATTAATTTAGCCAACATGTCTTTTACACTAAAGCAAGGGCACAAGAGTCATTTCATGGGATCTTTACCCCTTCAGGGGGTGTTATTGCAAGGAAAATGAAATCTCAGGGAGCGAGTGTAATTGATCAAAACCTCAGGGGATCTGAGTGTAATTTATCCTAATTTAACTAACGGTGTTATAACATAATAGAGTGAATTGTAAAAGTTGGAATAATTTAGAAAGTTTTGTATAAAAAATGTAATTCAGAGAATTAGTTGAGAGATAGAAAATAATTCATAGGTGTTTAATGCACTTTACCCATCTAATTATTATTACTTCCCTTATCCCAAATTCATATAGCAATAGTATTAGTTGGACTAAGGTAATCTATCTGGATTGGGATTCCTCCTTTGAATGGTATTTGATTGGATAATTTTACCCTCAACTTTTCATATGACGCAAACAAAATAATTTGGTAAATATAAAAGAACCAAACTACCCCTAAAACCCAAATGATGGATACACAGGCCTCAACAAAATTAATCGACCACCCACTGTCAAAGCTCAGCCACGCGCCACTAACTTAGGTTCACCATCGTGGCCACCCACGCCGCCACCGACACTATCTTCTCCTCCCAAATCCACCATCCGGATCTTTTCTGGAAATCGCATTTCTTTCTTTCTCTGTGTATAAAAGCTCATGTACAATTTGGCGAATGACATTCAAGTCTTTAATGATACTTATTTAAACGTTGTTATTGGAATTTTATATTTAATTAATTTTAATTTTATTATTTAATAGATAAATATATGAAAACAATAGTTTTACACTTTTATAATATTATAAATATAAATAGATAATTATTTAGTGTAAATAAGATAGTATGATTTAATTTGAAATAGTATATTAATGATATACTTAAAATATTATAACTTAATTTAAAATAGGGTAAATAGCTTAAACCTCCCTCAATTTTACTCTTTTTCCCTATCATACCCCCTCAATTAATTATACCCCCCTCAACTTTCATTTTCTTGCACCATGGACTTGCTCTCAAATTTTTTTACCCTTTTACCCTCCAAACATTTTATATTTCCCTCTACCCTTACTATTATATTTCTTAATTCTTTAAATTACAAAAATATTATTTCTTTTAGTTAGAATATTAATTATGCCATTTACCTTTAATGTATTAGACTAAATATACTCTCAAATGTTAATTTTTTTTTATAGGTTCTAATTATTTTATTTGTAAATCAATTAACTTGGTATTAAATTTTAGTTTGATTTAAATCATAAAACTCAATCCTAATTAATATATTCATAAATAAATCACAATTTATGAAAACAATATATATATTTTGAACCAAATATATATATTTTGGAATATATATATATATATATATATATATATATATATATATATATATTGGAAAATGATATATATTTCGGAATATATATATAAGTCGTCAAAAATATATATTTTCCGAATTCTTTTAAAAAATATGATTTTTTTCCGAAAAATATTTTTTTGGGAAAAATATATATTATTTTCAAAAATATGATTTTTTTCCGAAAAATAAAGTTTTTGAGAAAAATATATATTATGTTCCAAAATATGATTTTGAGTCATAATACCTAAACTACCATCAATAGTATAAGAGTGTTTAGCAAAATCAAACCTTCAAAAAAATTATTTTTCAAAAACATATGTATATTTTAGAATATATATATATATATATATTGGAAAATGATATATATTTCGGAAAAAAATTATATTATTTTAGGAAACAAATCATATTTTGGAAAATAATATATATTTTTCTCAAAAATATTATTTTTTAAGAAAAATCATATTTTGGAACATAATATATATTTTTCCCAAAAAAAATTATTTTTTGGAAAAAATTCATATTTTTTTAAAACAATTCGAAAAATATATATTTTTGACGATATATTCCAAAATATATATCATGTTCCAATAAAACTTAATTTGATTTAAATCATAAAACTCATTATCCTAATTAATTTATTTTATTTTCCAAATGAAACTTTCTTTTCATAAAAATATATTCATAAATTGTGATTTATTTATGAATATATTAATTAGGATTGAGTTTTATGATTTAAATCAAACTAAAATTTAATAACAAGTTAATTAATTTACAAATAAAATAATTAAAACTTACAAAAAACAACTTTAACATTTGAAAGTATATTTAGTCTAATACATTAAAGGTAAATGGAATAATTAATATTCTAACTAAAATAAATAATATTTTTGTAATTTAAAGAAGGGTTAATTTCAGTAAACCCCCCTATACTATCCAGTTTAATCAACTAACCCCCACTGTGTCCACTTTGCCCCCTATACTATTCAATTTCATCAATATGCCCCTTCACCTCACATTTTGAGCCAAAATGCCTAAACTACCCTCAATAGTATAAGGGGTTTAGTGAAATCAACCATTTAAAAAAATTATTTTTCAAAAATCAATTATATTTTTTTGCAAAAATTATAAATTCAAAATTATATATATATATATATTTTTCGCAAAAAATATATTTTACGGAGGGAGCATATTATTTTCCGAAATATGAATTATTTTGAAAAAAATAATATATACTTTTTCCAAATAAAATAGTTTTCGGAAAAAAATCATATTTTGGAACATAATAGTATATATTTTTTGCAAAAAAATTATTTTTCGAAAAGATCATATTTTCGAACATAATAGTGTATATTTTTTGTAAAAACATTATTTTTCGGAAAAGATCATATTTTGGAACATAATAGTGTATATTTTTCGCAAAAAAATTATTTTTTCAAAAAAGATCATATTTTCGAACATAATATATATTTTTCGCAAAAAAATATATTTTTCGGAAAAAAATATCATATTTTGGAAAATAATAAATACGTTTTTGCAAAAAAAACAATTCATAAAAAAATCATATTTTGGAACATAATATATATTTTTCGCAAAATAATATATTTTTCGGGAAAAAAATCATATTTTGGAAAATAATAAATACGTTTTTGCAAAAAAAAAACAATTCATAAAAAAATCATATTTTGGAATATAATATATATTTTTCGCAAAATAATATATTTTTCGAGAAAAAATTCATATTTTGGAACATAATAAATACTTTTTCGCAAAAAACAAAATGGTAAAAAAATAATATTTTGGAACATAATATATATTTTTCGCAAAATAATTATTTTTCGGAAAAAATTCATATTTTGGAACATAATATATACTTTTTCGCAAAAAAAATATTTTGTGTAATATATAATTGTTTTGGTAAAAAGTATATATTATGTTCCAAAATATGAATTTTTTCCGAAAAATATATATTATGTTCCAAAATCTGATTTTTTTCCGAAAAATATTTTTTTTACAAAAAATATATATTATGTTCCAAAATATGATTTTTTTATGAAAAATAATTTTTTGCGAAAAAATATTTATTATGTTCCAAAATATGAATTCTTTTACGAAAAATAATTTTTTTGCAAAAAATATATACTATTATGTTTCAAAATATGATCTTTTCCGAAAAATAATTTTTTTTCAAAAAATATATACTTTTATGTTCCAAAATATGATTTTTTTCCGAAAAATAATATTTTTGCAAAAAATATATATTATATTTTCGGAAATAATTCATATTTTGGAAAATAATATACTCCCTCCAAAAAATAATTTTTTTGTGAAATATATATATATATATATATATATATAATTTTAATTTATAATTTATGAAAAAATATAATTGATTTTTAAAAAATAATTTTTTAAATTGTTGATTTCACTAAACCCCTTACACAATTGAGGGTAGTTTAGGCATTTTGGCTCAAAATATGAGGTGAGGGGGCATATTGATGAAATTGAATAGTATAGGGGGCAAAGTAGACACAGTGATGATTAGTTGATTAAACTGAATAGTTGTAGATACAATATTTGCACAACACCAAAAGATCCTCTTCTCATTACTCTTCATTGGATTATATACATTTTTCCTATGGTCCCTTGGCTCATTAGGGCAACTTTTCTTACTTTGGAATTTTGCCATTACTTTACACGTCAGCTATTTTGTCCTTATACTATATTATTATCTTGAGCTGCAAGTCTCTTCTAGAATCTTCGAGTCTCTTCTAGAAAGCTCTTCAGGTTGGGCCATAAGATAAGCCTGGTAGTCGAATGTCGGGACGAACCACAATGCTGACGTGTTGGTCGGGTTATGATGTTAGTACAATGACCGGATCATCATCTCGGACCTTTTTTGGATCTGTCCGGTCGGGATGAGGCTTTTATATGGGCCGGGAAAACTCACATGTACACAAGCCCTCTTTTAGCTCATGGGCTTTCTTTTAACAGACCCATTAGATGAAAGAATCATAAGGCCCATCAAAAAAGCCTTTGAAGTTTGGTGTGCGGGACGCGTGCCTAATGACGCGGAGACATTTTAAATGCTACAGTTGTCGCCATCATTGCAATTTTGAACTTGTGGCTGAGATGGCATAGGTATGCGTGAGATGGGTCGGGTCATGTCGGTCCGGTACCCTGACCCGGGCAGCTGAAACGTCATGTCTATATAACCTGTATATCATTCACATACGCCACACTTGCATTATTTTCGGACTGTTCCTCTTTCATCCTTTCTCTCAGCCATATCCTCAAGCCTTCTCTACAAATTTAAATCCATTCTCAAATCCACATAATCCCCAGTTTGTCTCACCAATTTCTGCGAATCCCAGTGATCGTGGTTGAGTACTTCACTGTGTGGAGTGTTTTGAGCCCTGCTGCGAAGTGTTTGACCGGACGTACCCATCTTTGTCTGTTGGTACAACTATCGGTTTCTGCAAATCATTTGCCGGAGAAAAACACAAAGGGGAAACTGCTGGTATCCTCTTTACCTTTTTGTAAGTTATTCTTCTCAATTTTCTACCTTTCATCAAATATGTCGGGTAGTGATGACACTAGGTCGGTTAGTGACCTGCAACTGACAGACACCGATTTGACCATTACTGATCCCGAAGCCTTAGTAAGCACCCCGTCCGTAGAGATTAATCGAGTCACTAGGTCTAGTCCACCAGAAGTTACTCAAGACGTTGGGGGTCGAGTTGTAGAGGGTGATGCTGAGATTGATCAGGATCAGGATGGTGAAGAGGAGGAAAATTTTTGTACTGACCATCTCCCAACCAAATACAGGAAATACGCTCAACTTAAGAGCCTCGGGGTTCCCGAAGGGGTGAAGGTTAGACATTATCCTCGGGACAAAGACTTTAGGATTGGTGAGGGGCTGAAGGACGGGGATATATTGCTCTCCTCATTCCACCTTGCCATACTAAAGTTTCCAATTCATCTTTTCTTCCTCTTGGCATTGGCGACTTTGGGTCTGGCCCCTTTCAAGTTGGTCCCAATTTCTATAGGATCCTGGCCATGATCCTATTGATCAACAAAGAATTGAACCTAGACTTAGGTTTGGCCGAGCTTCTATTCTCGTACAAACTCTAGGCACAGAAGGACAATAGGGGTTGGTACAACCTGACCTCGTATGTTAAGAGAAAAATGTGTGACAACGTCCCGACCTCCAATAAGGGATGGAAAGAGAGGATGATAGTAGTGAATGGTCGGTGGAGGCATCCCAATGCCATAAACATACATGTCAGCCATGTTTTCCAACCGACCCGACTTCCCGAGTTTAAGAGTTTTCATACCCTAGCCTCATGCCATTGCGATCTGTGTAATGATATGTTGGGTATGCTAGTGATGGGTTTCCATCAGGCTCCTCAGGAGAAAAGGGAGGTCGGGTATATAAGATCCCGATTTGAACTGTTGCAGGCCAGAGTATGGAGTCAGGATTTGAGGGATAGCCATAATTGCCTGACCGGATCTGTATTGCAGGAGCTCGTATCGGGAACGTCTGCGCTAGCGATCGCCTCGGGTTCTGCTGCGACTACGTCTGGATCGAAGAGGAAATTCAAGTCCAAGTCACCAGCAACCAAAAAGCTCAAGATAAATATGTCGGGAGGCCAGCAGAAAAGGAAAGCGGTTACCATGCCCAAGCTTTCAATAAAGAAGGCTAAACGGGCTGACATCAGCTCCACATCCTTTGTTTGTGGGGTTGATGTCCCTTCAATTCCTGAGGACCCCTCAGTCAGTACATCAGCGGGGCCGACTAGAAGCCGAGCCGCCATGCCCCCTCCTCCTCCTCCGGCAGAGGACCCTCCGATCACGCCCCCACCTCCACCTTCTCATAACCCTTAAACGGCTGCATCGGGGGAGGTCGAGGTCAAGAATAATCATGCCTTGGTCCCGAGGTCTACAGGTTTGGGTCCGAATCTGTCTTTGACTGATCTTTCAGTCAGGCCCGGTTCAAGCCTCAGTATGGCATTGGGGGTTCCTGCCCCGACGTCTGATGCTCGGGAGTTAGACTCCGACGAATAGGGTCAATCCCGACCTACCAAACTACGCACCACTATCTCGCATTATGTCAGGAAACAAGATCATAGGGAGATTGAGAGAGCTGCTGAAAGTGGGAAAGAGGTTCCCCATGGGCCCCGGTTCAAGCTGGATACCAGGAATGGCCATCCATATCTGTCTATGGGGGATCAGATAATCGGGAACTCGGAAGCCCTGCGGGAGATGGCCCTGGGGGTATGGACCCCGGCCGATAGGTTGGCGATGGGGCGGTATGACAGGATGAGCTTAGCCTTGAATGGGCCCGAGCTTGCAATGAAGGTAATATAATAATTTGTTTTTTTTTAACTTACTTAGCTTTTATTTATGTGTTATCGTTCTTTTCTCAGATGTTTCATGCTACTCAGGTGTATAATTGCAAGCTTGAGGATGATGTCCGGGTCATAAATGCCCTGACTTGGGAGGCTCAGGTCAATAAAGCTGGGTGTGCCAAGGCTCTGGAGCAGGTCAAGAAGGTAAATGACAAGATTCAGTCCCTGACATATAGGGTTGTTTCAGCTGAGGAAAATCTCACAGTTGCCAAGGCAACGATCTCAGAACTTGAGGGCAAGGCCCGGGAGGCTGAGCAGATGGATAATAGGGAGGCCCAGACTCGGGAAGCTCTAACTCTCCAAGTACAGGCCCTGACTGAAGAAGTATAGAAGTTAAAGACTTCGGGGCAGAAGTTGCTTGGTGAAAAGGTCGAGGTCGAGAACGCCTTAGGTGTGGAGAGATCCCGGGTAGAGATGTGCCACAAGGGTGGTAATCAAATAATCTCTCGCTTTGAGCTGACCTGCAAATACCGTTATGAGCAGGGTTGGCGGGAATGCATATTGGAGCTTCAAAGGCCTGAAGAGCACAGGGAGATCCCTACTACTGAGGATCTTGACCGCAACATTGGAGTTGGGCCTCCGTATGATGATCCTGAGGCCGAACCCGAGGACTTGGCCTTTGGCGAATTCCTTCAGGACGACTTGCCCACTCCGCCTTCTCGTTCTGGCATGGATGAACCGAGGCCACAGAAGGACAGTCCTTTGGGACTAAAGGCTCAGGTGCTAATGGAGATCCTCCCGTGGTAGAATAGGGCTTATTCCTTTAGCTTTTAGCCCCTTTCTTTTATCTTGTGTTTGTAACAATCAAACAACGCTTTATTGTATCAGCCTTGGCCACCGGGGCCCTTTCAATATAAATGAATTTATTTATTCACATTTTTGTTGGAGATCTGTATGATCCATACTTGTTTCTTTTGATACGATAATAGAAATCGGGACTTTGAATTGTGACTTGGTAAGAATAACCATAACACCAGACAATAACAGTCGGGATTTTGAATTGGGACTAACAATAAAGAACGACGACCGTCGGGCCTGTGGTTATCTCTCGGGTTCTTTTGGGCCCATGGAGAGGATTCATCACTCAGTTATTGAAACTGATATTTTGTAAAAACCGACCACTGGTGGGTCTGTGAAGATCTCTCGGGCACTTTGGGCCCATGAAGAGGATTCGACACTTAGGTTTTCAAACTGGTATTTTGTGAAACCCGACCACTGGTGGGTCTGTGAAGATCTCTCGGGCACTTTGGGCCCATGGAGAGGATTTGACACTTGGGTTTTCAAACCTTTTTTTTGTAAAACCCGACCACTGGTGGATCTATGAAGATCTCTCGGGCACTTTGGGCCCATGGAGAGGATTCGACACTTAGGTTTTCAAACTGGTATTTTGTGAAACCCAACCACTGGTGGGTCTGTGAAGATCTCTCGGGCACTTTGGGCCCATGGAGAGGATTCGACACTTGGGTTTTCAAACTAATTTTTGTAAAACCCGACCACTAGTGGGTCTGTGAAGATCTCTCGGGTATTTTGGGCCCATGGAGAGGATTCGACACTTGGGTATTCAAATTTATTTTTGTAAAACCCGACCACTGGTAGGTCTGTGAAGATCTCTCAGGCACTTTGGGCCCATGGAGAGGATTCGACACTTAGGTTTTCAAACTGGTTTTTTGTGAAACCCAACCACTGGTGGGTCTGTGAAGATCTCTTAGGCACTTTGGGCTCATGGAGAGGATTCGACACTTAGGTTTTCAAACTGGTTTTTTGTGAAACACGACCACTAGTGGGTCTGTGAAGATCTCTCGGGCACTTTGGGCCCATGGAGAGGATTCGACACTTGGGTTTTCAAACTGATTTTTGTAAAACCCGACCACTGGTGGGTCTGTGAAGATCTCTCGAGCACTTTGGGCCCATGGAGAGCATTCGACATTTGGGTTTTCAAACTGGTATTTTGTGAAACCCGGCCACTAGTGTGTCACGCCCCAAATTTCCTATAACTCAGAAACCCGAGCCTAAGAGCTAAGGAGGTGAATGAAAGTAAAAAGAAATGAGAACCAACGACATACAGTCATTAAACACCCACAAAAGAGTAAGAATGACACGCTCTGATACCCTACTATCACGCCCCTAGAATTCCCGAAACTCTAATCTAGAGAATCAGTGAATCTCCAAAGGGTGACATAGGTCAAGCAACCACTAGAGTCAACAATAACAAAGAGACACATGGAATAACAATGAAGAATATACTCCATGCCAAATAGAATACTAGAACTCAATAGTATCCTCAGATACCAACAGACACGCCCCTAAATCCCTAAGACTCCCGAACTGGGACATCCAAGGAATCCAGGATGTGATCCTTAATACGAATGGCCAACTAAGATATCATTAACCATGAAAATGTATGGAATAATGATAAGAAATGGTATATTCCATACCCAAATGACTAATAAAACTAAGCAGCGGAATCTAACGAAAATCCGGTAGAGTTCCGTTAGTAAATGGAACATCCGGACATACCACCACAAAAATTTAACCTGCCAATATCAATTCGATAATAATAATGGCTTCCAAGCCCCACATTCATCAATCTTACTAGGACCGAGGTAGTGGAAAGAAACCAAAACCCCTCCAAACCCTCTATAATCAACAGAACCACAAATGCTCGAATAAGAATACAGAAAATCACCTAGCTGTGTAGAATAGATAGAATAACCTCCTGAAAGAATAAATACATGAAATAAAAGATACATCAACAGAGATATGCCAACAGACTGGCTCCCAAAATAGATACATGATAATCCCAAAACAATGGGTAAAGAAGCTAACAGCAGAATACTTGTCACGCCCCAAATTTCCTAGGACTCCAAAATCCGAGCCTAAGAGCTAGGGGAGTGAATGCGGAAGAAATAAGAGATGAGAACAAATGACCTTCAATCATTAAACGCCCACAAAAGGGTAAAATGGTCATCACATGGCTAAAGTAGTGATTCCAAGGTATAAATACGAGGTTTTGGCCTAAAAGAAGTTATAGGAACAAACGGAACCGATTTTGAAGGTACGAAATGGAAACTACAACATTTTGAAATCGGTATTCCTACGTTTAGAGGCAGAAATCTACTGTCAACTTCAATCGACCATTTCGCCCTCAAAAATGACTCCAATGAGGCGATTCAAAAGCCTAACATCAAGATCTTTAAGTCAGCTTTCTAAAAAGCTAAAGAACACCTCAATCCGACACCCGTAGCTCGAGATATGAGCAAAATAGTGGAACAGGTCAGAGCAGGGCCGAACCACCCAGTCGACTGGCTAGTGACCCAGTCGACTGGCTGACCCAGTCGACTGGATGAACCCGAGAGCTCAAAGTTTTGAAGAAAAATTTCCTCCGTTTCACCCAGTCGACTGCCTAGACCAGAAAACCTCAAATTTGGCTCCCATACAGCCCCAAACCCTTAGAAACTATCAAGGAAGATCTCAACTGGTCCTTGGGACTTTATAAATGAGGAAAAATCCCCCTAACTCGGAATAAGAAGAGAAATGGTTATTTTTATCAAAGACGCTTCTTAAAAATCCGTAAAAAAAATAACCGTCTTGCCCCCGGTCTCCGTTTTAACGACCACCGGGTTATAAAGATCAAAATCTTCTTAAAATGAGTTTGAAATCATTCCTAAAACAAGAAATTTTACCGGGGCTACGGGGGTAGGCGAAAACGGGTTTTTTTCCATTCAAATCGAAAAGGGTTAGTTTGAAAACCTAGAAAAACGCCGTTTTCGGCTAAACACCTAATATTTGCAATTCATGGCAAATCATCCAATTTACATTCATAACTCCAAGTAAAAAAAATACTCAAGAATGACATTTAAACGCTCGAAGGCGAACATGTTATAATTTGATCATAATGCATAATCCGGCACCGAAGTGCACCAAAAGAACACAATCCCCGCGCATAGCGCTCCAAGGGATATACATAATCAATAACACCTCGGCTAACATGCTAGCCGGGTCAAAATAACATGGTTTTACAAGTTTTGTTTACATTTGAAAAAAAGGAACATATTTATCGGCCTAATGCCCAACAAAATAAAGTGTGGTCCGCCTCCCATGCACAAAAGGGCGGACATACATCTACACATCCACGGATAGACTATGGAACTCTCCCAACGGGATCATCACCTGAAAAATATAAAAGGCGTGGGGTGAGCTCACTAGCCCAGTAGAGGAAGCGTCATTGCCTCCATCTCGGTAGTCCGAGTGGTTCAACCCAACCAAGGTTCATGCCACTAACCCTAGGTCGGTCTCTTGTCCCACATGGCTCTCACGCCAATCCGGAACCCCATCGAACCCCACAATTAAGTTTCCCCAACATGCTCACAACATAATTTTCTATAATTATAGCATGCTTCCACAATAACATCATATTCACATATATATGATAGTCTAAATGCACCATGACTCGACACACCCCCCGAGACACACGGCGCCCAACTCAGGTTAACGGATACATACTCTGTCCAATTACTTGTAGAGTACCGCACCGACTCTTCCCAAGTGATTTTTCTCTCTATCACTTCAACAAGGAAGACGGTTGTACGAGAGCCCAACATGCAACTCCGTACGCCATGACTACAAAAGTCAAGAACATGAGCCTCTACCCGGACTCCTAACTCACATTTGATCGGCTTTTTAGTTCCGTAGGCGTGATACCTCCTGGCCAGTTGTTGCTTTGATCCGAACCCGACTACCAACACATCACTACACCACCCACATATTCCAACATCATGAATTTGACACTACATGAGTACTCAATATGCACATATGATTTTTCATCAACCATATTCCATCATAATATATGCTTTTTCTCTTTAGGCAATATATCATGTCAAAACTTTCCACACGCTCATAATATTACATTTATGATCACTAAACCACAACATCAATTTATATCACATTTATGATCAATAAACAACAACATGAATTCATATCACATAATCATATTATCAAGGGCCTAAATCATAGTCTAAGTTGCCCAAAACCAACTCGTATATATATATACGGCATATATACACTTAGACGCACACACCCTCTTACAAAGACAAATACAAGTCATTTTCCCCTACCTCAATTCCAAGCAAGAGCAAGCAAGAACAAGTGAAGCCTCCAAGAGTGATCCAAATCAACCCAACCTCCTCCAAACCCAACAATAGGCTCAATTCAACCGATAGCTAAGCTTTAATGGAGTCCTAAGCAAGAGCTATAGATAGACAACTCCATAAATCAAAAATTGAATATAAGAATTCAATAATAGAAACTAGGGTTTGATACTAGAAATTCTAGAGGAGAAAGAATCACTTACCAAGCTTTGGCTCAAAAGGAAGCTTGGAGCACCAACATCAACTTCCATGCACAAACCCCCTTCAAATTCTCATCACAAGGAAGAGAGAATTTGACAACTTGAGGAAGAAGGAGTGAAGTGAGGGAGAACTTAGCAAGAACCTTATGAGATAAGATAGATATTTGTGTGGATGAGAGAATGTCTTGCAAATGGGAGAAACTCATAAGTGTAGAGATTCTCCACTCACTCTTCTCACCATCCAAGGGTTCAAAATGAAGCTAGGAAAAAGGAAATGAATCCAAGGGCTAGAAATGAGTCTTGCCAAGTGGAAGACTTATGACACAACTCACAAAAATCATTAATTTGCCAAACGGGGCCTTATCATCCAAGGGCTTAGAATAAAGATGGAAATCAAATAACCATCCAATGGTTGAGAAAAAGTCTTGCTAAGTGGATGACCAAAAATAATGGATTATTCCATTTAAGTCCCAACCAAACAAGGCCTTATGATCCAAGGGTCCAAAACAAAGATGGGAGAATGAGATCAAGGGCTAGGAATTATACAACACATGAAAGGTGGAAATGACCAAATTCTTCCAAAGTTGGGGTTAATTACAAAAGTGTCATCAAGACTATTAAATACTCTTTTACCCCTTGACATCCTCTCTAATTACCAAAATGCCACTCAAGCCCTAATTCTTACCCAAAATCTCTACACTTTCTACCAATTGCTCCAAATGTGAAATTACTCATTTACCCCTCGGTCATTTCTTTCCCGAAATAATTTTCAATAATTTTTATTAATTTCAAAATAAAAATACAACATGCTACCTACAATTTTTATATCACGCACAACATGTAAGGCATGCTAAAACAATTAAACACATTAAGCATATAAGCACATAATTGGTTAAATAAATAAAGTTTTTTTTAAATTAACCCATAAAAATACGGGACGTTACAACCTCCACACCTTAGGAGATTTCGTCCCCGAAATCAAGACGTACCTATAGGAGAAAACAAGTCCGGGTATTTTTCCCGTACTTCACGCTCACGCTCCCAAGTCGCCTCCTCGACTCCGCGATGGTGCCACAAGACCTTAACTAAAGGAATAGTTTTGCCCCGCAAAACTTGCTCCCTAGCATCCAAGATCCTCACAGGTCGCTCCTCGTAAGACACGTCCTCGGCAACTTCGACATCAACCCAACTCAATACATGAGAAGGATCCGGCTCATACTTGCGAAGCATAGACACATGAAAAACATTATGAACCCGCGATAAATCCGGTGGCAACGCTAAACGGTATGCCACCTCGCCGATACGATCAAGGATCTCAAAAGGCCCAATAAAACGTGGAGAAAGTTTTCCGCTCTTCCCGAATCGCATCAAGCCCTTGCGAGGTGAGACCTTTAGAAACACATGATCTCCGACCTCAAAGAACAAAGGACGCCTACGCCGATCCGCATAACTCTTCTGTCGGCTCTGTGCAGTAACCAAATGTTGTCGAGCAATCATAATCTTCTCGGTCGCCTCATGAACCATATCGGGTCCCAGAAGTGCAACATCACCAACCTCGGCCCAACAAGTCGGTGAACGACACGGTCTACCGTACAATGCCTCAAAAGGTGCCATCTGAATACTGGACTGATAACTGTTGTTGTACGCGAACTCCGCTAAATAAAGATGATCCTCCCAACTGCCCCTGAAATCAATAGCACAAGCACGAAGCATATCCTCAAGGATCTGAATGGTACGCTCTGACTGACCGTCCGTCTAAGGATGAAAAGCGGTGTTGAAGCGTAACTGCGTATCCAGGACTTTCTGAAAAGCCTCCCAAAACCTTGACGTGAACCGCGGATCTCGATCCGAAACGATAGTCACCGGAACCCCGTGAAGCTTGACAATCTCCTTCACGTACAGCCTACTAAGAACCTCTACATTATCCGTCTCACGGATAGGTAGAAAATGTGCAGTCTTCGTCAATCGATCAACGATCACCCATACTGCATCCTTCTGATTCCTCGTCTTTGGTAACCCTGTCACGAAATCCATGCAAATGTGTTCCCATTTCCACTCAGGAATCGATAACGGATTCAATAACCCGGCAGGTCCTCGGTGCTCAACCTTGACCTGCGGACAAGTAAGACATCGGCTCACAAAATCTGCAACTGATTTCTTCATTCCTTGCCACCAATAATGACGTCGAAGATTATGATACATCTTCGTGCCACCTGGGTGAACAACAAGCCTGGAACTATGAAACTCTCGTAAAACCTCCTCACGGCAAGTCTGCGGTACATAGAGTAAACCCCTAAAGCGATAACCTCCGTCGGAGTGCAAAACCCAATCATCAACAACCTCGCCACTAGCAATACGAGCGCGAACCGAAGAAATGTTGTCATCATGCCCTTGAGCCTCAATCACACGACTCACAAGTGAAGGTTGCGCCACCATACTAAACAAGGTCACCACTGAATCCCCACTATCACAAAACTAAAGATCCAACTCTGCGACTTCCTCCATCATCCGCCACTCACGAATAAAGATACTAGCCAACGATGCATGTGACTTGCGACTCAACGCATCCGCCACCACATTAGCCTTCCCGGGGTGATACTGGAGTACAAAGTCATAGTCCTCCATATACTCGACCCATCGACGTTGCCGCAAGTTCAAGTCCCGCTGCGTAAAGATATACTGCAAACTCTTGTGATCGGAGAAGACCTCAAATCTCTCACCGTACAAGTAGTGCCGCCACCCCTTAAGGGCAAAATGAACCGCTGCAAGCTCTAAGTCATGCGTAGGATAATTCTGCTCGTGAGTCTTCAACTGTCGAGACCCATAAGCCACAACTCTCTCGGACTGCATGAGTACACATCCTAGTCCCTCGTGAGAAGCATCACAATAGATCACGTACCCGACGCCGCGCTCGGGAATAATCAACACCGGAGCCGTAGTCAAACGTGTCCTCAACTCAATGAATGCCTCTTCACACTTGTCATCCCACACGAACTTGACACCCTTTCGCGTGAGGTGAGTCATAGGAACCGCCAAACGAGAAAAGTCCTTCACAAATCGTCGATAGTAACCCGCTAAGCCAAGGAAACTACTAACCTCGAAAACGCTACTCGGTCTCTTCCAACTCATAACAGCTTCTATCTTCGAAGGATCAACTGAAATGCCGCCTCCGGAAATAACATGCCCCAAAATTCTAACCTCTTGAAGCCAAAAATCACATTTATTATACTTAGCATACAATCGGTGCTCTCTTAGGATTTGAAGAACAGTCCTAAGATGAACCTCGTGATCACTTTCCGTAGTAGAGTACACTAGAATATCATCAATGAACACCACTACAAATCTATCCAAGAACTCGTGGAAGATACGATTCATGAGACCCATGAATGCCGCCGGTGCATTAGTCACACCAAAAGGCATCACGAGAAACTCAAAGTGCCCATACCGAGTACGAAATGCGGTCTTCGGGATGTCAATATCCCTAACCCGTAACTGGTGATAACCGGACCTCAAGTCAATCTTGGAGAAGAACTTAGATCCCTTGAGTTGATCGAACAAGTCATCAATTCGTGGCAATGGATATTTGTTCTTGATTGTCACCCGATTCAACCTACGATAATCAATACATAACCGTAGTGAACCATCCTTTTTCTTAGCGAAAAGAACTGGAGCACCCCAATCGGAAACACTAGGCCGAATGAAACCCTTCGCCTTGAGATCATCAAGTTGCTCCTTCAATTCTTTTAACTCCGCCGGTGCCATTCGGTACGGTGCCATGGAAATAGCATCGGTACCCGGTACAAGATCAATAGCAAACTCTACCTCACGAATTGGAGGCAAGGAAGTCAAGTCATCGGGAAAAACATCCCAATACTCGCCCACGACATAAGGTACCTCGACGTGACCATGAACCTCATCGTCGGAAAAGAGACTTGCCAAAATGAAACCGGAAACATCACGACCCCATATACAATAGGAAGAAGTAGAGGAGTCGTTGCGATTACTAAAGAAGTTGAATCGCTCTCCCTTAGGCGTGCACACCGACACCCGGCCTCTAAAGCAATCAATCTGCGCACGGAAGATAGATAACCAATCCATGCCCAAGATGACGTCAAAGCCCGTCATGTCTAGAAGAATGAAGTCGAACCTCAACGATCGTCCGGCAATCACAATATCACACTTGCGACATACCTTAGATAAATATGCATTACCCCCAATCGGCGTGTCTACCCACAAAGGTACCCCAAGATGTGAAACAGGTATACCCAAAGTAGATGCATAAGCAGAAGCAATAAAAGAATGCGAAGCTCCAGAATCAATAAGAACATGAGCCCAACAACAGTATACAGGAAATGTACCTCTCACGATAGAAGGTCCTGCTACACTGTCTGCTGCTATGACTGCATAAGCACGGCCCTGAGGACGTGGAGGCTGCTGGATAGTCGATGCAGATGTCCTAGCTTGAAAACCCTGAGCTGATGGTGCTGGCTGCTGTGGTGCTCTATACCCAGACTGACCTGCTGGCTGTATAGCCCTAGACTGCTGTCCAATCCCACTCATAGGAGTGCCACTACTCTGTCCCTGACGACAATTCCTGGCGATATGACCCTGCTGTCCACACTGGAAGCAACCCCTGTTATGCACTGGACCACTACTCTGTCCCTGCTGAAAAGACGGACATTGTGGCTTCGTGTGCCCTGGCTGTCGGCAATAATGACAAACAATCTCCCGACGAGTGAAACCCGAAGATGCTCTAAAAAAAGGTGTAGATTGTCCCCGATGTTGGTGTTGTGGCTGCTGCTGCTGTGCAACCGGAGTTGAAGTGCTATTTCGCTGCCTCTTCTTGTTCCCAAAGCCCGAAGATGAAGAACCTCCGAAGCTCTTTTCCCTAGCCTCACGAGCTAGTCGGCCCTCTTTTGCATCCTCCTCAGTAAGCAATGCCTTTGTAACGGCCTCGCGGTACGTCGGCATAGTAAGCACATAAATCTTTGACTTGAGATTGCCCCTCAAGCCCCTCACAAAGCGTCGGCCTTTAACCTCTTCGTCCACCACCATCTATGGTGCAAATCGAGATAAACTGGTATACTGAAGCTCATACTCGGTCATAGATAAATCACCCTGAACCAACTCATTGAACCGGTCCCTCATGCTCATCCTAGCAAGATGTGGAAAATATTGATCCAGGAAAAGCATGCGAAAGTCCACCCATGTGATAGTCCGAATATCCCTCGTATTTGTGACAGACTTCCACCAATTCTTAGCATCGCCCGTAAGTCGAAACGACGCAATCATGACCCGTACCTCGTCATCAACCACCCTGAGAATATCAAATCCATTGGTTATTTGCTCCAACCAATCATCGGCTACAAGTGGATCCGGACCGCCCACAAAGGTAGGTATGTCTAAACGTAAGAACTCCCGGAGAGCCCTTTGAGCACGCGAGCCCTCGTCCTCAACATGTTGCCTCTGAGGAATTTGTGCCATAGCTGCCGCTAAAGCACGTGCAAACTGCTCACCATCCATGAAAGGTGCAGCCGGTACACGCTCCCCAACATCGGGATGCACTGGCACATTCTCGTCCACAACCGGAGGTACATGATCCGGAGCATCACCCTCTCTAACGATACGTGGTCGACCTCTACGTGGCGGCATGCTCTCTACATGACAACAACTAAACATGTAAGGCACAAGTACAATCATAGTACGCCAAACAAAACCACAAAGCCATGCTGACACACGTATAAGTCAATGACGTATAAGAGACGGGAACTAATACGTAAACTTGTAAAATAAAAGCAAGCAAGATGCGTAAAGCGATAACGACCCTCACCCATCGTCCCATAGAGAAATAACACGCTCTGATACCAATTTTTCACGCCCCAAATTTCCTAGGACTCCAAAATCCGAGCCTAAGAGCTAGGGGAGTGAATGCGGAAGAAATAAGAGATGAGAACAAATGACCTTCAATCATTAAACGCCCACAAAAGGGTAAAATGGTCATCACATGGCTAAAGTAGTGATTCCAAGGTATAAATACGAGGTTTTGGCCTAAAAGAAGTTATAGGAACAAATGGAACCGAATTTGAAGGTACGAAATGGAAACTACAACATTTTGAAATCGGTATTCCTACGTTTAGAGGCAGAAATCTACTGTCAACTTCAATCGACCATTTCGCCCTCACAAATGACTCCAATGAGGCGATTCAAAATCCTAACATCAAGATCTTTAAGTCAGCTTTCTAAAAAGCTAAAGAACACCTCAATCCGACACCCGTAGCTCGAGATATGAGCAAAATAGTGGAACAGGTCAGAGCAGGGCCGAACCACCCAGTCGACTGGCTAGTGACCCAGTCGACTGGCTGACCCAGTCGACTGGATGAACCCGAGAGCTCAAAGTTTTGAAGAAAAATTTCCTCCGTTTCACCCAGTCGACTGCCCAAAAGGGCCAGTCGACTGCCCAAAAGGGCCAGTCGACTGCCTAGACCAGAAAACCTCAAATTTGGCTCCCATACAGCCCCAAACCCTTAGAAACTATCAAGGAAGATCTCAACTGGTCCTTGGGACTTTATAAATGAGGAAAAATCCCCCTAACTCGGAATAAGAAGAGAAATGGTTATTTTTATCAAAGACGCTTCTTAAAAATCCGTAAAAAAAATAACCGTCTTGCCCCCGGTCTCCGTTTTAACGACCACCGGGTTATAAAGATCAAAATCTTCTTAAAATGAGTTTGAAATCATTCCTAAAACAAGAAATTTTACCGGGGCTACGGGGGTAGGCGAAAACGGGTTTTTTTCCATTCAAATCGAAAAGGGTTAGTTTGAAAACCTAGAAAAACGCCGTTTTCGGCTAAACACCTAATATTTGCAATTCATGGCAAATCATCCAATTTACATTCATAACTCCAAGTAAAAAAAATACTCAAGAATGACATTTAAACGCTCGAAGGCGAACATGTTATAATTTGATCATAATGCATAATCCGGCACCGAAGTGCACCAAAAGAACACAATCCCCGCGCATAGCGCTCCAAGGGATATACATAATCAATAACACCTCGGCTAACATGCTAGCCGAGTCAAAATAACATGGTTTTACAAGTTTTGTTTACATTTGAAAAAAAGGAACATATTTATCGGCCTAATGCCCAACAAAATAAAGTGTGGTCCGCCTCCCATGCACAAAAGGGCGGACATACATCTACACATCCACGGATAGACTATGGAACTCTCCCAACGGGATCATCACCTGAAAAATATAAAAGGCGTGGGGTGAGCTCACTAGCCCAGTAGAGGAAGCGTCATTGCCTCCATCTCGGTAGTCCGAGTGGTTCAACCCAACCAAGGTTCATGCCACTAACCCTAGGTCGGTCTCTTGTCCCACATGGCTCTCACGCCAATCCGGAACCCCATCGAACCCCACAATTAAGTTTCCCCAACATGCTCACAACATAATTTTCTATAATTATAGCATGCTTCCACAATAACATCATATTCACATATATATGATAGTCTAAATGCACCATGACTCGACACACCCCCCGAGACACACGGCGCCCAACTCAGGTTAACGGATACATACTCTGTCCAATTACTTGTAGAGTACCGCACCGACTCTTCCCAAGTGATTTTTCTCTCTATCACTTCAACAAGGAAGACGGTTGTACGAGAGCCCAACATGCAACTCCGTACGCCATGACTACAAAAGTCAAGAACATGAGCCTCTACCCGGACTCCTAACTCACATTTGATCGGCTTTTTAGTTCCGTAGGCGTGATACCTCCTGGCCAGTTGTTGCTTTGATCCGAACCCGACTACCAACACATCACTACACCACCCACATATTCCAACATCATGAATTTGACACTACATGAGTACTCAATATGCACATATGATTTTTCATCAACCATATTCCATCATAATATATGCTTTTTCTCTTTAGGCAATATATCATGTCAAAACTTTCCACACGCTCATAATATTACATTTATGATCACTAAACCACAACATCAATTTATATCACATTTATGATCAATAAACAACAACATGAATTCATATCACATAATCATATTATCAAGGGCCTAAATCATAGTCTAAGTTGCCCAAAACCAACTCGTATATATATATACGGCATATATACACTTAGACGCACACACCCTCTTACAAAGACAAATACAAGTCATTTTCCCCTACCTCAATTCCAAGCAAGAGCAAGCAAGAACAAGTGAAGCCTCCAAGAGTGATCCAAATCAACCCAACCTCCTCCAAACCCAACAATAGGCTCAATTCAACCGATAGCTAAGCTTTAATGGAGTCCTAAGCAAGAGCTATAGATAGACAACTCCATAAATCAAAAATTGAATATAAGAATTCAATAATAGAAACTAGGGTTTGATACTAGAAATTCTAGAGGAGAAAGAATCACTTACCAAGCTTTGGCTCAAAAGGAAGCTTGGAGCACCAACATCAACTTCCATGCACAAACCCCCTTCAAATTCTCATCACAAGGAAGAGAGAATTTGACAACTTGAGGAAGAAGGAGTGAAGTGAGGGAGAACTTAGCAAGAACCTTATGAGATAAGATAGATATTTGTGTGGATGAGAGAATGTCTTGCAAATGGGAGAAACTCATAAGTGTAGAGATTCTCCACTCACTCTTCTCACCATCCAAGGGTTCAAAATGAAGCTAGGAAAAAGGAAATGAATCCAAGGGCTAGAAATGAGTCTTGTCAAGTGGAAGACTTATGACACAACTCACAAAACTCATTAATTTGTCAAACGGGGCCTTATCATCCAAGGGCTTAGAATAAAGATGGAAATCAAATAACCATCCAATGGTTGAGAAAAAGTCTTGTTAAGTGGATGACCAAAAATAATGGATTATTCCATTTAAGTGCCAACCAAACAATGCCTTATGATCCAAGGGTCCAAAACAAAGATGGGAGAATGAGATAAAGGGCTAGGAATTAGACAACACATGAAAGGTGGAAATGACCAAATTCTTCCAAAGTTGGGGTTAATTACAAAAGTGCCATCAAGACTATTAAATACTCTTTTACCCCTTGCCATCCTCTCTAATTACCAAAATGTCACTCAAGCCCTAATTCTTACCCAAAATCTCTACACTTTCTACCAATTGCTCCAAATGTGAAATTACTCATTTACCCCTCGGTCATTTCTTTCCCGAAATCATTTTCAATAATTTTTATTAATTTCAAAATAAAAATACAACATGCTACCTACAATTTTTATATCACGCACAACATGTAAGGCATGCTAAAACAATTAAACACATTAAGCATATAAGCACATAATTGGTTAAATAAATAAATAAAAAATTTAAATTAACCCATAAAAATACCGGACGTTACAATACTAGCGTCCCCAAACATGTCGTGCTGTAACCGTAACCGCATCACCCAACGCAACTCTAAACCTGTAACGAGAAATCCAAGAGAAACTGTCGTTGCACTGCATTCTACCCATAGCCATATATTTCTTGTAACCTGGCGTGGAATACCAGCGGGGCAAATGAAATTCCCTCCGTGAGCAAATAAGCTCAGTGGGAAAAGATACTCTAACTACCACATCCTCTGGCAGTTTAGGTAATGCTAACTATCTATCAAGATAGATATAACCCAACTAAACCCATCCACGCAAAACCCAAGGTACACTCTCATATATTACCGTACGTAAGTATATAACGGGGATATATATATACATACATATATATATATATACAAGTATACATGTATAAGTATGCAACATTAGTCTACAAGGTACAACTAAGGCTCATACTCGAAGTACCAACTCCGATAGTCTACACTACTCTCACCAACGTACTCTAGGTATACGACACCCAAATCAAACCTAACCAATCACCAAGTGTCATGACGCTAACAAGAAGCTCCAAACAGAGGGGATCACACTCACCTCTAATATCCACAAGGATCGAAATTCACCACTAGTACCAAGGAATACTCATAACTCACTCCCCGAGAACACGAGAGGAAAAGTACTCACATCCCTGCGTACTAACACAGTCATCACCTATATATATATATATATGTACAATATATATATATATATAACAAACCTCATCTCATTCCTAGATAATATCTATACCTCAAGAATGACATCACCTCATCATATCACCATACCAAGAATCCCATCGACCTCATAACACTATCATCAATAGGGTCAATCACATCACTAACACGCTCACGGTAGGCGAGGAGAACCACCCAATCAAATCACTAAGAGTACACGAACTCAACTCACAAGAACGACCACTTAAGGGTCACCAAAACAAAGCAAAGGAAAAGATTTCCAAATGCTAAGCCAACAAATAACCGAGACAACAATGTCAAGGTTAAGAACACCCGAACAAGGAAAGAACACCACAAGTGTTTAAGGAACAACCGAACAAGGAAACCAAAAATGAATGGCAGAGAGTAGAGTTATAAAAAGATGAATCCCAAGGATTCAATAGTTTTTAAGAAAAATGTTTTAAAGCTCGAACCAAACCATTCGGCATCCATGCCCCTAACGTAAGAAAACTCAATCACCTTGGTGGTGACACCAACAACCAAGAAAAGTGAAAGGCAACACTATATATGTGCACTGAACAATACCAAGCCTCAAACCCGAGACTTAAACTGATCGAAGCAAAGGTGAACAAGAAACCACCTTTCAAAACACTACGGGTCGAGATTTTGATAAAGAAGTCTCAAAATCTCAAAATCACTAGACAAGTAATAAAATAGTTTTCTTTTAGGAAATCACACAGTAAAAATGATCGTCTTACCCCCGGTCTCCGTCAATTGCCATCACTAGCTTTTAAAAGTTAAAAATCTTTTTAAGAAGATCCTAAGATCATTTTATAAGGTGTTAAAACTTTTAGTTGTTACGGGGGTAGGCGAAAACGGGTTCTTCTTTTTAAATATAAAGAGTTTATTTCAAAACTTAGAAAACACCGTTTTCGAAATGACAACCAAATAAGAGAAAACACAACTCTACGGATTCCTATAATGTCCGAGACGACAAGGAAATGAAGAACAACACGTTGGACTCACGGAAGACAAATATCCATTCCAACTCCACCAACTCAAATGACACCACAAGGAAGAGGTTCAGTACCACACCGTAACCGACAACTCAAGGAATAACAGACAAGTCAAAGACTACGTACTAACGTACAAAACACAGTACAAGGAATCCTTAGGAAATGAACTAAGCATAAGAAACAATGGCACAGCACTTACAATACTCCAAGTACGTAATGAATCACTTAACCATAACCTATTCTCATCAATCAACATCTCACACAATTTCATCACCCGCCTTCTCTAAGGCCCCAATTCATAACTGATACTAAAATCAATCTCGGATCTCAAATCTCTAACAAGGTCACACAACTGACCACAATCACAAGGCTACTAACCACAATCAAAAGACTACTAACCACAATCAAAAGACTACTAACCATAATCACAAGACAGTTAACCGCATTCTCTAAGGCCTCAACCTTAAAATCAACTCTACGGTCTCCACTAACCTCAACCAGCCACAGAAGTCACAACGTCAATATACCTAACCTCCCCTAAAGGCATAAATGTATATAACAACAAGTAAACGATTATAATTCATTTTACTTTTCCAATTTCCGCATTTAATTAATGTTTCACATTAATTACTTTCAATTGAGCATTTATAAAATAAGAATTTATTTTACAATATTCATAATTTTAACATGCTCTAATATCATATATACATATCAATAAAATCACATGATGATATGCAACGCACCGTACTCACAGACCGCCTGTGGTACACATACACAAAAACACACCCTTCCCAAGGGTACTGGATCATTCTCCACCATTCCCCTAAATCTGCAGGCTCACTAGGGAATGTGGACTTATCGAACCGTCATTCCCAAGTGTTTGTGACACTTCACACTTTTATCCGGGAATGCGTAACTACGACGCGGTCGTGCACATAGGGCCTTGGACGATATGTCCTCCCCCTATCATCAGTATCATGAGCCTCTCAAGACTCCTAACCACGTTTCTCGGCTTTTTAGTTCCGAAGGCGTGAGACCTCCTGGCCAGTTGTTTCGACGATCCAAACACAAACGTCTACTCGTGCACCACACACAAAGGAAGTAGATCACACCAATTAAACTTTCTCTGAAAAAGGTGAAATCATGCACCAACACCCATGTCTCACAATACATGGTGTATGCAATAAGATCATGTCTCAACATAAATATGTCATGCATCATATTTATGAAAATACCCACATGGTAATATCAATATAAATCTCAAAAATCTCTTTACATGATTTTAAAATATAAATAAGCATTTAAATTGTGACAAAACATATTTATGTTTTAAACAATATATTTTCTTTAATTCTTTAAGAAATATTCCAATCCCATTTTAACATGCTTATAAATAATTAAGCAAGTAAACCACGTATAATGAGAGGAACCTAGCATAGCGTCTAAGTTTCTCGCGTCCAACATTTACAAAATCCTCTAGCTCATTTAATTCTCAAGGGAATTTCTAAACCGTCTATTCCTATTCAATTTAAATAGGAATTAATATAATCTCATAGGAAATAATTTAATTAATTTCTTAAATTAATTACTAAGTCCCATTTCGATTCTAAGCAAATAATAGATATTTAAATTAACATTTTCATATATCTATATTAAATTAAATAAGGGTTTACACCCCTAAACTACTTCAACGATACGAAGTGAGAAATATAATTTCCCACCTAATTTACGTTTATCGAATAGTCCAAAACAGCACAGTACCGGCGCCCGACTATGAAGTCCGCCGACCAAAATTGTCCGAAAACTATTTCGAATATATCGAAATGTCCATCTCGACAACCTAAACGATATATATGAAGCCCATTAATAATAGGTTAATTAATTTGAGTAAATCTAAAATTAACCCAAACAAAAACTATAACCTATAAATGCGATTTCCGGACAAACCGTTCAACAAAAATTTACGAAATTAAAGTATGATGAATACGACGTAGAGAGGAATCTACTCAACAAAAATCGGCTCAAACCGATCACCGGAAGTCGCCAAACCAGCCGCTCGAAGCTCCGGTCGAACTGGTCTGCAACTCCCTGCTGCGCGTCGCCACTATGCAAGCCCAGCTGTGCCACCCTGCACCACCGACGACCCCTGCACGACGCCACCATGCCATCACCGACCGCCACTCGCTGCAGCTGCACCAGGTCAGCCGCCGCTCACCGTCCCCTTCCAAGACGTGATCGTCTCTCTCTCTCTCAACCGATTCTCTCTCTCTCTCGAGCTGCCATGGGGAATAAGAGGAGATGAAGCTCTTGTCATGGAGAGGGAGGATGAGCCGTGCGCGTGAAAAGGAAGGAGGATAAGACATATGGGAGTGGTTCAGATCTGTGCATATATGTATATACATATATATGCAAAATCGCACAACTAACCCTCGACTTATCCATAATTGTAAAATGACCCCACTTCAATATATATATATATATATATAATAAATCCCAACAATTACCAGAAGCCTCCAAATAATATCGCGCAACCCCGAAAGTCCACGGGACGCCAAATAACTAATTTAGTCCGAAAGAAATACACCGGGTTAGGAACCCAAACGTCGGAACACCTAACCAGCCCGATCAATTAAAACGTGTCGTTGCCTAATCGAACTACTAAACATTTAAATGTCGAAACGATACCGCGTAGTCGATAATGATAACTCGCGTAGTCGTCAGAGAGAAACCGTAAAGTCATCCAGTCGACTTTAAAAGTAAACGCGAAAAAATTACAGGTATCAAATACCAAGAATAAATAATACGTCATGAACAAGTGACGTCATTACTGAAATTAAAATTTAAATAATTTCAGAAAAAAGGAAAATAACACAGGGTGTTACAAGTGGGTCTATGAAGATCTCTCGGGCACTTTGGCCCATGGAGAGGATTCGACACTTGGGTTTTCAAACTGATTTTTGTAAAACCCGACCACTGGTGGGTCTGTGAAGATCTCTCGGGCACTTTGGGCCCATGGAGAGGATTCGACATTTGGGTTTTCAAACTAATTTTTGTAAAACCCGACTGCTGGTGGGTCTGTGAAGATCTCTCGGGCACTTTGGGCCCATGGAGAGGATTCGACACTTAGGTTTTCAAACTGGTATTTGACGGTTGGTGAATTGATGTTTCTTTTGTCGTTGTTTCACCAAACTCCGGTCAATAAAATTTATAATACCTACAAATACTTTACTTAAAATAGTATAACAATAAGTAGGGTCGAACCACTCTCAACTTAGAAATCGGTTTGAGACTAGGATCCAAAACTATATTTTTCGAGATAAAAAGAAATTACTTAAAACAATTCTTGAATTTTTGAATAGTAAACTAATATAACTAGATAATTATCAAATGATGGAAGAAATCTCAAGGGAAGAGAATCCACCACCCGGATCTATATAAATAATATTATATATTTCTATTGCAAATTCTCCTCCATCCTATTAAACATAAACATAGATATTGGTAGGCATTCCCCGTATTTCCATTAATTGGTAATCACGGAAAATCCTCCCTCTAATGTTTTGGTTTAAAAATAAATAAATATAAATAGTGGTAGGCATTCCCCGTATTTCCATTGATTGGTAATCACGAAGAATCCTTCCTCTATTTTCAACCTCTATTGTAGGTTTTGTCACTTGAAAGAATTAATTCGGGAAGAGAATTAAACAATAAGAAATAAAATAAAATTATGTATATCTTACCCAAGGTGGCTTCATCACTCCCTTGAGAAGATGTTTAAGCTAGCATAATGATATAGGAATAAAACATGATGATAGAAGAAATTTTCATTAACTAAGAAAAAGATTACAACAAAATAAAAACTTGATACAAGACTAAATTATCTCTACAATTTCTCACTCTCTACCATCTAACTCCTTACAATTTTCAACTACTCTCCTATTTATAGAGAAAATTGGAATATAATGACATCTTGTAAAGTGAAGTTAGATCTACTTTTCTTTTCTTTTTCTTTGAATATTGATGTTTTCCAAGTCATTTTCTTCTTTCTTCATGTGCATTATATTCTTCATCTTTCATCCATGTGCATTATATTCTTTCTTCCATCCATGTGCATTCATTTCTTCACTTTAATATATTTTCTTCATTTTTTCCAATTCAAACCTATAAGAAATAAAAAGATATATATAAGAACATTTATGCAATAAAATGGTGAATTAAAGATTTATTTTTGACATTTAAAATAGTGATTTTGTGAACTTATCAGTATTTTGTGAAACCCGACCACTAGTGGGTCTGTGAAGATCTCTCAGGCACTTTGGGCCCATGGAGAGGATTCGACACTTGGGTTTTCAAAACTGATTTTTGTAAAACCCGACCACTGGTGGGTCTGTGAAGATCTCTCGGGCACTTTGGGCCCATGGAGAGGATTCGACACTTAGGTTTTCAAACTGATATTATCATGGTGATTTTGATATTCGTGGAGATGATCGGGGAAAAAATGAACTTCTATTGCAATCTTTTGGGTTCTAGTGGGCTTTCTTTACAAGAGTCAAATCAAAGTATTTCTAGGGATATTACCTCTTAAGTCGGGATGCATTCTGTGTGTTGGGCTCCCTCCTGTTATCAGAGTTCCTGAGTAGTCTGTAGGCCCCGTGCCCTACCACTTCAGTGACGGTGTAGGGTCCTTCCCATGGCTCTTGGAGCTTACCCACATGTATGATCTTTCATCGAAGAACCATATCCCCAACCTGGAATCCCCTTCTTTTTACTCTCTTGTTGAAGTGATTCCTGACCCGTTGTTGGTAAACTGCTAGTCTTATCCCGATAATTTCTCTCTTCTCTTCCAGAAGGTCGAGCTCGTGAGCCAAGCGTTGGTTATTTGTTTTCTCATCCCAGGCCAGTGATCTCAATGTCGGGATGGCATACTCCGTCAGGATTATTGCCTCTGCCCCATATGTCATAGTGAAGGGTGTTTCACCGGTTGGTTGCCGAGGATTGGTTATATATGACCACAGTACCTCTGGTAATTTATCCAACCACGCTCATTTGGCCTTCTCAAGTTTCTTTGCCAAGGTGTTGAAAATGGAATGATTGGTCATTTCTACTTGTCCATTGGCGCGGGTACCCTACCGGGGAGGTATTTTGATTGATTCCATGCTCGGCCAGAAACGACCTGACCGGTTCACTGTCTAAATTTGTGTCGTTGTCCATCATTATGGTCTGAGGCACCCTGAACCTGCAGATGATGTGATTCCATATGAACTTGACTACGTGGCTGCCCTTTATAGAAGGATAGGCCTCGGCTTCAACCCATTTGGTGAAATAGTCGGTGGCCAGGAGTACATGGGTATTTGACCTGATAGCTTTTGGGAGTGGTCCGACTATGTCCATTCCCCATCAGGCAAAAGGATGCGGAACGATTGTCGGGTTCAAGAATTCCGGTGGTTGGAGTATAACGTTACCGTGCATCTGACATGCTTTGCATTTACGCACATATTCCTCTGCGTCCCGGGACAGGTAGGGCCAAAAGTAACCCTGGGATAGGATTATGTGGGCAAGAGATCGGGCGCCCGAGTGATTTCCACATGCTCTAGCGTGTATCTCTTGCATTACTGTCTCTGCCTCGGAAGGAGTTACACACCTTAGATACGAGCCCGAGAAAGATCTTATGTAGAGTTGTCCCTGGATGATCGAGTATCTGGCTGACTTCATTCTAATTTTCCTTGCCTCTGCCTTATCAGTTGGTAGCGTCCTGACACTGAGGTAGTCGATTATGGGATCCATCTAGCTCGGCTCTCGGGGAACTAGACATATCAGTTCGTCGGGTTCTCGAATGCTTGGTACGGTGATAAAGTCGGTCAGTACTACTCGGGTCATATCATCACCAGCTGCAGACGCCTGATTAGCTAAGTGATCAGCAGAGGTGTTTTCTTCCCGAGGGATTTGGCTGAATGTTAACTTTTGAAAACATTCAGACTCCTTGAGAACCAGCGCTCTGTAGGATTCCATTTTGGGGTCTCTTGTTTTGTACTCTCCGGTTATTTGCCTGACTATCAGCTGGGAGTCGCTGTATACGAATAGGGATTGTATTTGCAGGCTCCTCGCCAATCTCAGGCCCGATATGATTGCCTCGTACTCTGCCTCGTTGTTAGTGGCTAAGAATTGTAATTGCATCAAGGCCTGTAACTTAGTTCCGTCGGGAGTATGAATTTCCAGCCCGACGCCTGCTCCATTGGCGCTCACCGACCCGTCTATGAATAATTTCCATGTTTCTAACTCAACGGGTTGATCAGCTTCCTCGGTTTCTCCTTCCAATAGGAAATCGGCCACGGCCTGCCCCTTGATCGAGATTCTGGGAATGTAGGTTATATCATAAATCCCTAGCTCAATGGCCCATTTGGAGATCCTTCTGGAGAGATTAGGCTTCGCCATAAGTACACGAATCAGAGTGGTAGTGGGGACAATGATCTGGTGAGCTTCGAAGTAATGCCTGAGACGTCGTTTGGCATTGATCAAGGATAGAACCAACTTTTCCTAATTTGCTGTATCGGGTCTCGGGATCGGCTAGTGCCTTACTGGTATAGAAGATGGGCATCTGGAGGTTCCTGTCCTCTCTGATGAGTACAACGCTAGTTGATACGGATGATACTGCCAGATACAAGAGCAATACATCATCGGGCTCGGGTGTTGCAAGAATGGGAGGCTTGAGCATGTACTTTTTCAATCGGGATAGGGCTTTAGTTTGCTCGGGACCCCACACTTTTCCTTTCTTTGCTTTGATCGCCTGGAAGATGGGTCGGCATCGGTCGGTCAGCCTTGCGATGAATCTGCTTAAGGCTACAACTCTTCCGGTCAGAATTTGGACTTCTTTGTGTGTGGTTGGCTCTCTCGTCTCGAGCAGAGCCTTGACTTGGGTTGGGATGGCTTGATTGATCAACTATGTGTCCTAGGAACTGCCCCGAAGACACCTCGAATGAGTATTTGGTTGGATTGAGTTTCATCCCATGTTTCCTCAGGGTATCAAATACTTTTCTGAGATGCTCCAAGTGGTCTGTTTTCTTTCTACTTTTGACTACTGTATCATCAATGTAAGACTCGACCACTGTGCCCATCATTCCTTTAAATATCCTGTTCACTAGTCTCTGAAACGTGGCTCCTGTATTTTTTAGTCCGAAAGGCATAACTTTAAAGCAATAAGTACCTGTCTCGGTAATGAAGGAGGTTTTTTCCTCATTTGTCGGGTCCATTGGGATTTGGTTGTATCCCGAGTAGGCATCCAGGAAAGTTAGTCTCTCGTAGCCCGCGGTAGCGTCGACCATTTGGTCTATTTTGGGTAGGGGGAAACTGTCTTTCGGGCAGGCTTTGTTTAGGTCGGTGAAGTCGACGCAGACTCGCCACTTCCCGTTCTTTTTCTGCACGACCACCACGTTGGCTAACCACTCGGGATACTGAACTTCCTGATGAACCTGGCTTCGAGCAACTTTGACACCTCGTCAGCTATGATTTGGTTCCTTTGGCCCCCCATTCGCCTTTATTTCTGTCGGACATGTTTTACATTTGGATCAACATGTAATATGTGACGGGCTATGGAGGGGTCGATGCCGAGCATATCGGTATGTTCCCATGCGAAGACGTCATGATTATCCTGTAAGAATGTTGTCAGTTCATTTAATTCACTTGTGGTAAGACTTGTACCTGCGTAGGTGACCTTGTCGGGTTGGTCGGGCATTACAGGTACCGACTGTAGAGGTTCTGCGACAATCGGGGGACCCAAATCCCCGTCCTGTAGTTGCTATTTGGGCTGCGGGTCTAGATCCTGACCTTCTTCTCGGGACCTATTTTGACCGGGCTTATCCTTCATTCATTTGATAGTGATGGCGTAACATTGTTTAGCCGCTACTTGATCACCTTTGATATTAATTATGTCGTAACCATTTGGCCCGACGCACCTCATCATTTGGTGGAGAGTTGACGGTACACCTTGCATCCTGTGAATCCATCCTCTTCCCATAAGCAGATTGTAAGAGGGCTTTACGTCCACCACCACAAAGGTCTCGGACTGAGTTCTCTGGGCTACTGACACGAGCAGGATGATCTCCCCGAGGGGTTCGACTTGCTTTCCGTCAAACCTGGCAATTGGATTTCGGGAAGTCAAAATGTCCCTTGGGTCGATCTCCAATTTATCGAAAGCCCACTTGGTCATGATATTGGCACTGCTTCCTGGATCAACCATTACCCTCTGGACAAGACATCCCGAGACCATCAGAGTGATGACTAATGGGTCATCGTGTGGGACCTGGATGTCTCGGAGGTCATCCTCGGAGAAAAGTATTTGAGATTGCCCCGTTCGATGGTGGATTTCGTTTATCCCGGCTATCCTGCTGACATGATGTGCCTTTCTCATTTGTGATCGTCTCGGCCCTTCGGTGCCTCGTGGGTCGGAACCTCCATGGATCATATTGATGATTCTGATCAGGTGAGCCAGGGCTTGATTCTGTTGGTTGTTCTGTGCGGGTTGATAGGCTCTCGGACCATCCCTCTGAACGTAGTCCTTCAGCTCTCCCCGGGCTATCATCGTCTCGACCTGACGCCTCAGATTCCTGCAATCATTAGTTGTATGGATGAAATCACTATGGAGGGCGCAGTGCTTTGATCTATCCCTCTGGTCGAGGGGTTGCCTGATTGGAGGAGGAGTCTAGAAGATCCATCTGGCTTTGTTTTCCTGAAAAAGATTGGTTAGGGTCACTTTCAACGGGGTGATCTTCTCTTCGAACCTGGCACGTCTCTCGGGCTGCAGAGGAAATTGAGATGAAGTGGGGACCGGGGGATTTGAGCGTTTGCGATTAATCGTCTGTCGGGATATATCCGAAGCCTTATCCTTCGACTTGATTTCCACATTGATCAGTGCCGCTCTCTTCTGCCGGGTTGCCTCATCCTCTTCGATCCTTAGGTGACCCTGACCTCTAGAATTGAGTTCTCCGATTCCCGAGGGTGGTCGTTTCACAAGTGACTGGTGGAACTTGGTCCCCTGAATCAGTGTCATCCTGAAGGCTTCCACGATCGAGTGTTAGTCGCAGTTGTCGATGGAAGACGACTCGACGTTGAATCTGGACAGGAAACTCTTGAGGGACTCGCCTTTTTCCTGAGTCATGGTAAAGAGGCTCGAGATGGTTTTCTTTTGCCTCTTGTTCTCGAAATACTGGGCCACGAAGAGGTCGGACAGTTGTTGTCAGCTGCCAATGGATCTCGACGGCTACTCCCTGAACTAGAGGAGCAGTGCGTCGACGAGACTGGTCGATAATACTTTGCACAACAAGGCCTCGTTCTCGGCATACATGGTCATTTTTTGGTGGATCTGGTAAATATGTTCCTCGGGATCCTTCGTCCCGTCGTAAGGAGTGAATCTGGGCATGACGAACTTCTTGGGGAAGGGTTCCCGGGTGATTTCTAAAGTAAATGGTGATTGAACCGAGTCGGTAGAGGCCTGGAGGGCCTGGACATCGGTAGATCGAGTCCTCAGATCCTTCATGACCTTCTTTTGGAACTCCGTCATCATCTCCTGAAGTTTTTGCGATGTCCAAGGCTCTTCGGTGATGGGAGCCTCGCCTGCGGCCGGGTTCCCGGCTGATCGGTGAGAGGTTTCATCGTGCTCCTCCCGTGGTTCGGCTTGTTCTTGGATCTGCGATTGATCGGGAACTACCGGAGGGATAGTCGCCTGATTCAATCTTGTCAGGAGCTCCTCGCTTTTCTTCTCCGCCGCCAGGCTTCTCGCTTCGGCGGCCTGGCTCCGTTTCTTAGCTTCGACGAGCTGCCGCAGGAGGTGCTCGATCATTGGAGGAGCACTTGGTGGTTTGTCGTCGGGTATCTGTATATCTGACTGGGATCTGGTCACCAACATGGTCAGGTTTGGACGGAGGAGATGATTTTGAAGATTTGGTGGTGGTATTTGGGCTTTGCTCAGCTTCTTGAGGTAGGAAGATGGTCGGCGAAATGACATATTTTCCCACAGACGACGCCATTGTGTAGATACAATATTTGCACAACACCAAAAGATCCTCTTCTCATTACTCTTCATTGAATTATATACATTTTCCCTATGGGCCCTTGGCCCATTAGGGCAACTTTTCCTACTTTGGAATTTTGCCCTTACTTTACACGTCAGCTATTTTGTCCCTATACTATGCTATTATCTTGAGCTGCAAGTCTCTTTTAGAATCTTCGAGTTTCTTCTGGAAGGCTCTTCGGGTCGGGCCATAAGATAGGCCTGGTAGTCGAATCTCGGGACGAACCACAATGCTGACGTGTTGGTCGGGTTATGATGTTGGTACAATGACCGGATCATCATCTCGGACCTTTTTTGGATCGGTCCGGTCGGGACGAGGCTTTTATATGGGCCGGGAAAACTCACATGTACAATAGTATAGGGGGGTTTACTAAAATTAACCCTTTAAATAATTAAGAAATATAATAGTAAGGATAAGATTAAAGGTAAGGTGAAAATACTAAAAGTTTGGAGGGTAAAAGGGGTAAAACATTTTGAGGGCAAACTCATGGTGCAACATTTTATGAAACTTTAGGGGGTTCTAAGCTCATTTCATAATAGGGAAAGAGAGTAAACTTGAGGGGGTTTTAAGCAATTTACCCTTTAAAATAATATATTATTAATATAAATATATTAAAATATGGGAAAATTATTATGACCTCCCTGAGATTTCACATAATTATTCTCACATTAAAATTTATGTAAATTTATTTTGACATCCCCTATAAGATTAACATTACATTAATATTTTTGTGTATATTGAAAAGTACCCTTAACTTAAGTGTTTCAAATTTCAAACTGAAGTAATTTATGATTTACATATCTAATGACCTTCTGTCATTTAAATACCTCTCATTTGACACCATTTAAAACATTTTTATCCCTTCTCATTCAAGTTGGTTATGTTATTTTAACATAAATTATTCAGTTTAAAACACTAAAGTTATGTGTACTTTAGTAAATGCACAAAAATGTTAGTGTAATATTAATCTGATAAGGGATGTCAGAGTAAATTTACACAAACTTTAATCTGAGAATAATTAAATAAAACTTCAGGAGAGGTCAGAGTAATTTACTCTTAAAATATATATGAACATTACCAAATTAATCGGATTATTAAAAATAAAATCTAAAATCGATTCGTAAAATATCGGATTCGGTATTTTTTAATCCATGTCCAATCCAATCCATTATAAAACCGACTCAAAATATCCTGATCAGATTAATCAGATTGAATTTCCGGATTCTCTGGAATTTTGTCCACCCCTATGTTTTAGTACATGTGAAGTGTAATTTACCCGATTAATAAATAATAACTAATTACAACAATAAATTAACAAAGGTGGAAGAATAATTTGATAGTTGCAAGTTGCAAACTTCAAATTGACCCCTATCATACATTTCCACCTTTTGATTTCCATTACAATATTCTCTCATTTCTTCAATTTCCCTCTCTCTCTCTCTCTCTCTCTCTCTCTCTCTCTCTCTCTCTATATATATATATATATATATATATATATATATATATAGATATATATCTATACACACACACAAACACACACTCATTCTCTCTCTGAACTAAATGCATCACCACACCATAACCCTCAAATCCCCAATTACATTCCATGGATTGTCTCCTCACCCCACCATCCTCCAAAACCCTAGACTAGTCCACCGCATTTCACCTACAATTTCACACACCAAAAACACGCACTCTTCGATCTTCACCTGTAGAGGAATCCAAGTCTCTCTTGCCAATCACCGCTCCAATTTCTCCGATGGCAATGAGAAATTGCCGAGCCTTGGAGTCAAAGATGTCGATGTCGCCACTCTCGGAAACCTCTGCGTCGATATTGTCCTCAATGTCCCCGAGTTGCCTCCGGCGCCGATTGACCAACGTAAAGCTTATATGGAACAGTTGACCCAATCGACACCCGATAAGGTTGGTATATATATATAAATATATATAATGAATTGTATGTTCATATATATATATGTGTGTGTGTGTGTGTGTGAAAACTTCAAGATAGTGTATTGTTGCTTACCAAGAAAATAAAGAATTTGTTAGCTTCTGAAATTTGTATGTATATATGTTGTTTTATTTTGATTTTTCTTTGTATTTTTAGCATGAGAGAGAAATTCGAGCTAATCCCACCAAATACTTTTATCTATGTATTTTAGAAGTGGTATAGAATGTGAGTAATTATCAGTGAAGCAGAATTGATTGAAAGATTTTAATTATATCCCTTACAATGGTTATGTTTCTTTTAATTTTTGTAGGGAATTATAGCCTTTTGAGTTCATTAAGATGTGAACTTCTGTACCTTTGAATCTTGTTAACAAATAATAAAGTTTTCATCATATGAATATTGAAATTGGAACATATATAAGGATATACTGATATGTGGATCAAGACATATAAGTTGGAAATAAAGTTTTCATCATATGATGTTGCTAATGGGAATTTCCCAGAATCAGTTTGTTCCTCTATGAATTCCATGATCCCAGATTATAGGGATGATTGAGTTGTCAATCCAATTTTGTAATCCATGAATGGCCCTGTAGGAATGTAGACCCATATGCTTGTTTTACAATCCCAGAGTAATTATGGTCATAACAAAGCTCTATATTTGCATACCACTCCAGTATGCATGGCACAATGGTAATGCTGCCCCTTCGTGAGCTCACACGGGTTTGAGATTGGAAACAGCCTTTAAAGCTAAGTGCATCCTACCCCACAACAGAGCTCTACTGGGCAAGGCTTTTGGTAGACATTGTGTTATCTTTCAGGAGGGGGCGATTGACGAGATTTTGTTGGTCTGTCGGGAAGCATGATGCCATGGCAGGAACCTTGTGCACTAGCTCCCTCTCTCTCTCTCTCTCTAATTGTGTGTACTCTCGTATACATGTCTTCGATTTGAGCCAGGACAGCATTATTTTTTTCTTGTTTTCCTTTTTTATGAAACAGAACATAAAACCAATAATGCAGCCTGAGAATTTTAATTGAATTCAATTCCATGCTTATGAAGAGGTGTATGTTTAGATTGACAAACAGCAGAACTGGCCAACTTTACTTAAATTGGTTAGTTTGGTTTGATTCTCCAGCTCCATTATATATCTTTAGTCTTTAGATTGGAAATTGAAAAAAGAACTAAGGAGTTCAATTTTTGCTTTGTCAGGTGAGAGGTTCTTTTGATGGTCAAATCCCTATAAGATTAGTTCTTTTTGAATACGAAACACTAATAAATAATATTCTTCTTTTCCACCAATTCTCCAGTCAGAGCATTCGTGTGAGACTGTAGGCTTAATGAAGAGCAAAATGATGTTCTATGTTGGTTGACGTGGAATTGCTCAAACAACAGGTTTTCTTAGTAGTGAGTTTGAGAAAGATTATCAGTAGGCCTCCCTATACGAAGTGCATATAGTAATTTGATTGTCCTCTACCGCCAGGCAAGCTTGTAAAATACTTCAACTTGGGCCTTTTAATCTGACTAAAACAGGCCATAATCCGAATGGAAAAGTAGATCTGATCATGATATCTTCACTCACCAGACACATATACATAATAAGTATATATATTATGAGCTATATTACAAAGCGAAGTACTTTTAAATTAATTTTTAAAATGTTTACCATCGTTAAGTTCCTAGAGCTAGTTTGGCACCACCAAACAAAGAATTTTGTGTCTGCTGCTGATTGTTGTTGAACCACTTCAGAGCACTTTCATTTTAACCAAAAATGACTTGTTTACTAGGTCTGAAAAACGCTCCTTATATGGTAGATATTTTGTCACACTAGAGCTTTTGATTAAAGCTGAAGTTTAATTGCGTTTATGAGTGGAGGTTCCAAATTTTAGTAGATATCTTCATTTTTTATTAATGAAGTTGTATAATTATGAAATATGACGATCGAAGTGCTTTAAGCAATATTATTGGCATACAAATTAAAAGTACTACACTTATGAGCAATATATAAAATAATGCATCACGAAAAATTAACATGCTCTTTTTTTTTTTGATAGGTAAGTAAAAATATTATAAAAAACACTCAAAAGGGGAGTGCGTCCCAAGATACAAAAGGAAGCCCTACGACCGGAGCATTCCCACAGAAGCCATTTTTTCCTCTATGGATGTACAAAATCTACCATCCACCCTAAAGAACAACAAAGAGATAAAAGATTATTTAAAGAATCCAACCGAGGTCTCCACCCCCTCAAAACACCTCTTGTTACGTTCGAGCCAAATGGCCCACCAAAGGCATAAAGGAACCATCCTCCAAAAAGATCGCGCTTGAAGCCCCGTAAAACATTCCCACCAACTGTCAAGAACCTCTCGGACCGTCGCCGGCATCACCCAAGACAAGCCAAATAAGCTGAGCACTAAACACCAACAATCATGCGCCATCGGACAGTGAAGGAGGAGATGATCAACCGACTCCGCATCATTTTTACACATAAAACATCGGTTGACCATAACAAAATTGCGACGTTGCAGATTGTCCAGAGTGAGAATCTTGTCCCAAGCAGCCGACCAGGTAAAAAAACAGTTTTGGGGGGGGGGGGGGACCGGGGGCAGAAGCTTTGAAGAAATAAGAGACCGTGAAGCACCTTAGGGAGGAAGGGCCCCACACCATCCGGTCCGGCCCGCCATCCGGGGGAGGCAGACTATAAAGGACCTCTAAAAACCCAGAAACCTCCTTAAGCTCCCAGTCCTGAAAGTGTCTCACAAATTGGACATCCTAGACGATCCTACCGCTATCAAGTCAATAACAGTCGGCAACGCAGGCATGACGATTGCGAGCAATGCGATGAAACATGGGGAAAGAGGAGGCCAAGGTAATATCACCGCACCACCAGTCGGTCCAAAAACAAACTGAACTGCCTGAACCAATAGAAAAACGAGTGTGGGTGGCGAAAACATCCCATCCACGACAAATGTATTTCCACACCCCATGCCTCTACGGATCCGACCGGGGCGCGAGCACCATCCTCTCAGCTCCTCCCCATACCGACATAGAATCACCCGTCTCCAGAGCCGGTCCCTCTCAATCCCAAAACTCCAAAGTCACTTCCCCAACAAAGTTTTATTGAAAGACACCAATCGATGGATACCAAGGCCCCTTTCTTGTAGAGGCCGGCAAACTGACTCCCACTTAATAAGATGAAGAGAAGAACGTTCACAATCCCCACCCCACATAAACTGCCTCTGAAGCTTCTCGATCTTGTAGGCGACACTACAGGGAATCTGAAATAGGGAAATGAGATAAGTAGGAAGGTTGAACAACGTGCTCTTTACTAAGGTAAGCCTTCCTCCCTTGGAAAGATACTGACGCTTCCAACCAGCCAGCCGCCTCGCCACATGCTCAGCCATCAAGTCCCAGTAAGGCTGGCGCTGCACTGCCGAGCCCAAGGGCATCCCCAGATAAACAGAGGGGAGATGATTGACCCCGCAACCAAACATATCCGCTAAAGTCGAGATGTTCCCAACCTCCCCAACCGGAATTAAAGAACTCTTCCCTATGTTCACCTTCAATCCCGAAACGGCCTCAAAACAAATCAAAATGCACTTGAGATATCTCAACTGGTCCTCCTCCGCATCACAAAACACGAGGGCGTTATCAACAAACAGTAAGTGAGAAACATCCACAAACTGAGACGCCTCGTCCCCTACTCTAAAACCACGAATGAGAGTAATATCCGAAGCCCGAGACATCATCTGACTAAAGGCCTCCATCACAATCAAGAATAAGAACGGGGAGAGGGGTCCCTTTGCCTCAAACCACGCGAGCTCCTAAAGAAACCTGACGGAGAATCGTTCACCAAAACCGAGAAGCTGGCCGAAGAGATGCAAAACTCAATCCACCTTCGCCATTTCACACCAAAGCCTAAGCACTCCAACATATAAGTTAAGAAGCCCCAACTGACATGATCATAGGCTTTCTCAACATCAAGCTTCACCAAGACCCCCGAAATTCCGCTATGCAATCTGGCATTAACAACCTCACTCGCAACTAGAGTCGAGTTTAGGATTTGACGCCCACCCACAAAAGCATTCTGAGAAGCCGAGATAACGCCATCTAGAACACCATTCAGTCGAGAAGCCAACACCTTAGCAATCAACTTATATATGCACCTAATCAGACTAATGGGCTTGAAATCCCTAATGTCCTTCGACTCCCCCTTTTTCTTTGGGAATAGGGAAATGAAAGTAGCATTAAAAGACTTCACAAAGCAACCCTCACTGTGGAAATCCTGAAAAGTACCCATTACCTCCTCCCGTACCACGGACCAACACTCGAGAAGGAACCTCATAATAAAGCCATCCGGCCCGAGAGCTCTATCCTCATTACAAGACTTCAAAGCCCGCAACACTTCCTCTTCAGAAAATGGAATCTCCAAACCAGCACTGTCACGCCCCGTTATTCCTGAGACTCCAATCAGGAGAATCAGCGAATACCGGGGGATGACGTCACAGAAAACGACAACCAGGGATCAACGATAGCACTGAAATACATGGAATAGGAATGAAAATGATGTATTCCGTGTCACCTGAGTGATAGAAACTCAGTAAAGGAATTCAAACGAAAATCCGGCAGAGTTCCGTTTGTAATTGGAACATCCGGACAACCCAAAATTCAACACAACGAAACAACCTGCCCAATATAACAAGAATAAAAGTAACGACACGCAACCCAACATTCCAGAGACCTACTAGGGCCGAGATAATGGAAAAGAACACCAATACCTCTCCAAAACCCTTCTAAAATCAATAGAGCCCCAAATGCTCAAATAAAAACATAAAGAAAACCACATGGCGATGCCGAAAAGGTATAAAGGCACCCCAAAACAACAATTACCGATTGAGCCACAAAGCTCACATAAAAATACATAAAACTTGATGGTAGCGCCGAACAGATACAATGACACTCCAAAAATAATAAATACACAGGAATTAAAGATACAACACAAGGGGATCTGCCAACAACCTGGCTCCCAAGAGAATAAAAGAATAATAAACATGATTACGGAAGGAGGAATGAATCTACCGTCCCAAATCCCCCATACCATCGCCGCCGTACGCGTCGTGCTGCATCCACCTGCAAACCTGAAAATGTTGTGTGTGGAGGGTGAGCAAAAAATCACGCACTCACCATAATATCAAAACATCACACTCATAGCCGTTTAGAAAATGCTAACCATCCCGTGTGCATGCATCTATCCTAGGTCAAGTTATCGTCTACCGTGGCACCCCCTCCAATCCGAGATACCCAACAATAACCTCTCAACTAATCTCGAAACTACTCAAAATTCGTAAAACAGAACAGCTCATAAGATATATCTACCACTCGTATATATGCATGTCGAATCAACATATATATATACATAAAGTCCCGTAAACAGCTAATCCTAGCACCTGGTGTATGAAGGCACCCAGTCGAATACACACTCTCATCTAGAGATACAACCAGAACTAGCTATCAACCATTCCGTGCACCTAGCACGTTACTCAAGGTTCCTAGGAGGTTTATAGGTCACTCCTTAGGACTATCGAAAGGGAATAACCATTCTTCTACGTACAACAACCAGTGAACCAACCCGTTCACTCGAAGAAACCTAAAAAGGGAAGGTCCTATCTCCACATCGGATTCGGTAACCAACCGAACTATCTCTAACTCACACTGCCTATCAAGGCACTAAAAAGGGTACAGATCAACAAGGTCACCTCTAACTCATACCGCCTATCAAGGCGCAAGAAAGGGTTACTGGAGTCATTTAGTCCCAAATAGATGCCATGACCCTCGGATTTTTAAAGAAAAATGTTGAACCCCGAAGGATTCAACCGGTTTTTAAGAAAAAGTTAGGGCCCGGTCAAATCATATTTGGTTCCAATGCCTCCTAACCCAACCAAACACTAGGAATCGCACTATATGCGCTTAACTTAACCTCACTTCTCTTACCCGAGAAGATCCACAGACAACCACAAATGATCATATTTCTTACCTTAAGGAATGAAACCTCAGAAACACATGTTCGGGTTAAAACCTGAGAAACTATAACACGGGGAAAAGAACTACTAGGGTTCAACTGAATATCACCTTAAAGTCACATTCAAACTTATTTCGAAACAGGTTCTAAGATCTTCAACTTAATATAGGAACCTATAAACAAATCCTTAAAGGTTACCAAACCAACACCGGGATTCAAGTGTTCTTCGGAACAACTAGGAGGAATCTGAAACAATCAACTCTAAAACATATCTAGATCTCAGAACTGACCTCGAGTCTTAAGAACGGGACAAACCATGTCCAGAGTTCACTAACTTTACCAGAACATGTAGGAAAGGAGATTTTTCAGGCACACGGCTAAAAACCATTTACTACTCGAAACACTTTTAAAGTGGAAAGGTGAGCGACAAGCTCAAAATACACAAGTCAAGAGAAACAAGGTCAGACTAACGAGTCTTTCCTGACCTGTAACCTGGACAACTCTCCCCACTACCGAAGTGGTCTAATAATCATCCAGTGATAACACTAATCACCAATCACAAAGGCCTATGTGGCCAAAGGCACAACCACAACCAAGTCTCAATATACGACTAGCCAACTCAACTTAACTCCAACTCAAGGGGAAAACAATTAATTAACAAAACCTCTTTTCATCTATATCCACGTAACCACCTGGAACACATGCCAACCATGGCTCTACTAATCCAGGTTTTTATTATCGTCGAACTTTCTTTCTTTCTTTACAATTTTAAATCTTTAAATAATCATTATAATTTAACCACAATTAAAATATTAATTACAAACACCGCGCCTTAGCGCCAAAGAGAATAATACAAATATTTAATTACAACTCAAACATCACATACTCAATATTGATAATCAATAATAACAGGCAAGTACATATCAAATAAATGTCCAATATGAATGTAAATGCCATGACAATACAACTCCAATGCAACCCTAGCCACTAAAGGGTGAAACAAATATCCAGGAATCCCAAACCGTTCACTGCTGGGGCAACAAACCCACAACAGGAAGGGTGGGCATCGCCAAAGAAAGTGCGGGGACCACAAGCCCGCCCGGGAACCGGCAAGTGAGGCCTAAGCCCTCACCCCCAAATGTCTAGAGAATTGAGAGTTACTAGCTCCCTGGATGCTAGACCACCCATTGGCCAGTTGTTGCGACATTCCAAACGATCTAGACCTGTACGTGACATAACTGAGGCATGCAACGTGTACCGAAACAATATGTATATAACATGGTGCTATATGAATGCAAAATGCCTCCATATGAATTAAATATGCTCAAATACACGGCATCAAAGCCAATCAATCTCATATCAATCATGTTTCACAATTTAAATCACACGATAATTAAATTTCCATTTATCACAAAAATACTCGGGTTCTCAATTGCCCCATCTTTATAGATTTTTTTATACGCCAGCATGCTCTTAATTTAATTTCCAAATAATTATTTTCAAATTAATTCGCCTCAGGGAACAATTTAATTCACAATACAACTTCATTATATTTTACGAGAAAAATAAATTATAAAGGAAACTGAAACCGTGTCTAAGTTCTACATGAATCCCCTAGCTTATATTTTCAATTTCAATAAACTATAAATAACAGGGGATAATTTACTCGTCGGCTCTACATCCCTCAATATCAAATCTGCCCCGCTCCCACTGTATTTTAATTTCAGTCACATATAATCCGGGAGCTAATTACAGGTTCTAATTTCACACAAAATTCTACAAAATCCTACTTTAAGTTCAGGGGTACTAAACCACCTATTTTAATCCAATTTAAATAGGATTTAATCCTTAAAAATTTTCAGGGAATTAATTTATTTAATTTCCATGGGAATTTCTATTCCCGACCTCATTTATTCGGTTATGGGTATTTCGGGAATTTTATAAAATTCTTAAATTACATTTATCGCTTAGAAATTTAATTTCACGCTTTTATTATCCATAAACATACAACGAGGCAACTTAGCATTTTCTACGCATTATTAGTGAGTGCTAGATAAACATATATATATAAAAATATATATAAAATTCCCACCTAATTAAATACGCTTACAAACGGTCCCGCCCTGTACAATACCGGCCGTGAATAGTGCTCGCCGCCCAAAGTCGTTCGAAAATTATTTTTAATATGTCGAAACGACCGCCTTACCGCCCTATTTAATATAATTAAAATTCGTTAGTAATCGATAATTTAATTTGAACAAATCTACAAAAATCTAAACCGAAATTCATACCGAAAATTTGAAACTCCCAGCAAACCGCTCAACGGTTTCGCACCAATTTCGGATATGACGTACACGGTACCGAGGCCGAGCTACCCTCAAAGTTTCGTGCCAAACAAAGCCTGGCTCGGCACTGAGTCGACTCGACTCAGTCCGAGTGAACAGGGGACTGGTTAGCCACCATATCCGGTGACCCACGCCGCCACGAAACACCAGCCTGTCATCATCGACAACCACCGCAGCTTCCATCTCAAGCGAGCTCCACCTGCGCCTATGTCGATTTCGAGACCAGGTTCGCTCAAATCGCAACCCAAACTCTCTCTGCCAATTGCGGTCTGCAGCTCCGCCGTGAGCCACACTGTCGCCACCTCTAGTCTCCAGTTCGCTATTACTTCGGCGGGCTAACCCCCACCTGGGTCGCCATGTCCGGCGACCCCAACTTCCAACCAGGTCGTGTCTGGTGCGCGACCTCTCGGTCTCCCTCTCAATCGGCCTCTCTTGATGTCTCTCTCTCTCTCCATCTCTAACAGATCAAGGATGAAGACCAAAAGAAACAGATTAGTGCGTGAGGTTAGAGAAAGATGGAGAAATTTCTGGACACTTTCTCTCCATATATCAATAATACTTATACATATATATATAATTGCATTAATTATATATATATATATATATATATCCACATATATATATATCCTCTCAATTAATAATATACACATATAAATAATAAATCCCGAATAATACAACACGTGCCCGAAAATATAAACGAAACACCCAAATAATTAATATAATTGAAATAAATAATCTAAGGTATGAAACCCATATATATAATTATAATTAAATTCGCATAAATAAAATAAGTCTCGTAAATATACCGGGGACACTGAAATAATTCTATGTGAGCTCATCAAATTCACCGGACTCCGAATAAATAATATAGGCCCAAATAAAAACTCCAGGGCACGAAAATAATCCACCAATTAAATCACCGAAAATCCCACGGTACTCCGAATAACTAATAACGTCCGGAATAAATAACTCGGTTACAAAATCGGGTATAAATATTGATATAAACCAAATTAAATCACTAATCCCCTAGCGGTTTATATCATGCGCTCCCCATAAACTTTACGAATAGTTAATCAATAATAACAGTCAAATTAAATATTCCGGTACGAGACTCAACTATCGAATCATCGGAGTCGTCACTAATCCAAACTACTAAGGCACGTAACTTATTCGAACAGTAATCAAATAAAACCACTTCAACCTATATTAATCCACTAACACGTATCACATACATATAAGCACGAAAAATGAACAAGGTAATACAAATACACGTAAACACGTAAGTCAAGCAACTAAGGCACCTAATGTCACATCAATACACAGAGCATCAACAAACAGAGCACGTATATACAAACATAAATAACACGAGCGAAAGGACTATCAATACTCTTAAGCACGTCAGCTAAACAAGGCACGTACTAACCCCATAACCAGGGGAAACAAAACGTTGAACCCCTAAAACACTAACTACCAAACTCGAACAACAGCGTCGGAGCCTTAAACGTCGGTCAACTAAACGTGTCGTCTTCCAGTCGAAGTACTAAACGTCGAGCGTCTAAACAAATCCATATAATCGGCACTAAGGCCCACGTAAACTTCTAGCCACATCCGAAATACAAAACATCAGTTCAAGTAACGTAACCACGAAAGAAACCCCACGAAGTCACCGAAAAGACAGTTGCAGAGTTGTGTCATCGAATCCAGAACTCGCGTCAACATTTCACCAAGTTCGAAACTACTAAACGTTACTGTCAAGTCACATAGTCATCATTGATACTCCACAAAGTCGTTAAGGTGATGATCGCCAAGTCGCGTATTCGAATCCAAGCGTAAACGCGAAAAATTTACTCGTAGAATACACAGAGTAACCATGACGTTATCAACAAATGACGTCATCACCGAAAATAAATCGGGAATAATTCAGAAAAAAAGAAAATGAAACGGGGTGTTATAAGCACACCGCCCCTCGGAAATAGAATCAAAATGAAGCTCGTCTAGCTTGGGCCTCCAAACCTAACTCTCCTCAAATAGATGACAATAGTAATTAGAGATCCCACTATGAATCTCCACCTCCAAACTTAGAATAGTACCCTCGATGGAAATACTCCCAATGTGGTTGGACCTCATGTGAGCATTGGTGACACTGTGGAAGAATTTCGTATTACGGTCACCCTCCTTTAACCACAACGCCTGTGATTTCTGTCTGCAAGAGATATCCTCCTGAATCGCAATCTCCTCTAGCTCAGCTATGCATACCACTCTCCTAGCAACCATCTCCTCACTCCCACCCCTACTCAGATCAGCATTATCAATCGCAGCAATCTCAGTAACAAGTATATTTCTTCTCCATTCTAGCTTCCCGAAAACCTCCTTGTTCCAATTAGTGAGACAAAACTTCAAATTGCGTAACTTAGAAGCTAAAGTGAAACTCGGAGTCCCCAATCTAACCGGGCCAGCCCACCACTCCGACACCCGATCGTGGAAGTCCTCAGCTCGCAGCCACATGTTTTCGAATCTGAAAGGGGATTTCCCTCTAGCAATACCCCCACAATCCAAAACAACAGGAACATGATCCGAGGTGAGAAGAGAGGCAATGTACTGCACAGCATCAGGAAACTGCTATTCCTAGTCACCAGATAACAAAAAACGATCAATACGAGAGAGAGTCGGAGATGCATGACAACTGGACCACGTAAAGGCAGCCCCAAACAAAGGAAGATCATGCAGAGAATGTCCATCAATAAACTCAGAAAACTGCTCCATAGTCGGGGTCCTGCGGCCTCCCGTAGACCTCTCAGACGGATTTCGAACAACATTAAAATCCCCTCCCACACACCATGGGAGCTGCCACGCAGTGTGCACCTCACTGAGCTCATCCCATAACACAGACCTCACCCCGTCCTCCACAGGACCATAGACACCCGAAAAAACCCAACAAAAACCATCATCCACTATCGCGAAGGAGCACGAGAGCGAGAAACGCCCAATCCGTATATCAACTAAAGACACCCATCGCCTATCCCACATCATAATCAACCCTCCAGCCGACCCAATGGAATCTAAAGCACGCCAATCCATGAACCGGTTACTCCAAAGGCTTCTAACCACTTTATCAGAAAAAGCCTCCATTTTAGTTTCTTGCAAGCAAATCACATGCGCATTCCATCTTCCAATAGTCATCCTAACAATCTTCCTCTTGTCCGGGTTATTGAGGCCCCGGACATTCCATGAGACAATTCTACACTTCAACAAAAACAATCATAGCACCCTCTATACCCTGCCTTCCCCCTCGGCATCCCTTCCCACTAGAACGTGACCCATCATTTTTCCCGTCATAATTAACATCACAAATGAGTCGTCGTAGCTCCCTTTCACCCTTCCAAGGGGAAGTTGGGCAAGAAACCACACTCGAAGCCCCTTTCTTTAAACCCTCCTCCTTTGTTCTGTCCTTTGTCAAAGCATGTAACAAGGCCACGCCATCCTCCCCACAATCCCCAAAAGATACCCCCATTAAATTCGCCACATCAACAACAGAACTTTGGAACCAATTGCGGGAACCCCACTCAGAACAGTTAATAGCCACCGGCCTGACATCCTCCATGATCGTCATCCCCTCCCCATCGGCAGACACAATTATCTCGCCACCTTCGACCGAGCCCTTCACATCCCCAAGGGCACCAAACGGAAACCCATTGCCCCTTAACAGAATCATCACTGGCCAAACCACTCACCAAAGGTTGCAGACCTCTAATCCACCCACCACCCAACTCACATCCTCCCAATGAAGAGCAATCAGAAAACTCAGAGGAGCACAAGTCAGATTCCTCACCTTCCTTTACCAGCAGATCCTCAGACACACCCATGGCATCACCCCTGTCATCCCCCAAAGTATCCTCAACCAACAGCAACCCCTCGGCCGGAGCAACAAAAGAGTCACGTCTCATGGAAGTAGGCTTGGTGCCTTGCAACCCCTCTTTCACAACTGACACAGCTCCTTGACCAGCGGACAAAACACCTCCATCAGCTTTAAAGGTGTTAGCACGACCCTCATCTCTGAATCCCACTGTCCCAGAAGAAGAAGCTGGAGGAGGAGACAAAAATAAGCTAACATGGGGCGCCTCCTTGCCCTTCTCATCCCGGCTCCGTCGCCTGAGAGTCGCCGGAAAGACCCTCGACGCCATCGCCTTCACCATGCGCACCCTTCGGGATGGAGAACGCGACACATGCCCAACCATAGGAGCCATGGAGTCATCGCGAAGAAGTAATCTATCACGCGACCCACCATCCGGATCCGAACCCATAATGGAAGACCCAGATCCACCTATACGGGTCGCCCCATTCCTCCCCATATCGGGTCGCCCCTGAACCCTGGGCACACCTTATCCAATCCTTCTATAAGAAAATGAAAATGAAGGTTTATTAATGGAGTAATATCTATGTTTCCAACTTCATGGAATGGTGTATGAAGGTCTTTTACACCACTTAACAAAACAATACCGACAACTACAGCTTCAGAGTTAGGTGTAAGCTTCCTTACTTTGATCTTACTAAGGTTAGAACAGGAGATGCACAACTTGCGTTATAATTTCAACCATCAATGACAATATATTCAAGATCTGTGATGGACAATAAAGGTCTTTTGCGATGTTTACCAGGATGATGATGAGCTATATTTTTCTTCTTCACCACCCCAGACAGTATGATGTTTTGTCTTAATGTGAAGCAGATAGAGAAGAGGGGAACATAAATGATTAGATTTCGAGTGTACTAATCTGATGGTAATGATACAAAACTGGTTCTAGTAGTCTTATTGTGAATTTTGCAGTGTTGCAAAACTAAATAGAGATGTAGCAGATTAGGAGGGATCCTGTTGCAGTGAATCACAGGATGGTGTAGGAAGGAAGAAGAAAGAACCGGGGGGGGGGGGGGGGTGGGGGGGAATTCGGGTAGCTAACCGAAGCCTAAACAGAGAGATCAAGATTTATCCCAAGCTCCCTACCCGTGCAAGATCCACCTTCACATTTCTAAACTTGAGTTAAGCTTGGGTTAGAGAGAATCAGACTGAAAATCTGGTTATCTCGGATTATTTTGGGTTAGATTAATTACACCTATCCACTAATTCTAATTTTAGAATGATGTAAAAAAAACTTATAAAATGATTCAGAACAAATTCTCCAACTGAGTATATATATAATTAGTAAAAGAAAATGTTTACCATGATTTTAGATATATATAATATTTCTTAGAAATAAAATAGTGACAATGATTAATTGTAAAAGATAATAATAGAAGTAGATATAATTGAGTTTAGATTGGGTGCCAGTTGGGAACGCTTTCACCACTCCCAAACGTAATCAAGTTCGGGTTGAGAGTTCCAATATTTAAACCAACATGAATGGTAGTGATTTAACTAGAAGAGAAAGTTTTAGTGATCTCGATGTAACTAAATATAAATACAAGAATTTGTCATTTGTGGGTTCAATGCTATGTTACATGGACACTTACTAGTTGGACATGGGTATGGATACGTGTCCGACACTTTTCGTACGACATTTACTTATATTTAGATCTAAATGATTCCATGTTGCTACCTTATTACTTCAAATGAGTGTATTATTTAGTCTAAACGCTATATTTGATGAAAACATTGTTTTACACTCAAGAATAAAATAAAATATTACATAAATAGAATATTTAGCCGTGTCCACATGTCCACCTATTAGATTTTTGACATGTCCGGCACACGGATTCATACCCGTGTCCGACACTCATACCCAAGTCCATGTAACATAGGTTCAATGTAATATTGTAATGGAGGTAAATGATAAGGAAATTTTGAGGTAAGAAATTAATATTTGTGAACAATGTGAATATGATTGGAAAAGGAGTAATTCTTTTCTCAAGCCCGTAAGTTTTCTGCAAGAGACAAAAATAACAATAATTTGTAATACAGCAATACAATGAAGTTTGTAATACAATGAAGTTTGATCCCTAAGAGGCTCCCCTGGAGAATTACTTTGAGGCAGTTAGACTAATTATCTTGATCATCATGAAGAGATATATATATATTCAGATAATTTGCAATCAAAGAGATATTATTAAAATAGTAGCAGTTTACTTTTAGCATTCTTTCTGTTAGGTTGGGAATTACAACTGTGGTCTTCTTGAGCTGGGTAACCATTCAATTTTACCAAGTGGTTGTTCTTGATAATATTGTTTAATGTATTTTTTTATTGTTCTTACAATAAGTTGAGCAAGTTTTTTTTCCCTATATAATTAAGAATAATTGTTAACTGTTCGAAGGTTTGTACTTTTTGGCTTTTGTGCATAGCAATACTGGGAAGCTGGTGGTAATTGCAATATGGCTATAGCAGCGGCAAGACTAGGACTTTGCTGTACTGCAATTGGTCATGTCGGTAGGGAAATCTACGGACACTTCCTCCTAGACGTACTTAATGATGAGGGAATTGGTATGGTTGGGATGAGTGAAGATGATGTTGATGCTTCATATGAAACACTTTTATGCTGGGTTTTGGTGGACCCTTTGCAAAGACATGGTTTTTGCAGGTAAAAGAAAGCAAGTTAAGGTTGTTTTGGAAGGTTTGAAAACTAGCGTTGTACTGTACAAAGGTGATCTCTTTTGGTTGGTATTACAATTGTTTCTGAAACTGTATCTCTGATCAAAATTCTTTGTCAAACAGTCGGGCTGATTTTAGCAAAGATCCTGCATTGGGTTGGATGAGCAAACTATCGAGTCAAGTAAAGATTGCTATAAAAAGATCAAAGATCCTGTTCTGCAATGGCTATGGCTTTGATGATCTTGCCCCTGGTTTAATTGTATCTGCTCTAGAGTATGCTGTTGAAGTAGGGACATCAATATTTTTTGATCCTGGACCACGTGGGAGAAGCCTTGCTAATGGAACACCTGAAGAACAAAGAGCGCTTGGCAAGTTCTTGAGGATGAGTGATGTTCTTCTTCTAACTTCTGAGGAGGTTTGGAAACACCCCCCTCCCCTCTTTCCTACCGTTCTCCATCTGCTTTATCTGTTTCCTTTTTCATATTATACATTAGATATCAGACATTTTTTCTTTTAACTCTTTCTAGATCCATGTTGTATGTTAAAATTATATTCTTTCTCTTTTCCAAACCTTTTCAAAATGCTGCCTCTTTGTCCTTCCTCACGTACTAGCAGGTCACAATTCTTTCAACTTGAACCATATACTACTTCATACGCATTGATGCATCTCTCAATATTTACTATGCAAGTCTCAACAATTTTGCAAGTGTTCTCTTTCTTGATAGAAGTTATTTCTACCTCTAGGTTCTCAAAGCTATACATCATGTACAATCTTTTATCGTCCCTCATGCCAGGGACGGACCTACAGTGGAACTAGTGGGGGCTGATGCCCGCACTGATTTTTTCCCCTTCTATATTGCATGTTTTTTTATAAGGAAGAAATATAGAATAAGGCCCTCAAAAGGGGAGCACATCCCTATACAACACATATTAAGCTAAGTTCATTTTAGAGGCATGTAAATCTTGATTGCTAGAGTAAATATATATATATATATAATTTTATTTTATTTTTAAAAATAAAAATTCTTAAAAGGTTGCTGGTCTCTCCGAAGGCATTATAGCAAACTGGTAAAGCGTTGGTATTGAATTTAAGGCAAAGTGGTGTGCTTTAGGGATTCTCGTTGTTACCAATGTATGTTTGTGAGTAGGATTAAGTAAAATGTGATCTTTTAAGATTCCCGAATTCCGTGAAGTGCTATCTGTTCGCACCTGTATTTCTTGAAGTTTTATGGTAAAATGATGTGCTTTTTCATTATAAAAATGTGATCATGTTCTACAGTATCATCCAACATTTCTGAGTTATATTTATGGGCTAATATCACTAACCTCCCTTGTACATAGGCCTAATTACACGCAATACCCCCAACGTTTTTGAAATCCCACTGCCCTCCCTTACCTTTAGCTTCGGTGTAACAGTTTGCCTCTTCCGTCTGAAGTCAGCACTGGAATTTGACTTTTTGAGTCAATAAAGTTAGTTTTTCAGCTGAAATCCCCAAATTACCCTTAGTATGTTGACAATGACACTTTTTATCCTTACTTTTGCAATAAAAATTACCAAAATACCCATACACACTTCATACCCTAATTGTGTTGTCCCAAAACATATATATATATATATATATATATATATATATTACTGTATATATATATCACTGTATATATATTCTGGAGAGGTCAATCCATATATATATATAAAATAAAAAAAGAAAAGGTCATCCAAAATAAAAAAGACATTAATTTTTCTTTTTTCTCTAGGAAGAAATGCTTTGTCCCAAAACATATATATATATATATATATATATATTATTGTATTGGATATATATATATATATATCGCTGTATAACATATGCAACTATACCCTTTACATAGCCACGCCACCACCTCCTCCATAGCCACCGCCTCATCTATAACCACCGCCACCGCCTCATCGACGGTCGACACCACCACCTCCGCAACGACCACCACCTCTACTGCTGCGGAAACCGTCGCTGCCGCCTCCTTCGGACCTTCACACCATGGATCTCTCACTCTCTACAAAATTTCATAATAAACTCATAGCAAATCCAAAAAATTGGATTCTCACTCACCAAATCCCTTTCCCTCACTCCACCCATCCAACCCCTCTCCCTCACTCCACCTATCCAGTATTTGTTGCGATGAGATTTTGATGATGAAGGATTGAATTTGGAGGAGGTGAAAGATTTGATGAAAGAATGGTGAAAGATTGAATCATTTTAGGGTTTTGGCCTAGAGGGCAATGAAGTAATTTTATTTCAATCCAAAATATTTCACAAATATGTTTTTTGAGTTAAGGGTATTTAGGTCATTTTACATTCAATTTTGGCCGGAACACTTTTCTGATGCTATGAAGGAGGTCAGTGGGATTTCAGAAACATTGGGGTACTACTTGTAATTAGGCCTAATTACAGGGGAGGTTTGTGATATTTACCCTATATTTATTTATTGATTTTTTCCTATGACTACTAAGTAAGGAGTATTTGAAGATGAATATACCCAAATCACCAACATAAAACTGTATTGGTTTGCATTCATACATTTATTCTCATTTAGACAATGATAAGAAATTTTGCACTGGAAGAGTGAGAAAAACATTGTGATTGCATTATATAAGATCCTTTTAATTTATGATGCGTTTTTACTTCAATAAAATGGCGGACTGTTTTATCTATGTGACTGGATTTATTGGTGATGTGCCAGGCTGAATCATTAACAGGCATAGGAAACCCAATACTGGCAGGACAGGAATTGCTTAGGAAAGGAGTGCGCACAAAATGGGTAATTGTCAAAATGGGTTCAAAGGGTTCAATTTTGATCACCATGTCAACTATATCATGTGCACCAGCATTCGAGGTATAAATAGATAGAGATAGTTGATGTTTCACTTATTTCTTTTGAATATTATTTGATCCCAAGACACTAAAACACTGTTTGGAAGTTTAGTTTATTATTAACTCAAAATCATGTTGGGTTATTCAAGGCTTGTTGATGTTTCTCTAGACTGATGCTAACAAAGAAGTCAACCCTGCATGAGCGGTGGATAATCCTTTATAGAATTTCTTCAAATTTCTCTGAATTAATTGTACAGACTCTGTAGTTGGATCCTTGTGATTGCTTGGATGTGTTTGAGGATTTCTCTTTAACAAATGTATATTCATTATTCACACACTGGAGTACAATATTTATTTCACTTGGGAGTTGCATTGTACTTATCTCTCATGAATACATGGTGTATAACATTAATATGTATTCTGTAAATTCAACAGGTGAATGTGGTTGACACTGTTGGGTGCGGAGATAGTTTTGTAGCTGCTATTGCATTTGGGTTCCTACGCAATATGCCCATGGTTTATACTTTGACAATTGCAAATGCAGTGGGTGCTGCAACTGCCATGGGCTGCGGTGCTGGTAGAAATGTTGCAACTTTGAATCGAGTCATAGAACTCATGAGAGCAGAAAATCTCAAAGAGGATAACAATTTTTGGAATGAACTACTTAACGAACATTTGGATGCCCGGGAAGTTACATTCCTGTCAAAAATGGTCATAAATGGTAGCAATAACCAGCTACTTCGTGTTGCCCTGCCAAAGGTGGTTTCTGAAATTCTTCCTGAGCTTGAATCTGCACAAGTAAAGAGTGTAATGCAATCTTAACGGGTATGATGACCAGCCACTATATCCTTTGGATTTTTTACTTGTTATACAAGATTTTTGATTGCTCTAGAAAATTTACTGCCTTGAAATTGAGGAATGGGATGGAGATAGCTGATGAAGGATGAATAATTCTTTGGATGGAGTTGAATTGAGGTATTTCTTGGGGAAGTTTAGACTCAAAGTGAGAATAGTAAAGCAAGATTTGATTGTTTGCTGCTGATTTTTTTTTCTTTTTCTTTTTGGTTGAGTGGTGAAAATTTATGTTTGTTGTGATAGCAATAGAAGATGTACTTAGGTAAGCAAGGGCATATTAGTTCACAATAGGGTTTTGGATTGTCAGAGCAACCTTTTGGATGACTGCTTGATGATACTCCATTTTTTACACCATTGGGAACATGTATCATTCTGAAGCAACAAGCAAGTTTCTATGTTTCCTGGGTCCATTTATTGTAATGAGACCTGTAGCAGTTTTCTTAGATACAGATGTACTGGTATAGGGTTTAGTTCTTTGAGTTTGAAGGAATATTGTTATGATAGAACAGTAATAATATGTTTTCAAATTGTATTTCAAAAGAATACATCATCGGTGTACCGACAAATTCTAGAAATGTGGTGCTTGTAATTTTTTTCTTTCTTTCTTTCAGTTTTTCCCCCTGTAAATTGGGTTTTATGGGAACTGATATATGGAATTATGTTCTTGCATACATTATACATACTAATATTCTGACTGAGCCATATTTTATAGTATCATTCTTTCAGGTAAAAAGAATTTCTTGAGTAGAACATACTTGAAATGTGGGAACAGGATACTATTGGAAAAGTATTCCATTTCACTTATGTGATTTTATTGATGGTTGATGGAATTTGTCTACTTTTGTTGGAAGAAACATCACTACAACTTTATTATACCACCATTTTCAGACAGTGGGGACCTGGAAAAGTATCATATTGACAACAAATCTTCTCATTTTCTGTATGTTTTTCTGTGTATTTATGTAGGTTTCTGAGCCATGAGTTATTTGGCTGTACTCTCTGATTATATCCATTTCTCTATATTAGATGTGTGTTTTCATAATTTTATTTTCTTCACTAACTTTCCCTGTAAACATGGGTTACGAGGAAACGTAAATTCCTCTGTACCATATAGATTTATATCTGTGATTTATTACACTTTCTACAAAAGAATTCATTTGGAAAAATGAAAAGCAAGAAAGGACTTGAGTAGACTATTTTATTTTATTTATGGTTTTGACTACAGGGCAAAAGTCCAATCTTTTCTTGTATTGCTTTATAGAAAGCCATACTTTACAGGTTTGAAAGATTACAAATTCACACTTGCAATTTGCAAATTTTTTTAGGTATTGGAATTATGTTTTTTAATCTCTCTCTCTCTCAATGTTCCAGGGGATGTATAATGCATATTGAAATTAAGTCAATTGATCAAAACTCATGTAGTGACTTAAATTCCCTCAGCCTTTTCCCAGTCTCCTATATATATATATATATATGTATATTTGTGTTGATGTTGCAAAAGTTAGAAAAGGCCAATGTGTGGTAAGCTTGGCACATAAGCTTGGCATCACACTAGCAGTTGCATATGCCCTCATTGATTAAGGTTCTCCACCTCCCACCTTCCCTTTACCCTAGTGGCAAGCAAAAGACATATCCTTTACTTGGGAATATAACTCATACACTGTGTCAAGAGTTTACTCTCAAAGACTATTTGGCTTTTCTAATGAAAATTACCCTTTTTCCCATAAATTTCAAATAAATTCACATTTACCCATGATATTTCCCCCTAGGGAGAGATCATACCATATGGGTAAAATCATTTGATAATTCAGGGATAGGAAATTAAAATGCCAAGTACATGACCTTGTAAAAGAGTCAAAGACAAAGATATACATAATCAATGTCCTTATTGACTACCTAATCAAAATATACCCAAAAAGGTATTCAATTTGCAATTCTTCCAATGCATGCTGCTGAAGCCTTGAAGGAACAATTAATATATGTATATATATATATATATAGCCTTTGTGTTACCCTATTGGGGTTGACTTAACCATCATTACTAGGTATATATCAACACTGCCTTTATTGAAAAACCATTCATTTTGAATGAGAGGTCTTAGTTTGTCCCAAAAGAAAAACAAACTGAGTAGGGATATGTATATTTCTACAAAACTGTTGTCATATAACTCCATTCCTATGTATGAAAAGCATGTTAGGGGTGCTGTAGAAAGTGGACTCTTTGTCATGTGACCCAAGCAGAGAATCTCTCCTCATCTCTACGTATATAATTAAGGACCCCATGAAAAATGATGCATGGCCAAATCATTCTCTCTCTCTACCCCTCTCTCTCATTCTCATGAATATGGTTGAGGGGAATGTCGTCTGGTTCGAAATCATTCACGAGAAGTGCAAAAATTATTTGAATGATTTCGGACCAGGCTTCATTCCCCTCAACTTAGAAGAAGTTCAATTGTCATGCATATGAGAGATATTGCAATCACGGGCAACCATGTCAGTTTCTATACGAAACAACCATTTGTTGTGTGCTCTTTATGATTTGCAGATCATATCGACCTGTTTGATCGATGCAGCTGAATCCTTTGTAAACCATAGCTTCTAGTGCAAATCACAAATGCATGATCACCCGGAGGTGAGTATGATTTAGTTTTGGATTTTCTTGACCTTTTTTCCATATATATATATATATATATATATATTGCCAAATAACAATTTATCAGCAAACCAACATGAAAAAAAGAGGCAACCCCCATAGTAGCCCCATTCCCAATTTATTTTCTTGTAGTAATTAGTTTAGTATTTGATCTCTTTCCTTGACTTAAAACCACCTAACATTTACAAACACTGGTTTAATGTGAACTTTTGACTAATATTTGGTAATGATCATTTGTGTTTAATTTAGGTTAGTTTATTTCGTGGGACTTCATACTTTGTGTGATTGTGGCGATTTACAAACAAAAATACAAGTTAGGAAATACTCAATTACATGTTTCACTTTATACACACAAACATATATCGGAAGAGTTTGAGTTTGTTCCTTTCAACAAAACAAAGAGTTTGAGTTTGCCTCTTCTATATATATATATATATATATATATATTTACATTATATGATATATTAATTAATTAGTTTCATTGGGATCAGTTCAGAAGTAAACTTTTCCGGCTGAGTTTGCCTCTTCCAATGCCACCATTTCTACTTAGTTCACACCAACCTAACGTGTGGGTCAGATATTAACTTGTGTGGGTCAACGTTACAAGATTAAATCAACTGCACGTGAGATTCACAATATATCAATAGGGGTACGTAGATGCTACTGTATATCATATTCATATACATCTAATGATCAGAACCTGTACCTTACTGATCAGAACCTGTACCTTACGGCAAAATTTTCTAATAGAATTGATCTCAACGTGTAATTATAATAACATATAGGTACTTGATGACTTATAAACTTTGTCGTGAATAAGGGAAAGAATAATGTTAATCTGTTAGGGATTAAGGCCAGTGGCGGAGCCACCTTTGGGCAGGGGGGCCATGGCCCTGCCCAAATTTTGTAAAAAAAAAATTTTAGCCTAAAATATTATATATATTACAAATATGTTTATAGAAATTGCTTATGGCCCCTGCCAATTTTTAAAAAATTCCTTTGATAGCTTAAAAAAGTATAAATTTTACAAATAAATTTATGAAAAAATGCATTTTCACATCTAATTTTCTTTAAAAATTCTTCTAGTAACCTAAAATAAAATAAATTTATAAAATTTGCATTGGCCCCCTAGACAAGTTTCTTGGTTCAAAAAAAAAATCATATAGAATTGTATAAAAAATGTAGGGCTATTATCAGAAAACTCCCTATGGTTTAAAAAATGTTCAAAAAACACCCTTTGATTTTCAAATTGTTCAAAAATTCCCACATGGTTCCCCCCCCCCCCCCCCCCCGGTTTCTATAGTTTCAAATTTAATCAAATATCCCCCTTTGCCCTCTATAAGATTACGAAAATACCTCTCCATTTATTCCAATTTCTATAGTTTCAAATTTAATCAAATATCCCCCTTTGCCCTCTATAAGATTACGAAAATACCTCTCCATTTATTCCAATTAAACATTAATTCCTTCCATTTATTACAAACCCACTTTCTCTCACCTATTTACTCCAAAACTCTAATCTCTTCCATTTATCACAAACCCACTTTCAATATAAATCTCAATTTTAACTCAATTCAACTATAATTTCTTCCATTTATTACAAACTCACTTTCAATTTAAATCTCAATTTCAATCCAATTAAACTCCCATTTATCACAAACCCACTTTCTCTCACTCATTTACTCCAAAACTTTAATTCCTTCCATTTATCACAAACCCAATTTCAATTTAAATTCCAATTTCAACTCAATTTCAATTTATAGTTATATATATATATATATATATATATATTTATATATATATATTTATATTTATGTACGTATATATAATTATATATGCACTCATTTACGTGGGTTTGTGATATAATTTTATATATAAATTATAAATTGAAATTGGGTTGAAATTGGAATTTAAATTGAAAGTGAGTTTGTGATAAATGAAATGAATTAGAGTTGAATTGAGTTAAAATTGGGATTTAAATTGAAAGTGGGTTTGTGATAAATGGGGAGAATTAGAGTTTTGGAGTAAATGAGTGAGAGAAAGTGGGTTAGTGATAAATGAAATGAATTAGAGTTTAATTGAAATAAATTGAAGGAATTAGAGTTTAATTGGAATAAATGGAAGGGTATTTTCGTAATCTTATAAAGAGCAGAGGAGGGTATTTGATTAAATTTGAAACTGTATGGAGTTTTTGGAACCACAAGAATTTTTTTGAATAATTTGAAAATCATAAGGGGGTTTATGAAACCACGGAGAATTTTTTGAATATTTTTGAAATCCTGGGTTGGTTTTGATAAAAGCCCTTTAAATGTAACATAACAACAATATATATATATATATATGTTATATGTTCAAAGGTAGGTTTAGAAAAATGAGATCAATGTACTTACTTCCTTGTAGTGTTTGAAAATTTTGATAGAAACCAATACCAAATTATAGGCAACATGAGGACTTTTGTGCTGCAAACATTACCATAATTTTCTAAACATAACTAGAGTTTGCCTAGTTGAAAAAGATTTGGGATTTAATGTCTCAAAAAATATGAGGTCTAAGATTCGATTTTTACTAGGTGCAAATAATTCGTTAGGGTCACGACCGCGGACATAGTCCGAGCCTTACCAAATTCGTTATACACATGCTGCCATAGAAATCAAAACCAACATGATATGTCAAATCTTAATATATACTCTCCCTGTCCCAAATTATATGTCCATTTTGGGGACTCCAATTTTTAAGAGGATGACTTTTGTTGTAGTGATAGTAAATGAAATACAAATTTTACCCATGGTTCCATCATAGTGATATGATGATTTATAGCATATATGTTTTATAACTTTAATAGTTGAATGTTAAATTGATAAATTGATCAAATAAGATATTTTGATTTTTAAAAAATGAATACTTATTTTGGAATAAGGGAAATAAAAAAAATATATATTTATTTTGGGATGGGAGGGAGTATAATTTTCCCTATGCATATATATATATTCTCTCTTCTTCATGGAGACTTTAAGTTCACGTAGCCCACCTAAAAGTCATTAGACAAGTCAAAATTGGCTTTATTGATGGCATAAAATGAATGTGCAATTCCCAATGTGAAAGCAAGTTAATTTGTTTCTTCTCAAAGTATTAAAACATGTTGTGACTCCATTACTTTTGACAATAATAAAAAGAGAGTTTGGGGGTAATGATGGAAGACGAAAATGCATTGTACGTAAATCTAGATTATATATGTTCCTAACCACTGTCACAAGGAATTGCCAACATATATAAAGCTGGACTCACTTTAATCACATACATCAACTACTTTAATTTCCATTTGGAATAAAATTAGCTGCATCATTGCTTTAACAGAACAGTGATTTCTCTAATCATTTAAAGTTTGATCCTACAACTCCAATATATACCAACCCTATTTGAGAAATCTGGATGGAGACAGTAATTGTCAATAGAAAAAAAACAAAAATAATGGAAGGAAGCTTGTCTGAGTGGTGTATAACGATATAAGACAAACCTGTGCAAAGTTAATTCATCGTTTTTCATCTCACTTCCGGCTATAGTATTTTTCTCCTTTTTGCATATATTACTTATTTTGATTTATTTATTTTTGCCCCGGTAATTCAGCTATTAATATTTTGTAGGGAGTAAAATGAAAGGAAAGTGACTCTAGTTGATGCAAATGCAATATGAAATTGACAAAGAGACCAATGCTCCAGCTCAAAAAAGAAGAAATATATATCAAGCCCAGTGTTTTCATGTCTTTTTGTCTTCCTGTTTCCATCATGGAGCATACATTGGGCCAACCATTTGAGCTATAGTATTTTATTGGCTCATTTGACCAATCTGAGTTTGTGAACCTCAAGCTTGCTAAAAAAAAAATAATATTGGATATCTCCGGATTATATGTCACACGTTTAGTGCAACTCCTCCAGTAATTGACCTGAGTCTTGTAGTACTGCGGATTACCCAATAATTTCAATTAACTTACGACATATGACAGTACTATGTCGACAAAACATAAGATATGAGAACAACTTACTACAATACAATACAAAAAAAAATCTCATTCTTAAGATGTAAATGCAGACGACCTCATTATTGTTAATTAAGTATCCGGGCACTGCATATACACCCATTTTCGTTGATTGCTCTAACACAACTTGACAATGGTTGGGTATTTCATGATCCAAATCAAAAGTTTAAGTTATTAGATGGTATTGACGTTTAACTTTATAAGTTTAAAACTTTCCCATCCAGAACTGAAGTGGGACATAAATTCATGACATTCTTCTCCATCCGAATTGCAACGTTCTTATTACGGTTGGTCAATCTTACATACCCGTTCATCCTAACAGCGTACTTGATTTGACCCGAACACCTTTGCGCAAGCACATTGTTTCCACTTTCAACTTTCCCAAATGCCAGAAAACATGAAATAGAGAACCGATTATAGACAACCACATCCTGTGATTTTCTTTTGCTCTCTGATAACTTTTTAAACCTTGTGTTTGAATCCTTATCTACCAAGTCTGTCAACAGCAATGCTATTACAAACTAAACATGGTTTTACATGTGAAAGCACAGTCACCCACAAGTAATCATAGTACCATACATAATCATATTAGGCTGACTACCCAATTGAATCATTTTCTTGAATAGCATATATAACAAACCTCACAACATTACCCTCAAATGCTCAATATGTACACAACTCCTTGACAGTGTGATACATAAATTATCACATTTGGACCACAAATTCTCTTATGAATTCCACTTAAATCCGCAAAATCAGAACAACAAGACTCAAATTCCAAAAGAGTACTCTTGATTAAATTATTCCACTATACAGCAAATATATATATAAAATTGGGCAAGGGCACCTAACAAAAAATTGAACTATGAAATAGATGGACTAGAAATGTGGCAGCATATATAGAAAGTTAATGCATCATTTAGATAATATATATATATTTTTAATGTAATCATTAGATCAAACTTGCCTAATTTACAGTTTGTTTTCAAGGATATATCAAGTTGAGGTTAATTTGAAGTGTTGAAAATTGGATTTTGTGATGTGGGTCGGTGAATGAAGATGAAAAGCTCAACTCTTGCAGCAATTTCAGAATTCTGATACACCAATTGTAGCAGTACAAGAAGAAAAAGCTGAAGTTCTGAAAGCAATCTGCACAACTCTGGGACTCATTTATTCATGATTCAGCCTATTCTGGAATACTGATAACCCTATAACCAAATACCTGACCAGTACATGTGTCACCCACTGATTTGCTCTTGCGATAAAACCGTCTAACACCACGTGTCATTTCTATAACCATCCCCAAACAGATCCTAACGATTATAATGGTCAGCTCCAACTGATTTTTAAAGACAAATCCAAATCTGTATCTCATAAACATAGGCAAACCTCAACTTCAAAACATTCTTCCCATTCATCTCTCTTATTGTATGAAAGACATGCAGAATTGTAAGTATACAATGCTAATATATATATATAATATATTATATGAAATGAATATTCTTTTATGGTCCAATGCAAATTTATAGTAACAATTTTTCTTTTTAATCCTGTTCAATTTTAATCTCCAGATTACAATGGAGACCACAAACCAACTTTCAAAGAGATCATTGTAGCCTCTTCCATCGGATTGATCCTCGCTGCGGCGATGCATTTTCGCTTCAAGAAAATAAGAGATCAGAAAATTGTTCCCAAGAGAAAATTAGACTCGCGCCATGCTGAGAAGGTTGAGAGGTTTTCCCACTATGTAGGTAAATTATATGATCTATTTCTTCATCACCCATTTTTTATCTTTTCAATATTCATCTTTTTTTTTTCTCCACACTCTCTTCATTTAATTAATTCATGCCTTTCAATTCAATTCTTTTTCCCTTTTTGTTTGTTTATATATGAATGCATATATTTATTTATGTATTAAACAGTAGGTTAATTGTTTGTTTACCAAGAAATGAACAATATGAACAAAAGACTTATTGTAATTTGGTATTTTTCTTTATTTATTTATTTATTTTTGTATCAATTGGTGCAGCTAGGCAACTGGGGTTTGCTGATAGAAGAGAATGTCCAAAATTTTGCAAGTTAGCTTCAGATTATATTAGAAAATGTGAAGGGTGTGAGGAGAATATATTTTCATTTTTCGCAAATGAACCGGATGCGGATTCGCTGTTTATTAAGCTTGTGGAGGAGTTTGAGAGATGCACTCTTAGTTACTTTGCATTTCATTGGAGCCAAGCTCATAATATGATCAGTCAGGTGATTAAAATCTATACAGCTTTATATATATATATAATTGTCATTGTTATATAACACTTGTTATGAAATTTTTAGGTGTTAGGTGCTGATACTGAGCCAAAAAAGAAGCTCAAGAACATTGTCATGGCTGCAACTAGGTGGGTTTTTATTTTTATTTTTGTTCTTATACAAATATATATATATATAGATAAATGTCTTTGTTTAGAGTGGCATAATAAGTAATGCTGGATTTATAATAGAAAACACACACACTACAATAGTAGCCAGATATGCAATTAAACAAAGGAAAAGGTCATTTTCCACGTGGTCTGAGTTTTAGGAGTCAATAGCTATGTGTTGATAACTTGATATGTAGGCAGCAAATATAATTGTTAATGTAAATGAAGTTCAGACTAATGTGAAATGTTTGGGCATGACTTTATGAAATGAAACAGCAGCCTTTTCTTTCTCTGTTTTGGGCAAGTAGAGTAGCTTTTCCTTCAATTTCTCTTTTCACATATGGGCAGTACAAAATCAAATTATTTTATTTATTTTATTTGGGTCAGCTTACGCGCATCTAGACTAAATCACGGGATTTGTGCAAGGCGACCCCTCAACACGAATCGGGCAAGGCTCGGACTATGTCCGTGGTCGTGGCCCTAACGAATTATTTGCATCTAGTAGGAATTGAATATGAGATCTCATACTTCTTGAAGCATCCAACTAGGCCAACCCGCTCATATGATAATGTGTGGAGGGAACTGACTCATGATATGTGTAAACTTGCCAACCACATGAAATTTTTTAAAAAGCAAATACACATAGATTTACCACACTATAGAGCAAGATTGGGCATAATAATACCGTTATGTAGCATCAATTCGATTTTATTATGCTGTTATCACGACTGCATCTGAAACCGCAATTGCAAACCATGCTATAAAGCTAATCTGCCCAGGATAGTTTACCTTGATGGTTAGTGTTCTACATTCTATTTTTCTTCACAACAGATAGTGTTGCACCATTCATGAGTACTATCTCAGTTCATTTTTATCAACTACCTAGGGACGCCACCTTTACAATACAAACTGCATGCATAAACAATCCATAATTCTTTTTTCCGCTCTTTCCTAACGAAGAAAATAAATTATTTGTTTCTTCTCTTCTCTTCCATTGAATCAAACAAAAAGAATGTAAGACACATTTCTTCCTAAGATGTCTCATCCATCATTTCTTCCCTCTTCTGTCAAAAAAAATTTTTTTTTTATTTTTTTTTTAGTTTCCCACTAGTTGACACTTCTAATGGAATGTTTATCTCTAACGATTCTTTCTATTTGGGGAACAAACAACACCTGCCGTCCTCTTCATACGAACAAGTTATGTGTATAAACTCCTAAGTATTATAAAAGGAAAACATAAGCAAAACACGCGCGCACACGCACATGAAGGTTGCAAGTGATGCACATTCAAGTGACATTATGCATGAAGGTTTGATGAATAAGTTTACTCTTGTTTGCTGAGATAGGGAACAGAGATTTGAGAGAGTGCAGAAGAATCTGAAGGTGACAAGGGTGTTTAATACACTGGTGGAGGAGTTGAAAGCTATCGGACTTGCATCGGTCGATGACTCCCAATGCACAGACGTGATGGCTCCGGTGGCTCACAAAGATAGAAGTCCGGTACTCCTCTTCATGGGTGGTGGGATGGGAGCTGGGAAGAGCACTGTGCTCAAGGACATTATGCAAGAGTAAGTAAGAAAAATCATATCACACTAATTAAAATCCATACAAAATAATTTGTAACACTGATATACAACTAACAGTTAGTAATGGTATCCTCAGCATTGAATATATATGATAGAAAATTTATAAGGTTGATAGTTTTGTATCAAACATCTGTGCAGATCGTTCTGGGCGGGAGCAGCAGGAAATGCGGTGATTATTGAAGCAGACGCCTTCAAAGAGTCCGATGTTATTTATAAAGCGCTCAGCTCGAGGGGCCATGACGACATGCTTCAAACGGCTGAATTGGTATGCTTCCTCGCTCCCCTATAGGCAGGGGTGTTCAGGAACCGAACCAGAACCGAAACCGGAACCGACGGTTCGGTTCCATAGCCTACAGGCACAAGCGTCTTAGTTTTTTTTTTTTTTTTTTGAATGGACAAGCATCTTAGTTTGTGTACAAGTATGTTGTGTTTAAGACCCTCTTGTTACTCTCCATCGTCCCTTCGCCAGCATAAATGAAGAATCTAAACATTTCTGCACACCCTTCTCCTTATGAATTTGATTGAGCATGTGTGTTCTATATTGTCCAGCGTCAATGACATGTCAAATTCATTTTTCTTTCCTTTTTTTTTTTAAGAACATCTTTTCTCTGAATATTTATTTATCAGAATCCTTGTATACTCGTCTAATTTTCTGGCCTGTCCTTGATGTTCTGCAGCAGAAAATAGGAATAACAAAATTAATCATATAAAGCAAAAACTACCCAAATCTAAATAATGAGAATTTTTTCCCAACATTATACAGCATAGCAAACTCTAAAGTTACATTTGGAGCATATATATCTATTCTGCAACTGGACTCACCAATTAATCATATAGGCATCAAAATACATATGTAACATATCTAAGATGTCGATTTCCCGCATTAGCTAGATATAATTCTTACATTTAATTTTTATTTATATTCTTGAAATAATTTAGATAGCAAATTGTGTCAATATGAACTGAACAGGTGCACCAGTCCTCCACCGATGCGGCATCATCACTGCTTGTGACGGCACTCAATGAGGGGCGTGACGTGATCATGGATGGCACACTCTCTTGGGTGCCCTTTGTTGTGCAGACAATAACCATGGCCAGGAACGTTCATCGTCGTCGTTACCGTATGGGAGTTGGATATAGAGTGTCTGACGATGGAGTCGTTACTGAAAACTACTGGGAACAGATTGAAGAAGAACCAGAAAGTGATGGAATGAAGAAGAGAAGACCATACAGAATAGAACTGGTTGGAGTTGTATGTGATGCTTATTTAGCTGTTATTAGAGGCATAAGGTATGTGAAATACAAACTACTCGAAATATATTATGAGCATAAAGTATGAAAAAAATAATACATTTTTTTTTTTTCAGAAAATGCTGATTTCAGTTTAAGCAAACCATATATATAAACAAGGAAACTAAATGAAACTTTCAAAGACTGACATGTTTCGAAGAAAACTATTTCGACTATTTCATTCACATCCGAAAACATCATCATCCCTGCCTTAATTCGAGATAGAAAAAACATTTCCGAATTCGTCTGAAATTTTTGGGTGGCTACAGGAGAGCTATCATTTGTAGAAGAGCTGTGAGGGTAAAATCACAGTTGAAATCACATAAAAGATTTGCAGATGCATTCAACACCTACTGCAATCTAGTGGACAATGCCAGGTTGTACAACACCAATGCTTCGGAAGGTCCACCCAAGGTATATCTTCCAACCCTCTTGTCTCAATCTTCATTCTTCCCATTTTTTTCTTTTTCAAAAAAAAAAAAAGAAAGAAATTCTTCACCAAGAACAAAGAGGAGCTAAAAAATTAAATGGTTGCCCTAAGGGATCATTACATATACCTGGTTGTGAAAGCGATATGTATTTACTGTACTAACATGTGATGAAAACTGTGATACTGACATGATTATGGGTTGTAAAGTTGATAGGATGGAAAGACAAGGACAAGACTTTGCTGGTCGATCCAGATGAAATAAAATGTCTAAAAGTGCTATCGAGGTTGAATGAGGATGCTGACTCCATATATGAACTCTACAAGCAAGCGAACCCGGCTCATGAAGCAGGATCGGTTTGGAAAGACATCGTTTTGTCGCCTTCAAGGCTGAATATTCAGAAAGAGCTCAAGTATTCCATCCAGAGAATCGAAAGATATAAATCGTGAACAGATACTGCAGGACCAACTCAATTTTTATTCAGCTCATGATGCCATGGTCAAAGATGGAGGCTTAACCATGTTTGACATTTTTATGCAAGTTTTGTGAGCAGAAAATACTATATAGGGATTATAGTGTTGTATTAAAACACCACGGGGTACATGTAAATTTTTTTATCTTGCAAAGTTTAGTTTAGATCATGGAAATTGAGTAAAGATTTAACACTACAAAGGTCATTATGTGAAACAGAATAAAGCACATAGTATGACCCTCTATCGATTGGGTGACTTGAGTCACACGCTAGCCAGACAACAGAAGCATCATTATTGATACAGAATCACCGGCGTCTTAGTATATACATATTTTACCATTTCATCTATTATAAAAATTATGTCAGCTCTAGTCTAAAACATTTAGGCTATTACGAATCGGTCCTGTAAAGAAATATACCAAAAGTTTATGTCTGTGTTTTTATTTGCACTAAGTGAGTATTGAATTTGAGACCTGATGCTTTACGAGAACTCGGGTTCAAGGTTTGAACAATTCACTTTCAAGGAGGTACTTTCATTGTGGAGTCCCATAATCGATCATATCAGTATTGTGAACAGACTAATCCGATCTTATCATCTGCTTTCTGCCTTTTGCTTTTATTCTAGTTCTATAATATTCTTCATTAATTTGATGTACACAATATTCTCCCTCAAACTAATACTTTGTTGACCGTGATTAAAATTTACTTGATTTTATTTCTATGGACTAAGGTAATAGGACTTGATTAAACATAAGCGCAAAAGCAATATGGTACAAATGCAACAGATATACAAAGGGGAGGTTAGGTTTAATTTCCTGCCTTTCTTTTCCATTTTCTTCCTTTGTTTTCCCTTTCTGTTCTGCCATCTTCTTCTTGTGTTTTTCCCAGTGCTCTTCCTCTCTCTTTGCTATTTCCATTCTAGTCCCGTGCCATCATTCCCTCTCCTTTTCATTATTGCATGGAAGTGAAATGATGTATTTGTCAACCATACTAATTAATTGCATTTAATTTAAAATTCAATTATTGACCAATAAACTGTCAAACATACTAATTAATTGTATTTAATTTATAATTCAATTATTAATGAGTACGTATATATACATATATATTTTTTACATTTTATTATTGAATTTGAAATTACACATGAAATTTGAGATTTTTTTAACATATAGTAATATTTATTCATTTATTTGAAATATATGTATATATTTATATATATTGACATTTTGCAAAATTGAGTTTATGGTGCTAATAGTTGTAGATTTGGTTTTTTATATTCTTAAACGTATATTGATGTATTAGCAATGTCAGAATTTAATAGTATATTGTAAATTTTCAGATCAATGTTGTATTTACCCTCTATTTGAGCTAATTATACGCATTCATTAAACTTCAATCGCAAATCAAATAAATAGTGCTTTAACACTTCATATTTATGTTATGATTATTTGAATAAAAGGATTGTTACTAAGCTATCTATATATATATAATGATGTGAAAGATTGAATATATTCAATAAATCTTTCAAAACATTCAACAAAATAAAAAAGATCTCCATTTGTAATGTGTTAATTTGCAAAATTAGTGATCAAAATGAGTGGAAAGGTTAACATATTTAAATAAATCATTTAGAACATTCTAGGAAACAAGAGAAATGACTCAATCCAAATAATTTGCCTTTAAAACATTTTACAAATTTAGTTGTAACCAAAGGCAGTTTGAGAATACAGGCTAGTTGTAATTAATGTCTTGCAGTTTACAATTCAAGGACAAATAACCATTACATGGAATTTACAATTAAGGGCAAAATAATCACTCCCCATATTGATGTGAGATTTGGATCAACCTAAATAAATAGATTAAACTCAAATCAAATTTAACTTGCAAATATACGAATTGAATATAGTAATTGTGTGTATTGCGAGATCATTCCCATGAAAATTTGTTAGTACAACTTAGTTTTAAAAATTATTATTTAACTAATTTAACAAAATATTGATGATTTTAGTAACAGTAATATAAATACAATGATACAAAAAGAATACCAAGACTTTGATTCCACCACTAATCATCACAACTCCGATTTTTCATTCTAAACTCATTAAATATCTGATTAATTTTCACACACCTAAATAATACTTACTATTAAGTTCATAGATGGTCTATTCGTGTTAGGGCATAATTTCAATTCAATATTTTATTATCTTGGCCAGAAATAATAAACAAATCATTAAAGGAAAACATAAATCACAACCATCTATCCGTGGTCAGGCAAAAATAATTATAATTTATTATCTTCATCTTAAATTGTCACTAAAGATTACATGTTCGTGGTCATACACAAGTAACATATATGTTAAAGGTTAAATACATTCAATTTTAGTCTTGGTTAAAACACATAAAATCGAAGGTATTAACATATATTCAGATAATAAGAAGAAGAGTTTATCAATCAAAATAATCAACAATGTTTATAACTGAAAACCAAAGAATCTCAAATGAATAGGGCTTCCTCTTTGGCAATATTGCACGTGGCAATTCTCCTAAATTCACTCGTGGTCATAGCATTGAATAAAGCATTCAAAGATTTGGAGTTTCAATTAGCACCGATTGTCTCAGTAGGAGTCCACTCTTCAGACGATTTTAATTTAGATTTATTCGTTGTCGTGTTAGTCACAGTGGGAGGTGAGTATCCTACCTCTGATACCAATTGAAATTACCTAGGACGTAAACTAAGTCTAGAGGGAGGTGAAAATATTTTTTATGAATTAATTGACAAATCAAAAAATTAACCGCATAATAGTCAATTTTAATTCAATCCTTTAGCAAGATAATCTACGCAATAATAAATATAAGTGCAAAAAATAAAGCTGAGACGACACAAATTTTTTTACGTGGAAAAACCTTGGAAAAGCTCCAAGTAAAAAATCACGGATACACTCTAGTATCGATGCACTATGAATCAAAGAACTCATACAGACTCTATAAAGTTAGGACTTACAATCACTCTGATTCACCATTTATCATTAAATGTTTGAAAGTCTTGAATCACTGGTGAAGCTCTCGCTTTGATTTCCGCACTCTGATAGCTCCGCTTCTCAATGAATCAAAGAATCACGAATCCTCCCGCTCCGATCTCCGTACTCTAACTGCTACGCTTCTCAACGAATCGATGCAACCGCGTTGCAACTGGTGGTGTGATAATTTTTCAGCAACTAGATCATCCAACTATGCATGAAGATCTCAAAGGTTGAAGCACAACTAAATAATCTTCAAAAATTAGAGAGAAGCTTGATATAGGATGATCAATCAATCTTTTTCTCTCACTCTTTGCAAACGAATCTGATATGTATGAAGAATTACGTAGCTCTCAAAAATATAATTCACAAGCCACATCTCCTCTCTTTGGTTTAACTTCTATATAGAGAGAGAAGAGTCTCCAATTAGGGTTTGGATTTCTTAACCTCCAAGTCTTTGACTTTTGATAATAAAATCCTTAAATATTGGTCAATATACCAATAATACTTTTTAATCACGTCCAAAAATGATTAGGAATCCATTACATATCAGAGCAAACCTTCCAAAAAATTGTAGCCGACATTCCCGAGTTCTCGTGAATTTGGGAAGTACCGAGTTCTCGGCTAGTGGCGACTAGTGGCGAACCAATAACACTAGAGCTTTTTCACACTTTTGCGCCAGTGGCAGTAGTGACGACCACTTTACCGAATACTCAATAATAACCTCGAGTTTTTGGTAAACACAAAAACAAAAAACTTGTGAATATACTGCTTCATTCATGCTGCTAACCAAAATCCACTTCACTTCTCTTGTATCCTCACAACTTTATTCTCAATTTATGATTGAAGAAGGTTGTCGTGATCACTTACTTTGATTGGCCATGTCAATTTTCCTAACACTATCCAACTCACAACACTCAACATGGTTATTAATCGGAACATACCATTACACACCGATGTTCTTACAAATCCCAACACCTGGGCTCGCATATCCACTCAACCGTTGTATTTGATATCATGTAACAGCAATCAGCTGATCTATGAGCAGTTAATGATGCAGTTCATACGAAGCTCGATCAAAGAAAAAAAATACAAAAACAAAAAAAGAAAATGGAAGATAATTCAATTCTTAAGTGGCACCACAGGGGACTTGTGTTACTTCAGCTCTACTTATTGTGCAGATTGCAAAGATATTGTCACACAAGGATTGCAGCAAACAAAAAGATTTAACACTAGAAATGTCATAATATGAAACATAATAAAGCACATAGTAGGCTGGAGGATGATGGATTTCGTACAGGGCTATTATCAGTAAGGATAATGTTTGGGTCCTCACCAGTGAGGACCAACTTGGTTCTCACCTTTTATTTGGACCAATATAATTAAAACACGTGGCATATATTAATTAAAAAAACATAAATGGGTATTATCCATTATTTATGGAATTCAACTCGAATTTGAATTTTTTTTTTCTCTTATTCACTTTTAAAAAAAATCTCATGGGTAATTTAACGTCTACATATACGTGTACACTTATTTGTATATATAGATTGATATATGCATGTACACTTTTATTTATATATAGATTGATACATATAACTATATATATATTATGTATATTGTAATTGAATCCAAATGATGATAAAATCTTTTGTGTTTCTGTAATATCATCAATTTGGTGCGGTGAGCGGCACTTTACACACGAGATTTCTGACTTTTTTCTCCAAATTTCTATACTTCAATCACTTTATTTTTATTTTTTCTTATTTGTGTTCATAATATTTTGTATCCAAATCATTTATATATCTTTGGATTTTACGAAATATGGAGAAATACCCATCATAATATCGAATAATATTCGTGGATTGTAACTTTTTTCTTATTTGTGTTTAAGGAAAGTGTACATGCATATATATATGACGTTAAACTGCTCATTAGATTTTTATTTTTTTAAATGAATAAGAGAAAAAATAAGAATTCAAATCCGGGTTGAATCCCATAAATAATGGGTAATACCCATTTCTATTTTTAATTAATATATGCCAAGTGTTTTAATTCTATTGGTCCAAATAAGGGGTAAGGACCAAGTTGATCCTCACTGGTGAGGACCCAAGCATTGTCCTATCAGTAAACCTATTATTTCATTTTGCATAAACTTACCCCCTTTATTTTATTTTAGGAAATTCTCTGCACTTATCAAATTATATCAATTTACCCCCTTCTTTAAAATTATGAACAAAAATACCCTTTAAAGTAGAGGGGTTTGCTGATAAATGATTTTTTATGGGTAAATTGCACTTTCACCCCATGTTGTTAATATAAATTACATTTTCACTCCTTATTTGTTTCACTTTGATCCCTCAATTAAATTTTGAGATGTGAAATGACTAAATTATCCCTAAATGTGTGTGAGGACCTACTTACCAACCTATAAAGATGTGAAAAGACCAATCTACCATCCTTTTATAAAAATATATATATATTTCGAATAAAAAATTCGAAAAACAAAATATCAAAACATTCGGAAAAAATATAAATATTTCGAAAATTATAATATTTTGAAATATATAAATATTTCGAAACAAATTGGGGGGGGGGGGGGGGGGGGATTCGGGAAAAATATAAATATTTTGAATTATATATATATATATTTTATGTCACGCCCCGCCATTCGTAAACCCGAATAGAGTCCACAAGTAACGACACGCGACACCAAAAATAAATAAGGTTCAAAATAAATAATTTCTTAGACCACTTTTTAGAAAAAGAATACATTTCAAAATTCATATTAGGGGTAAATTAGTCATTTCAGACTTGAGAAAGTTATAAAAGTCGTGGAAATTCGAAAAGGAGTGAAAAGAATGAAATTGTGCTTCAAATGGACCATTCCAACGCCTCATGTTCGCCCAAGGGTATATCAGTCATTTCAGGGGCAAAATCGAAATTTCAAAGCTCGCCTATCTCAACCCGACATAGGAGAGATAGTAGGATCAAACGGAACTTGATTTGAGTCAACGAGGCGAGGGATATGAATTTTCAAAGTTGGGAAGAAAATCTGCAAAAACTGATATAAGGTGAACAGTAGCCAGAAGGCTACTGGTTTGCAGATTTGAAAAGAGAGGTTTTGGGGCAAAAATGTGATTTTTCGCATACGGCCTCTATTTTCAACGCTACCGGTCCCAAAATTTCATAAAAAATGTAAAAGTGAGTTTTTAGTTTTCAAAAAACCGAAAATAGTTGTCGGGGCCCGGTTAGGCGCGGAAAATGTGATTTTCTCTAAAACTTTTGCGAGGATGAGTTTGGAAAATGTACAAAAACTGAATTTTTGAGTCAAGACTCACAAAATACACATATATTCATATCTCAATATCGTCATTCATTTGAAAGACCCCAAACGTGAGCTCGAAAACTCGTAAAACCCCAATATTCCCAAAATATACATTCTTAAGCAAAATAAACTTAAAGTGTTTCAAAGTCTCAAAATACACAGGTTTTTATAACCAAGGCTAACACCCTAGCCCGCCAAAGAATATATACATGCCTTTATCTACTTTTTAAGTACAAAAGATTTCGGGAAGAAGATACATTAACGCCCAAAATACACAAAAGAGGGCTTAGTGCTTCAATCGCCAACCCGGACCTCCTAAAGTCCATCCTTTGCAATGTCACAACCTGAAAAATGTTAAGTAAGGGGTGAACTTCAACTAGCTCAGTAGGAGAATCTTCACCACCTCGATCTCGACCGTCCGAGTGGTACAACCCAACCCGTGTGCATGCTACTAAACCTAGGTCGGTCCAATTGTCCCACATGGCACGTGTGCCAATCCGGGACCCCGTCGTACCCACAAACAACCCCACATGCTCAACAAATATTCAACATACAAGATATCCGGAAATAAGCAATAATAAACATTAATGCAAGTGATAGGATGAAATATGTCACTAATGCACAACCCTATCACTAGGGAAACATGGATATCAAATGTCGCCATTCTTAAAGAACTCGGGGACCACAAGCCCGACTGGAACAACCCGGGTTTGGACATAGTCCTCCCCCACTTCTCGTTTTCGGGAGATACTAGCTTCACCGGTCACGAGAACCCGACTGGCCAGTTGTTGCGACTATCCAAACGGTCTCAAAACCACAAGGTCTATGAATGCAACATGAAAATGATATCAACATTCAAATATGCAACACGTAGATCATTTCTCAACAATTTTATCATTCTTCCATATTCATAAGTATAAATCTAAATTTTCAATTTAAGATCACTAATTATTCCCACGAATACATATTAAGCAAGTTATCTTAAATCAAGCATTTAAAAAAAAAAGGGGGGTCTAGAGCATGTTTCTAGATTATGACTCAACTAGTATGTAAAAATATACATACAAAGACGCACACACCCACGTAATCGGGAAAGAAAGTGGAGCGTCAACCCCTACCTCAATTCCAAGCCGAACGGAAACAAGAAGTGAGGGCAAGTAAGAGGGTTCCAAAAGCTTTTTCCAAAAGGATTCCAAAAGGTGCACCAAGTCTCTCTATGTTTCCTCCAAAGCTATCAAAACATCAATAATTGAATAAAATGAGTTTACTAGCAAGATCTTGTCAACAATGATCAACTATAAGAATTTCTTCCAAAAGAACCAATTAAGAGTACAAAGTTAAGATTTCAAGTGGGATAAAGTCCAAAATGGCACAAGAACTCTCCAATTTATCAACATCAACATATTGGAGAATGACATCAAAATAAGTTTGGTTAACAAGGATTATTAAGAATAGCCATCAACCACCAACATATCAATATAGGAAAAAGGTTGTGATGAACAATAAAGTCTTTATCCACAACTATAACAATATGAAGCAAAAATATAATATTCACAAGGGATTTAGAGATTTAGATTTCTAGGAATACAAGTTTAGGTTCCGTAATAAGAAAGTTCAAAATTATACAACAATTCTCCAAGCTATCAAACCCCAACATAGCAGAGAATGGAGTCACAAATATATTTCCCAAATAAAGATTATCAACAATGGAAACAAGCTTTCAAGGGTTTGTAGAGAAATTCCAAAAAGTTTATAAGTTAAGGTAAATAGAAAGCTCAAGATCATGATAACTCACCAAGTAGCTTCCAAAGGTGGATTGGTGCAAGAGACGGTTCAATTAAGTCCCTTTGCCAAGCATTTCTAGACAAAGAGAACAAAAATCGAGTAAATCACAAATTTTCCAAGAAAATGGGTTCCCAAGATTTTTGAAGAGAAAAACTCACATGAGAAAGGATCACTTACCAACCCTTGAAGCAATTGAATATATAGGATACAAGAAACGTTTTTGTTGCTGAAATTTTCCCCAAAATCTCCACCAAAAAGAATGAGGAAAGTGAAAATTTTAGAGAAGAGAAGAGGGAAAAAGGGGGCTGCCGAACAGGGGCTGTAGAGAGTGAGCAGGGGCTGCAGAATCTGGGGGTTTGTGAGAGGAGAGTTGAGCCGTGTTTGGTGTGAACTGAAGATAGAAAATTCTGGAAATTCAGCCCCAACAATTATATATATATGTGTATATAATTCTCTTGATCCAATGGCTAGGAATGGAGCTTGGAAGATGAGGTAGGCTAAGATTGTGACAACACACCATCTCTAGCATGTTCTAGCAAATACCCAACAATGTTCAATGTCTTCCTAATATGCCTATGTGGTCTCAAACTAATTTACCAATATGCCATGCTCTTATAGCTAATTTTTGTTGTAGGATAAACACTTAGAAAGATTTTCATAAGTCTCCACATAACTCCTAAACTTTAAATTTATCCCCACGATCAATCGTAAGCTCAAAAATCACGAAACTAATTTCTAAATTCCTTATTTGGTATAACGAAGTGAACGCAACTTTCGGTTTCGAAATCTAACAATCCGGGGACCTATTTCCACTACACATTTTTTCTAGGTTCCCGGGTTGTCAGATAGCGAAAACATTAAAATGAAATAAAATCCGATTTCTAAAAATTTCCAAACTTTAAATCTAACATATACGGCATATAGGAAAGCATTTAACACTATTTCTTATAATAAAATAAAATAAAATAAAATAAAAATATTCGCGAAAAATTCACTCATAATTTCAGGAAAATTAACGGGACGTTACATTTTATATTTTTCAAAAAACATATTTCGGGAATATATATTTTACAATATGCATATATATATTTTGAAATATTTATATTTTTCCCAAAAATTTGTTTTCCAATTTTATATATATATATTTGATTTTTTTCAAAATATATATATTTTTTTGTAAAAGGCATGTATGTTGGTCTTTTCACATTTTTATGGATTGACAACTAGGTCCTCGCGCATATTTAGGGGTAATTTAGTCATTTCACATCTCAAAACTTGGTTGAGGGGTCAAAGTGAAACAAATAAGGGGTGGAAGTGTAATTAGTAAAATAAGAGGGGGTGAAAGTGTAATTTACGTTAATAATACGGGGTGAAAGTGTAATTTACTCATAAAAAATCATTTATTAGTAAACCATAGGGGTATTTTTGTTCAAAATTATAGAAACTGGGACAAGGTGATACAATTTGGTAAGTGCATGAGGGATTTTCTGAAACATAAGGAATTAATTGATGTAAAATGAAATCATAGGAGATTTACTGATAATAATTGCCCTTGTATAAAGGACAATACTTGGTTCGACCAAATTTTTCTACCTACTCTGTGCTTTGTGCCGGAAAGTATGACCCTTTATTGCGCGATTGGTTGACTTGAGTGACACATCTATAGGGCTGCAACTTGGGCCAGCCCAACCCAAACCCGACTGGGTCAAATTCGGGTTGAGTTGGGTTGGGTCGGACCAGCCTTTGAGACATGCTCGGATTCGGGTTGAGCCCGACCCATTCTTTCATGGGTCGGGTCGGGTCGGGTTGAGCCTTTTTTAATAAAAAAAGACAAATCGCATATACTGTGTGTATATATATACCTATATGTATATCAGGTTATCACCACAGCAAAAGGACCAAAGCATACAACTATATATCTATATGTAATTGTGCTTACGAAAGAGAGAGAGAAAAAAAAAAAAAAAAACTTGTTACCTTGTATATCAGAAATTCAACCAAAGAAGAGATGCTCGGCTGATATACCCAGACAACATATGATTTTTATTGTGTAATGAAATGGCTCAAATAATTTGCTACATTTGAAACTTTCAAAATAGAATTTCACAATCTTTACAAATTCACAATACATCCAACAACAAAAGCATCATTTATGATACAGAATCACGGGCATCTTACTATATACATATTTTTTCATTCATCTGTAAATATTATGTTAGTTTTATTCTAAAACATTTAGGAAATTAAGGATCGATCCTGTAAATAAATATACCAAAAGTTTATGTCTCTATTTTTATTTGCACCAAGTGAGCATCGAATTTGAGACCTGATGCTTCATGAGAAATTAAGTTCAAAGTTTTAACGATTCACTTTCAAGGAGGATACTTTCATTGCGGAGTCCATAATTACGTGTTCAGTATTCTTGAGATTTTCGAACTAGATAAATGACATTGTCATGTACAAATTTTAATTTAACAATGCTCCATGGCCTTCCTATTTAATTGGACGAGACATTTAATCCATCATATCAGTGTTGTGAACAGACTAATCCATCTTATCGTCTACTTTATACTCTTTGCTTTTATTCTAGTTCTATAATATTCTTCATTAATTTGAAGTATATATATAAAATTCTTAATCAACAATGGGGGTAAATAATTCATACTTCGTAGGATTTTCAGTGAGTATGAAAATTTTGTTCACGTGAATTAGTCCGGTTACTAACCAAATACTTTGTTGACCGAGATTAAAATTTACTTTGATTTTATTTCTATGGACTCAGGTAAATAGGACAAATGCAAAAGCAATTTGGTACAAATGCAACAGGACACAAAGGAGGTAAGGTTTTCTAACCTTTCTTTTCCATTTTCTTCCTTTGCTTGTGTTTCTCCGGTGCTCTTCCTCTCTCTTTCCTTTCTTTGATTCCATTCTAGTCCCGTGCCATCATTCCCTCTCCTTTTCATTATTGCATGACAGTGAAATGATGTATTTGCACTTAAAATTTTGTTCTCTCTAACGTGTTGAAGATATACCAAATAAACGGTCAAACATACTAATTAATTGCATTTAATTTAAATTCAATTATTGATGAGTATATAATTTATTATATATATTTGGGTAGCGAGCGATTAGGACTGGCAATTCGTGTCAACAGGTCGACCCACGGGTCAACAGGGCAATCTGATACTAGTTGACACGAAAATCAAACATTTTAAATATGATACAATCCAACACGAAAAATAAAAAATAAAAAATAAAAATGAAATTGAAATTGAATTTGACACAATTCAGTAATAGTTTATTAATGTATTTCAAACCATGACCAATTAGATAATAGAAAAAATCAGCAAATAAATATAAAAATAAATATAATCGTGTCAAACGGGTCAATTCGTGTCAGAAATTGTCAGCTCTACGAGCGATTAATCCCTATAATACCGATATAGTGCGTATAAACCGCTCTTATTCTCTCGGACTCCAATATTTGAAAATGTGTGCATGTTTCATCTATTTACCATTTGTCGGTTATCGGGAGTATAAAATATTCAAAATAACCTTATTATATTTTTATTAGAAAAAACAAAAGAAAATAAAAAATTATGAAATGACCATTAAAGTCAATCTTATCCTTCATCCCCTTCCCAAAACTCTAACCTTAATTTTCTTCCTCTAAACATACCAAATACACACATGCACAAAACTTTCACTTTTCAGTTCTCCTATGCTTCTCTAACACGTGTTAGGAATTAAATCTATTTTCACTACTTAATAATTAATCTCGTTCAAGATCATCCACACATATTTTTACTCACACACATAAATAACACACAATATTTAACGTGGTTCAGTCCCAAGTTTGGCATACGTTCACGGAGAAAAAACATTCATTAGGAAGATATTACAGATGTTCATTACACTTTCTCCTGATGCAATCGCATACACCTGGTGTCCATTGCAATCGCATACACCTCACCCTCACACCTCTCTTCCTCGCCACATCTCTATATTTTCTCTCTAAGTCTCAACTCAAACTTTAGGTCTCTATTTATAGAGTTAAACTTCATTCCTTATAGAACAAGAAAAACAAATTATTGTTGGACAATTATTACAACTCCTTGGAGAATAAGACATCTCTCTAACAAGAAATTACATTTTACAATACAACTCTAAAATAGGAAACCTAATTACAATTGGAATTTGAAACATTTTCCTAACAATCTCTACCTTGGCTCAAATTACACCTCGTCAATCATCTCTTCAAGGCTCCACCTTGTTTCAAGCATCATTACTCTTCTACTCAATTTTTTTTCCTTCTGCTACGCGCACCATGCTCCACCCCCACCGCGACTATGTGCGTTTCTTCATCACTTACATCATCTTCATCATTCTTCATGACCGCGCCTTCTCCACGATCACTTCATATTCTTCATCTACTTCTTCATCTTCTCTTCCTCCTTTTTTTTCACTCCTCAATTACTCTCCATTAAACAAATCACTCACCCCAAAAATAACTCCACCGAATTCACCTTTGTCTTTTCCTTCTTCTTTTTTTCACTTTTTCAAACCACTCCCCACAACAACTTTCAACAACTTTGTCTCCCACTCACCACTCACCTATATTTTTTTTTCACACTTCAATACAATAACAGAAAGCCAAAGCCAAAACAAAATCAATTATTTTATGCTCCAAAGCTCATCTTCTCCAACATCAGCTCTTGCATGGAGTTTTCCAACACCATCATCACCTTCACTGTTACAACTCATTTGCAAACTCCTTGGTCTTCTTCTCTCTCTTGTCCAGATCTATGAGCCACCACTACTACGCACTCTCCACCACACCGCTATACATCATGCCTCCATGCGTCAACCAGAACACAACATCCACCTCATCGACATCAACAGTGAGTAAAAATAGCCTCAACCAAGCTCCGCAACCTAACCCTTTTTTTTCCCTTCTGCCATAGCATCGAGTACTCAGTGAGCACCCCTTCGAGTACTCGGTAACTGGAGAGTCAAGTACTCGGTAAAACCTCTTTGGGTACTTGGTACAACCCTTCTTCGAGTACTCGATAACTTTTTCGTTGAGTAATCGGTAACCTTTTCTTCGTTTTCTCCGAAACTCTGATCGTCTGACTGTTCAACGGCGATAACGGTAGGGAAAAACTTTGGCAGGCGCGTGAGAGCGCGTGGGACCCCCTTTCGCGATGCACTTTACTATTCCAACTTTGTCTTGACGAGACGAAGCTCCTGGTATGGTTGGTTCTTGATTTCGTGCAACTTTGATCTTCGAATCTAGGCTAGAACGTACGGGCTTCTTATTTACTTCAACATGGAACTCTTTTATGCTAATATACTTCTGCCGAACACTCTGATACAGATCTGGTTCAACCTTGCTATGATACCACTTGTCAGGAATTAATTCTTTTTTCACTGCTTAAGAATTAATCTGCCCAAGATCATTCATACATGTTTTTACTCACACAGATAACATACAATATTTAACGTGGTTCAATCCCAAGTTTGGCCTACGTTCACGGAGAGAGAATATTCATTAAGAAGATATTACAGATGTCCATTGCACATTCTCCTGATGCAATCGCATACACCTGGTGTCCATTGCACCTTCTCCTGATACAATCGCATACACCTCACCCTCACACATCTCTTCCTCACCACATCTCTATATTTTTTCTCTAAATCTCAACCCAAACCCTAGGTCTCTATTTATAGAGTTAAACTCCATTCATTGTGGAACAATAAAAATAAATTTTTGTTGGACAAGAATTACAACTCCTTAGAGAATAAGACATATCTCTAACAAAAAATTACCTTTTACAATACATCTCTAAAATAGGAAACTTAATTACAATAAAATTTTGAAACATTTTCCTAACAACACAACCAACAAAATAATCAATCAATTCTCCTTCTTCTCAAGCATTAACCACACATATATATATATATATATATATACACACACACACGCACACAAAAACATATATATGATAAATTGGGGTCTCAAAAAATCCAATTCATCTCTCTCTCTCTCTCTCTCTCTCTCTCTCTCTCTCTCTCTATATATATATATATATATATATATACACACACACACACACTTATAAGAGTCTAAGGGCCTTGGAATATTTTCAAATATTTTTGGATTTTTTAAAATAAAAATTGTGTTATTTTGAATATTATATGTGTGGCGTCATTTCATAATTAATGCTTCATAAATTGAATTTTAATGATTACTAATGGTAATACAAAAATTTAAATAGTTATGTAAAAGTTAAAAATCTTGGAATACCAAATGGGAGAAGAGTGTTTAATCCAAATTCATTTGTTTATTTATATACATACACATATAATATGGGTCTTTTTTATTTTTTGATAATTGTATACATGAGATTTATTTTTCTCTATATATGCATTTTTTTTATTGTATTTGTAGTTTAATTTATCTATCTATCTATCTATCCATACACTATTTTTACTATACATAATCATTTATTTCAAGAGTCACACAACTCTTGACCTTCCAACCCTCTTTTTATTTTTATATAAATTCCCAAATGTCTCATACTACTACTTTCATGTCATTTATTAATCATACATTTACTTTTTTGGTTGTTCATTTTTCTATATCATTTTTTCATTTTATATCATACCTAACCATCACAGACAAGAGACTACCTTCAAAATTTGGAGATTCACCACGATGGATACGATTATAGATATACAAAAGAATATGAGTTATGCAGTTTATTACTTAGGTGAAAGGAGTTAACAACATGGATTAATTAGGTAAACAAGTTTGTTTCTTTATTTTTCTCTATGTATGCATATGTTTGTTATATTTGTATTTGACTTGTTATACATGAGATTCAAAAGTAATGTGTATTTTTTATTTGTGTATTAATCTATATGTATATTACATTAATAAGATTATATAATTGTAATACATATTTAATTGGTTGTATATATAGTAATTTATGTTTTTTCTTTAAATGGTTTAGAAAGAAATCAAAAAATATTTATCAATGATTGAATTCCAATAATTAAAATTTTATTTTCTTATTTTGATTATTAAAAATATGTTTTAGAGTAATACTTTTTTGTTATCTTTATCGTTTTGTAAATTATTTTTTATCTTTTTTTTATTTTGTAATTCACGTTCATAACACGTGTTCTATGCTAGTATATATATATATATATTTGTGTGTGTATATATATATACCCAAAAATACATGAGTGTGGGTTTAGGGGTTTCAGAGAAAGAAAATAGGGTTTGAGCTAGAGAGAAGGGGTTTAAGAGAGAAGGGCATTTTCGTCACATAGGGAATTTAACATTTTATAAAGGTCATGTGCAAATGACATTTTTACGACCAAAGATGGTCGGCAGGTGGCAAAGTGCAACATTTTAAATTCTCATGGATTTATGCACACAAAATTAGACTAATAGACCAAAGGCTTAATTGCCTAGTGGTACATGTCCTTACTTTTAAATGGGAGGTCAAGGGTTCAAGCCTCCATAACAAAGTAGGAGGGGGTTTTCGCAGATATCCCTATATATATATATTGACATTTTGTTATTTAATTTGAAATTACACACCAAATATGAGATTTATTTAACCTAGTAATATTTATTCATTTATTTATAACTTATTTTTACTCACTTGAAAGAAAAAAAAATCTCCCATACTGGAAAGCTGCCACACTGTTAGAATGACGACGTATCCATGGTATTGAAATAAACTTTTAAGTCAAATCCCAAGGGACTGTTTGATAGGTGTTGTCACTTTCGTGCTCTGAAAAAAAAAAGAGCTGAAGCACATGCTTCTGTTGTGTTGTATTGTGAGTCTGAACTGAAATATGTTTGGCACTAATGCTTTTGTTGTAAGAAAAATAAAAATAAAATTTTTTTATTTTTTATTTTTCATTATTTACTATAATTTTTTATTTATTCATTCTTATTTTTATGTATTATTTATTTTATTTTGTTTATTATGTATTAATATATTTATTATTTTTCCACTTATTTAATTTATAAATATCTCTTATTTAATTTATTATTTATTCATCATTATTTATAGATATTATTTTAATTTATTCATACTTGTCTAGGCCCAAAATATTATTTCAACTAACTATTGTCCATTGCTATAGTAACAAAACAAATGAAAGTTCCAAATTTGTGACTTTCAAATTTGGCTATTTTGAAATCAATGCTTTGACACTGTTGAAAGTAAAGCAATCATCACCAAACATGTTTTGCTTTCAAAATTGTGAATATTAATCAAGTAGAAACAATAAAAAATAAAAAAAAAACCATCAACTAAACAATCCCTAAGTGATATATTGTTAAAGTTTTAATTGTCAATTATATAAGAGTTGTTTCACTAATGAATGAGAAGGTTGTCTATTTAGTTTGTTTCATGTTGTTACTTGTTATGTATATATATATATATAGATAGATATACAGTATTGTTCTCTTGCTCCTGTAGAGAGCAAAAAAATTTATACTCATTTTTAATATTGACCCTTAGATTAAATCTAAGGGTCATAATCTAAAACTACTATTGTCTATCAAATATACCCAAAACAACTCTCTATATTTTATTTCCATAATTAATTCTTTTAAACCACACATATTGATTTAAAAAAAGGAAATTGCCTAAATAAAATATATATATATATATATATACAACTTCAACCCAATATTCTTTTTCAAGTTCAGAAATTTATATGGGTTTTGAATTTTCTGTTCTTTACTTTTGCTTTTGGTCTTGTTCTGGTTTAATGTGTGGAATTTAGATGTGAGCACCAAGATTATGCCTTTAGGGTCAATTTAATGCTTGAATAAATTCTATGTTTTAAGTATAAGTATCAGGGTGTTTCTTAGTCTTGAAGATAGAAAGAAATAGTAGCAAGGTGGAGATTGAGAGTGAAAAAAAAGAGATCTGAGTATTCTTACTGAAGAGGTTGATGGAAGGAGAGTGATAATTTTCTTTATGGTGAAATATATCACAACGAAGATTTTTAAATTAGAGCTAATCCAGAATAAGTCACATAATCCCCTCAATATCACTGCCAACGTTTTCCTAAAATTCCATTTAAACCCATCACACAAATCCCACAACTTTCAAAAGTAAACAATAGATGCGTTCAACAAAAATTTCACAAGTGTTATATTTTTCTAATCTTTTGGTTATTTGATGTATTAATAGGTGAAGGCAATCGGGTTGAAATTTTATATTTAATTGTTTTTTTTTTTTTGGTTTAGGTAGTTACCTTATTTAAATCAATATAGGTGGTTTTAAAAGAATTAATTATGGAAATAAAATATTGAGAGAGTTGTTTTGGGTATATTTGATAAACAATAGTGGTTTCAGATTATGACCCATAAATTTAAGGGTCAATATTCAAAATGAGTAATATTAAAAGTGAGTATAAATTAGCAAGAGAATACCACCTTATAGATATAATATATAGCTTAAACAAGTCCACAGTATTTTTTTCCTTGAGGTAAGTGTGTGTGACATTAGTCTATACTTTTATGTTATTCAATGTTTTTGAGCATAAATCACCTCTTTGATGTTGCTCTATATCAATTCTGTCATTAAAGTAATGTAAAATTGAGTTTATGGTGTTAATTGATATATTTTTACTGAGGTTATTCATATGGTTAGGGATTTGTTATTTTATATTTTTAAACTCATATTGAAGTATTGCCAATGTCGGATGTTTTCATTTTTAAAAAGTAAATTTATCTTGGAATACTTTTAATCAAGTCACTCGTATCAAAATAATAAAATATGGACAATGCTTAGGTCCTCACCAGTGAGGACCAACTTGGTCCTCACCCCTTATTTGAACCAATAGAATTAAGACACTTGGCATATATTAATTAAAACATAGAAATGGGTATTATCCATTATTTATGGGATTCAACCCGGATTTGAATTCTTCTTTTTTCTCTAATTCACTTTAAAAAATAAAAATCTAATGGGCAGTTTAACGTTATATATATATGCATGTACACTTTCCTTAAAACACAAATAAGAAAAAAGTCACAATCCACGAATATTATTCGATATTGTGATGGATACTTCTCCATATTTCGTAAAATCCAAAGATATATAAATGAATTGGATACAAAATATTATGAACACAAATAAGAAAAAATAAAAATAAAGTGGTTGAAGTATAGAAATTTGGAGAAAAAATTCAGAAATCTCGTGTGTAAAGTGCCGCTCACCGCACCAAATTGATGATATTATAGAAATAACACAAAAGATTTTATTATCCTTTGGATTCAATTGCAATATGCATAGCATATATATATATATATATGTATCAATCTATATATAAATAAAAGTGTACACGCATATATCAATTTATATATACAAATGATTGTACACGCATATGTAGACGTTAAACTGCCCATGAGATTTTTTTTTTAAAGTGAATAAGAGAAAAAAAAATAATTCAAATCCGGGTTGAATTCCATAAATAATGGGTAATACCCATTTATGTTTTTTAATTAATATATGCCACGTGTTTTAATTATATTGGTCCAAATAAGGGGGTGATGACCAAGTTGGTCCTCACTGGTGAGGACCCAAGCATTGTCCATAAAATATTCTAAAGTTGGTGAGTATACATATAGATTGAATACAATTGAAATAGATGCCTAATTAGAGCATCCGGTATGATGGTGGACTTTTAACTCGCTAAATTTTATTAGAGCATCCGGTATGATGGTGGACTTTTAACTCGCTAAATTTTAAAATTTAGCTAGCCACGTAAGTAAAAATGGCGAGCCATTTTATAGCCAGTTCAATTGGTGGTATGGTGCTCCTCTGCCAGTTTTGACTTTTCTAATTTTCTTTCATTAGTTTATATTTTTAATACAATTGAGATATATATATATATATATAGTTAAGGAGAGAGATGGGGAAACATGTGGGCCCAATTTGATTTGTTTATTTTAATTTCTCTCTTCATCATAATTTAATGCATTCTCTCTCCTTGACTTTGGCATTATGCTCGCTAGAGAGGTCGCCAAATGTGGCGAGCGACTTAGCCAGCCATAACGTGGATCCCACATTTAGCTAGTGCCATACCATTCATTCTGCTCGCTATGCACCTTACGAGCTCGCTAAAAGGAGCACCATACCGGTTGCTCTTAGCTTCTTTTCAACAGACAGATGGTTTGACATATTCGCTTACAAAATTTGCTAGCAATCTATGTGGGCCATGGTTCGCCGTAATTGTAATTGTCGTTACGTAACGGATTTTTAGGTTACTGTTATTGTTACGGTCCCGTTATCTGATTTTCACACCCGTAACGGCTGTTACGGGCCGTTACGACCCCCGCTAAGGTGGCCGTAACCCCAATTCTCACCGGTTCCAAATTTTCAAAAATTTGGATTAAAAAACTTTTTGTTATGTATATGATATGATAAATGTTACTCCATTATTAAATTATTGAAAAGTAAAGAAAAATAATAAATTTTTTTTGATTTGAACCCGATTTGGATAAAAGAGTTAAGACAATGAATCAAGTATGAGGAACCAAAGACACAATGATCATCAAAGTGATGGTTCTTCTTCAATGATGTGTAGCTTTGGTGAATTTTCGTTGGGGCAGTCACCAAGCTCACAATATGGATTTTCGTATGGTACAAGTCAAAGCTATTATCCGCCACAACCATATGGATTTTTTCATGTAGAGGAATACCCCATTGTGTCTCCTCAACCTCAAATGTCTTATGGATATTATGGACAAAGGTATAGCATTAGTACAAATCAGTCTAGTAATTCATCGGGATATGTTTAGGGTCAAAATCATCCTTATCAGTTACAAAGAGAAGATGGTCTACTAATGATGAATCAAATGTCCACAGAAGATACAGCTCAAAATGACAATCTTTTCATGAACCTCAACCAGAGCAACAAGATCCACCACGAAATTCATTTTGGTGGTGAACCATGTATCTTTTTTAAAATTATTTTACATTGTTGGAAATAAATTATATCTTTTGTGATTTCAATTTTTTATTTATTTAAATTTAAATTTAATTTAATAATATCATAACAAGTATATCATAAACATTGAAATAACGACGACACCATTAGATTTATTAATAACTCATTTTTTTATATTAAAATTCTTTAAAAAATTAAATAAAATTCACTTAAATCTATCAAAAAATCAATTTTATTCATTCATGTTGCAAAAAATATCCAATTAGAATATTTTGGGTAAGATGTGCAAGATTTTAAAAAATTCACGATTGCGATAACCAAGTCCCATTACGTAACCCCGATACTGACCCGAGTCCACTACATCGATACCGTTACCATTACAGTGATCAATACCGTTACGACGAACCATAATGTGGACTAGAGAGTCTGCAAATGAATTTGCTTCATACAGTGAAAAACAATAAAATAACAATGTATTGTAATAATTTCATATCAATGTTCTACTTACACTCTATTTGAGTTAATTATAAGCATTCATTTACTTCAGTCGAAAACCAGCTTACTATTGCTTTAACCTCCCTATTTTTGTTATGATTATTTAAATAAATTTATTGTTACTAAGGTATATATATATATATATATTATATAATGAGCTGAAAATTTGAATATATTCAATAAATCTTCCAAAACATTCTACAAAATAAAAAGGACATCTCCAGACCATTTGTAATCAAATTAGTGATTAAAATGAGTGGAAAGGTTAACATATTTAAATAAATCATTCAGAACATTCTAGGAAATAAGAAAACGACAAAATTTAACAACAAATAGTGTGTAATTACTGTCACGCAGTTTACAAGGACAAATAACCTAGAATAATCACTCCCACATATGGGTGGAGCGGTTACGGAACGGGTTCACCTATATTCATTTTTGTCTCGTTTAATTTTTTAAATTATCATACTTTTTACGAATTTTTCACAGGTTGCCTTTTCATAAACTATATCCGTCTCATTAAAAATTTACTATACCCGTGCCCGCCCCGTCCCATTAATATTTAATTTTCAATGTCATATTCGTATTAGATAAAAGAAATTGACAAAAAAAATAAAAAATTCTACGATATGAACTTCTTTCAACTCATCCAATAATCGAACTCACTCTTTTTTCTTTGTATATAGTTAGCTACTCTTATTTTCTTGGTCTTAGATGTCGAACCTCATGAAAAAAGAATGAATAATAACTAGTAAAATATTTAGGATTCATAAAAATTCTTATACACATAATATGTAAAAAATAGAATAAACTTAATGTAAATGGGGCGGGGCGTGTCATGGCGGGTATTTAACGAAACCTGTACCCGCCCCATAACCCTTAACGTGTTCAATTTTTTTACCAAACACGACCCTACGAAATAAAATACTTTCATAAATTGCCATGACTTTCCCTTTATTTAAGGATTTGTGAAAGTATTTTATTTCTTAGGGTCAGAGCTCCAGTGGGGCGGTACAAATTGACATCCCCAGTCATATGAGAAGAGCTCTCATATGATTATTATTATGTGAACGAAAGCTACAATGATTCTGATGTCAAAGACGAGTTATATCCCTCCGAGTAAAACTTCTACTACCTTAAGCATGAACTCCATTAGATCAACCTAAGAACATTCAGTATGGGCATAAATTTAGCTACTTTGATTGTCCTTTAGCTAGTGAGAGTTCTTGGTATAGGGTTGGCCATATGTGGGGCCTTCATAGATGTTGGCCAAGAAGTTGGCTATATGTGGCAATCCATTTAGCTAGTGTAGTGGGGGGCAATAACATAAAATAAATAGATAAAAAAAAAAAAAAAAGAGAGAAGAGAAAATGAAATAGGTCCAGGGAAGAGAGAAAAAAAAATCACTATTGCAGAAATTAAAATTTTGGCAGAAACAAAGGTTCTGGCCGAAACCTCTTTTGTTGAAGCCAAAATGTCTGGGTCTGATGAAGGTAAAAACGAGGCAGTTGATACCAATCTAGATAAAAAGGATTGGCCGAAACTCAGCCAATTGGAAGGGTTTCGGCCAACGAAGATAATCTAGCCAAAAATGCAAAAACAAATCTGGTCAAAATTGCAGTGACCGAAACTGATTTTGCAGCAGCATAAATTATAGCAGCTGATGTCGAAATTGCAGTGGCTGATGTCAGATTTGCAGCGGCAAAAATTGGTGTTATAATGGCTGGAACTAGTGGGGTTTCGGCCTATGAGAAAAATTTGATAGAGGACGAAACTTCGTATTTTATAATTTCAGCCGATACAACTGAAATTATAAAAAGATATAAACTTTCAAAAGCACTTGCTGCGAAAAAATTTCATGGGTATTGTGTCGTTCTTCGAATGGAACCGGCAATAAGATCGGTTCATATGTCTTTGCACAATTGTTTAATTCCGGTCGATCGTATTTTTTCCCCATTACAAGAGTTTAAAGTTTTGAGTGTTGGGGTCTTGTATAGGTTCGTTGATTTACTATTGATGAACGCTAAATGATTTTCTACTTAGTTAGAATTAGGATTAAGGGAATAAATACCACTTTAATATTAGTGCTAAATAATAAAGCATTGAGCCAACTCAATTTTATTTTTCTTCTAAATGACATACTCGGGGGGGGGGGGGGGGGGGGGGGGGGGGCAAGGAAGGTTGATACAAGAATGTGTTAACATCATTTTGGTTAAAGAAAAATTCCAACAACCATATTTTTGAAGCAAAATGGTGTTGAAATTGGGGGGCATTGTTGACACCCTAAATGAGCCAACACATTGGCAAAGCAAAATGGACAAGATATGACCCAAAAACGGGCCAAAACTGGGCTAAAATCTGGCCTAAAAATGGAGCAGAACTGGGGTGCGAAAATTGGGCCAGAAAGCTGGGCGAATTGGGCTAGAAGCTGGAAATTATGGGCTGGAAATTTGGCTGAAAAATGGGTTGCGACAATGGGCCAAATGGCAAGAATTAATTAAAAGACTGTTGACCCAGTTTTCTCTTCAAAACCCACTTGATAGAAATTATTGCCAACCAAGTTTAAAGTGTTTTTAAAGTATTGGACAACTTGGAGAAATTTGAATTGTAATTGAGTTAGTGTTTTATTTTGGTAGGATTAGATTTAGTTTGATTTATCTTTTATTTTAATTAATTTATTTCTAGTTTATCTAGGATATCTTTTAGTTATAAATAATGTATGTAGATCTCTGTTACAGAAGTTTCCAACCAAATACAAAATGTCCTTGCTAGAATAACAATTTTTCCATTATATTTTACTTTTTTATCGTCTTTTTTAATTCCACAGTCAACTTTATTTTCTTGTCAATCTTTACATTAAAGGCTCTTTCAATTCTTTGCAAATATTTACTTTCATGCAATTTAATTTCTTAGCATTTGTTCTTTTAATTCCTTTTGCGATTTCTTTCGATTACCCAAAAGTCCTATTTGTTGAGGCAATCAGAACCCTTCATGAGAGTTGAGTTCCCTCTTTCATAAATCGTCTGATTCTATTCCACATGTTCAAAAGAGACGAAAATCCATTCCTTTTGAACTGGTTGAACTCCGTCACCGGTTCTGGCACACCCGCACCCTACGGATATCAAGAATATTATCGGCCCTACTATTCGGCCGACGATGATTATTATTTTTCGGAGCGGACAGGACAGACTCATCTACTTTTTTACTTGTTTTTATTGCCATTCTTTAATATTATTTGAAAAATTCTCCGTTGACTATATCATTGGATAAGATTGTCGCACGACAAATATAAATAATTTGTCAAGAGCACAATTGTGGACGTAATACAAATTTTACTTTGCACGCGTCCGTAAATTAGTGTGGTTATCAAACAAATACTTCATTGACCCTGATTAAAGTTTACTTGATTTTATTTCTATGCACTTAGGTAATATTGACTTGTTCATACATAAACCCAAATGCAACAAATTGAATAATGCAGTAATTAACAGTCAAAAATCAACATGGTGAGATTGTACTGTGCAATATTGTACAAATGCAACAGATATACAAGTGTTTTAGGTTTTCAAGTTTTAGATCTTCTTTCCGTTCTTCTAGTTCTCGCTCTCTACTTTCACCTTCTTCTTCCTCTCGTGTAGAATATTTGTATGAATATGAATATCTTGATGAGTCTAGCAAAGTTCATGTCACTGATCTCCCAATGGTTAACCCTTATACAACGTTTGCTAAACCCACTAATACAGTCAAGAAAACCGTTACTCGTCTGTTCCAAACTCCTCGACCCTCCACTGTTAAGGAATACCTTCAGGCCTCCCGATTTGACTAATGTTTCATCCCTGCTACTAAACAAGAACAATTGTTTCCCCTCGAGTTACCATCCGACCTTCCTAGTCAATGGTAACAACAAGGCTTCACCCATCTCCATTTTGGAGCTATTAGCCTTGCTCTCTCTTTTCATGGCTGCAAGGGTCTTCCAGTCACTTCTCGAATTGCTATGGTTGACACCATATTTAACCACTATCAGCATGCCTGCATAGCAACTGTCCAAACCACTTTGAATGTTGGCATAGTTGTTTTCACTTTCTTCCCCAACTTCAACATGCCCTTAGCAGATCCACATCTGCTCAGTGCTCTCAAAGTCCAAATCCAGATCGGTGGCGTCTCTACAGTCTCTACCACTTATGCTGATACTCTTCACTATCAGATGGCATATCGTCTGCAAAACCATGCCATGGATATGTGATTACTATCATCTACTTCTAATGATGTTCTATTCCTAGACATCAACACCATTCACCAAACAACATGTTCTCATATTCCCAAACAGTTCTCCAAATCTTAGAATCTTAGGTCACAACTTATGAGAAGACACATTAGCAACCTAAGCCGATCCAGTGCCAAGATCCAATTTTCACCACCAAGCCAGATGGCACGGTTGAAATCTCTTTCCTTAAGCCTACTACTCCATCTCCAAATGCTCTTCCCATTTTTCCCTCAAGACTTCCAGAGATAAACATGATGTCTCCCTCTGATTTCACAAATTAGATACCCATCAGATCATTTCAATCCTCTGGTATTCCCATCTACTATTTCCAAGATCCAATCACTGGGCATAAGTTTTTTTATGCTTGTGATTGCCCAGACTGTCTTTATGACGAATATGATGAGCCTAAGAGTAGGAGAAAAATAAAGTCATCCCAGCAACGCCTCAAGGATTAATATAAATCCGGTGATCCCATAGTTGACCTTCTTGGAGAACCTAGCGAAAAATTTGACTATTATGTCGAATATGGAAAGCACAAACCATTACCACTAAAAACATCTCCTACAGTTTGTAAACCTCCCTTTAAACCATGTGATCCACATCCACCACCTGCCACTCTAACCGTCCCTTGTTATATGTTTTTGCCTTCATCCTCATTTATCCTACCATGATTCCCAGGCAAAAACTACTCATCAACACAAGATCCCAGATCCTAATGTTATACAGCCTGATGGATCTACCAAACCCATATCTGCTGCTGAAGCTGTTATGGTAGTCTACAAATGCCCTAGCTCAGAACAAGATTTTGCAACAGATTTCCCAATCCCAACAAACTCTTGAAAATACTTTCCAGAGAAAACTGATTTCTTTGGAACTTTTCATCAATGATCTTCAACAGAAAATGCAAAAAATACAAAGTCTCCATGGAGAACTTCTCCAGATGGCCTACTCCAATCAAACCTTTACCTCCACTTTTCTCACCAAAGATGCCGAAATGAAGAACCTAAAAGTTCAACTCCAGTCCTTACAAGCACAACAACAAACCCAAAGCAATAATTCAGTCCCTTTGATTTGTTTGGCTCTTCCTCAGCACCTCTTTTCCCTACTTATACCTCCCAACATATGTCACAACCTTTATATGTTGTTCCTCCTAGACAACCCAGTCTATTTGCCTCTCCCTCTATCCCTCGCCTACTTCCTAAACGGCCTCCTCCATTTCCATTACCTCCTATCTCCATTCTTCCACAACCAACAACCTCTTCCATACCTTCTACCTCTTCAGACCCAAAGGGAAAATCTCTGGCTCAATTCATGCTCCAGTCTGATGAACCACAACCCAAGAATCCAATTGTTGATCTCTTGTTAAAACTGGCTGACCTTCCTCTAAGTCAATCTGAGAGCGACTCTAAAGTTATGGAAATAGAATATGCCCCATCTTCCTTTATCCATATGGTTGATCCCAACCCCAATTATCAGCTAGAAACTGATCCTATCATTGAAGACGTTGATGATCCTCCTCAAGATCCTCTTCCCCCCAGACATCCTCAGCAATATGCTATTCCTCAAGCACCATCTCATTCTCATAGTTTTTCCATCGATGATATTCCTCACTTTAAGTGGCTTGATAAATTCTATGAAATCCATGTTTGGTGCACTGCTGAGATGCTTGCTCCTAATTCTGAACTTCAATCAGTACTGACTCGATGTGTGACTAAGTTCCTTGGTCGCCTTCAACAGTGGTACCATACTCTAGGAGAATACCGCTAGCTTCAACTAGTTCAAATGCCAACTATTTCTGCCTTCATTGATGTTCTCCATAGTGAATTCCTTGGTTCCTCTGAAGGATTACTCAGTGTTGTTCGCGAAGAGTTCCTCAGTATGAAATGTTGTTCTTTCAAACGCAAAGACCTCGAAACTTACTTCCTTCGCATGTCTCAAAGATTTTACATCCTTGGTGGAATAAATGACATTAAACTCAAGCAATCTTTTCTCAACTCTCTCCCTAAACCTCTGGGAAATGAAACCTTCCGACTTCTTCAAACAAAGAATTTGTCCTAGAATGCCACATCTCTTGGAACAATCTACCAGCATGATTTACAATCTCTTGAAAAACTTTGTAACCATCAATTTTTTTTCAAGATGCTTCATGAACAAGGCAAGCTCCTTGGTCATGCTTGTGAATGCCCGGATCTCCTCATCAAATGCAAAGACATTAAGTCTTGTGCATGTCATTCATCTCCATCCAAGGCTAAGCATTTTAGAAAATGGAAATCTAAGAAAACTTCTTCCTTCCAAAAGTTTTCCAAGAAAAAGAAATGGAGATTTTTCATAAAGAAATCTGTTCGTGGCAGAAGAAAATCATATAGATGTTATATCTGCAGAAAACCAAGTCATTTTGCAAAACAATGCCCGAACAAATCGGCTCGGGATAAACTTGTCCATTCTCTATCCAAACTCCATATTCCGAATGATGATGATACAGACATCGAATCTCTATTTTCGATTGATGATGAAGCAAATGCTGATACTATCATGGCTTTCTCTTTCCCTACTGCCTTATCCGACTCATCTGAATCATCTTCTGATGTTTCTGATCCAGAATGCGATTATCCCCATAACCTTTTCTCTTTGGATTTATCTTTTGCCCCTTCTTTACTTGTCCAACCTCTTGCCCAAATTTATGTCCTTCTTGATAAATATGCCAAGTCTCTCCCTGTCATAGCCTTCTTTGATACTGGCGCTTCCTCAACCATAATGAATCCATCTATCTTTCCTCGATCTTACTGGCAGAAATGTTACTATCCTTTCACTGCTGCAAATGGTAAAAATTTTGTCATCACTCTCAAGAGTAAGCCAATCATTATCCAATTATTTCCTGGATACAAAATCAAACACCAAGTCCTTGGGTCTGATCTTCCTAACAAGGATATCCTTATTGGTTTTGATATTCTCCAGAAACCTTCTCACCTCTCCTGGCTGCCCAAAGGATTGAAGTTTCGCAATTTCTTCCTTCCCTGGACCTCAAGACCCAAATTGTTTTCTGTTGATATTCTCTCTTCCATTCGAGACTCAATTATCTAAACCTCCTGTGCTGACTCCCATACTCAGTTTCTTACCAAATGTGACCATCCTCTTTGGAAACCAGATTTCTTCATCACCCTTCCTTTCAATAAGAATGAAGATATCAACCCAACCAAAGCCACCCATCATGGAATGAACCCAGAGCACTACCAGCTAGCCATCCAAAAACTTCAGCAACTCCAATATGAAGGTCTTGTTGAACCTATTTCCTCTCAATGGGCTTGTGAAGCGTTTTATGTGAATAAAAAAGCTGAGCAAGTTTGTGGCAAGCTTCGCCTAGTCATCAACTATCAACCTCTAAACCACTTTCTTCAAGACATCAAATTCCCTCTTCCCATAAGAAATGTTATGTTCTCAAGCCTTCCCAAAGCTAAGATATTTTCCAAGTTTGATCTCAAATCGGGTTTTTGGCAATTTGGAATCCATCCAGATGATCATCCCAAAACTGGGTTTTGCATTGCAGATCATCATTTTCATTGAACATTCATGCCTTTTGGATTAAAAATCGCATATTCCTTGTCAACAAGCCATGGTCCGAATTTTTGCTCATATTCTCTCCTCAGCCCTGGTGTATATTGATGACATTTTATTATTCTCCAATGATCTTGAAAACCATTCTACCCTGCTTCAAACCTTCCATGACATTGTCTGGAAATTTGGCATCATGCTTTTTGAAAAGAAGATGTTGCTAGCACAACTTGAGATTGATTTCCTCGGTATAAAAATTTCCTAAGTTCAATACTCTCTCCAACCTCATATTGCCAGTCAACTCCACTATTTTCCTGATTCTAATCTCCCTGCTCACCAAGTCCAATAGTTTTTGGGTATCGTGAACTATATGTCAGAATTCATCCCCAACCTTGCTCAATACAGGACAACTCTCTCAGCCCTTCTCAAAAAGAACCCCCCACCTTGGTCACCACAGTGTATTGAAGCTATCATTTACCTTAAATCTGTGTCTAAATCCCTTCCTCCATTGCAGATTCATGTAGATGGAAAACGAGTCCTCCAAATAGATACATCTGACTATTATTGGGGTGTTGTTCTTCTAGAAGAACATCCTGATAAGTCCAGAAAGATTTGTGGATACAAAAGTGGAACTTTCTCCCCTGCAGAAACTCATTACCATTCTACTTACAAAGAAATTTTGGCTATCAAGCGTAGTATTGAAAATTTTGAATTCCACCTGATTGGTCATCATTTCCTAATTGAAATTGATTTTAGCAGTTTTCCTAATATGCTTAAGTTCAAGCAGAAACATCATTCTAAGGCTCAACTCCTGCGCTGGGCAAATTGGTTTTCCCAGTGGTCCTTTGATGTTGTCCATATCAAAGGAAAGACAAATGTTCTTCCTGATTTTCTCTCTTGATTGAAAAAAGATATTCATCATGTTCGTCATAGTCTTCCATTGTGTTTTCCCTTGATTGCTTGTTTCGAACTGTCTCAGTTGCCTTTCCACCTTCAAATCCTTCTGTTAGAAAAAACCTTTATTTCCCGCAGTTGTTCCATGGTCAATTCCTTCCAGTCTTTGTATGTCCATCGTTATGGTCTTGAATATGGTCCTGTTAGAAATATGCCTTTCCATCCCATCTATCCCTTTTTAACCCATTTTGAAATTAACCCTGTGTTTTATTTCATTTTCCTTGTGAAGCTTTCTTTCTTCTTTGGTATCTTGTTGATCTTTATCACATTGGTATCATTTTTGATAAATCTCAAATGTTGCAGTATCTTACTCAGTGTTTGCTAAATTCCCTTCCTGCTTCTGAGTTAAGATTGTGTTCATGGCTTTCCCTTTTTGGTGATATTTCATTCTGGCAACAAAAGTTTCGTCAGTATCCATTTCAATCCCCCATGTTTGTGTTCTGGTCTCAAAAATAGTTCTATCCTACTCTTGATTCTGGTGTTCATATTGAAAAAACATATCATGTCTTCTTCTTCACTGGTCACGAGAATACTATTATGTATGACATGCCTATGTTTTATAATCTTCACAGGACACAACTTTGTCACCATAATGGTATTCCAATCCAGTTAATCTCTCCATACCTGTTTCACAACGATACCTCTCATTGGCGACATTCAGATTTTTATCCAGCAGACTAGAAACAGAAAATGATCACTGTGCTTTTAGGCCATAAAGACTAGTACAGATGGGATTTGCATGATGAAGACCATCCAACTTACAGAGTTCATCAACAACCCTATCATGTTTACAATCCTCCACCTCATTATAATTCTGATGATTATGATGAAGACTTCTCTCAAAGTCTTGATTGGTGAATGATCTATGTGAGATGATGTAATAAGTGATGCAATTAGGTTTTCTTGTAGTAACAGTTGTCGGCAAGGGTATACCTGTCATTTCAGTTGTATATTTTGCCATTATAAGTGTCGGCAAGGGTATTTAAGTCTTTTGTGTGTATGATGTCATGACTCACATCAGATGTAAGGGTATGTTAGTCTTTATTATGTCTTTGTAATGGGTTTTTATGTAATTTCGTAGCATCTCCTTCCTCTATATAAGGAATGTTTGTGTGTTTGTAAGGGAGATCAAATTCCAGAAATAAAACTTGTGTAGTTCCTTATATATCTTTATTTCTTACTTGTTCCTTCTTATTTCTTGTCTTCCTTTCTTAAGTTTTGATCCTGTCCTACTCTATGTTTGTATATTGATATCTTCGTTAACCCTTCTCTTTTGCCATCTTCTAGTTTTTTTCCACTACACTCTCTCTCTCTATATATATTCCATTTTATTCATGTGCCTTCGTCCCCTTTCCTTTTCATTATTGCGACATATGATATGGATACGAAAAATCTCCTACTATATAGAATTGGTATAAATAAGTTTAAACTAAAAAGTAAAATGACTAAAATATTTCTAATAAATAAAACTAAACAAAGAATAACAAATAATATCAGAAAAATATGTCAATACATCTTTGTCGTTCATAAAACGAAAATCTTAATTCTTGTTTAAAAAAAGTTAATAATTTTTTTTATAACATTTTAATTTTTTGATCACTATAAAATGTTAAGTGATGATAATATATGCTATGTTTGGATTGTAGGGATAGAAAAGTGAATGAAATGAGAGGACAAATTGGGCACCTTTAGAAAGAAAAAAAATTTGTGCACTTTTTTGCTTAACAAATGAAATTGAAAATAGAAATGATGAATGAAAATTCACTTTTTATTAATTTGTTGAAAGGACAAAAAGGAAAAAATAATTTGGATATTAATTTTATTAATATGCCCTGATGATTAGGAATATGTTTTATAAGCAAATTTTTTAAAAAAGTAATAAAGAATTTGTGATAGTTCTCTCTTATTTATTCTAAAAGTCGGAGGTTACTTCTTTCCTCTCTTCCTTTCTTTCTACTCAAATAAATTAAATACAAATATATTAACTATACCTCCTCTACTCCATCACTTTTCAATCTTTCCGTCCAATTAAATTAACATTAAAATTCACTCCAATTTTAACATATCCAATAAAATTCAAATTATGTGAAATATACTTAATTGTGCACTTAGAATTAAATGTTAAATTAAATTCTCAACAAAATAAATTTATTATATTTGTAAATATAATATATATGTTTTCTTTTCTGACATTTTGTTATTAAACATGGTTTATAATTTACATAATATTCACTAGTATTTATTTATTTAAAATAACAATAAAAATATTAAATAATATATTGCAATCGGCAAACAGACCCTAAGCTCAATTCGCCCCTATAAATAAGCGCTTATAATCTCAAAACCCTAGCCAGTAGCCACAATCGCAAACAAATCGCAGCCGACTCCTAGGGTTCTTCGACTTCGCTCTCTCTCTCGCTCACCATCATCAGCAACCATGGTGAGACCTTGATTACGCTTCATCGACCTTACAATTCCGGTTTCATTCACTTCTCAAACCCTAATTTCGATCATTTTCTGACATTTTTGTGATTGTATGAATGAATCAGGCGGATGTGGAAACCGATGTCGCTGCAGGAGCGCCGAAGAAGAGGACGTTCAAGAAGTTCAGCTTCAGAGGCGTTGATCTCGACGCTCTATTGGACATGTCCACTGATGAGCTCGTCAAGCTCTTCACCGCTCGCGCTCGCCGAAGGTTATACACTTATACTGTATCACTGTGTGTGTGTGTGTATGTTTGTATATATTGGATTGGTGTTAGAATGGTTAGATACAGTTGTAGTCATTTAGTTGTTAACATTTCTGTATTGGTCAATTTAATATTTTAGGTTTCAGCGTGGTTTGAAGAGGAAGCCAATGGCTCTGATTAAGAAACTCCGCAAAGCTGTAAGTGATGTTACGCATAATCGAATTACTGAAATACTCACTCACACACACACACATATATATATATTGATTGAATGGTTTTACACAATTTAGCTTATCTGAGTCTAGAATATGTTATTATTATGCCCCCCCCTCCCCCCAAATTTATTTATTTTTATTTAGAATCATATATCTTTCCATACTAGATCAAACTAGTGAGTTGCATTTCGTTTGATTGGTGGCCAAACTTGTCTAAAGTGAATGTAGCTCTACATACAGTTCGGCCTTAATATGTACTATCATATTTGTATGGTAAGGGATAAGCTGTAGGTGCTTATCTTGTAGACTAGTGCTTGTTGGGATGAGGCCTTGTATGACTATCTCAGTGTAGAGATAAATGCCCTGTTTAGCAATTATTGGGTGTTCGACCAAGAGATGGAATTTTTACCTGTACAAAGCATATATATTAGTGGGGCAATGCTTGCCTCAGACTATGTAAGAAGGAACTTTCTTTGGCACATGGCGTGGCTCAATGATGTCTCTCATGAAGTGGCATTTTCACTTCTTTGTTCTAGGTTCAGGTATGGTTTGAAAGGAACAATGTTGTTAAAGGCATGCCTAGGCGTGTGCCTGGGTCCAGGCTCCCTTGAGGTGCAACACTTGCGCCTCAATTTCTTTCAAGTGTGCCTTCATTATTGAATATGAAGGCTTTTTATTTTTATTTTTTTCATTACATTTTCTATTCTGCGCCTCACCTCACTTAAGGCACGCGCCTCACCTTGGGCCTCGCGTATAGGCTCCAGAGGACCTCTAGCGCCTTAGTGCACTTGAGCCTCTATTAACAATGATACGGAACCTTGAATTTCTTGGATCTCGTATAATTATTGTTCATGACCTCAGAATGGGTGATGACTAATTGTTATCCATTAGGTTTTTAAAAGTCTCCTGGGCTTTAAACTCGAGCAATGCGTGGAAGCACATAAAATGGACCCTTTGAGGTCTGAATTTCAACCATAATGTTAAAACTAAGATGATGGGCCATTGGCAGTAGCATTAGTATTAAAACAGTATATATTAGACTGCAGTCTACTCAAGAAGAAAGGATAGTGTCAATTACTATTGATTTGGAAAGACTTAGTTGTTCAATATAAACATGTATATTTTTATTGCAGATGTATGATTGAGTATGGATGTGAAACATCACTAGATCATTATAAACTTATTCATAAAATATTTAATATTTTGAGGTACTAAAGGAAATTTTTAATACATTGGGAGGGGCCATATGCAATTTTTATGGACTTATTTATAAAATATATGATTTTTTAAGGGTAGTAAAGGTAATTTGTAAATTTTTTGGGAGGGGCCATGCCAACACATGGCTCCGCCCCTGTATGTGGATACTGTCTTCTGTGCTGTATCTGAAATAATTGAGCAATGTTAGGGATCATGGATGACTGATTTCATAGGGGAAGATATTCTCTTTGTTGTTGCTATTGGCATTTGCACCCCTACCTCTCGTATATGTTTGAGGCATGCAATTTAATAAACCCTTTTTAACTACTTAGGTTGGATTTGGCTGTAATGAATCCTAATTTTCTGTCTTATTATACCATATTTTTCTTGACGAACAGCAGTAACTTTGTTTTGGTGTTCCAGTTCTCCATGCAATACTTTTAATCTGGACCATTTCACTCTTCCTAATTGGTGCACTAAAGCGTGTTCTTAATACATGCTTATACCATCTTAATTGGGTTTTTTTACATTTCATATCCAATCAGTAGATCTTCAATCTTCTCACCAGTCTTTTCATATTGCAAAATAGTCCCCTTTTTATCCACTGGCTTCATAACTATGCCTGTCATGGTATCATGTATAGATTGGTTGGTTAATTCTGTTTTGAGGATTAGCTTTTTCAAGTGCATTTTGCATGATACAAGAATGTTTCCTTAATAAGTTATCATCACCTTGTATAAGATGGAGCATAATGTACATCACTAATGGTCGCAAAATATTTTCATGCCAAACAATAAATGTTCATTTGAAACTAGCATTTTATATTTGAGCAAAATTTTTCTGTGGTCATCATACAGCGTGGAATAAGTTTTGAGTAGCGAGTGTAGTTGAAGTTTTGATCAGCTAATTTTCTGGCTTTTTGATAGCCAATTTTATTTAAAGAGAGATTTTCCCTAAGGGTCCGTTTGGTTGCGCGGATTTGGAATTGCATTGGAATTGGAATATCATGGTATTTCAATTCCATAAATGCAATTCCAAATACATTGTTTGGATATGTCTTGGAATTCAAGTGTAATTCAAGTGTAATTGGAATTGAGTTTCAAACCAAATCCAATTTAAATGTAAAAGATCATAACTTTAAAATTAAATTAGACAATATAGATAAATATATATATATATATTTATAGGTACAAGTATAGAAGTATAAATATGAATACATATGTATGTATGTATGTGTATATATGTATGAGTTTAGATATATGTGTATGTGTATTCATATATTTATATATATATATATTCATCTATGATATGTATATGTGTATATATGTTTATATATAAGCGTGTGTGTGTATATATTTGTATATATATAGGTGTGTGTATATATTTGTATATATATAGGCGTACGTATATATATATGTATTTATGTATATATATGTATTTATGTTTGTGGTTGTGAAAAAAATTGTTCTTAGAGAGAGTATTTAGTGGGTTAAGGTTTGAAAAAGATGTGGAATTGGAAATCACAACTTCTCCTTGTGGAATTGGTGTATTTGGAATTGCATTTCAATTCCAATTTCATGATCCCAAACGGACCCTAATAGATTTTCTTGTATCAAATAAGTTAATATATAGAATAGGCGGTGAATTGGCTATTTTGTACAGAGTAAAGTGTTGGGCATAAAAACAAAGCTTGATTTGCATCCATTAACTTGGTAACTAGGAGTAATCAGAAGAGGCAAGATTAGTAATTCCATCATTGAAGGCGAAATTAGGAGTGCTTGTAACATGTTTTGTTTAGAAGAGGAACAGTTTTCTTAACCCAAGCGGGTTGGCCTAGTTGGAAAAGACTTGGGGCTTGGTGCCTCAAGAAATATGATGTCTTATGTTCGATTCTTACTAGGTACAAACAATTCATTAGGGCCACGATCGCAGACATAGTCCGAGCCTTACCTGATTCTTTTTTGGGAGGGTGGGGGTCGCCTTGCACGGGTTCCGTGAATTAGTCGAGGCGGTAGGCTGGCCTAGACATCACAGTTATTAAAAGAGAGGAACAGTTTTTGCATAGAAGGTTAGAGATAAAGAGATTGACTAAAATTAATATAGGACGAGGTAGCAAGAAATGATCTTAAATTTTCAAAATCTAATAGAAGAAATAATGACTCTTGATATCTATCCTCATGTGCCATCCCCATTTATGACGGATATAGGCAATTTGGTGATGATGCATATGCTTGTGTTGACATTGTTTCTATCTATAATAAGGTATATCTGTAAAGAAAATTATCACTGTGGTAATATTAGTTTTGCTGCGACTTTGGAACAGAAACGTGAAGCTCCACCAGGCGAAAAACCCGAGCCAGTTAAGACTCACCTCCGAAACATGATTATTGTTCCTGAAATGATTGGCAGCATTATTGGAGTTTACAATGGCAAGACCTTCAATCAGGTTGAGATCAAGCCTGAAATGATTGGCCATTATCTGGCTGAGTTCTCAATCTCTTACAAGCCTGTGAAGCACGGTAGACCCGGTATTGGTGCCACCCACTCCTCCAGGTTCATTCCCCTCAAGTGATATCTTGCGGTTGGCTATAGCAGTTCCCTGCAAGAGCAGTAGCTCATTATTCTTTTGGAGAATGAGTGCTCTCTATCAAAGACTCAGTTTTGAATTCTTCTATTAGTATCTGTCATGTTAACTTTATGTTTAGACTATTTTTGAGAAAAAAATCAACAAACTGGTTTGTTATGAACTACTTTTTGCAAATGAATTTGCATCTATGTTTTGCAGTATTTTTTGTTGTACCATCCTGAGTGCTGCACTTTGCAAAAATCTCTAACCTGTGTTTTATGGCATTGTTATTTCTATTATATTGGCTGCACAAATTTTTCATTACGAAATTTTTTATTACGAGGCATCTCTAAAATGTGTGGACCCTTCATTTTAGAAATAGGGGAGGAATGTGGATTTTCCAGCACGTCGTTTGTCATTTGATATTCTATGGAAGTAGTGTTTGTTTTCTCTTGATGGTTAGAGGAATGAAATGTGTGGACCATGCCCTTTCACATGCAAAGTTTCTTGTTTTGGATTTATCGTCTTTCACCAACACCACACCGGAGTCGCATTTCTAGTTTGGCGTGTGAACTCATTTGGAAGTGACACAGAACTGTAGACATGTATGATTGATCACAGTGATTTTAATGTGGTTAACTTAAGAAATACAAATTCATAGTGAACATGTGTTGCTGTTAGATGGTGTTTTCGGGTTGTTTATGGTTATTGAGGTGTTAATTGATATATATAAATCAATTTCAAAACACAGGTTATTCTAATTTTAGTGCTTTTGTTGTTGAGTTGCTGCTTGATTGATCTGTCTTGAATTGGTTATTATTATTATTATTTATTATGCTAGCAGTTTTGTCCCAAAAACTTCCATTTTTATACCAACTTCTATACCAGAAACAAGTTAGAGTATGTTTATTATGTTCTTTCTCTGCGTTTAACAGTCTTTTTATCTACATTATACAATTATAATTTATCTACATTATACAATTTACTTTATAAGCATTGTTTATTTCAATTCCTTTAAATTCTAGTCCATTTAATTTCTTGCAATAATCCTTTTAATTCTCAGTAACTTTAAATTCCTTGTTTCGCATTTTTAATTATTTTTTATTCCTTTTGCTATTTTTCTTTTGGTTACCCAAAAATTTTCTTTGTTGAGACAATCAGAACCCTTCATGAGAGTTGAGTTATCTCTCTCGTAAATCGCCTGATTCTATTCCATATGTTTAAAAGAGACGAAAACTCGTTCCTTTTGAATCTGTTGAATTTCGTCACCGGTTCTAGCACGCCCGCATCTTACGGAGAACAAGAAAATCGGCCTAGTCATTCGGCTGATTAGTTTTTGGAGCGAACAGTGAGACAAATGTATGCATTAGAATCGGATTCTAAAGTTAAGAATCTATTATATATATTTTTGTCATATATGTTTTTTCATTCTATCAAAAATTGGTTCAGGGTGGTATGGATGAGTTGTGAATTCGTTAGTATATTTTTCAGCTTGCAATTGCAATGTATTTTTTTATGAAGGGTTAATTTCATTTACATTTTTGAACTTTGTTTAAAATACATTTTAACTCTCCCAACTTTGCATAAATACAGTCAAACTTTTTAATTAGGCAAACTTTCATCAGTTTGACCCCTTATAAACTTTTAGTACATTTTCAAACCTAACAGTGTGTGAAATGACTAAAATGCCTTTATCCTTATTCCTACTTTAATATATCAATTTGACCCCTTAAATTTAGGGGGTGTAAATGAAATTAATTAAAAAAATTTGTTTACATGTTTAATTAATACAAGTATTTGCTAAATTATTTGCATATTTTTTTAAAAATACTAAATTGCACACATAAATAGCAATTTTTGTTCCAAAAATAAATTTAATTTTACTGTTTATGTAAATGAAAATAATTAATTTGTCCATTGTAATATTCAAGCATACAATTTATAAAATATAAAAACATTTTTAATAATAAATTTATATTTTTTAATACATTATTCAATTCAATTAATATAATTTTCTCTCTCCACCACCACCACCACCTCCTCCAAAAAATAAAATATATATATTATATTTTAAATCGAAATAAAAATATAAAATATTTGCATTTTTCAAAAAAATATTAAATTACACACATAAATAGCAATTTTTGGTCTAAAATAAATTTAATTTTACTATTTATGTAAATGAAATACTTAATTTGTCCATTGTAATTTTCAAACATACAAATTTCTATTTTAATATGGAAATAAAATCTAAAAACACTTTATTCATATAAAATTAATAATATATTTATATATTTTTTAATACATTATTAAATTCAATTAATATATATTTTTCTCACCACCACCAGCATCACCACAACCACCACCCGATTTGTTGCCACCACCACTACCACTCGATACCCAATTCGAATTTCTATTTGTATATATATATGTATATGTATATGTATATGTGCGTGTGTGTATATATATAGAGAGAGGGGGGGGGGGGGGGGGGGAGCAGCCATGGTTGCCCTGTGCGTGTGTGTGTGTATATATATGTGTGTGTGCGTATGCGTGTGTGTGTGTGGGGGGGGGGTGGGTAGGTGCTAGTAGAGATGAGAGGTGGTAGAGGTAGTCTAACTAGTGTTGATGGTGGTGCTAACGGTGGTGGAGGTGGCGGCGGCGGTAGGTGTGTCAAAATTAGGGTTAGGGTTAAGGTTTAGTTTGGAAGAGGGGTTGAAGAAGATGGGTGTTTGGGGATGGGTTTGAACTAAACCCAAAATTGGAATAAGGATATCCTTATTCCAATAATTTATAGATTTGAACTTTAAATAGGGCTATTTGGCAAAGGGAAAATTTATCATTTCCTACCTAGTCAATGCCCAAAAGTGGTCAGGGGGTTAAACTGAAGAAAGTTTGTCTAATTAGGGGGTCAAAATGCATTTATGCAAAGTTGGGGGGTCAAAATATATTTTGAACAAAGTTTAAGGGATGTAAATGAAGTTAACCCTTTTATGAATCTCACAACTGTTTAGAAAATTTCAAAATTTTGTATAAATTTAAAATAAAAAAATAAAAAAATATTTATTTCTAGAGTAAGAAACGAAAAAAGTTCAAAATGCAGGTGGAAACCACTTGATGGAAGAGCAAATTCTAAACAACGGTCTTCACTCTTTTAGGGTCTATTAAGGTGTTGTTTGACACATGATTTTAGTGCAAATTTATGATTTTGGTGTGTGTAATAGTCAAAAACTTGTATGGCCCAATAAAGATGGGCCATAAGACTGATGGGCTGCAAGACTTATGGGTCATAAGGCAAATGGGCCGTAGACGGATGGGCCTGGCCCATAGAAGTTTCTAGAAAATGAGTGATCCCCAAGTAAGGGATTACTCCTACTTATGAAAAATAGAGTTCAATAAAGAAAATAGTTTATCAAATCCCATGATTTAAGGGATGAGTAAACTTGGATAGATGGGCCTTACCCATCTACCGAATTATGTATAAATATGTGGCTAAAGGATGAATAAAGATATATTCAATTTTTGCTTTAACCTAATTTTGTTGTGTATTTTTTTGCATTTACACAATTGGTGCCGTCTGTGGGAACGCCTAATCCTTGAAACCTTTTTCAATAGCTTCCCACTCTTTACTAAAAGCTTAGATTGACATCATTCATGACGGTTATCACCCGGTCGCAACAATCTAAATTACCTCCGAACGGAGGCCAACCTTCACAAACTGAAGATCCGATCAGGCGGGCCTTGGAGGAAAGGACCGCCGAATTGGAGAGGCAGAACGCCGAGTTGGTGGCAAAATTGGCCCTGCTGCAAAACCCTCGAGAAGCCCAGAATGACGAACAATCCAACCAGCATGAACGGTCTGCGGGCCACCAATCGGAAAGAGACAACCCCCACGCAAAGTCCAACAACGATCGGGAATAACACACAGAATCATCCCTACAGGTGCTCTGGACGCACAATCCCTAGGAAACTCTGACCATGAAGAAATTGGAGGAAATTATAATCAGGTTCCAAAGGGATGTGCTTAAGGATATGAAGATTCAGACCCCAAATGATTTGGCCTTAGAGGCATCCATCGACGCCATGTAGACACCATTCACACTGGCGATAACCAGCGTCCCCTACCCGGAGAGGTTCAGGCTACCGAAGTTCGCCCTGTTCGACGACACAAAAGACCCGACATAACACATCTACTATGTCCATACAAAAATGAATGTCTACAACGAAAATGAAGCCTTACTCTGCAAAGTCTTTCCCATCAACCTGACCGAAGCAACCCTGTTATGGTTCAGGAAGCAACCACCCCGATCTATTGGAAGTTGGCTCAGACTTTGTGAGTTGTTCATCGCCCAATACTTCGGCAATAAAAGACACAAAAATACCATCTCTAGTCTATTTACCATAATCTAAGAGAAAGGTGAATCCCTGAAAAGCTTTATCTCACGATTCAACGTCGAGATGTCCTCAATTGATAATTGCGATCAGCACTCAGCCATCGAGGCCTTCAGGATGACCTTGATTCCAGAAACCAAGTTCCATCAGTCATTGGTCAAGAGACCACTAGCAGACATCGGGGAACTCAATTCAAGGGCACAAGGACATCTTCGGGTAGAAGAGGAACTGGCCATACGCCAAAAAAAGGCAGCCTTTGCAAGCGTAGAGGCGAGAGTATCCTAACCTAAAGTTAAGGATCGGGCACCAGATCGAAAGCGGCCAGACGCTCCACCTGCACCCTCCCTAATCCCAGAGAAATACCCAAGGTTCAAAGACAAGATCACACCATTAAAGGTTAGCCTTGCCAAACTATATCAGGAGACTAAGGGTAAAGGGATCTTTCGGTCACCACCACCTATCAGATAGCCAATGGAACAGAGAGACATGTCAAGGCACTGTGCCTTCCACGACGAGTATGGACACCACGCCAACGAGTGCAGAAGCCTTAGGAGGCAAGTCGAAGCCATGATATCAAAAGGTGAATTGATCGAATATGTTTCGAATGAGGGCACCCGATCAGATCAAACATCACATACACTCGTCAAAGGGACAACAGGTCAACCCGTAAAAGTTATTCACATGATTCATGGAGGGCTAAGCCGATCATAAGTAGAAGAAGCCCGTAGATCCCATATGCGTCAGGCCCAGAGACTGAGGATGGTTGGAGAAATCAGCGAGTTTCGAAGCCCGAAAGAAGATGCACGGATAACTTTTTATTCTGCAAATATGCAGAACATCCAATCACCACATGACGATCCCTTGGTGATTTCCCTTATGGTCGCAAACTGCTTGATCAAGAGAGTAATGATCGATCCAGGGAGCAGCGCCAACATAATCACCAAGTGGGATTTTGAAAAGCTAGAGATTAACCCCTAGAAGATAGTTCCTTCCAGAAGCCCGATAGCGGGATTCGATGCAGAAAGGTAGAACCAGTGGGGGAGATCCAACTGCCAGTAACAACAGCAAAGTGCACGCTCAGAGAGACTTTGTGGTGGTAGATGTCAAACCCTCATACAATCTCCTCATGGGTAGGGGCTGGATCCATCGGATGCACGGAGTTCCTTCCACCCTACACCAAGTCATGCGATACGTCGATCCAAAAGGAAATGATGTGATTGACATCAGCGGAGATCAGGTGGCGGCCAAAGAATGTTACGCCGTCACCTTGAAAGGTCTGAGGAAGAGGACAGAGCCGAAACGAGATTCACAATCCAAGGCAGTACCCAATCATCAATAACAATTACAAGATGAGGGTGTGGGGTCGTCTATAGTAATAGAACCTTTGCTAGAAGTTCAGATTTGCCCCGACCATGTTGAAAGAACGACTTACATTGGCTCTGGCCTCGACATGCAGGAAAAGGAAGAATTGGAGGCCCTTCTACATTCCAATGTTGATGTATTCGCTTGGGGTCACATGGATATGCCCGGTATAGATCCTTCAGTGGCCTAGCATTCCCTTATCGTGGACCCCAGCGTAAAACCCATCAGGCATAAGCAAAGACGCATGGGGGCTCACCGAAACCAGATTATTGCTGAAGAGGTTGGTCAACTTCTCCAAGCCGGATTCATTAAAAAAGTGCAATATCTTTCCTGGCTAGAAAACGTGGTTGTGGTTCAAAAGAAGAATGGGAAATGGAGAGTGTGTGTGGACTTCACTGATCTGAACAGAGCATGCCCAAAGGATTGCTTTCCTTTACCAAAGATCGATCAGATGGTAGATACCACCACAGGATTCGAGTGCTTGAGTTTTTTGGACGCGTACTCTGGATATAACTAGATACGAATGAACCCCGATGACGAGGAAAATATTGCATTCATCACTGAATCAGGTACATATTGTTACACAGTTATGCCTTTCGGATTGAAAAATACAGGTGCAACCTTTCAGAGGTTGGTAAACAAATTTTTTCAGGGCATGATGAGATCTATCATAGAAGCCTACATTGATGACACGGTAGTCAAAAGCAAGGCGAAAAGTGACCACCTGGCTAATCTGCAGCAGGTGTTCGACACCCTCAGAAAGTATAATATGAAGCTCAATCCATCAAAGTGTTCCTACGGAGTATCCTCAGGCCAGTTTCTGGGACACATAGTCGATGGGACGGGAATACAGGCGAGCCCAACACAAGTCAGAGCTCTCATCGGAACGGGGGAACCGAAGTCCCGGAAGGAGATCCAAGTGCTAACCGGGAGAGTAGCAGCCCTCAGCCGTTTCATCTCTCGCTTAATTGATCGGTGCAGACCATTTTTTCAGTCCATAAAAGCAGCTAAAAGAGAGATCTGGGAGCCAGAGCAAGCAGAAGCCCTGAAAAAGCTCAAGAGCTACATGACAAAGCCTCCCATACTGGCAACCCCGGAAGCAGACGAACCGTTACATTTATATCTAGCCATATCTGCAGTATCTACCAACGCCGCTCTGGTCAAGGAGGGCAATGGATACCAAATGCCGGTCTTCTACACTAGCAAAGCCTTTGCTGATGTAGAAATCCGTTATTCCAAGCATGAAAAGTTGGTACTATAATTGATCAATGCAAAATGACGACTTCGGCATTACTTTGAAGCACATCCGATCGTAGTACCAACTGCAACCCCTATCAGATCCATAATGGCGAAGCCCGAATTATCAGGGAGAGTATCCAAATGGGCAATAGAACTCGGAATCTATGACATAACCTATGTCCCCCGAACTGCCATCAAAGGGCAAGCGGTAGTTGACTTTCTACTAGAAACAGAAACTATGGACCCTATACCGTAATTGAGGTCATCGATCGTGGTGCCTATCGGGTACAGAAGAACGAGACAGGCCGCATCGAGCCCAATTCTCAGAACGCTTATCGTCTGAAGAGGTATTATCCTTAGACAGTTTTTCCTTAAAGCAGTAAAACTAGATTTTGTCTTGCACTTGTTTCCTAAGTTCTTTTTAAATAAGCATCTGTGCCTGATGTTCGGCACCTCTGCTACATGTTTCTTGAGTTCTTTTTAATATAAATCACATTATATATGAATAATGATACCTTGTGAAGATTCCATATGAAAACAGAAAGTTTTCCTAAGTGTTAAATTTAAACCTGATTTGAACTAACCAGAGGGCAAAAACAAGTCTCGGGGGCCAGATGCCCTAAGACTAAATATTAAAACATAAAGTTTTCCTAAATGTTGAGTTCAAACCTGATTTGAACTAACCAGAGAGCAAAAACAAGTCTCAGGGGCCAAATGCCCGAAGACTAAATATTAAAACAGAAAGTTTTCCTATGTGTTGAAGTTCAAACCTGATTTGAACTAACCAAAGGGCAAAAACAAGTCTCAAGGGCCAGATGTCCGAAGACTAAATACTACATAGAAAATTTTATTAAACCAAAAGAATAAGAACGAAATACCACCAAGTTGGGAAAATCCTTTTTTCATTAAATATGAAAGAAACTACAAAAAACACCCTTCTAAAAGGGGTAAGTACATAATGAAATACAAAGAACCTAAGTCCTATTCGACTCAGGGAAAATATAGTCTTCTCCCTTCAGGAGGGCAACAAACCGCTTCTCATTCTCTGAGGCCGGTGTGTCTTTATAAGGAAGGGGCACTCCCATGAAAACATCAAAATCTTCGGCAGTCTTGAACTCCCGATCAACAAGGGGAATATGACCCATCTCGTGCCTATCTCGCCATGCCTTTACCGATCGAACGTCACAAATTGCAATGTACCGCTTGTACATATCCAGACCACCCAAGAGGCACATCTCTACCTTAGATCGCTCAAGAGCAGGAAGATTATCTGACTCAGCCTTTTCGGCAACTATGTTTTGGCAAGCTGCCTTCACCTCTGCTAGTTCAACAGCTAAAGCCCTCTTTTCAGCCTATCCGGTCTCCAGAAGGCTATTATGCTTAGATACACTCTGGCGAAGACCATCCACCTCTCTGGCCAAAGTGACACGATGCTCGTTATTTTGCTGAATTTGGGCCCTTATCTTGGCCATTTCCCGGACATCGGACTCCAGGACATGATTGTATGCCTGGATCCCATATAGAAGCTACACAGATAGGGAAAGTAGTGCGTGTCAGTGTAGAATGAAATAAAAATAAAAATCAAATCACCAACCTCCATAGCCATCGATGAGCCTTTCTAGAAAAGCTCAGTCCTGGAAATCTTTGATTGAGCAGCCCTATCGGCAGGAGTCCAGACCCCCTTCACCATGGCCCGAAGAGCGTCTGGCTGACAGATGGTAAGATGGTCAGCACAGACCGGAGTCCCATCAGGAAAGAGAAACTTGGGCTCCCAGGGAATTACAGTACGGGAGGTATCCCGAGCCTGAGGAGTTTCGCTCGTTGAGGCATCAATAGTTTGGGTCCTGGGTCTTTTGTTAGTTGCCCCACCATCCATACCAGATAGAGACCCCGTGGTGGGAACATTTGCAGGAGGAGGCTGAGGAGGATCCACAGGGTTTTGTGCGGGCAGAGGTACCGGAGGTGCAGGGGTGCTGTCGAGAGTGGAATGGCGTCAACTAGATTAAGACTTTCAGGAACCTGAGTGCGTTTGGCAGAAAGGGGTCTGACGGGCAAATCCATCCTGTCAATAGCAACGCCCAAGTTAGAAATCATCTTCAGATTGGCCTTAGTCAAAAGAGTAGTGGCAGATCGGACATTGCTCCAGATCTTGTCCTTCAGAAGTGCAACCGTTCTTTTATGAGGGATAGGGGAATTTCTCTATCCTCATAGCCTAGAAATCTATACGCATACTCCCCCCGATGCAAGTCACAGAACTCATAAAAACAAGAAGCTTTATGGAGGGGACGATAGATAGGCAAACGAATAGGACCGAAGGTGCTTGGGATCGGGAATGTCAGAGAGAATGGATAAAACCAGTTGCGACTAACAACTACCATTCTCTCCTTCCATCCTTTGTCAGATTTTTCCGTGTCAGAGCATATGCTCCGACCCTGGAAAGGAAAGAGGTTGTACCTACCCTTGCTTTCTCTAGCATTTTGGAAGAAATAATAGAGAAACAGGTCAGCTAAACCTAGATTAAGGTTCAGATCCCTATTATACAGAAGGAGCATGGCCAAAATCCTAAAGTTATTCGAGTTAAGCTGAAGAGGGTGTAACCTTAGCATAAAAAAGACATAGTGAAAGAAGGGGTGAAGAGGAAATCTTAAAACTTTGAGGTGAACCACCGATAGCAAAATGCTACCTGGTTGAAGCCCCTCACTCTTGGAAAATTCTAAATAGCCTGGGTAAGGGGCCACACGGACATCACCGGGTACATTAATCTCAGCCTGAAGATGTTTTACATCCACCTCAGGCCTAGTTTTCTTAAGAGGGGCAACCGAAAAATGTTCGAAAGGATTGGGGTTCGCAGACTCATCATTATCATGGGAACCCCCTGCAGCGGGTGTTTCTGGGTTCGTTAACGAACCCGAAAGGTCAGCATTCGGGGGAATTATTTTTGGACCAGGGGCCTCTTGGTGGACAGAAGAAGGGCTATCACTACCGGTGGTATCACGGTCGGTTCCAGAAGATAGAATAACCTCCTCTACTGACCTAGTGTTGTCACTATCAGACATAGTTTCAGAAAGGTAGAAGATATAAATGGGGGCAGAGATGAAAATTAAGAAAGAGAAAAGGTTATCTGGCTTACACAGTTTGTAGAGAAAAGGCAGGAAGGACTTCAGAAAAGGATAAGTGTCTGTACCGATGGAAGTGCCTAATATAGGCAGAGGAAGTTGTAGGAATCAAAGAGGGAAAAAAGCTCTAAGAATTATAGTTGAGAGAAAGAGGAATGGAGAAATCAAGTGGTTAAGGGTGGGTTTTATAGTGAGAAAGGTGCAAGCTAAGGGTCTACACGAAGCCCGAAGGTCGCACGTTGCACGAGCAATCGTCATGGTGCGACAATTGAGGAAATTGTGGCCTCACATTTTGAAATGGAAGTAAATGCCCAATAAATGCTTGCCACATCACCACCATCATTTCCCATAAAGACATCAATGTATATGGATATATATATATATATATATATATATATTCGGTCATGGGCTATGAATTGGCCCATGAGCCCATAACCTCAGGGGCCTGTGTAATAGTCAAAAACTTGTATGGCCCAATAAAGATGGGCCATAGGACTGATAGGCCGCAAGACTGATGGGCCATAGGGCAGATGGGCCGTAGACGGATGGGTCTGGCCCATAGAAGTTTTTAGAAAATGAGTGATCCCCAAGTAAGGGATTACTCCCACTTATGGAGAATAGAGTCCAATAAAGAAAAGAGTTTATCAAATCCCATGATTTAAAGGATGGGTAATCTTGGATAGATGAGCCTTACCCATCTACCAAATTATATATAAATATGTGGCCAAAGGATGAATAAAGATATATTCAAATTTTGCTTAAACCTAATTTTGTTGTGTATTTTTCTGCATTTACAGTGTGGAAAGTTTAGCCCAACCTTTGTTTGGTGGCTTGGTTTTGGAGCCAAAATGTGAAACCATGGTGTACCAAATGGTTGATTTTCCACACCATCTCTTGACTAGGGGTGTTCAGGAACCGAACCGGAACCGAATTGGAACCGGCGGTTCGGTTCGGTTCCATAGGGGTTCGGTTTCGGTTCCGGTTTCGGCCCCGCGGAACCGAACCAAAACCGAAACCGATTTTTTTTTATTATTAAGCAAAAAGACTAGCAATAAACCTCCACTAATTTCAGTAACAGTACAAATCCAAGCTACTTTTCTTATTCCACTAATTATATATTTGGTTTTGGGTTTGCTTTAATTCAAATACTTTAGTTTATAATTATATTATTTTATAAAATTGAGGTTTTTTTAAAATAAATAGAATAAAATAGAAGGAACCGGAACCGAACAGGAACTGAACCGATTTTTTAGTTCGGTTCCTTCCCCTTTTGGTTCCGGTTTCGGTTCCGTCTGGAACCGAAACCGGTTTGAACAACCTTACTCTTGACATGGTTTGGAGCCAAAATATTAAACCATGGTGTGTGTGAGTGTGTTGTGTTATATACACACACACACACATAACCATATTACATATATATTTATTTATTTAAAAATATCATTTGATTAAACTAAATAACTAAATAAAAGTTACCAAATAATAAAAATTAATTATTAATTAATAATAAATAAATAAATATTGATTAATAAATATTTAAAAATAATAAATAAAGTAAAACCAATTAAATAACAAACACAAATATTATAATTATTAATTAATAATAAATAAATAAATATTGAGTAATAAATATTTAACAATAATAAATAAAGTAAGACCAAATAAATAATAAACAAAAATATTATAATAAATAATTAATAAATTTTTTAAAATAATAAATTAATTAAAACCAAATAAATAATAAACAAAAATATTATAATAAATAATTAATAATAAATTAATAAATATTGAGTAATAAATATTTAAAAATAATAAATAAATTAATACCAAATAAATAATAAACAAAAATATTATAATTAATATAAATATTTAAAATAATAAATAAAATAAAATCAAGTAAATAATAAACAAAAATATTATAAATAAATAATTAATAAAAATAATATCAACTCTACAAAATTTCATTCCATATTAATTATACCAAATATGGTTTGATTTTTCCTGCACCAAATATGATTTCAGTTCAAAATAAAATTACATCAAATCCAACTCAACCCACTCCAAACCAAAACCAAAACCAAAAACCAACACCGTACCGCACTTATTGCAAAAAAAAAGCCACTAAGTGTCGTAGTGGTTCTCATAAAGTAATCTTTACATGAAAATCACACTTATTTCGTTCAGAAAAATATCGGTATTTGTCATCTAATAGAGTTGTATTTTGTTTGACAAAATGTCTAGACGTGTATTAAGGGTGACTATTTTCATTAAGATGTACATGTGAAAACTAGGGAGCCGCAGTCAAAAGAAGCGGCCCCCCGGGTATGTGGGTCTCATTAAGGGTGACTATTTTCATTAAGATGTTCATGTGAAAACTAGGGAGCCTTAGTCAAAAGAAGCGGTCCCATCCGTGGGTTGTGTTGTGTCAGGTTAAGACATTATAGTTAATTAAATATATCGTGTCAAAAATAATATGATGAATACGTGTTAAATATATTTAATAATAATTTAATTTATTATTTAAATAAATAATCCGATCCGATTTATGTAATCCGTTTAATAAATGAGTCCATACACGATATGAACTGTTTAACCTATTTATTAAGAATATTAAATTGAATTTGACACGACCGAACACGAAACGAACTGTTTAACATATTTATCAAAAAAATTAAATTGAATTTGACATGACCCAATTACAATTTTTTTATATATTTCAACCCATGATCAATTAGAAAGAAGAAAATAAATATAAATATAACTATAAATAAAGTACGAAAGTGGACAACTAATATGAGAATATCAAAGTTAAACGGGAGATTACGACCCTCACCCCAACTTTTGTCATCCCTAATTGTATGGGCAAGTTGTAACTTCTCATAATTGGGGATTCAATGGTGCTTGTCAAAATTTATAAATCTAAAGGTATCATATTCCTTCCCAAAGTGTGAGTGTGTGGGAGGTTAGGGATTCAAGTCCTATGTGATTCATATGGGTGCGTGTGTGGTGTGTGAAAATTCACCCAACAAAAATAAAAATAAAAATAATTTAAAAACCAGAATAACAATTTCAAAGTAATAAAAAGTTTGTTGAATGAGAGTTTTGTAATTTTGGATCATCAATAGAGTTCTAGTGCAATTACAGTGGAGTGGTATGCGATTATTCACCATGGTATATAAGTTGAAGGGCCATGTCCTTCGCATCCCAAGTGGGATCCAAATTGGATAGGAATAAGTCATTCATATGAACACGTTTTGTGGATATTTCAAAATTAATTTTTGAACACTTTAAAGACACGATAGAGAAATTTTTAATTATTTTTAATATAATTTAAAATACATTAATTAATTAAAATTAAAAAATACATATAAATTTTAAGATTTAAATAAGTAATATATTGTAATTATATGTATAAAATAATTAAATTTATTTTATTTTAAATATAAATAAACAATTATATATTTTTCTGACGTGTCGTTTCGTGTCTTGCTTTTTTTTAATTTACCATATTTCATAGCTTTTCACCCTCCTCCCACAAGCAAGCTCGTTGTTATTTTTCATTTTTTGGTGAATTAAAACAACTTTCTACAAAAAAAAACGTGTTACTTACACCGAATCGGTTTAATGGCACATAGAAACTGGTAAAGTGTTTATAGCCATCAATGCACGTGATCCAACTCCTTTTGAATGCTTCATAGTTTAGAGGATTGGGCGTAGGTGTGAAAAGGGAAAAATGTTGTAACCATTCCATCCAACATTCCCATTGTTGAATATTGACATTTCTTTAAATTGAGATAGGTTATTCCTTGTGGTTCCAGGTTTGACTACTAATTAATGATACATTTTCTTCAATATCATGAAAGGAACAAATATCATTCCATTAAAACAAGCATAAGATGCGTATATACATAAATATATAGATATATAAATATAAATGTATACTTTTTTTATACTGTATTTATTAGGGAAAATCATCACTAATGCCTCTTAAATATCCATACTGTTTGTGATTACTCCATCATATATATATATATATATTAACAGAGGTACTCGTTAAATACTTGAGGTAAATATATTATCAAAAAGGAAAATATTATTTACACGAATTGTTTGACAAAATTGACGCAATGAATAATTATCAATGTTAGATTATTGAAATCTCATAATAATTCATCTAACAAGTAATAATTATTGGATAATATTTAGGTCCGGCCCATGAGAATCAAGTGGTTCAATACAATTTGGATACGTGTTCAAAAAGTTTTTATAAAAGAATTCAAATTAATTTCTATTTTTATGAATTTTATATCATCTTCATTTTATAAAAAAATTTAATCACGTGACTAAATTATGTTGGACCACTTCAGCGGGAATGACGAACTTAGTCACCATTCATACCTAAATATTGTCCATAACTATTTATAGTTTCAGCTTAAGAATTCAGTGCACGTATAACACGTACAATGAAGTTCACTTTTCGAAAATAGCAATTTTTTGGTAATTCACATAATATATATATATATAACGTGTCTTATATATACATGAGAGGTTTCCATAAGAGCACCTATATAGTTTAGGGTAATTTGCAGTCAGACCCCCTGAGGTTTGGCTTAATGGCAGTGAGTGGCTGGTCAATGATTTTTTGATCCCATAGCTCCCTTAATTTTCATTTTTCTTGCAATGACACCCCTGGATGGAGTTTTTAGGCTTGAAATTACTCTTATGCCCTTACTTTATTGTAAAAAAACATATGCATATATTATATGACCAAAGAGCCCTTGTCTGATATAAGCAATTGGTGTCACTGAACAGTGGTATTAACTAACCCTTTGAACAGTTCTAATGAACAATACAATATGAACAGTAAAAAAAAAAAATTCTCACAACGAACAAAAAAAAAAAAAAAAAGCTGTTAAAAAAGGCCTATATATACATTCCAACATAAATTCAAACACAAATCATCATAGAAATCATACTACAACAAAGTTGAAGTGATCAAGCGCTAAAATTGCAAGAAATCCTGGATAAGGTAAATCATCATATATGTAAAAGCATTGCCACAACATGTAAACCAAAAATATATTACATTGAAGTTCAAGTACCCTATTAGTAAAGTAGTGTAATGATAGTAATACAAGTGACATTGTTATAGTAGCCAAGTGAAATATATTACATATAAAAAGCCTAAAAAAGGCGGATTGTAAACAGACTGTTACCCTAAGATATCACCATAATAAACATATTTGGCTCAATCATGTGTGTCTAAGTGTGACATATACAAAAAGAATAAAAAACTGTCACTACCACTGTCCATGTATGCAAAAAGAGTCCAAAAAGAGTCATATCACTGTCCATAAATGCAAAAACTATCCAAAAAGAGTCATATCACTGTCAATGAATGAAAAAACTGTCCAAAAAGAGCCATATGCAATCCAACTTCAAAATATTCAAAAAGCATATGATAAAGCTTGGTTTACCACTGTGACCAAGGTGAAGAAGTGGAGTCACCTTTACCAGAAAGAACCTATAAATAAAAGAATTATAAACACATTATAAAACTGAAAAAAATTATTAATAACATTTAAGGGCAAAATTATACATTGGACAAGGTGGCTTGAGCAAGGGTTGGTGTTTATGTTGATGACCTTTGTTGTGAACCACCTTCAGCTCCACCAACCTATATTATTAGCATATTAAGTTTTAAAATATAAACTAAAAATTAATGTTTAAGTTAATTTGAAAACTAAACTCAAAAGATTACACTTGTAGAGGCTCTTTGTGATGAAACTCCTTGTGTTGGTGTTGTTCCTCCTCTTGTTCTTGGCCCTTTATCCTTCCTTGCCACTTTGGCCTTCTTTTTTGGAAGTGCTCCTGCTGCTGGTGTTGATAAAATCCCTACATATGTGTTTGGCTGACTTGTTTGCCCTTACTTGTTCTTTGGAAACCTCTTACACCCCCTTTTGTTGTGGCCAACATATTTGCACATACTACAAGCGATCACTGTAGACCTTCTACTAGCTAGTGGTTCATTCTCATCTCTCCTCCTAGCCACCCTAGGCCTGCCTGCTGGCCTTCTCAGTTCTGGAGGATCTAAAGGCAACTTATCAATCTGATCTGTAATACCCCGTATTTAATGGATATTTATTCCCTTAATTATTTTGGATGGCATATTGGGTGTTTAAATTATTGAATGAGGCTATCTTAGTCTTTTTAACTCCAGCAGGTTATAATGAAAATTTGTGATCTGAAGGGGGGCAAGGTTGTCATTAGTGTTTGGGCAGTTTGGTGATTTATGCATAATACAAGGTTAGTTTGGACATTTCCCTAACCCTAGCATCTTCTATATAAGAATCCTTAACTTCAGATCTAGCCCCCATCTCATTTATTCTACTACTCCTTCTTCTTCATCAATTATACCCGAAATTGTGAGGGTTGAGAGGTTGAGAGCTTAGAATTGGTTTGGATCTATACTTGTGGTGAATTCAACTCTACATTACAGGCAAGACATATGTTATACTCTTCCTCTTTGTACTAAAATTTCGTAGCCTTTACTTTGTGCATCTATAATCTGCTAGATAATATTTTTCATATATGTATATGTATGTGTAAATCATGTTCATATATGACTTTTATATATTCTATTTATACATATATGTATAGATCCGTAGGTATATATATAGATCTTGTATATATGTATAGATTCGTGGATCTATATAGGCATATATGTATAGATCTGTTAGAGTATATTCATATTCATGTTTATTTATGTGACTTATATATTCTATTTATACATATATGTATAGATCCGTAAATATATATATAGATCTTGTATATATGTAGAGATTCGTGGATCTATATAGGCATATATGTATAGATCTGTTAGAGTATATTCATATTCATGTTTATTTATGTGACTTATATATTCTATTTGTATATATATGTATAGATCCGTAAGTATATATATAGATCTTGTATACATGTAGAGATTCGTGGATCTATATAGGCATATATGTATAGATTTGTTAGAGTATATTCATATTCATGTTTATTTATGTAACTTATATATTCTATTTGTACATATATGTATAGATCCGTAGGTATATATATAGATCTTGTATATATGTATAGATTTGTGGATCTATATAGGCATATATGTATAGATCTGTTAGAGTATATTTATATTCATATATATATATGATGATTTATATTCTGGTTATACATATATGTACAGATCCATGATTATATGTATAGATCTTGTATATATATAGAGATTTATGGTGATATATTGATATATGCATGAGACTATGTTTATATCTAGCTATACATGTATGGATTCGTGGTTATGTGTCTTGTTGGTATGATTCTGATGATGTGCATATGGTTGGAACTTAGTATAAATATCTGAATACATAAATATTTTAGGTTTCAATGTTGACAAAGATTTCAAAACTGTTATTAGAAAAATATTGCATATTTATGTAATTGTTTTTCTATATTTTCTTTATTATCAGACTATGGACATTGATTTATATTATTATTATGTGTATCACGAATTATACTAGATTATGTATTTTTGACCGTATAAATGAATAGTTTCGATTGTATAAAATACCGTATACCTTGGCGCTGGGGCGCTGCCCCAGACCCCGCCAGGGGGGCGCTCAGGTAATGGTCGCGCCGCCCCCCCTGGACCCCCCAGGCTCGACATTATAAATTGTTATATGTTCCCGAATAAAGATTACGAGTGAATTATTAAATTCGTAAAATCATAAGATTTAAATTAAATGACTATGTTTTGGAAATTTATAAGGAACCACAAGGAGGCTGACTATTACTGCAGTCTAACTACTAACACGGGACATGGGTGAGTTGTCACGGCATGGGTGAGTTGTCGGGTACGTGGTTATGGTAGGGCATGGATTGGATGTTATATGGAAAAATCAGATTAATGTAAGAAATTTATAAACATAATTATATTAAATGGTGGTATATTAGTGACTATATTTATAGTTAAATATATTATTATTTTATAATATAATTTTGGGATTAGGTGTCACTAGGAAAGGGGATGGATTTTGGTACTCTGCTTGGGATCATGTAGAGTTGTACTTGCTCGTGGGTTTAACCCACATTTTTGTTGTTTTAGGTCCTCGACAGTTTCACCAGCAGGGTTGAGGACTTCATATCTATCCGTCTGGTTCTATCATATTTTCCTTCCACTCCAGGGTAGGATCCGATAAATGTCATATGTTGTATTTCTTATAAGTGTGTTTCTATGGGTCCATGTTTATGGGATTTTCAAGTTGTACTGTGTGGGACTTATTTTATTTAAGGATGTATTGGGAGTGGTCTTCTTCATGTATAAGTTGTATCCTTATTTTGTTATTGTTGTTATTATTATATTTCTATTTTATGTCTTCTATTCTGTGCTTATGTTATCAATTACTGATGCTCCTAGTTTTCTGTGTATGGGCCTGGCCAACCTATGCATGGAAATTTGGGGGTGTCACAGTTGGTATCAGAGCACTCCAGGTTCAAGTGTCCTAGGGATGTATAGTTAGTCTTCCGCGTTGCGTATTTTGATATTTAAAGCCTAAATTTAGGACTCGTACTCTTGTAAGAACTTAGTGGGGGTATTGACGGGTCGTGTTTATTGTTATTTTAGTATGCCACCACGTAGAAGGAGAAATGTGAATCAAATTCCGGACCCTATTCCGGAGGGGAATGCTCCAGTTCCTCCGAACCTTGCTGATATTATTGCCCAGGTTGTTGCTGCAGGAGTGGCGACTGCTCTTCAGCATCAACAGCTTCATCCACAGCCTCCCTTGAAGGCACCTACACCAGTTCCCGTGATGATAGATAATGGATGGGACATGATGCGTATTTCATTCATGAGAGGCAATCCACCAGAGTTTTCTGGATCGACAGAGGTCACCGCAACTCACCAGTGGAAGAAGGACATTGAGCGCCATTTACGCATGGTTCAGTGTAGTGAAGTTCAAAAACAAATATTGGCTACATTCAAGCTGGTTGGTGATGCTTTGCAATGGTGGGAGTCGGTTACTACTCTAGATGAGAGGGCCACATTAACTTATAATCAATTCCGAGATCGCTTTGATGAGAAATATTTCCCTTTCGCTGTGAGAGCAACAAAGAAAAGGGAATTTCTCAATTTACAGCAGGGAGATAGGATTGTTGCAGAGTATGAGCAGGAGTTCACTAGCCTATCATTGTTTGCACTTGAGGAAGTGAACATAGAGGAAAAAAGGAAGAATTGCTTTGTGCATGGTTTGGCATGGCCCATTCGGCAAGTGATAGTGGGTAATCCAGCTTACGCCACTTATGCTCGGGTGGTGGATGCAACGTTACAACATTGTCAGATTATGAGGGATTACAAGAAATCTAAGGGGGATAAGCGCAAAGACAATGACTCCACTAGCCAGACAGTGGAGAAAGGAAATGGTCAGAGTGGCAGGCATAGTGATAAAAGCAGGTTCCAGGGGCATCAACCTTGGAAGAAACAGAGGGGTACTACTGATAGCAACAAATAAGGGCCTTCTCATCAGGGACAGCATAGTGGAGCTCCTCAGATTTCATAGGGGCAACAACAGGGTCAGAGGAAACCTACGGGTCCTTTCAAGGGCCATTGCTATGGGTGTGAGGAGTATGGACACTCTGCCAAAAGGTGTCCCAAGGCTACTCCAGGACAGCATGGCCAACAAGGATATACCAGTTATCAGGGACAGAGGCAGCCACCACCATTACCGGCACCACAGGTTCCCTGTCTACAGGGCTCAACTTATCCTACTTTACCAGCACCCTTGCCACCACAGGGTCAGACCCAACAACAACTTCATTATGGCAGGGTCTATAATGTAATGCCACCAGACGTTCAGGCACCTCGTGCTATTGAGGGTATGTTTCCTATTTATGGTAGACTTGGTCGAGTGCTTTTTGTTATTGTTGTTATTATTATATTTCTATTTTATGTCTTCTATTCTGTGCTTATGTTATCAATTACTGATGCTCCTAATTTTCTGTGTATGGCCTGGCCAACCTATGCATGAAAATTTGGGGGTGTCACATGATCCCATAAAGTCTCATGATGCATATGACGAATCAGGTGCCTATAAGCCTGTCCATACACAAATTTGGTGAAAGACTCATCACAATACTCCTCTACATTTTCCCTTCTCCAAGTAATGCATGCCTACAAGGAACACCGGTTAATTGAAACTCCTTACAACACCAGGTGTGATTCTTAAGGTCAACGATGTACTTCATGTCCAACTCCTCTGTCACCTCATACATGTCCCCTCCATGCCATATCAGAAGACAAGAACCAGATTTGCTAAGGCTTAGGTTGAGTTTGTCTCTGATTTTTGGAACCACATAGTGCTCCCACTCAACTGACTTGTGAAACCTTTTTTGGAACTTTGTCATCAACTTAGTTCTTATCCCATCTAAACAATGTGTGATTGGCTTTCCTCTCACATGCTTACGCCAAGAGTTAAAAGATTCAACAACATTGTTAGTAACAAAGTCACATTTTCCATTAGTTTCAAATTTGTGTCTTGCCCATGGATCAATTGGATGATCCATTAACCATTTTACAATTGACATGTCTCACTCTTGTTGATTTTTAAATGTCTTGAGAAGGTTTTTAGCAATAAAAGTTGATGTGAAAACTTTGTTTTTAGTGGTTCTGATGCATATGTGTTGAGGGCCCAATGATTTTACTTTGAATGCTACTTGATCATTCCAGACACTAGCATGTATTCTCCATTTGCAGCCTGAATTGCCACAACGGGTTGTCACTTTAGACCTCTCATTCTTCTCCATGTCAAGTTTAAACCCCTTTTGGACTGAATATTCTTTTAGAATTGTTCTAAACTGTATTACATCATCAAAAAGTTGATTAACTTCAAATTGTATCTCACCCCCTTGAGAATATGCAAACACTTTACCATTAAAGTTGTTATGATTTGTGGTTTTAGGTAAATCTTCATCCCCACTGTTTTCAGCAATTTCAATGTCATAATTATAATCAAATAGGACACCCTCACTGTCAATTTCTTCATTAAGTGGTTCATCATTAAGGTTCTCAAACCCTAAGCCCCCATCCTCACTATTTGACTCATCATTACTATCCTCAAAACTGTAATCAGTTTCCACTTTATAGTCACTATCCTCTGATTCTACCCCAACATCACCTTCAGTTTGTAAAGTGGTTGGAGCATCAACAGAAGATGAAGCATTTTCAGACCCATCAAGTTCAACTACGATTTTTATGACCTTTTCATCTGCTTTTATCTGGAACATTATTATAATGTCTTCTTCATTAGTTAGCTTCATTTTATAGTTTGAACTAGGGATTGTACAGAATAATTGAAGCATGACCCCTTTTGTACATTGAGTAGTTATGTCATTTGTTATAAGGTCAAATGCAACAACATACAATTCCATAAAGCCAAAGGAATCAGGGTTTATATCAGTCAATAAGTATGTGTGCCATTCAAAGTGAAACACTAGGTTATGCAATCTGCCCATTTGAGCTAAGAGGAACAAATATAAAAACACAAGACAATAAACAGAACCAAGTTAGGGTTTAAGTTAATTATTTAATTAGAATTTAAGTTAATTATTTAATTAGGATTTAATTTAATTATTTAATTATAATTTAAGTTAATTAGGGTTTAAGTTAATTAAGTTAATTAGGGTTTAAGTTAATTAAGTTAATTAGGATTTAAGTTAATTATTTAATTAGGGTTTAAGTTAATTATTTAATTAGGGTTTAAGTTAATTAGGGTTTATTAAGTTATTAAGTTAATTAGGGTGTTAATTAAGTTAAATTAGGGTAATTTAGGGTTTAGGGATTAGGTTAATTTTAGGGTTTAGGGATTAGGGTAAATTAGGGTTTAGGAATTAGGTTAATTTAGGGTTTAGGGTTAATTTAGTGTTTAGGGAATTAAGTTAATTTATTTTAATTAAAAAAATATTATTATGGAATTCCGAACACAGTTTTAACACTGAAATTATTTTCAATTTAGGGAAATTAAATTAATTTCCTAAACAAAGAAAAAATACTAAAATTATTCTGAAGTTAAACCAACACATGCAAGACTATTCAACACAATTTTAACAAAGGAAAAACACAAAAAATATTCTAAAATAAAACCAATACATGCAAGGCCAGATTCAACACAATTTAAACAAAGGAAAATCACTAAAATTATTCTAAATTTAAACCAACACATGCAAGGCCAGATTCAACACAGTTTTAACAAAGGGAAACCCCAAACTCATACAATTTCTAGAAACCAACATATTATTATTATTATTTTAGAAATCCCCAAAAAAAGTTTCAGAAAACCCAAATTTTTTTTCCGAGAAATTCCCAATTTTTTTCTTTCTAAAAACCCCAATTTCCAAAAACCCAACACATGTAACCACATATACAAACCCTAGTGATACACATTTTATGTCCTTGATAGATAATTAACTGACTAAATATATACCAAAACCAACGATTTAGGAATATTTGTCTTTAAATATAATTAATGAATAACTATTGTTTAAACGAGATGATGTGTAGTTGGTATATATACGCACAACATATATATACATGATAGTATCTATTTCATACCAAAATCAACGAAACTACAAGCTTCAGAAGCACGAAGATACAAAAAATCCAAGCTTCGAGATTAGATCTACAAACACAACGGAAAACGAAATATTAGGCTTTTGTACCAAACAAAGCTTGAAATTTTTACCGAAATCAAAAGAAATAATCGACTACTTACACTCAGAGATCAAATCGGACCCAGATCGTGTTTGGATGAGATCAAACCCACCCCCAAATCATGGAATCGAACTCAAATCTGTGAAAACCCATGAACATAACAACGAAATCGAGAGTTTCAATATCAGATCCGAACGATTTCATACAAGATCAGAACAAATACAAGATGAAAACCAAACGATTTGGTTTTTGAAGTGATTCGAACACACTTAAACCCTAGAATCCATGGACTTTACGAACAAAGACCGATAAATTAGGGCTAGTTTTTTACTTGACAGAGATCGAGTGAGAGAGGAACGAAAACTGAGTGTTTGTAGGTGAGAGAGGCAAAAATCGCCATTTCTAGAGATAGAGAAGATAAAACGTAAATGAGAAGCTGTGAATGAGTGGGTGAGGCGATAAGGTAGTTAGGTGAGACATTTTAGGGTTGAGGGTGGTTTTGTAACTTCACAATAAAATAATGGGTAAGATGTAATTAGTGAGATAAGTCAAGGGCATTCTGGACTTTTCACCCCTCTAGGGGGTGTCACTGCAAGAAAAGTGAAAGTTTAGGGGGTTGAGGGACCAAAAAATCGTTGACCAGCCACTCACTGCCATTGACCCAAACCTTAGGGGGTTTGAGTATAAATTACCCTATAGTTTATCATTGTGCACACACACACACATATATATATATATATATATATATATATATATATATATATATATATATATAACGTGGCTTATATATACATGAGAGGTTTCCAGAAGAGCACCCATATAATTTAGGGTTAATTTCATTTACATTCCTCAGGTATGTTCTAATTTTAATCACACTCCTTCATATTTGAGTATCTTAAATAACACCCATTATGATTTGAGATTCTCATCATTTACACCCCTGACCACTTTTTAGACTAAAATGCCCTTACCCAAACACCCACTATCCCTATTATCCAAATAATCACTATCCATATTCCTAAAAATATTCCTATTCCCAAACACCCACTATCCCTATTCCTAAAAATATATACAAAATTCGAAAATAATATGTAAAATTCGAAAAATATATATATAATTTGAAATATATATATAAAATTAAAAATAATATATAAAATTCGAAACAAATATATAAAATTCAAAAATAATATATAAAATTTGAAAACAATATATAAAATTAAAAAATATATAAAATTCGAAAAATATATACAACTCGAAAAAAAATATAAAATTCTAAAATAATATATAAAATTCGAAATATATATATAAAATTCAAAAATAATATATAAAATTTGAAATATATATATAAAATTCAAAAATAATATATAAAATTCGAAAATAATATATAAAATTCAAAAATAATATATATAATTCAAAAATATATATATAAAATTCGAACAATTTTATATAACTTTTATTTTTCCAAGCCATCATGGGGATCATGGGGAAGCACATGATGGTGCCACTTAAGGAGTTTAATCTAGACCATTTAGATTGTCAATATATCTTATGTGTTTGCTTGGTGTTATATTGAAATAAAAGTAGTTGATGGACAACTGCATCATTTGCCTTCAAAGAATCAAAGTCTCCATGGTTTATATGTGCACTTGACACCATTGGTTAAAACTTAAGTGTTGTAGTCTCACACTTCCTTTCTATATTGCGTCTTGTATACCCTCACCATTTATTTTTTCGAAAATAATTTTATATATATATTTCGAATTTTATATATTGTTTTTGAATTTTATAATTTTTTTTCGAGTTGTATATAGTTTTTGAATTTTATATATTATTTTTGAATTATATATATATTTCGGATTTTATATATATATTTTGAATTTTATATATATTTTTAGAATTTTATATATTATTTTTGAATTTTATATATTGTTTTTGAATTATATATATTATTTTTTAATTTTATATATAATTTTTGAATTTTATATATTGTTTTCGAATTTTATATATTATTTTCGAATTTTATATATTTTTTCGAATTTTATATATTATTTTTGAATTTTATATTTTTTTATAATTTTATATATTTTTTTCGAGTTGTATATATTTTTCAAATTTTATATATTTTTTTCGAGTTGTATATATATTTCGAATTTAGATATATATTTTGAATTTTATATATTATTTTCAAATTTCATATATATATTTCGAATTTTATATATATATTTAGGAATATGGATAGTGGGTGTTTGAGAATAGGGATATTGGGTGTTTGGGTAAGGGTATTTTAATTCCAAAAGTTATTAGGGGTGTAAATGATAAGAATCTCAAACCAAAAACAATGTTATTGAAGATACTCAAATATAAGAGGATATGATTAAAATTAGGACATTACTGAAAGGGTGTAAATAAATTAACCCTATAATTGATCATTCTTGCACGATACGCATGCATAATGTATAAAGCCACAAATAAAATAATTATGAAAATAAGAAAGAAAATCAAAACCTCAAACCTGTCGGCGTTAATGAAGACAGCGCTCTCCTCTCCTGTGTATATATATATATACATATTGTTTACCCCAAACAACATCCTCTTTCTCCCACCTCACCCTTTCTCTCTCCATCACTAATGGCCCTCGAGACATTACACGTACGCAAGAACACCGCCGTCCCCGGCGGCGCTAAGGAAAATCTTCCACCGCCCCCGGCGGCGAAGGAGTCGCACTTTCGCGGCGTAAGGAAGCGTCCGTGGGGCCGTTTCGCGGCGGAGATTCGAGATCCATGGAAGAAGACTCGGCGGTGGCTCGGCACCTTTGACACGGCAGAGGATGCCGCCAGAGCCTACGACGCCGCCGCCAGAAGCCTCCGTGGACACAAAGCCAAGACAAATTTCAGTCACGAAGGCGGCGCCTCCTCTCCGCCGCCGTCCACCATCAACCGCGAAATAATTCCGAAACCGCCGCCACATTGGTACTCGGAGGCGGTTTTTCTCTCCGGCGGCGGGGTTCGGGGTTCTTTTGCTGCCGTCGAGTCGCCGGCGGCGAATGAAGGAGTGGTGGTGGATGAGCAAGGGAAGGGAATGAGAGCTGAGAAAAAGCCGTTTCTGTTCGATCTGAATCTGCCGGCGCCGCTGTTTTGAGCCTCCGTGGGGGTGGTTTTTGTTCTCGTTTCACCGGAGAAGTCGCCGGAGGAACAGTAGTCGCTGTTCACTGGTAGTTGAAGAAGGTGTTGGACCACTTTTCCATGTTTACCCTTTGGTCTAGTTATATATTACCTACATATATCTATATGTGTATTGTACAGTAAAGTAGCGAACTTAATACGCAAATAGTTGTATGCTTTGGCTCTTGCAAGTCAAGCAAGGAGTTGTTATAGTTGAGAATAATCTATTAGTATACATCGTCCCAATTTAAGTGTCAATAATTACTATTATATCCATTTTAAATTAAGTGTATCAATTAAAAAGTTAATACACTTTATTTAAAAATTTTACCAATTTATCATTCAAGTTATAAAATATCTAAGAATTTTTCCATTAACACCCCTCAAAAATAACATATTCTCACACAGACCCCCTCAAAAATCAATATTCTCACACATATCCCCTAAGACAGACAGTCATTAGTCTTATTGACGTTTTTATGGCAAGTTATGCCTTTACCCCCTTAATATGATTTTGTAAAACATTAATAAAAATCTTTTTTATGTTAAGACCTTTATACCCTTAAATTCAAAAACCCTAATCTCTTCCTTACATATATATATACACATATAGAGATAACCCTAATCTCTTCCATACCCTAATCCGCTCCACCAATCTTCCCTACCCACAATCTTCACTACAACAACCAAGTTGTGTAACCCTCCAACGCGGTGCAACACCAAATCGATAACCAAACTCAACACCACCAGGCCGCCTCACCACCTTCTCATCTCTGTTGGAAACCACACCGGACACCATTACAATCAGCAAGGCGCCGCACCTCCCATCCACCATCGCTTCACCACAAAAACCAACGATCACCTCCTAGCTTCTCCCACCGCCATCAAACACCATGTTCCAGCCAAAACCACCAAACATTCCTCTCTATCCTTTGATTATTATCACTGATTTGAATTTATTGATTTCAATAAATTAGGGATTTTGATTCCTTGTTTGAGAATTTGGATTTATTTAAAAAAAATAAGGATTTTGATTACTTTTTGAGAATTTGAATTTATTCGTCCTTTTTGAGTTTTAAGACCATATATAAATGAATAAAAATGATGTGGCTGACAATATCTAAACTGTACTAAATAGATATTGATTCCCTAAATGAATTTATTTGCCATTTTCAATATATGTTTTACTCACATATCTAAACTGTACTAAATTACATCAATAAAAATGATAAAATTTATGAGAAACTAAATATTATTCATCATTGTATATATTTTGCTAAATTGAAATTGAAAACTTGATGAAGGAATGAATTTTGATTTATAGTTTGAAAATCTCAAATTCAATTACAAGCCTATACATATAAGGGACAAAAGGGTAATGAAAATATAACATATAAGGTTACATAGGGCATTTCATATTATATGAGGGCAATATGGACTATTCACGGAATGGTTAGTGGATGACATCATCTAACTAACGGTATACTTTAACGGCGTGAACACGGAGGAGGTCATTGTGGGACAAAATTCAATTGCAAGGGGGTTTGTATGGGAATATTGATCTTCAAGGGGGTCTGTGTGGGAATACGTTATCTTTGAGGGGTGTCAGTGGGAATAATCCAATATCTAAACTACAAACATCACACAAAGTGTAAAATTAATTTTTCATTCACTATTACACCAATAAAAGTTATTATCTTAAAAAGTTGGATTCCCCAAAAGAGACTTATAATTTGGGACATATGGAGTATTAGTTTTTACTCAATTTAGTGATGACAATAAAATAATAAAGAATAAAAAAAACTTGGGCGTTTGTATTTTTAAAAAATGTTTTTTGTTTTTTGAAAATATTGTACAAAAAATCTGATTGGTTGTGTTTTTTAAAAATTATTTTAAGAAAATCTAGTTATAAAAAAGTTTGTTTTCAGAAAACTCATTTTTATTGTTCTAAGAAAATAATTTGAAGTTTTTATAATTCTCAAGAACAATTTTAAAGATACAAACCAAGTATGACTTTCATTTCTCTTCAACAAATATCACATATATTTCTAAAATTGCCTCCGCGGGCATAGCAGAGATAGTTGGAAGGACTAACCTCGTTCCATTTAACACCCTCAAAAGACCTTTCTGAAGTTATACAACTTTAGAGGGATAAGATCCTTGTAATCATGGGCGGAGCACCAATTATTTTTAACCTAAAAATTTATATATATTACAAATATGTTTATAAAAATTGCATATGGCCCCTATCAAATTTTTTAAAAAATTCCTTTAATAGGCTAAAAAATTATAAATTTTATCAATAAATTTATAAAAATTTGCCATCCCCCACACACACGCACACGCAACAATCAAAGATCACATTGTTCCTATTTAAGTGGCTTTTATGAAGGAATGAATTAATTAATGATCACAATCAAAGATCACAATCAAAGGGTTTTTTTGACAAAAAAAGGAATAAAGAAAATAGGAAAGATCTAATTACTGTGTCTACAGAAATAAAGAGAGGATGTTTGATGAGTGTTTAGTGATTATTTTCATTTGTCCTTTATTAACACCAATCAAAATAAAGGCTTCATCACCTTATTTGTCACACAAACATTTTCCTTTTCCAGAGATATTAGTCATGTTGAATCTTTTAATTTGCAAACCAAGCGTCAGTGTCAAAATTATGTACACCACATTTGGTTAGCAATCGACTATTAAAATATCCCCCACTATCTTTTCTGACTTCTTTTTTCGTTAATTGCTTGGTCGGTATAACTAATTGGTGCCCCTCAACTTTGTTAGTACTCTCTTTTGACTTGATTGTTAGATTCTTGGTTTTTCTCCCGCGTTATTATTTTTGCTGAAAAATTCTCACTCGGTATGTGATTTAGTTTTCGCGGATCAGAAAGACAACGTGCATATTTATCAGTATTTTGTGAAATGGGTCAACTCCGAACATAACCCGTTATTAATTGTGTCAAAAATATTCGATACTAACATGATTTGTGTATAAAACATGTAACACGACATGACCCATCCTTCACTCCCCGAAACCCCTCATGTGAGAGTGATACAAATATAATGGAAAACCATGTCAAGCAACATCATTTTGCATCAGGTATCTTTCAATACTCTTCTTTCAGTGTCTTTCGAATGCCAAATATAATGGTTGTTTTCTTGATCTTAATTATACCACTAGATTTTATGCTACATATAATAATTGTTTCCAATGAATTGATTAGCATGCTGCAATGAAAAATAATCCAAGATTTGAGAATTAATTTATTCAACAAAAAGGCTGAAGTTCAAGAGATTGATAGCAAAAGCAGTTTTAAAATGATAACATGTTTTATATTAGCTTTGGAAGAAGTTTTACTATCAGGTTGATCGAAAGGGCAATTTCGGCATGAACAATACTTATGTTCTCCTCAGGACGATGTTCGTACTTCTTGCTCATGTGTTTCGTTATGATTTGAACACATGATTAATTATTTTTAACGAGTGAAATGAACATAAAATCTATAAAATCACTAACTCTTTTTTTAAAAATATATATTGATATTGAACCACATCATCGGAGATGACCAATTTTATTGGCGGGAGGCCGGACTGAAGTATTTTTTTGGCATTATTTTGAAATCAGTATGCTCGTGGCCTTACACACACCGGAATAGTGACTACAAAGGGACAACATATAACAATTTGATAACACATGAGGAGTATATATATTGCAACAGAGTCGTAGTTCTCTGATTTTTTTTGCATTTTTGCCTTTATTTTTTCCCTTTCTTATGCTAAGTATAGTATTTTGTTGATTATCTTATTCCAATCATATTATCATTTAGATAAAACCGTATAAATTCTTAGATTATGTTTATTAAAGTTATGTTTATTAATAATGTAGACCAAAAGCATTCTTTAGTTTATATATTATTTGATACTATAGGAGAGGATCCTTGCCCATTTGATTAATGAAACAATAACGTTAATTTGGAAATTATAACAAGAGGAACATATACATTATCTTGAACATGTAGAATAAAATGTCTTCTTATACATCAAAATTTTGGAGAGACTAATCATGAACTTATGATGCTTAGTGGAGCCCGTGGTTGTGATTCACCGAGCAAAAGTGGGATAAGCAATTTAATATATTTTTATTATTATTTTTTTTCTTTCATAAAAAAAATAAAATTATTCTTTTCACTATTTTTTTTTTCTTTTCATTTTCTTTCTATGGTAGTATTTATTTCTTTTATTTACCAAAAAAAATACAACAAAATGAAGTAGGAAAGTGATAATAAAAAAGAAAAAAGTTTTATTTTTTCTTTTTTTTCTTTAGGAAACTTTAACGCCAAATTCATCTTCGAGATATTTGGTTCATGGCATGGGGTTAATTTACTGATAAATAAAAGTAAATAAGTGTCCTTTTTAAAATATCATTTAAATCTTTTTCTAAAATATAATTTAAATCTTTTCTTAAGGTTTATTAACTAAATATGATAATAACAGAATTTGAGACAATCAGACCGCAAAGTATAACTATATTGCTTGATTCATATCAAATATCATCCATTAAATAGGCACTAGAGACTCAAACAAACTTCCAACGAAATATTTATATAGCTCTAGATACATCTACACTGTACAAGGATAATTTAGATAGGTCCATGCAGTCTGAGTGTGTGGATTACCCTTCCTGTGCATAGAGTAACCAATATGATATCAATGGTAATTTTCATAAAAAATAAGCCTAAAGGTAAATCACTACGTTTTGATTTTAAAAAGAAAATTTTAAAATACATTTGAGTCCTAATTAAGTATTAGAATATAATTTACAATAAATTAGTTAACACGGGATTTCTCGTTTTTCTCTTCTCTATCTTTTTCTTCTCTACCTTTTCAAAATAAAAATTCTATCATATTTTTTTTCATGTGTAATTTACCACATGAATTTCAAACATTGCTATCGAAACCTAATAAATTTTAGTAGGAAGATGAATTTGGAGAAATTTCTGATATTGTATTTAGTGTATACAGAAGACTATATATAAGAATTTTACAAGAGAAATCACTAACAACTAACTACATTTCAAATTCAAAACTTAAACTAAATATATCTAAATTTGTTCCATTATCTAAGAGAACAACTAACTAATTCTAATCAGATTTCAGATTTAAAAATATAACAAACTATCTCAACTATCTATAGGTTTGAATTTAAAATACAATATAAATGATATATTTATACTCCCCCTCAAGATGGAGAATGGATGTCGAGAATGTCCATCTTGCGGATTAATCTTAAGAAAACATCATTTCCAAGGGGCTTGGTGAACAAATCGGCAATTTGAGAAGAAGAAGGAATGTAGCAATGAGACAATAATTTGCTTTGAATCTTTTCTTGCACAAAATGACAGTCGATTTCAATGTGTTTTGTTCACTCGTGAAACACTGGATTCTGAGAGATGTAAAGAGCTGCTTGATTGTCACAAAACATTGTTATGGGAGATGCCTAAATCTGCAAAAAGAAATTTTAACCATTGAAGCTCGCATGCAAGGGTTGTCATTGATCTGTATTCAACCTCTGCAGAAGATTTAGACATAGTGGGTTGTTTCTTTGTCTTCCACGAGATAGGGTTGGAACCAAGAAAAGTGCAATAACCACTTGTCGAGCGATGAGTGGTGGAGCAACCACCCCAGTCAGAGTTGCAAAAATTGGTGATGTGGAGAGAGCTAGAAGCGGATAGTAATATGCCTTTATTGATGGAGCCTTTAAGATAACGGAGGATGCGATTAACAACATCCACATGTGTAGTACGTGGGCACTACATAAATTGACTAATTTGATTACCAATATATGTAATATCGGGTCGTGTAACAGTAAGATAAAGAAGATGAAGGTAAAAGTGTAGGATTTGATAATAATGTGCCAACATCTTTAGCAAGATTAAGATGTTGTTCCATAGGGAACTCGAAAACTTGACCACCTGTGGTACCGATATCGAATAAAATAGCTGACGGTTGGTGAATTAATGTTTCTTTTGTCGTTGCTTCACCAAACTCCGGTCAACAAAATTTATAATACCTACAAATACTTTACTTAAAATAGTATAGCAATAAGTAGGGTCGAGCCACTCTCAACTTAGAAATCGGTTTGAGACTAGGATCCAAAACTATATTTTTCGAGATAAAAAGAAATTACTTAAAACAATTCTTGAATTTTTGAATAGTAAACTAAAATAACTAGATAATTATCAAATGATGGAAGAAATCTCAAGGGAAGAGAATCCACCACCCAGGTCTATATAAATAATATTATATATTTCTATTGCAAATTCTCCTCCAACCTATTAAACATAAACATAGATATTGGTAGGCATTCCCCGTATTTCCATTAATTGGTAATCACGAAAAATCCTCCCTCTAATGTTTTGGTTTAAAAATAAATAAATATAAATAGTGGTAGGCATTCCCCGTATTTCCATTGATTGGTAATCACGGAGAATCCTTCCTCTATTTTCAACCTCTATTGTAGGTTTTGTCACTTGAAAGAATTAATTCGGGAAGAGAATTAAACAATAAGAAATAAAATAAAATTATGTATATCTTACCCAAGGTGACTTCATCACTCCCTTGAGAAGATGTTTAAGCTAGCATAATGATATAGGAATAAAACATGATGATAGAAGAAATTTTCATTAACTAAGAAAAAGATTACAACAAAATAAAAACTTGATACAAGATTAAATTCTCTCTACAATTTCTCACTCTCTACCATCTAACTCCATACAATTTCCAACTACTCTCCTATTTATAGAGAAAATTGGAATATAATGACATCTTGTAAAGTGAAGTTAGATCTACTTTTCTTTTCTTTTTCTTTGAATATTGATGATTTCCAAGTCATTTTCTTCTTTCTTCATGTGCATTATATTCTTCATCTTTCATCCATGTGCATTATATTCTTTCTTCCATCCATGTGCATTCCTTTCTTCACTTTAATATATTTTCTTCATCTTTTCCAATTCAAACCTATAAGAAATAAAAAGATATATATAAGAACATTTATGCAATAAAATGGTGAATTAAAGATTTATTTTTGACATTTAAAATAGTGATTTTGTGAACTTATCAAATTACCCCCAAACAAGCTCTTGTTAGTCCTCTAGCAAATAAGGGCAAAATAGATTAGTTCGCAAAATTAGACTCTTATTAATTTTAACTAAAGATGTGCCTCTTTCGCAGGCTGTTTTCGATTGCATTTACCATATGCAATAAGGCCTTAAACCCCTAGGTTACCCCAGTGGACGAGCAATAGCCTCGTGAGGGTTGGATATATTACCCACAACTTTTTCATTCTTCATTTTCATGCATTCATGCATTCACATATTCATTAATCAAGCCATGATACAATATATAAGATAATATGAATACAAATACTACTACTCACTACCAAACAATAACTATCTCAAGCTAATGATATGAATTATCCCCACTGAAGTAAATAATTTCGTTACTTTCTACTCCCAATCTAGACAACCTTCCGTGTTTTTGTGAACATTCTACTATGGTATGTCAATCTCTCTTCTTCTACTTCATTGATCAAACTTTGCCATATTTTTCGTAAAAACTCATTATTTCCATCATTTCACTTCCATCCCTTTTTGTATTTATAAGCTCCGAACTTTCCAGCGAGGACTTTAGTCCCGACCAACTGGGCCCGAACTTCTTCCATGGGATTTATGCTCATTAGTTTTCTCCCCTTTTTACGCGAACAATGATATTGGTGATACCAATGTCCGGTTACTCAGATCGAATAACTACTTTTTGCATTTCTTTGAAAATATTTTTTTTTTTAAAATTTTCTCCATTCAATCTCCCCTTCTCCCCTTTTATAGCGGCAAAGCTAATTTTTCAACTCCATAGTCAAATATCAACTGTTTTTCCCATAGTGAATGTGTGCATGTGCTTATAGGTCAAAGCTATCCTTTTCGGTTTCAATTTCACTAATTTATTTACCTATGTAAAACCACATCATTTCACTAACTCAATCTAATCATTACTCTCATGAGCGGGAATATCGCATCACATACTACGGATATATCATAAACATAAACTTAATCAACTTATAATGCAAAACACTCATGCATAAAAACAAAAAACTTTTCCAAACGAAATCAATTTTTCAAATTTTTTTATTTTTTTATTTTTTTTTTATTTTTTTAATAATGAAATTCTATTTTGATTAAATATATATCCACCCCCAAACAAAAATAACACTGTCCCTAGTGTTTAAAAATACATCTAAGAGACAAATTGGAACAAATTACCGCAATTGAGGTGGTGTTTTTGGAGTATAGTCCCTGCAAAGATTCTTGGCAAAAGAAAAGTCAAGTGATTGAAAATATTATGACAGACTTTACCCCCAAACAAAATCTAAACATATCCAAATAGAGTGAAAAAAATAAAATTGATAGAAAAATTTACACAACTGACTGGGCTGCCTCCCAGTAGCGCTAAGTTTAACGTCTTCAGTCAGATTCAACAGATGTGCTACCCCTAAACAGATCAGTCCGAATAAATCGGATCAATGAGGAGAATTTCCTCATTTTCAGAAGTTTCAAGTTCTAGGAAAGGCTTTAGACGATGAGCATTAACTTTAAACAACTGTCCATTCTTAGGGTCTTGTAACTCAATGGCACCATGACTAGAAATGTGATGGACATAGTACGGGCCTGACCAATGTGACCTTAACTTCCCAGGAAACAATTGAAGACGGGAGTTATACAAAAGAACCTTTTGTCCTATGAAAAACTCCTTTTTGAGAATGTGTTTGTCATGTTCCAACTTAGTCTTGGCTTTATAAATTCTTGAACTCTCATAGGCATCATTTCTGATTTCTTCTAACTCATTAAGTTGAAGGGTCCTACGTTGACCGGCTTTATCATAGTCAAAGTTCATGGCCTTGATGGCCCAATAAGCACGGTGTTCGAGTTCAACAGGCAAGTGACATGCTTTGCCATAGACCAATCGATATGGGGACATTCCTATAGGGGTCTTGTAAGCAGTACGGTATGCCCATAAAGCATCCTGGAGACGAAGACTCCAGTCCTTCCTTGTGGGGTTAACTGTTTTCTCTAAGATCTGTTTAATCTCCCTATTAGATACCTCAGCTTGACCATTGGTTTGAGGGTGATATGATAGGGCCACTTTGTGATTGATTCCATATTTGGACAACAACTTTTCAAAGACTTTGTTGCAAAAATGTGAACCATTGTCACTGAATATGGCTCGAGGTGTTCCAAACCGAGGCAAAACCTGGTCTTTGAAAAAACGCACCACAACTCTATTGTCAGCTGTTTTGGTGGCTAAAGCTTCTACCCATTTTGACACATAATCAACTGCTAAAAGGATGTAGAGATTGCCAAACGAGGATGAAAATGGTCCCATGAAATCAATACCCCATACGTCAAAGATTTCAACGACGAGAATCGATTGTTGAGGCCATTCATTTCTTTTGGTAATCTTACCTAGCAATTGGCATCTATGACAAGCTAGACAGTATGTGTGGGTGTCTTTGAAAATGGTTGGCCAATAGAATCCTGATTGCAAGATTTTTGCAGCTGTTCTTTTGGAACTGAAATGGCCACCACATGCCTGGTCATGACAGAAGGAAATGACAGACTTTTGATCTACTTCGGGAACACACCTACGAATGATCTGATCTGGACAATATTTAAACAAGTAGGGGTCATCCCAGAAATATTCCTTAGCCTTGGCCAAAAATTTATCTTTCTCTTGTTTGGACCAGTTGGAAGGAATTTGACTAGTCACAATATAATTGACAATATCTGCATACCATGGTGCATGAGATATTTCAAATAATTGTTCATCAGGAAAATAATCAGAAATGGGAATGGAGTCACTAGTGGATTCAATAACAAGACGGGACAAATGATCAGCGACTAAATTCTCGGAACCTTTCTTATCTCGAATTTCAAGGTCAAATTCTTGAAGGAGTAAGATCCAGCGTATCAACCTAGGTTTTGCATCAGATTTGGACAAAAGATGTTTTAACACTGCATGATCTGTATATATGATGACCTTAGATCCAACCAAATAAGATCTAAACTTCTCAAAGGAGAACACGACTGCTAGCAACTCTTTCTCAGTGGTTGAGTAGTTGATTTGGGCATCATTTAAGGTTTTGCTAGCATAGTATATGACATGTCGTGCTTTATCCAATTTTTGGCCTAAAACAGCACCTACTGCATAATCAGACGCACCACACATAATTTCAAAAGGCAAGTTCTAATCAGGTGAGCGAATGATAGGTGCAGTAATGAGTGCTGACTTTAAGTACTCAAAGGCGGACTTACAGGCATCAGTAAACTCAAATTGTGCATCTTTAGCTAGAAGATGGGTCAAAGGTCTAGCTATCTTACTGAAATCTTTGATGAAACGCCTGTAGAAACCGGCATGACCTAGGAATGCTCTAATATCTCGAACAGATTTGGGGATAGGTAGATTGGAGATTAGATCAATTTTTGCTTTGTCTACCTCAATTCCTGCACTGGAGATATTATGACCTAAGACAATTCCCTTTTGGACCATGAAATGACACTTTTCCCAGTTAAGTACCAAGTTACTGTCACGACAACGTTGAAGTACGAGAGAAAGATGGTCTAGACATTGCTCAAATGATGACCCAAAGACAGAGAAGTCATCCATGAAGATTTCTAGAAACTTTTCAACCATGTCACTAAATATACTCATCATACATCGCTGAAATGTAGCTGGTGCATTACACAAGCCGAATGGCATGCGACAATAGGCGAATGTACCGAATGGACAAGTGAAAGTAGTTTTGTCTTGGTCATCAGGGTGGACAGGAATTTGATTGTAACCAGAATAACCATCTAAAAAGCAATAGAAGGCATGACCAACTAATCTTTCTAACATTTGGTCGATGAAGGGAAGTGGAAAATGGTCTTTTCTAGTCACGCTATTCAGTTTCCTGTAGTCTATGCAAACTCGCCATCCAGTTTGAATGCGAGTAGGAACAAGCTCATTATGGGCATTGGACACAACAGTGATGCCAGACTTTTTAGGAACTACCTGGATTGGACTCACCCATTGACTATCAGAAATCGGGTAGATGATATCAGCATCAAGAAGTTTGATAACTTCTCCGCGGACAACTTCTTTCATATTGGGGTTAAGTCTCCTTTGAGGTTGTCTACAGGTTTTCACATTATCTTCTAAGTGAATGCGATGTTGCACCACTAGAGGATTAATGCCCTTGATATCATCAATGGACCATGCTATGGCTTCCCTATTTGTCTTAAGAACCTCAATTAATTGGGACTCTTGTTGCTCAGTTAACTCAGAAGATATTACCACTCGAAAAGTCTCAGATTCACCAAGATAAGAATATTTTAGAGTCTCGGGTAAAGGCTTTAATTCAATATTAGGTGGTTTCTTTGCATTTTCAGATTCAGTGTTAACTGGCAAGGACAATGATTCAAATTTGGATTTATACTTGGGTGCTTCAAATGGCGGGGCAGAGTCTAGCAAATCATTTACTTGGCTAATGTTATTAGCTTCATCCAAATTATCATCAAAATGGGTTAGACAATGCTGGAGTGGATCCTCAGGATATGAGTGGTTAAAGGTGTGGTTGGTCAATGAATCAATGAGACAAACATCTTCAACAGACTCTGATTCAATGGGTTGTTTCATCAAATTGAACACATTGACTTCCACTTTCATGTTCCCAAAGGTTAAGGTCATGCTACCATTTCTACAATTGATCAATGCATTGGCTGTGGCTAAAAATGGTCGACCTAAAATGATTGGAATTTATTTACCTTGGGTTGGTTGAGTGTCTAGCACAATAAAGTCTACGGGGTAATAAAAATCATTAACTTTTACTATCACATCCTCAATGATACCCCTTGGAATTTTGATGGATCGGTCAGCTAACTGAATTCTAACATCAGTTTTCTTCAAATCAGTCAATCCTAAATCCAAGTAGACTGAATACGGTAACACATTGACACTGGCACCAAGGTCCAGTAAAGCTTGACCTTCAAAATTTTCTCCTATCCTACAAGTGATAGTTGGACTACCAGGGTCTTTGTGTTTAACCACAGCTTGATTTTGTAGGAAGGAGGAACAATGTTGGGCTATGAAGGCTTCCTTAGGGATATTGGTTTTCCTCTTGACTAAGTCTTTAATGAATTTTGCATAAGAAGGAATTTGCTTAATAGCAGTGAGAAATGGAATGTTAATCTGGAGATTTTGAAAAATCTCTAAGATTTCACTGTATTGAGAGTCCTTATTGTTGACTAGTCTAGAGGGAAAATGTGCACGTGGAATAAACAGCTTTGGAACAACCTCATCAAGCTTAGGACCTTGGTCCTTTTTGGATTTTTGGGATTTGGGTGGAAGAGATTTGGATGGTTCAATTTCATCACTGATGGATGGCTCAACCTTATTATCAATTTTGTTTCCTGACCTGAGGGTAATGATGGAATTTACATTGGCATTTGATTGGTCAGAAGTGGAAGGAGTCCCTACAAGATTAACTCCTTGTCTTTTTGGATTGATTTCGGGTTGGCTAGGCAATGTACCCCTTTGTCTTTCAGACAGAGCTGCAGTGAGTTGACTCAACTGATTTTGGAGAGATTGCTGAAATTGCAGTTGATTTTGAGTCAAGAGATCAAAGTTATTTTCTAACTTTTGAAATCTCTGATTGGAATGCTTATTGGATTGATCAAGATTAAGGGCAAGCATTTTCAAAGTATCCTCATAATTGGAAGTATTATTAACCGGTGGGACATGAGCAACATAGTTGTTCATGGGATCAACTGCTAAATCTCGGCTTGGATTGAACTGGTTATTCCTAGGGAATTGATTTTGAGGAATTATTAGTCCTTGAGTTGGAGGTTGCCTATTGGAGTGACCTTGAAAACCAGACTGACCACTTAAGTTTTGTGGAGGTAAATTTTGCCTCCATGAAAAATTAGGATGGTTTCTAGTATCAGGATGGTAACTTTGGCTAAATGTATTAGGCAATGGTCTCCTAAAGGTATTGAAAGCACAAACTTGCGCATCCGAAGGTTCAGATGTACAAGAGACCGGACATTCCTCTATTGGATGAGATAAACCAGAACAAACATTGCATTGTGCAGGGGTAGATATTAGGGCAAATGCATCAAACTTTTTACCTAAGTCTTTCACTCCCTCAACAAGACTTTGCATCACAGATTTTAACTCATTTTCAGGTTTGATCTCATAAAAACCAGATGTTCTATTCATTTGATCATTCCTAGAAAATTCATTATCAATTTGGTTCCAATTCCAATTTTGGGCATTTTCAGCTAGTTCCTCCAAAAATATATATGCTTGGTCAGGGGTTTGGGCCTTGAACTTTCCTTGGTGCATTGACTCAATCATGGTTCGGTTCATAGGTGAAAGTCCCTTATAGAAGAAATGGACTAGTTGTGCTTTATCAAATCCATGGTGTGGGCATTTGAGTAGCAAGTCATGAAATCGGTCCCAAGTTTGATGTAATTGTTCCTCAATTTTCCCTTTAAAAGTACTAATGACATCTCTCATTGATTCGGTCTTTTGCATGGGATAAAACTTACTCATGAATTTCCTTGCAAGTTCATCCCATGATCGAATGGAGTTGGGTGAAATGGAGTTTAGCCATGATGCAGCTCTATCTTCTAAGGACAGGGGAAAAAGACGCAATTTGACACCCTCTTCATTCAAATTTTGATTTTTGAATGTGTTGCATATTGTTAAAAACTTCCCTAAATGGATATAGGGTTGTTCGCTTTCAAGTCCATGAAATTTTGGCAACATATTGATTGTGGCGGGTCTAATCTCAAACTGGGGTGCATCATTCTCAGGTAGAACAATGCAATTTGGTGGGTTGGCTGTGATTGGGGCAAAATAATCATTAAGAGTTCTCGGTGCAACCATTGATGAATTATTGGTGGTTGACAGATTTAACAAGGTAGTTGATTTTTCTTCTAAATCAAAGAGTGAGAGATCACTAGGAAACCTAACTAAACGCTTATTAACTCGCAACCACTGGGGCATAAACAAAAAGAAACCTAAAAAGGCTAGATGATGGGCAAATCACACAAAAATTTTGGCTTTGTTATCTTGAGCTTAAATTCAAGGGTGGTGAATTTTTAAATCTAATATTGTAGAGAATTAATAGGATGGTGTCCAAATTAATTCTCTCCTAATTAGACAGCTCCTACTCTATTCCAGATTAAGTTGATAGATTACCAATTAAGGATCATCAAACTAACAACGGAGTAGTTCTCAGGAAAGTGTGGCGAGGCACGTGGCCTGCTTAATGGCGCGTCAACCACACTCCTAGACATAATTTCCTACCGTTTATCAATTTGATAATGACTCACTGGAGTGACTACCAACCGTTTCCTTCCTAGAGGGCCTATGAGCTCGTAACCCTAAATTGGATTATTGCTAATGAATTTTAAAATTAGGCTCATGGTTTAACAAATGCAAGGATTTTTGTGATTTGTGGGCCACGGAAACGGGTGATGAAATCCCGACCGTATCTTGTGGGAATTTTGCCCTTAAGTATCTTATGCAAAATGTTAATTAAAATATGCACACACAAGAGAAAAATAAAAAAAATAAAAAAAATAAAATAAACACGGGAGCTTAGGGGAATTTCTAATGTTATACTATCCTAGAATTCGCATGCAAAATTTGTGTCTAGAAAAAAAACTAAAATAGAAATAAACTAAATACAAAGGATGGGAACTTAGGGTAATTTTTAATGTTATTCTATCCTAGAATTCGCATGCAAAATTTTCACCTAATCTAGAAAAAAAATAAAAAATAACAAGGGTTTAGAGATATGGAACCTGACTGACGAACCGGTACAGTACCTCCTGCAAATAAAAAAACAAGAAAAATATACAAGTAAGCAAAATAGAAAAAGAATGAATAAAAGACAAAAATAACGAATATATAAATAATTATAACTAATATTTTTTTTTATATATATTTTTTTAATTATTAATTATTTTGGGTTTGGTTAATTCTAAAAAAAGGTAAAATAAAATAAAATTTGGGTGGTGGGTTGGGTTATGTTAAAAATGGGCTGTGTCAAAATATTAATGGGTTATGGATGGGTTCGGTTATTTTGAAAATGGGTTTGTTGGATTAGAAAGGAAACAAAGGTGGGCTATGTATTGATATGGGTGTAGGTGGACTGCAACAGAGAGACAAAATGGAAAAAGTAAAATAAAAATTTGATACAACAGAATGATTGGTATGTGGTCAGTTGACACTGTGACATTTTTTTTTTTAATTTTTTGAATGAACCAAAAACAAACTCTAATTTGTCATTTAGTAGTCAGGCATACATGAATTACAACAGGATGATTTTATTTTATTTTTGAACTCAAATGTAACTGCTGGAGTCTACTGGAAAGCTAGCTACTGCAGTTTCTGTTTTTTTTTTTTTTGTTTTTTTGTTTTTTTTTTAACTTCAAGAACCTACTGTTGTTATACAATGAACATATTACAAAATGGAAAAAAAAAATTTCAAAAATTAACAAAAATCACACAATATAGAAAAATTAAAATAAAGGGAGGGATAGAAAGTTCGGGTTGTTTCCCGAAAAATATGAGTTGAGGATCTTTGACTCCGAATTCTTAATGTTGAAGCGGCAACGGCGCCATTTGACGGTTGGTGAATTGATGTTTCTTTTGTCGTTGCTTCACCAAACTCCGGTCAACAAAATTTATAATACCTACAAATACTTTACTTAAAATAGTATAGCAATAAGTAGGGTCGAGCCACTCTCAACTTAGAAATCGGTTTGAGACTAGGATCCAAAACTATATTTTTCGAGATAAAAAGAAATTACTTAAAACAATTCTTGAATTTTTGAATAGTAAACTAAAATAACTAGATAATTATCAAATGATGGAAGAAATCTCAAGGGAAGAGAATCCACCACCCGGGTCTATATAAATAATATTATATATTTCTATTGCAAATTCTCCTCCAACCTATTAAACATAAACATAGATATTGGTAGGCATTCCCCGTATTTCCATTAATTGGTAATCACGAAAAATCATCCCTCTAATGTTTTGGTTTAAAAATAAATAAATATAAATAGTGGTAGGCATTCCCCGTATTTCCATTGATTGGTAATCACGGAGAATCCTTCCTCTATTTTCAACCTCTATTGTAGGTTTTGTCACTTGAAAGAATTAATTCGGGAAGATAATTAAACAATAAGAAATAAAATAAAATTATGTATATCTTACCCAAGGTGGCTTCATCACTCCCTTGAGAAGATGTTTAAGCTAGCATAATGATATAGGAATAAAACATGATGATAGAAGAAATTTTCATTAACTAAGAAAAAAATTACAACAAAATAAAAACTTGATACAAGACTAAATTCTCTCTACAATTTCTCACTCTCTACCATATAACTCCATACAATTTCCAACTACTCTCCTATTTATAGAGAAAATTGGAATATAATGACATCTTGTAAAGTGAAGTTAGATCTACTTTTCTTTTTTTTTTCTTTGAATATTGATGATTTCCAAGTCATTTTCTTCTTTCTTCATATGCATTATATTCTTCATCTTTCATCCATGTGCATTATATTCTTTATTCCATCCATGTGCATTCCTTTCTTCACTTTAATATATTTTCTTCATCTTTTCCAATTCAAACCTATAAGAAATAAAAAGATATATATAAGAACATTTATGCAATAAAATGGTGAATTAAAGATTTATTTTTGACATTTAAAATAGTGATTTTGTGAACTTATCAATATCTATAATGTATTTGCGTTGGGAAAGAAAAATGCCTCGCCGTGAGCGTGCTACTTTGATTCCAAGAAAATATTTTAACCACCCCAAGTCTTTGATGTAGAACTTCTGCTCTAAAAAATGCTTTAATTTTTTAATAAGAAGTGGATTATTTCCTGTGACAATAATAACGTCAACATAAACGAGCACAAAAGTGAAATTAGACCATTAATCTGAGTAAATAAAGAATAGTCAGATTTACATTGAGTGAACCCCGCTATAATCAATGTTGTAGAAAATTTTGCGAACCATTGACAAGAAGCCTGCTTGAGCCCATACAAAGATTTATTCAGACGATATACTTTTTGTTCCCCTTGTTTAACAAAGCCCGGAGGTAAGTCATGTAAATTGTATCGTCCAAATCTCCTTGTAGAAAAGCATTATGAACATCTAGTTGATAAATTGACTAATCTTTTGTAACAGCAATAGAGATAAGCAAATGAATATTGACTAATTTAGCCACATGAGCAAAAGTATCATGATAATATTGCCCCTCAATTTGATTGTATCCTTTAGCAACTAAACGAACCTTATAGTGTTCAATGGAACCAACAGAATAATACTTGATCTTGAAAACCCATTTATATCCGATAGGCTTGTGATTGGAGGGTAAAGGAATAAAAGTTCATGTATGATTCTTTTCTAATGCCTCAATTTCAAAACACATTGCATCTCGCCATTGTGGAATTTTGACAACTTAAGAGAAGGATTATGGTTCAACTGTAGAAGACACTTTAGATAAAAAAACTTTGTGGGACATAGAGAAATTAGTGTAAAAAATATACAAAGAAATTGGATATGGAGTAGAACTTGAAGTTACCTTAGAGTCCGATTGAATGAGATTAGCCGAATGAGGGAGAGTGGGGCAATGAAAATCTTTGAGATGGGTCGGCGGACGTCTTTCTCTAGAAGGCCGAGATGAGTGAGGAACTATGGGTGGTGGTGATGGATTTCTAGCGGGTAAATTGTGGGTTGAGTGGAAGGATGTTGACGATGATATACTTGTAATGGTGGAACTGGAGGAGTGTGAATGGCAGAATTGGGTTGTGGGATAGATGGAGTGCCTAAATTGGAATCAATAGTTGACTGACTTAAATCAAAAACATTTGGAGCTGGTGAATAATTAAAAGTGTCATTGTCAATGAGAGGTAGTGGGTAAACACGCGAGTCTGATGAAGATGTTGAAATATCGCGATAAGAAAAAGTAGTCTCATAAAAAATATCATCCCGGGATGTGTAAAAAAAATTTGAACTAATATTGAAAATACGATAACCTTTTTGAGCATGGGGATACCCAACAAAGATACCTGGTTTACCTCTTTGATCAAATTTATTTGAGATGTAGGTGTTACGGCCCAAAACATAAACAACCGAAAACACAAAGATTGGTATAAGTTGGTGATGTGTTAAAAAGAATCTCATGGGGTGACTTGCCACCTAACAAAGGAGTGGAGAGTTTGTTAATGAGATACGTTGAAGTTAAAACACACTCACCCCAAAAGGATAATGGAAGATTGGCCTAAAAACGGATGGCACGGGCAACATTGAGTAGGTGACGATGTTTTCTTTCCACCACACCATTTTGTTGTGGTGTAACGACGCAACTGCGTTGGTGAATGACGCCATGGGTGGAAAACAAATGTTGCATTGTATGTGATAAAAATTCGGTTCCATTGTCAGATCGAAGAATTTGAATGTCATTGAAATGTTCATCCATGTCACCTACTCCAGAAATGAGCACATTGATTTTTGAACGAAAGTGAGTACAAACCATGGCAAAAAAAAATCTTAAAATTCTTTCAATTTCAGATTTAATATTCATCAAATAAATCCATGTGGCACAACTATAGTTAAGAAAAATCTAGAATTGGAATTGGAGGGTACAGAAAATGGACCCTAAATATCACGATGAATCATTTGAAATGGTCTACTAGTTTTTATTGAGCTAGTTGGAAAACATAAACGTGTTTGCTTGGCTTACGAACATATAGTGCAAGATGTATTATTGGAACAACTAATAAAATGAAATTTCTTAGCTAACATTTGCAAACGATTGATAGAGGCATGTCCTAAGCGACAATGCTATAGATTATTGGTGCTAGAATTTTAAATAGAAAAAACATATGCTAATTCAAGGTAATAGAGTCCCTCATGTAGGCGTCCCGATCCAATCTTCCTCTTCAACAACCGGTACTAAAAAACACAAGAATCATTAGTGAATGTGATAGAGGTGGATTGAGACTTGACTAATTCACTAATGGAAATAAGATTATAATGAAAAGTGGGAACAAATAGGACATTATCTAGACTCAATGAGGGTGAAAGAATGACACTACCAATATGAGTAATTAAATAATCAGTTCCATCAGGAAGCTTAAGAGTGGAACGCTTGAAACAAATAGTGTAAGTAGAAAAAAGATGTAATGACGAACTGACATGATTAGTAGCACCTGAATCAATGATCCATAGGGACTTAGATGAGCATGAAAGAGATATATCTGTCAAATTTTCTTGTAGTGTAGGACTACCTAACTCGAGCATACTTAAAATTTGATGATATTGTTCGGTCGAAAAAGTAAGAGCAATGGGCAAGGAAGGAGATGCGTTAGCTGAAATGGCATTTGCTTGAACATTTTTGTTTGGATATCCATGAAGCTTATAACAAGTACCCTGATAATGTCCCACAATATTGCAATGATAACAAAATGGTCGTTGTCTACCCGCACGCTGAATATGTCCTTGTTGGGAATTGTTGCTATTGTGGTTGTGGAATTTCCCATTATTTTGCGATGCCTTTCCATCTGAAGCCCTGGAGTTGCTCCTATTATTACTTAATCGAGTATTCAAGGCCGCAACTTCTGGAATAGGATTGGACAATGCATGGATTTCATGTTGTTTCTCTTCTTGCCTGACAAGAGAATAGATTTTGGCAACACTTGGAAAATGATCCATTAGTAAATTTTGACTACGAATGGCTGAAAAACGCTCATGAAGACCTTGCAAAAATTCCATTGCACAGTCTTCTTGAAGCCGAGTTGCCATGGCAGATCCATGACTGCAAGTGCAAACAGAAATAGTGGATAATGAGTTCAATTCATCCCATAATAATTTAAGCAAAGTGAAATAGACAGATACCGTAGTGTTGTCTTACTTAAGTGAGGAAATGGATTTCTTGAGTTGGTAGATTTTTTGGTGCATTTGTCTGTGAGAATCGATCTCCTAGGTCCTTCCAAATATCACGAGCGGAATCTGCATAAAGAATACTCCCACGTATCTCCGGTGTAACTAAATTGAGAATCCATGAGGCAACAAGATCATCACATCTAGACCAATTGAATTTTTCATTGAGATCGCTAGGGGTTTAATTGAGCCATCTACAAACTCAATCTTATTTTTGGCTCGAAGTGCTCTTGAAATAGATCGTAACCACGTACTATAGTTGTCACCAGACAACATTAGAGAAACTAGGATAGCCGTGGGACTATCTGAGTGATGAATGAAGAAAGGATCTTCTGATCCTTGAAGTTTAGAAATTTCAGTATCTATGGGATCAACCATTGTGAATGGATTGATGAATCCAAAAAAAGAATTGAGAGAAAATACTAATTCAGAGTTGTGAAAAAGAGTGCTCTAATACCATAATAAATTTTAGTAGGAAAATGAATTTGGAGAAATTTATGATATTGTATTTAGTGTATATAGAAGACTATATATAAGAACTTTACAAGAAAAATCACTAACAACTAACTACATTTCAAATTCAAAACTTAATCTAAATATATCTAAGTTTGTTCCATTATATAAGGGAACAACTAACTAATTCTAATCAGATTTCAAATTTAAAAATGTAACGAACTATTTCAACTATCTATCTTATGTTTGAATTTAAAATACAATATAGATGATATTTTTATAAAACCTGATCGTGAGTCAATTTTATCGGACTATATTCTCTAATTTGGAACTTTAAATATTTTTATTTTTGTAATTGAGCACTTTATTAATACTTCCATAACTTATGCTTTCGGCTTTATTTATATTCAGACCATCTTTTACAAATATATATTTGTATCAGATGTATTTGATGCAATAACTTAGAATTGAGGAGTCGTTCTTGCATGAAACCATAACTATTATATTTCTTAAATGTAGATTAATTATATAATTTCATGAAATATACCATCATTATTTACAGGGGCGGAGCTAGGATTCCAACATAGGGGGGGCCAAAACTGCTCATAAAGTACTTACAAAAAATAAAAATAAAAAACTGCTCAAAAAGATACTATATAAGACCGATATATTTTGCACCAAAATCATTCCAATATCCATTAGAATCATCAAAAAATAGAATTAGCCAAAATTTGCTACAAAAGTTGAGCTCGACAATTTTTCAAAGAATAAAAATCATCTATAATTGTGCAAAGGTATTTATGGTGTGCAGTATTAGTTACGCATAAGAGTACGCGAATCCGTTTTGCGTAGTCATGGGCGTAGAATAATACTGAACAATGTATTTATATCACGGATTAAGTACGCAGGAACCATGTCGCGAGACAGGTGCTGACGTGGCAATGGAATCCGCGAGGATGATAGAACCATGCCGCGAGACTAGTGCTGACGTGGCAATACAATCCGCGATAATTACTCAGCAGTCGTGTCTATAAATGGAGGTGCGAGGATTCACTTGAAGGAGAGACAACTTTTCAGAGACCGGTAGAGAGAAAATACTTCAATTACTTGTACTTGCTGTCTTTTCCTCCATTTCTCTTTCATTTTCTCTGTAAAAGAAAGTCAAAAGTAATAAGAGCATCAATACTGTGGTCTTAGCCGACGAACTTGTGTAGAAACTATCTTCATATCACTTAAATTATGCGAACCCTTACATTAAAGGCGACTCTGCTGGGGAAAAGATGTCTTCTGCACAAGTGGAGCCTCGTCAACCTCGGCGGAGAGGTCGACCACCAACCTGGCATACTGAACAAATGGAAGAGGAAACAGCAGCACAGACACAAGGAGGGGAACCAGTCCAACCAGCACGAAGACAACGTCGTCGCGCGAATGTTGGTGCGAATCAGGCAGAAACCCCTCCGATGGCAGAACCAGTAGATAATTCGGCAGAATTGCCAACAGTTCTACTGCAAACTCTTCTCAACATCCAGGAAACACAAAAGGCCATACTTCACTTCATGGAGGCCTCGCGTGTTCCACCACCGAATGTTGAATCACTAAGGATGGATAATCAGACTTTTCCGGAGGACTCAGCACAAGAGCTTTTTCGTGAATCAGTAAGAGCTGAGCCCCTAGAGAAAGAGACATACATCACTAAGGAACAACTGCGAGCTATCCTGAATGAAAAATCTGAAACAGAGGAAGTGGAAATTGCCCCGCCATATCATTCTAGTATTATGGCCTTGCCATATCCGGAAAACTATGGGGCACCGATCTTTCATCAATTCGACGGCAGGAAAGGAAATGCAAAAGAGCACATAGCCAGGTTCGCGGATGCTCTGGGACCACATAGAAACGATGAATATTTAAAACTCAGAGAATTCTCCAAGTCTTTAACTGGAACAGCATATACATGGTATACTGGTCTCGCTCCGGCTTCAGTGACCAGCTGGACGGATATGGTGCTCAGATTCTACTCCAAATTCTTTCAAGCTAATGAGGAGGTCTCAATGATTTCGCTCACAAGGCAAAGACAACGCTTTGGGGAGGAGGCAGCAGCTTATGTCCGGAGATTTCGCGAGACTGCTTTGCAATGTCATGAACCAATTTCCGAACTGCAATTGATCAAAATTTGTATAGAAGGGATGCTGCGGGAATACAGAGTGCATCTGGTCAATCATGAAGTCAAAACTTTTTCTGCACTTGTTGATAATGCCCGAAGATTAGGAGAAGTTTTGGTTCCCCCGACACGACCAAATATCAGTACTAGGCGGATACCGATGGTAGCAGCTACGCAGAATGGAAAACCTAGGGAGGAGCGCGTTGGGAGATTTGAACCATCCCCTTTACCTTTCAGCGAAAAAGAGGCAATTGCTTTGCTAAATCAATGGGTCGCAGATCATGTCATAACGCTACCTCCAGTGCAAAGGGTGCCATCAAGAGAGGAAAAGATGAAGAATAACTACTGTCCCTTTCACAGGAGTGTTCGGCATTCGTTGATGGGCTGTTGGGCGTTTCGAAGTTTGGTGCATCGAAAAATAGCATCAGGAGACTTGGAAGTAGCAAAGAATGTAGTTCATGAGCCTTTCCCTGCACATGTGGCTGTGGTGACCGCTAGAGACAATACTGAGGATATGGCCAATGTCACCAAGTGTGATTGCCCACCAGTACGTGAAGCAAGGGAGAATGCTAAGATAGATGTCTTCTTCAATGAACTCCCAATACAAGAACATGTGAAGGAATTCTTGAAAGAGCAAATAGTTGCCGCACTCAATCATACCATTGAAATTCCGCAGCATGAGAGGGCCTCCAGTAAGATCACATTTTCAGAAGAGGACAGACAAGCACCTTTTCCCCATAATCGGCCTCTGTATGTACCGGCCATTGTAAACGGTCGAGAGATGAAACGAGCTTTCTTGGATGGGGGAGCGTCAGTCAATTTGATCCCACTAGCCACTTTACGAATGATCAATTTTCCCGAAGGAAAAATCGTGAATCATACTATTGCAGTTACTGATTTTAATGGAGATCAGCAGGTCACTATGGGATTCGCGACATTGGACCTCAAAATTGGGAAGATCAAGGGGCCCACCAAATTTCATGTCATAAAAGGGGAACCCTCATATCAATTGTTGTTGGGAAGACCGTGGCTGCATGCATATGGCGTAGTGCCATCATCCTATCATCAAGTGGTGAAAGCCAATTGGGGAGAAAGAATAATGACTGTAAAGGCATCCAAAAGTCCTTTCTGCGCGTCAGAGGCCCATTTTGCAGATGCAGTCTACTTCTCAGAATACAGTAAGGAAAATGGGCCCGGCGTTTTTTCTACACCATTACCAGAATGGAACGAACTGCAAAATACTAGTGCGGTTAAACGGAAGCATAAGGAGGTGAGCTGGTCACGGGTCAAAAAGCCCGATGGACGAGTAGTGTATAAATTATGACGGGATTGGGGGTCAGAAGCTTGCAATGTTGGCACTGACCCCGGGAAAGGTAAGACCATACAAAGAAAATTTGAAGCTGATCCTAAGGTGCTGAAAGCGGATCCGCGGCCAGAACATGGGTTGTGTGAAGTGGACATAGGCGATGGTACGGATCCGCGACCTACCTTCATAAGCAGTAGGCTGCCTGAAGATACTAAGATTGCTCTGATAGAATTGCTCAAAGAATTTCGAGATGTCTTTGCTTGGGACTATAATCAAATGCCGGGACTCAATGTTGGATTGGTAAGCCACCATCTTCATGTAAATCCCGCATCAGAACCAAAGAAGCAAAAGCAACGAATATTTCATCCCGATTTAGAGGTACAAATTAAGGCAGAAGTAGAGAAACTGCTGAAAGCAGGATTCATCAAGCCAACTCAGCATCCGACATGGCTCGCGAACATTGTGCCTGTAAAGAAGAAGACTGGGCAGATACGCGTATGTGTAGATTATCGTGATCTCAATAAGGCTTGCCCAAAAGATGATTTCCCTCTTCCTAACATTGACACCATGGTGGATGCGACCTCAGGGCACGAGATTTTCTCATTAATGGACGGATTCAGTGGGTACAATCAGATTAAGATGGCGCCGGAGGATGCTGAGAAAACTATTTTTCGCACCCCAATGGGGAATTTTCATTATACGGTCATGCCATTTGGGCTTAAAAATGTCGGCGCCACGTATCAGCGTGCCATGACAGCCATATTTCATGATCTAATGCATAAAACTGTGGAGGACTATGTCGACGATTTGGTGGTGAAATCCAGAGCCATACAAGATCATGTGGGAGATTTGCGAAAAGTACTGCATCGATGTCGCGAGTATAATCTGAAGATGAATCCCCTCAAATGTGCCTTTCGAGTACCAGAAGGAAAGTTCTTGGGGTATGTTGTACATCGGCATGGCATTGATATGGACCCGACAAAGGCTAAGGCAGTATTAGAAATGGCTCCGCCTGCAACTCGCACAAAGTTGAAAACTTTTATGGGAAAAATATCTTATCTAAGGAGGTTTATCCCTGCACTGGCGGAAGTAACTCACCCACTCATGCCGTTGTTGAAAGAAAAATCTGAATATAGCTGGGGAGAAGAACAGCAGGAGGCTTTTGAGAAAATCAAAAAGATTTTGGCATCACCAAAAACAATGGTAGCGCCCGAGTCAGGAAAACCATTGGTAATGTATCTCACTTCCACCAATAGATCCGTGGGAGCTCTGTTGGCCCAAGAACATGAAGGGGAAGAAAAGCCTGTTTACTATATCAGTCGGATACTCAAAAAACCAGAGTCGCGGTACACATCATTGGAAAAGCACTGTCTCGCTTTAGTATTCGCAGCCCAGAAGTTTAGACACTATTTGCTAGCACATCCATTAGAGCTAATCACAAAAAGTGACCCCATACGGTATTTGCTCACAAAGCCCATACTCAGTGGAAGAACTTCCCAGTGGTTATTAGCACTATCCGAATATGAGATCACATGCTCTAGACCAAAGGCAATAAAAAGTCAAGCCTTGTCAGATTTGCTAGCTTTATTTCCAGGAGGAGCTGAACCCAAGATGGAGGAGATAGGAATGGCGAGCATGGCACAGGGCGCAGAATTCACTTTAGAATTCGATGGTTCATCCACTGAAAAAGGAGGGGGAGCTGGTTTCGTACTAAGAAATGAAGAAACAAAAGATGAAATAGTCATGGCCTACAAGCTCGACTTTCCTTGTACCAATAACATTGCCGAGTATGAAGGATTGGCGCTAGGATTGATAATGGCTCAAAAGTTGGGGGCAAGGGTACTTCATGTTAAAGGAGATTCCAAGCTGGCCATTAAGCAGGTCAGAGGAGAGTATGCTGTCAAGGAACCTCATCTGGTGTCCTACAGAACCCTTATTCGTCAGATAATAGAAGACTTTGGGACTGTGAGTTTTACGCATGAGCCGCGAGAAAGCAACCGACGATCGGATGCACTGGCGACATTGGGTTCGCGAATAAATTTCCAAGGAATGAAGTCTTCTGTACAGGTAGTACGAAGAACTGACTCAGTGATCAGTAACGGAGAGGAATCAGAGGAGTATAAAGAACATGATTGGAGAGGAGAGATAGTACATGCTCTACTGAAGAACGATAACAATGCCTTGAGACGGGAGTACCAGCTCATAAAAGGTGTGTTATATTACAGGGCCGCCGGAGGAATTTTGGCTAGATGCGTAGCAATAGACGAGATAAAGGAACTGCTCCAGAAAGCTCACTGGAAAATATGCGGTCAAACGGACGTCAGTCTCTATCGAGTTTTGCAGCGAGAAGGCTTCTTTTGGCCAAGTATGAAGGATGAGGCAGTAAAGTTACAAAGTAGCTGTCAAAACTGTAATGCATATCCATCCGCGAGTGAAGGTAATATAGCATACTTGATAGACTGGCGGGACAAATATGTGCACTATTTGAAGGATGGGATTTTGCCGGAAAAAGATCAACCGCGGTTCAGAAAATTGGCCTCGCGATTTGTCTTACAAGAGGGAAAATTGTTCCGCAAAAGCTTTGAGGTAAAATTGATGAAGTGTGTAAGCGAAGAAGAAGCGGGGGAAATATTGAAACAGGTTCATGTGTTTGGTCACCAAGGCCCTAGAAAAATGTTTCAACAGCTCCTATCATCTGGGTATTACTGGCCAACGATGGAAAGGGACTGCAGTGATTTTGTCAGAAAATGTCATGTATGTCAGGTACACGGGGATCTTATTCATGCTCCGGGAACTGAATTACACAGCTTAGCAACCCCCTGGCCTTTCCATACTTGGGCGCTGGATATAATTGGACCAATCACGCCGCAGGCTCAGGTACATGTGTGGATTTTAGTAGCAACTGAGTTATTCACAAAATGGATAGAAGCTATCCCATTAAGAAGAACGACATCAGACAATGTGGTGCGATTCATAAAGGAAAACATCATCTGTCGATTTGGGATACCAAAGGTGGTACTGTCGGATAACGGGACTCCTTTTGTCAATAGTAAAGTCGCGGATTTGTTGGGGAGATACTCAGTCATTCATCACAAATCCACGCCTTACTATCCAAAAGGAAATGGACAGGCTGAGGCCTCTAATAAAGCGTTAATTCGAATCCTGTCCAGGATGGTGCATGATAATCAGAAGAAATGGGTAGAAGAGTTTCCAATAGCACTATGGGCACATCGAACCGCATACCGAAGCGCGACAAACATGACCCCTTATGCACTGGTATATGCAGCAGAGGCTGTGCTACCTGCAGAACTGGAGTTGGCTGCTAAAAGGCTTGCATACAACAGCAGTTTGGAGAACAGGATATTGGAGATAGAAGGATTGGATGGAGCTAGGGCTGAAGCATTCACACATCAAAAAGAGTACAATCAGAAACAAGCAAAGAACTACAACAAAAAGGTACAATACAGATGGTTTAAGGTAGGGGACAGAGTGCTGAAAGTGGTACCAGCAATCATGAGAGGACAAAGGGTAAGAAAATTTGAAGCCAAATGGGAGGGTCCGTATGTGATTGTAAGTGAAGGAAGTAGTGGGTACTACAGAATGGAGCATGAAATTACCCGCGAAAATGCTGGACCTCTTAATATAAAATGGATCAAGTTGTACCAATCTTAAAATACAAGAGGCGAATGATAAAATATCAGTACAATGTATATAAAATTGCATCTATGAATGTGTATTGAGTACATCATAAATATATATATTTACCCAAAAAGAGAAAGCAATCAGAACAAATCGCGGCTAACAGGAGAGGAGATATGGAAATTTTCATACTCCTCCTGTAACTCGCGGGAACGCATAGTATGTTCCGCGCCATCCTTAAGTCTTAACGCATCTTGCTCTGCAGCAGCTAAAATAGCAAGGGCCTCTTCCACTTTTGATATACTGGCTTGATAATCAGAAAAAGCTTTGACCTCAGCACAGTACTTCGCGTATAGGCGCTCAACCTTTTCAAGATGAACCTCCCACCAGGTCACGTTCATTTTCATATTCTTCCAATCCTTGATACGGGCGCGACAAAGTGGTAAAGTGGTAGGAGAAAGGTCGCGGATGCAAGTAGTCGTCAGCGAAGCAAAAGTATCCGCGATAATATGCAGAAATGTAAGTTGGAGAAGGGGATCATAGAGCTCCATAGTAGCAAAAGTCTCGGGATGACTACTGAAAACGCGATCCAAAATGGCCATATCGCCTGAATAACATAAAAAGTTGTGCCAGTAGACTTGATCCTGCTGAAGGTTTAGAGTCAAAGGCGCGGGAATAGCCTGGGGAGGGGGTTGATGTGGTTGGGTTTGTGGCACAGATGAGGTAGTAGGATCAGATGTATGAGTATGTAAAGGCTGATGGGTTTGTGTATATGGCGCGGATGTGGTACCATGAATGGAAGTATGAGTTTGTGAGGGATGAGGTTGAATTTGCTGCACTGATAAGGAGGATTGGTTATGTGTTTGATCAGGGTGAATAGGAAGAAAAAATGAATCAGAATTAGGAAAGGTCAGGTTTTGTAAAGTGTTTGGAGGTGAGGGAAATTCGTTGAGAAGAGCTTCAGGATCCTCAAATGCGGAATTGGGAAATAAGGATTCAGGACTCTTATTGGACTGACCTGCAAAAAAATGGAATTATCAAGAAGTCAATATTTCATGGAGAATTGTATTCGCGGATTCAAACAGTATAAATTTTTTTACCAGCATTCGCGGTCTCAGTTTGATTCATGGCATGGGAAGATTCCATATCAGTTTCAGGACCCCCGAAAAGGGATCTTTGAAGTTGGGACCCATCATGGAGAGTTGCAGCAAGCTCAGCAGCGATATCACAAACAATAGGTTCCATATGTTGAGCATCTGTATCAAAACCAGAAGCTTCAGGGTCAATTGCCGCTGCAACGTCTACTTCTGAGTCAGGAACGGTGTCATGTGTTTCAGGTATGTCCGGAATATTCGCAGTCTCAGTTTGAGCCGCAACATCAAAATTTGTTGTCGGGACCGCGGATTGGTCAAGGTGGGATGAAGACACGACGGATGGATGAGCATCCTTACGGATAATGGAAGAAATGGAAAGATCATCCCCATCATCTGAATCTGAGAGTAAAATATTCCTCGCGACTTTAGATATTTGCGATGCATTCTCTTTTCCTTGATCAGGGAAGTCTGAGAGTATATCAGCTACCTCGCGATCAGAATCATCAATAGAATGGTCAACTTCCTGATTGGCATCCGTTCCACGACCGCGAGCTGTACAAGGGTACATAAAACAATAAGTATAATGAAAGCACAAAAGTATGAAAGATAAAGGAAGATTTAAAACAAGTTAGGAAGTACATGAAAGTAAGGGATCAGAAGCATGAATGTCCTCCACGACCCTGGCAACTGTATTCAATAAGGAGCTTGTGTTTTTAGGTAATTCTGCAATCCGCGAAGGTGATTCAGCCTGATCTTGATGTGACTGAAAAGCAATATGTTCAACTCCAAATCTGTCAGGAGAGATCAAGGTAGAAAGATTCGACCTTCTGCGAATCAAGGGCATAATATATACCTCATCATCCTTGGAGGAATGATTAGCAGCAGCCTCTAAAATCTGGGCTCTGTGCTCTCTTCTTCGCAGAGACAAAGGAATATAGTCGAGGGGGTCATCCGTAGTATTCACTACTATTGAGGGAGCTATTGGTGGAGGAGGTCGCGATGATGACGTAACAATCGATCTCGCGGATCTCTAAAATAAAGTAATTTTAGAAATATTAGAAACAAAGTTGACAACAGTGAGAGTAAGAATAAAGTATTAAGTTATAACTTTATTACCAAGAGTTTAGAAATAGGTTCCTCGCGAACCGGAATAGAGGTGGTGACTTCGACACGCTCGGAACGCTTCCGTTTAGGCGCAGGAGGAGCTTTGGATTTACCCTTTTTTTCCTTCAAAATTTTATGTTTCTTGGTGACCGGATTCGAAGTGCTTGGGCCTTCATGATCGACAGGCGCTGGAAGGGAAAGCCTGCTATAAAATCCGCGGGAACCATGGGGCTTGTGCAATTTCAGAGATGAGTCTCCCATGAATATTTTTACAGGGGTAATTGGTCTAGGAGGACCCATCACAAAAGTCTGAAAATCTGTTGTCACTTGAAACCAAAAATCAATATATGCCGCGGTTCGGCATCCTGCTCGAAATCTCGCGGGAATAAAAATGGCAAAGGAGAATTCTTCATATTTTTTCTCATATTCCTCGCGGTACCTCACCAGGGCCGCGTCATAGCTGTCAGGAGAATCACCTGAGGGAGGAGCAACATAGACTGGAATTGCTTGCTCAAAACCCAGTTGACGGGCTACTCGCGAAGGATTATAAGGTGTGGTCCGCGAGAAGGAATCATCGAAAACGGGCAAGCAGCAACCAAAGGAAAAAGAAGCAAAGATGAGCTCCTCATGGTGTTGATAACCATAAGCAGTTTGTTCCTCCATGGGATAGAAAGAAGGAAAATAAATACCATCTAAAGGCATTGTATAAGGTCTCCAAGAGAAATTACGACTGAAGTCAATGAAATCCTCAAGTCGCTTGGTGGAAAGAAGGCCGGACCAGCGAGCGGCTCGCGATCTGAGAGTAAGGGAATCAGGGTTTGAAGATGAAAAACTAAGGGGCTTGGGTGCATATTTTGGGAATCTTTCGAAGATAAAGAGCATAAGGAAAAGGCAGGGGACATGGGTGCTTATGTCATATCTATCAACTGACCTCAGAAAATTGTTGGATAAAGTGTCCAACTGAGAATAGAGGGTACCCAGGAAGAGGGGGGCTAAGGGAAGCCTGACACCCCGCGAGGCTATAGAAGCCATCAAAAATACTAGTTTATTGGGTTCATCTTCAGGACATCCCTGGAAAATGTAGCGGTCCAACCAATAAGCTAAAAATTCAGCTAGCTCAAAGTCACCATTGAATTCTGGACCAGGCACCGATTCGCGGTCTTGACCGCGGAGAAGAGGAAGCTTTGGTTCATACTCCCTGAAGAAGTGATGACACCAACTTGAGTACTTCAACTTAGCACTTTTTATTAAAGGTGCCTCGTCAAGTATGGCACCATCCTTGAAACGACTACCTTTTTTCGCGGCATAAGCTGCACAGGACTGGAGGTGAGAATGAATCACTTGGTCTGCCTCACTGAAGGCTGGGGTATCTAGGGATCGCGAGTCGAAAATAGGGAGCCTAAACAGCACGTACACGTCTTCTAGAGTTGGGGTAAACTCCCCTCAAGAGGTTACAAAGGTGTGCGAGAAAGAGCTCCATCGCGACACCAACAGATTGAGTGCATCCGCGTCTCGACGAACAGATAGGTCCGAAAAGAGTTCTATGGACTCAAGTAAACCTGCCTGTCTAAGAGTCTCGCGGTGCCTGTCCTGACTGAGTATGTAGCTGGACCACATCCTCCAGTGGGTAATAGGTGACACATGTCCTTCATATTCTATAAAAGAATATGGGACATCACCTCTTTCAATAAGGAGGCGAAGAAGTGAGGAAGGTGGGATATTGGCTAGGGGTGCTTCACCGTCAGAATGAATAAACATGGGTTCATCCGCAATATCTCCCGCGGGAGGAAGGTTCTCAATGGAACTCCAGAAATGATCATGGGAATTCTCAAAAAATGGAGCCTTTCTCCATTCTGTTGGTTGGGGAACAGAAGGGATAGACCCAGATGGAGGAACTAAAAGTTTGGGGGTAGAGGATTTGGCCATTGAAATAGAGGATTGAAAATAAAATGAGTAAAGGTCTAAGAAAACAGACCGCGAAGGAAATGGAGGATTAAAAATAACACTAAGAAGTTTTGAAGCAGTAAAGCAGAAAAAAATGAAGGCAAGAGGAAAAAGTGAAATGAAATAGACAGGAGCAACTTTTATAGGGGAAGGGCCCGGAAACCTAGAGGGTGCCATTAATGACCGCGGAAGCCGAACCGACGCCAAGGTTGCCGCAGATTCAAATATCGCGGATGAGAGGATAATAATAATTTACGAAAAATAAGAAAGGTACGGAGAAAGTAAAATAAGCACGTGCACGAAATTCATGGGAAAACAGAAAAGGACCAAGAAAGAATGTTCGCGGATCAAGAGAAGTGAAACCGGGGAAATAAATTTCATCTGCAGGAGAAATACCAAAGTGACACGGGGAAAAGCAGTTTTGAAGCAAGGATTTAATTCGCGAGGCTACAGGTTATTGCACTTTAATACTTGGCCAAGTATCAAAAGTGCAATGGGGAAAAATGTAAAGAGTAGCGATTCGCGAAATAACATAATGGCTAAATGACTCGTTGGGATAATGGCCCAAGGATTAAATTATTTGGGATATGGCACAACCTTTATTTATTTGGGATATGGCCCAGGTTTGGTATATTTGGGGAAACCGGCCCAAGTAAAAGATGATTTGGGAGATTGGCCCAAGTAATCGATTACTTGGGGAACTAGCCCAAATATGGTTTTTTTTACGGGAGAGCTTGCATTACACAGAGGGAAGTATGAGGAACTGGTGCGTTTTATAGCTCGCATCAGTAACTCATAACCCTATATGTTGCTCGAGTGGCAAGTACTATGCGAAATCTAAGGGAAATGCTTGGGATGAGTAAATAGTGGGTCGCGACCTTATTTACACCATCCTAAGTAAAAATACCTTAGAGAGGCCGCTAGTATTCAGGAACATGACCAAGGCATGCATGATTGGTTATGGCCCAGCAAAGCTATAAAGGCATCCTTGGCTAAGGATAAATCGGATCCGCGATGCAATAGGCGCGGATCACATGGTTTGGTGCATAATATGATCCGCAAATTCGTTTCGCGGATGATATGTACAAAGGTATTTATGGTGTGCAGTATTAGTTACGCATAAGAGTACGCGAGTCCGTTTTGCGTAGTCATGGGCGTAGAATAATACTGAACAAGGTATTTATATCACGGATTAAGTACGCAGGAACCATGTCGCGAGACAGGTGCTGACGTGGCAATGGAATCCGCGAGGATGATAGAACCATGTCGCGAGACTAGTGCTGACGTGGCAATACAATCCGCGATAATTACTCAGCAGTCGCGTCTATAAATGGAGGTACGAGGATTCACTTGAAGGAGAGACAACTTTTCAGAGACCGGTAGAGAGAAAATCCTAGAGAGAGAAAATACTTCAATTACTTGTACTTGTTGTCTTTTCCTCCATTTCTCTTTCATTTTCTCTGTAAAAGAAAGTCAAAAGTAATAAGAGCATCAATACTGTGGTCTTAGCCGACGAACTTGTGTAGAAACTATCTTCATATCACTTAAATTCTGCGAACCCTTACAATAATATAACTTTCCCTTTTGTTTTTTCACAAAAACAGACGAGACTTGGTAACTTTTGATATGTAGTACAGACTCAGCATATATTCTTTTGTTTCAATATTTTTGTGCAAGTGGTTGACAGGTTGTCACAAGTTGTCCAACAAAGTCCAATTTAAACTTAATATTATATGTATACTTGTTAGTAGTGTCCAATTAAATTTGGCCATGTATAAACTTTGGGTCATTTTATAAATTTTGTATACAGCTTAAATCATGGAGGGGCTCGTGAGATATATCCAACCTATGTATACTTATAATTTCAAATTTTAATAAGTAGTCCAACAAAGTCCAATTTAAACTTAATATTATATGTATACTTGTTAGTAGTGTCCAATTAAATTTGGGCATGTATAAACTTTGGGCCATTTTATAAATTGGGAAAATTACACAAACTACTCCTGAACTATGACCTAATTGCAGAGAATATCCCCAATGTTTGAATAATATCAGTTACTACCCCTTAAAACAACCCCAATCAGATTTGTGCGTGAATTTACTTAAAAGCCCTTGTTTTATATTATATTTTAGGGTTAATTTCAAGAAACCCCCTATACTATCCAGTTTTATTAACTAATCTCCACGGTGTCCACTTTGCCCCAAAAATTATAAATTCAAAAATATATATATATTTTTCGCAAAAATATTATTTTTCGGAGGGAGAATATTATTTTCGAAAATATGAATTATTTCGGAAAAAATAATATATATTTTTAGAAAAAAAATTATTTTCAGAAAAAAATCATATTTTGGAACATAGTATATATATTTTTCGCAAAAAAAATATTTTTTAGAAAAGATCATATTTTGGAACATAATAGTATATATTTTTTGCAAAAAAAATATTTTTCGGAAAAGATAATATTTTGGAACATAATATATATTTTTCACAAAAAAAAAGTATTTTTCAGAAAATTCATATTTTGGAACATAATAAGTACTTTTTTGCAAAAAAATCATATTTTAGAATATAATATATATTTTTCGCAAAAAAAGTATTTTTCAGAAAAAATTTCATATTTTGGAACATAATAAGTACTTTTTTGCAAAAAAATCATATTTTGAACATAATATATATATTTCGGAAAAAATTCATATTTTGGAACATAATATATACTTTTTCGCAAAAATAAATTTGTTTCGAAAAAAAATTTCATATTTTGGAACATTATATATAAATTCAAAAAAATTAGGGTATTTAAGTAATTTTGTATGCAAAATTGGAACATGCAATGATATGAGGGCAAAAATGAAAGTTCACTACAAAAACAACCTTTATTGACCAATACACAAAGTTTCCAGCATTGACTTTGAGCAGAAGGGGTTAAGTGTTACAATATGATATTATTGAAACGTAAGGGGTACCGCGTGCAATTAGGTGATAGTTCAGGGGTAGTTTGTGTAATTTTCCCTTATAAATTTTGTATAAGGCTTAAATCAGGCATGTGAGAAATATCCAACCTATGTAGACTTATAATTTCAAATTTTAATAAATAATAGTGAAAAAAAAAAAACAACCTGGGGGGGCCATGGCTAAACCTGTCAATGGATTGGATTTTGACCCGAATCCGATCCGATTAGCCAGATTTGGATTAGAAAAAAAATCCGATAACCCGAATATGATCCGAATCCGATAATCCGATTCCTTAACAAATTGGATTTGGATTTGCCTAATCCGATCCGATAATAACCCGATCCGATTAATTTTATATATACACATATATATTATGTTATTAATATGTAAATATTAAATAGTATACTAAATTATGTTTCAAAAAACAAATTCGTTTTTTCATTTTTATGTTTTTATAGTCATGTATTATAAGTATTGATTGTAAAATATATAATTTAGTGTTTAATATTCTTTAAAAATAACATAAAAATAAAAAAAATTAATAATTTTTTGTATTTTTTTTTTACCTAATCGGATCGGGTTATCGGATCGGATATCCGAAAATAAACAAATTCGGATTTGGATCAATTAAGTAAAAATCCATCGGATCGGATCGGATCGGATATATGCTAATCGGATTCGGATCGGATCAGGATATATCCGATCCGAATCCGACCTGTTTACAGGTCTAGCCATGGCCTTCCTGCCCCTCCCTCCGCCCCTGATTATTTATACATATAGAATAGTACTTCAAAATAAATAGCATTTCGACCCTAATTTTCTTACTTATATTTAATTGTTGCACTTTCATGTTTATCATTGTTATTGATTAATACATGTTTATTTAGTTGTTAATCTAATCAAATATTGTAAACTATCATTGTTCATATTAATTATTCAAAGTTTTTAACTTTTTAATAGATTAGATGCAAAGACTAAGACAAAAGTTTGTGGGACCTTTAAATAGACCTATTAATGGATCGGATTTTGATCTGAATCTGATCCGATTAGCCGGATATGGATTGAAAATAAAATCCGATAACCCGATTAGGATCCAAATCCAATAATCCGATTTCTTAACAAATTGGATTTGAATTTATGTCAATCCGATCCGATAATAACCCGATCCGATATCAAATATATTTATATATATATAAATATATATTTGATATTTTTATGTGTATATATTTAATATTGTACATGTATATAAATGTTAGTTGTTAATTATTTTATTATTTATTAATAATGATTGATCATAAATACAATTATTAAAAGTGTGAATAATTTTAGTATTTCAATATTTATTGATTTTTATACTTTTGTATTTTTTTAATTAGATATTCGGATTAAATATTCCATAATGAAGAAATTCGAATATGAATTAATTATGATTATGATCCGAGTCCGATCCGAATCCAATATTAACCGGATATAGATTGAAAATAAAATCCGATAACCCGATTATGATCCGAATCCGATAATCCAATTTCTTAACAAATTGAATTTGGATTTAACTGATCCGATCCGAATCTGATCCATTGACAGGTCTACCTTTAAACTCAAATTTGAAACACAACAAAAACGGAACTGTGATTCAGAAAATGCTAGGTTTTGCCAAACAAGGATATATAGAACAATATATATATAGCATGGCTGATAACCCATGCTTCTCCGGTTCTATACTAACATGCCTTCTTGCTGGACTCCATCATATAGCTAAGGCCATGTTTGATTTTTGTTTTTAGTTTGCTACTGTAGTTATTTTTCAAACAAAAACATGTTTGGCTCTCGTGTTTTATTTTGAATAGTAAAAAATATTTGTGTTTTTTTTATCCTCTCTTTTTGCAAACAAAAAGAGTGTTTTTTTTTTACTATTTACTCAAAATATATATTTATACCACCACCGTTGCCGCCGCCGCCACCACCTCCGACCACCACTGTCGCCGCCGCCGCCGCCGCCTCCTCAGACCACTACCGTCGCCGTCTCCGACCACCACCACCACTTCCCTTTGCCCGGAAATACCACCACCGCCTCCGACCACCACCACCTCCCTTTGCCCTAAAACACCACATATCCATATGTATATATCTACATCAAAAACATCAATACCAAACATAATTTTATTTTAGACTCCAACACTCCACAAACACAAACATATATTGGTTTTTGTATATATCGGTTTTTGTTTGTGTTTGTTGCTGTGGAATTTAAAAAAACACAAATACATGTTTGTGTTTGTGGAGTGTTGTAGTCTAAAACAGAAACATGTTTGGTATTAATGTTTTTGCTGTAAATATATACATATGTATATGTGGTGTTTTTGGGTAAAGGGAAGTGGTGATGGTGGTCGGAGGCGGCGACGACGGTCGTGGTGTAAATATATACATATATATATATATATTGAGTGAATAGTAAAAAAAAATACATATTTTTTTTTTGCAAAATGGGGTAAAAAAAATACAAACATTTTTTACTATTCAAAACAAAACACGAGAGCCAAATATGTTTTGGTTTGAAAAACAGCTACAGTAGCAAACAAAAAACATCAAACAAAAACAAAAACCAAACAGGGCCTATCTTTTTCTAAATTCCACATCAACAAGCACAAGCAAAAACCAAACAGGGCCTAAATAACAAGAATAACTCCTTCATTCAGACACCCCCCAACTGAACACACACACACATACTAGACAATAACTCCAACAAGTCCTACCCCTCAACAACCTCCAACCCAACAAAAGCTTATACACACAAAAATGGAGGATACTCCTAAATTAAGTCATCCCCTCAACACTCCCCAACAGACTCAGGTAGAAGTAACAACAGAAATAACTACTACCACAACATTCCCTGGAACCAACACAGACAGTCGAGAGAATGGCTTTCGCACCGATCCTCTCGAATAAGGTAGGTCAACAAGCTATAGTTCATATTGGCAACACCAATGTCAAAACTAAATTTAAAATTTCTTCCCCATTTCTAGTAATATATTCTGAAAAAGATCTCTAAAATTTTAAACTACTGTTACAAATATATTTAAAACACATCTCTAAACTAGAAACTTTCTATTCGTTCAAAACACAAATAACTATTAAAGAAAAAAGAAGGAATTGTCTACAAGATGAAGGATTTTTCTTACAACCAAGTACATGACGGCCTGTCATCGATCTTTAATGCCAGGAGATCACCATCCCAACCAAAACCAGAAAACTGTCCCAAATGTGCCTCCAAGCTTAGAGATCATGTTCATGAGAATTTACACGAGCAGTTCATGCCATACGCCACGGAATTGCTTGATTGAAAATGAGGGGCTTGAAGTGATCTTTTTGAAGCTTTCAATGTGAATTTATGTGTTTGCGGATTGGGGTGGTAACATCGGGTGGTTATGCTCGCCTTCATAAGTTACAATAAGCATCGAAGGTTCTTCCAAGCACCTCTCCACATGTTTCCTTGCAGGACAACCTCTCATGCTACTGCATTTGTAGTATCCCCTGAACAAACCCAACAAGCACTTTTCAGTTGAACTAAATTCCACAAAAATGAGATTTCACAATTTAAACGCATCTTGACAAATAAATAAGCTCAAAGGGCATTCCACGACTTTTTACTTTGAACATTGCATTTGGCTACCAAAACAGATCAATATAGTTCAAAGTTTTATATCCAACAGGAGTGAGTACATATATTAGTTCCTTCCCCTCTTATTGAATAGAATGTACAAAAAGGGCCCGCACCTAACACTTCAATCGTTTTACTTCCAATGTTCCACTGACACCATAGCAATTTAATCACCTATTTTGCAATACTCAAAATAAAATGCACTATATAGTACACACGGCAAACAATTACGGCTAGAATGTATTATTTAACAACATCCAAATACCTCAACTTGAAAAGAAACAACTTAGTTTTTCAACAAAACTAGAATAGTTATTTTGCAATTGCAATGTGAAATCTAGCACAATAAACAAACCTGAAGAACCAGGCAAAAGTAGGTGACTCTTCTACCAAATTGCAAGATCCAGAAGGCTTATACGTAAACTATCTCAAGAAATTCAATTACTTAACTTTAAGTCTATGACAAAATCCTTTTGAAAATGCAAAATTGAGTATACCTAGGGTGGGGAGAACCCTTGATCGGCTTCTGTCCGTACTTCCTCCAGGTATACTCATCAGGAGGGATATCCGCAAGCTTGTTACTGATAGCAGGTACCTTAATTGATCTCTTCACCCTATGTTTCCTGTTAAAACAACAAAATGGGAAAAACAATCCAAGCTATTAATAGCAATGAGAATAGAAACTGAAATGAAACTATGGAAATGCTAAACAACCTCTTCTTTGAGCAATGGCATCTACCACTGCTTCCGCATTTCACGCTCCCATCATCACCCTTTCCGGAGCACCTATGTTTGTGCAGTTGCAGATTATGATCTGCAGACCGAGCAGCTCCAATTAAATGGAAAGCATTTCCATCCAAATTAGCCACGCTCCCGTCAACGCTCAATGAAGATATGAAGGACCTAGTGGATGACATGGTGGGCGTGGACATCGAGCTATCGAAATTCAGACTCATGCCGCTATTACTCCAACTGTAAACCATATCCTCTCGCTGTTTCATTTGTTGTTGCTGAAGCCGAATCCTTTCTTGTTGTTGCTGCTGAGGGAACTGATGATAGCTTGTTTGCGGCGTTCTTTGCACAAGCTGCAAAGAGTTCTCTCCATTCGGATTCATTTCCAATGATGGATTCCCCAATGTAAGAGAACTCTTGACATTTGAACCCATTTCTTGAATTGGGTTTTCGGGGAAATTAGTCCGAAAAGGGGGAAGAGGCTTGGGTTGATGTTCTGCACTACACATTGGCTGCTCCAAGAGGATGTTTTGGGGCAAAGGGGCTTGTATGTTCTTGCGCTTTCTTACTCTTGCATGACCTAAACTAGTATTAAGATGAGATATAACCCTCTTAAACCTCATTACAGCCTCCCCAGTTTCCACCATTAATTTCCCATATGGAATCTGATCTTGTCCCTGAGAGATTAGACTAACAATTCTATGACTATACTCTACTGCTGCTTTATTAGCTTCTTCAACCTCCTCCATCTCAACCCAAAACGAAAAAACCCAAAACCCAAAATACCCAAATCAAGAAACACCACAAATCCTTGAAAAAAATCTAAAATCCACACATTTGAAGATCTTCAGTCATCCATAAACAAATAAAAACAAAAACCCAAGTACTAAAAAACCTAACCCAATTTCATAAAGCAAAATACAGATAGAATTTTCTCTATTGAGAGCCAACAATCTTTAAAACCCAAAAGACCCAAACAGAAAATACACCACAAACACTTGAAAAGTTCTAAAATCTACCCATTTCAAATCCTTCAGTCATCTAATACCAAATACAGCAAAAACCCAAAAAAATAGAAAACCTAATATGGGTCAAAGACCTAATCTTCTAATCAGATGAACACCCAGAAGATCAGATTCAATTGGCATGTTAAAACCAATCAAAGAGTAAAAAATGAGGCAAAGATTAACGAAATTTCAAGAAAACCCAAGAGATGACCAAAGAAAAGAAGCAACAAAAGCGACAAAGAACAGACCTTTGTTGGACTTGAGTGGTGGCAAACCGTAGAGTATTGTCAATTTCCACATGTGTGAGATTGAAAGGAGGTGTGAAAGGGTAGACTTTGCTCTCCCGAACGAAAATTTAATTACTTTCCCGGAAAATTAGACTTTGGCAAAGACTTTACACACCTGAAAAGAATATAAAAATGCTAAAACAGCATAGTTAATTCTAGAGAGAGAAAGTGGCAAAGGTTAGGAGAGAGAGAAACCAGGGGCATTTGTTTGTTTGAATTACCCCTAGGGCAAAGAAGGGAAAGCGAAACTGTCGTCTCTGTCACATGGTTTGAATATTTGACCTGTTATTTATTAGGGTTATTTGCAGTGAGACCCCCTGAATTATGGATCAATTCCACTCAGAAAGTTGTCAACGCATTTTCTGTCGATCAGCCCCCTCAACTTTCATTTTGCTTGCAAACACATCCCCTGGAGGGATTTTTGGACACTTAAAATTACTTTTTTACCCTTTTTCATTATTAAAGTCATATGTATAATTGCAAGGACCTAAATGCCCCTATTGGTTGTTGTGTATTGACGCCAATGAATAGTGAAAAGAAATGAGATTTTGCAACCAAAAATTATGAACAGTATTTGAACTGTAAAATTGAGTGCTATAGAAAATATGACACAAAATGAATTGAACAGTGGTAATTTGCAACTGCATCATACATTCCTTAATTAAAATGCCTAAATACAATGAGATATTCCAACATTCAAATGAGTAATTTCATTCCAACATACATGCATACATATATTACATATCAAAAATATATTACATTGAAGTCCTAAACCCTACTATCAAAGTAAAATTGTTGTAATACCTAACTGAAATATATTATATTACATATAAGAAAGTCAACAAGGCTTGAAAAGATACTGATATCACCAAAATAAAAGCTTGGCTCAATCATGTGTGTATGTAAGTGTGACATGTACAAAAACAATAAAAAAAAAATAGTCACTACACTATCCATGAAAACTATTGTCCAAAATGAGTCATATACAGTCCAAGTCTAAAATATACAAAAAAAAACAACATAAGATATGTTGTTACTAGTGTCACCATTGTGCCTAAGGAGATCTTGAGCCACCTTTCCCAGTTGGAACATACAATTGAAAGGTTCACAAAAAAATTAAGAAACAACAAGAATATTTTATAGTTAGGAAAATAATAATGTTATTATTAAAACAGTTTAGGAAATGTACATTAAAGCAACTTGCTTGGGCAGGGGTTAGTGTCGGAGCTGATTTCCATTGTTGTGAACCATCACCACCACCAACCTGCATCATTAACATATTTTTTTTAGTGAGTAAAACAGTTATAAATGTTAAAACAATTGAATATCAAAAAATTCTAAATTTACAGTGGACAAAGATCTTTGTGGTGAAGTTGTTAGTGTTGCTAGTGTTGTTGGTGTTGCTGATCTTGTCTTTGGTCCTTTGTCTTTCCTTGCCACTTTGAACTTCTTTCTTGGTGGTAAAGTTGTTGTTGTTGATGAAGTCCCTGCAGATGACTGTGGACCTCTAATTTTACCCTGAATGTTCTTTGAAAATCTTTTACACCCCCTTTTATTGTGGCCAACAGCTTTGCACAAACTACAAGTCATGACTGTGGACCTTCTTGTTGTTGATGGGTCATTTTCCTCCCTCTTCCTAGCCACCCTAGGTCTGCCAGCTGGCCTCCTCAGTTCTGGGGGATCTAAAGGCGACTTGTCCACCCCATCCCATAAAATTCCATGGTGCATGGGATGAATGAGGTGCCTATAAGCTTGTCCATACACATAATTGGTAAAATATTCATCACAATAGTCCTCTACAAGTTCCCTTCTCCAAGTAATGCATGCACATGCATACCTACAAGGTACACCAGTCAACTGAAATTCCCCACAACAGCAGCTATGATTTTTAAGGTCAACCTATGTACTTCATGTTCAACTCCTCAGTGACCTTATACATTTCTCCCCCGGGCCATATCAATTGACAACAACCAGATTTTGAAAGGTTTTGATTAAGTTTGTTTCTGATTTTTGGAACCACAAACTCCCATTGAACACTCTTGTTGAACTTTTTTTGAAATTTAAACATCAACTTGGTTCTGATCTCATCCAAATAGTTTATTATTGGCTTTCCCCTCACATGCTTTGGCCAAGAGTTAAATGATTCAACAACATTGTTGGTTACAAAGTCACATTTTCCCATTACATCAAATTTGTGTTTTGCCCATGTTTCAATTGGATGATTAATTAACCAATTATATGCTTCCTGACTTGTGTTCTGAATTTTTTTCATTGTTGTTTTAAAGTCCAAATCATTATAACTCTGTGTAGCCTCCCAAAACAGTCTTCTAAATCTTAACCCAGGGTGTAAAGACCTAAAGTTTGACTAAATATGCCTGCAACACCTCCTCTTAAATGCATTGGGATATTTATGACTTTTTCATCTAATTTTAGCTGAAACAATATGATAATGTCTTCTTCCAGAGTTAGCTTCATTTTGTAGTTTGAACCAGGGATTGTACAAAATAAGTGAAGCATGACCCCTTTTGAACATTGAGTTGTTATATCATTTGTTATAAAGTTATATGCAGCAGAATATAGATCCTCAAAACCAAATGAATCAACATCTATATTTGTCAATAGATATGTGTGTCATTCAAACTGAAAGACTATGTTATGAAGTCTCTCATTCTGCTTGCTTTAACAAACCTAGAAATAATTAACAAACCTAATTAGTATATAAGTTAATTATGTTTAAGTATTAATTATGTTAAAATTAATTAGGGTTTAAGTTAATTAATTATGTTTTAGTTAATTATGTCTAAGTGTTAATTAGGGTTTAGGTTAATTAGGGTTTAAGTTAATTAATTATGTTTTAGTTAATTAGTATTTAAGTTAATTAATTATGTTTTAGTTAATTAGTATTTAAGTTAATTATGTCTAAGTGTTAATTAGGGTTTAAGTTAATTAGTATTTAAGTTAATTATGTTTTAGTTAATTAGTATTTAAGTTAATTATGTCTTAAGTGTTAATTAGGGTTTAAGTTAATTAGGGTTTAGGGTTTAGGGATTAGGTTAATTTAGGGGTTAAGGATTAGGATAATTTAGGGGTTAGGGATTAGGGTAAAGGGAAAATAGAAAAAAAAAATTATTTCCAGAACCTACTAGAACACACCATAATTTTATTCACAAACTATTATTTTCAAAACCTAACAATTTTCACCATATGAGTATCATGCTCTCCAAAACAATCCCAACTTTCATAAAACAAAAATTATACTTTTATTCAAAAGGTACCATTTTCCATATATTAAGGAGCATGCAAGCAAAAAAAATTAAAAAAAAATATTTTCACAAAATAACAATTTTCACCATATGAGTATCATAACACCCAAAACAGTCCCAACTTTCATTAGAAAAACAAATTCAAAAAGTTATAATTCTATTCACAAGGTACTATTTTCCTTATATTAAAGAGCATGCAAGCAAAAAAAATTTAAAAAAAATATTTTCAAAAACTAACAATTTTCACCATATGAGTATCATAACACCCAAAACAGTCCTAAATTTCATCCAAAAAAAAAAATTCAAAAAACTATAATTTTATTCACAAAGTACTATTTTCCCTATATTAAAGAGCATGCAAGCAAAAAAATTTTAAAAATATTTTCACCATATGAGTATCATAACACCCAAAACAATCCTAACTTTCATCAAAAAAAAAATCAAAAAATTATAATTTTATTCACAAGCTACTATTTTCCCTATATTAAAGAGCATGCAAGCAAAAAAAATTAAAAAGATTATTTTCAAAACCTAACAATTTTTACCATATGAGTATCATGCTCTCCAAAAAAGTCTCAACTTTCATCAAAAAAGTTTTTCAAAAAATTATAATTTTATTCACAATGTACTATTTTCCCTATATTAAAGAGCATGCAAGCAAAAGAAATTAAAAATATTATTTTCAAAACCTAACAATTTTCACCATGTGAGTATCATGCTCCACAAAACAGTCCCAACTTTCATAAAAAAAATAAAAATTTAAATAATACTTCTATTCAAAAGGTATCATTTTCCCTATATTAAAGAGCATGCAAGCAAAAAACAAATTAAAAATTATTTTCAAAAACTAACTATTTTCACCATATCAGTATCTTAACACCCAAAACATACCCATCTTTCATCATTGGCAAAAAAACAAATCCAGAAAGGTATCACAAGTTACAGACTCTAACTTGTTAACAAATAAAGACTAAAAAGACTCTGATAATGTTAACAAATAAAGACTAAAAATATATATATATAAAAAATTGCAAAAACACAATATATTTCATATTCCAGTGGAAACACACAAATCTAATTTTAATAAATACCAAACACAAAAAAACAAAATCAGAAAGGTATGATTACAGAGCTTGCAAGCAGCAAAAAAAATATTAATAATCAAGTTTTTATCATCATAGAACAAACAAGCACAAAAAAATATATACACAATAAAAATATCTTGCCATTTAAACAACATGCAAGCACAAAAAAATTGAAATTTCATACAGAGATTCAAGGGTTAGGGGTTGTGTACCAAAATAAGCAACAATCCAAGTTGAAGAAGCACCGAGACCCAAATATCCAAGAACAAACCGTCGAATCAACACCAAATCTCTAGATCTACAACAAAACATAAATATTAGGGTTTGTAGTAACTAAAACTATGAAATAATTACTCGAAATCAAAAGAAATGGAAAAAATACTTACACTAGGAAATGAGATCAGACCCAAACAGCGAAATAAAGACAGATCGGTCGAAACCCCTAAAAAAACACAGCGAAATCAAGAGATTGAATATCAGATCTGAAGGATTTAAGAATAGATGAAGATCGAAATAAACCCTATATCGAACGAACACAACCTAACCCCAAGAATCCATGGTCTTTTCGCACAAAGACCACGAATTTAAGGTTCGATTTTCTGTATATGAGACTGTGTGTATATATTATTGGGTAATGTGTATATGAGATGCAGAGAAGAGAGAAAATTGTAGAGAGAGAAGAGAGGAAATGAATGAGATCGGTTGAGAGAGGTTGATAGTTTCTCTCTCTAGAGAGAGAATGGACGGCGGGTGTAAATGAGGGTGGTTGGAGGGGGTAAGGGTAAAGATTAGGATTAAGAGCATTAATGTCATTTCACTTGCAGGTCTGAGGGCATTAAAGATATTTTGTGTCATGTAATTACTCAGATAATACAAGGGCATTTATGGCTTTTCACAGCATCAAGGGGGTGTTTGCAATCAAAATGAAAGTTGAGGGGGTTGATCGATAGAAAATCCGTTGACCACTTTCTGAGTGGAATTGACCCATAGTTCAGGGGATCTCATTGCAAATAATCCTATTTATTATGGAGTATTGTTGTTGTAACTTTTTCTATTTTTTATTTAATAAAATCTTAAACTTACTATTTTCACATAACTTCTACATTTCTCTGTAATGGAGCTATTTAACAATAAATATATCAATGTGTGGCTCGAACTTGATCTCTATATGAATCGGGATATATTTTACCAATTGGAATGATAATTAACAATTATTCTTTTAATCGGGTTTTATATGATTTTAATATAAAAAAAGACGGTAGCGTAATAATACTTAATAATTTAATAAAAATCATATATGCTTAATACACACGTATATAATCAAGTTTGGACTAAAACAGTTTTCATAATGTCATAAAGATTCGTCCTAAACTTATTAAGTTCTGATTTAAAATATCATAATTATCATAATCATTTAACTCTATTTAGATTGCTATCAAATATATATCTTTAACAATAAAAAAGAGCCAAGCCAAAACTCATAGAATCGAAAGAAATTACTAAAGGTATTGTTGGGAATATAGGGCTGGTTTCCAAATTCTCTCCTAGAATTCTCTTTGCCAAAAAGTCAATCAGTAGAGAAATTAAAATACAATACAAAAATTTAAGTGAAAAAATTCAAACGGAAAATACCACTGTTATTGTCAGAGAAAATTTCACTATGTGAAAAATTATTACAATCACACTTTCATTAATTTTTTTTTCACCACAAAAACCAAAATACAAACCCAACAAAGTTAGCTTATCTCTCAAGTTTTTCTCTAATTTTGGGACCCAACAAAATTAGCTTATCTCTCAAGTTTTTTTCTAATTTTGGGGTTTTATATTGTGTATTGAAGTGTAACTTTATAATAAGGCTAACACCTATATATAGATGACGAGATGTGGAGAAGAAGTTAACTTCGAGTGGGGAACAAGTCAATACAAATTAAGATAAGTACAAGGTGAGTTGGGCCTAACTATCAATTTTTTGCCAAACCTAACCGCTACAATATCTAATAATTAACGGATTTAATGTCACATGTTAAAAGTGTAATATAAATTTACTAAGATAATAAATGAACCTAAGTTATGCTATTGAGTATTGACAGGGCGTCTCAATGAAATTAGAGGTCTTAGGCAAAAAAATATAAAAGGGATCTTGTTTATTCATTTGTTGAATTTTTGTTTAATTTTTTTATATATATTTTTATTTTTATTCGTAATAAATTTATCAATAGCACATTTTTGTGATTCAATTAATTTATTTATTTTTCTTTCCTTTTTAAATTTTTTATATCCGGATTTATATTTCCTAGTAGACATAATCAAGCATATGAATAAAATTTATAGCAAAATAAAAAAAAATCTAGAATAAAAAATTAACAAACTAAAGATACATTGAAATATAAAACAATAAAACCTGATTTCGTAGTATAATGTTCAAAGCCTCCCAAGTTGCATTCAAGAGAGTTGGATAGAGTGAACTTAATAAGTTTACTAAATAGTGATTTCAATGAAGAAGAAAAATTACAACCCAATAATAAGAGAAGGAATATGATACCGAAGAGAAACCATTAAAAAAAATCACAGATAATTATATATAGAAAGTAATAATATTGAATTAGGATAAAAAAAAATTAAGCATTAATTTTGTTATTGGATGAAATCTTATACAAAAAGAAAATATATATAATATATAAAAAAAATAATTATATATATATATATATTGTTCAAAGTAAGTTTAAATTGGTCAAATAAAAACTAAGTAGCCCATGTGTTATTCATGGGGTTGCCATGAATGTTTCTTTTTAGTCAAATAATGTTTTTCAACTTTAATAGGTGTGTTGTCATTCTTGAAAAAAAATGAAGTTCATGTAATGTGTGTGTATTAGTTTATTGTGTGTTTAGAATTTGTAAGCCTATAAAAGGCACATGTAACCATTAGTTTCATATCAAACAATCTTACAAGGAATTCTTTCATTAGTTATCTCTTTCCCTCATTTATATTTTGTTCTCCATAAATTCTAGTGCCATAATATTTTTTGTGTTCCAACAAGTGGTATTAGAGTCAACAATCCCGAAGTTTCAAATTGAATCATGTTTGCAAACAATTCAATTCATTAACAACTTCCAAAGCTCACCGGAAAAAAATATAATAGTTGGTCCGTCCAATTGAAAATATTTTTTCGGTCCCAAGATTTGTGGAATTCGGTGGAGACCGACTACATTGAAGTAGCGGACTCAAAAGTATTTGAGGCGTTAAAGAATGAGGAGAAAAATGCGTTGATCGAGATCCAGAAAAAGGATTAAAAGGCATTATATGCCATTTTTCAAGCCGTAGACGAGTTGGTATTTGAAAAAGTAGCGGCGGCGAAGACAGCACATGCGGTGTGGGATATTTTGCAAAAATCCTATAGAGACGATGATCGGGTCAAACGAGTGCAACTACAAACGTTGAGAGGTGATTTTGAATCTCTAACCATGGGTGATTTAGAATCAACCTCGGCGTACATCGATCGGGTGCAATCCATCGTTAATCAATTGAAGGTTAATGGAGAAACGATTGATGATCAAAAGATTGTGGAAAAGGTTTTAAGATCTTTGACCACAAAATTTGATTATGTAGTCGCGGCAATCGAAAAAGGGCAAGACATATCAACCATGTCCATTGAACGGTTGATGGGTTCATTAGGCTCCCACGAGCAAAGGATGAACCAGAAGGCCAACAACTCTAGCACGGAGCAGGCGTTCCAGAGCAGATTTGTTTCGAAAAATCGAGGGGCCAGTCAAGGTTGGCGAGGTCGCGGACGCAGTTGTGGCAAAGGAAGAAATGACTATGGAGGTCCCGGTGGTAATACTGAAACACTTGACAAAACCAACGTCAAATACCATTGGTGTCAGCGGTTCGGACATTACAAAAATGAATGTCGAACCCATATGCCTAACGAAAAGGGTGAGTATGCAAATCTTACTGACACGGAATAAACCATAGTTCTGGCATGCAACAATGTTAGGTCAAATGATACATGCACAAATATATGGTATTTGGATACCGGATGTAGCAACCACATGTGTGGGAGGAATGAGCTATTCTCACACTTGGACGAATCATCATTTTGCGATGAAGTGAATTTTGGAAATCGATCCAAAGTTCCTATAATGGGTAAAGGTGACGTAAATGTTTTATCAAAAGATGGCACCAATGTCACTATTGCTGATTTGTTTTTGTGCTGACGATGTTCTGGAATTTGTTGAGTATGGGACAACTTTCAGAAAAAGGGCATGACATTCATATTTTGGATAGTGTGTGTACCATTCATAGCAAAAGTGGGAAACAAGTGGCAAATGTGCATATGAAAAAGAATATAATGTTCCCATTGGATCTTTATACAAAAACCAAGGTGAATCTGATGGCGAGGTCGAAAGATATCAATTGGCTATGACACATTCGGTTCGGTCATCTAAACTTTCGAGGCTTGAGACTCCTGGTGCAGAAAAACATGGTAACGAGGTTACCACTAATCGATGCTCCTAATCACTTGTGCGAAGGATGCCTTCTCGAAAAACATCACCGAGAATCTTTTCCGGTTGGAAAAACGTGGAGAGCCAAACAACCATTAGAGTTGGTTCACACGAACATATGTGGACCAGTTGAGGTAGAATCTCTCGGGCACAAGAGGTATGTTATACTTTTTGTATGTGATTTTTCTAGAAAAAGTTGGGTGTATTTTCTAGAACAAAAATCAGAGGCGTTTGGAAAATTCAAAGAGTTTAAAGCTTTTGTTGAAAAACAAAGTAGCTTTATTCTCAAGACATTGAGATCGAACAGAGGAGAATAATTCACCTCTAGCGAATTCAACAATTATTGCAAATCTCAAGGGATAAAATGTCAATTATACACCTCAGTAGAACGGTATAGCTGAAAGGAAAAACATAACCATTTTTGAAATGGTTAAAAGCATGTTGAAAGCTAAAAGTTTTCCAAAGTCTTTTTGGGCAGAAGTTGTTGCATGTGCTATATATCTATTGAACATGTGTCTAACGAAGAGTGTTTTAGGGAAAACTCCACATGAAGCGTGGAGTGGTAACAAACCGGATGTTTCGCTCTTACGAGTATTTGGGTGCGTCGCATACACTCATATACCAGAACAACGGAGAAAGAAACTCGATGACAAAAGTCAAATGTGTATCTTCATCGGCTACAGTGAGGTAACTAAAGATTATAAGCTTTATAATCCTCTCACAAAAGATGTTATTGTAAGTCGAGATGTCCAATTCATCGAGGATGATACTTAGGCATGTAATCAAACACTACATACATGTAATCAAACACTACATACGGAGCAACGTGTCATCATTGAAAATGAAACAAAAGAAATAAGTGATCGTTCTTCACCATGCAGTTCATCACCTTCACCAGCATCTTCACGGCACCTGCAGGTCGTCCAAAGCGAACGCACGTGATGCCTGCACGTCTCCAGGATTATGTGGTCACAAATGATAATGATGAGGATTATACTGATGAAATTCTAGTAAATTTTTGTTTATTCGTAGATTGTGATCTAATTTCATATAAGGAAGTAAGAAACGATGAGCGGTGGATCCAGGCAATGAACAAGGAGATTCACGCAATTGAGAAAAATGATACTTGGGAGCTAACTTCTTTACTTGTCGGAAAGAAGTCAATTGGTGTCAAGTGGGTGTACAAGACGAAGTATAGGCCCAATGGTCATGTGGACCGATTAAAGGCGAGATTGGTAGTCAAAGGCTATAAACAAAAGCCAGGAATTGACTACTACGAAGTATTTGCGCCAGTGGCAAGGATGGATACGGTCCGAATAACTGTAACACTTGCAGCTCAAAACAGGTGGAAGATTCATCAGATGGATGTCAAGACCGCATTTCTCAATGGCGTTCTTGAGGAAAAGGTATATGTTGACCAAACACCTGGTTTTCTTAAAAGAGGTTATGAAAAACAAGTGTACATGTTGACGAAGGCGTTGTATGGACTGAAGCAGGCACCACGTGCCTGGTACACACAGATCGACACATACATGTTGGAAGATGGGTTCCAAAAATGTCCTCATGAGCACACCTTTTATATCAAATCAAAGGCTAATGGCGATATAATGATTGTATGCATTTATGTTAATGATTTGATATTTACAGGAAATTACGAGGCGATGTTTACTGAATTCAGGGAGGTGATGATTTGCTAGTTCGAAATGACGGATATGGGATTGATGTCATATTTTTTAGGCATTTAAGTGCATCAAGTTGAAGATGGCATATATATTTCACAAAATAAATATGCAAATGATATTCTCAAGAAGTTTCAGATGGATTCAGTGATGCCAATTCGGACTCCAGTGGCAGAACGTTTGGAGATGAGGAAAGAAGGAAGCGGTGAACTGGTAAACCCAACATATTTCAAAAGTATAGTCGGTAGTCTACGCTATTTGACTTCCACTAGACTAGATATTGTTTATGGTATGGGGCTTATCATTCGGTTCATGGAAACACCTCGACAATCACATCTACAAGCAGCAAAATGGATCTTACGGTACGTGAGTGGTACTCGGGATCATGTAATTTTTTATACCTATTCTGATAATTTCAATCTAGTAGGCTATACAGACAGTGATTGGGCAGGAGATGTGGAGACTCGGAAAAACACTTCCGGGTATGTTTTCTATCTGGGAGAAGGAGTGTTCTCTTGGTCCTCGAAGAAGCAACAAGTTGTTGCAGTGTCAACAGCGGAAGCGGAATACATGGCAGCGACATCGATAACATGTCAAGCTGTGTGGTTACGCCGCATGCTGGATGAATTACACTACGAGCATGGAGGTTCAACAAAAATCATGTGCGATAATAAGTCAGCAATCGCACTTGCTAAAAATCCAGTGTTTCATGATCGAAGCAAGCATATTGGGATCAAATATCATTATATTCGAGATCTGGTCAAAGATGGAGAAATTGAACTAGATTTTTGCAGGTCAGAAGATCAAGCAACAAATATTTTGACTAAACCGTTAAAATCTGATGTGTTTGAAAAACTAAAGAAAATGCTCGGGGTTGTTAATTTCAAAGACCAATTTTAGGGGGCTATTGAAAGTAAGTTTAAATTGGTCAAATAAAAACCAAGTAGCCCATGTGTTATTCATGGGGTTGCCATGGATGTTTCTTTTTAGTCAAATAAGGTTTAACAACTTTAGTAGGTGTGTTGTTATTCTTGAAAAAAAATGAAGTTCATGTAATGTGTGTGTATTAGTTTATTGTGTATTTAGAATTTGTAAGTCTATAAAAGACACATGTTACCATTAGTTTCATATCAAACAATCTTACAAGAAATTCTTTTATTAGTTCTCTATTTTCCTCATTTATATTTTGTTCTCTATAAATTCTAGTGTCATAATAATTTTTGTGTTCCATATACAAGGACATCCAAAATTTTGGGGTCTTAACCTTTATTGAGACCACCTTGGCTATTGTTCTTGATATAATTGAAGAATATGTATGTAATTTTTTGGTGGAGACTCGTAGTCGTCAAATAATCGCAACAAATGAAAGTGAAAATATATATATATATATATATATATTACTGTAGATGAGTAATTATCTCATATAAAAGATATTCTATGAAAATATAAAATCTTGTCCATTCTTCAAAATATAATGAATTCTATGATGACTAGTGATTAAAGTATAAGATTAGAATACTAGCATTGAACAAATCATGTCAAATTTTAAATTGTGCCTTTTATCCTTTTGCTTCAGCCGGACTCATTTTATAACCATCATACACTATTTAATGGTATTTTAAATGACGTATTTCTCACTCATGGAATTAAAAATAAAATAAAACGAAAAAGTCAAAGCAAAAGGTTCTAGACATCTTCACATCTTCTTGAATATTCATGTACCAATGTTGTAATTTGACTCGTGAAATAAATAGTGCCATACACATTGAATGAGACCTCAAACAAACCTATGCTTTAAACACACATATATATATATATATATGTAAGATTGAGTGATAAACATAATAGGAAATCATACCCCAAAGTAGAAGTTCTTACCAAGCAAATTTGCAATTGCAAGTAAAGTTGTGTACTAAAAATTTTGCTTAAATGACTGGAAATTGGAAAGACTTTAATCAATGGCCTTTTTAGTTATCCTTGTAAAAAAAATATACATATATATTAATAGGATTAAAAAATAATAAATAAAATAAAACAGATGAAGAAGTGGGAAGAAGTGAGGCAAAAGTGGGACCCAGAGCTGAAGAATCTTTATATAGCCGTTGCAAAACGGCGATTAGTGGTTGATTGGTACGTCAAAGTTAATATAGTGAACACGAAAAACATGATTATATTTGACTCTAATCACAACATGTTACTACTACTTTGCACCGGGGTATACAATTCTATGTTAGTGACTGACGGGTCCCACTATGCAGTGCCGTTGACTTTACACAATCACATCTCTCTTATGAATCTAATTACTAGAAGAAGTTAATTTACTTCATGATAGCTGATTATATGGTAAGCTGCTAAATTATCGATTAATGCGTATATAAACATGTGTATACATAATTTAGAGATGGGTTTGGGCTTAAAGAATAGGAATGATAAGATTTGATATTCAAATTGTATTACACAAATTTATTTGGGGTGTCAAATATGGGTTAGGCTATACATTTTTTTGTTTAAGCCCTATCATAATAATAAATGAAAAAAAATTGGGGCCCTTACAAGGTAGAGGCCCTTGAATTAAATGATTAATACCATCACATTGACAATCCCGTGAAAGATGTGATTTACTTATCTTTGTATGATCCTCATCTTATATACAATCCTCATCTTATAGAGTTAATTGTCATGGACTGATTCTTGAGCTCTCGTGACAAAGTAATTGAGTATTAAAGACAAATATGTTGACTGGCGTATGAGTTAAAATGACTGAGTAATGGTTTCAGGGAAGGTGCATACGGAGTACAAGATGGTATCTTCAGAGTTCAAGCATGTTGACTCAGTTTAGTGCGAGATGTTTGTTACTAGTCTTGGACTTGATCATTCTTGTACAAATCAGTCATAAATTGGAACAGTTCCCCTGATGAGATCAATGCAGGTCGAAACCAATCAATTTGCAAGTCATAAAGAGGTCGATCATGTAAAGCTTATCATTCCCTTGCGCGTCCATAAAACAGGGCATAGTGTGGTAAGGGTTTTGCCACTTTGTTTTACTACTATTGTTGTTATTGTACATAAAGTAATGATTTTTGGCTCAATTAATGAAATCAAGTGGTCAAGAGATTATTTTCGTGTGTGGGTACATACCCCTATATGTTGTTGATTTTGTGATAATAATACACTCGCCTGCCCTTTTTTTATGCCTGCCTTTTTTTATGCGAGTATGATCCATAAATATTTAAGGGTAAATTGCACTTTCATCCCTTAAGATATGATTTATTACAATTTTACCTCTATTATTTGGATAATTACAGTTTCACCTATTCTAGATCATCAAAGCCCAATTCCGATTATTAAAAAAGTGAAATGACATATATATCCCTGAATATTTCTCAACTAGGATGTAAAAAATTGGGTTTTTTGTTTGATTTATCCGTAATTGTCCAATTAGTGTGTCCAAATTAGGGCAAAATGAAGCAATAATGTAGTAGACTAGAGCAAAAATGTTCATAACAATAAATCTGGAGGTATTTTAGACGTTTTGCCTATTATTGACCGGGTTTGATCACATCGGAATTTCATCTCAGGGGGTATTTGTTACAACTTCCAAACTTACGGGGTGAAACTGTAATTATCCAAAGAATAGGAGTGAAATTGTAATAAGTCATATCTCAAGGGGTAATAGTGTAATTTAAAAATATTGCAAAAGGTATATTACACTTTCACCCCTGCTATTAATATAAATTACACAAGCACTCCCTCTTGTTTCGCTAATTAGACTTTCACCCCTTATTTGGTTCACTTTGCCCCCTCAGTTCAACCTCCGGCGAGGTCAAACTCAGTCAACCCAATTTGATATGTGAAATGACTAAATTACCCCTAACTCTAAAAAATCTTTAAAATCTTTGAAAATTGGTAAACTAAACCCTAATTTTTTTTAAAAGCTAATTTACTTTTCAATTAGGATTCAATTTTTGTTTAAGTTTAATTTCAAGCACAAAACAACGTATACTTGATTTTCAATTACAATTCAAAGTATCATTATTATGTCATGTTTGGTATGCATGAATGAAATGGAATGGAATGCACATTCATTCCATTCATTTGTTTGGTATGTCTTGTTGAATGAGAATGATCATTCTAAGGAATGAAAATTCATTCTTTTGAATGAAAATTCATTATATTAGTAAACCTATGGAATGGTCATTCCATTCCTTGAGGAATGTTTTTAAAACATAAAATTTCTAAAATAACCCTTTTAAATTTCAATTAAACAAACCACTCTTACCACTATGTCACCAACTTCTACTATCGTCATGCCATCACCTTCCGTGCCTCCACAACCTCCATTGTTCACCACTATTATTGCCGTTACCTTTCACAAATTACGAATTAATATTATTTGATTAAAATTATATAATTATCACTAAGAGGGGTATTTTTGATAAATTTTATTTTAAGTTTATTACATTCCTAAAGTGCATCATATTTACAACCAAATAATATAATAAGAATGGTTATTCCATTTTATTCTCATTTTCATTTCATTCTCACTTGCATTCCATTTCATTCATGCCTACCAAACATAACATTAGTGTTTGTATATCAATGTAATTGGTTTTCAATTAGAATTCAATTCTGCCTAATTTTAATTTCAATCAAACCTTAATACCCTCGTCTCTTAAAATCTTATTATAAATTCATATGATACATATATATAACCTATACTTACAGACACAACCAACACAGTATCTGAATTTTGAACAGACCTTCCTCTTTTGGTTTCATGTTTTCCACTTGCAGATTCTTATTTTCATTCTCAATTTTCAGATTTGGATATGGAAAACCTGAAAACGATTATTTTCAGTTTACAATGTCATATTAGATGGAATGTGGAAGAGAACAATATTAGTTGGATATAGATATATATGTGTGTGTGTATATATGTATATGTATATATGTGTGTGTATATATGTATATATGGATATAGTATGGTTTGACGAAGAAAAAGAGAGATGGGTCTATAGACTATACACCTCTTCATTTTGTTTTCTTGGACTTTTGGGGAAACTGGGTACTCTGTTTCACTCTCTCTCTCTCTCCTCAAATTGCAACACAATGTAGAGAGAAAAAGTGATACAAATGAAAGGGATTGATGGGTTTTCCTAGAATCTCTTGTAATCCAATGAAAATGGGCTTGTTTTCTAGTAAGCTGAAGTGTGACAAACAGAGGTATGGTGTATATGTATTTACATATATAGAGAGAGAGGGGAAGGGGAAGGGGAAGAGGGAAAAGGTTAGAGTTTGTTTTTAGATTAAAGGGCATATATGTAATAACATAAAACATATATTTTTTTAATTAAAATAGATGGGTATAAATGTCATTTCCCTTCTCCGGTGGCCGGATCTGAACGGCAATCAATTAATAAGGGATGAAAGTGTAATTAGCGAAACAAAAGGGGGTGCGGATGTAATTTACATTAACAGGGGTGAAAATATAATTTACCCTATTGCAAATTGATCCCCGCCAGCAAATATCCGTTGTAATTTGACCGTTGTGCAAGACACGCGACCTACTTAACTACTGAGAACCTCAAACTACTCTTCATATATCCCTAAAATGCCCTTACCATGTTTCATTAGGACTTGTTTGGGTGATTAGTTTTTGCCCATCTCTCATTGTCTCTCTCTGCAGCAACTTCTTTTTTTCTCTTATTATGTATGTATATATATTGACACCCAAACTTCAATTTATGAAATGGAAGAAATATCAACTACCCATTACAACCAGTCATTAATCCCCACTTCTATAGGTAAAACATATTTAGTAAATGAATAGTAGCAAGTTTAGTACCTCAGAAGTTTTCTGGGCTATCATCCAAGTGTATCTCATCTTCTATAGTTCCCTCCAAGATTTCCTAACTGTTAGTTACAACATTCCACCAAGAGAGCAAGAACCTGTAATTAAAGTACCAACAAAACAAAAATGATCATGCCTGGTGAAACTCACTATCAAGCTGTGTCACCTTTCGAAAACCATGACCCGATGGTGAAACTGGAGGCCTAGGCTACTACAGCACAAAACGAACATCTTCATTTCATAGATACTTTGAAGATACAATTGTTGTCAATCACAGAGGACAATCTAACATGATTACACAAGTTCCTTAATTTTAGGTTCGAGAACAGGAGGATCAACATCAATACCCATGTTAGCAGCAGTGCCTGCTATAATTCTCATTGCTGATTCAATGCTAGAACAATTCAAGTCTGGCAACTTCTCGGTTGCAATTACACGCAACTGGTCAATTGTAATCTTCCCCACTTTCTGTAACTTTGGGTCTTTAGAACCTTTCTCCACCCCTAAATAAACAGTCAATAAAGTTGATCAGCAACTTTCGAATGTCATAGACAGTAAGCAAGAATTATTCTAAGCTTAAAACACATGGATATACAAAAAGCTGCATTATACTTTCGGGGATATCTTCAATATACGATATACCCAACTACCATAAATGAAAGTTCCATACCCAGCTCACCACCATCACCACCACATGCATGTACCAACAGAGTCAAGATTTTCAGCTAGATGAATCACGCGTGAATATTTCCAGCTCACCCACATGCATCTACCTCTCCAAATGTCAAGATTTGCAGCTCCATATTGTACAAGTTGTTTTTGTCTTCTACTCTCCTCCACACTTATAAATATGGGTGTGTTCTTGTGTTGTATATCATCAATCAAGTGAAGAAACACAGAACAAGAGAGTGAGAAGTGTAGGCAGAGAGTGAGTGAGGTTTTGAGTAGAGTTGAGTGTTGTAATCTCCTCCTCCCCACCATTTTTCTTCAAAGCTAGTGAAAACTCTCTCCCGTGGACGTAGGCCATCATCATTTTGGCTGAACCACATATACATCTTGTATCTATATTACTTGTGTGTATGTGCTTTGAGTTGGTACAAGTACAACAATAAAGACCCATTTTTCTACGAAAACCCCGGAATATTCAACACAATCCCAAGACTTCGTCCAAATCAGAATCGGAGACGATCATTCAACTATAAAATTTTGCTATTAATTAGATTACCTACCTCATTCTTTTGGCATTAATATTTAAATAGCCTCAAACATAATACAGAGAAGTATGTGGTCCTTTCTCCAAATGGCGTACCCATCAACAACACATCTTCAAAAAGTAAAGTGATGTAAAAGTAAAAGCTTAAATGATACTCCCTCCATCCCATATTAACAGTCCACTTTCCCCACTTTACTTATCCCAAATTACTTGTTCAGTTTCGAATCACAATACAATATAACTTTTACTTTCCCTAATTACCCTTTTTCTATAACCATTAAACAAAGCACTGGACCCCACTAAATTCTGTTTTCTCTTAGTTTCACAAGGGTAAAACTGAAAAATTACTTAATATCAATCCAATAAATCTACTCTCTTAAAAAGTTAAAAAGTCCAACATGCACTATTATTTTGGGATAGAGGGAGTATATAGCTACTAAATGATAAGTCACCCATCAACATGATGAGTACATAAAAGTACTCGAAACCGATTTTAGTTGAACTAAAGTACTAAAAAGGAGACCTTTAAGTTAGTTTAGTTCAAACAAAATTATAAGAAATAGCATAACCCTATTGATGTCGAAGTCGACTGGAACAAAGTTTTGTCCAGGTCCAATGTTACGGCAAACAACTGCGAACCAAACAACAATCACAGAATGATAAAAATTATGTAAATAAGAAAAAGAAAAAAAAGAAAAAGCACAAGATACATATTTACTTGATTCGGCTTATTAAAGTAAAACCTAGTGCACAGTAAAGATCCAGTGAAAAAAGTCACTACGAATAAAAAAACAGGAGATTACAAGTTTCAACCCCGAACCCTAACGCTCTCTCGCTCTCACTCCCAAGATGCATTATACTTTAGTACTCTCTCGAGTCTGCTTACCTATTTACTCTCTCTTTGAGATTTATCCGCTGTGGCTAAGAGGATTGAGAAGCTTCAGCAAAACTTCCTTTGAAGTGCTATGCGGAAGGAATTCAAGTATCATCTGGTTCAATGGAAGTAGGTTTGTGCTCTGGTCAAAGTTGGAGGTCTATGCATCAGAAGACTTTTGCACTTAATAAGGCCTTATTAGGAAAGTTTTTATAGAGATTTGGGGTGAAAAGACGCAGAATATGAGAGAGATTGACAGCCGGCCGTTCTGGGAGATGATTGACAAGTGGTACATCATCGAGGGGTGACTCCCAAGTCAGTTTGGAAATCTACATGGAAGGAGTGGGATGAACTCTCTAAGCACATAAGATTTCGAGTCAAGGATAGTAGGAGAATCATTTAAGGAGGACATTTGGTATAGTGATGGTCCTCTTTCTCATAACATTTGAACTGCTTTGGTTAGTTACTGTTATCGTCTTGATATTGGGAGAACGGTTTGGGATGTGCGTCATTTTTGGGATTGAGAAGTTAAGGAAATTATCTTTTTTTGGAGTTGTCATACCACCAGGAGATTGTGGGAGATGTTTTTGACCTTCGGATTTGGGTTCCCTCTTCCCAAGAGGGTTTTAATATTAGGTCTTCCTATTAGGTGTCTTACAATTGTCCTAGGGGATCTTCTGTCGTAAGTTGAGCAAATTTGGTTGTAACTTCTTTCTTCATATTTAATTGCTTGGCCGAACCGACTCTTATGGTTTATTATCCCGAAGACGGGGTTTTAAATCTGGTATGCGCATCTCAAAAACTCTAATGTATGACTATTAATATGATTCAAACATACTTATTAAGGTAAATCAATCGTCATGTGTGCATGCATGAATAAGCAATAAACCAGATTAATAATTGTCAAAGTTGGTAAATTTATTTAAAGTTTATTTTGACTTCATTGAAGTTTGTTTTGCTTACTGAAATAGGATTTTTCCCAAATTGAATATTGGACAAATCAACTTTGAAAATTTGTAAATAGAATTTTGTTCCTAAATTTTGCAATTGGTATCAGAGTATATATATCATTCATACTGTGGGTGAAAAAGTACAAGGAGAGCAGTACATGAATGGAAAAATGGAGAAATGACTCCACTAGCAAGTCAGAACATATAAGTCAAGATCCATGGTCGAAATCTCAAGCAAAGAGGGTGAAGAGAGAAGAAAGAGATGGTGGAGAAGAGCAAAGAGTGCAGCCTCATCACAAAGTAGAGAGTGGGTAGTGAGCATTGATAGATCTAAACTCTCCAAAATGAAGTATCCCCAAAGTATTTAAAGACCAAGACGAGAGGGAAGAGAGAAGCAAGGAGAGAAGAAGGGTGAGATGTGATAAAGGCGTATCAAGCTTCCATGGCCCAAGCTGCCGAAGGAAGGAGAAAGAAAGAAGGAGGGAAGAAAAGAGTAGGCACCGTCCCTGGAGACGGAGAGAGAGTGGCCTCCAAGAAAGGAAAAGAATGAGAATGTTGGATCCCTAGGCAAACACTATTGCCTTCTATTTATAGGTCACTTGCTTAAAATGTTGTCCTAAAATGAAGTGGTCCCCAAGTCCCTACCAATGCTCCACATGTCTCTAACAAATGATGAGAACCATAATATGGGCCAATAAGGAGAGTTCCTTCCTCGTTAAGAATAATGGGTGAAATTCACATTATGGACATTTATTATGACTAAACTATACCCCTAACCTCCATGCCACATGTTCTTTCCAATCCCTTCAAAATGTGAGGATGGTGTCACGTTGTTCACGTGTCACGGCTACGCAGCATCTGTGGCCACAGCCGGATCAGTCGTGCAATGGATCACTCCCCAATAGCCTTCGCAGTACACGCGTATACTGCTAGAGCTGTGCAAAAATAGTGGTAAACGCCCATATGATACTGTTACATCATTAGGACCCGTAGACCATAGAGGTACTACTCATGTGTATGCTCTTTAGCTCCACAAGTTGCGCTGCCATAAAAGGACCACATTAGAAGGTCACGAGCTGCCACGAGTAATCCGCCCCGATGTCAGACACATTGGGTCAACCCGTAAACCAACTTCCGTGGGGCGGCTCCAAGGCTCTACCCAGTAGCCTAGTACCCTAAAAGAGACCCCTCTACGAGTAGAGTGCACCCTAAAATAATACTTATGCCTACAAATACAAGTGATATTTGAGCTTTCTTGTTTTGTATTTCGTGAATTTTAGAACAACCAAAATTGGAGAAAGACCAAGTCACCCCACTCTACGTTTATTATGATCTAAAGATCATGTTCGTTGCATTCTTCATTATAACCGTACAGTCTCAGTCGACACCTCTTCAGTTCATCTCACTCTTGAGTTAATAGACAAAACCCTTGAGAGTGCTTCCAACACATGAATCACGAAACTACTGTAATTTCCCTCACTGCTGCTGTAGTTAGTTAGGGCTTAATTTTTTATTTTTCGACTGTATCATTATTGTATCATTTTGCACCAATAGAGAATACAGTTATTTTCCTTCTTCGCTCATTTTTTTCCCTTTGTTGATACTCACCACGGCCCCCATCAAAGAATTGTGTGCACCCAAGATGAGTTGAACGTTAAACCTGATGTTTAATGGGACACTAAGGGCAAATGACACGCCCACTTGAGCCAACCCCTTGGGTTTTTACTTTATGCAATATCAAGTATGAAGAAAAGGCTACAAGATGGTGCACTAATAACTGAACATCAAGCACAGACAAACTGCTCCCCACTATTTACCACCAACTAATAAGCTAAGACCATCTTTACTGATTTGTTCAACAGGAAGAATACTAGATACTCGACATATAGAATATATTAAGACCACCACAGTACAATAATCATGAATTTATTTGAAATACCTATTGAGTTTGGCATTATCTCATAAAGGTTTGATAAAATCTGATTTGAGCCTCCTATTGAGTTTGGCATTATCTTAGTTTGCGACCCGTAAATAAGTTACTACTGCCACAGACATTCTATTAACCTATAACCAACTACCATTCTGGACAACCAATACTGAAGCGGAAAGTGGCTTAAATTAGGAACCAAAAAAATAGTGTATTAGAACCTCAGGCATGATTCAACATGGAGTGTCGGAGACTATAAGCTCCGTAGTGGGGCCTTTGAAAACCCCAAAAATCTAGACGAAGGTAAACTGATAACCTAATCCAAACATGATGGAAACTAGACAATCACATGCAAATGTATGCTTTCCTGGGAGGATTTAGTCAAGGACCTTTACAAGATCTCGACAATGAAGCCATTGTACTCACATTATGGAGGTTCAGATAAAACAACAATAATAAAAATAATATCATTACTGTTATTATCATTGTTATTCAAATTGGTTTTTTCCAATCTAAAAGTACCATAAAAGGGCAATCCAGGTACATCCAAATTCTGAAGTATATCAAAGAGACAACATCCAACCCAAATTCTCTGTGTAGGACAAGCTGACCTACGAAGTTAAAAAGCAATTGGAATAAAAAGGATCCCCTCCTCCAAAGCCATTAAAATAGAGAACTGAGCATTGCAAGTTTCAGCTTAGAACTCAGAAGCTGTTATCCAATCATTGTTCAGAAGTATGCCTATTTCACTACCGTAGGCGCACCACCCAAGATGCACATTATACAGCTGTCCAACACTGGCCCGACTTCTCTACCAACTCTAGACCCAAGTAACAACCCAAATACCTCTAGCACTGACCTCGTCATAATTTACCATGTTCCAAGCACAGAATAAAGAACAGTGCAGAAGGTTAACTGTTTCCTCCATGTTATTACATATGAAACAAAACTCTTGCCACTAAACAACATATAAAAGGAACACTCGCCTTGACCGTCAAATCCTCAATTATCCATCTCAAAGTATCCTCTCTACCATCAATGAAGAAAGAGGGGCCATTTCTGGTTTCATATTTTGCACCAGTATCATCAACTGATGGTCTCATACTATTCCCCTCCTTGTAATATAAACACTACAGTATATGAAAGGCTCCTTTGTTATTAACACATCTCTCATAAAACAAGCTTTTCGCACCAGGGTTTTTGCCAGAAGTTCACCCTCTGACCATTACGTTACCCAATGAATGTAATATGCTCGCATTCTTCCTTTCTATTCTTACTGTTGCCTTTCCACAACCACCCAACTTCAAAATTCTCCCTTTGTTTTCTAATACATTGCTTTTACCATCTCGCTCAAAAGAAACATCCACCCTTTGCAAATATCTAAAACCATCCCCCAGAAAATCTTGATTAAACAACTGAAACTTTGTAATACGCAGCCTCTGTTCCCCACAGGGGCACCGCATTCATATCAACCGAGTTGCCTAACTCCCTTTCTCCTAACATAAGAAGTTGCCCTGAAATTCTGAAGTCTTATAGACACAGAGGAGGCCAGAATAGTGTACATATATATGAAGTATGTCCCTCCAATGCCTTCAACGAATAAACTTGAGGCATCTTCCAAGCAAGGATCCCTGGAGATGCCTCAAAGCACAAAGTTAACACACAAGAGCTCTTTAGACTAAAATTAGACAAAAAGCTTATTTTGATTATGTCTCAAGTCACTCTCAATTAGCACTTTACTTTTGTTTTAATCAAACTAATCAAGATTAACGTCTTTTTATCATCATATGTTGTGCCAATCGCATTGGAGAGTTGCACTTGTACACTATCTATAATATTATCTATGATATCTGGATTTGCCTAAACCTGAGTGTGTTTATTTCCATCGAGTAACTGAAATCCCTACAAATCAAACAGCAAAGGGTTATCATCATAGCTCAAGAAACAAAGCACATAAACTCCAGGCCATCATTAAAGCAACTCAAAAGTCTCCAACACCATAGAAACCATGAACAACGAAAAACATGATAATGAAAGTCAGCTCAACTAAATAAAGTACATGAAATATTGGAGAGAGAGAGAGACCTGCAGCCTTAAGGAGCAGGACTGAAGCAGGTGGAGTCTTCAAGATAAAAGTGAAGCTCCTATCCTGCAAACAAGGAGTATAATATATATATATATATATATATATTATACAACAATATATCAATTAAGGGCTATAAAGCACGTTTACTTCTACAAGAGCGGCATACCCGTATCAGTATCAGGTACGTGTCGAATACCGATACTATTGAGACACCCGTATCAGTATCAGGTGCGTGTCGAATACCGATACTATTGAGACAATCGTGGATATGTGTCCGATACTTCTTCATCATATCTATAACTTAAAAATTATATTTTTGCAATTTCTAACACGTTTCCGATACTTCTCATATACTTAATAGTACAATCTTAAGATGCTATAAAAATGTGAGAAAGAAAGAACTCACATCGTAGACGGTGATTTCGACCGGAATGACATAACCGGCTTTGTCGGCGGTCCTGGCATTGTAGTCTTTACAGAATGCCATGATATTGACACCCTTTGAACCAAGAGCCGGCCCGACAGGTGGTGCCGGTGTGGCCTTACCTGCCTCTAGAGCCAGCTTAATCACTCCAGTCACTGCAACCAAACAAATATATATACACACATATATAAATAGACATATATATACATATATATAAACACCAACAACAAATAAGAAAGAAATTGGGGGAAATGGGTGGGTGGGGATACCTTTCTTGGATTTTCCACCAGGCTTTGGCGGGGCCATTGAGATGACAGTAAGAGGCTGCCTAGATTTGGAATTTGAAGAGAGAAACAGTTGGGATTTTTTGTTAGAGCCAAGGAATTGGTGAGAAATGTTGGGTTTCCAAGACAAGTTGAATAGCAATTGACCCCCATTCTTACTCTTTGATGAACTAATTGTAGCAGGAGGGAGGTTATGATAATAGCTACACAGGGAAGAAGACGCCATCAATTTGTTCAAGTTTTGATTGTTCAGAGAAAGAGTGACCTATCCAAGTGGATAAAAGGACCATCTATATATATATATATATATATATTTGTTGTTAAAATAAATTTTGATTACTAGTATTCTTTGACACGACTTTATAGAAAAGGTAATTTTAAATATAAATCATTGGAGGTAAATATGAATAATTGCTACCATCCATTTCTCTCTTTTTCCTTTTCAATAAAAACATTGCATTTATTTCTTTTTTTCTGATAGTTTTTTAATCAATTTAAATATTACATTATTTTCTTATTTCTATCGTCCAACCAAATAACACTAATAATCAAATTACAAATTATATTTTGGGCTATTTACACTGATACCCTGAGGTTTGAGAAAATTACAACTAGATGTAATATTTGGATAGTGTATTTTGGGCTATTTGTGTCAAATTTCAACAAATTATTATAATTAAACAAAAATTTCAAACTATCAAATCTAATCGGGTCAAATTTTATTAAGACAGTAAATTTATGTATAATAAAATTATAACTTTAATATAAAACAAGTACATAAGGTCAATTTTTTTTTATTAGTTTAGTTAAACAAAAATTCTTAATTTTTCAACATTAATTAGATGATCTATTTTAACTCTAATTATAATAAAATTAAATTAAAAAATAATTTCAAAATATAGGATAAGATCAAATTTCATAAAGTGTAATTAAATAAACAATCTCAAGCTATCTACCCTAGGTGGATTAAAAAAAACATTATCCTTAAATAAAAATCTCAATACCACAAACTCTATTTTTCTAAAATAAGTAAAATTACATAGATAATTTCACAAGCAAAAAATAATATATTGGGTAAAATTTCATGTATTAAGAGTAACTAAATCAAAATATCGAAAGATAATCTTAATCGAGTGAAAATTTTTCAATTAACTCCTAAAAAAGTATTTTTTTAATTTAAAAAATGATAAAGTACTCCAATTAAGGTCAATGAATTAAGTGTTAGGCCCTGTTTGGTAGGTGGTTCTGTTCCAGCTGGTCTGGTCTGGTTTTGTGTTTTATGGCACCAGACCATGTTTGGTAACATTGGTTCCAAATTTTTGGTTAGACCAAGTAAGACCAAATCAAACCTAAATTGCCTCATTTCAAACAAAAAAAAAAAAGGTGGTTCCTGGTGGTCCGGTCTGGTCTTATTAATAAAATATATTTATAAATAATTAAAAATGAATAAATAATAATAATAAATTAATAATAATAATAAAAAATAAAATAAAACATATTTTAAAAATAAAATATAAATAATAAACAAAATGAAATAAATAATACCTAATAATTATAAAAATGAATATAATAAATAAATGAATAAATAATAAAATATATTTATAAATAATTAAAAATGAATAATTAATAATATAAATAATAAATTAAATAAAGCATAATAATAATAAAAAATGAATACAATAATAATAAATAAATATAATAATAATAAATAATGGACTAAATAATAAATAATAATAATAAATTACATAAAACATATTTAAAAATATAATAATAAATAATAAATAATAAACAAAATTAAATAAATAATAATAATAAATAAATATAATAAGTAAATATAATAATGAATAAATACTTCATAATAATAATAAAAATTGAGTAAAATAATAATAAATTAATATTAAATTAATAAAATATATATTTAAATAATTAAAAATGAATAAATAATTTATAAATTAAATAATAAATTAATAATAAATTAATATAATATATTTATAAATTAATATATCAATTAATAAATAATAATATAAATAATAAAATATATTATAAAATGAAGAAATAATAAATAAAGAAAGAAATAATACATAAATAAATATTATAATAAATAATAAATAAATAGTAAGATTAGACTGCTTACCAAACAGACTTTTCCAGATTAGATTAGACCGGACCGGACCAAACCAAATCAAACCAGACCAAAAAGACCGCCTACCAAACATGGCCTTATAGTAATTGAGAGGGGTATTATAAACAATTAATGCACCTAATATTTTTATAGTTCTTTCATTAATTTAATTCAAATGTATTGCTGACATTTCACACAAAATAGATATAACTATAATTTCTCCAAACCTTAGGCGTGTGATTGTAATTATCCCTTACATTTTTTTTCAAACAAAGAGGCTAAGGTTATAATAAATAATTGGGTAAATTGCAGTAGCACCCCTGAGGTTTAGGTCAATGCCACTAATATGCCGGTCAACGTGATACTTTGCAATGACACCCCCTGAGGTTTGGTTTTTCTTGCAATGACACCCCCTGACTGGTGAAATGACTAGAATGATCATTTAATTGTTTCACTTATTACATTAGGATAATATAAAAGTGTAAAATTACCCATATGCCCAAACACTTCACCCCTATAAAATTACTAATTACACTTCCACCCCTTATTACAAAATATATATATATTACGAAAATTACAAAATTCTAAATAAACACAAAAAATTTGAAACAAACATATAAAATTTGAAAAAATATATATAATTTGTAAAAAATATATAAAATTTGAAAAAACATATAAAATTCAAAAAATATATATAAAATTTGAAACAATATATAAAATTCAAAAAATATATAAAATTTGAAACAAATATATAAATTTCAAATATATATATATATAAAGTGTGACTGAAGTGATTCCTACCACATTTGGAAATTCAAATTATTCTGGAAATGATTTTTTGTAACTTGTAAAGCTATAGTGGGAAAGAAGAGAGAAACTTCACGAGAAATCAACTTTGAAACTGTCTTTACTAGCTTCACCCTAATAGACTTTTAGGAATTATGTCTTCTTTTAAAAGTCCTTTTTCACAAACTTTAACACTACTTCAACCAAAACCCATGTTAATCTGGGATTAATTTTTAGGTTGGGTCCATAAATAAAGATTACGAAACGCATATTAGTACTATTTTCCCTACCCCTAAATCTAACCGTTGTGAAAAAATAGAAAAACAAAATATCGAGATTTTAGAAGGAAAATATGAAAATTAAATCAATAAAATAAGAAAAAGGAAAAAGAAAAAAAAGAGATGGGAAATTGGAGTTTTTAGAGGGATATAAAATAGACATGAATAGTAGGTTTCGTTGTCCTCCAAAATAATCGAGGGAAATAAACTAAAACGTTTTTTTTTTCTTTCTAATTCTTCCAATTTGGTACTAAATTGAGATAACATAATGAGTCTTGGGCATATGGTATTTATTTTTATTTTATAGTTCCATTGACATTTTTTTTTTCTTTTTTAAGAAATGACACTTAAATTTATAAATTAATAACTTTTTTTTGGAAATGATTCCTACCAAAATAATTTGAATTTCCAAATGTGGTAGGAATCACTTCAGTCACACTTTATATATATATATTTTAGAATTTTATATGTTTTTCGAATTTTATATATTGTTTACGAATTTTATATATTTGTTTTGAATTATATATTTTTTTTTGAATTTTATATATTGTTTCAAATTTTTTATATATTTTTTTGAATTTTATATGTTTTTTCAAATTTTATATATTTTTTACAAATTATATATATATTTTTGAATTTTATATGTTTGTTTCGAATTTTTTGTGTGTTATTTAGAATTTTGTAATTTTCGTAATATATATATATATATATATTTTGTAATAAGGGGTGGAAGTGTAATTAGTAATTTTAGAGGGGTGAAATATTTGGGCATATGAGTAATTTCACACTTTATATATTACCCTAATATAATAAGTGAAACAATTAAATGAACATTCTAGTCATTTCACCAGGGTGTCATTGCAAAGTTAGCGTTGACCGACATATTAGTGGCATTGACCTAAACCTCAGGGGGTGCTACTGCAATTTACCCTAAATAATTAAACATTCACTTCACACATTTTGTATTATACTCTGGACTAGTATATGTTATATAGCAGTGAAATATTTTTTCTTGCCAGTATGAATTGGATGCATTGAAAAGAAAATAGAATTATTGTTTTACAAAATATAAAAAACATAAAATGAACTTAAAACATGTATAAATTAAATAAGGGAAATGAAAAATATTACTCCATTTTTACAGAAACATATACATACACAAATATAATTGTTATCCTATTTAGTAAACAATTCATATCTGAAGATTCTGAACTAGAATAATAACTATCTTCTCTGAATATACATGTATGTTTGTATGTGCGTGAAATTTTCAGTGAAATAGAATAACAATCATATTCTCTGTATATATGTGTATGTATGTATATGCGGTTCGGAAGTTTGAAAGGGAACCCTGTTTGTTTGAAAGCCACCAATTGTCGCAACATTTGAATCTTCTTCTCGGCAACAAAAGTCAATACAAATATATATATATATACACACACATCAATGGCCGATATTGCATACTTTGTGGTACAGTTTCTCACTCTGCCAATCCAACTAGTAGTTCCAGTGAGTAGAGCTGAAGAAGAAAACCCTAATGGCCTCCTCTGTCGATACAGAGTTAACATTAGAAACAAATGGTAGGGTCAACGATGAAGAAAAAGAGGAAGCTAAAGGCACATGGAAACACGCAGCTTTCCATGTCGCCACCACCATCGCCACCCCCGCCGCCTACGCTCCTCTGCCTTTCGCCGTCGCTTCTCTCGGCTGGTATCTCGGTATTTCCTTCTCAAATCCCCTAATACATATTATATATATATATATATCTATATAGATATTGGTATGTATATTCATGTGGGTGGGTGGGTGAAAATTGGGTAGAGTTGCCTTTGGGTTTGTTGTCTTTCTTTAATTTTTGGGTATGGCCAATGCAACTCTGTAATGGGTTTATTTCTATACTAGTTCCACTTGCTTATATATGCGTATGTGTAATTTTAAAAGTAAAATTGTAATGTATTGAACAATTTAATACAATTTTAGGCATCTATATTATGGGTTTTTGTTTCTATAATAAGATTCTGTTTAATTGTAACGAATATATATACATAATCATCAATATATAAGCCCATAATGAAGTGAACAATCTTTGATAATCTTGAGTTGTTCTCACTTATAGTTGAACTTTGCAAGTACCATGTGAATATCAACTTTTGTGTTTTCACTTGTTGATTGATTAATGAGATCTTTCTTTGATTTTGTGTGTGCCCCATATTATGTAACACAATTCTGCTTGATTATCAAAAAGATTTTGGTAATGAATGTCACAAATTTAGCTTATCTTCAGTTGTTCTCTCTCACATAGTTTACATATACAAGTTTAATAGTGGCCATTGCTTTTCGTGGTGCAATATTTAATGTTTCTATTAGAAATTTCCAGTCTTATTTATTGGCAATTTGATATATGATTATCCCTACTTCAGGTGTGACTAGTTTGGTGGGTGGAACACTTGCCACATGGTATTCTAGTCTACTGATTGCGTCGCTGTGGAGATGGAACGGAAAGAAACAGACTACGTATCGACATCTCGCTAGGAGTATCTACGGTAACTTTCACCTATCGATTTCAGTTTGAAGATTAGACATGTTTTGAATCAGTTGGGAACTTAGGATGTGCTATGTTGCTGTTGTTCATTTTGCGATGATTGAGGCAGCTAGGTGGAATTTACACTATGGGCTTCTTGTCTGTATCTAGTGTATTTTTCCTGAATTTACTATGTGAGCAGCTTCATATCTTGCTAAAAAAATCCAAATAATATGTTGCTTATACTGTCTCAATTATTTTGACATGGCATTTCCAGAGACCTGTTCTGATATGGCATTTGGGTTTTTAGTGATTGTATAGTGATTGTTTACTTAGATCATCGCAAAGTGAGTGATGTGATTAGTTATATTGTATAGTGTTGTCAATCTTGGCAACAATCAGCTATATGATTACTTATATTAGATCATCGCTTAGATGACAATATATTTCATACTTCTATTTGAACATTTGATGTATATCCTTACACTTGGCTTCATATTATGACCTTTATTATTAATTTTTCGTCAAATCTTGTTTCGACAATTCAGGTCAAACAATATTCATCAACTTCGTTTCTTCCTTCCATTTTTGTCAGAATTTCATCACATTTTTTACTTTCCTTACATTCTTTTTTATCAAGACTATAATCTTCTTTTCTGATCTTGAAGGATCCTGGGGTTTCTGGTCTATTGCATTTTTTCAGCAGGTGGCTTCATTGGGTAATAACATCGCCGTTCAGATTGCTGCTGGAAGCAGCCTTAAGGTTAGTCATTCTGATGAGATCAACTTTACTTAACGATACAAGGAACTAGGACCAGGAGTCTTTTGTTTACTACCTTTCCCTTTATTTTGTGCAGGCAGTATACAAATACTATCACAAAGATGGTTCCTTAACTTTGCAGCATTTCATTATTTTCTTCGGGGCTTTTGAACTTTTTCTCTCCCAGCTCCCAAATATTCATTCCTTGAGATGGGTAAATGCAATATGCACTCTAAGCACTATCAGTTTTGCTGGTACAACCATTGGCGTTACAATATATAATGGTAAACTTAATATCCTTTAAGTAGACTAGTTTAGATAATGTCTTCACGGGCACAACATTGATTTTGGTGAATTTTGACTCGTAGGGAAAAAGATCGATAGAAAATCAATTAGCTATAATTTGCAAGGCAGTTCCTCATCTAAGATGTTCAAAGCCTTCAGTGCCCTTGGAACAATCGCCTTTTCATTTGGAGACGCGATGCTCCCTGAAATACAGGTAAATTTCATTCCTTGAACTTAAATTTTTTAAATGTACTTCATGGTCTTTCTACTCATGATCATTTGATAATGAATTTTCAAACTCTATTGGCATTTGTTTAACAAAACTCATAATGAAGTTTATACTAACAACTGCTTTGTCTTAAGATGATAAATGGAAATGACTAAGTGACGACAAATGATTTCTATTTGGCAGAGTACCGTGAAGGAACCTGCAAAGAAGAACATGTATAAAGGTGTATCAACAGCATACGGCATAATTGTCTTAACTTACTGGCAGTTGGCTTTTTGTGGTTTCTGGGCATTTGGTACAGATGTCCAGCCTTATATCGTGTCTTCTCTTACTACTCCAGAGTGGACAACTGTTATGGCTAATCTTTTTGCAGTGATTCAGATATCAGGATGTTATCAGGTACTTTCCAGTCCTTTTTGTGGACAAATGAGTCAAAGCGTTGATGTTTTGACTTCTTTAGTGTTTTATGGAACTTATGTTTTCACGAGTTTCTTATCTGAACACGATGAGCTTCTCAAATAAGTTTAAGAGAAAATAAATTTAAAAGTATGATTACATCTTTGGTTGAAGGCAATCACCTTACGTAACGGATGAGGATGCAACCATTCTGAAACAAGAATATAGATGCACCATTGTATGGTTGTGCAGAACTGCATGTTCAGATGCATGTTAAGTTAGAAAACACTTGCAGTGACATTAACCAAGCTGCTTCACTCGAGATTGATTTTGAATAAATGAGCCAATCTTGCTCTTGAATCTGTTGAGATTGGCTCAATTAGAAGCTCCCTCAAGAGAAATAAATCAAGCTCAGGCTTCACATTTTTAGATTATTAAGTTTTCTACCCAAGCTTGGCAAAACGTTACTTGGCTCATTTACAGCTCTCCCCCTACCAATTAAATCATCCTTGACAGTGAAATAAATTTAAAGCAGAAAAAAAGAAGCAAGGAATAAAAAATAACTTCCTTTTTCCCTTCATAGTGGTGACTATGCCAAACAGGTTAAACAGAATACTCTTATCATACAACAAATGTGCTATTATGTGGAAGTTAAAAGGTAGAGGTTGTTCGATTACTAAATAGTGGAAGATGCAAAAGAAGTTGCTGGAGAAACAGAAAATGGGAAAACCTGGAATTTCTCATAGTGTCACGAAAGCTGTAGCACAAGAGAAGCCAGTGACAAGCTTCTCTAAGTTTTTTGCTTTTTATTTGATTAAGAGCCTTAAATCTTGAGCATTTGTTGTCAAATATTCTCTAATATACACTTGTTGAATTTTGTGCCAAATAGATGATGCTTTCCTAGGAAATCCTTCTTTAATTAATGCAAATGTTGTAATTGTAACTGTAAGGGTTACCTATGAAATCCCTCTATTTGCATTTCAGTCACTGTGGTTTTTAGATTTCTCCACAATCAACATCAATGGTTTTGACATTTGTCAAGCTGTTATCAAGTCATGGAGATTTTTGGATCCCACTGTCATACTAAAAAGTTTTTTTGGATCCTATTGTTTCAGTTTTTAGACTCCAACTCCTTACAAAATGACTGAACTTGTTATATTGTTTGATATAACAATCCTTTTGCAGTATAACCGTCCCTTGAGAGGTAACTGCGTAGTTTCCTTGTCTTAAATTTTCCCAATTATAAATTATATAGTAAACTATTAAGTCCCTTGTGTCGTTTTCAAAGCCCGATTAAAAATTCTAGTTTTTAAAGAAGAGAATAGACATCCCCTTAGATTTATGATCTCCCAAGTCTTTTGATATCGTTGTATATGCTCTATCTAACAAAGAAATGGAATGAGAAAAGCACTCTTCTTTGGACGCTATACCGGAGCATAATTCAATTATGTAAGAATTATTGACGGACAATGTGAAAAATGTTGGAGGATAATGTGGTAAGCTGCCAATGGTTTTGAAGTTACAAAAATATTGGTATTTATGAATGTCTCATCTTTGATTGGAGTTTAAGATAACCATCATTAAGTGTTTTGAGCTCGGGGCATTTATTACATGAGGTCCTAATGATTATATTAGTAGAATTCTCCACATTTACAACATACACTTCTTTTATGTTTTTCCCCTTCCTTTTTTTACTCTGCATGTGTGCTGAGCATTCATTCTTTCTCCCCTCAACCCGTCACTTGTTTTGAAATGTAACCTAAACTTTAACTGAACTTATAGTTCTCTCTATTTTGTCTGCTTTAGAATCAAACTTTGACAATGACTTGAGTATCTATCTCATCTAGTTTTATCATTTTCTTATTTCAGATATATTGCAGACCAACATATGCCTATTTTGAAGAAAGAATGCCACTCGACAAAACTGATAGCCAATTCTCTCTCCGGACTTGCCTCTTCCGCTTCACATTTACCTCAATTTACATAGTCCTTATAACCCTGGTTTCCGCAGCCATGCCTTTCTTTGGTGATTTTGTTGCCATCTGTGGAGCTATAGGATTTACTCCGCTGGACTTTGTCTTCCCCGTTTTAGCGCAAATAAAAGCTGGCAAGATTCCCAGAAACTCAATAATCCGCTACTCACTGTTGGTCCTCAACATTACAATTGCTGCCTGGTTCTCAGTTGTTGCAGTGTTGGGTTGCATTGGTGCAGTGAAATTTATCGTCGAAGATGTTCAAACTTATAAGTTCTTTCATGATATGTGATAATGTGGGACACCAAGGGTAGGACCCTAAGGCCCTGTTTTGTAACTGGTGTTGGTACCAAGTTTTTGGTTTTGGTACTGAATAGTAGTACCAACCCATGTTTGGTAAAACTAGAGCTGGTACTACTGTAGCGCATCAAAAGGCACTGTAGCGCACCAAATGGAGGCATTTTTGGAACCATCTTTGTGGATGGTTTTGTATGGTGTGGACACTATAGCAAACCAATGTAGCACCCCACTGTAGCACTGTAGCAACCCGAATCACTGTAGCACCGAATATAATATTTAATTTTAATATTATAAATTTTAATATATTATTATATTAATATTAATATTAATATTAATATATTTTAATATAATAATATTATTATATTAATATTAATATTAAAATTAAAATATATTTTAATATAATAAAAAAATTTTAATATTATAAATTTTAATATTAATATATAGTAAAATATTACATAATTTTAATATTTAAAAATAAAATGTGAAACCATCCCAAGTTACGAAAGATGGTTTGGTTTCAGAATTTCAACCCATACCAACTCTACCAAACATGGTTTGGTTTTTCAGCATCACTTTTTCTCACACCAAAATCATCTGCACCAAACATGGTTTGGAACCAAAATAAAACCACACCAAACCAAATCCAACCCAACCCAAATCAAAACCAAAAACTAACACCGCACCAAACCGTTACCAAACGCAACATAAGCGTTTGAATTTCGGACCCTTCTTGGTCTTCGAGGTTCCCAGTTTAGGAATTTAAATTGCACTAGAAATTCATTTTAGAAATTCTCGAACTGTTTCTTTTTAAGAACTAAGAATAGAATGTCTATGGGTAGAAGTAGACCTGTTAATGGATCGGATTCGGATCGGATCAGTTAAATCCAAATCCAATTTGTTAAGAAATCGGATTATCGGATTCGGATCCTAATCGGGTTATTGGATTTTATTTTCAATCCATATCCGGTTAATATCGGATTCGGATCATAATCGGATTCGGATCGGATTCAGATCATAATCGGATTATTGACAGGTCTATTGATAAGGATGACAAAAACTCCCGATCCGCGATCCGAATCCGATAATTCGACGGATTTTCACTTAGTTAATTCATATTCGAATTTCTTCATTATAGAATATCTAATTAAAAAAATACAAAAATTCAAAAATCAATAAATACTGAAACACTAAATTATTCACATTTTTAATAATTGTATTTATGGTTAATCATTATTAATAAATAATAAAATAATTAACAACTAACATTTATATACATGTATAATATTAAATATATACACATAAAAATATAAAATATATATTTATATATATAAATATATTTTATATGGGATCGGGTTATTATCGGATCGGATGACATAAATCCAAATTCAATTTGTTAAGAAATCGGATTATCGGATTCGGATCCTAATCGGGTTATCGGATTTTATTTTCAATCCATATCTGGCTAATCGGATCGGATTTGGATCAAAATCCGATTCATTGACAGGTCTAGGTAGAAGTATGAGTTTGTTGCCAAGGTTTGGCTCCGTTTGGCAACCCGGTTTTGGTCTTGGTTTTGGTCTTGGTCTTTGATTTCAAGACCAAGACCATGTTTGGTTGGCCGATTTTTAACTTGGTTTTGGACACCCTAAAACCAACCACTAAAACCTGGTTTTGGCCCACCATTTTTGACTTTTCTCTCTTTCTCCCTCTCTCTCTATATATATATATGGCCGAAAATATGAATTATTTTGAATTTTTTTTATATTTTTCGGAAAAAAATTAATTTCCGGGAAAAAATTATTTATTCGAAAATAATTATCTTTTTCGGGAAAAAATAAATTTTTGGGAAAAAAAAAAATTTCGGAAAAAAATGAATTTTCGGGAAAAAATCATATTTTCGGACAAAAATTAATTTTCTCTAAAAAAAAATTTTTGGAAAAAAATCATATTTTCGGAAAAAAATTATTTTTTCGAAAATAAATATTTTCCGGAAAATATTTATTTTTTCGGAAATATTTATTTTTCCGGGAAAAATATCATATTTTTGGGAAAAAATTAATTTTCGGAAAAAAATATTTTTTTAACAAAAATTATTTTCGGAAAAAAATATTTTTTCGACAAAAATTAATTTTTCGGAATAAATTAATTATTTTTTATATTTTTCTGAAAAATATTTTTTTCCCGAAAATTACTTGTTTTCCAATTTTTTATATATATATATTTTTTTCATATTTATATATTTTTAATACATATTAGTATATATATATATAATTATACCAAGACCAAAACCAACTCCTTACCAAACACTATATATTGGTTTTAAATTTACCTAAAACCACCCAAGACCAAAACCAAAACCAAGACCAAAACCAAATTCCCAAACGGGCAGGGTTGATGTTTGGGATGGATATATAAAAGTTGCTCACTATCCCAATCATTTTGTGATTTTTGCATATAAGTTAAAAAGAGTTGTAACTTCTTACAAATTTTTTTTTTCTTTTCTTTCTGATGAGTGAAAAAGGTAATGGGGTGAGAGAGGCTCGAACTCTCGACCTCAGGATCACTCGTAGCTATGAGACCTACGCGCTAGCCAACTGCGCCACCACCCCTACTTGTAACGCTTTCATATTATTTCCGATAAACCTTATGCACTGATTTGTAAGCATTTCTCATTAGATACAGATTCTGATATTCTAGGTTCCTTTTGGATTGAAAGGATCTCAATGAATTGGTTTAGGCCTTGGGGTCAATTTTATGTGAAGAAAAATTACTAGAAGATGATGATAATGCATTCAGACCTCCCCGTTCCCCATCAACTTCAAACTTATAAGTTCTTTCATGATATGTGATAATGTGGGACACCAAGGGTAGGACCTAAGGTCTTGTTTTGTAACTGGTGTTGGTACAAAGTTTTTGATTTTGGTACTGAATAGTAGTACCAACCCATGTTTGGTAAAACTAGAGCTGGTACTACTGTAGCGCATCAAATGGCACTGTAGCGCACCAAATGGAGGCATTTTTGGAACCATCTTTGTGGATGGTTTTGTATGGTGCGGACACGGTAGCAAACCACTGTAGCACCCCACTGTAGCACCGAATATAATATTTATATTTTAATATTATAAATTTTAATATTAATATTAATATAAATTTTAATATTAATATTAATATAAATTTTAATATTAATATATTATTATATTATTAAAATTAAAATTTATTAATATTAAAATTAAAATTTATTAATATTAAAATTAAAATTTATTAATATTAAAATTAAAATTTATTATTATTAAAATTAAAATTTATTAATATTAAAATTAAAATTTATTATTATATTTTAATGTAATAATATTATTATATTAATATTAATATTAAAATTAAAATATATTAATATTAAAATTAAAATATATTTTAATATAATAAAAATATTTTAATATTAATATATTAATATATAGTAAAATATTACATAATTTTAATATTTATAAATAAAATGTGAAATCATCCCAAGTTACGAAAGATGGTTTGGTTTTTCAGCATCACTTTTTTTCACACCAAAACCATCTGCACCAAACATGGTTTGGAACCAAAATAAAACCATACCAAACCAAATCTAACCCAACTCAAACCAAAACCAAAAACTAACACCGCACCAAATCGTTACCAAACGCAACCTAAGCGATTGAATTTCGGACCCTTCTTGGTCTTCGAGGTTCCCAATTTAGGAATTTAAATTGCACTAGAAATTCATTTCAGACAATTGAACCTTCTCGAACTGTTTCTTTTTAAGAACCAAGAATAGAATGTCTATGGGTAGAAGTATGAGTTTGTTGCCAAGGTAAAGGGTTGATGTTTGGGATGGATGTATAAAAGTTGCTCACTATCCCAATCATTTTGTGATTTTTGCATAGAAGTTAAAAAGAGTTATAACTTCTTACAAAATTTTTTTTTCTTTTCTTTCTGATGAGTGAAAAAGGTAATGGGGTGAGAGAGGCTCGAACTCTCGACCTCAGGATCACTCGTAGCTATGAGACCTACGCGCTAGCCAACTGCGCCACCACCCCTTCTTGTAACGTTTTCATATTAGTTCCAGGAAATCTTATGCACTGATTTGTAAGCATTTCTCATTAGATACAGATTCTGATATTCTAGGTTCCTTTTGGATTGAAAGGATCTCAATGAATTGGTTTAGGCCTTGGGGTCAATTTTATGTGAAGAAAAATTACTAGAAGATGATGATAATGCATTCAGACCTCCCCGTTCCCCATCAACTTCAAGGACGTTTTAGTCTTTTCCATAAAATTCTTGTTATTGTATTCGTTGTCGAAAGTAGAATATCATTATGTTTATATTTAAAATATTTAACATATAATGAATTGTATAATAATTATTGTTCTATTGATATATCTTAGGTATGTGAGTTGAGTTCTATTTTCTATTTTAATTTGGAGTTCTAAGTTAGATACTTTAGGGCTTGATTGAATATTTGAAAATTGTTCTTGACAATTTTTAATTCTGAAAACTGTTATTGATAATTTTGAAAACTGAAAACTATTTTCTAAGAACAATAAAAATGAGTTATCTGAAAACATACATTTTTATAAATGAATTTTCTGAAAATAATTTTCAGATAACTCAACCAAACATATTTTTTGTATAATTTTTTGATTTTAAGTTTTTAAAAAATAAAAAATTATTTTTAAAAATACAAACCAAGCAGGCATGTTCTAAGAACCTAACTTATTTTCAAAAATAGTGATTTGGAGTAATAATAATATAATATATATTTGACTTAATTTGGATTGATATCCATCTATTCTGAACCCATGGCTGAAATTCTCTATGTTCCTCACTCTAGTCTCGACACTCCGGCCTATTTGGTTTATATTTTTTAAAATAGTTTTCTGTTTTTCGAATTTTTGAAAACTGAAAATTGTACAAAAATTTTGTTTGTTTGGTTCAATTTTCTAAAAACTCAATTATAAAAATGTCACTTTTTAGAGAATTCATTTTTATTATTTTCAAAAAATAATTTTCTGTTCTTAAAATTCTCAGAACAATTTTTAGAGATACAAACCAACATATTTTATTTCTTTCCTGACCAAGTTAGCATTGAGAAGCTAGGGGTTTAATTTCTTGACCTATTGGTGCCACCAGTATCCGACAATTCTTATTGAAAAAATCTAATGATCTTGTGATATTATTATTATTATTATTATTATTATTATTTTCTAATTATTGTTTGGTATTAAACACCATATATTTTTTAACCAACAACAATTAACACACAAGGGGAAAAAAACTATTAAAAATGAATAATTATCAAATCTATTCATATTTAAGTGCGTATGAACAACTGTTGAATCTCCCATTGAGTTAGAGCCCTCTATAACAAAGTGACCGGTCATTGACGCTCAAATTCTTTTTTTTATTTAGGTATATATTTATTTTTTATTTGGAGAAAAAAAAAATGCCATAGGCCATAAAATTTGAATTTTTTTACTTTCTGATAAACAGCAGAATTTTGTTTACTTTGTCCTTCCAAAATAATTCCTAATAAATTAAATTGGATGTACATTTTACTTGTAAAATAAGTCCGAGATATCAAAGTAACATAAATTTATTAGGGAACTGTGTTTAATTTATTTTACAAATAATAGTGATAAACATATTTTGAGTAATCTGTGTCACCTAAAATTTTGAGATCGATCAAGTTAAAAACAAAAACAAGAGAAAAATGCATCTATTGGGGATTTTTTTTAAAAGATGCCCATAAACAAAATTATAAATTGTTATAAATACATTTACCTTTTTACCTTTATTTCATTTACAAATTTATCCCTATTTTAGTAATCATTTTTTATTATTTTCTTGGTGTTTACGCCTATATACTAATACTTTACTCACCCTTATGGCATTATAAAAAAATCAGTCTTGTGAGTTAGTAATCGCATATAATCTGGTGGTGAGAAACAAGTTTTGAAGTCAACTGAGATGAGTAATTTATCTCAGTTGCACTCAATTTTATAGTACTATTAAATTAATAATTATAGGTGGATGGAGGAAGTTTATTAAAGAAATTCTAAGAGTTCAATTATTTAAAAAATTATTAATATTGTTTGTTAATACACCATTTTAATTTATAACATTTTTACTCTCCAATTTTTTTTCACGTACAAATAAACGTCTAAAACTTTACTAATGTATATGAATATATCTGAATAATACTCAAATCTCTCTATATATAATCTTTTCTTCGCATATAATAAATTTTTATCTTTTCTAACTCAATATAGCTAGATTATTGCAAACAAAAAAAAGTATAGACAGATTTTCTTCTTGCCCAATGAGCCCGGATGGGCATTAGCCACCCCTAATACCAATATTAATGAAGCAAAATTGGTTTAAAAACCCAAAAACATACCAGTTAAAGTTATTTGTCATACTTAAAAATTCCAAAAAAAAATGGAAAGGATAATTTTTTTTCTATTATCGTAATTTTTTTGCAACCACCTTGTATTTATAGGTAGAGTTCGGTAAGGAAATTAAATTTTCTCTCATATGTATGAGAAATCAATTAAATCTTCTATAATTTGCTAGTATTTTCCGAATTATTCAAATATATTAAATGTGTATTTTAGAAAAGATACGACCCTGTTTCCAAAATGTTAAAGAGTACCTTAGAGAAATAACACATATACTATATAGCTTTTGAAGTACTCCTAAGAACATGGGCGCGTATCCTCTGCATTTCCTCCCCCTGCCTTGTGCGATGAACAGCTCAGAGGCGTCCACGCCAGCCACTGCCAGGTCATCGATCTCCTCGCCGGCAAACCTCACCTTCGGTCAAGAATGTTTTTCCGGTGATCTCTTTCTCCGGCGATTTGTGTCAAGAAAGTACGATGTGTACAGTAAAAGCAGAAATTCTTCCCCCCAAAAATCAGATTTTTTTTACCCTTTACCCCTCTTTCTCATTCTATTTTTAGGGCAAATCATATCTTTGCCCACGTTTTTGAAAATTCAATCGAATTTTAGGTTAATTTCTCTCCATCTGAATCACAACCAAATTCAACTTTTGATACCTAAATCTGTTGTGAACTGGTTGTCCCTCGTCTCCGTAAAGAGTTAACATCCAACAATTAATCTTTGACTTCTTCGAGGTAAAGAGTTAACATCCAACAATTAATCTTTGACTTCTTCGAGTTAAGGTAGTGATTTAATTCATGTTCTTTGTAAGTTTTATGTTTGTTGAATAATTTATTGGTCATCATCTAATTTTGAATTGAAAATATAATTTTTCCTCCGTTCATCTCCATCTAAAACCCTAAAATTCATTAGTCCCATAACGAAGCCATGAAAAAGACCCAAAAAAATGTTCCAATGGAAGTTGAGCAAAACACACAAACTATGGCAGTGAAGAGAAGACGTGGGCAGCCACAAAAGAATGTCATTCCAGATGCTTGTCCCACCAACATAGAATCTTTTTCAACAACGCACATGATGTTGAAACCGTGGCTTCTCCCGCCAACATAGTTCCTTGTTCAACAATTGTACATAAACATACCTACCGCTGATTAAATTTCTGGTATAAATCTTAAAAACATATATTTGAGATTTTGATGCAATCTGTTTACGGACTAAAATTGCATGTTTATTCAATATTTTCAATAGTCCTTAGTGAAAGATATGTATAAAAGATATGTTTCAAAATTGTTTTGTCACGTGAATGGCCCTTGGTATGTAGTGATGCATTCATTCCATTACCTAAGATATTTAGTTTGTTTTCTTTTAGTCCCATTTATATAAGTTTAGCGTGCGGTGAGTGCGGTGAGTTATTGTTATTTGGTTTCATGTATACATAACTAATTCAGGGCTTCCTATAAAAATAAGTGTTTATCCGTATGTGGCGCGAAAATTATTACGCGGGGGGACTATACCGGCACGCGTGGAACAATCTTTAATGATCGGGTTTATTTAAATAATTTATTTTTCTTTGGGTATAATTTTTTTTCTTATCTTGTGCATTACGTGGCATTGCATGTGTTTTCATACATTGGGGATGACGTGATTTGTGTTTCTAGGTTCATTATGAAATTATTTCCGTTATCATTTATTTTATTTTACCAGTAGGTTGGTACAGTTTTGTATTTTTGGAATTTCGATAAACTATTATAAGATTGTTTTGCAATTTAGTGGAAAGTTGGATCTTCTTGCATTTTTGTAAAGGTTATGTACAAAATTTTGGTCACATGGACCAATTCAAGGGTGCCTCATTACCACCATCATTGCATGTTACACTTATATATATCTTTAAATTATCTTATGTGCATTAAATGATGAATGATTGTGAGATAAAGTAATGAAAGAGATCATTTGTGTTGGGTCGGCCACTTTGTTCCACCTCACATTGTATCAATTATTTTTTTTCCACCATTTAATTAATGTAAGTGTTGCAATTTGTCACACACAACTTCTTATATTATAGTCTCACTTGAATTCACCAACACTTACAATTTTAGACGAGAACTATTTTTTTTTCTTTCTCCTCCATTATTCCTCTCTTCTTCTCTCTATGATTAGAGATCTTTGGAGTAAGAATTTGATGAAGCGATCAACTAGGAAGTTGTTCTACGTGTTCCGATCTTCGGTTTAATACCAATTACGGTATGTGATCTATATTATTTGATTTGATTTGATTTTTCAAAAAAAATTTAGATTATTGTTCTCATTGTTCTAGCTAATCAAAGCCTTCGATCTATGATTTTTTAAAAATATGTAAGGATTCGTTTTATTTTCTGAACATTTTACAGCATATGTATATGTATGAGATTATATTTTCCTGAAAATTTCAGAAATTATAGATCAATATAGATTTAATTAAAAATCCGTAATTTCATGATTTTCGGATATAGTTCCTGTTGCAGAATTATTTTATTGCCTTAGTATGAGCAATTTATAGACCATGTTAAATTATTTATAAATTTTTGAAACTTTTACAGTATGTTTTTGTATATGTCTATTATCATTCTCAAAAATTCAGATCATTTAGATAAATATTTAATGTTCTAAAAATCACGGAATTAGGCTATCTAGTGATATTTTACTGCTTGCTGATCCGATTTCGGTTTCGGTTTAGTCAATTGTTTCATATGGTTTCGTATTCTTATAAATCGTGAAAATTTTATTATAACATTTTGTATATGTATAGAACATATGTACTAAATATCAAGAATTTTAAGTTAATTTATACTGGTAAGAAAAATTATTGAGTAGTAATTGTTTAGTTTCAATCGTAGTTTAAAACCGGAACTTGTGTTACCAATTTGAGCTATCTATAATTCTAATTTTGTACTTATAATTTTATCACCTAATCTTGAGTATATAATATGTAAATATGGAGATCTTGGTAGTCATATAATTCATGTATATGTTTGTAAAAATCTTGGAGTAAAGGGTATTCAGTTTTCAGAACTGTTAGGAAAGTTGTCTTTTATAATTATTTTGGACCACTATCCTTTGATTAAAGCTTATGAAAATTTTATAGTAGACCTACGCAGATGTTTAGAGTGTATCCTGTAAATTTCATATTTTTATCAAACCTGTAGAGGTTTCTAAAAATCATAGATTACCTGTTGTCCGTTTTACGGTAGTATTCGAAACCGAACTTTTCGATTCTTAATTAAGTAGCTAAATTTTGTCTATTAATCCTGAATATTTTTGAGTAGATATTTATATATATCATAATGTTTATTGACAAATATTATTATAAAAATAAATATGGTTATGTATATAAAAATTATTCAATATGTGTTAATTGGTTTCGGGCATAACATGGTACAAATGAAGGCGTGAATAGAGAACCGTTCGTTTCTTTATTCTCTACACAACCATATTGTTTTGATTGTTAGTATTTTACTAGATATTTTATCAAGTTGAGGTAGGGATTTATAGGGGTATCGTGTGAGTTTAAGAATCTTCATTTATGCATTTTAATGTTTATATATAGATTCATCATCATATTGTGTTATTTTTGACATGAGTTGTGAAATTGCATTAATGTGTTTAAATGCATTGATTCATGTCACGATAGAATTTTTATTAGGTGGATCATGGAGTGCGTATATATTTATTACTTATGTGCGCATGTGAATGACATTTGTGAATTGTGAATGGTGGATTGGTTGTTGATTTTGGGAAATGGTTGTGTGGTGTGAGCAATGGGGGGACGAAGGAGTTTCCGGGGTGCAAGTCCTTGAATTATCGCACGATTGGTTGACGTCACCGTAAGGTTAGTAGCCCCAAGACGGCTAGGCAGATGAACAGGTAGTTCATGTCCTAGGGTTTGTTTCATGACATAATTTTCCCATTTGATGATTCTGAATTTGATGTTATCTCGGTTGTGATAGTTGGATTTGAGTTCGTATTGAAAGTATTGGTTTTAATTTCGTGATTATAGAACCTTTAAATTATCTTGATGGTATTATTTAAATTGTTCTACATGAGTTTATAGTGTGGTTCCTTATGCATTTATATCATGATATTGGACTAGGGTAGAGACTTGATCCTATACGTATTCATTAATTTACATACTTGCGGAATCTTACGCTTCATGATTTTTCTCTACTGGGCCGTTTGTGCTCACCCCTTAATATTTTTTAGGAAAAGAACCGTTGGTGGATGATGCCTATAATAATTACATCTTTATGTAATAATGGGATTGCGTGCTTATTATGATTTGTACTTGTTTGGCTTTGGACTAGTGTGTTCATGTTGTAATTTGATTTGATTTCGGGAATTGATGTGTGATTTTATTATTTCTATTTTGCTTCCGCTCTAGTGAATTGTACCATTTAAACAGTGTCGGTTGACCAGTTTGGTCATTTGATATTTTATAAATTTTAATTAAATTTAAGTCATTATCCGGGTTTTCGGATTCGGGGCGTGACACAACCTCTGTTATATGGAGAGTAATGAACGATGTAGAGAAACAGTCTTACTCCCCTATGAGGTTGGCGAAAGAGGGTCCTAATTCAACCAACAACCAACAAGCCCGATGCAATCTTCCAGACCCTGCACAATATTTTCCAGTGTGGCCACCCTCATTCGAAAATCACTCAATTGTTGCTGTAATGTATCCACCTCCCCCTCGACATCTGCAACCTTTTCCTCCATCTCATCTTTCCAGTCATGAAGCTGGGCCCAAAGAGTCGTATCGGTCTCCTTTCACGACTCCAAGATTAATAGGCGATCTCTAAATTCTTCAGGAGTGGGAACTACTCTTGGTGGGTGACGGAGGACAGGAATTTTGGCTGCGGTCTTAGAAGAATAAAAAGAGCCACCTTCATGGATATCTGAGTGAAGGTTTTTTTTACAGTTTTGGGTAAAATGATAGGTTTAGTGGTCTTCCTTGTCACATGGCCAGGTTTTATAGGTAGCAATTAATGGGCCCCGGTTTGAGAAACCAAAAGACGCATCTTCTCCCTCCTTTTATGGGACCCGGATCCTCTGCCTTACATTGCAGCAGCAATGACCAAAAACGACAGCATTTTGGGGTAAATTTCATTGTTCAACTTTGGCTTATTTTTAGTCTCAACCATTCTTTTTCCAAGCCGCCAAGCCATCAGACTATTCTTCCACCTCTCATTCCTGCCTAAATATTTAGGTTTTCCCTCCCAAATACATCACTTCAACAACAGTTTGTTTGACCTCTATTCACTTGCTTCTACCCTAAAAAATCTGTCAAGCTCCACTTGTTTCTACCCTCAAAAATATGTCCAGCTCCAGTCTCATGATATATCTTCTTGCTGAAACCCAGGTTTGCATTTTATTTTTCATTTCACTCTATCTTTTGTATTTTGTTTGTTTTTCATTTCACTTTGTAATAATTAATTTTATGTGCCGATTTCTTTTTTGTAAATTAGTGGACTTATTCCTAGAATAGAAGCCTGAAAATGAATGACTATATTAGAATAGCTTAGTAGAATATTATAAAATAGAAGACTTAAAATCGGGACAGAAGGCTAAAATTCTAAGAATATTATAAAATATAAGACTTAAAATCAAGACAGAAGACTAAAATTGTAAGAATATTTTAAAATGGAAGGCTAGAAATAGGGCCTGTATGTTTTTTTTTTGTTTTTGTTGTTTTTATATTGTAATTTAGTATTTTGAAGAAAATATAAGCAAAAAATGAGATTTGTCTCCACTAAATTTATTAAAAATTAGGGTTATTGGCCCCAATTGTCCCCACTGTCATGGATTGTCCCCAATGAAAAAACATTCTCATGGCTTATGTTTTTCAGCTGCTCAATCCATGTTTTTACTTGATTTTTTTCATATTTGTGTTAAATTAAGATAAACTATGGCCCCACTTTCGAAGCGAAAGAGAACAGAAGTAAATCTAAAGGAAGATGTGTGCGTAATAAGTTCATCAGAAGTTGAATTTACAGGGCTCAAGCCTGGCTCAACATTCCTACTATTTAAGTAAGTTTTTAATTTATGAAAGAAATTTGTTTTACTTGGATATTAAAAATATGATTGATTATTCAAATTGGTGATAAGTTTCATTAAAATTTAATATCAAAAGGAAAATAAAGTCACCTTCATTCATAGTAGAAAGACAAGCACAAACGCCTCAATCATATGGCACGCCATGAGTGATGTTGAGAGGAAACCATATATTGATGAATACAATAAGTTGATGACTAAATTTAAACCAAGAGGTATGGCCTGCGAGAAGAAGAATTTCTTTCAAAAGAAAATCCAAGAGGTAGTATGTCTCAAATTGTATTTTTTTTTATAATTTTGTTAGCTAATATATATGCATATTGAATGATTTAATTTTATTAATTTTGTAATTACAAGACTGTCGTATTTCATGCATGCCAATACCTACTTTTTTCGTTATAGTGTCTAAATTGATAGAAGCGCAAAAGAATACTATATGTGGGGCTGGATTTGGTAAACTTCTGGACTTAAAGGTTCAACACTTAAACCAAGAGCTTTGTGAAAACTTGGCAAGAAATTTCAATCTCATATTATGCCGTATGCACATAGATTCAAAGTTTGTGAGCATTACAGCAAATGATGTGGTCGAGATCTTCGGGTTACCCAACGGTCCTATTCAAGTGCCAGACTCGAAAACAGGGGATTACAAAATAGATTTTGAATGGGAAAAACAAGCTGGTTACTTGGAAATTGGTGTACTGAAAATCAAAATATTAAGAGACAAGATTGGTGAGTGGTGTGAAGGAGTGGAGCGGAACGATGATTTTGTGAGGTTGTTTATATTGTATACATGTGGATCTGTATTGAGTCCACTCACCAAACATCACACACCAAAAATTCTTAGAGGCTGTTGACAATGTGCCTCTAATTAAAAACTACAACTGGGCACAATTGGTGATTGATGACTTAATAGCCGGGATTAAAAAATATCAGAATCCAAAAAAGGCTTTAAGGATTTGCACTGGAAGTTTATATCTCCTACAGGTTTGAACACTAATAAAAATTTATAGATTTAATTTTTTTTACAATTAAGGTGATTTATGTTGTTTGATAAAAGTGAGGTTTTTTTTTCTATGACCAACTTTTATATCTTGTTCGTTTTGAGGTTGATGGACCAAGACCGAAAACAGACATCCATCTAATCTCATCTTGGACTGACGAGATGGTGAAAGAGCGTTTAAGGTATGAAATGCAGATATTTGGCAGCTTTGGAAGCGGAAAGGTAAGTGTTTACATCATATGTAATATACATTATGTTTGTAGGCATTTAATTATTGAATATCTCTATCTACAGATCATTAAACGTATTTCGTACTCGACTGAGAGCAAGACTCAGGACATGGATGGTGAACTAATGACCGAATCACAGTCCAGCTTTGAAAATGATTTTGAGGTACTTAGGTTTGATACATTATTTTTATTAATTTCTCAGTTGAAATATAATAAATTATTGATATAATAACCAAAAAACTATAATTCTTAGGAATACATGCGGTGTTGGGAAAAAATTCAAGAATGCCATAAGAAAATAAAAAAATGGTTTGAGAGTTGCAAAGGAATGCAAGGCAGAAATTGGAAAGCGAAGTCTTCGCCTCCCACATACATGTCACGTGAATACAAGAGCCACCGGGAGGAGGAGATGTTGAAGTATGTGGTTGAAGGAAAATTAGAATTCGATGAAGAAGAAATAACTAATAAAAAATACATGTCACCAGAATATAAGAGCTACCACGATGAGAGGTGGAATGATGTAGTAGATGATACATGGGGCATGAATGAGCAGAAAGTTCAAAAATTTTTGATTGATGGGTTAATCTTTGCATGCAACAATCTAGTAACCCCGCCGAAATACAAAAGACATGTGCGACAAAAAAAACTCGGGGAACAAATGAGATCACCCTGGGTGGGGGTGATTAAGAAGGTTTCAAATTTGAAAGATAAACAAAAACGAGCTTTGGAAATTGCAATCGGTCCCACTTTGAATGATGATGAGAAGTAAGTCCATATTTAAAGTTAATCTCACTGTTTTACAATTTTTTTGTTCAATTTCCTCACTGTTTTCACAGGGGAGTCTTAGTCGATATGCATAAGTGGCATCTTGATAGGAAAGACTTTCGAAGGCTTCTTAGCAAGGAATGGATAGATTCCAATGTATGTTGATTCTTATTAACATTATCAATAAGTATGGAACATTAAAAATACTGATATATATATATATATATATATATATATATATTTATTATTAATCAGATTGTGGATTGTATTGTTCGTATGTTGAATTGTGACAATTGGAAGAATAAGAGGGATTGGTATTTGACATCCTATGTTTCAGTAAGTTATGTGTAGTTGTAAAATGTTAATTATCAGGTCTATTAATAGTATATTCTAACTCAACCAACTAATTTTTTGATCATTATAGCATAAGCTGGTTGAGGGGCATTTCAATGATCCCCAAATAACAGAAAGTGGCTTTGAACCGATACTGGAAATGTATGGAAAAGACTGGTTGATGAAAGAGGCTCCCTTTGTCCAATACAGAATGGTATATGTGGCTGTTGAATTTTGTTGAACATTCATGAAATATATTTAGCTTTTTAATACATTTTTATTTTGTATTACAGTTTTTCTTTCCAGTGTGTTTCAAGCTGCATTGGAACCTTTTCGTAGTTGATCTTGATAATATGTGTAAAGAGGGATTCGCGAATTAACATAATGGCGAATTGACTCATACTGGGATAATGACCCAAATGATTAAATTATCTAGGATATGGCCCAAGGATTAAATTATCTGGGATATGGCCCAAGGTTTGGTATATTTGGGAAAACCGGCCCAAGTAAAAGATTATTTGCGAGATTGACCCAAATAATTGATTACTTGGGGAAATAGCCCAAATATGGTTTTCACGCGAGAGCTTGCATTATATAGAGGGAGGTATGAGGGACTGATGTGTTTTATAGCTCGCATCAGGAACTCATAACCCTATATGCTGCTCGCGTAGTGAGTATTACTCGGAATCTAGGGAAAATTCTTGGGATAAGTAAATAGTGGGTCGCGACCTTATTTACATCATCCTAAGCAAGAGTACCTTAGAGAGACCGATAGTATTAAGGGACATGACCAAGGTGTTAGTCACTAATTAACCCTAGAGGGGGGGGGGGGGGGGGGGGTGAATAGGGTGTTCAAAAATAAGTCTAACTCTTTTCGAAAATGGAACACACTATAATCAAAAATCAATTTCTCAATAAGCAAGTGGATGATTCAATTTAAACTTTTATAATAATTAATTTCAAGACAAATTAGCATACAAGATATTCAAGCAATTATAGCATGCAAAATACTCAAGTAAAGATAAAGAGATAAAGAGATTGACACCGTGATTTTTTCGAGGTTCGGTAACTCCTACTCCTCGGCTCAAGAACCCTTCCTTGAGACTTTTCCCGATCCTTTCACTATGGCCCTTCCTTCACAGGTGGAATGGCAAACCTTTACAACACAAGCCTCTCGAGCTTGTCTCTCAATCAAGATAACAACCCTCTCTTGAACAATCGGTGGACTTCACTTGTCCGAGATTACAAATTCGTATGTAATCAATAAAATCACTCAAGAACAAAAACACTCAAAACCCAAAGGTTTTTATGGAAGATAAATCAATATAAGCTCAAGTGTTTTTGGTGATTTTACAATAGCTATAGAAATGTATTCTCAAAGGATATAATCAATGAATGATATTTGGAGAATAAGAAGAGATTCTAGAGGTTTTGATTTTCAAAGAAACTTGGAGAAAATCAGATTTTCAAAGCTTGGTTTCAATGGCTTTTGAAGAGAAAATTTCTGCAGAATTTTTGATAGCTTTCTTTCTCTTTTGTTTTTCAATCTCTTAATCTTCAATATACACATCTCATTCTATATATATCATTGCATTAGGGTTTTGAAGAGTGATTATAGTATTTGAAAGACAAGAGCCGTTTGAACACCATTAAACACGATCCACAAAACATGTGAATTGTTTTCTGAAAATCTGCAGATTTTAAGCAACTTCTAGTCGACTACTTCTCTATTGTAGTTGACTATAATGGACCATCTAGTCGACTAGATTGAGTTCTAGTCGACTACTTTGGACCATCTAGTCGACTAGAATGAGTTCTAGTCGACTACATTGAGTAGTCTAGTCGACTCAAGCTTGTTTCAGTCGACTCTTTTGATGTGGATGAAAAACCAATAGCTACTGGTTGAAATAGTCGACTACTAGAAAATACACAGGGTGATTCTAGTCGACTATAATAAGAAAAAAATTTAATAAAATTTTTTTTCTTTCCGTTTAAGTTTGGTAAAGCGTTTTTCATTTCATTTGAGTTCGGTTCATTTTATACTTGAGCTTATACGATAAAATCGACACATAAAATTACCTTGTTACAATGATCGCTCCCCGACCTATCTACCCCGAGTCTTGAGTCTTCGACTTTCGCTTTTGCCGTTGAATTAATTGATTTTCCTTTTTCGCTTCAATTTCTTTCACAACTTTTCGCTTTAAATCAAGCTTTCTTTCCGAGCTTGTTTTTCGAGTAGTTTCCTTTTCGAGTTTGATTTCTGAGTCGTTCACCTGTCTTTTGCTGAAAATATAAACTCGATAATTCATTAGTATCAAACACTCTTCAATGGTTTGTTATCATCAATTTTGGAATTGTTTGCCGAAAGTAAATTTCAAAGCCAACACAAGGCATGCATGATTGGTCATGACCCAACAAAGCTATAACGGCATCCTTGGCAAATGATAAATCATATCCGCGATGCAAAAGGCGCGGATCACAGGGCATGGCGCACAGCATAATCCTCGAATCCGTTTCGCGGATGTTACTATGCAAGGTATTTATGGCGCACAGTATTATCCGCGCATAAGATTACGCGAATCCGTTTCGCGTAGTCAAGGGCGTAAAATAATACTATGCACGGTATTTATATAGCGGATTGGTACGCAGGTACAATCCGCGAGGACAGGGAAAGGTGATGACGTGGCAATACAATCCGCGAGGACTACTGGACACTCACGTCTATAAATAGAGGTGCAAGAGCTCACTTCAAGTGTAACCTTTCCGGGAACTAAGGGAGAAATTTCTAGAGAGAGAAAGTATTTCGCAATCACTTGTACTTGCTATCTTTTCTTCCATTTCTCTTTCATTTCTCTGAAAAGAAAAGAAAAAGCAATAAAGGTATCAATATTATCATTTGGCTGACGAACTTATACAAAAACTATCTTCACATCATTTAATTCATCCGAACCCCTACAATATGACACTGTATTATTTAGACTCCCTTGAACTTTCTAACATCTCTGAAGCTGGAGATAAGATGGTAAATGAAATTGCATGGTTTATTTTTATTTTTCCAACAAAAATGTCAATTTCAGAAGGCTGAACTTAATTTCAGAAAGTTGAAACCTATAATAAGTGGACTAAAGTTTTTTTTGGACAATTTATTTGTACAGGTTAGATTTTTGGGTTATGTTTTTACTATGTTGGGACTTCCCAATTCATGTCTCCAATATGAGAACTTCAATGTTGTTGAAGTCGATATTCCAAAACAAAAGGACGGGTATGTATGTCTTTTATCGTTGGAAAATTTTGGAGGAATGATTCTAAAGTTATTTTTCATACAAATTATGACACTTGCATTATAGAATTAGTTGTGGGGTATTTGCCATCCGGTTATGCAAACATTTAATGGTCAAGAATGTATTATTTTGCCGACAGTGAGTGACATACTTTCTCAAAGTTTATTGAACATTATGGTTTCTTAGTAGATATTGAATATGCTAAACTATAAAATTAAAATTGTGTCCAGGTTAATCCAACAGACATGCGTAGGCAAATAACACTTGAACTCTTGTCCCACAAATGCAATATAATGAGAGAAATCTATGATTTTGGGGATATCGTTTGACACCATCATTATGGATTTGCAGTGGTAGAAGGTATTTTGTTGTGGATGTATGAAGATAAGAAGCATGGGGTTAACAACTCTTTTGTGGGAAAAATATGTACGATGTGGTTAGCTAGTTGCTTTGTATATGGCTAATTTTTGTGCAGGTATGTCACAAAGGGATTAAAGGGAATTGGGTTTGACGCCTCATTATGGATTTGCGATGCTCGTAGGTATTTTTTTATGGATATGTGAAGATAAGAAGCATTGAGGTAGCAACTTTTTTGTAATTAAGTGAAAAATATGTAGGATGTTATTAGCTAGTTGCTTTATAGATGGCTAATTTTTGTGCAAGTATGTCACAAAGGGACTAAAGGAAATAGCATTGGGATAGCAATATTATTTTGTAATATGTAACTTCCTGTAATTATGTGATAATAATGGCAACATATTTTGTATTATGGTCAACATATACTTATAAAAAACAACGTTTTTTGTTAAATTCGAATGTTATTATTAGGAAACCAAATACTACGCAATTAGTTGTTTCCATTCAAGTAATGAATCTGATGTATAGTCATACAAACAATATTGTCAATTCTGCACTTCTTATGTTGTTTACAAATTACTAGCCTTCTTCTCTTTACAATATGTTTATGTAAAGAGGGGTGATTCACGAAATAGCATAACAATAAAATGACTCGTTGGGATAATGACCCAAAGATTAAATTATCTGGGATATGGCCCAACCTTTATTTATCTGGGATATGGCCCAGGTTTGGTATATTTGGGGAAACCGGCCCAAGTAAAAGATTATTTGGGAGATTGGCCCAAATAATTGATTACTTGGGGAACTAGCCCAAATATGGTTTTTACGCGAGAGCTTGCATTACACAGAGGGAAGTATGAGGGATTGGTGTGTTTTATAACTCACATTAGTAACTCATAACCCTATATGCTGCTCGCGTGGCGAGTATACGCGGAATCTAAGGGAAATGCTTGGGATGAGTAAGTAGTGGGTCGCGACCTTATTTACACCGTCCTAAGTAAAAGTACCTTAGAGAGGCCGCTAGTATTCAGGGACATGACCAAGGCATGCATGATTGGTCATGACCCAGCAAAGCTATAACGGCATCATTGGCTAAGGATAAATCAAGTCCGCGATGCAACATGCGCGGATCAAAGGGCATGGTGCAAATTATGATTCGCGAATTCGTTTCGCGGATGATACGGTGTAAGGTATTTATGACGCGCAATATTAGTTACGCATAAGGGTACGCGAATCCGTTTTGCGTAGTCAAGGGCGTCGAATAATACTGTGCAAAATATTTATATCGCGGATTAAGTACGCAAGAACCAAGTCGCGAGACAGGTGCTGACGTGGCAATAGAATCCGCGAGGATGAAAGAACCAAGTCGCGAGACATGTGCTGACATGGCAATACAAACCGCGAGGATTACTAAGCGGTCGCGTCTATAAATAGAGGTGCGAGGGCTCACTTGTAAGGGGATGATATTTTCAGAGGACCAGGAGAGAGAAAATCCTAGAGAGAGAAAGTACTTCACAATTATTTGTACTCGTTATCTTTTCCTCCATTTCTCTTTCATTTCTCTGTAAGGCAAATCAAAAGTAATAAATACATCAATATTGTTATTTTGGCCGACGAACTTGTGCAGAAACTATCTTCATATCACATAAATCTTGCAAACCCCTACAGTTTACCAATAATATTACTAGTCTTCTGGTATTTACAAACAATTGTTACTTTAATTTGTAATTTATACGCTGTTACATACTTAGGCAACATAATATGTACTAATGTTGGCATATTTTGTACTATAGAGAACACTAATAGTACCAATGATGAAAGTAAATATTGTACTACATTTCTATTATGAAAGTAAAGATTAATAAATTTTAATATTTGAATAAGTTGAACCCGAGTGATTTTTGGTGTTTTTGAGAAGTCATATAATTTAATTAAGTAAAATTTTGATATAAGATTAATTCTAATCTATAAGGTGTTCCACACTTAGGCAACACAATATCTACTAATGTTGGCATATTTTGTACTACAGACAACACTGATAGTACTAATGTCAACAAATACAAAATCTATTACAAAAGTAAATATTAATAAATTTAAAAATTAGAATATGGATTATTGAAACTCGAGTAGTTTATAAGGTGTTCCACACTTGGACAAGACGATATCTACTAATCTTGGCATCTTTTGTAATATAAAATGTGAATAACTATTTTTTTAATTTAGTCTTTTATAAGGTGATACTGTTTTATCTATTAATACGATAACTAATTGTTTCATTTACTAATTTTAGAATGAGAATGAGGATTAGGTTGAACCCCGCATAATTTTTAGTGTTTTGAGATATAAATTAATTAAGTAAAATTTTAATACAATATTAACTGTGTAATTTATAAGGTGATCCATATTTAGGCAACATAATTTCTACCAATGTCGACATATTTTCTACTATAGACAACACTGATAGTACTAATGTCAACAAATAAAAACTCTATTAAAAAAGTAAATATTAATAAATTTAAAAATTAGAATGTGGATTATTAAACCCGAGTAGTTTATAAGGTGTTTCACACTTGGACAACACAATATCTACTAATCTTGGCATCTTTTGTAATACAAAATGAGGATAACTAATTGTTTATTTAGTCTTTTATAAGGTGATACTCTTTTATCTACTAATACGATAACTAATTGTTTCATTTACTAATTTTTTAATAAGAATGAGGATTAGGTTGAACCCCGCATAATTTTTAGTGTTTTGAAATACAAATTAATTAAGTAAAATTTTATTACAATATTAATTGTGTAATTTTAATGGTGATCCATATTTAGGCAACATAATTTCTACCAATGTCGACATTGTTTTTACTACATACAACACTGATAGTACTAATGTCAACAAATAAAAAATCTATTACAAAAGTAAAGATTAATAAATTTAAAATTTATAATGTGGATTAAGTTGAAACCCAAGTAGTTTATAAGGTGTTCCACACTTAGACAAGACAATATCTACTAATCTTAGCATCTTTTGTAATACAAAATAAGGATAACTATTTTTTTAATTTAGTCTTTTATAAGGTGATACTCTTTTATCTACTAATACAATAATTAATTATTTCTTTTACTAATTTTTGAATGAGAATGAGGATTAGGTTGAACCCCGCATAATTTTTAATGTTTTGAGATATAAATTAATTAAGTAAAATTTTAATACAATATTAATTGTGTAATTTATAAGGTGATCCATATTTAGACAACATAATTCCTACCAATGTCGACGTAGTTTCTACTACAGACAACACTGATAGTACTAATGTCAACAGATAAAAAATCTATTACAAAAGTAAAGATTAATAAATTTAAAAATTAGAATGTGGATTAAGTTGAAGAGAAGTTATATAAATTAATTAGGTAAAATTTTGATATAAGAGTAATTGTAATTTATAAGGTGTTCCATACTTAAGTAACACAATTTCTACTAATGTTGACATATTTTCTACTACAGACAACACTCATAGTACTTATGTTAACAAATAAAAAATCTATTAAAAAAGTAAATATTAATAAATTTAAAAATTAGAATGTGAATTATTGAAACCCGAGTAGTTTATAAGGAGTTCCACACTTGGACAACACGATATCTACTAATGTTGACATCTTTTCTACTATAGACAACACTATTAATACCACTGTCAACAAAATAATTCTATTATAGAAGTAAAGAATAAAGAATTCTTATATCTAATATTGATCAGAAATGCCTTAAGAAAACTACTTTTATCATCATTTTTCAAATTAGTATTATAACATTTTTCTAATTAGTTTTTTTAACATTTTGATTAATAAATTTCAAAATTAGAATGTGGATTAAGTTATACTTCTAAATAACTTAATATTATTAAGTTTCTATTAAGAAAGTTATTTGTGTCATTGTTTTCCAAAATAATAATTTAATATTTTGATTAAAAATAAATTAATTTGTTAATTCACTTTTTATTTTAGAACTACTTGAATTAATTATTTCTTTTGTCTTTTATCAATGTCGATTAACGTCAACCCTTGGTGATTTCTTATGTTTTGAGAAGTCATATTTTACAATTTATGTGTTCTTTTAATACAATATGTATTATAACTTATAAGGTGTTCCATACTTAGACAACACAATTTGTACTAATGTTGACATAGTTTCTATTATAGACGATAGTAAAATTACCAATATCAGCAAAAATATTTATATTGTAAAAGTAAAAAATTAATAAATTTGTATATATAATATTTTAATAGTTTCATATTTTTAACATTTAATTTTTTATTTAAATAAATAGACAAATGAATCACTATATATAATATACTATATTATAATTTATTTGATTGAACCCTAATCCTTTTTCCCCCAAACTAAACTGTCTCTCTCTCTTTCTCTATTTTGGGCGACAACTCGTCTTTCTCTCTATTTCGGGCAACAACTTGATACACACATCAACTTCGCTTCTCTCACCATTGAAGCAATTAGTTTGATTTTGGGGTTTTGAGAATTTGTTACAGATTTCAGTTCGATTTGGCATTTTCTACTCCAATCGAACACGTTTTTCTGGTGTTTCATACACATATTCTCACCTTTTAATGAAGAATTTTGGACGGATCTGGAGTGTCTTCTCATAGGTATGATCCGTTCATATTATTTTCTTATTCGATGTTTTCCTTTAATAGTTTTTAACTAATATGGGTAGAAAACTTAAAATTTATGTTCTTTTATGTAGAATAAACGAATTGAAGAACACCCGAGTGAAAAATGTAGTCGACTGTGAAAAAATAGAAATTCTGAAATTGCATGTGTAATTGAGTGAGGAAAATTAGGGGTTTTCGAAAATAATAGGTCAATCTGTATTATTATTCTGTGATTGCAGACTGTGATTTATACATATAATCAGTTGTAGCGATGATTTCATTTGGAAAACATATTGACTGATATGGTAATACATTTATTGCAGCTAATATATCCATTTTTGGCCTTTTACATTGTATTTGATTATGCAGATATGAAATTTATTCGGGATTCTAGTGTTGTAGAATGCTAGATTAATGTAACTGTGTGGTATAGTTCTGAAAATTATTTGAATGAGAATGTAGATTTTCATTTATTGAGTACTAGTAATGGCAATGCCTCGAGAAAACTATTTTGAAAGTAGATAGTATCTTCATACTAGAGTTGAGATCACATAGGAAGAACTAAACCAAACAAAGTTGCATCACCCGTAGTCAACAACCGAGAACCCCATAATAGCAGAAACCTTATATTCCTAGCAATCCAGAAAACATTCAACATGTACCTAGTAAACAACTTCATATTGCTATAAAATTATTCGTTTGTTGTACAACCTCATAATATGCATTTAATATGATTTTTTTCTCGTGTCCACAGATATATTATATAATGGCTCCTAAGAAAAATACTTCAAAGACAAAAGTGGCTGGTAAAAAACATGCATCTAGTTCTAAGGATGAATTCCCCCTGTTTTTGTATTTCAAGACTCCAAATCACAAGGCAATTTATGAAAGTTCATTCCAATACCGTGATGTCGCAATGGGCAAAATCTGTGATGGGAATGAATGCAGTGAATTGGGCGTCAATACTTATGATTTATTCGATAAGATAGGTTGGGGTAAGTTTGTCAGCCTCGATCTTCCCCAATATCCAAAACTGGCTCAGTTGTTTTATGCTCACCTAGAAAAAGATGAAGATCTTGAAAAACTCACCTCATATGTCAAAAAGAAGGACATCTTCATTACTAAATTCTTGATTAGGGAACAATTGAATATTGAAAAATGAGACTTTGAATATTACGGCAACAACAAGTGGCCGACAAATTTTCCGGAATGTGAGCCTATTGAAGCGTTTCTTCAAAAATGTCGGGATCCGTCTATTTGCTCTGCCATCAAGATGCCAACAACAGGTATGACTTTCGATGCACGATTGATTCATAATATCATCGTAAATACCATCATGCCAAAAGCAGGCAGCCATTCTGATGTTACAAAGATGGAAGTGTTTATAATTTGGTGTGTTTTGAATGGGAAGCGCCTCGATCTTGCACACATTATCTATAATCATATGCTACATTGTGCTAAGAAGACAAACAAATGCTACTATACCAGTGCACTCACTAAAATATTTAGGGCCAATTTTGTGGATTTGAAGGGTGAGAAGGTGACGAAAGTTGATAAGAAAACTTATTGTGTTGCTAACAAGACACTTAGCCTCATGGGTTATAAACAGATTAATGGGCAATGGGAAAAAAAGAAGCATTCAGCGCAAATATAACAGAAACTGAGGGTTCGGGTTCTAATCCTATTAATGCTGATGTTCATATGTATGATACGTTTCCAATTACTGAGGATAATGTGCAGGATATTGCTGATGCTTCCGTTCCCGCTCCTACTCCCACTGTTGCTCCTGGTCCTGCTACTGCTCCCGCTCCTGCTACTGAGAATGAGCAGAATAGATTGTTGCGTGATCTCATTGGCCAAATTGGTGCTTATAATGCAAAGCTTGATCGTTTAGAAGGGATTGTTAATGCTATGAACTCCAATATGAATAGGCATATATCTAGCCTCGACAATAATTTAGCCGATATTCGAACCACGCTTGGTTTCCCACCCCATCAATCTTGAAGAATAGTAAATGTCATGGCAATGAGACTTATTAGTACTCTGAAACATAAATGAGACTTAAATTCAAGGCAATATAGTGTGGTATGAACCAACATTTTATTAGTACTCTGAAACATAAATGAGACTTAAATTCAAAGTCACGCTGCTTGCTTTTAAAGTTCATACTTTCATAAATAACTATAATTCTGCAGTACAATTTCAAAGACACAAATTAAAATTAACCTATGAATTCATATAGGCAAGGCCCAGCAAAAATAGCTATTACATGGCATAACATATAATCGAATATGTCTATAACATCTCAGTGCAAAGAACCATCTCTTTGTAACCAAAACACCAAAGCACTGAATCCATCCCATGATTTCCATTTTCAGAGTAAGTTTCCTTGTTAGCAACCTCAGAGCAACGAGTCTGCAAAGGAAACTCACAATAACCAGAAACCAATCCCGAAAACAAAAGAAAACTTTCAACATTATGAAACATATAACAAGCTTTTTAGGACTCAATACTACCCCACTCAAAATCTAATCACACCTAAAGGCATAATACAAAATTTACGGCAACTAGATAACTTGGTTCAAAATGGATACAATCACACAACTCCTTTAAGCTTCAATTCAATTTTCATTGAGGTCCTGTATTAAACAAATAAAATGATAAGCTTTAGTAGAGTAAATAACAAACTAATCAATTTTGACACCAAATACAACTTTACTTACCCATTCAAAAAGGCTCCTTTTGGCTGTGTTTCTGACATTCTCATGTTTTTGAAAATCACTCACCTGCAAAGGAATATTGTGAGGTTGTATTATTATTATTTTTTATTAATTTGGATACATGTTAAATATTAAAATTGAGCACCAACCAGAATGAGATTAAAATGACAATGGGATGATGGAGTGTTTGTCAAGTGGGCGATGAGTTCAAGTAAATCAGAATTTATCGTTTTAGATTGACTCTGGCAATAGTTGCTTACAGGCGTACTCGATGATTCCTCCATCATTGAGTATTTGGTACCAAATGTGTCACCCTAAACAAAATGCAATAACATATTAGTTGGACGATTTGTTTTATAAACTTTAAAATGCACTAACATATATTTTCACTTACATTATTCTCTATTTTCGCCCTTTTTGTATATGCCTTTTTCTAATTCTCTGAAGCAGTCTCGTACCTAGGTTTATCTCTACGTTTCTTCTGTTCTCGCCAAGCATCCTTCTTTTTGAAACCCTTTGCCACCTCATTTTGGTTACAATGAGGATTTTCATCATTTGAAGTTGGAAGTATGTGTGTTTTTCTCCTTTTTTCAACCATATTCAGCATGTTTTCAAAATTGCTGATAACAAAATTGTAATCTGCCTCACTTTCTGCAGCAACGATATTTAGCCGAGTTGATAGGTAACACAATCTTTTATAGCGAACCACTTCTTGCGAATTTGGATCTACCTCAATCCTAGGACCTATGAGATTCTCCGTTGTTTCATCTCTTGCATCTCGTGTCCACCGCTTAAGAATGTATTCATTTGGAACTTCGCTTGCATGGAAGACCTCTCTTAATATCTTTATTTGGTGACAACATAGAACGCCTTCCATTTCAAACTTCCCACACTGGCATGTCAATAAGTTACTCCCTTTCATCCTCCTAACAGATCGTTGGGATCTATGTCCATCATCCACAAAAACAGTATATATCAAGTCTCCACCATTATCAACAATATTGTGGCTAATATACGCATTAATTGACCTTAAAAAGTGCTTTTGAAATCGCTCAAATATTGTTTTGGTATAAATTTTTCCACATTGCTTAATCATCGGGGACTTCACTTTTATCTTCGGTAACTTGTTACACAAATCAAATTCAGCATGCCTTTGTTTATGCCGTAAGTGACTTACTAACCTTTCAAAATGCTTAAAAAAGTCAGGAATGCAGTTATCAGATTTCAAAAAACGTTTCAGATTAAAATTCAAGCTTTCACTTAGTTACGTGGTTCTCATTCCAGCGCACCAGTGATGTTTCACATAAGCATTCGCCCATTTTCTCTTTAATTGAAACAAATCACCTAACCATTTATTGTCAATAACATTAAAGAACATCAACATATCATTCCACTCAGACAAAAAAAATTTCTTCTTTATCGACACACTTCATGAATCGAAATAAATATTTTTTTATATCAACCTCATCGCGAACTACATGGCCGACGTGCTTCAAAGCATTTTGCATGATGTGCCATATACAAAGATAATGTATTGTCTTTGGCATGACAATTTCTAGTGCTCTACTCATTGCAACATCTTGGTCGGTTAGAATTGTCTTTAGAGCTTTGAGAGACTTTGTTTGTAAAAAAATCTCAAATAACCAAATGAATGACTTCACTGTCTCATCATACATCAAGGCACCATCAAATACCATAGTTTCTCTATGATGATTCAGGCCAACAAAAATTCCGAATGGTCGATGAGCATTATTCACCTTGTATGTTGTGTCAAAAGTTACAACATCCCCAAACAAAGAATAGTCTATTATCATTCTAGCATCCGCCCAAAATATATTGGTCATCAAATTATCACAGTCTAGTTGGGTGTCATAAAAGAAAAAAGGGTTTTCTAAAATTTGAGTCTTAAAATAATTCAATATGCATGTTGCCTCTCCATGTTGTTGTTGCTTTTGTCGCTTTGTTCTCAACAAATTTTTAAGGTCCAATTTTGTAAAAACTAGAGCATCTGTTGCACCTGCTTCTTTTGCCATAACCTCAAAAGATGAGCTAGCAGGTATCCCCCAATTATCAGCCAACGCTATCTCAACTTCTTGAATTTCAAATATTCTTCATTGTGATCGCAAGAATTCGGTGCAATCACCCCTGACCAACTCATGATTGTGTTCTTCAATAAAACCATCTACCACCAATTTCTTTCCTTGTCTATCATATTTTACATGAAATGAAGCAAGACATCCCGTACGCGTCTCTATCCTGTGTTCATTGACCAAACAATCCCTCTTATCCTTAAGTCTTTTACCTTGCTTACAACAAACAATTTTTGCACTGGTGACATGCCCAACTTTCTGATATCTATTGGTATTAAATTTTCTTATGCCAAACCCGACAATTCGGTCATATGCATTGTAAAAGTTATAAGCACTCTCAAGGGTTGAAAACTTTATCCCGATTCTGGGTTTAAATTCAAGATGGTCGATTCGAGATGTAACATCACATCTCGTATCCATTCACAAACTATAATAAAAATAATTAAATATTTTAGTGTAATTTATTTGAAATAGTCATACAAATTAGGCATTTTTTTTAAGAATCTGTAAAAATATACTTGGGCATGAAAATACTAATAAAACAAAATTAAAGCAATTACCATTTCCAGTCTTCCATTTTAAAATATTCTTAGAATTTCAGTCTTCTGTCTCGATTTTAAGTCTTCTGTTTTATAATATTCAGTCTTCTGTCTCGATTTTAAGTCTTCTATTTTATAATATTCTACTAAGCTATTCTAATATAGTCATTCATTTTCAGGCTTCTATTCTTCGAATAATTCCACTAATTTACAACAAAAAAATAGTGAAATGAAAAACAAACAAAATACAAAAGACATATATGAAATGAAAACAAAAATGCAAACCTGGGTTGGGTTTCAGCAAGAAGATATATCATGAGACTGGATTTGTAATATTTTTTAAGGTAGAAGCAAGTGGAGTTGGACATAAAATTAATTACTACAAAATGAAATGAAAAACAAACAAAATACAAAAGACAGAGTGAAATGAAAAATAAAATGCAAACTTGGTTTCCAATGAAAGAAGATGAGAGCTGCTCCAGGACAAATTTTTGAGGGTAGAAGAAAGTGGAGCTGGACAGATTTTTGAGTGTAAAAGCAATTGAAAATGAATAGAGGCAAATCCAATTGTTGTTGAAATGATGTATTTGGGAGGGAAAACCTAAATATCTAGGCGGGAAGGAGATGTGGAAGAATAGTCTGATTGATTTGATGGCTTGGCGGCTTGGAAAAAAAATGGTTGAGGCTAAAAACAAGCCAAAGTTGAACAATGAAATTTATCCCAAAACGCTGTCGTTTTTGGTCATTGTTGCTGCAATGTAACGCAAAGGATCCGGGTCCCCTGTTATGCATGCATCTACATATATAATGATGATTCCTGGAAGGGCGCGATGATCTCCTCATTAAATAACTAGATATTTGTGTACTAATTTAAGAGTTAAAAATATGAGTCCAAGTTCGGAGTAATAATAAAGGTAATGTAAGTTAAGGAGAGCTGACAAAATAAGACACAATACGGTAACACGATACGAACACGGTATGAATTAAAAGGGTTAGGGTTGACCATAAAAGGGTTGAAGCTTAGAATGGTCGATCCGAACACGACACGAGAATATAATAAATATGTTAAATAGATTACATGTGACGACACGGATAACTTGTGAGTTGCGCTAGAGTTGAACATATTTGACACGTATATTAATCAGATTTTTTTCAACCCGACACGATCTCAATAATATAACATTATATATTTGACCTCCATTATCCCCCGCTACTATTTTCGTTAACTTTTTTTTGTAATAAAATTACTAAATAATATTATTTGATTAAAATTATATATTTATCATTAAGAGGGGTATTTTTTAGGGTTTTGCTTGTAAGTTAATTCTATTCCTAAATGTTTCATATTTACAACCAAACAATAAAATGAGATTGGTTACTGCATTACATTCTCATTCTCATTTCATTCCCACTTTTTTTCATTCCATTTATGTGTACCAAACATAACATTTATGGTTCACCATAAAAGACAACTTACAGTTGCATATTTTTTTAAAAAAATAAAAACACCAACTATCAAAAGATAACTGTAACGACCAGTATTTTTACGGGTTAATTTAAAATTTTATTTAAACAATTATGTGCTTATGTGCTTAATGTGTTTAATTATTTTAGTATGCCTTACATGTATTGAGTTAGTGGGTTTTGTAAAGATTTAATTACTAAGTGTTGGGAAGATGATGAGTGGCAATATTGTAGTTGTGTAGAAGACTTGGGCAAATTTGTAAATTTGGTTCTTAATGGCAAGGGTTGTGAATAAGTGATAAAGGGGTGGGTAGCTTGGACATTTCACCACTACCTTTAATGTTGTCATCATTATAACCCTTGGATCAATTCTATCTTGCCATCTTCATTCCTAGCCCTTGGATTGGATTCTCTACACACCAACCCTATCTCTAACTCTATCATTGTCTTCATCTTCTCTCATTTCTCACCAAGAACACACACATTTCTCTACACCAAATTTTCGGCCACCATGTTCTCCTTGGAAATTTGGCTTCAAGTTTTGCTCTCTCCTACTCTTCATGCTTGATGGATGGTGAGCACTTGGGGTGGTCTCTTGGTGTGGTGTTCTTGAGCTCATAGTGGTAAGCTTCCTCTCTTTTTCTAAGGTTTTGTTATAAGAAATCCTAACTTCCAAATTCTAGAAATTCATGTGCTAGTATTGAATTTTTGCTCTTCCATTGTTCATTCTTGTGGAAGGTTATGAATTTTCTCTAACCATCAAATGAATTGGCTTGTGTTGAATTCTAATTTCGTTTTGGGAAGAACTCATTGGTGAGTTCACAAATTCCTACTCCCTTGAATTATTTTCCATGAAACCTAGCTTAATCATTTTGGGGTTTTTAGCCTTACTTTGAATTCTTGATTATAAATCGGTTATTGTTACTAAAAACCATTAGTTAAAGATCCATGTTTGTTTTAATGTTGCTTGAAGGCTTGGGAGACCTTTGACTCAAATTCTCGAAATCACCCCTTGAAGCTCTCTTGATCATTCTTGGCTCGGTTTGTTGTTGGTGTCATTTGGACGGGTTACTTGCACCCTTTTGCTCATTATCTTTGCTTGGATTGAGGTAGGGGAAAAATGATTTGTCTTTGTTTTTGTACGAATGTGTGTGCGTCTATGTGTATATATGTCGTATATATAAATATGCGAGTTGGTCTTGATAGCTTAGCCTATGATTTAGGCCTTTGAGAACATGATATTGTGATATATATGCATGTTGTGTTTTATGACTTATAAATGTGAATTGTAAACATGTATTGTGATGACATAGGGTTGAGATCAAAAACCTTTATGCAGTTTGGTTACACTATTTAGTGTCAAAACGTGGGTGTTGGGTTATACGAGGTGTGTAAACCTATGTACGTAGTTTTGTGTCGAATCGTCGCAACAACTGGCCAGGATAAGGTGTCTCCCACCTCCGGACTAGTAATCTGGGAAATGGGGATATAGGGTTGGTTGCTGCCCCATCGTGGTGGTATGCGCCACTCTCGGATCTTCGTAGTATGGGAGTTTCCAGTAGGGCTCTCATCCGACCGCCTTCCTTGTTGAAGTGAGAAGTTTCAAAATCACTTGGGGATAATCGGTGCGGTACTCGTTACTCATAGTATGAGTGAGTGCGTATTCGTTAACCCCGAATTGGGGCAAGCGCATATTATGGGGTGTGTTGAGTTATATTACACTTGAACTATCCCATATGTATGATTATGTTATTGATGTTGAAGCATGCTATAAATTGTGGAAAATTGTGTTATGAGCATGTTGGGGAAACTTATTTGTGGGGTTCGAAGGGATTCCGGATTGGCGTGAGAGCCATGTGGAACAAAAGACTAACCTAGGAGTAGTTGCATGAACCTTGGTTGGGTTGAATCACTCGGACTACCGAGATGGAGGCAATGACGTTTCCTCTACTGGGCTAGTGAGCTCACCCCACGCCTTATATATTTTTCAGGTGATGATCCCGTTGGGAGAGTTCCGTAGTTTCTCCGTGGACGTGTGGCTACATGTCCGCCCTCTTGTGCGCGGGAGGCGGACCATACGTATTTTGTTGGGCATTAGGTCGATAAATGTGTTCCTTTTGCACATGTAAATCAAACTTGTAAAACTATGTTATTTTGATCCGGCTAGCATGTTAGCCGAGGTTTTATTGTCTATGTATATCCTTTGGAGCGCTATGCGCGGGGATTGTATTATTTTGTGCACTTCGGTGCCGGATTGTGTATTTTGATCAAATTATAACATGTTCACCTTAGAGCATTTAAATGTCATTCTTGAATATTTTTACCGGGAGTTATGAATGTGAATTGGATAATTTGCCATGAATTGCGAGTATTAGGTATTTAGCCGAAAATGACGTTTTTCTAGGTTTTCAAACTAACCCTTTTCGATTTGAATGGAAAAACCCGTTTTCGCCTACCCCCGTAGCCCCGGTAAAATTTCTTGTTTTGGAAATGATTTCAAACTCATTTTAAGAAGATTTTGATCTTTATAACCCGGTGGTTGTTAAAACGGAGACCGGGGGCAAGACGGTTATTTTTGTGGATTTGTTTAGAACCGTCTTTGATGAAAATAACCATTCTTCTTCTCATTTCCGAGTTAGGGGATTTTTCCTCATTTCTAAAGTCCCAAGGACCAGTTGGGATCTTTCTTGATGTTTCTGAGGGTTTGGGGCTGTAGTGGAGTTATTTTTGAGGTTTTCCAGTCTAGGCAGTCGACTGGGTGAAACGGAGGAAAATTTTTCTTCAAAACTTGAGATCTCTGGTTCAACCAGTCGACTGGGTCCTCAGTCAGTCGACTGGGTGGTTCAGCCATGTTCTGACCCTGTTCCACTATTTCGCTCATATCTTGAGCTACGGGTGTCGGATGGAGGTGTTATTTAGCTTTTTAGAAATCTGACTTAAAGATATTAATTTTAGGATTTTGAATCACCTCATTTGAGTCGTTTTTGAGTGCATAATGGTCGATTGAAGTTGATGGTAAATTGCTTACCCTAAACGTAGGAATGCCGATTTCAAAACGTTATAGTTTCCACCTCACACCTTGGATTTCTGTTCCGTTTGTTCCTATAACTTCTTTTAGGTCCAAACCTTATATTTATACCTTGTAATCACTACTTTATCACGGTGATGACCATTTTACCCTTTTGTGGGTGTTTAATGATGGAAGGTCATTCGTTCTCATTCTTTTTACTTCCGCACTCACTCCCTTAGCTTTTAGGCTCGGGTTTCGGAGTCCTAGGAAATTTGGGGTGTGACAATAACAATATATAATTTTCAATTATTACAAAGCCAAAGTTACAGTTGTATCTAATAATAAAATAAAAATTACAATTGAACATCTTATTCTAAAGTATTGTTACATATCGAAACCAATTAAATTTAACATGTATATTCTTGTGAGGTTACTGTGCTAAATACCTTTAAAAGAAAAAGTTAATTTTAATCAACCATTTTCTATAAGTTCTATAGTCCATGATAAAATATTTTGCAACAAAAAAAAATATTATTGCAGTAGAATACACATTTCACATTTGTACACAGAAATAAAAATTGTAGTTCAACAATACATAGTATATACACTATGAAAACCAACAAACCTCATACACAGCCTTACAAGCACACTAACAATGCATTAATGTATACTTTACCATTTCAATTACAAAACTGTGGGTGTTACATAATGGAATTAATTACAAAACTATCAGTGTTGCATAATGGGATTAATTACAAAACTATCCTTAACTAATATCTCCATTCTCAATCAGTGTTGCATAAAAAAAAGCGCACAGTATTAGTTACAGAAATGGTTTATTGTTCAAATAATTAAATTATTAAATTTAAAACTATTATAACCTAGTATATGTCAGAAGAGTGAATAATAACATAGCCTCCACAAGTTATATATGAATAACCAAATAATGCTAGTAACACATATTTACAAGACAAATATTCACAATTGTTTTAGCATAGGCGGGATCAAATGTGATACCCATTATATATATTTATTCACGTACTTAAAACTTATAAGTAAAACTTATAAGTGATAAAAAAATAAAATCATTAGAAAAGATACATTACAATAGTGTACTCAAAAAACGTTGTACCAATGTTAACATATCGACAACAATCTTCTAGTCCTAATTAGAGTTTGTTGGATGCTAGGCCTAAATTCAAAATGTGTTAAGAACATGTACACATTACACATCTCAACAACCTATTTTCAATTTTTCAATATACATATACACTATTTTCAATATACATATACAAAGTTCACATGTTTATGGTATAAGATGGAATATATGTTGAAAATGTGTTATTATGTTTATTAAACATATGATTTTATTCAGTATTTCGGCATAATATATTTGGGAAAAAACTTCAATAAGTATAGAAATTTTCATTATTTCAAATTTTTTTTTTATAAGCATTATTTCTATAGTTATTGAATATATTCTTTCACTTTACTTTAGAGCTAATAATGACGAAAATGGACAATCATATTTGATGAAGTCACCCAAATTCTGTAAAAATAATAAGTTTCCACTGACTTTTTTATTAATTACTTTATATACCTTTGTATTTGTTTAAATATTAGAATTTATTATATGCCCCCCTCTAAAGTTTCAAATTGTGAAAAAACTAGTCATCAACTCTATCTCTTTCACCAGATCAATGGTGTAGACATTATCAATCAACTTTATCATTTTGCCTTTTCATAAATATTTTTATGTCTATAGAAATGGTCCCACAAAAATTTAAAAATATCCATGGTCTTAAAACTCAATATGGAAAAAATGAAGTATAGGAAAAACATGTTTACTACAATTATATTTAATGAAGACACCCAAAATAACCCATGTTAAACAACATAACAATACACATGCAAAAAAAAAAAACTACATTCAAGAATGGATGGATTGTGTCCTGTGTTCTTGGCGTCGGAGAGAAGATTCATGGCGCGTTGGGCATAAGATGGTCTATCTTCAAACAAGTAATTGTCAACCAGCGGTGTACACTTTGAGATAAACTATAACATATATATACATATACATACACATATAATTTATAGTACCGCAACGATGTAAGTGGCGTTTGGGTCCCCGCTATTACAAATGGCCCTGAATAGCCATCCATTCTTTTCCGCAAAATATATGCGGTGAACGGCCTCAAAATGAATCGCCCTTAGCACATCCGATTCGACCACCGTCTGGCGTAGTCTGCGATCGCTGCAACACAAACCTCAGAAGTTAATTAAGATGGGCATGTATATCAAAATGAAGTGTGATGTATACTTAACATTCTGAGACTTTACCTTACACGACAAAGCCTTCATAGGGCTTGGAAAGACGATCCAACGAGGCTCACTGGGACTAGGATGAGCATTTGGTCTGGAAGTTAAGTCAACATATTGAACTGTAATCAAAAATGGAAAATGGAACACTGGAGATTAGGGTTTTATTTAAGAGAATATGAAAAGAACTGCAAAGTGGTGTTGTGAAGAAGAAAGAAAATAGGTTTGGAGTTGTTGCAAAGTAGTAAATACAAAATAAATGAATACCAACTGAACTGCAATAACTCAAAGTGGTGTTATGGAAGACTAAGTGGTGGCAGCTCTATCATTAGTGTTATATTAAGTATACTTCACTTCCTATATTTACCTAGGTGGCTAGTAGACTCTCCACAAAAACTCTTTCACTTCATATAATAATAACACGTGTAGAATAATAATAACACGAGTCATCTCTTTCCATGTCTCTCCGAATTAAATCAAAGGCAAATATATCAACACGTGATATATAACACTTTATGATGGTTATTTTTCCAAAAAATGTTTTAATTTACTCGAAAAACACCCGGTATCCGGTCGCATCAAAATAATGCACATTTGTTGGCACTTTGGGTACCCCAGCTAGTATTATAAGAATTGCTCGTATATCTTCTTCATTGAATTAAATGTAATCTTTATCCACAATTTTAAATCTTGATTTTTCGGGATCAAAGTTACGAATCATATACATGCATAAAGTCCGGGACATATAGGAACACTTCAAGTTTAACAACATCCCAAATCCAAACTCCTCTACAACCTTTCTCTTCTTGGCATCAAACTCTGAAACCGTTTCTATGAACTTGGGTAGTGAAAATCTGTGGAATTTGTCTTTTTCGTTCGACACTCCTATCACCTTTTGTTTTTTATTCTTCTTCAAACATAATAAAAAAAATAACACATGAATTCATCTAATTGACACATTCAAGCATAAATGAAACATAATGATAGTGAAGGAATGCAAGTTAAAGGTTTGTACCTTCGTCGTTTTCATTTTCTGATTATCTGGGAGTTTATTGTGCGCTTCATTTCGTTCATTGAATTTCTTTATATACTCTAACTTAACAGCTTTTGACAAGGAATACCATTTTTCTATGGCAGCGGTGTGAATTTTTTTTGATAGCTTATTCTCTAGAGTTCTAACAAGTCCGTGTTCCTTTTTGTATTCCATCATGAATTGTGATCTGACAACACCATCGTACATTATATGATCTGCTCATTATTTAGTATCCCAATATGCATGCCACAATAAGCTTGAAACCAATAACCATGCCACATATATATTGTCAAATAAATAAGTATCAACACATAATAACATATGTATGACAGAAATATTACAAATGTACCATAAAGTATTTACCTAAACTGAATATAGGCTTGACCATTTGACACAGATTTTGCTGACCCTGATGTGCTGGGTAGGTTTTCTGATTGTTTTGCCCCTTCCTTCGTTGTAGACTTCAATAATCCACGATGTGCAATATTTTTTATCTTTGCCATTTCTTATTTTGAAAAAGAGAAATACGTAAAGAAAGATATTAAGAATTCTCAAAAGTACTAAAGATGACTTGAGGCACTGTAGTCATTTAGGACTGCCGAAGGGATAAATCTGAAATGCTATAATTCATGAATTTAACTTAAAAGACGTGTAAGATGATGTGGCAACCCATGTGGCAGAATAATTTATGTAGTTTAATTTAGTTTTCAAATTTCATATTTCCTCTCCCGCTAATCTCCAATTGAGATTGATTAAGAATGTAAATAAAGATGAACTCTTTAACAAACCCAAATTACAACTCTTAGGTGTTATCAATTCACATTCATAATTCTTAATGAAAAATCGATTTATTGCAGACTTCACACATAAGCATATATATATATATATATGGATAGAGAGATGTTATATATCATGAATTTAAGAGAACTATTGTCAAACACTCAAAGTGCTACAAATGAATCAAATTATTCATAAGAAGGCTCGATTTAGGGTTTTGTTTATTCTGATTTGTTGATAGGCCATGGGTTATTTTACAGTTTCACAAAGGAGATGGGTTTTACAGGGGTGATAGACTGATGGATTGTTACGGTTTTAGATTTTGAAAATTTTATTTGATTTATCTAATTTATTAATGACATTTGGATATTACATAGATTCAACATATTAACTTGAAAAGATTTTCATGATGTGTAGCAGCACTCGTGATAAAATGAGGCAATGAGGATTCTCGATTTTTAAATCACTTCAAACTAGATTATATGACAACAAAATTCTAACCTTAAACAGAGACCTAAACTCAAAGAAAGAAAAAGAGAGAGAAGGAGTGAACCTGTACGCGAATCTTCAATTTGAATAGCAATTGAAGATGGTTGGGTTGTGAAGATAAAGAAAGTTGTTGTACTAGTAGGTCAAGTATGATGAAGGAAATTTTTGGAAGGAGATGGTGATTGGTGAAGGCAAAGGTTAGTTTGTGGAAAAATCAAGTAACGTCCTAGAAGGAGGAAGGAGATGGTGATTCGCGAAGGTAAATATCAGTAACGACCTGGAAGTATATGACGATTCGCGAAGGCAAAGTTTGATTTGGGGGAAAAATCAAATAGGTGGGAAGAAATTAGGGCTTTAGAGGAAAAGAGGCCAAAGAGGGAGAAATTCAAACTCTGACACCAATAGTACATGTACAGTAATTTGCTAATACCCATGATGATCGGACTTCTCATATTGAATTTTGAACTTTGCCAAACACGCCCTAAGTTTCCCATTATTTGCGTTGTGTAGAGTAAGGCACTGTAGAGGATACTACTCCTAATAACATAACATGTCAACAATTACCTTTAATTACCTGAAGAAAAAGAATCTTTTTTCTGAACAATTACCCTGAAGGGAAAAAATATTTTTCTTGTTTTAAAAGCATTAAAGTTATAAAATATATATTTTATAAACGATCACATCATTATAGTGGGACCATGAGTAAAGTTGGTATTTTATTCACTAACACTACAATAAAAGTCATCATCTTAAAAAATTGAATTCCCCAAAAGGGACTTATAATTTGAGACGGAGGGAGTAATATATTTTTTTCATATTTGAATTTAAATAAATAAGTAAACTTAAACAAAAAAATAAAAAAAGAATTTGTAATTTACTCAAAAATCTTAATTTAGTTAAAAGAATAATAATTTGTAATTTACTAAAAATCTTAATTTAGTTACCAATTTATTTTAGGGGTATTTTGGGCATAAAATATCAATTTAGGGATATTTTTGGCATAAAATATCTATTTTTAACGGCAGAGGGGTATTTGTTAACGGAGTGGGAGTTGTTTGTTAACGGAGAAAAGTCTAAGGGATTATTTGACACCTCAGGGGGTGTTTGTTAAGAATCTAAAACCAAAACCATAGGGGGTTATTTGTTAATAACCCTTATTTTTATTCTTAACCCCATTTTCAAATAAAAATTTCTGACAAGCCACCCAACACATTCATTTTGATGATCATCTTCCAAAAAGTTGGAGTATATGGAAAAAAAATAGGATTATTTATAGTGACACCCCCTGAGGTTTATTTAAATTACAGCTAAATGCAACGTTTGTATTTTACAAAAGATAAACCTCCTGAGGTTTCAAAAAGTTGACAAATAACCCCTTAGGCCCCTGAATTGTCATTTTCCCTTGATTAATTACTCAATTAGTTGATAACATATTTTATCTTTGAGATACTGTAATGCTCTTTTACTTAGGGTTGTTCAGGAATCGAACCGGAACCGGCGGTTCAGTTAAGTTCCTTAGGGGTTCGATTCCGGTTCCGGTTCTGAAATTTTAAGAACTAAAAATTTCGGGTCGGTTTCGATTCTTAACCCACGGAACCGAACCGGAACCGGTTTTATTTTTTATTTTTTTTATAAATCTGAGTTAGACTTGAAGGTGAACCGATGGTTAGCTAACTCCTAACTTAGCTTGATTCATCTCTCACAAGCCATTTGAGTTGACCCTATTAACAAGTATATATATCATATTTTAATATTTTATACATAATCTGATAGTCTTACTCCAATTTGTGCTAGTCTTGTTCAAATAATCTGTTAGTCTTGCCATATTTGTGGAGTTCCAATCTTTTGAATAATGCTACTGTTCAATCTTGTTCCTTCTTTTGAATAATAATCTATTAGTGTTATTGAATAATGTTACTGTCCAATCCTGTTCCATCTTTTGAATAATTTTCATTCCGCTAATTATACATTTGATTTTGGGTTTGTAATATTTCAAATACTCTATTTTTTTTATTATATTATCTTTTAATATTTAGTGTTTTGTTTTAGAAAAAAAGAGATAAAAGGAACTGAACCGAACCGTTTTTTCGGTTCGGTTCCGGTTCAGTTCCTTACACTTTCGGTTCCGGTTCTGGTTCTAATTTTTCAAGAACTAAAAAAATTAGACCGGTTCCGGTTCCAGTTCCGGCCGCAACCGGAACCGATATTGAACAACCCTACTTCTACTTACGAAATCATAGTGATTGTAAAAACCAAATTTTTTATTTTAGACATTTGTTTTGTAGAGAGAAATTTTATTTGTAAACTAAATTCATAAACCTATATACATATATGTATATATATTATTATTATAATTAAAACTAACTCAAATAAATTAAAATCTAAATGTGCATGTTACACTATACTATTAATATGTTGTGTGTTAAGTGTCTAGTTAAATCTTGAAGCACTCAACATGCTAGACTAACTTTAATCAATAATATTTTTATTTTATGTAACTAATAATTTTTTTCGGTCCTTTAATAAACATGCACTTACTATAAAAATTAAAATAGTAAAAAAAATAAATTATTAGTATAATGTATTGTTCAAAAATAAAATAATTAATAATTATATTTTTTTTATAGATGTATGAAAATATACATATTGATAGCACTTACTAATTTTTTTTTTGTCGTTTAATAAGCATGCACTTACTATAAAATTAAAATAGTAAAAAAAAAAACACTATTAAGTCTATTTCAAAATAATTTTCTAAGTTATTTTCCCAAAAATAAAATAATAAAAAATAATATTTTTTTTGAGATGTATAAAATAATAAAAATATATATACATTGGTAGCACTTTTTTAGGTCATTTAATAAACATGCACTCATTATAAAAATTAAAATAGTAAAAAAAAGGATAATTTGCACTAACACCCCCTGAATTTTAGATCAATTGCACCTAGAAAACGGTCAACGCTTTTTCAGTCAATCACCCCCTGAACTTTTAGTTTCCTTGGATTGACACCCCCTTGGGTGATGAAATTACTCTTGTACCCTTTTTTATTTTCTTTAAAACTTCAGACATTTTATGGGACGAAACTACCCCCACAATCAAATATATATATATACATATAATTCAAAAATTGTATATAAAATTCGAAAAAAACATATAAAATTTGAAATATATATATATATATATATAATTCAAAACAAATATAAAATTTGAAACAAAATATATAAAATTCAAAAACAATATATTAAATTTCAAAAAAATATAAAAAAAATTGAAAAATAATATAAAATTTGTTCTTTTTTTTTTTTATAAATTTTGAAATATATATAAAATTTGAAATAAATATATAAAATTCGAAATATATATATAAAATTTGAAAAAATATATAAAATTCGAAAACAATATAAATTTCAAAAAATATATAAAATTCGAAAAAAATATATATAAATTTTGGAAAAAAATTTAGAAGATTGAAAAAATATATATTTCAAAAAAATATATAAATTTTAAAAAATTATCTCTCTTTCAAAAAACAAAATCTGAAAAAATATATAAATTTATAAAATATATATGTATATATTGGTAAAATGTCATATCTTTTCTAATGAAGTTAATCAAACTATTTACCACCAACATCAATTAGTTGTCTTCTTTTATTTATATTTTTCTGAAATTTATATGATGTTTTCGAAATTTATATGATATTTTCTAAATTTATATATATTTTTTTATATTTATATATTTGTTTCAAATTTTAAAAAGTATATGGAGTTATCCAGACATAGAAGGGGTTAGTTGATTAAATTGAAAAGCATAGGAGGCAATCCGGATATAATGAATTTAAGCAACTAACATCTATTATATCCGGATTATCCCCTATGCTTATTAATTTAATCAACCCCTCATAAGTCCGGATTACCCCCTATACTTTTTAATTTCAATCACATTGCCCCCACCCTCAAACTATATATATATATATATAAAATTCAAAAATACATATAAAATTCGAAAACAATATATTTAATTTCAAAAACAAATATAAAATTCGAAACAAATATATTAAATTCAAAATATATATATAAAATTTGAAAATAATATATTAAATTTTGAAAAAAATTATATAAATTCGAAAACAATATAATGTTTTTGAAAAAAATATAATGTTTTTGAAAACAATATAAAAAATTCAAAAACAATATATAAAATTCAAAAAATATATATAAATTTTGAAACAAATATATAAATATCAATTTTTTTTATAAATTTCGAAAATATCATATAAATTTCGAAAAATCATATAAACTTTAGGAAAAAATATTTATATTTTGTAAAAATATAAATAAAAGAAGACAACTAATTGATGTTGATGGTAAATTGTTTGATTAACTTCATTAGAAAGATATGACATTTTACCAATATATATATATATATATTCTAAATTTATATATTTTTTGAGATTGTTTTTTTCGAAAGAGAGATATTTTTTAAAAATTTATATATTTTTTCAAACTTGTAAAGTTTTTTCCGAAATTTTTATATATATATTTGAATTTTATATATTTTTTGAAATTTATATTGTTTTTGAATTTTATATATATTTTCGAATTATATATATATATTTTGAATTTTATATTATTTTTCAAATTTTATATTTGTTTTCGAATTTTATATATAGATTTTTTGAATTTTATATGTTTTTTTTTCAAATTTTATATATATTTTTTGAATTTTATATACATATTTCGAATTATATATTTATATATATTTTTGAGGGTGGGGGCAATTTCGTCCCATAAAATGTCTATAGTTGTATGGAAAATAAAAAAGGGCACGAGTAATTTCATCATCCAAGGGGGTGTCAATGCAAGGAAACTGAAAGTTCAGGGGGGTGACTGACCGAAAAAGCGTTGACCGTTTTCTACATGCAATTGACCTAAAGTTCAGGGGGTGTCAGTGCAAGTTACCCTAAAAAAATTATTAGTTACATAAAAGAAAAATATTATTGATTAAAGTTAGGCCTGTTTGGCATAGCTTCTGCTTCTGGCTTCCCGCAGAAGAAAAAGAGAAACATAAATTGTTTTAAGAAGTTGGTACCCCCAGTTTCTTTAAAACGCTCTTCCAAGGCCCGGAAGCTCTTTTAAAAATTTTGACAAACACCGTTCAAAACAACTTTTACCTCCAGGAAGCCAAAAACAGCGTTTGAAAAGCCAATCCAAACAGGGCATTAGTCTAGCATGCGGAGTGTTTCGAGATTTAAATAGACACTTAACACTTAACATTATTAATAATATAGTGTAACATGCACATTTAAATTTTAATTTATTTGAGTTAGTTTTAATTTAATAATAATATATATATAAATATATGTATATAGGTATATGAATTTAGTTTACAACTAAATTTTCTTTCTACAAAAAAATGTCTAAAATAAAAAAGAATTTAGTTTTTATAGTCACTATCAAATATAAGTTTAATGGCAATACAGTCATCTTAAAGATAAAATATGTTATCAACTAATTGAGTAATTTATCAAGGGCAGAAATGACAATTCATGGGTCTAGGGGGTTATTTGTCAACTTTTTGAAATCTCGGGGGGTTAATTTTTTGCAAAATGTAAATGTTGTATCTAGTTGTAATTTAAGCAAATCTAAGGGGGTGTCACCGTAAATAACCCAAAAATATAACTTGTTAATGATGGTAATTCATGTGCATGTCAAAAATGTAACTTATGCATGAGCATCATATACAACCAATGATCGTGTGTATATAGGTTGAGGTGATATAAGAGTTGATAGCTTGGAACCATGTGGGTAGATACAAAATAGGTTCACCTAAATCAATAAATAGTTAAAGCATGGACTTTCAAGTCCTCAGGCTCACGTGGGCTTCGAGAACTACGGTACCCTAACATTTCATTAATCTCTTAATTTTTGTTCCGTTCTAAGCTCCATTCGAAGTCAACGCCAGAAATTACCCTATTTGGTCGAAGAACTGATTTTTTGAGTCTGAAAACTCTATTTTACCCTTGCATCTATGAATATATATATATATGAAAAAAATCAAGACTAATTTTTTTTTTTTCCATATTACAAAGACCTGTTTTACATCTATATATATATCTATATATAAAGAAAATCTCTCTCTCTCTCTCTCTCTATATATATATATATGTATCTATATGAAAAAAAATCAAGAAGACAATTTTATTTCCATATTACAAAGATATGAAAAAAATCAAGGCTGATTTTTTTTTTTCTATATTACAAAGATATGTTTCCCTATTTACATGTGTGTGTATATATATATATATATATATAACTTCTTTTTTTTCGGTAATTAAATAAAGTTAAAAAAAAGAAAAAGCTATATAAAAGAAAGGAAAAGAAAACGGCAAAAACACACTTCAGCCTTACAAACAAACTATTTCAACACATCCACACCCTAGAACCCAATCGTAATCTTCCTCATACACCAACCCTAGGGCTTACATCAAATCGGTTTCTTCGCACTCGGCCTCCTTGAAATTCGAAAGAGACCACGGCTCGTTCCGGTGAGCGCCTTCGTCGCCGCCTTAATTATGTGGCACCTTCGACTGGATATGCCGGAGTTTCTTTCAGATCTGCTTCAATTGCAGAGGCGATGGGTCGACGGCGGGCGGTGGCGGCACGATGGAGCGGCGGGGGAATTCTATGAGGTTCTTGTAGATTTCTTTAAATGAGGTGACGTTGGAGGTGTTTGAGGTGGGAGTGAAAGGTTTTTCAGGTTCCCTTTGTGGTGGACCGGTGGTGGTGATTGTGGCTGTGGCTGTGGCTGTGACTGTGACTATGACGGTGAAATGTTGGTTTGGTGTCTAAAGTTGAAGAAATGAGAACAAATGATTGAAATTAGGGTTATTTTGGTTGTTTATTTTGGGTAAAAAAATTTAATTTTCCTAAATATCGCAAAATATACGGGGTATATTAGTCATTTTCCTTCTAATTCTGGCCGGATCACTGTTCCGATTATACTGAGGGAGATCAATGATATTATTGAAACTTTAGGGGTACTGTATATAATTAGGTCAAAGTTTAGAAAATTTTTGTGTAATTTACTCTTATATATATATATATACTAACCAATAACAGGTGCAGTAAGACTTAACTTATATTGATATATGATATTATATATAAGAAAATGACATATTTTTATGAGAAACTTTTATATTTTTATATTATTTAAAATTAAAATAAATATTATAAAAAATACAACACGTATGCTTCATGACGCAATCACACATATTTGCCAAAAGGCAAGTGAATCCTAGAGTTTTTCAAGAATCATTAGCATTACTCATTAAACAATTATAAAGGTGTTACCAAATACAATTTATTCCAGTTGTAACTCTTAAGAGTTTAGGTATTTAAGCATGAAATTTTAAAAAAGTAAATAAAAATTTGAGTGGCCATCTATCTACCTTTGTAAAAGTTTAAATATTTAAGCATGAAAAAAAGAGAGAAGAAGATACATATATTGAAATTTCAATAATTCTTTGAATGTAGTTGTTGGATTTAAATTCTTACAATTTAATACTTTGATAATTTAAAAAATAAATCTATAGAGAAATAACAACGATTCATTTTTATTTACTTTAGTGAGCCTCACTCAAAATCATATATGCGCATAATAACACCTAGGCATGAGATGTATGTTACTCAACATAAGATTCTTCAAATTTGTTTGTGGAAGAAAAAACACTCTCGTCTAGAACACTGAAATTAATTAAAAAGAAACTTAAAACAAAAAACCAAAAATTGAGGGTAGCAATAATTAAGATTTTATTTCCTTACACCTAAAAGATTGATGAAACATGTGTTTTAATATTATGAATTTTTTAAAAAAAAATATTTTTGACTTTCCACTTCCAATTACTAACATATTGTTGGTAATGAATTCTTCAAGTATAACCTTATTTGAGTTTATCTTATTCTTATCAGATATTTGAATTCTGGTCAGTTTATAAAAGAAGAAAAAATAAAAGATTAAGTAACTTCATATCGAAATGATGATTTTTACATAAGATAGAGATATTCACTAACCTTTTCTCTTTCTTCTCAAAACGTTTTCATTATCTATTGTTTCGATCTTGACCTTTGGTGCCATTGAAGTCCCTACCATAAAAACATATATATTTATAATGAAAACCTTATATATCAATGCATATGTACAGTGCACACATTAGAGTTGTGAAGAGAAATGAGATGTGGAAAGATATGTGCCACATTGTGTAAATACATGATTTTTTAAAATTATGTTTTTATATATTTTGTTGTTTGTGAAATAGGGAAGTGAATCACTTAAAAACGTATATATGTATTGTGATTGGCTAAGGAAGAAGAAATATGTTACAATTTATCATCCCAAATATTAAATAGCATTCAATAATATTGAAATTTATACTTCAGGCTTTTTGCCTTCTCAACATTAACCCACTAAATTAAAATTAAAATGGTTATTATGACACAACTTATATTTAATGCATGAATAATTGTAACGTTTGTATATGAAGCACTTAATGGGAAAACGGGTCTAACACCAATTTTATTATTTAACACGTAAATTATTATATGTTATTTTTTTTTATCACTTATTACACCTATCTTGCTTTTTATTATAAACAAGCAATTAAAATTCTCTCTTAGTTTTATAAGTAGCATATAATTATCTATAAATTTAAAAATATTATTATATTGAGTTAGTATCTCACAAAAGTAAATATTTAATGACTTTATTGTAATAATCTTTAGATATATCTTTTATTTTAAAATAAGAAGTCATGTATAGAAATAATGTAAACCCTTCACCATTCTCTCTCTCTCCCTCTTCTCTCTCTGTGCATATATATAAATTTTAAAAATATGATATTGAGTGAGTAACTTTAAAAAGATATAATGGTTAAATGAATAAAAGAATATATAAGTATTCAATGACTTTATAAAAATAAAACATAGGTACTAACCTGTTTCAATGTCCTCTTTGTCTTTTGAAACGCCCCTTACATTTAAAGTTCTAATTATGAATCTCTTGTTTTTTCTTTGTTGGAAGGAAATTAATTTTGAAATGCCTCACTTTTTAATAATAATAATGCATGTTTATTATTATTATTATTATTTGAGTGGTAAGAAACGCACACACACCCATATTTATTATTATTTTATAAAAATGTTTGGAAATATTCCTCACCCCTTACATTTTTAGAATATATTATAGATATAGATAGATATGTTCATGCTTCATTCAATAGAAAAAAAAATACATGTTTTTAGTATTTAATTTTCTTATTTATGTTTAGATACACTAACAGTGTCATTCTTTCTATTTTAAAAATCAAAATCAATGTATAGGAAAAATATCCTTCAATGGAAGAGGTGGAATATTCCAAGAATAATATTGAAAATAGACATGTAGATCTAATGGTTCACCTTCACATGCTCAATATATAATAGGTTCATAATTCATAATCATTGTTAAATGTATATATAATACTCATAATAAATACATTGAATGTATTATTAATAAGTAATATAAATAAAAATAATAATAATGGTATAATAATATAGTGGGAAGCTCAAAAGTTTTTAACATTAATTTCATTCTTCAATGAGGAATAAATATTAAATTAAAGTGATTTAGTTAGTGAGTATTTTTTTAATTAATAAAATATAGAAAAGTGGGGAGAAATAATCCAAGCTTACACTTTTAGAATAATATAGATATAGATATATATGTGTATCCTCAAGATTGGTGCAATGTGTGTTTATGACTTTATAATAAATCAGACCATGTGAGTCTCTGGGAAGGACTGTGAACGAAATCTGAGTAGAGCCATTTTTCATTTGGGTTCAAAAGCCAATGACCCATCTTGGTTTGCACTCAAAGAAACCGTTAAGTTTGTGTTTATCTTTATTTATTTAATTTTTTTTAAAAAAACTTCTGAGGACAAAACGGAGATAGTATATCTTTTCTTTTCAAAATTTGAAGTGTACAAATTTATTCGAATTCAATAAGAATATATTGTCTTACTTAGAGTACTTGTAGGCCCATTTTCTACATCAGACTCACCATACAAAATCAGTACTGGATCAGCATACATTAATAAGTCTAAATAGAAAAAGGCCCAAAAATATAAAGCTCATTTCAGAATAAGATGACTGTTTCAAATATGCACAATCAAAACTAAAATATGCTTTATTATGGCAGTTTTTACAAAACATTGAACTTGTAATTAATATAGATATATTGTCTTTAGTATGTCTTAAAACCCATTCATGAGGGTAGGACTAAGTTCATGTATAAAAGAAGTGGAAAAGAAAATGAAAATGATCCGAAATTTCTCCCATTTTTACTGATTCTTGAAATCTTCATTGTTATCTTGCCATTTATCTATTTCTTTGCTTCTGTTTAATTTATAAAAGTCGAAATTCGTTCGGCAATTGCGAACGGGTTTACACTTTTTGGCGCCGTCTGTGGGAACTCGATTTCTAGTCAGAAGCTATTAGATAAATGGCGGGAGAAGCTACCACACAGCTAGGGGATACAGTTGTTATCCTTCAACGTCTAGAGGCCCTTGAAAAAGAAAATCAAGAACTAAGGCAAATGTTGGATCAGTCCGAACATCCAGAATTGCCTATAGCAGGATGCCATAATGGCCCCGGTGTTGAAGAGGAGGACAATCATTATGAGGCAAGTTCAGCAGATCGTACAGTAGATCTTACTCGTACCCAGCCAATCGCAGATGAGGCGAATGTCAATAATCGGGCAGTTCCGCTCGATATGGTAACCAGACTTCAGAAGATTGTAGATGAACAAGTAAAAGATCTCAGAACACAATCACCTGCTGATCTAGCATAGAGATGACGGCAAAAATGATTAAGTCTCCGTTTAGCACTGAAATACAACAAGCAAGAAGGCCAGATAAGTTTAGAATGCCAAAGTTCATTATGTTTGATGGGACACAGTACCCAATTGAGCACTTGTTTCATGTGGAATAGATGATAACTATTGATATGGCTGATGATGCACTAATGTGCAAAGCTTTTTCTACGAGCTTAACGAGCCCAGCCCTGTTATGGTTTAGGCAGCTGCCCGGTGGTTTGATCGATTCTTTCCAAACTCTGATGGAAAATTTTCTAGCCCAATATTTTGGTAATCGGAAATAGAAGATGACCATTTCCAACCTGTTCACGATGAGGCAAGCGAAAGGCGAAACATTGAAGAATTTCCTATCCAGATTCAATTTGGAAATGGGAATGATACCTAGTTGTGATCAACCAACAGCAGTGGAAGCTTTCAAGGTGGCTATCGAACAAGGGACCAGCTTTCATAGATCCTTGGTGAAGTCAACACCCCTCAACATGGGTCAGTTGAATTCATGGGCACAGGAACATCTGAGATTGGAAGAAGATGAACAAGAAAGAGGTCATCGTTCGGCATTAGTTAGTGTGGAAAACAAATCAAAGGAAAGAATAATCAAGAAGGCAGATAATACGAGCATCCAACGCTCTGCTCCATACAGGCAACATGAGAGGAGGCCAAGGTATGACGTACCTGAGACTCCCCTTCAAACAACCTTAGCAAAGTTGTACAACGAGAATAAGGCGAAAGGTATGTTTCGCCCACCATTTCCACTGAGAACGCCACCAGAGCAGCATGACCGTTCGAGGCACTGTGTGTTCCACAATGACTTTGGCCATTTAACCAATGAGTGCAGACAATTGAGGAGGCAGGTTGAGACCTTGATAGTTAAAGGAGATTTGAAGAAGTACGTGGACAATGGAATGAAAAATTTTGATTGCCCGAACCCCAATAAAATTGTGGGCGGACAACCAGTCAAAATTACTGACACAATCCATGGGAAACCAGAGGAAGATGAGGAAAGCCGTTCGGTTCAACGTTCACGAATGCGCAATGCCAACAAGATCCGAAGGGTTGGAGAGGTGAACGTAATTCGAAACTACCCAATGCCTACAATATTATTTACCCAGGAGGACTTAAGATGTGAACAACTACCACATGAAGATCCACTGGTAATTTCGATCATAGTTTCAAATTGTTTAGTTAAAAGGGTGTTAGTTGATCCAGGTAGCAGCACGAACATCCTGACCAAATCAGCTTTCGAGAAGATCGGCATCAGTATGGAGTTGATCAAACCGACTGCCAGTCCGCTGGCAGGCTTTGATGGAAAGAGGATTTGCCCGATCGGGATCCTGAATTTACCTATGACAGCCGCAAAGTGAACCTTGACAGAAATTTTCATGTTGGTGGACGTACAACCTTCCTACAATCTGATCATGGGAAGAGGTTGGATTCACCGAATGTAAGGAATTCCCTCTACTCTGCATCAGGTGATGCGGTGTGTTGATCCTTCAGGGAAATGATTTGTTGACATTCAAGGAGATCAATTGGTGGTGAAAGAGTGCTATGCCATTGTCACTAAAGGTTTGAAGGGCGAAAACTCCGAACGGAACTTATAGCAATTACCGAGCCTCCGTGATCAGACTGACGATGGTGAGCAGACCGAAGAAGACACCATCACAGTAGATCTGATCGTCGGGATGAAAGGAAGGACCACCCGAATTGGAAGATGACTGAATTCTGATGAAAGGAGCAACTTAATTTCTATGCTGAGATTAAATATTGATGTTTTCGCTTGGGAGCACAGCGACATGCCCGGGGTTGACCCAGGAACCATGATGCATACTTTAAATGTTTACTCCGATGCTCAACCGGTACAACAATGACCCAGAAGGATTGGAACCGAACGAGGAAAGTTTGTAGCTGAAGAGGTTAGCCAACTGCTAGAAGTCGGTTTTATCAGAGAAGTTCATTATCCCGATTGGCTGTCAAATGTTGTCGTCGTACAAAATAAGAATGGGAAGTTCCGAATGTGTGTGGACTTCACCAACCTAAATAAAGCTTGTCTGAAGGACTGTTTCCCTTTACCAAAGATTGATCGCATGATCGACGCAACTACCGGGTTCGAACGTCTCACATTCCTTGATGCTTATTCAGGGTACAATCAAATCCCAATGAACCCAAAAGATGAAGACAAAACGACATTCATCACCGAACGGGGGACCTATTGCTACAAGGTCATGTCGTTCGGTCTAAAAAATGCAGGTGCAACTTACCAACGACTGATTGACAAGATTTTTAAGACCCAGATTGGCGACACGGTGGAGGCTTACATTGATGACATGGTTGTTAAAATCCAACGTAAGGATGATCACCTAAAACACTTGGAAGATGTGTTTGCATCCCTGCGATCACATAAAATGAAGCTGAATCCGGAGAATGCACTTTTGGTGTGTCTTCCGAACAATTCTTGGGACACGTAGTTAACAAAGATGGAATCAAAGCAAGTCCCGCACAAGTTCAAGCATTGCTCAAAATGAAGCCACCTCAGTCCCCAAAAGAAATCCAGGTGCTTACAGGGAGATTAGCAGCTCTAAGCCGATTCATCTCCAAATTATCAGATAGTTGCAAGCCATTCTTCGATGTGCTGAAGTCTAAGAAGACGATGGCTTGGGGAGGGAAACAACAAGAGGCGTTCGATCAATTGAAGCACTATATGGCAAAACCACCAATCCTGATGGCACCCAAAGATCATGAAACCTTATTTCTCTATCTAGCAGTTTCGCCGAACGCTGTCAGTTCAGCGTTAGTGTGAGATGATGGGAGCAAGCAGCACCCAATTTATTATGCAAGCAAAACATTGCTTAATGCCTAGAAAAGGTACTCAAAGATAGAGAAGATAATCTTAGCGTTGGTTCAAGCCAAACGAAAGCTAAGACATTATTTTGAATCCCATCCGATCAGAATTCCAACAACATTTCCGATCAAAACGATTTTATCCAAACCTGACTTTTCGGGGCGAACGACAAAGTGGTCAATAGAATTGAGCATGTTCGACATTACCTATGAACCGCGAACATCCATAAAAGGTCAAGCGGTGGCAGATTTCCTCCTTGAATTTGAAGCAACCAAAGATGAGATCTACAGTGAAAACCCAAGGTGGGAGCTGTATGTGGATGGATCAGTAAATAACTTGGGGTCAGGTGTTGGGATTAAGCTACTATCCCCGGAAGGCGCCAAGTTGCAGCAATCAATAAAACTGTGTTTTAAAAGTACAAATAATGAAGTTGAGTATGAAGCTGTTCTGGTAGGTTTAAGATTGGCAAAGAAGCTCCAAATCAAGGAATTGACCGTGTTTAGTGACTCACAGTTAGTCGTAAATCAGATCGTTGGGAGTTACAATGCAAATGAGGGAAGGATGATGGAGTATAAAAATGTCGTTCAGGAAGAAGCTCAAAACTTTCAGGTAATTGTTTTCAAACAAATTCCAAGGGCGAAAAATCATGTGGCTGATCATGTAGCAAATCAAACATCTTCGGTTGGAGACGATATGATTAGAATAATTCCCGTGGATGAATTACTTGCTCCATCGATCGATAAAATGAATAAGGTTTGTATAATTCCGTACGAGCCAAGTTGGATCGACCCAATCCTTCAATATTTAATGATCGGCGTTTTACCCGAGGATCGACGGGAAGCAATGAAAGTACGAGCAACTGCTAGCAAGTATTCAGTAATTGATTTTTTTTTATATCGTCGATCAATGAGTGGGCCTTATCTACGCTGCTTGACTCCATCTGAAGCACAAGAGGTACTCAAGCAGTTGCACGATGGAACATGTGGAGGCCATATTAGGGGCAGATCGTTATCTCACAGAGCAATAACCCAAGGCTATTTTTGGCCGTACATGATCCGAGATGCAGAAGAATACGCGAGAAGATGCGATAAATGTCAAAGGCATTCGCATATAATCTATCAGCTAGCAGAGCTACTCACAACAATGGCTTCCCCTATTCCATTCGCATGATGGGGAATGGATGCGGTCGGACCATTAACAAGGGCAACATCAAATCAAAAACATGTGTTTTTGGCTATAGATTACTTCACTAAATGGGTCAAGGCCAAAGCTTATGTAAGAATCAAACACACTCAAGTAATTGATTTTATCTTGAATAATATAATATACAGGTTCGGAGTAGCAAAGTACATAATGATGGACAACGGCAAAAATCTGGATAATCAGTACGTTCGGGCGTTATTGGACAAATACGACATCAATCAGAACTTGTCATCTGTCAGCTATCCGCAAGCAAATAGACAAGTCGAAATAACGAACAAAATGATTTTTGCCAGCATAAAAAGAAAATTATAGGGGGTCGAAGGAAAAGGATGGTGGTTAGACGAATTGCCAAGGGTCCTCTGGAGTTACCGAACGACACCTCGCAAGTTGACCGGACTGACTCCATTCGCTATGGCGTACGGAGTCGAGGCAGTAATCCCAATTGAATTGGAAGTCCCCACAACAAGAACTCATCTTTTTTATCCTGAACAGAACGAAGAAATTCTAAAAATTGAAGGAAATTTCATAGATGAAAAGAGGGAAATGGCCTCAATAAGGTTGGCAGAGTATCAACAAAGGTTGATGAGGAGTTCCAACAAAAAAGTGAAACCAAGATCATTTCAAGTGGGCCATCGAGTGCTAAGAGTATTGGCCAGCAGATCAAACAAGCTAGACCCTACATGGGATGGGCCGTACACAATTACAGATGTGATCGGAAAGGGAGCTTACAGATTGGCCGATAAAGATGGAAAACAGATCGAACGAGCTTGGAATGCAATACACCTGAAAATGTATTTTCAATAAAATTTTTGTTCTTCTTACATTGCGTTCAAAATTTGTATGACAAAATCCGTACGAAATCAATAAAGATATTATTCATATCTTCCCATAATTTTGTTCAAACTATATATAAAAAACACACACACACATATAAAAAGCCCAAGTAAAATAACTTGGCCAAGATATAAAAGACCATCATAAAAGATGGCACCAAGTTCCTGCTTTCACAAAGACGTATAAAGATGCGCATCAAAAGGGTTGTGTTTAAAAGAACACATCATCCTGTTCAAAATATATTAAGCACAACAGTGCCATTTGTTCGGAAAATACTTATGCACCACAGTGCCATCCTGTTCAAAACATATTAAGCACAACAGTGTTATCTGTTCGGAAAATACTTATGCACCTCAGTGCCATCTTGTTCGAAAATATTAAGCACATCAGTGCCATCTTGTTCGAAAATATTAGGCACATCAGTGCCATTTCAAAAATGCTCATCATGAAAGCATCAAAAATAAATACTGTTTAAACATACCATAAAATTGTTCAAAGTAAAAATCAAGAAGTTGGAGGTAAAACATCATCAGTAGTAGATTGTTGATTCTCTGAAGGAGGTATGGAAGGCCCAGCTGACACTTCATTGGCATCAGAAAGGATTGCAGAAATAGGCTCTGGTCGTTCGGCCGGTATGATCCCATGCAAAATAAATTGAGCAAAGTCTTTTTCATCTTGGCAAGCCTCAGGCTCTTCATACGGATGAACGACACCGCAAACAACATCATGAGCGGCCGGATTATCATATGTACGAGCAGATGGGTCCAATGACATTTGATCATGACAAAATCTGAACCCATTACAGAATTTTATGTCGAAAATGCTCACATATGTCCGGTGCATTTCCATACCTCCCATTCGGCAAACTTCTAAACCGGATTTCAGAATAGCATTGGAAGTATCAAGGTTGTGGACCTGCTTCTTCAGTTCAACATTCCGATCAGATTCTTTCTGATGGAGTTTCTTTAAGCTTTCCACCTCGAGCTCCAAGACCTTTCTCTGTTTCTCAGCCAACATGGCACATTTATCAGCTCGCAGGTATGCAGCATCTATGTTTTTTCTCTTATACTCTCCTATCTCAACAGCTTTACAGAGAGCTAAGACATTAAACACATACTGAAAAGAGAAGAAACGTTAGTAAAAAAAAAAAATTTGGTACCTCCAAAATAGAAACATGAGCCCTTGCCAGAAGCTCGTTCTAATCCACATACTGCTGAAAGAGTTCGTCTTTGGGTGGCCACATTCCACGAGCAAGAGCCATCAAGGAATCAGGATCGGACATGGCCAGCGAACGACGATTCAAAGTACTTCCATCACTTTTTTCGAACTTGGGGATCCAGTCACCTTCAGGATCAAATGATGGAGGAAAGCAACAATCTGGAATAGTGTAGCTGCTCACAGATTTGGCCTTCTTGACCAGCTTCTCATGCTTCTCAGCATCATTTCTTTTTGCATATTCTGAAGGGGGGCCCAACTGCAATTTTTTCTAAACATTACCGCCATCATTGGTGTTAGTCCTCTTCAGAAACCCCTTCATATTCTTCGAATCTTCGGTCAGATCAATCATTTTATTCTTTCCTTTATCAGAAGACGAGTTAACAGGGGAGTAGATTTTTGTGTTGCAGCACGCTTGGAGGCTGTTACCGGAATCTCCATTATAGTAGCCTCTGGAGCACTGGCAACAATTAACTTCAAATTTTGAGAAATCAAAAGTGATTTGCTGGACGGAAGAGTTGCAAAGACTTTCTCGTTCAGGTATTCAAGACGTTCGGCTGTATACAAAAACACAGGCATACGATCAAAAAATAAACAAATACTCAGTTCAAGCAAAACATACGAAATTTGTAAAGTACAAAAAGTACACTTGCCAGGATTTTTGAATCCACACTTCAATTTCTTACAAATACCGAAGGTCCTTGGCAGAGGATACGGGCCGGACGCATCAACCCTCCAATTTCCCCCAATTTTCACCATCTTATATTTCCATTCATTCTCAGAAGAAGGATTCCCATCACAAAGTTTCAAGGTTGAATGGGGGTGCAGATGGTACCGACCAGGGTTTTTTCTGACCTGATCGACCTTGTAACAGAGCAGAAAATCACCCAAACCTAAGTTCAAACCTCGTTCGTGATTCAGAACGAGCATTACAGACAAAACCCTAAAGAAATTAGGGTTCACTTGCAAAGGTGTAAGCCCTAAGGAAAAAAGAATGTAATGATAGAAAGGATGTAGGGGAAATCTAAGTACAACCAAATGGTGCGCAGAGAATAAGGCTTCACCCGGTTCAACTTCTTCATACGATTTGAAGTCTAAATCAGAAGAATACTCAGAAATCGAAACATCTTTGGGAATATCAAATTCTATTCGACATCTATCAGCTAATGACAGTTTACGTAATTGTTTTCGGGAAAGCTTTTGGGGTTTCGATTCAATCAGATTGGGGGCAACCACAGAAGAAGAAACAACAGGGTCGTCATCAGCAACCACCTCCAGAGAAGGGGTTCGGCTACTGTCACTACTCACGATATTATGATCTAAGAAAGAAAGATGAAGGACGAAAAAGAAAAGTAAAACTAACCTCAAGAATTTCTTGTTGGAAATCGTCTTCAAAGAGTAAGAGTCAGCTTTTGTAAATGGAGAAGAAGTATCGAAGAAGTCGAATGAAGTAAGGAAACAGACGGTTACACATGGCTCTTCGAATTCCCACCCTATTTCAAAAATGTGAAATGAGCTTGGGAATTGGGGGCAAAATGTAGGCCCATTTTCTACATTAGGCCCACTATACAAAATCAGTACTGGATCAGCATACATTAATAAGCCTAAATAGAAAAAGGCCCAAAAATATAAAGCCCATTTCAGGATAAGATGACCGTTTCAAATATGCACAATCAAAACTGAAATAGGCTTTATTATGGTAGTTTTTACAAAACATTAAACTTGTATTTAATGTAGATATATTGTCTTTAGTATGTCTTAAAACTCATTCATGAGAGTATAACTAAGTTCATGTATAAAAGAAGTGGAAAAGAAAATGAAAAGGATCCGAAATTTCTCCCATTCTTATTGATTCTTGAAATTTTCATTGTTATCTTGCCATTTATCTATTTCTTTGCTTCTGTTTAATTTATAAAAGTCAAAATTCGTTCGGCAATTGCGAACGGGTTTACAGTACTCAAAAATTATACCTATGTTTACATTATATATTCACAAATTTGAGATGAATTCGTCCAAACTTCAAACGAAGTTTGTGACGAGCTCTGTGTAATTTATCTTTTAAACTATTTGTCATATATATATATTTACTGTCACCGGTGATCAACCCATTAGATAATCTAGCGAAAAGTGATATTTGAAGCCTAATAAGATTGTTCGTGAAGAATTGATATATATTAAATGTTATATTACAAAACATAAGTTATAATGTGAGGATAACATCTAATTTAATTATATACATCGCTTATAACATCCTCCTTGAAGCACTCACATTATGATTGGGACATTCTGTGTGCTCTGTGGTGAACACACTCTTTCATATCGGTACTTAGGGTGATTTACTTGTAACACCTTACTAATAATATATCCAATCATCTAAGAGCATCTGCAATGCAAGAGAAAGTGGCGCATGGGATCACAAGTGGCGTGAGAAATGGGCTGGAGTGCACCTCTCTATTTGATGAATCCCATGTAAAACATTTTACTTCATGCGCCAAATGTGACGAGTTGAATGACGGCTGACAAATATTATATTTATTCCATTTGTCACTACCAATGCTTCATTTTTACATTCATGTCTTTATAAAAAAGAAAATTACATAAAGAACCCTAATACAAATTCTACCACAAACTCATCCTATAATAAATAGTACTATTAATATTATGATATTTTTTTTATTTCATAATTAATAGTAATTTTTTTATTTCATAATAATAGTAAATATTATTTCATAATTAATACTAGTATTTATTATCCCCGGTGAGTTTTTGGTAGAATTAGTATTGAGGATCTTTATGTAATTTTATTTTTTTATGAAAACATGAATGTAAAAATGAAGCATTGGTAGTAACAAATGAAAGTCGTGATTTAGAGTAAAATAATAATTGATTTTGATAGAAAGTGATTTGCGTTCTATATACATATAAATGTATGTATATGTATATATGTTAATGTAATGTGTTTTTTTTAAAAATTTATTTGTACTTTAATTTAATTTAAGTTATAAAAAACTTACTTTGCATAATATTTTATTTTATTTTTTAAAAAAATCTTGCCTTTTAACTTAAATATTACAATATTTAATTATTCAATTGATAAAAATAATAATTATATTTATTGTATCTAATCTAACTTTATTATTGTGATATTAATGTATTTTTTTATTTGTACAAAGTAATATCTTATTTATATAAAAAAAAAATTGATTCCATAAAATTGTGACATAATAAAATAACATAATAATATTAAAAATACATTTTCTGCGATTACACCAATTTAAACAACATAATGTTAAATTATGTAATGTATTTTTTTTGTATAATGTTAAATTATAAAATAGCATAATGTTAAATTATGTAATGTATTTTTTTTGCATGTTTATTATTTTTCTTGTGTGTTAATGTGTAATGTATTTTTTTTCATGTGTGTTAATATGTAATGTATTTTTTTTCATGTGTGTTAAATTATTTTAATGTATTTTTAATTTTTTTCATATTTAATTTTTATCTGTACAAAATTTAATCTTATATTTTTTTTAATGACATATAATATATTTTTTATATTAAATATTTTATTAATAATTAATTTTTTTGTTATAATAAAATAATATAAAATGGAGTGAATCATACAATCTACATACCATACAATACTCATACTCCAAATAAAATAATGAACCCCACACTCTAAAAATGTGATGTGATATTCCATTTTATGAAAGTGGAGTGTTTAAAAGCTCAAATGTGCATATGCTCTAATATAGATAAAAACGGATATATACGGAGTATACTGTTTCTCCAACCTATTGTCCTTGTTCCACTGTTTCTGTGTCATATCAAATTGATCTATGCCACAAGTATAAATATTGTTTAGTCCACCTTTAGAAAAATAAAATTATTTAGTCTGCCAACTGATAACTGCCAAGTGTTGTAGGCCAATGAGAATTGCCAAATAATATTATAGAATGTTCTGCTATTGCGCATATATATATATATATATTTTGAAAGTTGCATTTTTTATAAGGTTATTCTCACAAATATCGTATGAGTTTTGTCATATTTTTACACTGAATTCTTCGAAGTTGAATATTCTTATTCACATCCCTTAAAATTTGAATTTTGTCTCAGTCACATTCATCTGTGTTGACGCCGTTACTTTGATGATGTCAGATACTAACTTTTATATAAAATATTCATGTTGCCTTTGGAGTAAATACCCTTATATGTTAAAATTAAGTATATTTTTTTATCCTAACTTATATAGTTTTATCACACTCCCTTTTTAAGAGACCTATTTTTCCCAATCATTTCTTTGCTCCTCTCTCTCTAAATCAGTGTTTCAAAATTATATAACAACTAAATTTAAAACCAAAGCGATCATGTGTTCATGGTCAACCAAATTTTAAAACCACACTCGCAGGGCTTTAAGCAGGTTGGTTTTAGGCTTCAGGCTAAATAGAAGAGTTCATGGTCTTCTTTAACCATATAACAAAAAAACTCAAATAGATAATAATATAGAATCAATTACAACAGTTCTAAATAACTAAAAAAAACTTTGGTTTTAGAAAACAATAGAAAAATATGTATGAAACAGGTTTTTTAGTAATTGAATTTTTATACAACTTTGAAAAACTGAACTATTGAAAGCTTTTGTGAAGTTTCCAAAAACATAACTACAAAATATGCTAACTTTCAATCTCTATCCTCTACCTCTGCCTCTCTATAGATTTACCTTCACACATACACACACATGCCTGAGTCGGGCAAAATATGTTGTTTTAGTATTGAATTCTGAAAATTCTGAAAGCTCAACTAATAGAGCAACATCAAAACACCCTAATCGGGAAACCCTAATTTGGACACACACTTGGGGATTTTAGTTACAAACCCTAATTTCAGTTACATATTTGGGGATTTCAGTTACGAACCCTAAATAGTAGAGATGAATTGTGAGGGCTTGGCCAAACGAATGGAAGTCGCAATCGGCGGAGATCTTGGTGCCAGACATCAAATCGGTGATGTTGGAGAGGCGATTTGAATATTTGAGTCTAAAATCATGTCGTTTGGGGCCTCAAACTGTCCACATATATGATATATTCAATACATATTATGTATATATAAGTATATATACGTGTGTGTATATATATATATGAACAAAGAAGGTGTTGAGAGAGAAAGGAAGAGATGAAGAACAAGGGTGTTTTGGTCTTATCACACCCTAGGGTTTCTTTAATATTTTTAAATTATAATATACAGGGGCAAAAATATAACCTCGCATATAACCGTTTGGCTCTGGGAGTGTGAGTGAAAATATTTAACTTCGAGGGGTTCGTATGGGAATATGACAAATCTCAAGAGGTGTTTGTGGGAATAATTATTTTTTATATATGTTGTACAAAGGACAAGATACACTGTTCTTTGGATGTAAAGGGCTTTGTCTTTAGGGTTTTGTAATTCAAACTCAGCTCCCAAGTCGATTACATTTCAGAAATTCATGCATTGGAATTAATGTTTTGCTCTCTAACACTTTAATTGCCATTTTGGTAATTCAAGAGGGATATCATCGATTTGAAACCAAAGAAATTCAGAGCCTCTTATGTATGTGATGAAGTGAATTAATTTCAAGGAGTACATAAACATTATAAGATAAATAAAAATATTTTCCGGGAGAGAAATCATGCGAGCTGGGAGCATGATTTGCAATCTCTAACCAGTTTGGTATGCGATTTATTTTTGGGAAGAAATCAATATATTTTTTGAACTGAAATATGTTTGACTCAACTTGTTTTGTTGTAAAGTGAATAGTTTGAAATATATATTTTTTAAAAATAAAAACACTAATTTGATATTTCTAGTGTTTTTTTTTTTTTTTTAATGGTAAGAAACACACACCCATGAACCCGAACCCCTAAACTCTCATTTGAGGAGGAAATGTGATACCATCAAACTACAAAACCTTTTATTATTTTTGTTATTGTTTGCTTCAACACTTTAACTTAAATATATTTGAGTTAAATTTAAAATATATTAAAATTTACGTTAGTAACAAATGATTTTGATTTTAACTAAAAATATATTACAACAAAAGCGTTTGATGTGTTTCGGTTAAAACAAAACGCCATACTTGATGGACTAGAAAGAAAAGAAGAAAACGATATTCTTTTTCCCTTTTTTGTTGTCTACAAACAATGACATTTTTTTTTTAAGAAAGGTAGAAGAGAGAAAAGAAAAAAATAATATCATATCCTTGTATCAAAATAGGCTTCAACCGTATTCATTTGAAATATAAGGATTATTTTTAGTATCGTAGATATGCCATCTAAGTTAGTATCTATTCTTTTTCAATTTTTTCACTTTTGAAGGAAAACAAATTAAAGAGATTTGCAAAATCCCTTCAACTTATTTTTTTTATTTTTTTGTTTATAACAAATCAAACCTTAAAGTCACTAACTTTTTTAGTAAGGCACTATATATAAAATATACTTGAATAGGGAATAAATAAAATTCAATACCTTAGGCATTTTCCAAATTCTGTATATTTCTCCTTTGTCCTCTACTTTCCAATGATATGAACTGTTTATGTTATCGTTACATAATACGTCATAATTGAAGACTCCTAAAATACTGCTCACATGCATCACAGTGAGAAAATTCATTAAAATAAATTTAATTTAATTTGCTAGAGAACATTTAATTTTTTAATTACATAAATGGTATGGTATCAATGGCCTTCCTTGCTTTTCATAAATATAAAAAAATTAGTAATTTCTCTGACAGATAGTAAAAAACTTTTGTTATTCAAGGATTCATTGATCAGTTTATTCCGAAAAAATTTAATTTTTATTGTAGAAATATGAATGATTTTTAATAGAGTCATAAAAAATTATTTCAAAATAAATATTTTTTGTGGAAAAAAAGAGAAAAATAATTGTCATTTATTGATCATCTTAGGTAGTTGTGAGCTTTTTGCTTTCAAATTCTCTCTGTAATGAAACATGTGCTGACTATGGTATATAGTGGCCATCACATTCATCACCATCCATTTATGTCCCACCACCATCCCCATCATCCATTCCCATGCGCACACACCATAACTATATAAATCCTCACACAAAACACACACACTCTCGCACACGCATACACACATATATATATATAAATCGTTGCAGACGCGAACATGGCACATTTCTCTCCTCCTTCACCGCTCTACTTTCTCTCTCTAGAACTCTCTACTTTCTCTCTCTAGAAAGTGAAGATAAAACCTAATCTCTCTATAGAAGCAAAGAATCTTGATCTGGATCTTGATGAATGTTTGAAAAACCCTAGAGTAAGCTTCGATCAGTCTCATCGATGAACTGATAGTGATGAAGAAACACCGTCGATGCACGAGGATGTCGATCCTCGCTCTGCTTCTTGTTTCGGTGTTCGTTCCACTCGTTCTACTACCCAATAGGCTTAAACCTCACCTCTCTGACGGTAATGGTTCTGTATGTGTGTGGTGTCTATATGTATATATACATACATACATGTCTATTGTGTATGTGATTGATTACATGATGAATTTGTGTTGTTATCGATACATTTTGGTTTGTTCTTACTCGTGTGGATGTTTTGTGAATCTTTTCTTGCAGCATCGGAAGGGTTCATTGAAGATTTATCGAGCATTGTATGAACACCTCTTCTGTATCAATCTTCTTTTTATGTGTATTACTTTTTTTGTGTCTGTTTGATTTTCTAGTTTTATGAGGAAAACGAAGCAGATTTTCTTGATTTGCTTGATTTTTTTCTTAATTTAAAAAATTCTCACCTGAATTAAGTCAAATAGTTATATTAAAGTTCAATTTTCAGTACCTTGGCAAGAATTGCAGAACTCAAAGTTTTTGTGTACTGTCTTGATCTTATTTATTTTTTCTGATATATTCTAAGCAACTAATTGTAGTGTAGATGTTTATTTAATGGAAATCGACGTATTTTTAATTTTGTTTTTTCATAAATTCGGGTTCAGAAATTCAGGACAGATGCTCTCAAACTTCATGCGATTGAGCAGGTATTTTTTAAGAAATCCTGTTACTTTTATGAGTTTGTGTAGATGATTTGTATCTGTTTTATTGGGTCTACTTTGTGGTTTAGGTGGTGCTGAATGGCTTTAAAGAGCCCACTTCTGTTGTGTACAAAGATGGAGCTTCTAATTCTGTAGTTAGAGACAGTTCCTCTGACAAGAATACTGAAACTGTGGAAACCCGAAATGCTAAAAGCAGCACTAATTTGCTGGAAACAAATGGTTGGTGTCATTGGGGGTAACTATTCCATTTTCCAATTCTTGGACTCATCTGTTCTGACTTCAGTCCTTTTTTCTGGCTTCATCTTTAGGCACCAATCAAGATGTTAAAGAAGCTAATCATCAAAATCAGCTGGGAATAGTATCATTTGCATCTGATGAAAAGGTATCTGAATTCATACTTTCGAATCCTGGAAGTTGTTGTAATTTTTAATTTCATATGCTCTTCACCTCTGCTCCGGGAGGTTGAGGGTTCAAGGCCCTCTAGGTCATGTGCCTGTGTGTTTGAACGGAGATTTACCTATATATATATATGTATATATCTATGTATAAAGAAGAAATTAACTGTGAATAAAAAATGCTGATCACACTATCCCATCTTATGGAATTTTCTGGGCTTATGATTTGAATGCTCTTCTGGTGGTCATTGTTGAAATACGATTAGTTCTGCCAATCATAAGTGATGATTTGGTCCGCCCGGAAAACATACCCCCTCCCCCTTTTAAATGAGGCAGTGAATGGTGCTGCACCAAGCAAGCATACGGAACAGTGAAACTTGTTAAATTTTGGATATCCCGAATAAGATTGTAATTGAAAATGAGCGTATACTCTAATAATTCAGTTCAGAGCCATGTTTTATCTTATTTTGAACTAATGTTCCCTTTATGACCTAAAAAAAGGCTGACTTGTGCATTCGGATTCCTATTAATGGGCAAGAGTAAGACTTGTCTTAGTTTGTCTCTTTCCTTTAGCATGGTAAAACTTCTTGATTGAGGCATTTTCGGCATGGGAAGGAACATTTTTTTATTCACTCCTATAGAATGCAGATTAGAAGGCTCAAGAAGATCTACTTTACTTTGTGCATGTCAATTAGAGAGAGTGTCTGTAGATAATTTTAGGATAGAAAATTCTTGCAATGCTCAAGAAGGTCTTTGTTAACTATCCATCTACCCTTAAAGCTTAAGCTTAAGTTGTTAAAGATGAAACTCCCCCCCCCCCCCCCCCCCCCCCCCCCCCCCCCTCACCCCTGTTTGAACACAAGACCTTTAGCTCGAAACTTATAAAAAAAAAAAGAAGACCTTTAGCTCGGATACCATGTTTACTTCTCATCTACTTTAATAGCTTAAGTTGTTTGAGAGGGTGTAGGTGCAACTTTAACTTTATTTATCCTTCAACAATTTTAAAATAAATTCTTATAATATCTGTTATATACCTCTCTTTGGCATGAATAAAGCTAGGAAGAAACTAAAATTCTCCTTTTTCTTTCTGATGTGGACACCCTGCTCAAAGGAGTTATGTGGGTCTACTAGCTTGATTTCATTGACCAAATAATCAATCAAAAAACGAAAAATGGAACTGACTACCAAATAAGCCTATAGATTAAACCGAATAGTTTATTGGTCATGTGCTTTGGTAGAAACACATACAAGACGCAGTTGTCAGTGATCTTGTGTCTCCTTTGTTTCTATTTTTACTTTGTTTAAGTATGGGGATAATTCAACTGCAATTAAGTTTGATGGCATTGATATATTTGACGAGATAGATACAAATAATGGCCTTTGCTAGCTGTATAAAAATGGACAGAAGATATGGATACTAGATGCACTTGTCAATGCTCCATGTCTATGTTTGAGCTTTAACTTCTTGCTGAAGTTAAATTAGGAAGATGGGAACATTTCTAACATGGGCTTAAAAAATTGATACATGTGATGAGGGGCCCTGCATAATCCAGAAGCTTACATATTATGTTGATCCGAGCATCATATTCCAACTGATGTATATCAAGGGGTTGAATTTTGAGGTGTACATGTGGGTATTTATAAACAATGTTCGGTTCTCTTTTTTGATAATCAGTCTAGTATTTGTTGGTATATGCAAGAATCTTCCTTATGCTCTTGGTGTAGTTGACAAGTTTTTTTATTTGTCTAGAATACTGAGGATTTCTCCTCCTCACTAGTTAGTCCTTTTGCGCTCCTTTCTTCTTGTTCCGACTCCTTCTGCAATCTTTTTTTCTGATTTTCATATCTTTTGGCCCTTTTTTTCGTTCGAAGTGTTTATCATTGCATTTGAAGAAGGAACTCCTTGATTGGGCTGCCTCTTATGATTTTTATATATGTATATATCTTCAATTCCTACAACTACAATTTTCTGAACTATTTCCTCTTCTCTATTCTTTTATTTATATATTATTATTTTCCTTCCAAAGATTTTCTTTTATTTGACATCAATTATGAAATGGTTTTTCCAGCAAAGAAGGTCTTGGAAACTAATGTTAATGTTTAGGTGTACATGATTTTTTAAAGAGACCTGTAGTTATGAAACCATTTTTTCACAAGTAAAAACCTTTTGAAAGTTAAGTTATTTTGAATGTTGTGTGAAAGTGTGATTCTGTTTTTTGTTGGTGGTTCTAGTGTTTTGGAAAGGAAGTGCATACTGCAATTGCTTCGAATAAACGATATGGAGACCTTTAGTATCCCTTGCTAAGTTTGTTTCAAATAAAACATAATTGTTTTGCCTTTGATGGTTTAAGTTAAAATATGTACATGTGACGACCTAGTGGATGGGCGTGATGTGGGGGGTGGGTGAAGTGTTTTTATGTGCTAGTGTTGTCTCTAAGTGGTATGAGACCTTTGGTGTAAAACTTGAGTAAAATTGTATGGGCTCAGGCACAAAGCGGACAAATATCAAACCATGTGGTAGAGCGGATTGCTGCAAATGTTATCATAACAGAGTCTATTTTGAGCCAACAGGGGCGTTGGGTTCATGGGATAGTAGATTGTGATGATGCAGTGGGCAGGTGCGAGACATTAGGTAAGCTACCACACTGGCAAGCTACAAGTTGCACAATCTCACAATCCATGGGTATGGTGAAGGCGCAGTGTTTATATATGCTAGTGTTGTCTCTATAGTAGCAAATTATGCAGATTCAGGTTCAAAGCAAAGAATATCCTATTATGTGATACAGAAGACTAATAGTACAAACCACCAGGGAAAATAGGTTAATTTGCTACTATAGTTAACAATGAAGTGGATATATCTTTTACTGTTCAAATTTGGACAAAGATGAGCTTTCATTTTTTTTTTTTGATAAGTATATTATAAATTAAGGATCTCAACCGGGGAGAGCATCCCATATACAAAGACCACTATGAACCAAGAGATCCCAAAAACTCTATTTTCTCATCTAAAGAGCTACAACAGCGACCTTCCACCCAACTGAACAAACAAGAAATAAAAAGATCTTTGATTGCCCTCAATGGGGACTCTATATCCTCAAAACAACGCTTATTGTGTTACAACCATATGACCCACCACAAACAAAGTTAGGCAACCCTCTAAAAAAGCTGAGCATGTGACCCAATCGACATACTCCTCCAAGAGGCCATAACATCCCGAACAGAGGCCGGCATCACCCACTGCACCCTAAAAAGACTGAATAGAAGGCATCAACAATCATAAACAATCGGACAATGCAAAAGGAGGTGATCGATGGATTCCTCATCCTGTTTGCATAGAAAACACCGATTAGCCAAAAACATGCCTCGCCGTCGCAACGTATCCAAAGTAAGAATACGGCCCCACACCGCCGACCTTGTGAAGAAAGCCACTTTAAGGGGAGCCTTCGTGCGCCAAACCGCCTTCTAAGTAAAATGCTCGTCTGCCCTAGGCGAAAGACAACCAAAAAAGGATGAGACGGAAAAATGCTGTGAAGAAGTCGGCCTCCAAATCAAAGAGTTCGATCCACCACCAATAGTCAACGAATACAATAGCTCCAGAAAAGCAGAAACTTCCTCCAACTCCCAGTCCTGAAAGTGCCGCACAAAACTGACATCTCATACTATCGTCCCGGTATCAAGATGATAACAGTCGGCTATTGCAGCATGGTGATCCGGTGCAATCCTAAACAGTTGAGGGAAAGAAGACTTAAGGGGTCCCTCTCCACACCACCAATTTGTCCAAAAACGAACACAACGACCATCCCCAACCCTGAAACTGGTAAAATGAGCGAAAGAATCCCACCCCTGCCGGATGTCCTTCCAAACCCCCACACCACGACGATCCCTGACCACCTCAGAACACCAACCACCTCTAGCCTCGCCATATCGGCAAACAATCACCCTCCTCCACAAACAGTCTCTCTCAACACTGAAGCGCCATAGCCACTTACCCAAAAGGGCCTTATTGAAAGGCAACAAACGACGAATACCTAACCCTCCTTCTTGAAACGAACGATAGACTGCCTCCTACCGCACCAGAGGAATAGAGCCCTCTCTACCACCACCCATAGAAACTGCCGCTGAATCCTCTCGATCCATTAAGCCACACCGCTAGGAATCCAATAAAGTGACAACGCATAAGTAGTAAGTTTGGTTAGCATGCTCTTAACTAGGGTAAGTCTCCTAACTTTGGAAAGATACTGCCGCTTCCAACCTGCCAAACGTTTCTCCACACGATCAACCACTGAATCCCAACAAGTCTGTCTCTGCCCAGTTATCCCCAGAGGCAACCCCAAGTACACCGAGGGGAGCACACCGGCCTTGCACCTGAGAGCTGAAGCCAATTCCGGCAGATTGCCCACCTCGCCCACCGGAAACAATGAACTCTTACTAGTATTGGATTTCAAATTGGAAACGGCTTGAAAACAAATCAATATACATCGAAGGTATGTGGTTTAAATTGTGGCTTGAAATTACTGAGCCAATAATCGAGTGTATGGTATGAGGAAACTTTGAGCCAGTGATATGACATGTCTGTCCATCTTTCTTTGTTGATTTAACCACTTTGAAACTTCCCTTTGAATGTATGTGTTACATGCAGTGCATATCTGCAGGTTTGGATTGCATTTCATTTTCATATTTCACTTAAAGATTTTTGCCTGTTCAGAATTTATATTTTGGATGATTACGTTGTTTGATTGGGGCAATGACCTTAGACAGTAGAATGCACGTAACCCGATCACAAGTGTAAAGAAGCTATTCCAAGGATTGAATGTTGCCATTGTTTTCATATTTTTTTTGTCCTTGCAGCCTCAATGTTGTTTTCGTTTGCTTTTATGTAGCAGGAAAAATTCGAACAGGCAATTGTTCGGGATACTTGGAACGTGCAGCCCCAATCACGGAAGCGAAAAGATTCGATGATAAAACAGATGAGGGATCAGGTTATTAGGGCCAAGGTGTACTTGACTTTTGTACCACAAAGCAACCACAACACATTAGCGAAAGAGCTGAGAGTGCGTATCAAAGATGTAGAAAAAGCTTTGGGCGAGTTCACCAAGGATTCTGAGCTGCCTAACAAGTAAGGCATTACTTGTAATCTGTAATCATGTAGCATTTCTTTCTCTTCTTCTTTCTTCTTATGGATTTATCTATTCTGTTTTGTTGGTGTTGTAGAGTAGCCCCACCCTGTTTGGAGGTGAGACTATTCGCATCTACCCCTCACCTTACCTTTAAACCTGGTGAAGTTGGCTAGTTTCTGGTGCGGGGTTTAATCTGGAGTTTCGGTTATGTTCAGATATCTAAACAACTTAGATACATGCATACACCTGTGGAGAGCTTCTGAGCATCTTATTGCTGAATAATATGAAAATCCAGAAAATGTGTTCTAAGAATGCCAGATGAATGGAGTTGATCTAATTTTCATAAATTTATAGTGAATAATCGTGAGTATGTTAATTAAGTACGAGTAATGGTGTCAAAGGGTGGGTGGGTTAAGATTGTTACAGATTATTGAAACAAAGGAACCTTTTCATTTAGGCCCAGAAATAATACCACCAGAATTAGAACCAATAGTGTAGTTGTAGTTAATGCATTGGAAAAGTGTAGATGTGATTAATGCATTGGATAGTTATCTAATCGATTTTGATAAATTTGAAAATTCAAGAGAACTCCTAGGTTGCACTCAAGATGAAGTTTCGGTTATCAAGAAGGAATAGCGTAGGTCTGAAATTTGTTTCTCTGTATACATGTGTGCGCGCACGACATGTTTAAGTGACAGGCCAAGGTCATATTGACAGAAGGAAAGTTAATGTGGATAAAAAGTTAGTAAGGAAGCATGTGATAGTATGTGGATCGATTGCCTTAAGTAGCGCGGAACAGAAACAATTCATGTAGTGGTTCCAGAGTGGTTGGAAAAGAATTGGCTATTGTTGTTATACGTAGGCAAAATATTTATGCATGTATGTGTATAGATTTTGATAAAACCATTCCAGATGGTAGAAAGAAATACAATGTTCGAAATCTTACCCTGGGTAAACCATTTGGGAAAAAATTAATCAGCAATTACATTTATTGTTCCTTAAGTAGAATCAATCATTTTCTGTGTTTTAAAATCCCAACTTGGATTTTCTATCCTTTTGTTTTCACTGATGCAGCTTTACAAACTTATTATTATACAATGGGTACTTGAACTGGACCCCGGAAATAATATTCTACCAAATAGTTACATAGAATGGTGCCGATGCTTATTATGTTATCTGAGAACTAAATATGGTTGGCTTGGTTTCATTTGATGTCCCTTTTCTTGAAAAATTAGATATACCTATCTTTAGATCTAAGAAGCAGAATACTTTCAGTTCTGTGCACCAGATGAGAGCCATGGAGGCTTCTCTGTCAAAAGCCAGCCGTAAATACAAAGACTGCTCTGCCATGGCTGTGAAACTGCGGGCCATGAATCATAATGCTGAAGAACGGATTAGAACACAGAGAAATGAAGTGTCATATCTTGCTCAGGTTGCTGGAATGAGTACTCCAAAAGGCCTTCACTGCCTTTCCATGCGATTGACTGCCGGGTTCTTTGCTTTATCGCACTCTCAGCAGGAGCTACCTAACCAACACAAGCTAGAAGATCCAGGTCTCTATCACTTTGCTGTTTTCTCTGATAATGTTCTGGCTTGCGCAGTGGTGGTGAACTCAACCATTAGTTCCGCTAGGGTAAGCTTCCTGATCTTAGTTTGTACTGTATCTCTTAGTTTTTGTTTCTTTTTGCTTATTCTCCCAGACTGCTTTATTGACAGTGAATTATTCTGTTTATCAAGAATATGTATAAAAAACTATAATTGATATTTAAATAGCAGTATAGGGTATATTAAATTTAGAGAAAAGTATTCATAAAAATTAAATAGTTGATTAATTATCATTAATATTGTACTAGAAAAACAAGAACTTGGATGGCCTTTTTTTTGGATGGACTTATTCAACCCCTGTTTAATTGTAAAATTACCTTTGTCCTTGTCCATTGTGGTTCCGGATAAGCATTCACATGAATTTTAAGTTTTGCATTGCGACTCGAATATTCAATTTCATGTTCATGGTTTGTCAGTGCTCCAAAACTTCCGTGACTCTTGAAGCAATTCGAATTGTTGTGAGATAAATCCCCAATATTGGACTGTGAAAAATTGTATATGTTTGGGTATGTAAGATAAATCCCCAATATGGTCAACTTATCTTGCCAAATCTTCTCTGGATCATCTCCATACCTCTTTAGACCATAATGCTGTTAAAAGAAGATAGTTATTATCTAACAGATAACCCAAAACTAGTAGAGTTTGAATTATTCATTGGTGAATTAATTAGGACCTACAATTAACTTTTCCTAAGATAGAATAATGAAAAGAAAGAGAAGTAAATGTTGTGTACTTAATGTTACAGTGAATCAAAAGTGATTTGTGTTTGCTTGAATATTCACAGGAACCAGAGAAAATTGTTTCCATGTACTGACCAATTTACATAGAATCAAAAGTGAGTTGTGTTTGCTTGAATATTAACAGGAACCAGAGATATTTGTTTTCCATGTAGTGACCAATTTACATTGAATCAAAATTGAGGTGTGTTTGCTTGAATATTCACAGGAACCAGAGAAATTTGTCTTCCATGTAGTGACCAATGCTCTCTACCTCCCAGCCATCTCAATGTGGTTCTTACTAAATCCTCCGGGTAAAGCCACAGTCCAGGTGCAGAGCATAGAAACTTTTCAATGGTTGATCAACAAATATGGTCCATTGCAAAAGGAGAATTCCCGTGACCTGAGATTCACTTCTGCTTTAAATCACCTTCGTTTCTTTCTTCCAGAGGTTTTCCCTTCGCTGAATAAAATTCTATTCCTTGACCATGATGTGGTTGTGCAAAAAGATCTAACAGGACTATGGAATGTCAACTTGATGGGGAAAGTAGTTGGAGCAGTGGATACTTGTGAGAAAGATGCACCTTCATTTCATCGGATGGATACATTTATTAACTTCTCTGACCCACTGATAGCAAAGGCGTTTGATGTCAAAGCATGCACTTGGGCATTCGGAATGAACATATTTGATCTTGAACAGTGGAGGATACAAAAATTAACTTCACAGTATCACCAATATCTGGAAGAGGTATAATATTCACGTGTTACTATCATCATCTTACTTGCATGCTTATGTGCTTCTGGCATTTGTTTGTTGACATCTTAAAACCATTTAAATTCATCTTTTAATGGTAAGACCAATAGTTCTGCCTAGAAGGATAATTTCATGCCTCAGTTGAGTTCCCGCCTTAATTTTGGCCTTAATTGATTCTTTGTCTGAAGGATCTATTTCCTACTTTGTGGGTCTTCGTTACCTTTTAGTTAAAAATTTCTTTCTTGTGCTTCTTCACAACTTTTGTGTTATATAACTTTGCTAATAATTCTTATGCTACAGAAAACAGGGTTAATTAAAAGATTTGTGCCACTAGTTTCTTTTTTAGGTCTGTTATATCCTTGTTATATGTCATAATCTACGTGTATCTCATATTTTGTATAAATACTGATAGAACCGAGGAAAGTACTTCATTATGTACCCCCATTAATCTCAATTTGTGGGATCATATTGGTGATACCTTTTCGTGTGTGCACCTCATTGCAGCATCCCCATTAGTACTCTTATGTATACATTATTCTTTTTATATTGGCTTATTTGATCTTTCGGTTCTCATTATAAAAGTTTCTATGTTGTCATTTCTGGGTTGATTGTGTTATATATTTAGTTATTTTACGAAGCGCATGTCTGTTATATAATTTTTTTTTTCTGAAGCTTATGTTATCCTGAACCTATTTTTTGCAATATTGTGTACTTACATTGGTAGATTACTTCATGTGAGAATGAGTATGGTATAGTAAAGATTATGTTAGTTGGTATTACCTTATACATTTAGTTAGTATATCATAAGTTGAAAAAAAAAGGGGGAAAGAGGAGTGATAACAAACGCAATGACACATGTTTCACTTTGTGCAAACTAATACCAAATGCTAGGTTTAGTTGGCCTCTATTCCTAATGCCTTGCTTATGTCGCGAGAGCACTGAATTAAAAAAAGAAATAGAAGGAAGAAGGGTTTGGGGGGAGGGGGCTAAAAGTAACATTAATCATTAAAATACTGTAACAACAATGAAAAACTGTTATATATGTATGCCATCAACATGGGTCGCCGAAAAGTTAATGTAGCTAGTCTTATAGTTTTACTACTCTAATAGTGTATTGGAGAAGTTCTAGTGGAAACTTGGAAGGCATCAGAGTACTTCATGGCTGTTATATATTATATTTCATTTTTGGATGAAGTTACGGTTATGGCTTCATTTAGAAATGAGAGAAGGGACGTTGTCCAGTTATGATGTTTAATTGCATGTATAATGGTCCAAGGACTCATCTGAAATTTGTAATACTTCCATTGGTTGTTGCAGGGTAAAAAGAGGTCATTGTGGACGGCCGGTAGCTTGCCCATAGGTTGGATCACCTTCTACAAGCAGACAGTGTCTTTGCACCCCATGTGGCATGTCCTCGGGTTGGGTTATGACATGAGTGTTAAGCGGAGTGCTATCGAGAATGCAGCAGTCATACATTATGACGGAATTGCAAAGCCGTGGTTGGAGATGGGGCTCGAGGAGTACAAGGATTATTGGTGGAGACATATCGACGTCGAAAATCCCCATCTTCGACACTGCAATGTCCAAAGCTAGTTAAATTTCAGATTAGGACATTGAATTGTGTCAAATTTTCCTTGTAAATTTCAACTCACAGTTTCTTCATTTTCCAATTCTTTTCGGCCGCAAATTGTGTAGGAGCTGAGTCAAGTTTAGCAATAATGGGGATAAAATTAGTCCCTTAGAATAGTGGTTTAGTGCTTGGTTCTTTTGTGTGTACATAATTCATTCTAGAATTACGCTTTTCTTTGAAGATAGCTACACAATTCTTTTGATATTAAGCACTGTCTTAACACTTGTGCACAAGCTTCTGCATTTTCTGTGTTTTTATTATTGTGTGGAAATGCTTTGTGGTAAACAGGGTTGGGGTGTTGTTTGGATTGAAGGATAGCTCAAATTGGCCACCTCCATGGCCCATGATCATTTTCTGAGGTAAATGGAAGTAGAAAGCAATTGGATCTTTCTTTAAAGAAAGGTTTCACTCAATTTGACATACATCTTTCATAGCAGTCTTTGTATTTTGCTTATCAATAAATTAGGATTACAATGATGTATATATAGACTGATAAAATACCAAAACTACTCTTTATTGTACTACGGGAGCGTATCCCTCACACCCCCAACAAGTTAATCGATGCCCCAGCTAGGTTGGCCCTGCCCCTTTGTACCCAGGGCCTTCCTTCTTGGATTATGAGCCATAACCAACAAAAATGATCCACAATCTTTATGTGACACGTGGAGGAAGTTGGTTGGCTTATTATGGATAAGAGACTATCTATCCATGCTTTGTGGTGCACTGGAAAAGAGTTTAAAGCAGTGATATTAAGTTGTATGCTACTTCCAAATGTGTGTGCAATAAACTGATCCCCTTAGCTACAACTTCTAGCAGTGTTTAATTCAGTTCTTAATTGGATTAAGCATGACCACTTTTACTGCTTGTTGTCCAACCTCATCAATTGTGCCAACAAGTCTTGTGTACAAGGGCTCACCTTTGGTTTCATCCTCTCCTGTTCTTGGTAAGAATGTTTTTACTAGAATTTGTGGGATTGTGTGGTTATATGTATTTATATATATATATGTATATCTGTTTGTAAAATTGTTTACAGGGTTGCCTTCAATGGCAAAGAAAGGAGGAGTGAGATGTTCGATGGAGGGAAAGCCAAGTGTGGAGGAGAGCAGGTCAAGTGTGGGCATGGGGCCATCATCGTTGATGGCGGCAGCTTGTGGCGCAGCCATGTGGAGCCCTGCTGCGATGGCTCTGGTGGATGAGAGATTGAGCACAGAAGGAACAGGACTTCCCTTTGGTTTGAGCAACAACTTGCTTGGTTGGATCCTCTTTGGTGTGTTTGCTTTGATTTGGGCACTCTATTTCACCTACACTGCCACACTTGATGAGGATGAGGAGTCTGGATTGTCTCTCTAATTTAGTCCACAACTATCCAAATGTAATGGGGAAATTTGGATTTGGCCCCTTGTAGTTGCTTCTTCTGTACTTTTGTGCTTGGTTTCTTTAATTGATGTGTTTTTCACTTACGGTTGTATAGTCACTAGAAAATAAATCCACTTTTCATCTTGGAAGCCTAGCTCTCTATAATAGATGAATATTTATGGTGTACATAAAAGTGCATTCAGAAGTTCAAAGGTTGAATGACTTGCTAAATTGTTGAACATATGGTTAAATCCAACCATTAAAATCATAAAGAAAAGGGGAGATAATATGAAGAAGGAAATCCAAAAACTAAGTGTGAGTAATTGAACATAAACATGGGACAGAAGAGTTAGTATTCAAAAAAAAAAAAAAATCATGTATAAGAAATTTCTTTCATTAAAATCACAATGATTTGATCTCTCCTTACTCAAAGTAAATTTCACAGATTTCTTTCCCACATTAGATCCGGATAGGAGAGTTTGCTAAAACAAACCCTAGAACCACATGATGCATACCCTCTCGCCTCTCTCTCACAAACCCTATAGATCGTGATTTTGTTTTCTTCTCTTCAACCCTTTTGCGATTTCGTTTGTTTTAGGCTAGGGTTTCACAGTTTTAGGGTCGATTTTCGTCATGTTGGGGAATTTAAAAAATATTTCTTCAGAAACCCTTCTCGATCTACAAAACCATGATGATTCGTTTCACGGTTTGAGGTATGCTCGTTTTCTCTTCGCCTCATTCTAGTGTTTTAGTTTTCTCTTCACTGATCATATGTGTTTATATATATATATATATATATATTAATTTTATTGCAGATGGGTTTGAGTTTTCTCTTCGCCCGACCACGACCCTCTTATGCTTTTGCACAGATTGACATTGTAATTTGAATTCAATTGCAATGAAATTTTTCGTTTTTGAATTCAATTGCAATGAATTTTTTCGTTTTTGTATAATTTATCGAATCCTATACTGTTAACCTGAAATTTTATTATAAGGAATAATTTTAATTACTTATCTCTTTTCTTTAATTTGGGGAAATAAGGTCGTATGTGTGTGTATATATTTTTTTTCATTCATGTTGTTCACTACTGTTTTTAATTTTACTTTTTCTGAAAATATTCCTTCTTGATTTTTCATGTTGATTGGTATGTGTGTGTATGTAGGTTGTATGGTGATTGGTATCTAAAAATATTGGAGAAAGACATATCTACATGTTGATTGAATGTGTGTATGTAAATTGGTATCTACTACTGGTGTTTTGAGCGCCTCTTTCACGACAACATCTAAATCCGCCTCTTCAAAAAAAAAAAAAAAATCCAAACCGGCCTTAAATACCCAAACCAAAGAGGTTTTTTTTTTTTTTTTTTTCATTTTAAAAATAAATAAATTTAAGGCATTTTTGTTATATAACAGAAGAACATTCGAATACTTAAGGGGTACCCGAAGCTATAAATGACAAACCTAGCCGGCATATGTAATTGAATCAAATATTAGAGAGGTTCATGTATTTTATCCATTTCTAAAGATAAATTATGGAGTATCAAATTGTCTTAAAATGTGAATAAATTTCACAGAGGCAGACCCATTGATAGTTTATTACTTTAGCCCATTTACATTTACTGCTCCGATTCTCTTAGACCCGGGCGTTCCTGAACTCCCCATACTCTTGCCAGCGACCTACTTTTCAAGTCCGTTGTCTGCACATATCTTCGACTGGTTAGCTCTTTAATTAATTTTCTGTAATGCTAATATCTTTTATCACTGTCATGCCCTATTTACAAGCCCATTATCACTACTTCCTCTCTACTGCATGTAAGTTGTTCGACGAAATGCCCAACAGAAATACTATTTTGTTTCGTTACATTGATCAAGTGGGTGTGTGCACTCTCATCAATTTGTTGCCTTGTTGGATTTACCTAGTCAGTGTCATGAGCTTAACCCATATGTTTAGAAGTTGTTTGTGTGTCAAATGGGTAGGGCTACAGTGATGTATTCATGCTTTGCATTTGTGTGTGTGTGTGTGTGTGTGTGTGTGTGTGTGTATATATATATGATGGCGAAAAACTCACACACCCAAATACTACTGCTCGACCTTCTGCTTTGGACTCCGTGGAAGTACCACTCACCTGGTACTGGGTCTTTATCAATATCTTGATTGAATAGTGTACTGGGTCTTTATCAATATAGTGCATTGAACATGGAATTGCTTCATTTGAATGTATTTAATACCTGCCACTTATAGTTACTTCCGAGGTAATCAGTGAAACTTCAGTGTGAGTCGGTCGTTTCCGTTAATTTTCATACTCATTTATTTTGATTTTCATAGATGAGATTGTCAAATGAAATAACTATTACAGGCTTAGATAGCTATGAAATCATGTGTGGCGAAGGGAAATTGTTTTTCTTTTTTCCCTTTCCTTCTCTTTTCCTATGAAGTTGTGGTGTTCAAATTTCCTAGCAGACTAGCTTTCATTTGCATTTATTTATTTCTTGGGATTCACCGATTTTAAATATATACAATTCAGTGACTAAAATAGGGAAAACTTGCTTTACTAGTTCTCTAAAGTCAAAACTGCAGTACTTAAAGTGAGAAACTATCACGAGGAATCCATCTTTAGATTCTGCAACAGGTGCTGTTGTTGCATTTCTTCTTCGAGTACCATATACCGACCGGGGCAAGATCTTCTCTGTCTTTTATTTATTTATTTAGGATGATTTCGTTTCCCCCCTAAAATTTTATGGGATTTGTCTTATACAAAGACTGATACTTAAAATATGAAGAGTAATGAGAGTCCAAAAATAATGAACTATGGGTGTGGAAACAGAGAAGTTTTTGACCTGATAAAGAAAGAACCCACAATTTTGCTTCGTGATTGCAAGACACTGAGATGGCAATCATCTGCCATTGCACTAGGCGTATTTTTGGGATAAGTTTCTTGACCTTGTGAATAGAAAAGTTTATACATCTGTCAATGCATGAATCTGTTCAAGGGCCAGGTTTGATTACTAATAAAAATATATAAAATAAAAACTAGAGGTGTTAAAACTTTCGTTCTGACTACTAAACAAATTAATAGTAGAATGGAAAGCGAAAGATTTGACTCTCATCTTGTTATGTGCTGTCTGTGTTGCAGTGTGATATCATCGTTTTTAATTGATTTGTAGATTACACATTTGAATCTTCCAGGTCCAAGATGTTCCGCTTGAGCACAATTGAGCACACGTTGCGTTTACCCCCACATCTCCTTGACCGTCCTCTCGAGGAAGCGATTAAATGCGTTCTTGAGGAACTCTTCTTGGATAAGGTTGTAGTGCATGTTTTCTCATTTTCAAATTCAAAGACATCCCTTTTATGTTGCCCTATTACATCTATCAATTGGCAAATTTTTTATTAGACTGACTGAAATTTTGGGTGTTAAAGGTGATTGTAGATTTGGGGCTTTGTATCTCTGTTTATGATATCGAGTCCATTGACGGTGGTTTCATCTTTCCTGGAGATGGTGCTTCAACCTATACTGTATGTATAATGTATTCTCTCGTTATTCCTTCTGAATGTTTAGTCATGCGTTTGTTCCTTCTTAGCCAATATGATAATAGCTTTCGAATATTTAATCTTTATGTGCCTCACTAATGCTTTTTCTTCTTTTTTCCTTTAATTTTTCTACGGATAAAGTTATTTTTTATTGTAGTAATATTCTTTATTTTCATAAATAATAGTTGGAACAATTCTGTACATATTCTTATTATTTTTTTATTTTTTGTATTGTTAAGTTGTTATCTTGAAGAATTGTACTTGAGTTAAGTCTTGTTGGTTGGAAATGTATACCTTTGTCAAGTTACTTATATTATTCAAGTGGTTATCCTGAAGTATTGGGCTTGAGTTGAGTCTTGTTTACAGGAAATGTATAAATAGGGAATGGGTTTACAATCTTTCCATTATGGTTCTTAGTTTCTTTGAATGTACTTCAAAGTTTTTTTTTTTTTTTTTTGATAAGTAATTTATAAAAAAGAAACGCATTCAAAAGGGGAATGCATCCCATATACAACGACCCCTATGGGCCAAGAGAACCCATAAACTCAATTTTCTCGTATATAGAACTACAGTTGCGCCCTTCCACCCAACTAAATAGACAGAAAATAAAAACATGTTTGAACACCCTCGCAGGGGACTCAACACCCTCAAAGCAACGCCTATTGCGTTCCATCCATATAATCCACCAAAGACAAAGAGGAGCCACTCTCCAAAAAATACGTGCATGCTAATTGACACGCTCCTCCAAGAAAGCAATATCTCCCGAACCGAGGCAGGCGTCACCCAATGAACACCAAACAAACATAACAGAAAACACCAACAGTCATAGGCAAACGGACAATGCAAAAAACACCGATTGACCAAAAACATGCCCCGCCGTCGCAGCCTATCCAATGTGAGAATCTGACCCCTCGCCGCCAACCATGTGAAGAAAGCAACCTTAGGAGGGGTCTTCGAACGCCAAACCGCCTTCCAAGGAAAAGGATCATCATTCGTCCTCGGCAAGAGACATTGAAAAAAGGAAGAGACTGAAAAAAGTCGTGAAGTAGTCGCCTTCCAAATCAATGAATCCGCTCCACCACCTATAGTCAGTGAGTATAAAAGCTCCAGAAACGCAGAGACCTCCTCCAACTCCCAGTCCTGAAGGCACCGCACAAAACTGACATCCCACACTAACGTCCCGGTATCAAGATGATAACAGTCAGCTACTGAAGCATGACGGTCCCGAGCGATCCTATAGAGCTGAGGGAACGAGGACTCCAAAGAGCCCGCACCGCACCACCAATCCGACCAAAAACGAATACAACGATCATCCCCAACTCTAGCCCTGGTACAAGAGACAAAAGAGTCCCATCCCTGTCGGATATCCTTCCACACCCCCACACCGCGCCGACCCCTAACCTCCTCAGAACACCAACCGCCTCTAGTCTCGCCATGACGACACGTAATCACCCTCCTCCACAAACGGTCCATTTTCGTCCCGAAGCGCCACAACCACTTTCCCAACAGAGCCTTGTTAAAAGGCAACACTCGACGGATACCTAAACCTCCGTCCTGAAAGGGCCGACAAACTACTTCCCACCGAACCAAAGGAATAGAGTAACCCTCCCTACAACCACCCCATAAAAACTGTCGCTGAATCCTCTCAATCCGCTGAGCCACTCCGTTAGGAATCCGATAAAGTGACAATGCATACGTAGGTAGGTTGGATAACGTGCTCTTCACCAAAGTAAGCCTCCCCCCTTAGACAGATACTGCCGTTTCCAACCTGCAAGACGCCTTTCCACCTGGTCCACCACAGAGCCCCAACATGCATGTCGCTGCCCTGAGGATCCCAATGGCAAACCCAAATACATCGTAGGAAGCTGATCCGCTCTACACCCCAACGCTGAAGCTAAAGCAGACACATTGTCCACCTCACCCACCGGTAACAACGAACATTTGCAAGTATTAATCTTCAGACCAAAGACCGCCTGAAAACATATCAATATACATCGGAGATACCGCAACTACATCACATCTGCATCACAAAATACTAAAGCATCATCGGCAAATAATAAGTGTGAGACATCCTCAACCTGAGGTGCGACATCGCCCACCCTGAATCCGCGTAATAGTCCCAATCCAGTGGCTCTAGTCATCATCCGACTAAAAGCCTCCATCACTACAAGGAAAAGGAGTGGAGATAAAGGATCACCCTGCCTCAAACCACGAGAACTCCCAAAAAAACCGGATGGTGACCCATTCACAATCACAGAAAAGCGAACCGGAGAGATACAAAAATGAATCCATATGCGCCATCTCACCCCAAAACCCAATCTCTCCAACATATACAAAAGAAAACCCCAATACACATGGTCATACGCCTTTTCCACATCCAGCTTCACCAAAACCCCCGGGATACCACTCTGCAACCTAGCATCCACCATCTCACTAGCAATAATAGTAGAATCCAGAATCTGGTGACCCCCAATAAAAACATTCTGAGAATCAGATATGACACCATCCAGAACACCGCGCATCCTAGATGCAAGAACTTTCGCAATCAACTTGTACACACACCCAACAAGACTAATCGGTCGGAAATCCTTAATGTCCTTCATCACCCCTTTTTTTGGGAGAAGAGAGATAAAAGTGGCATTAAGCGATTTCACAAAGCGACCCTCATGGAAAGTACAGAAAGTGGCCATTACCTCCTCCCGCACAACAGGCCAACACTCTAAAAGGAAACGCATAGAGAAACCATCCGGACCAGGAGCTCGGTCACCATTACATTACTTTAATGCCTTCAGAACCTCTTCTTCAGAGAAAGGAATCTCCAACATGTCACGATCCCCTTCATCAATAGCATCAAAAACAAGTTCATCCAGATTCGGCCTTCAACTCTCACTTTCGGTAAACAACCTCTGATAATACGGAGGAATCACCGCACGGGTCTCCTCCTCAGTTGCGCACAAAGAACCCTCCACAGTTAAACTGCCAATAAAGTTCTTCCTCCTCCGTGCATTTGCAGAGCGGTGGAAGAACTTGGTGTTCCTATCCCCTTCCTGTAACCAAATAGCCCGAGATTTCTGTCTCCACGAGATCTCATCTTGAATTGCAATTTCCTCATTATCCGACAAACACTGTGCCCTCCTCAATCGCATGCTCTCATCCACCCCCCCACTCAAATCAGCTCTATCAATATCATCAATCTCTGCCAGAAGCACATTCCTACGCCACATAATGTTACCAAAAACCTCTTTGTTCCATGAAATGAGAGATGACTTCAAGCATCGCAATTTTGAAGCTAGCACATAACTCGGAGAACCTGAGCCAACCGGACAAGCCCACCATTCCGCCATCCGCTGCTGAAAATCCCCTGCCCTGAGCCACATATTCTCGAACCTAAAAGGAGATTTTCCTGAAGAAATACCCCCACAATCCAGAAAGATAAGAACATGATCAGAAGTAAATCTGGTAGCAATAGTCTGAATAACACCCGGAAAATACTCCTCCCAATCACCAGATACCAAAAACCTATCAATACGGGAATAAGTCGGTGTCACCCTACCACTGGACCACGTAAAAGACGCCCCACTGAGAGGTAAATCATGCAACGACTGTCTGTCAATAAACTCTGAAAAATCAGCCATCGCCCTGGTCCATCGTCCCCCCGTAGATCTCTCATCAGGCGTCCGGACTACATTGAAATCCCCACCCACACACTAAGGTAACTCCCACACATGCCTGGCATCACTGAGCTCCTCCCACATCACCGCCCTCCCCCCATCATCCCCTGGCCCATAAACACTTGAGAACACCCAATCAAAACCATCCTCCACCATAGAAAAAGAGCATGAAATCGAGAAGCGGCCTATACGCGTATCCTGTAACGAGACCCATCTCCTATCCCATAACACAATCACACCTCCCGAAGCTCCACTAGATGCCACGAATGCCCATTCCACAAACCTATTACCCCACAAGCTTCGAATCACTCTATCATTCACCGCTTCCAACTTTGTCTCCAGTAAGCAAACAACATGTGCATTCCACTTCCCAAGAGCCAATCTAACTATCTTCCTCTTTTCCGGGCAATTTATCCCCCGTACATTCCATGACACTAATCGTAACAACATGAGAAACAATCTAAACCGCCTCACCCCTCCGTCTTCCCCCACTCCTTTCCCCTTCGTAACCCTTGGATCCACTCCCACACCCATCATAATTCACCGTGCACACCAAATTACGCAACTCTTTCTCACCCTTCCAATATGAAGGAGATCTATGAACCACCACTGCCCTAGCCTTACTATTCTTTTCTTCCACCGAATCCTTCACCAAGTCCAGAATAAGCTCCTCCCCTTTCTGTTTGTGTAATCCAAACTTGACCCCTACCACTGCAGCAACGTTCACAACATTCTCCTTCACCCAATTTTCCGAATTCAGTTCCGAAATATCAATTGCAACGGGTAACACATTTTCCAGCACTTCCATATTTTCCAACTCCTTGCACTGTTTCAATCCGCAACCCTCCGAAACAACCGATAATACACCAGAAACATCATCACCACTAACCTCCCTATCCCTCATCACCACAGACCTCTCATTACTGCCAGAAACAACATCTTCATTGCCTGTTGAATAACCTATTTCACTACCAGACTCAAACTCCCCAAATGAAGACATATCAGACATGGGATTGGACCCATTACCCATTGACCCTGGCACAACATCATTGGTTAGATATTCCACTCCTCCTGTATCAGCCCCAGAAGTACAATGGAAACCAAAGCACACATTGATACCACGCCCCTGCTTTACCGACAGAAACAAAGGGCCAACTGAACTGCTCTTCCCTTTCTCTTGCCCACTTCTCAGCATGACACCACACCTCAGACCATCAAAAACAAAGCGTCGCGTCATAGGAACCCTTCGCGGCATGCCTCTGACAACAACCTCTTTTCCTCTTCGCCCCGACCCAGCTTCCAAGCCTTCGTCAACCCCATTCACCCTTACAACTGCAACATCCTTCAACGACCCGCCAGCCATTGCATTCGAAATGAAATTCCGCTCCAAACCCTCGCCATCGCGAGTCGATTCTGACACAAACCGGTTCGGATCCGGGTCGGGCTCCATACCCGGATTCACATCGCTTGGATCCCATCCAGGTTGACCCATCACCATACCCTCCACACCCGAATCGCCCAACCCATAACCTGACCCAGTAGGATGGACTTTAGCTTTACGTTTCTCAGCCCTATTATAACCAGGCCTGGTGTTATTAATTCCTGCACCACCAAGCCCATCGAACTCTCCAAGCCCACCATGACCGTGGTCCATCATTGTTCCCACAGGCCCAATACTTTTTTGGTCAACACGTGGCCCACCCCTCACAGCCCAATGCCTAACCCTACTTGCGCCGCATATCACATTCCTTTCAATGTTTTGAAATTTTGAACAAAGTTGTACCCGCCGTGGGTCCCCCCACCAACCTGCAGCACCACGTGCCACACCACTACCTCCCATCACACGCTCCTTCATCATATCCCTTCGCCTGTAAGAAGCACGCGCTTCCTCCTTCACCATACGTCTCCTATCTCTATTAGCAGTCATCCCCTTCCTCTCCCAAACCTTAGAGATCTGCTTCGCCATCGGAGAAGATAATCGCATGGAAGGTTGAGCATACCTTCAATCAGACGCTACCCACCGGCGAATATCCAACCCTTCTCTCCACCCACTCGACTGTAATGCCAACCATTCCTTCCTCTGAAAGACCAGTGTTCCGAAACCCCCTTCAAGACATTGAGTCGTCGCCACCACCGCCGTAGGATTATCGTCCACCACTGAAACACGAAAACATACGGCATCATCATGAACGAAGATATAGGGAGGACTGGATCTACCGACTGCGACGATGATGGCCGCTTCATCAGGTCGGCATGGATCCACCTTCTCCAAACCTCTGTAACCACCACACAAGTCCCCCACTCTTTTGAATAATTGTAAACAACAGAGATGCAAGGGAACCCCCTTAAGAAAGATCCGACGAACATCACTCCTTTGCCATGGCGCCACCGCCCCTACTCCAGAGGACCATGCATCCAACACCAGTCGCCTATTTCCCTAGTCGCGTCGACCAGAGACCAACACCTTCATAGCCACCTCCTTAGATGGGAAACAAAACAGATAGTAACCATTGTTGAGCAGAGCAACCGAAAAACCCGACGCCACTTTCCACACCCTCATGGCCCATTCCTCCACCTTGTCCGTCTCTTCCACCTCTAAATCCTCGAATCGCCCCACCAAACATGAGCGCAAAAACTCTTTTCGCCGACAAATGGAGTCGTCGTCAATATAAAGCGACGGGCCTCTCGGTGGACTCGCCACCCCAAAAGAACGAAGGGAGAGCAGCGGCCTCCATGTAGGATTTCATTACACAGACCAATAACAAAGAAGAAGACAAAAAAGTGTATACAAAGGTCACCGGTAAGGCACCGGCGACCTCAAAAGAAACCACTAAAGAACATTGTTAGTTGATAGTGGAATATGTTCAAAGTTTTCTTGTTATGCGTTAACTCTATGTACATAATTTAAAAGAGAAATTTCTGTATATGTATATATTAAATCAACTCCTACATATGTATGGGCCAATTAGGTGTTCACACCATGCCTTTTTTGCTTGGAAAAGATCTACATAAGTTGTTCTTTTCCACAACTGACTAGGTACTGTCTGATACAGATTGTGTTATATGGTAATGAGGGAGAGAGAACTTCTCATCCAAGATCTATTTCTTTGGCTTTGGGATTTTGTCATCTACCATTCTATTCCCTTTTTATTTCTATATCATTAAGTTTGAGTGCTATAAGAGTTAGAAGTTGGGGTTTCAGTAAAATCAAGTTTGTCATGTTCTTCTTTTTTTATTTATTAGTTTTTTCTTCCCCGAAAAGTTTATTGCGGTTATTAAGCTTGTTTTGCTATACGAGGTGCTGGAAGTAGTGACTCACAAGCATAATACTTTTATAGTGATAGGTGTATATTTAGTGACAGTCATATTGATGAATAGTTTTGGGCTTGTGAAATATGCCAGCTGACCATGTCAATTAGGAGTTGTGCAGTTATATGCTTCTAATATGGGTATCAGCCTTCCTTAAAAGTGTGTTTGATAGTATATATATCTTTTTTCTTTCCGAAAACACTTGATTGACGTTAGCATTTAGGGTTTCAAATTATTACTTTTTCATTGTGAAAGACTGACTATATATCAGTGAATCCTTGATTATTGTAATATTTCCATATTGACTTCCTGCATACTTTTTCTGATGTTGTATGAGAGAGTTAACTAATTGAATTCTCAAGGGCTGCCTGAACACTTATTAATATGTGTTTTCCTAATCGTTATATATCATGGTGTTTTGGCAGGTTAAGTTCAGGCTGGTTATGTTTTGTCCAATTGTGGGAGAGGTCATAGTCGCAAAACTTAAAGAATCTGATGCTAATGGCTTACGCTGTATGACTTGCAAATTCTGATCTTGAACAGAGTTAGACATCTTTGCTTCTCGTGTTATCTAGTTGTTTCAAGTTTTTTCATGAATTGGTATAATCTTTTCCATTAAATACGCATGCAGGATCTATCGACAGCTTAGTTGCTATATATAGGTATATATATGTATATATGTAATGCTGTGTTAGCCTGTAATTGTGCAACTCTTTGAGGTGCGACTGGGTGCTGCCAATTTCCTTTATGTTCCATGCATATCTCAAAGCTAGTTAATTATTATTTTGTAAATCCTGTTGAGATTATGCTTTTATCATGTTTCTACTCATCTTTCTTTTTTCCCCTTTGGGGTGTTGGGGTGAAGAGGAGTTGTCGGGCCAAATCATTAATGCTTTGTTAATGCCAAAACTTACCAAAATTTGTTCACTAGAGGTTTAATTTAACACAGTTACTGTTGGATGTTGTTTGACCATCCAAAGGTAGATACTTTATTTGTCTAATTAGTGACTAAATTTTGTTCAACTCATTTTCTCTGGGCCATCCTAGGAAAGATGATTTGTTAATCAAATTATTTGCTCTTTTTTTTTTCTTTTTTTTTTTAAAACTCTTAAGGTTCTTCTTTCAGTTATAAATTGTCTTGCTCACTGGTGAAATAAATAGTTGTCACATCAATATTTCTCATGATGTTGCATAAGTTGTTAGCACTTGCATGCTGATGTTGACTCTGTACTTCAGTATCGCTTGGATTTTTTAATGACATCTACGTGCCTGTCCATCTTCTGCCAAATCCGTCCCACTGTGAGCCTGATCCCGAAAGGAAGTAAGAGTGTGTTTTGTGCGTCAATTACTTTTAATAATTGTCAAGAGAATTTTTCATTCCTGATCAGTTTTTATATTAATGGTTTGTGTAAAACGTTTAATGACTTCTGTTGGTGTGTCTGACTCTAATCTCCCTTAGGAATCAAATCAAGTGGATATGGGAGTTTGGAGGAGAAAATTATCCTATAGATGAACTTGACGAGGTTGGTGTGGTGTTTTGAAGCTTTTGCATTTATTTAGTTGATTGAAATTTGTGATCTGCAAATTAGTGCTAACTAATGATGTTCAACTGCAGATCCGGTTCCGAGTTCAGAGTGTAAAATTTCCCTCAATACCGCTGGAACAAGAAAAAGATCCAAAGCCATTTGCCCCCATGGTGGTTACTGTAAGTTGACAATTGAAAGTTGTGTTTGTGTCATGAAGGTTCAACCATTGCATGCTCTTACTGCTTTTAAGATGTTATCCAGTGGAATGTTCCTAATGCTTTGTGGGACTTTAGACTAAAACTGGTAGAATTTTTTTAAAATTTACCATCATTATGAACCTGAATCTAATGTTTGCTAATCCAAATATATTTGAATAAATTCTGAACAGAAGGCCTCTCGGTATGATAACTTTGTAAAACAGATGTCCTCTCTGTGGTATAAATTTCAAGGACTGCAGCCATCCTCTTTCTCTATACACACACACACACATTCACAGCCAACAGCCCCTTCTTCTCTCCTCCTCGGCTCTCCCTGCCCCCATAACCCCAAGGAATGATATAATGAGAACTAAGCGCAGGGGAGTGGTATTTCTCTATATGGCATGTGATGGGTAACATGGGTCAAATAGGCCCCTTAAATGACTGCGACCTAGAACCTTCAAAAGCATTTCTCCAAAATTCCACAAAACACCGCAACTTGAATGAACAATACTCCAAGGGGCTCCATGAATTTCATAGACCACCCTACTAAGGAAACCTGAATAAATGAACAATTACAACAAGGCCGTCAAACATTTACCCCCGTCTTCCCATACAATTAAAATCATTTAGAACACCTAGGGTGTTGCATATTTAGGTCAGTAGAACTTACCCAATCAAGTAGATAACTCTCTTAATAGAATCATTATTGAAGATGTGGCATGACAGTGATGATACATTTCATGACCATGCCATTCAGTGATGTACCAGAAAACTTTTCAAAGTGGTGCACAAAATCTGTCAGGCCAGCAAAGCCCTTCAGATGTTGCCTGAGGATGGAGAATATAATTGTCCATGGCTATGCCACGATCTGTTGATCCATGGTACTTGTTATATTTTCATTGAATTGTGGGCCGGATGCTGTTTTCGTAACACCCAGAGTTGTAAATGATTGCCTTAGGTAGGTCAAACTTGTGGTCGAGAAATCCATTTTGTTTTTGTGGATCAGTTTGTAAAGAGTTAGCTATATCCAAATAAAATACATATATATATATATTTGAATAGTAAATTTATATATGTTTTATTGGAAGGGATTGTTACTTTGCCTATAATCAGATTTGTCATATCATTACATGATTTGATCAATATGTGGCCCTAACTAGCTTGAGATGAGGTGCAATTGCAGCTGTTTGTTGATAGTTTATATGCCCCTTAAACCAAGTCTCGACACGGCATGTCCGAAAATAAAGAAGTTGTGTAACTATGGTTTGTTATATGCAATGGCAGGGGTCACTTGATGCTGATGGTGGTCTGGGTCCTATTTCATGGTGGGTATAGCAGAGCTGCTTCAAATTCTTATAGATGGTTGGTCTCTCCAGCAGCAGTGTTTTGATGATTCCTTTTTGGCTTCTGGGCAAACTTATCCCTGGAAATTGGGGGGGAAAAAGAAAAAGAAGACAAAAAAGGAGAAACAATTGGCATACATATATTTTGAAATATGGTCTTGACTTGGCCCTTACTATTTGTGTAACTTGGTGTATTCAAGATTTATAAGATCAAAATATTAATATATTTCTTGGCTGAGTTATAACCTAATTTAGAAATTTTCTTAGTAGTTATTTGTTTTTCTCCTCTGGCATGAGTTAATTTTTTTTTTTTCTCCATCACTGGGTTATGTAGTGTGTAAAGCGATCCTATGATTCTGTAAGACTCAGATTATGTCCGTGATTCCCAAGACTTAGGGTTGTTGGTTTGATCATCGCTATTGTTTATACGATGGCATATTGATCTTCTTCATTCAATAACTTATTTGCATAATTCAATTCAAAGTATGGTGGAAAAAAAAGAAATCAGTTCTCAAGATGTTGAAAAAAAATTAAAATAGAAAATGTATCTCATGTTTTCAGAAAATTAAAATGGAAATGCTTCTCAAGATTGTGTCTTCTTTTTCAAGTTAAATTTTTGAAGATTAGAAATTGTCAATCAAATCTAAATTGATTTCAAGCTTGGGTATTGCATGTTGTATAATATATATTTTTCATATTGATAATTTGATAGTGAGTTGATGAGGCCAACTCTTATAATTAAAGTGTACCATTAATGGTAGCTCTATACACTAATCATTATTAATAAAAATTATAATTAAAGTGTGCAACTATTTCTCTATATGAAAAGAGAAAACAAAAATAAAATTTATTAAAGTTTTATTAGAAATTTTTATTATTCTTATGCATTCACCACCATGTTAAATTCAAGAAAAAAAATGAATGAAGGCTTTCTATTATGTCGATTTAAATTTTCATTTTGCGAAATTTTTTGTTTTAAACTTCTTACAAAAACTTCAAAGTTGTTCTTCAACAAGATTAGGGTTAATTAATTTAATTTTTATATATATTTGATATTTTTTTAAAAATATATATTTTTTATTTTTTACAAACATTTCTCATCTCGTGATAGGATGTGCTTCCACCGAGTTATTAAATCAATCCTAAAAAGTAAAGGCTAGATTTATTTTACTATTTCTTAAATATATATTTCAAAATATAAATATATTTTTTCTCCAATATATATTTTCAAAATATATTTATTTTTTTCGAAATATATATATTTTTTATGAAATATATATTTTTTCCGAAATATATATATATATTTTTTGAAATATATATATTTTTCAAACTTAAGGGGTTTGAATATAGTTTTTCAAATTTGAAGATATTTGATTGAAGATAAAACAAATTTTATGGGATGTAAATGAAATTAATCCTAACTATTTTGACTAAAATGTGAGGGTGATGGGGGTAATTGATACGAATTGAAAAATTGAGGGATTTTTTTGAATTTGGAGGAGTTATTTGATTAAATTTGCAAACATCAGGTTTTATGATAATAACTTTATTATTTATTCTTTTTTCATGGGGCTTAACATCTAAAAGCAAGAAGAAACGAATCGCCTAGTATATACAAATAAAAGATAAATAAAGAGAGAGCTTGATTGATGAAAATTTTGAAAGAAAATTATGTACATTTATAGTGTTATTTTTTATTTTTTTGATTGCAAAACTCTTTTGTCCATGACAAATGACACGGAGAATTAAGTATTAATGGAGCGGAGCGGACATGTGTATACTAAATTATTAATGGAGCGGATATGATTTATGAAAAAAAAATCCGTGACAAGCCCGTGAAGAATATGATATTTAAAAAAATTAAAGGGGACACAAATAAATATCCAAACCCGTACTATTGTGATGTTCTTATAATAACCACTAAACTTCAAATTTCAATTGAGAAATCAAATTAATCTTCTTGTTTCTTCTTTCAAACTAATATCCAAACACTCTCTGTCGTCAACCTTTAATGTCATCCTTATCATTATCCAAATAATTCAAATTTGGTATTCTCATATGTTTACTTTAATCTATATTTTATTTAATAAAATAACATACATATTATAAAAATGAAACATATTGAAGCACTAAACACAGCATATATAGATATATATATACATATACATAAAAGCAAAAGATAACAGAAAGAGCAGAAAAATGGCGACTTCTCTTGGCACACCAAAGCTTACCACCACTTTCTCCTCTTCCCCAACTCTCCAAACCCTCTTCTCCCCCAGACGTCTCCCAGTCTCTCGAAACCCTAAGTTTTTCTCTCCTTTAAACCCAAATTCTCTTTTTCTCTCTAAAACCCTTCACTCTCTCTCTCTTCGCCGCCCCTCCTCCACCTCTTTCTCTCACTACCACCGTCGCTTCACCACCCGCGCCGCCGCCGAATCCGACAACGGAGCCGAGCACCGCCACTACGACTTCGACCTCTTCACCATCGGCGCCGGCAGCGGCGGCGTTAGGGCTTCGCGTTTTGCCGCCAATTTAGGCGCTTCGGTTGCCGTTTGCGAGCTCCCTTTTGGCACCGTTTCTTCTGACACCACCGGAGGCGTTGGTGGAACGTAAGTTTTAAATTTCGTGTATTTGAATGCTTATACAATATATATATATATATATATGGGTAAATAGCTAAAAATACCCCTCAATTTTCTTCTCTTTCTCTACTATACCCCCTCAATTAATTATACCCCCCTCAACTTTCATTTTCTTGCACCATGGGTTTGCCCTCAAATTTTTTTACCCTTTTACCCTCCAAATTTTTTTTATTTCCACCTTACCTTTAATCATATCCTTACTATTATATTTCTTAATTCTTTAAATTACAAAAATATTATTTCTTTTAGTTACAATATTAATTATGCCATTTACCTTTAATATATTAGACTAAATATACTCTCAAATGTAATTTTTTTTTAATAAGTTCTAATTATTGTATTTGTAAATCAATTAACTTGATATTAAATTTTAGTTTGATTTAAATCATAAAAATCAATCCTAATTAATATATTCATAAATAAATCCAATTTATGAAAACAATATATATATTTTGAACAAAATATATATATTTCGGAATATATATATAATTCGTTAAAAATATATCTTTTCCGAATTCTTTTAAAAAATATGAATTTTTTCCGAAAAATAATTTTTTTGGGAAAAATATATATTATGTTCCAAACTATAATTTTTTCTGAAAAATAAATTTTATTGAGAAAAATATATATTATGTTCCAAAATATAATTTTTTCTGAAAAATAAATTTTATTGAGAAAAATATATATTATATTCAAAAATATGAATTTTTTCCGAAAAATATATATTATGTTCCAAAATATGATTTTGAGTCATAATACCTAAACTACCATCAATAGTATAAGAGGGTTTAGTGAAATCAAACCTTCAAAAAAATTATTTTTTGAAAAAATATGTATATTTTGGAATATATATATATATATATATATATGATTCGTCAAAAGTATATATTTTTTGAATTGTTTTAAAAAATATGAATTTTTTATGAAAAATATACATTATTTTCTAAAATATAAAAAATATATATTTCGGAAAAAAAATCAGATTTTGGAAAATAATATATATTTTTCTCAAAAAAATTATTTTTCGGAAAAAATCATATTTTGGAACATAATATATATTTTTCCCAAAATTTTTATTTTTTGGAAAAAAATCATAATTTTTTAAAACAATTCGAAAAATATTTTTTTTTGACGAATTATATATATATATTCCAAAATATATATCATTTTCCAATAAAACTTAATTTCATTTAAATCATAAAACTCATTGTCCTAATTAAAATTTTTTTTTGCCCAAATGAAACTTTCTTTTCATAAAAATATATTCATAAATTGTTATTTATTTATGAATATATTAATTAGGATTGAGTTTTATGATTTAAATCAAACTAAAATTTAATAACAAGTTAATTGATTTACAAATAAAATAATTAAAACTTACAAAAAAAAAAATTAACATTTGAAAGTATATTTAGTCTAATACATTAAAGGTAAATGACATAAATAATATTCTAACTTAAAGAAATAATATTTTTGTAATATAAAGAATTAAGAAATATAATAGTAAGGATAGAATTAAAGGTAAGGTGGAAATACAAAAAGTTTGGAGGGTAAAAGGGTAAAAAAAATTGAAGGCAAGCCCATGGTGCAACATTTTATAAAACTTTAGGGGGTTTTAAGCTCATTTCATAGTTGAGGGGGGATAGTAGGGAAAGAGAGTAAAATTTAGGGGGGGTTTAAGCTATTTACCCTATATATATATATATGTGTGTGTGTGTGTGTACTATTTTGAAGTTATTTTGATGATCTTCGGTTTTGGGTACGCAGCCCCTGGAAATGTGGAATTTTTTTATTAATAGGTGGTTTTTATTCGGATTGTGCAATTTTTTTAGTTAATAAATTACCAGGAACTAGGAATTTAGATACGAGGTTAAAAAAAAAAATTCAATCTTACAACCACTGCAAGAGTTGTTTTATAGTTAGTTTCAAAGTGATCCAGGATTACATAAATTCATGGATTCTGTCGGACTTAATTGACAATGACATAGTGTTATAAATTCAATAAATGAGGGAGTAATTAAGGGTTGTTTGTTCATAGAAATCATCAAATATATCTTACTCTCACTTGATGACGGAAACTAAGGAAACGGGTTGAATTGTTTGGGTCCGAAAGGTGTTTCTTTCATCTATGCAGGTTCTATTTTTTATGCTTTTGAGATAATATTAAAGGCAGTTTTGAGCTGGTAATTTTGTGGTTGCATAATTGAGTTCCCTATAAGAAAGTTAGTGGGTTTTTATGGACTTTTCTGTTGATATTGCATATGGAGGTTGTCAATTTCATGTTCTGGTGATGTCTGATGTGCAAAAGTTAATAACTTTCCAATTGATATTAGTTTTGAAAGTTATGTATCTGACGGCCTCCAATATGGAAATTGTTCTGTCAAGTGGTTGTCTTGTCTTGGATATCATAAGATCGGTTATGTAAAATGATTACATGGTTCTCTCATCTGTTATCATAGGTTTGGTATCCAAATTGTAGTTTATAGTTAGTGGTAGGAATCCCCCAGGTGTGTCCCGCTGATATTTAGTGGACCCAGTGGGATGGTTAAGCTCTCAATTTCAAATGATTTGTGCTTATATGCTAAACTGGTGCAGCTTGATTTTCTTGTAAGTCAATTCACATTTGTAGTCGCATTCCTTTTCGTATATGTGAATTCATCATATTTTATGGAGAACTTGGAATCTGGATCTTTTGAGAGAGGTAGATATGTTTTAAGGACTTGAGACTTTGGCCCGTCCCTTTGGGTGGTCCAAGGGGTCAGACCATGCCAGATCCAAGGTATGGTCAGACACATCGGCCCAAAAACCCAACTTCCGAGGAGCCCTTTTCGCTAAACCCATTCCACACCATTCGGCTTCGAGGGTTTGGTAATAAATTGAATGTTCCAACAAGGAAAATGCTAAAGTTAATGTGTTATTGATTTTCCAATTATGTGGTATACAAATCAATAACGTTATTAACCTTACCACGTGCCATTATAACCATGTTACAATAGTTTAAAACTCGTAATAAGTTATATATTGATTTTGCAAATTATGTGGTATACAAATCAATAACGTTATTAACCTAACCATGTGCCATTATAACCATGTTACAATAGTTTATAACCTGCAATAAGACATATGCCAAACATTGCATGTTTCAAGCCCCAATTAACTTATTCCAAAAAGTACTTTTTAGATCGATTTTGTCAGTCCCAATAATCGGATCAAGTTTACTTGTGTGATTGATAGACAAAATTGTGAAATTTGGAGATGTTTTGGAATTGGTTGGAATTACACAAGTTCCTTATCAGTATGCCTTGCTGGTGATTAGAAGTAACTAATTACCCACAATAAATTTGAAATAAAGGTGATGCGAATATGAGCTGGACTGGCTAATCCACTTCATATAGAAAGTTCATTTCTTGTAATCGCTGAATTTGGATTTGTTTCTTTTTTCTTTATAGCCATATTTTGAGTTATTTATACAGGAATTCATGTTTTGGGATTGAAGGTAGTCGCATTGTGCAAAATAATGTTTCATGTTAGTTCGATCCTAGTCCAGTACTCAACTTGGAAAAAACCAACACAAGGAATCACTTTTGTGTAAAGGAGCAAAATGTCATCAGTTTTACATGATATAACCTCCTCCCTGTGGCCCAAACTTCAAATGGCTAAGTTTTAACTCTTCTTTTTCTTAATTATCGGGGAAAAGGTCTTTAATTTCCTTTTTATTTTTCTGACATTGAAGGGGGTTTCTTTCGTAATTAAATGGCCTGAATGTTCGCATCTTAATTTTATTTGATTTGGTCGTTTCTAGTTTAACTGGGGATTTTGGCAAGTTCAATTTTACTACCAGGAAAAAAAAAAGATAAATAAAAGACTTGCAATAACGTTCAGAACAATCTCGACTTAAGGAAGTCCCAAAATAGGAAACCGGGCATTAGAAAGGGCTTTGTTACACCTAGAGAGGTCAGTGTAACAAATTAAATAGAAAGAAAAACTGTTGAAAAACAGAAGGTTAATCATCAAACTTGCTCTCTATAGTAGGTTTACACAACTTAACAGAACTCATTTTCTTTTGGATTATTTCTTTAATGGAATTTCTAGTAGATGACAATATCGAGATAAGTCGCTTTCATCCTAATCACATTCACATGAAAATCACGAAAGATATTCGAGGCATAAAATCTGAGTTATTTCTATTGTTTGAATTCTTACTAGCATGATAATTTTTGGGTTTATTCTAATTGTGCTGCTTTCTAGCCTCAATTCTATTCCTTGCTGGAGAGTTATTCACATTATAACCTGAAAAACAATCCGTCCTTTGTTCATTGTAATAGTATCGTGCCTATCGGATCTGTCCTTTTTTCCTATGATAAGTACAACTAAGCACATTGGACTTGATCTTAGCAGATGAAGGCTCATTAACAGACTTGGGCACATCCAAATTCTCATGTTTAACAAAAACAGTTTCACCCTGAGAATAAGTTGAATTCCGATCAAATCGTAGTCCAGTCTTATCGTGCAAATTTAGCAACATTAATTATCTCATCAAGCTTAATTTGGCCAGAAGTTTATGATCGATTTCTCTTGTGATTATTTTAATTTAAGCTCATCTAGCAACAAGATCATTCTTGCGCCCAGGTTTTTACCTTGGACCCTTGACCTCTAATGCATGTGGACCACCTCTGTGAATAAAGGACGTACGAGTTTATTATACATGACTACTCAAGGGAGAGAGGGGACGTAATAGGAAGGCTATGGCATAATGGGAATGGGGCTTATGGAATGTGCAGAGTCACCACCTAACAATGGATTGAAGGTAATTTTTAATAGGACTCTTAGTCGAAAGACAAAACTGGGAGAATTCCTTTCTTGGAGCATCCAAAGCTTGAGCCCCTCTTGAAACTTCTTTCCGATGAACTTGGCAGGAGAAATGATGAAGGATACTCTTATAATATGGTCACACAACCTAATAGAACACCTTGCCTCTTGGATTTCACCTTAAATGAAACCTTTATTATGGAGACAAAACATAGACTAGTGCTTTTTTATCCAAAGCCTGATTCCCCTTGTGGAGCTCCTCCCCAACAAACTTGGCAGGAGAAACAATCCAAGGCACCTGTATATTTCCTTGTGTCTTATTGTATTTTTCTTATTGAGCTTCCTACTTTCAAGTTCAAGTTGATATAATTCTTTTATTTAGTCATGCTTATATTAAAATGCATTCTGGGAATTCCTATTGAGTTTGGAAGTGATTTTTTAAATTAAGGTGTGTCCTTCGTGGATGTGTTCCGAAAAAACTCCTTGTGTACGCATCAAAATATTCTCATGAATTTGAAGAGAGTGGTGGTTTTGGATGGAAGTATGAAGCTGAACCCAAGCATGATTGGAGCACCTTGATGGCTAATAAGAATGCTGAGTTGCAGCGCCTTACCGGTATCTACAAGAACATTCTGGATAAATCTGGCGTCACTTTACTTGAGGGGCGTGGAAAGGTAACTTGTTAGGTGGCCATAATTAATCTTTAGTGAATTGTTCTTGGCATGTCGTTTTTATATTTAGTAACTACTCCCTCCGTCCCATATTAGTTATCCACTTTTTCAACTTTGCTTGTCCCAAAATAGTTGTCCAGTTTCGAATCCCAATACAATATAATCTTATACTTTCCCAAATTATCCCTCTTCATTAATTTCAAAAGGCAATGGGCCCCACTAAAAACTACAACTATACTGTATTATCAGAGGGCAAAATGGGAAACATAAAATAATCAAAAAAATGTTGAAAAGTCAAACTTGGACAACTAATTTGGGACGGATGTAGTATTAAATCGGTTTTGATGACCATACACACAGATAGTGGACCCACACACGGTGGATGTTAATGGAAAGCTCTACTCGGCAAGGCACATTCTTATTTCAGTTGGGGGACGTCCCTACATTCCTGAAATTCCTGGAAGTGACTATGCAATTGATTCAGATGCTGCCCTTGATTTGCCTTCAATGCCTAAGAAAATTGCAATAGTTGGGGGTGGATACATTGGACTTGAGTTTGCTGGCATTTTCAATGGTTTGAAGAGTGACGTACATGTATTCATACGTCAGAAAAGGGTTCTAAGAGGCTTTGATGAAGAGGTGAGGAACAACAAATGACCTTGTTATTGTTTGGTACTAATCAAAAGTTTCCCTTCATGCATGAAAATTTGATTCTTGTTTCCTGCAGATCAGAGATTTTGTTTCTAAAGAAATGTCTCTAAGAGGTATTGAGTTCCACACAGAAGAGTCGCCTCAAGCTATCCTCAGATCGACAGATGGTTCACTGTCATTGAAGACTAACAAAGGAACAGTTGACGGGTTCTCACACATCATGTTTGCAACAGGACGCAAGCCTAACACAAAGGTTCGATATATCATTTTTGTGGTGTCTCGTCTCTTTATGGGTTTCTTCAGTTTTTAGTGCACTTATTGCTTTAAGAAAAAGCATGGTTGTAATCCCATTAATTTATTTGAGGGAAGTTATGGCATTCTGGGAATTGTCTTGCATCTTCTTTTCAAGCAATAATGGAATGTGCTCCATCATGTAACATGGTTCCCTTCAATTTGTAACTTAATGAAGGTGATTGTACCCTAGAGGAGTTCAACCATTTACTTTTAGAGTATTTTTAAGGTCAGAACATTGGTTGATAGATGCTCAAATTGCAACGAGAAATCGGTTTCAGATTGGCTGATATATGGGCTCCTTTTTTAATGCAGAATTTAGGATTGGAGACAGTAGGAGTGAAAATGACTAAAAATGGAGCTATAGAGGTACTGGTTATTTATTTATTTTTATCCTATTACTTTATTTTATTTTTGTGCATCTTCTTATATTGTTTTATGGTCGTTGTTTCACAGGTTGATGAATACTCCCGCACATCTGTTCCATCAATTTGGGCAGTTGGAGATGTTACAGATAGATTAAACTTAACTCCCGTGGCATTAATGGAAGGAATGGCATTGGCAAAAACTCTTTTTGCCAATGAGCCCACAAAACCAGATTATAGGTACTTCTTGAATCTTGTGAAAAATTGTTTCATTGCCTTAAGAATCTAAATGAAACTCCATGTATCTGTGAAGATCCACAAGGAGAATATGTGAATCAGTTAATTGTTAAGGATAGGCATGATGGTTATTGGGGTTTGTATCTTAGATTATACAGGACCGTTTTGCAGCCATTGAACTGTGCTTTTATTTTCCTTTTTTAGCGATGAATTTCAATGGGTTCATATCCAGTATAGAGATATTTGATGTGTAGGCATGATGCATGTTGGGTTATGTAGCTTAGATTCTACAGGACCATTTAGTAACCATTGAACTGTGTTTTTATTTCCCTTTTGTGCCAATGAATTTCAATGGGTTCGTATACAGTATAGAGATTTTATTTTTTTTTATCGCATCCTGACCAGATTAGTATTTGCTATTGAGCAGGGCCGTACCGTCTGCTGTGTTCTCTCAGCCACCTATTGGACAAGTTGGTCTTACTGAAGAACAGGTGAAACCAATTGCGAACTATATATACAGCAGCCCTGATTGGCTTGCTGCTTAACTCTTCAAGGTTTGTTGCAGGCGATAAAAGAATATGGTGATGTTGACATCTTCACAGCAAATTTTAGGCCTTTGAAGGCTACACTTTCTGGGCTTCCGGACTGTATCTTTATGAAACTTGTAGTGTGTGCAAAAACAAATAAAGTACTTGGATTGCAGATGTGTGGTGAAGATTCAGCTGAAATTGTGCAGGTTTCTGCATCCTATTAGCTTGCCACTTTTCCAAAATAGTTATCATACGATCAATTCATTTGAATTTTTGTCCTTAAACCCCCAGGGATTTGCTGTTGCTGTGAAAGCTGGCTTGACGAAGGCAGATTTTGATGCCACAGTTGGTGTTCATCCTACATCAGCAGAGGAGTTTGTCACAATGAGAACTCCTACACGGAAAGTCCGCGCTAGCTCTTCATCTGAGGTTTGTTTGAATTAGAACCTCGGCAATTATTTAAATGTTACAATATATCTTGTTGTATTTTACCCATTCCACAGGGTTCTGTCCTACTAGCTACATTTTACTAGGAGTTTTCACAACTGATAAATTCCTTTGAAGAAATAATACTTTCTTACTGCTTTCTGCTACCCAAGTATCCTTATGTGGTACTAATACACAATAGATGACATATATCAGTGAATCCAGATATGTAGTATTCATTAAAATTCGAGAAGCGATGGAACATGTGAATGCAGAAGACTCTATCTATACATAAAACATCTTATTTCTAGACTTATTATTCACGGATTTCTCCTCGATTGATTTTCACTCGTACTTAGATATGGTAGAAACCTTTTCGCTCTTGTAGTAAGGGACCATAGACCAACCCATCGATGGATGCGGACAAAGAGATGCCAAATTCTTGAAGTTAGTAGACAGATCAAAATTCCATGCTGTTTTCCTAAGTTATATGACCTGCTGACGCAATAAATATTGTTTCATGTTTATGAGTTGAACTTAATGGCTCTGTTTGTTGGTCAATTGTTTCAGGGGATGATAAATTCTGAGGCTAAAACCGCCGCAGGGGTTTAGGTGAGTAATAAGAGTTAGATAAAGCATTCTTCTGCACTGCAGATGATTTCTATTTTAGATGAGAACAGTTCCAGGAAATATGGTTTTTAAACTTTGTTTTGGTAGTTATAGCAACCTTATATGGATTCTCGTAGTGAGAATTCAAAGGAGGCGGGATCCTCTAATAACTATTTTTTTGCAGTGGATGTTCACTAATAACAATTTTTTTTTTTTTGAATGATAAGAAACACACACCCACACACCCCCACATGAGCCCGGGCTCAAACCCCTAACCTCCCATTTGGGGAGGAAATGTGATACCATCACGCTACAAGGCCTTTGGTCACCAATAACAAATTGTTCTATAAATTTTAGCATAGTTCACGGGATGATGTGTCTCCACGGCCCAAAGAAAGTATTACATATAAAAATTGTGCTTCCCGTTCTTGACTTGTACAAACCTTAATATTCTTTCTTAATATTCGCAATCACTTGATTTTGGCAGGTTACCCTGTTTTGGTGTCAAAGGTGAAACTATACTTGTTGAAACTCGCTTGGTGACTCACATGATGATGGAGCATTCTGAAGGGAGTGTAAATACCATTGCACGGGCTGTTTGAGGCGGGAAGGAAAAGCTTCTGGACAAGAAAAGGAATGAGTAAGTGAATCAGTGCAGGTGTGCTATTTTGCACTTTCCTCCTTGAAATGACCATTTTTGCATTCTGAAAAGCCAACAATATCGTATCTAATTTTCATATTTATTCTCTCGTTGGTCACACACTGATGATAGTCCTATATTGTATACGGGTTTTGGTATCAAAGGATATACATGCTGACGGCAGATAAGTTATTGCAATATTTAGAGAGAAACGATTCTGATAATGAAGTTCAGCTTGTTTTCATAAATTTCTTTCAATTTTTGAAGTGTGTATTTTTCTTTCATATGCTAAATGAGCTCTTTATCAATCCAATTGAATGATGATGATTTCATGTGTGAGAGGTAAGTCTCCATAATCTTTGGATTTTTCCTTGTCATGAGTTAAAAATCCAGTATATTATAGGAACCCGAAAACAAGTTATGCAGTGAATCCATGAGCTTTTTTACCGATTCTCTAATGCATTGCAGCAAACTTCTTTCTTAATGTTAGTCAAGGTGTACTCAATTTTCCAGAAAGTTTGTTTTTAAATATGTAGTGTTGATTACATGTTTCGTATTATTAGCCAGCCGATATGTCGACCAAAAAGACCTGGTCCAAAACAAGCAAGACCACACCAAAACCACCAACCTTAGCATACAAAAAGTGTGGCATGAATGTGTTTTATTCTAGGTTGTTTTTATATTTTATTTTTTTATTCTAGGTTATTGCTTCACCTAAACTATCTGATTAACGAAAAAAACCTCCCTTTAGGACGTTCACCTGCAAGCTTCTTCGTGAAGCATCCGACCCATTACACTAGATATAGGTCACCTAGGTTTTCCAATTTTGTGTCTATGATATTTTGAACCAAGTATTGTTGTTGTTTCTGTTGTTTTCAACACAACTTGTTCAAAGTGGGTATGAATTCATTTGTTCAGTATATCAACTAAATTAAACTTAGTTATCAAATTAAAGAATGTTGACATCTCATTAATCTTTGTATGTTATCTCCTCGTTGAAACAAACAATAAGATAAAAATTACTTGCATGTCTCATTCATTTCTTCCCCTCCTCCTTCACTTGAAACTTTTTCATTTCTCCCATCGAACGGAGCATTATTTTTTTTGTTCTTTTCCTTATACTGCGTGTAGAGAGCTGCATTTCATTTCTCATAAATGAATTCTCAATGGAGAATGACTGGTGTTGGACCTAAAATGCAATCAAACACACACTAACACATAGACACAATGATTTATACGTGGTTTCCCAAATTTAGGTACGTCCACGGAGGGGTAACTTAATATATTTGCGGAATTTCTCTCGACCCTCACACTTGCTCTCTTACATAATTGAGCTTAATAATACAACAAATATATGCCTCTATTTATAGGCTTTGAAATTGGAGAAAGAGAATTCTATAATGAAGTTTTCATGCAAGGTGTCAAAGAGGTTACAAAATTGAACACTCCATGGAAGCTTCCTTTTAATGGTCATTGCATGCATCACCTCCTCATTTACATCATGCATGCATCACTTAGTCTTCTTGAGTCATCACATGCATGGAACTTGGTGCATAAGTTTCACAAATCTCCACAATGACAAAAGAGTTCACTGACTGAGTCTTCTAATTGAGCTACCCCCAATGCGCATTTAAACACTCTGAGTTCGAGAGATATTGATCAAATCCAAACAGTATTGAAATTTGATCCCTGTAACCATTTTGGTGAACATGTCTGCAGGATTATCTACAGTCCCTATCTTCTGTAGTAGAATGTTCTCATCATTTACTATGTCTCTAACAAAGTGGAACCGAACATCAATATGCTAGGTACGACTATGATGGACCTGGTTCTTTGCCAAACAAATGGCACTCTGACTATCACAAAAAACCTTCACGTTTCTTGAAAAACACCCAAGTCTGTAGTCAACCCTTGAAGCCAAATAGCTTCCTTGAAAGCTTCGGTTACAGCCATATACTCTGCCTCTGTAGTGGACAAAGCCACCGTTGACTGTAATGTTGACCTCCAGCATACAGGTCCGCCTGCTATAGTGAAGACATAACCGGTAGTAGATCTTCTTTTATCAAGATCTCCAGCATAGTCGGAATCAACATATCCAACTAGATGTTTACCCACTGTCTTCTCTCTCTCGAACTTTAAACCGATATCTACAGTAATATGAATGTACCGTAGAATCCACTTCACTGCTTGCCAATGGCCTTTACCAGGATTGTGCATGCATCGACTCACCATACTTACAACATGTGAAATATCAGGTCTGGTACATACCATTGCATACATAAGGGCACCAACTGCATTTGCATATGGAACATGCTTCATTTACCTTTTCTAATCATCTATGGTTGGGGACATCTTTGCACTTAGTTTGAAGTGTGAGGCCAGCGGTGTGCTTACTGATTTTGTGTTGCCATCAATGGCAAATGTCTGAAACACTTTCTTCAAATACTTCGTCTAAGTTAAACACAGTATGCACTTTCTTCAAATACTTCGTCTGAGTTAAACACACTGTGCACTTTCTTCAAGTTGAGCTAACTCGAGATCAAACTGTGCTACTAAAGCCAAAAGTATCCGAATAGAGGAATGTTTAACAACAGGCAAAAATACCTCGTTGTAGTCGATTCCTTCCCTTTGAGCGTAACCTTTCGTTACGAGTCTGGCTTTATATCTGATCTGATTTATGCCGGGAGCACCTTCTTTCTGAGCATAAACTCATTTACAGCCAATAGCCTTCTTACCCTTTGGAAGTTGAACTAGCTTCCAAGTCTGATTTTGATGTAGAGACTTCATCTCTTCATCCATTGCTGCCTTCCATTTCTTACTTTCAGTACTGTGCACTGATTCTCTGTAAGTGTTAGGGACATCATCTTCTGTCGTTGGAAGGGCAAATGACACCATGTCAATGAATCGGGCTGGCTTCTGAATGACCTTTTTGGGTCTGCTGGTGGCGATAGAGTCTGGCTGCTGACTAATCACTTGTACTGGAGATGGAGTCTTCACCTCAACTAAGTCCTCGTCATGACTATCAGAATCATCTTCAGAACTATCAATAGGTGACTCAGTATCTTCGTGACTCTCAAACTCCACCTGCTGCTGAAGATTTGGATTCACTTCTTCTTTAGCTGGAGCTGTCTATCTCAGCATGACAGACTCATCAAAAGTAACATCTTTGCTACAAATGATCTTCTTCTTTGTTTCAGTGCACCACAAACGGAATCCTTTAACTCATTCACTATGTCCCATGAAGAGAGCTTTATTGGCTCTAGGATCCAGTTTAGATTCCACAACATGAAAGTATGCTGGACACCCAAATATATGAAAAGAATCATAATCAGAAATTGGATATCTGGACCATACTTCCTTAGGAGTTTTCCCATCTAGCGTAGTTGCAAGAAGTCGGTTGACAATATCAGTGGAGTATGCCAACGCCTCTGCCCAAAATGCCTTGCTCAGCTCTGATTGAGATAACATACATCGTACTTTCTCCACTAAAGTGCGATTCATTCTTTCTGCTACTCCATTTTGTTGCGGCGTTCTAGGTACTGTGAAGTGTCTAATTATCCCTTCATTCTGACATATTTCCAGGAAGGGATCTGATTTGTACTCGCCACCGTTGTCTGATCTGAGCCTCTTGAGCTTCATGCATGTCTGGGTCTCTATCATTTTCTTCCATTTAAGAAAGATGTCTAGCACATCATCTTTATGCTTTATAGTATATACTCAAACATATCTAGAAAAATCATCAATAAACGTTACAAACCAACATTTACCTCCCAATGAAACGATTCTGGATGGCCCCCAGACATCTGTGTGAACATAGTCTAGTGTTGCCTTCGTTCGATAGATCGTAGTGCCGAACTTGACCTTCGTCTGTTTACTTAGTACACAGTGCTCACAGAAGTCAAGTTTGCCAGTTTTGGCACCTTTTAGTCTGCCTTGCCTCACCAAGCCTTGCAACGCCTTCTTACTCGCATGCCCTAAACGCATATGCCAAAGTCGGTTAAGATCGGCTGACTTGTTTTCAGAACTGCTTGCCACAGTTGCTCTTCCGGTTACGGTATACCCATCTAGGTAATACAAATTTTTATTCAGAATACCTCTCAGAGGTGTTGTTGTTGCCCATTAGCACAACTCCTCCATCCAGCTCCTCGAAGCTAGAGAACCAGTTCATGTTCGGACACATATGATAAGAACAACCTGAATCAAGAATCCATCTATCAGACTGATCAGTGTCTGATGATGAAACAGTAAAGGCTGATTCATCTTCGTCTTCCTTCTTTCGGGCAATATTGCCATGTGACTTGTCCTTGTTTGGACAGTCTCTCTTCCAGTGCCCTTTCTGGTGACACTTAAAACACTCATCCTTCTCTTACCGTCTTCTGGATGATTCAGATATGTTTGATTGTGATATTGATTTGGACCGCCATCTCCCCTTTCCCTTTGATTTGTTGTTCGACCCGCCTCTGTTTACAGTCAACGCCTCTGATGTATTGTACCGGTGATCATGTTGATCCTTCTTCCGGTACTTATTGTTTACCAAAACGTTAGCAACATCTATGTATTTAACCTCATCTTTTCCGTACATTAAAGTTGTGGATAAATGATCATAGCTCTCAGGCAAAGAATTTCAACATCTAAATTCTGTAAATCTGCAATTAGTTTGTTGAAATTGTTTGAGTATTCGATCATAGGGGTATCTTTCTTGTACTGGAATCTGAAGAACTTTGACTTCAGATAAAGGCAATTTTCTAGACTTTTTAGTCATGAATTTGTCCTCCAGTTTCTTCCACGGATCCGTCGCCATGTTTTCCTTCATCACAAAATACTTCTGATATTTTGCTAAGCGCAATCGGATTGTGCTGTAAGCTTGATGATTGACGAATGTCCAGTTTTCATTCGAGATATCCTTGGGCTTAGCATCCAAGGCAATCTGGGAACCATCTCAAAATAGAAAATCTTGGACTTCGCATTGCCACATGCCAAAATTATTGGTGCCGTCGAATTTCTCCACCTCAAACTTTGCATTTGATAGCATGGTTCTCCTCATAGAACCGCTCGTCCCAACAGTATTCCCAACAATATTTCTGACCTCTGATTGCTCGGTATCATGTACTTCAGTCATGACTTGAAATAACATATATAAAAAAATTGATGAATTTACTCACCAACTAGGAGCAATAAAACTTCAAACCGGATTTTTCCAAAATTAGAGTACTAATTTCGAAAAACATAGCCCACCGTTGAATCCGGAACGGTCGATTTAGCTAGGATCAACCTTTCGTTTACTCAAAACGGACTTAAAACGATCTCGGAATGGCCAAAATAGTGTAAACGGGCATAACTGTAAATTTTAGAAAAGTGATGACGTGGCAGTCTGAGAGAGTGACATGTGGCACTCACTGGTTGGTGAGACGTGTCACACGCTGGCAGTGACACGTGGAAAAAGTCGTTGGCACCAGAAAAACCAGTGCTCGCCGGAGAAGGCGGGTGGGCCTCACGCGCGCTGAAGGAAGAAGGCGCGTGACGCCGAGACCCCTTGACGTGCCGAGCTTCTGGCTGCGCGTGAGGGCACGTGGAGGGTTGTCTTGGCCTGATTTCAACGGGAAAATGTTCCTCACTTGATGGGCAATCTTCTAGTATATTTGGTGTTTGAGTTTGATGTTTGGTTTGCTTCGAAATAGAGTCGAAAGAAACGACTCTGTTTTGACCAAAAATGATATCAATTGTTGGACCTAAAATGCAATCAAACACACACTAACACACAGACACAATGATTGATACGTGGTTTCCCAAATTTGGATACGTCCACGGAGGGGTAGTTCAATATATTTGCGGAATTTCTTTCAACCCTCACACTTGCTCTCTTACAGAATTGAGCTTAATAATATAACAAGTATATGCCTCTATTTATAGTCTTTGAGATTGGAGGAAGATAATTTTATAATGAAGTCTTCATGCAATGTGTCAAAGAGGTTACAAAATTGAACACTCCATAGAAGTTTCCTTTTAATGGTCATTGCATGTATCACTTCTTCATGTAGTTCATTGGATGCATCACCTCCTCATTTACATCATGCATGTATCACTTAGTCTTCTTGAGTCATCACATGCATGAAACTTGGTGCACAAGTTTCACATTTGGTATCGAGCAAAGCCATTTAGTTGAAGGGGAAAAGTAGTATATATATAGACCTGTCAACGGGTCGGAGTCGGACAAGATCAGGGCCAATCCGATCCGAATCCGATAAGACAATTATCAACCCGATCCGATCCGATAATCCGATGGATTTTCGTAAAGCAAATCCATATCCGACTATCACACTTATCGGATCCCCGACCCGATAATCCGATCCGATAATTTTTTTTACAATTCTATTAACTGCTCTCTATCAAGTTTGTAATTATTGCATACCAAAATTAAACACATGTGACCAAATTGTTCTAATTGACTTTGAAATACATCTATATAAACTCAACATAAATATTAATACTACTAAAATTTAATAAAATTCCTTTCAAAAAAAAATTAATCACATTGATTCTAAGTTCTAACAGTGATCAGTTAACACCATTTACATATCAAGTATTACAAAAATAAACCAATGGTGATCAGTTAACATCATTTACATATCAAGTGTTACAAAAATAAACCAATGGTCAATGGGAGTTGGGACAATTCCGAATGAAACTCCAAAACAAAACAAAAATCCTTAATAGGATGCATGGCTCGATTGTAGAACAAAAAATTATAATCGGTCAATGTATGTGCAAAAGTTGCTCCATTCCCTTTCTTCCAAAAAACACAATATCACTAAAAGTTATCCATGTCCTGCAAAAAAATATAAAATGTTAGTTTATGTACAAAAATATTAAAGAAAGTTTAAAGTTCACTAATTTTACTAATTAACACATTAAGATAAATACTTGTCAGGTCTAATCATGATTGGACCAACACTGGTAAGTTCAATCAAAAGCAAAATGCAAAATGCAACCAGAATTTAGAAAACAAAAGCAACACAACAAACCTTAATCATCCTTATCCAAAGAACCCCATGATATACATTCGTCTATCAGACATACTTCTGCTACAAAATTATAGCATCAGGGAAAAAAATAGTGTCATAGTGAGTCATTTTAGAGGCAGAAAATTGCATTGATTGTACACTATGAATATATTACAAGGCTTGCATTCATGAAAAACTAATAAGCTAAAGTGAGCATAATGGACTCAATAAAGATGTAACCAGGATCTTAATAACATTTATTTTGTACAAAATAAGTAGTGAAGATTATAGCAAACAAAGAGCAACTACTAAATGAAAGCACTATAAATTTTAAAAAATAAACTGAACAAATATTTACCTTTTTGTTTTTTAGATGGAAGCCAATCTTTTGTCACCATTAATGCTTCTACGATTTCGGGAAGTAAGGAAGCACGTGATTCGTCAATCACTCTACCACCAACACTAAATGTTGCCTCAGATGCCACTGTAGTTGCTGGAACAGCCAAAATATCACGAGTTATTCTTGCCAAAATAGGGAGTTTAGCACCATTAACTTTCCACCAATTCAGAATATTAAAGTTCTCATTTCTCGAAAATAATGGTTCTTCTAAATATTGTTCTAATTCTTACTTCCTATAAAAACATGTTCCAGCAGGCCTACCATGCAAATACCATGCATCAAACCCATCAAATTTATTACCTTTGGAAGTTCCAGAAGAGCTGCCACTTGTTGGTCCCTCGTTGCATTGAACAAAATCAGATTCATTTTGAGGAGAATATTCATTGAAAATATCAAAAAGAGCACCACGAACTCTTTCCACATATTTATGTGCATCATCACCATGAAGCTTACCATAATAATACTACACCACATCCAACTTAAATCTTGGGTCAAAGACAACAGCTATTGCTAACACTAAAGAACACTCCTCCCAATACTTGTTAAACTTTATCTTCATTGGACCAACCATTAAACGAAGAAAATTATGCTCACTTCGTTCCCATTCAATCAATTCCAATTGAATATCACAAATTTCAATTTAATATCACAAATTTCAGGAAAAAACAGATTTGATGTTGGATATTCACTTCCAGAAAAAAGAGTGGTAGTATTATAAAACATTTTCAAACAACCACTTAAAACCCTTGCCACTTCCCATTCCTCATTAGATGGGTCAAATTTATATCCTCTATCAGTTTGTGCCAACCTAACAAACACCTCTTTCATTTCTAACGCACTTTCAAGCATTAAAAAAGTAGAATTCCAACGAGTAGGGAAGTCCATCTTTATCTTCTTTTTATCCCATAACTTAAGTTGTGATTTTGCATTATTGAATTTTTGTGTTGCATATGGGGATCTTTTCAAATACTTCATTGTTTCTCTAATTTTATGAATAAAGTCTCCGATCAATTTTAAGTCATCTTGCACAACCAAATTCAATATATGTGCACTACAACGCACATGAAACAACTCACCATCTAAAGGTATCAAAGACTTCTCACAAAGCCAACTTTTCAAGCATCTCACCATTCCATCATTAACACTTGCATTGTCAACAACAATAGAAAATATTTTTTTATCAAGATTCCAATCTAGAATTAGATCCATGATGTATCTAAAAAGTGTCTCGGTATCATGGGGATATTCTATGCATTTGTAAGCAAGAATCTTTTTTTTTTAATTCCCAATCATCATTGATAAAATGAGTTGTTAAACATATGTATCCAATATCTTGGTGATCAGCAGTCCATATATCAGTAGTAAGAGTAATTCTACCCGAAAATTTGTCCAACAAATTACACAACTTTTTTCTTTCTTTTTCATGAACTTCTAGTATATCAGCCCTTACCGTATTCCTTGACACAAGCTTAAACATTGGTTGGAGTCCATTCACAAATATTTCAAAGTATTCATGTTCAGCCATGTTAAATGGATAATTATGTTTAATAACCATCTTTGCATAATCCATCCGACTTTTCTCTTGATCAAACTTAAAATTCTGAATTTTAGTAGTAGACTCAGAGAAATTTTTAGCCAAATTCAACATCTGTTGACCAATATTTCTATGGGTTTTTCCACAACATCTAGACAAATGACCTTTTAAGTCGCTGGTCCCTTTAGTGCTTTCTCTTACAAATTCTTTTTTGCAATGCTTACACCTCGCTTTTTATTCCCCCTTTGCATTTTTTATCTTATCAAATTCATCCCAAACTTTTGATGTCAATTTCCGCTTCCTGGGTAAATTTGGGGCTGAAAGGTCATGTATTTCAACAACACCCCCATCCCCTTCTACATCATTTTTGTTTCTAGTCATTATAAACAATGGGCACCAACCCCAGTGAAGAAAAATATAAAAGAGAACAAAATGCTTACCCTCGAAGTACAGAACACAACTATTCAGGGACTGTATAGTAATCTGGTCTTACTCAGATTTCAGAACCAGCTACCAAACTCAGCAAATCAGCAGCACAACAAACTTCAAACTACGTCACAGCGTCTCAGAACCAGAAACTCAGAAAATAAGTCGTAATGAACCAGGAGGAAGGTAATATTCAAACCCAAAAAAATAAAACCAAAAAAAAAAAATCAAATATAAAATATACATCTCTGCAGGCTCCACAAAACTCTGTGATTTCAAAATTCTTTCTTTCTTTTTGGATAAATACATGTTAACTAAACAAAATGTTTTACCTGAATCTATATATATTATATCATACATATATATATATATCATTGGTATGTAAAAAGATATAAGGAGCTGAAATAGGCTCTAAGTCCATCAAAATGAAAAGAAAATAAGGAACATAAATGAAGGTTCTTTACTGAAATTACATCACAATCGTCATCAATTCCTAGCAAATTTGTGCTTCAACATACTGAGTAAAAAAAAATGAAAATTTTGAAGCCAATAAGCCCTAACTTATCAAAATATCTCAATTGATGTATTGGACTAGAAGATAAACTAATCGGGTTATTAGCATAAATTAAAAATATCTCAAATCTTGAAGCCAATAAGCCCTAACTATATATAATTGGTACTATCAATATCTCAAATCTTAAAGCCAATAAGCCCTAACTATATATAAATATCTCGATAAAACTTATCAAAATATCTCAAATCTTGAAGCCAATAAGCCCTAACTATATATAATTTATCACTGATAACTAATTAAATTGAACTTTAATTTCTTAGTTTTCATCTGCTATATACGAATAAAATTAGTGATGACTACTAAAATCATATATAACATATAGAATACACACATATATATGTATATATATGCATAAACAAGTTTAGAAATATTAGAATGGAAATACTGACCTATAAGGAAGAATCACCGTGCAAAGGGTGAACCATGTGTTTGAGAGTCTGAGAGTGTTGAATGAGTGTTTGAGACTTTGAAGGAGTGAGAGAAAAGGAAACGGGAGCTTAGTGTTTGAGACTTTGAAGGAGTGAGAGAAAAGGAAACGGGAGCTGAGTGTTTGAGACTGAGTCTGAGAGTGTAATGAACATGATAAGGCTGAGTGTTTGAGACTTTGAAGGAGTGAGAGAAAAGGAAACGGGAGCTGAGTGTTTGAGACTGAGTCTGAGAGTGTAATGATTCAATGAACATGATAAGGCATTCGAACACCAATAGATCATATTACAATCAAAGTTAGACCGTTAGATTAGATTACATTGTGATAAGGCATGCTAGGAGAGTGACAAGTGGCGTTAGATAATGTAGTAATTTAATATTTTCTTTTATAATTTTTAATTTATTTTTTGTTTTAAATTATATGATTATCTATTATATATATACTCATTTATTTTTATTATATTTTGAAAAGAATGGTAAATAATTTTTTTAAAAAAAAGGATAATAAAATTTTATTCATTAAAAGTGTAAAAAAATTCATATAACTCAATTATACTTTTTTTGTTACATTACAACAAAATATTATTATTTGATACTTTGATCTCACATTATACCAAAAAACATTATCAAAAACTATAAAAATTTTAAATCTCACATTTTGTAATTTTTATTATTAAGAAGTAATTTTGCATAATTTTTATTATTAAGATTGAAACAAGTCCATGATTAACTTACTGAAAATTATGTTTAGAGAAATCCAATATCTACAATGAGAATTTTAATTAATTGAATTAAATTATTTTCACTATTATAAGGTAATAAAATTCACAATTCAATTGAGTCAAATTGGGTTAAAATAACTTAAACCTCTATTCAATTGTAATGATTGATGAGTTCGATTTAGGAAATATAGTAAGTCTTTATTTTAATTAGGTCAAATTAAGTTTAAATTGGTGAAATTAAGTAAAATTCTAATTAAATTTAGTCAACTTGAGTTCAAATAAGTAAAATGTCAGTTCAATTCATTCGAATTGAGTTTAATTTAATAAATCATAATTTAATTGAGTCAAATTGAGTTCAATTTATTAAGATTTAGTAAATTTCTAATTAATTCAACTCAAATTGTATTTAAATGAATGATATTAAGAAAATTCTCAATTCAATTGAATCAAATTGTGTTCAAATAAGTGAAATTAAGAAAATTCTCAATTCAATTAAATGAAATTAAGTTTAAATAATGATAGTACCAATTCTATTGAATCAATTTGAGTTTAATTTAGTAAAACTAAGTAAATTCCCCAATTCATTTGATATAATATTATGAAAAATTTAAATAATTTTAAGTTAGATAATACATTTTATTTATTTATTAAATATATTTTACTTTATGAAAATTAAGTTTACTATTTTTTGATATTTTATAGTTTTTAAATATATAATTCAAAATATCTTTAGAGTTCATATATTTTTTATACTATACACTACTTTAGAAGTAATTCTGCATAATTTTTATTATTAAGATTGACACAAGTCAATGATCACTTTAATTGAGTAAAATTGTCTTCAATTGAGTGAAATTCAGTGAATCCCGAATTAAAAGTAGTTTGATTGAATTAAATTAAGTCAAATTGAGTAAAAATTTAAATTTAAGGTAGTGAAATTAAGTAAAATCCCAATTTAAAGTAGTTTAATTGAATTAAATCGAGTGAAAATTTAGTAAAATTGATTTCAATTAAGTGAAATTTAGTAAATTCTTAAATTAAAGTAGTTTAACTGAGTTCAATTTAGTGTAGTTGATAAACATTCCAATTTAAGTTAATGAAATTGAGTTTAATTGAATGAATTCTCAATTAAAAGTAGTTTAATTTAATTAAATTAAGTAAAATTGAGTAAAATTTCAAATTTAAGGTTCTTAAATTGAGTATATTCCCAATTTAAAGTAGTTTAATTCAATTAAATTGAGTGAAAATTTAGTGAAATTGACTTCAATTGATAAAATAGAATTATAGTATTTAAGTATATATTTCAAAAGTTTTTTATATTTTTGCAGTACTATTTATATAGTGAGTAAAAAGTATACATGAAATTTGAAAATAATATACAAAATTTGAAATATAATATACAAATTTTGAAAAATATATTTAAAATTTGAAAATATATATATAAATTTCAAAAACATATATAAAAAGTGAAAAATAAATAAATAAAACTAATTTGAATCATACATATATTTGAATCTATTTTTTGAAAAACTATATGAAATTTGAAAATAATATACAAAATTTGAAAAATATATTTAAAATTCAAAACATACTTTAAAATTTGAAAATATATATATATAAAATTCAAAAACATATATAAAAAGTGAAAAATAAATAAATAAAAGTAATTTGAATCATACATATATTTGAATCTATTTTTTGAAAAACTAAATGAAATTTGAAAATAATATACAAAATTTGAAAAATATATTTAAAATTCAAAACATACTTTAAAATTTGAAAATATATATATATATATTTCAAAAACATATATAAAGTGAAAAATAAATAAATAAAAGTAATTTGAATCATACATATATTTGAATCTATTTTTTTTAAAAACAATATGAAATTTGAAAATAATATACAAAATTTGAAAAATATATTTAAAATTCAAAAAAAACTTTAAAATTTGAAAATATATATATAAATTTCAAAAACATATATAAAAAGTGAAAAATAAATAAATAAAAGTAATTTGAATCATACATATATTTGAATCTATTTTTTGAAAAACTATATGAAATTTGAAAATAATATACAAAATTTGAAAAATATATTTAAAATTCAAAACATACTTTAAAATTTGAAAATATATATATAAATTTCAAAAACATATATAAAAGGTGAAAAATAAATAAATAAAAGTAATTTGAATCATACATATATTTGAATCTATTTTTTGAAAAACTATATGAAATTTGAAAATAATATACAAAATTTGAAAAATATATTTAAAATTCAAAACATAATTTAAAATTTCAAAATATATATATAAATTTCAAAAACATATATAAAAAGTGAAAAATAAATAAATAAAAGTAATTTGAATCATACATATATTTGAATCTATTTTTTGAAAAACTATATCAAATTTGAAAATAATTTACAAATTTTGAAAAATATATTTAAAATTCAAAACATACTTTAAAATTTGAAAATATATATATAAATTTCAAAAACATATATAAAAAGTGAAAAATAAATAAATAAAAGTAATTTGAATCATACATATATTTGAATCTATTTTTTGAAAAACTATATGAAATTTGAAAATAATATTCAAAATTTGAAATATATATTTAAAATTCAAAACATACTTTAAAATTTGAAAATATATATAAAGATTTCAAAAACATATATAAAAAGTGAAAAATAAATAAATAAAAGTAATTTGAATCATACATATATTTGAATCTATTTTTTGAAAAACTATATGAAATTCAAAATTTTGAATTTTATATAGTTTTTCAAAATTTATGTATTTTTTCTGAATTTTATGTATATACTTCAAAGTTATATATTATTTTAGTTTTATGAAAAAAATAATCAAATCATATATATATTTTTTGAATTTTATAAAAACCAATCAATTTTTTTTAGATTTTTTCAAAATTTATATTTATTTTTGAATTTTGTATATTTTTTCCAAATTTTATATTTATTTTTGAAATTTACATATATATATATATTTTCAAATTTTAAAGTAAGTTTTTTAATTTTAAATATTTTTTTCAAATTTTATATATTATCTTGAATTTATTATTTTATTTTCATATGTTATATATTTTATTTTTGAATTTTATATTTATTTTTGAATTTTGTATATATTTTTGAATTTTATATATTTTATTTTTGAATTTGATATTTATTTTTTTAATTTTAGTGGGAGATGGGCTTTCCTTTCAAATTGGGATTTTGGGGGTTATTAGGGCATGTTTGATTTATGGTTTGGTCTGGTTTTGTCTGGCTGAATTGGTTTGGGCTGGTTTTGTTTAGTCTTGTGTGATCTGGTTTGATTTTGGTGTTGATTGAAATTATGTTTGATAAATGGTCTGGTCTGAAAAAACTAAAACCAAACCATATATAAATTTCAAAAATAATATATAAAATTTGAAACTAATATTTAAAATTCAAAAAAAAAAAAATTAATCTGAAAAAATATAAAAAATGAAAAAATATATATAAATTTGAAAATAAAATATAAAAAAATTGAAAATAAATAAAAAAATTCGAAAATCATATATAAAATTTAAAAAAATATTTAACATTAGAAAAAATATATATAAAATATATAAAATTATAAAATTCAAAAATAATATATAAAATTTGAAAGAAATATTTAAAATTAAAAATATATATATAAAATTCGAAAAAACATATTAAAATTCAAAAATAAATATATAATTCAAAAAAATATAAAACTTTAAAAAGTTATATTAAAATCTGAAAATATTTAAAAAAGGGGAAAAATATATAGATTCAAAAAAAAAAAATTTAATTTCAAAAAACATACCTAAATTATAAAGTTCAAAAATAATATATAAAATTCAAAAATATTATATATAAAATTAGAAAAAATATAAATAAATTAAAAATATATATATTACAGAAATAAATAACAAATTAAAAATTTATTATTTTATTATTAATTTTTGTATTATTTAATTCATTTTCCTTATTATTTATTTATTTATTATTATTTTTATGTATTATTGAATTCATTTTGTTTATTATTCATTATTTTTATTTTATTTATATATATGCTTTATTTAATTTATTATTTAATTTATTAATTTATCATTTATTATTATTTATTTGTTTGTTTAAGTAATTGATAAATATATTTTATTATTTATTATCAAATTTTATATTTTTTCATTATTTCTTCAAATTTTATATTTTTTCATTATTTCTTCAAATTTTATATATTTTTTCAAAATTTATATATGTTTTCGAATTTTATATATATTATTTTTGACTTTTATATATATATATATATATTATTTTGGAAATTTATAAAATGGCGGCTAGATTTTATTACTGTGTGTGTATAAAATGGTCTGGTCTAGTTTGGTCTAGGCTGGTTTTGTTTGGTCTTGTGTTCTGGTTTGGTTTTGGTGCTGATTGAAATTCTGTTTGATAAATGGTCTGGTCTTTTTGATTTGGTCTGAAAAACAGGGAAAGACAAGACAAGTTTTGATGGTCTTGTCTTGCATTTCTGAGACCAACCTTACCAAACATGGTCTGGTCTAAAAAATGAAAGATCATACTAGAAAACCAATACCAGACCAGTTACCAAACGAGCCTAAAAGGTTAATATAAGGATATAATGGTAATTTGATATCTAAAAGTGGGTCTAGGGGGATACTGTGCTCACTTTTGAAATTTGAGGGGGACAGTTTACTCACTTTCATAGTCCAAGGGGTTATTGTGCTCACTTGTGGATAGTTCAAAGGTATTTTGTCATTTTGCCTATATTATATATATATATATATATATATATATATATATATATTATCGGATCGGATTATTATCGGATTGGATTAGGCAAATCCAAATCAAATTTGTTAAGGAATCGGATTATCGGATTCGGATCATATTCGGGTTATCAGATTTTTTTTACAATCCAAATCCGACTAATCGGATCAGATTCGGATCAAAATCCAATCCATTGATAGGTCTATATATATACCATGGTTTGTCATATCGTCTTATATATACCATGGTTTGTCATATCATCTTATATGTTACGTATCCTTTTGTTCATACAATTTTAGAATATGTTGATACCGTTACTCATTATCGATACTCAATTTTAAAACTAATATTATCCGAATTCATTATCTTAATGGATACTGCAATGACAAAGGATGTGTATTCATGGCCTCCTTGTAATCCTAATTTTACTAGGTGGTTGGAGATAATATTCTTTAATTTCAGTGATAACAATGCTAATCATATTGCACAAAAAAAAAAAAAAAAAAAAGTAAAGTTGACAATGACAACATGGATTAATGCATCTTCATACATCTAAAAGTTTATCTTCCATCATTTATGTGAAATCATTTTCCATGACAGGAAAGCGAATCAATTCCTACCAAATTGACAAAAGCTAATCTTAAATGTTCGATATATATATATATATATGATTGTATAATAATAATACAATCATATTAAATTAGGAATCTAGTGATGACTGATCAGATCTGAGGCCTAATTGCCTAAGGTGATGGTGGGTTTCTGGAGGGTGTTCTTCGAGTTTGAGCCGTTCAGGCTGCATCCAACGGCCATCCTTGCTCCTCACCATCCCTTTGTTTGCATCTTGCCTCCAATTAGGTGGGACCAGGTAGTGATCCTTCAAGAAATCACAGCCCTTGTTCACCAGTGCAGGGTCTCTTCCACTTGCTAACACAAATCTATGGCCTTTCCCATGGTATCTGCATCACCAATTTCAATTTTACAATTATATTAACTTTATTTGCAATTCTGTATATATATATATGTGTGTATCATCATAATATTTCAACAAACAGTTGTACAAATTGAACTTCCCTTTTTAATCTATTAACCACATTGGTACGTCCCATTCTACACAAGTTGGATCATATCATCATAGCAACACAAAAGTCATGGTGGTCCACAGTGGACCACAGCACTAGTTATCTTAATCAATCCAAGTATGGTACAAAGTTAGAGAATGCAAAAATTGTATTATTTTAATATATGCACGTTTCATATGAAAAAATATTAAATACATATGGTTGATTGTTACTATCACCGAATAATTAGTTTTTCTATTGAACTACAAAGGATTTGATCAAATTATAATTGGTACGATTTGATGTCATGGGAAAGAATGATACAAAATTTAAAACGACATTGAAGATAAGTAAGTGAATATTTGGTTTTAAACGCAGACAAAGCCTGTTTTTTACATGTGTAAATGCTTATATATAACGTATGTATGTATATGTGTATGTATTTACATGCGGGAGTGGGGCGTTGACGGGACTAGAAGGGAAATGTCCAACTTTGCAAATTTATAAATAATGGCTGTGACTATGACTTCAAAACGTTTATAAGCAAAAACCAATTGGTTCAAAGAATTAAAACCTGTCTTTAAGATACTTCTAAGCCAATAGGACAAAAGAAGCCTTAATTTTTTCTATTTCTACAAGTAAAATTGAATTAAAAGAATATATTTCACTTTCGTACCTAATTTTCCTTCCTTGTGACTTGTGAGCTTAAGCTAATTTGTCTGAGTGTGTTAGCATTATATATAGTAGGAGCCCACCAGCTAACATAATCCCATGCATGTGTATATATATATATATATATATATAAATGTCAATAGGAACTCGTGCAATTATTTTTAAATCCCCAACTTTGGCTGTATCTTACAAGCCACTGCAGTTGGTCTCGTCAACATCTCTTATTTTAATGACTTCCACCTCACATTACCCTCCATTCAATGCTGGCACACTGATACTAGCATCTTTGAGCAATCCACTCGCCCCAGAGTTTAGACTCAATTTATAGTATAATTTTGAATTAAAAACATATATATATATATATATATATATATATTCCATACCCGTAAGACGGTAAGTGTGTGTTCTCCGTTGTAGATACTTGACCCGGCCCAGTAGATGAACTATTTTATAAATATATATATATATATATATATATATATATATTTTTATTGTACTGAACTACTTTAGTATACGAGATACTTAATACTTTAGTGTATGAGATACTTACACTGGTTGGCCGTTGCAGTATTAGTCCTGGATAGTGCATATGTAATGTATCAGATAATATGGTTACCTTTATATGTTGTAAATTTAACAAAAAATAATGTTCATGTAGATACTACTGTCCTTGATCAAAACCTGTTTTTGAAAAAGCCTAAAAAAAAAAATGAAATGGAGAATAAAGGAGACGACTAACCCGTCAAGCAAATGTAAGTGAGCCTCCAAGTTATGGGCACAAACCGGGTCACCCGTTTGTTTAAAAAACGGGGAGTTGCAATGATCCAGCGCGAGCTCAACCCCGACATGTGAGTAACTCCACGGCAGCCCTTCCGCGATCTTCATCATCATCGGAGGCACATTTTCGTTAAAAAAGAATCCGGGGGACTTGGGGACCACGTCATGGACGTTCACAACCCTAATCACCTTCAATCCCAGCCACTCTAGCCTCTCCTTGAACCTCACATTCCCGACCCGTGGACCCGAGAACGAAAATACACAAACGGGTACGGCCCGACTATCGCCCATCACATTCAAACCCGTTTCCACAATATCATACCCGCTTAGAGTTGCTAGTGCACTACCCAAACTATGACCCGTTATGCTTATGCTCAATTCTTCATTCGGGTACATTTCTATCAACCTCTTCACCTCACTCAATATTTGCTCTCGGGCCGAGTACTTGCAAAACCGGCAAGTCTCGTCCTTGTCCGTGTAGAGGTCGAGGAACCCCGACTCCACCTTCACGGTCGAGTCGGGGCACGGAATTTTATCCGACGAGATGGGCCTCAGAAAATCCATCATATCGGCGATCATTTCAAATCTGGTCACCGTGCCCCGCCACGCGATAGTAATGTCGCGGCGGCCTAGCCGTCGCGACATTTCATCATTTGAGACCGCGACGTATCCGATCCAATTGGCATTTTTGCTCCACACCTTGGGCCACCTCGATTTCTTAAAAAAATTAGGCAAGTTTATGTTCGATGTGGCATAGAGATATCTCGTCACGTCGTATCCGTGTCCCGTCATATCTAGACACTCGAAGAAGTTATGACGGTTAAATCTACAACTTCCACAGTACTTGGAGAACGGGTCGAAGTCAAACGCGTCGTAACAAGCTTGTGCCATCTCACCGTACCGGATGAGCTCGGAGCGGAGCAACGGGTCCATCGGGTCAAGCATGCCCACCCAGTCATCTTCGCCGTGGATTTCGCGCCACCGGTCAGCCACCGGCTTCTCCGGTTCCCCCCTTCTCGGGGCCTCTTCTTCTTGATTGTCTTCCTCTTCATCGAATCTCGGTCTCTCCGTCTCGAATTGGGTGAGTATGGTTGAGGGCAAGGACTTGTTGGTATCGGATATTGCTCGAACTATGTTTCCAACTTTCTTGGAGAATCTATGGTTAGAATTTTGGGGTATGGATGGTGCAAGAAAATGTGTTTCTGATTTGAAAAGAGGGACTATGTGGGAGAGAGAGATGGCCATTGGAGCTAGCTCTCTGTGAATTGGCTCAAGTTGGCTTTAATTTATATATATATAGAATGTGAGTCCAAGATGTGGTTGATAGTTGAATGTATATTCAAATACCTTGTTGGCCCCAAAGTTAGGCTTTATATATGTATATTCAATACCTTGTTGGCCCCAAGGCTAGGCTTTATTCAATCATGAAAAGTCCAACTTGTATAATGCGAAAATGATTTTCCACCCAATTGTTCGATTTAATTAGGATAGTAAATGCTTATTTACTATTAGATAGATTGGATCCCACAACACTTCATCTGTACTAATTCGACCTACTAATTTGGTGTAAGTATCATTGCTCAACTAAAGACGGTTATAAGTATATTAATTTAATATTTATTTAAATAACTTTCTCATACCACGAACGAAAACTGAAACAATGAGAATCCTTCAAAATTTTATTTTTAGGGTCACCAAACCAACAAATAGATTTTTCAGATTGATTAAAGGAAAATTGAATTTTCATAGTTCTATTTTAACAAGAACAATTCAATTGAAAAAAATTTGTTGGAGCGTACGTTGTCCCATAATTATATTCAGTGGATGTAATGTTTCAACAATCCAATGCTTCGTTCTTTATACTTATGTAAACTCAGTATTTCATACTTTGTTTAATTAATTGACTATTGAACAGACTAATGTAAGTTTTCAATTGTAACAACATGCGAATTTTCTATTAAAAATAATAATAAACAGAAAGTTAAAATAAATAAATAAATAAGTCAGCTGTCTTGAGCAATTAAAACTTAGAAGGCATTACCTAGGACGTGTTAAAAAATTCAGATATATTTAAATAGTGTATGGGAAGGTTATTTGGCTAGCTTTATATATCATTTTTATGATTTTAAATAGCTGCATTAATGTAATGATGACTTTATTCTCAAGGATCGCCAATCTGTATTGAACTGTATTACTAAAACAAACAACACATTTTGTTCGTGGAATGACAGACATAAAAACGATATGAATCTAATTTTTAGGGTTTGTCCATTTGGTTGAGCAACTAAGGTTGTCACCTAAAGACACCAATTCCATGGCCATCTAATTACTATTTAACAAATTTTATTTTCTTGTCCATATTCCACGAAGACGACGAGTGGATATCAAACGAATATTATTATTAAGTAATATTATCGGCATCATTTAAAAATATTACGTATTGAATAAAACTACGAATCATGATCAGAAGTTCAATAAAAAAAACTGAAACAAACAGAATCCTTCACATTTCCCCCCTTTGAGGGGGGCACGAAACTAATAAATAGAATTTTCAGATTGATTAAAGGAAAATTGAATTCTCAATGTTTATTTTCACATGACCAGTTCAATTGAACAAAACATGTTGAGTTCAGTGGATGTAATGTTTCAACTATCCCCTCCTTAGTTCTTTATACCTAATGTAAACTCATTATTTGATACTTTCTTCAATTGACTACCGACATATAAGTTTTCTTTTTTAACAACATGCGAATTTTTAATTCGAAAATAAATATAAATAAGTAAATAAATAAAAAGTCAGCTGCAATTAAAACTTAGAAGGTATTACCTAGGACATGTTAAAAAATTCAGATAAATTTCCATAGTATGTGTGAGAAGGTGGTTTGGCTTGCTTTATATATCATGTCTCTGATCTATATGGAACTATATGCTAAAGCAAACAGCACATTTTGTTTGTGGAATGATAGACATAAAAGCAATATTAATTAGTTTTTAAAGCCTTTCCATTTGGTTAAGCAACAAATGTTGTCACCCATATTACGTGAGTCAATTGACATCACTTCCATGAACATTTAAATAGTATTTACTAAATACTATTTAGCAACAAAAAAAGAAAAGAAAGAAATATCTTGGTCATTATATAGCCAACTTGATTAGTGAGAGCTTATTGACTTAATTGCTTGCCTATGTGAAACATTTATGTATGGATGTGTGCTAATTTGGAAATATATATATTGTATTACTTTAGTGAGGTGTTATTTGATAATTCTATTCAGCATTAAATCTGAATAGATTCAATATTTAATTAAATAAATATATTTGTAGTTGACAAAAAGTTATTACTTATTACGGACGTCTGAAGACTAAAAATTAACTTTGATATGAAAAAATATAATTATGATAATCACCACTTAAAATTTTTCGTACTTAAAATTCAATTAATGAAATTTTTAATAATTAATTTTCAATTTTACCAAGCAACACATCAGTCTTTTTAGATATTGTTAGAATTGTTGTGAAATTTCTAACTCAAATAGTATTAAATTCGAGCACTGTTTATTTTGGAAAAAACAAATAATGCAAATAAAGTAAAAAGAAGGGTTAATTTCATTTACACCCCGTCAGGTGTGCTTTTGTTTCAATTACACCTCTCAGGTTTGAGAATCTTCATTTACACCTCCCTCATGGTATGAAATATCTAAAATATCCTTAAACCAAATATCCCTTAAATCAATTTAATCATTAAACCAAACACCCCTTAAATCAATTTATCCTCAAACCAAACACCATCAGCCCCCGGGCAACCCCAACCCTAAGCCGCTACTCCCATCCGCCTCACCCCCAAATAAAGATATATATATATCTTCATATATAATTTCGAATTAAATAGATCCTATGGTTGAAATCAAGCCAAATCCATTATGCTCAAAGTCTTTGACAAAATATAATGTTTTGTATTGGACCTTTATATTAGTTTCATATATATATATATTACTTGTATATAAGTGAAATATAATATTATTGAATTGTATTCCGAAAAATGAAAAAATGATTTTTTTAATCCTATATATATGTATATAAGTGATATAACCTTCTTAGCCACTACGAAAAAGAAAAAGAAAAAATGAAAAATTATATGTCTTCTTTTTTTTAATCCTATCATATATATCTTTTTTTAGCTTGAGAATTTAAATTTGATTAAGATAGCCCCTTTTTAAAAGGTTTTTTTTTTATTTGCTTTGCTAGAAAAAATAAAATACTTTTTAAAAGATTAATACTTTATTCAGGTGTGCAGTCGTAGTCAATATATCTAAAGGGATGGAGATTCTTATTTATAATTTAATAAATAAAAAAATTGAGCTGAAAATTTTATTTATGTGAAATAGTGTATAGGCATTTCCAAGTAGAATAATTAGATGAATTTAAACTCTTAAAAAAGATGAATAATTTTTTTCATAAATTTATGTTAAATTATTTAACAAATTATAGAATTATATTTAAATACTTTTTTATTTTCATTTTTAATTTTTTAGAAATGGGAGGGGGTCAAATTCATAAAAGTTATATCTTTGTTTCCAAACACCACCTAGTTAACACATTGAGGGTAGTTTAGGTATTAAAAAAATTTAGGATGATGTCATGCCTGAGGGGAGTAAATGATGTGAATTTGAAAAATAAGGGATGTAAATAAAAATTTTCAAATCTGGAAGGGTGTGATTGAAGTAAAAATAAACATGAGAGGTGTAAATGAAGTTAACCTTAAAAAGAAGGGCTATTAACAAACAACCCCTATGGTTTCAAATTCTTGACAAACACCCCCTGAGTCAAGTGTCAAATAACCCCCTACACTTTTCCCACCATACAAACAGTCCCCAATCCGTTAGTATTCCGTTAACAAACACCCCCTTGCCATTAAAAATAGATATTTTATGCCCAAAATACCCCTAAATTGATATTTTATGCCCAAAATACTCCTAAAATAAATTGGTAACTACATTAAGATTTTTTAGTAAATTACAAATTATTATTTTTTTAACTAAATTAAGATTTTTCAGTAAATTACAAATTATTTTTTTCTTTTTTGTTTAAGTTTACTTATTTATTTAAATTCAAATTTGAAAAAATATATTACTCCCCAGGCACAAAGGGACGTTCAGCATATGGGGGTCAATTGACCCCTATGAAAAGATTTTTTTATATATATTTTTAATAGTAATATAATTTGTTTTAAGAGGTTTATAGGAAGAAAAAAAAAAATGAGATTTGACCCCAATAATGTTTTTTAAATTTTCGCTTATTGCTCATCAATTTAAAAATCTAGAATATATTTTTTCAAAGATAAAATTATTATGCTAAAAAATAAAAATACCTTAAAACTTGTATGTAATAAATAAATTATTTAATGAAATATAATTCTCTTCTTATAGTTCATTTAATCTACATTGTTCACAAGTCCACATTTAACACACCAAAACACATTTAACCCAATTCACAATGACTTTGAATTTAATTAAAATCCAGCCCACACAAATTTAAGTTAATTGAACCTTAATTGAAACATACCCAAACAAAACTTTAGAGCAATTCTAAGTTCTCTCCTTGCATCGGCGACAAAAATCTCACTGCGACAAACCAACTAAAATCACACACAAATTTCTAAACAATGTCCCAATAAGTAATTTCTCTATTCTTACACACACATTAGTGATATATTTGCACTTCTTTAATAATTTCTAATTGAAACCCTTGGGTCCTATTTTTTGAAGGTCTTGATTTGTGCGCAATTGCATTTGATTCAATTCTTCAGGTTCAGGTAATTATTAAATTTGATGCTTTGAATTTAAAATAGTAATATGGTGCATGTTCTTGTACTCTTGTGTTATTTATAGTTTTAAGCAAAATCATATACTTAATTTATATTCTTAGTATTGGGTTCTGTAACTTCTGTTTGAGTGTCAAGAAAATGAAAGAAAATAAAAGGAGCTTAAAATCTTTATATTCACTGATTCGCATAGTATTTTTCTTTTAATTATAATGTTCCCTGCATATAACTCGAAATCTTTTTATTTAATTAATTTGAATGTTTTGAAATAAATCAAAATGCTAACTTAAAATACTCATATTTTAATTTAATTCAGTAATGGATAAATGAGTGGAAAAATGGGCCAAAAGATGACCGCCACTTTCAACTGTAAGTGTTGACCCTGTTGGGTCTTCCTCTTCGAAACAAAGGGATGAAAATATCAAGCTCGAGGATCTTCCTGCAGATCTTGCACTACGACCTCCAATCTTACACTACAAACCTAATCTGAGAGACCAAGTTCGTAGAGCATATCTACAAAGGGGAGCTTGCCAACCTCGCGATCATGAATTCCCTCAAAAAATGATGTGAACTTTTTTACGACGATTCAACAGTGATTGGTTTGATGAATTTCCTTGGTTAGAATATAGTATATCTAAAGATGCAGCATATTGCCAATATTACTATCTTTTTAAAACAATTGGAGAACGGACGGGAGCTGATAAATTTGTGATTGGAGGTTTTTCAAATTGGAAGAATAAAAACAAGTTTTATTTGCATGTTGGAGGTCCGAAAAGTAGTCATAACAATGCCTTCGGTATGTATCAATATTTAATGAGACAAAAGCAACATATCCAATCAATGTTTTTCAAGCATTCAGAAAAGGAACGAATTGATTGTTGAATTCGATTGACCGCATCCATTGATTGCATTCGACATCTATTAAAACTAGGACAAACATTTCGTGGAGATGATGAAACTGAATATTCAATGTATCAAGGGAACTTTCTCGAGACATTGCGATTTCTTGCAATCCATAATGAAGATGTTAAGGCGGTTTCATTGAAAAATGCTCCTGAAAATCTCAAATTGACATTACCAATGATTCAAAATGATATTGTTAATGCCATTGCATTGGAGACTATCAGTGTCATCCTTAGAGATATGGGCAATGCTTTTTTATCTATTATAATTGACGAGTTTAAAGACATATCATCAAAGGAGCAAATGGCTTGTGTTTTATGTTACGTGGACAAGAATGGGAAAGTAATCGAACGTTTTGTGGGTCTCGCGCATGTTACCGACACTTCTGCCATTTCTCTTAAATGACAATTGATGAATTATTTTCGAGACACGGTTTGAGCATTTCTAGACTGTAACGTCCGGTATTTTTATGGGTTAATTTAAAAAAATTATTTAAACAATTATGGGCTTAATGTGTTTAATTGTTTTAGCATGTCTTACATGTTGTACGTGTTATAAAAATTGTACGTAACATGTTGTATTTTCATTTTGAAATTTATAAAAATTATTGGAAACGATTTCGGGAAAGAAATAACTGAGGGGTAAATGAGTAATTTCACATTTGGAACACTTAGTGGAAAGTGTAGAGATTTTGGGTGAGAATTAGGACATGAGTGGCGTTTTGGTAATTAAGGAGGATGACAAAGGGTAAAAGGGTAATTAAGAGTCTTGATAGCACTCTAGTAATTAACCCCAACTTTGGATGAATTTGGTCATTTACACCTTTCATGTGTTGTCCCATTCCTAGCCCTTGATCTCATTCTCCCATCTTTGTTTTAGACCCTTGGATCATAAGGCCTTGTTTGGTTGGCACTTAAATGGAATAATCCATTATTCTTGGTCTTCCACTTGACAAGACTTTTTCTCAACCATTGGATGGTTTGTTAATTCCCATCTTTATTCTAAGCACTTGGATGATAAGGCCTTGTTTGACAAAATAATGAGTTTTGTGAGTTGTGTCATAAGTCTTCCACTTGGCAAGACTCATTTCTAGCCATTGGATTCATTTCCTTTTCCCCATCTTTGTTATGAACCCTTGGATTAGAACACTCATTTAGGGTTATACATATACATCATTATGTATTGATTATTGTCTTCTAAAGTGCAAGACTTCTCTCATTCACCACAAATATCTCTCTATCTCTCACACGGTTCTTTCTCTCTTGTTCTCCCTCATTTCACTCCTTCTTCTTCAAGTTGTCAATTCTCTCTTCCTTATGATGAGAATTTGAAGAAGGTTTGTGCAAGCAAGTGGATGTTGGTGCTCCAAGCTTTCTTTTGAGCCAAATCTTGGTAAGTAATTTCTACTCCTTTGGAAATTCTAGTTTCAAACCCTAGCTTCTATTATTGGATTCTTGTCTTCAATTTTTGATTTATGGAGTTGTCTATCTATAGCTCTTGCTTAAGACTCCATTAAAGCTTAGCTATCGGTTGAATTGAGCTTATTGTTGGATTTGGAGGAGGTTGGGTTGATTCGATTCACCTTGGAGGCCTTTACTTATTCTTGGTGTTCTTACTTGGAATTAAGGTAGGGAAAAAACAATTTGTCTTTGTTTTTGTACGAGGGTGTGTGCGTCTAGGTATATATATGCCGTATATATATATGCGAGTTGGTCTTGATAACTTAGCCTATGATTTAGGCCTTTGAGAACATGATATTGTGATATATATGCATGTTGTGTTTTATGGCTTATAAATATGAATTGTAAGCATGTATTGTGATGACATAGGGTTGAGATCGAAAACCTTCATGCCTTTTGGTTACACTATTTAGTGTTAAAATGTGGGTGTTGGGTTATACGAGGTGTGTAAACCTATATACGTAGTCTTGTGTCGAATCGTCGCAACAACTGGCCAGGTATAGGTGTCTCCCACCTCCGAACTAGTAATCTGAGAATTGGGGATATAGGGTTGGTTGTTGCCGCATCGTGGTGGTATGCGCCACTCTCAGATCTTCGTAGTATGGGAGTTGCCAGTGGGGCTCTCATGCGACCGCCTTCCTTGTTGAAGTGAGAAGTTTCAAAATCACTTGGGGATGATCGGTGTGGTACTCGTTACTCATAGTATGAGTGAGTGCGTATCCGTTAACCCCGAATTAGGGCAAGCGCTTATTATGGGATATGTTGAGTTATATTACACTTGACATATCCCATATGTATGATTATGTTATTGATGTTGAAGCATACTATAAATTGTGGAAAATTGTGTTGTGAGCATGTTGGGGAAACTTATTTGTAGGGTTCGAAAGGGTTCCGGATTGGCGTGAGAGCCATGTGGAACAAAAGACTAACCTAGGAGTAGTTGCATGTACCATGGGTGGGTTGTACCACTCGGACTACCGAGATGGAGGCAATGACGCTTCCTCTACTGGGCTAGTGAGCTAACCCCACGCCTTATATATTTTTCAGGTGATAATCCCGTTGGGAGGGTCCCGTAGTTTCTCCGTGGACGTGTGGCTACATGTCTGCCCTTTTGTGCGTGGGAGGCGGACCATATGTATTTTGTTGGGCATTAGGTCGATAAATATGTTCATTTTTCACATGTAAGCCAAACTTGTAAAACCATGTTATTTTGATCCGGCTAGCATGTTAGCCGATGTGTTATTGCCTATGTATATCCCTTGGAGCGTTATGTGCGGGGATTATATTCTTTTGGTGCACTTCGGTGCCGGATTGTATACATGTGTATTTTGAACAAATTATAACATGTTTCGCCTTAGAGCGCTTTAATGTCATTATTAAATCCCTTTCCTTGAAGTTATGAATGTGAATTGGATGATTTGCCATGATTTGCGAGTATTAGGTGTTTGGCCGAAAACGGCATTTTTCTAGGTTTTCAAACTAACCCTTTTCGATTTGAATGGAAAAACCTGCTTTCGCCCACCCCCGTAGCCGGTAAATTTCCTTGTTTTAGAAATTATCTTAAACTCATTTTTCAAAGATTTTGAGTCTTAAAGACCGGCAATATTTAAAACGAAAACCGGGGGCAAGACGGATAACTTTAATAAACCTTATAGGAGGGTTTTTTATTTAAGAAATTAAGGTTGATGAGTATAATTTGGGGTATGGACTTAACCAAGGGTATAATTAAGCATAGGCATGTATACGTAGTTGTTACGGTGATTTTCGGACCAATTTGAGTATTTTCGGGTCCGTGATTCGACTGACGGAACTGCGTCAGTCGACTGGCAAATAGCCGTAAAACGTTCTGGTGAGGTCAGGCGACTGATGGGTATTGGTCAGTCGACTGACGGTCATCGTCAGTCGACTGACGACCCTTGTTGGTCGATTGGCAAATCGTCAAAAAAATTCTGTCTAGGTCAGTCGACTGACGGGTATTGGTCAGTCGACTGACTGCCCAAATCAGTCGACTGATTGCCTGATCAGTCGACTGATTTTTCCCCAGGATGTTCTAGTTCGATCCTGTTTCGACACCCCTTCACTCTTTCGGTCATATCTGGAGCTACGGATGTCGGATTGAGGTGATCTTTAGCTTTTTAGAAAGATGACTTAAGTCTCTTGATGTTAGGCTTTTGAATCGCTTAATTTGAGTCCCTTTTGAGGGCGTAATGGTCGTTTGAAACTGACAGTACGTTTTGAGCTTCGGCACCTCATGACGACCTATTTCTTCAAAATGTTGTAGTTTCCGTTTCGTACCTTCAAATTGAGTTCCATTTGTTCCTATAACTACCTTTAGGTCCAAACCTTGTATTTATACCTTGAAATAATTATTTTATCCTTGTGATGACTATTTTACCCTTGGGTGGGCACGGATACTTAAACGGTCCGTTTAAGGTACCATTTGTTTTGCTTCTACTTCGATCCCGAGAGGTCTTCTTGTCATGTTGTAGGAATGAAATGAAATTTTTACCCTTTTTTGGGTATTTGATGACTAAAGGTCATTGTTCTCGTTTCTTTTTAATTCTGCATTCACTCCCTTAGCTCTTAGGCTCGGGTTTTGGAGTCCTAGGAAATTTGGGGCGTGACATAGACTGTGTGGAAAAAGGTATGATGAGGCTAGTAATATGCAAGGTGCGTTAAATGGTCTCAAAACTCTTATTTTAAGAGAGAATGAATCTGCTTTTTACATTCATTGTTTTGCTCATCAACTCCAATTGACTCTTGTGGGCATGGCAAGAAAACATGAAGCTATTGTCTCTTTATTTGCTTTTGTTGCCAATCTTCTCAATGTTGTCGGTGGTTCATCTAAATGTTGTGATATTCTTCAAGATAATCAAATTTCTATAGTTAATGAGGCATTTGATAATGGGGAATTTTCAAGTGGGCAAGGCCTAAATCAGAATGCATCTCTTAAAAGAACTAGTGATACACGTTGGGGTTCACATTATGACACTTTAATTAGTGTGATCACTATGTTTCCTTCCACTATTACTACACTTGAGACAATCTCGAATGATGGGACATCCGAACAGAAATTCGAAGTAAATCTTCTTTTGAAATCCATAGAATCCTTTGATTTTGTATTTAGCTTGCATTTGATGGTTAATATTTTGGGAATTACAAATGAATTGTCGAAGTCACTGTAAAAGAAAGATCAAGACATCGTGATTGCTATGTCCTTAGTCAAATTATGCAAGGATCAATTGCAAAAGATGAGGGATAATTGATGGGATTGTCTACTTGACGAGGTTTCTTGTTTTTGTATCAAGCATGACATTCTTGTTCCTAACATGGATGATCCATTTCAAGTTCGAGGAAGATCACGGCGTAATGTTCATGAAAAGTCTAATTTGCATCATTACCGTATTGAGTTATTTTATGCCGTCATAGATATGCAGCTTCAAGAGTTAAATGGTCGGTTTGATGAAGTCAATACTGAGTTGTTGCTTTGTGTGGCATGCTTGTGTCCCGATGATGCATTTGCTTCTTTTGAGAAGCAAAAATTAATTCAACTTGTAGAATTGTATCCAAAAGAATTTTCTTCACTTGCTCTTACAAGACTTGGTGTTCAACTTGATAATTACATCGCGGATGTCCGTTCTAGTAGCGAGTTTGAAGGATTGGTGATCTTGCAAAAAGAATAGTCGAAACCAAGAGAAACAAGGTGCATTCACTAATTTATTTGCTTGTGACCTTGGCGTTGACCCTACCAGTTACTACTGCCACTGTAGAGAGGGCATTTTCTGCTATGAAAATTATCAAGACTCGAATGCACATTAAGATGGGAGATGAATGGATGAGTGATAGCTTGGTAGCCTATATTGAAAAAGATATATCTATTGGCCTAGATAATGAAGTTATCATACGATACTTTTAAGATATGAAAAGCCATCGAGGACAGTTGTAATTTTATTTAAATGAATTATCAATTTATTTTGAACTATTTTATTATTATTTTTATTTTTAAATCTATTTGTCACTTTTAAAGGTTGACCCCCAATGAATTTTTTTATGGCTCCATCCCTGACTCCCCCCGTCTTAAATTATAAGTCCCTTTTGGGGAATTCAATTTTTTAAGAGGATGACTTTTTATTATAGTGTTAGTGAATAAAATACCAATTTTACTCGTGGTCCACCATAGTGATGTGATCGTTTATAAAATATATGTTTTATAACTTTAATGCTTGAAGGTTAAACTGGTAAATTAATCAAATAAAATGCTTTGACTTTTCAAAGTGGACACTTATTTTGGGACAGAGGGAGTACAAATTATTAAAAATAAAACATTTTTTATAATAATACACTTTAAATATATATATATATATATATTTTTTAAGAAAATAGATGCATAGAAATTTTAAAAGGGCTTTGCCTTTATAATTTGTACTTTCTCCATCCCAAAACAAGTGTCCACTTTTCTTCTTTAATCGTCCCAAAATAAGTGTCCACTTTGAAATGTCAAATCACTTAATCTGGTCAATTTACCAGTTTAACCTTCAAGCATTAAAGTTATTAAATATATAATTTATAAACGATCACATCATTATAATGGGACCACGAGTAAAATTGGTATTTTATTCACTAACACTACAATAAAAGTCATCATCTTAAAAAGTTGAATTCCCCAAAAGGGACTTATAATTTGAGATGGTAGGAATAATATAGTTTTTCAAATTTGAATTTAAATAAATAAGTAAACTTAAACAAAAAACAAAAAAAATTAATTTGTAATTTACTTTAAAATCTTAATTTAATTACCAATTTATTTTAGGAGTATTTTGGGCATAAAATATCAATTTAGGGGTATTCTGGGCATAAAATATCAATTTATAACGGCAGTGGGGTGTTTGTTAACGGAATACTAACAGAGTGGGGGTTGTGTGTAAGGTGAGAAAAGTGTAGGGGTTTATTTTATACCTTAGGTGTTTGTCAAGAATTTAAAATCATAGGAAGTTGTTTGTTAATAGCCCTAAAAAGAATTAAGAAACTTTTTAGTTAAATGGCTAAGAAACAGACATAGTGGTAACAAACCTTCCAAGTGAGTGGGTATTTCTTTCCAAAAGCTGACGTGGATCAATACAAATAAATAAAGGGTAAAGTACTCAAACACTCTTATAACATAAATATTATGTGTATAATACCATATAGTTTCAAAATGTGTGTATTAGCACTTATTTTTTGAGACAAGTGCTTAAAACTTTCCTATAATATGGATATAGTGCGTATAACACCTATTAGTTTTAAAATGTGTATTTTGGCACCTACTTTTTTTGGACAAGTGCTTAAAATATCCCTATAATATAGATATTGTGTGTATAATACCCATTAGTTTTAAAATGTGTATAATTATTTTTTGAAGTAAAATTTATATAAAATATCAAAGTAAATGCCTAAGCCATACAAATAAAAATGTGTGTATTGACACCTAAATTATTATGAATCACTCCAATTGTATTTTTTTTTTAGTTTCATGATTTTTTAAATTAAAATTAATTATCTATTTTTTGTATTCATATGTTTTTATAAAAAACAATCATTGATTTTCCACATTAAAAATCCAAAAATATAATGTCAATGATTATTTTGGTATTAATTAAACAAACCTATTTATTTTTTTATTTTTAGTAAATACACCCACCTAGTTTTTCAAATAAAAGGGTAAAAAAAATTTTACTATCATTTTTTTTGTTTCAACAATTTAAGAATATATATACAAAAAAAAAATGGGATCAATGCAATCAATGGTGGAGATCATGAAAAAACATGACTAAAACTAACTTCAATAAATATTTTCTTTTTTACTTTTTTTCTAAACTAAAAAATAAATGTGCAAATTGCCCCCGGAATGGTTTGATCTTTTAACCTTCTATACTATCCATACATTGCGTTTAACCCCTTATGGTTCTACTTGCCCCCAAACCTTTTAATATAGTACGAATTACCCCCAAAATGGGAGTAATTCGGATTATATTAAAAGATTTGGGGGCAAGTAGAACCACATGGGTGTTATACGTAGGGCTGCAAATGAATCGAGTCGTTCGTGAGCAGGCTCAGGTTCGGCTCGTTAAGAGCTCGGCTCGTGCTCGTTCGTTTAGTAAACGAACCGAGCCTGAGCACAATTTTTAGGCTTGTTTAGTAAACGAGCTGAGCTTGAACATTATTAAGTTCGGCTCGCCAAGCTCGTGAACAGGCTCGTCTAAGTTAAATAGTAAAATTATATCATATTTGACAAAAGAAAGTGTTCAAATTGAACAAATTATGAAGATTATTGTGAAAATATTATAAAAATTAGGCGGTCATAACATAAAATTCATTCATAAAAAAATATACTAGTGAAAATATGTTAAAACAAACATGTAACAACTCAATCCAGACAACCATTAGGAATATTAATATATGTTGCACTGAAACGAGTCGTTCGTGAACAAGCTCGGGCTCGGCTCGTTAAATCTGGCGTTCGGCTCGGGCTCGTTCGTTAAGCAAATGAGCCGAGCTTGAACACATTTTCTAGGCTCATTTAGTAAATGAACCGAGTTTGAACATTCCAAAGCTCGGCTCGGCTCGGTTCGTTTGCAGCCCTAGTTATATGCACTGCATACCATAGGGGGTTAAAAACTCGCGACCCATAAATAAAACATCCATTTCAAAATCCAGAGAAAGATGAGGCACCAACTTAAGTGTTGTTTGGTTTTGTTTTTGTTTGTTGTTGTGAAATTTTAAAAAACATAAATATATGTTTGTATTTGTGGAGTGCTGGAGTTTAAAACAGAAACATGTTTGGTATTGATATTTTTGTTGTAAAAATATACATATGTATATGTGGTGTTTTGGGGCAAAAGGAACTGGCGGTGGTGGTCAGAGGCGACAATAGTGGTGGTGATGGCGGTCGTGGTCGTTAGGGGTGGACAAAAAAATTGGCAAATTTAAAAATTCAATCCGACCAATCCAATCTGAATATATTGGATCGGTTTCATTATGGATTGAATTAGACATGGACCCAAAAATACCGAATCCAGTATTTTACGAATCGGTTATAGATTTTATTTCTAGGGTAATTTGCAATCAAACCCCCTGAGGTTTCGGTCAATTGCAATCAGTGGCTGGTCAATGCAATTTCGGTCCCAAAGCCCCCTGAGGTTTCAATTTCGTTGCAATGACACCCCCTGGGCTGGTGAAATGACTAGCATGCCCTTTAATTGTCTCACTTATTACATTAGGGTAATATATGAATTGTGAAATTACCCATATGCCCAAACATTTCACCTCCTCTGAAATTACTAATTACACTTTCACCCCTTATTACAATATATATATATATATATATATATATATATATATAATACGAAAATTACAATTTGATTTTTTTTTCTTTATAAAATTCTAAATAAACACATATAATTCGAAACAAACATATAAAATTTGAAAATATATATATATAATTTGTAAAAAATATATAAAATTTGAAAAAACATATAAAATTTGAAAAAAAAACATATAAAATTCGAAACAAATATATAAAATTCATAAATAATATATAAAATTCGAAAAACATATAAAATTCTAAAAATATATATATATATAATTCAAATATATATATATATAAAGTGTGACTGAAGTTTAAGTGGACAAGCCTCAGAATCATTAGTCATGGTAACGGATCTTGTAACACCCCGTGTTATTATTCTTTTTACTGAAATTAATTCTGATTTAATTTCGGTAATGACGTCACTTGTTCATGACGTATTGTTTATTCTTGGTATTTGATACCTGTAAATTTTTCGCGTTTAGTTTTAAAAGTTGACTGAATGACTTTACGGTTTCTCCTGGACGACTACGCGAATTATCGTTATCGACTACACGGTATCGTTTCGATTATTTCGGATTCGGTATTAGTACTTTTACGGATCCGGTGTGAAGCGTATTAAATTACTTTCTCGGTGTTCCGATTGTCGGGTTCCTACCCCGGTGTAATTATTTTGGACTATTTTAGTTATTTGGCGTCCCGTGGACTTACGGGGTCGCACGATATTATTTGGAGGCTCCCGGTATTTATTGGAAATTATTGTATATATATATTTAATTATATATATATATAGTTTTGGGGTTAAAATGGTGAATTGGCAAGATATGAGGGTTACTTTTGTAATTAGGGGAGACTAACTAGTCACTTGTGTAATTAGTAGAAGTATGTATATCAGATGTATACGAGTGTATGTATCTTCTCTTCACGCGCAATAGACGACCTAGCCTTCTTCTCCACGGCTGGCGCCTAATCCTTCTCTTCTCTTCATGCACGACTGGAGCAGCAGCCCTCCTTCTCCATTTTCGCCGGTCATGGCGAGAGAGAGAACCGGAGGGAGAGAGAGCAGTCGGTTGAGAAGCGGTGGACGCGGCTGGTGGTCGCCATGGCTGACGCGGCGAGAGGCGGCGGCTGGAGCAGGGTTGGGTGGCGACGCAGTGGTGGTCTGGTGGTGTCGCATAGGGGCGGCGACGTGCAGGGGCGATGCCGGTGGTCGCGCACTGTAGCAGTTCGCACGACAGGGCCATTTCGGCCAGGAACTTTGCGGAATTGTTCGGTCGACTTCCCGACCTCGTTTTGGGCTGATTTTCGGAGGGTAGCTTCGCCTATATGTCAGGTATGACGTGTAAAAATTTCGTAATTTTTCGACGGTTTGTGGGTAAATTCGATTTGAAGTTTCGAATTTTCGTTTGGGCTATTTTAGATTTAGCCAAATTAATTAACCTTTTGCTAATGGGCTTTGTATATATCGTATAGGTTGTCGAGGCGGACATTTCGATATATTCGAAATAATTTTAGGACGGCTTTGGTCGGCGGGCTCCATAATCGGGCGCCGACACTGTTCACGGTGGGCCCGAAACGGCTGTTCTGTAAGCGTATTTCAGGTGGGAAATTATATTTCTCACTCCGCATTATTGAAGTAGTTTAGGGGTGTAAAACCCTTATTTAATTTAATATAGATATTTTAAATCGTTAATTTAAATATCTATAATTCGTTTAGAATCGGAATTTGGACTTAGGAATTAATTTAAGAAAATTAATTAAATTATTTCCTACGAGATTAGATATATTCCTAATTGAATTGAATAGGAATAGACGACTTAGAAATTCCCTTGAGAATTAAATGAGCTAGAAGAATTTGTAAACGTTGGACGTGAGAGACTTAGACGCTATTCTAGGTTCCTTTTTATTACGTGGATTATCTGTTTAAATTATTTTAAAGAAATGATAAGGGAAATTGAAATATTTTCTAAAGAATTAAGAAAATATATTTTTGAAAATATGAGTTATATATGAAATTGTTTTCATATGATTTAAATGCTTTATTGTATTTTTAAAGCATGTAAAGAGATTTGAGAATTTTTGTTGATATTATCATGTGGATAATTACATAAGTATGATGCATGATATATTTATGTTGAGATGTGATTTGATTGTATACCATGTCGTGTGAGCACATGGGTGTTGGTGCATGTAGTGCACGGTTTCACCATTGACAGAGAGAGTTCATTTGGTGTGGTCTACTTCCTTTGTGCGTGGGGCACGAGTAGACGTTTGTGTCGGATCATCACAACAACTGGCCAGGAGGTATCACGCCTACGGAACTAAAAAGCCGGCAAATGTGAGTTAGGAGTCCAGGTAGAGGCTCATGTTCTTGACTCAAGGGTAGTCATGGCGTACGGAGTTGCAAGTTGGGCTCTCGTACAACCGTCTTCCCTGTTGAAGTGATAGAGAGAAAATCACTTGGGAAAGGTCGGTGTGGTAACTCTACACTATGATGAGTGGACAGAGTTTGTATCCGTTACCCTTGGGAAGGGTGTGTTGTGTGTGAGTATCACGGGGAGTGTTGAGTCACATTACACTGCCTATTATTTATGTGATCTCGTTTGACATGTATATGTGTTATATTACATGTGTTGTTGGGGCATGCTATTTATGAATATTATAAATTAAATTCATATTTTATAAATGCTCAGTTGAAAGTAATTAATGTGGAAGAAAATGATAATATGCCATTATTAATAAGTATAAATGAAACGAATATATTTATACTTGTACCCTTGGGGGAGGTTATGCGTGTTGGCATAGTGATTCATGTGGCTAGCGGAGGCTAGTAGTGGACCGTAGGCTTGACTTGAGTTGAGGCCTTAGAGATTGTGGTTTGCAGCCTGGTGATTGTGGTTAGTAGCCCTGTGATTGTGGTTAGTAGTTTGGTGATCGTGGTTAGTTGTGTGAACTCTTTTGAAGATGTGAGGTTAGGGATGATTTTTGTATCAATTGATAATTGAGGCCTTAGAGAAGGCGAGTGATGAGTTGTGTGAGATTTTGATTGATGAGAAGGGGTTATGATTAGGGATTTATTTAGTACTCGAGGTACCGTAGCTTGACAGTCTCGGTTCTTGTGCTTAGTTCATTCCCCTAAGCATTCCTTGTACGGTGTTTTGTACACTAGTACGTGGTCGTTGACTTGTATGTCATTCCTAGATTTCTTGGTTACGGCGTGGTGCCGAACCTCTTCCTCGTGGTATCATTTGATTTGGTGGAGTTGGAAACGGATGGTTGTCTTCCGTGAGTCCAACGTGTTGTTCTTCCTTTATTGTCCTTTTGGGCATTATAGGAATCCGTGGAGTTGTTCATTCTTATGTGGCTGTCATTTTGAAAACGGTGTTTTCTAAACTTTTTGTATTTAAAAGGAAAAACCCGTTTTCGCCTACCCCCGTAGAAATGAAAAGTTTTAATACTTTATAAAACGATCTTAGGATCTTTCTTGAAAAGATTTTTAACTTTTAAAAGCCTGTGATGGCGACTGATGGAGATCGGGGGTAAGGCGGTCATTTTTACTATGTGGTTCTTAAAAGTAAATCCATTTTATTATTTTCTTGGGATTCTGAGATTTCGAGACTTCTTTCTCAATATCTCATCTTGTAGAGTTTTGAAAGGTGTTCCATTGTTTCACCTTTGTTTCCTATCATGCTTAAGTCTCGGATTGAGGCTTGTTGTTGTTCAGTGCACACATATAGTGTTGCCTTTCCCTTTTCTGGGTTGTTGGTATCACCACCTAGGTGATATGAGTTTTTCTTACGTTAGGGGCATGGATACCAAAAGGATCGGTTCGAGTTTGAAAACCTTTTTCTTAAAAAACTATTGAATCTCTGTGATTCATCTTTTTATTACTTCCACTCTCGGCCATTCGTTTTTGGTTTCCTTGTTCCCTTTTGGTGTTCTTTCCTTGTTCACTTGTGGTGTTTTAACCTTGACATTGTGTCTCGGTTATCTGTTGGTGTAGCATTGGGACTTCTTTTCCCTTGCTTGGGTTCTTGGCTCTTACGTGGTTTTTCTTATCCTTAGTGAGAGTGTTGGTGATTTATTAATATTGTTGGAGATAGCAATTGAGGTTTGTTATATATATATTGATGATAGTGTTATGAGGTAAATGTGATGATGTGATTTATGGCATTGAGTAAGAGATATGATTGAGGTGATCTAGCCTTTGAGAGGTAGATTTTCCCTAGGACTGGGATGAGGTTTGTCGTATATATATATATATATATATATATATTGTACATATATATATATATATTGAGGATGGTTGTGTTAGTACGCAAGGACGTGGGTGTTTTCCTTCATGTGTTATCGGGGTGTAGGATTTGAGCCTTCCTTGGTACTATTGGTGGATTTTGTTTCCTGTGGATATTAGAGGTGAGTGTGTTTCCCTCTGTTGGATTTGGTGGTTAGCGTGGTGAGCATTGATGATTGTTAGATTTGACTTGGGTTGTTGTGTACCTAGTGTACGTTGGTGATAGTAGTGTAGACTACTGGTGTTGGGTACTTGGAGTACGAGTTTTAGAGACTCATGTTGTGTATTTATATATATATATATATGTGTATATATATATATATATATATATATTCCCTATATACTTATGTATACTAGTTTACGATAGTATATGAGTGTGTGACTTGGATTTGCGTGGATGGGACTAGCTGGGCTATTTATATCTTATTAGACGGTTCAGCTTTACCTAAACTATCAGAGGATGTAGTAGTTAGAGTATTCTTTCCCACTGAGCTTATTTGCTCACAGGGGTATTTCACTTGCCCCCTGGTATTCACACGCCAGGTTGCAGGAAATATATGGCTATGGGCAGGATGCAGTGCAACGGCAGTTCCCTTTTGTTTCTTGTTACAGGTTTTGGAGTTGCGTTGGGTGATGCGGTTACGGTTGCAGCACGACTGGGTTTGGGGACGATAGGTATCCGCTTTCAGTTTCTCTACCCATTGTTATGGGATTGTTATGTATTTCCTTTTGGGAGCCAGTCTGTTGGCATATCCCTGTTGATGTATTCTTTATTTCCTGTATTTATTCTTTCAGGATGTATTGTATCTATTCTGCACAGCTAGGTACTTTTCTGTATTCTTATTCGAGCATTTGTGGCTCTGTTGATTATAGAGGGTTTGGAGGGGTTTTGGTTTCTTTCTACTACCTCGGCCCTATTAGGATTGATGAATGTGGGGCTTGGAAGCCATTGTGATTATTGAATTGCTATTGGCAGGTTCTTGTGTTGTGGTTGTTGTCCGGATGTTCCATTTACAAACGGAACTCTGCCGGATTTTCGTTAGATTCCGCTGCTTTGTTTATTGTCCATTTGGGTATTAAATATACCATTTCTACCATTAACCCATATGTTTTCTTGGTTAATGATGTCTTAGTTGGTCATTTGTATTAAGGATCACATCCTGGATTCCTCGGATGTCCCTGTTCGGGAGTCTTAGGAATTTAGGAGCGTGTCAGTTGGTATTGGAGGATGCTAGTGAGTTTCTAGCATTCTACTTGACATGGAGTATATTTTTATTGTTATTCCATGTGTCTCTTTGTTGTTGTTGACTCTAGTAGTCGTTTGACTAGCGTCATCCCTTGGAGATTCGCTGATTCTCTAGATTTGAGTTTCGGGAATCTTAGGGGCGTGACAACGTGGTATCAGATCATTTTACCCTTTCGTGGGTATTTGATGATTGAATTTCGTTGGTTCTCATTTCTTTTTACTTCCGCAATCACTCCCTTAGCTCTTAGGCTCGGGTTTCGGAGTCCTAGGAATTCGGGGCGTGACAGATCTTCTCCAACTCTCTGCAGAGTTATTTCAATGGTCACGATGACGACACATGCCCCACGATGGTGACCGAAATCAAAATCGAACCAATACTTTATTAAAATATTTTAATCAAAATTAAATATATTAATATTTGGATCAAAATTAACGGTTCGGTTTCGGTTCTCATTTTTAAAGAACCGAAAGTATCGGTTCGATTCCGGTTTCGGTCATAATGGAAAGCGAACCGCACCGTGAATATATTAATATTTGAATTAAAATTAACGGTTCGGTTCCGGTTCTCATTTTTAAGGAATTGAAAGTATCTGTTTGATTCCAGTTTCAGTCAGAATAGAAAGCAAACCGGACCGTGTGCACCCCTAGATTTGGGTACCAAGGGACTCTTTAATAGGTATAGTTAATCGATTAATTTTTTATTTTGAATTTTATTTTATATAATTTTGATTAAAATATTAAAATATTTATTTTCAATTTTTATTTTATATAACTATACCGATTAAGGGTCCCTTGGTACCCAAATCCAGGGGTACACACGGTCCGCTTCGCTTCCGATTCTGACCAAAATCGGAATCGAATGGATACTTTCGGTTCCTTAAAAATGAGAACCGGAACCAAACCGTTAATTTTGATTCAAATATTAATATATTCACAGTGCGGTTCGCTTTCGATTCCGACCAAAACCGGAATCAAACCGAGACTTTCGGTTCTTTAAAAATGAGAACCAAAACCGAACCGTTAAATTTGATCCAAATATTAATATATTTAATTTTGATTAAAATATTTTAATAAAGTATAAGTTCGATTCCAATTTCGGTCACCATCGTGCAACATGTTTGTCATCGTGGCCATTAAAATAGCTTTACAGAAAGCTGGAAAGGATCCGTTACCTTGGCTAATGACTCTGAGGCTTGTCCACTTAAATTTCAGTCACACTTTTATATATATATATATTTGAATTTTATAAAAAAATTAGAATTTTATATGTTTTCAGAATTTTATATATTGTTTACGAATTTTATATATTTGTTCTGAATTTTATATATTTGTTTCGAATTTTATATATTGTTTCGAATTTTATATATATTTTTTGAATTTTATATGTTTTTTCAAATTTTATATATTTTTTACAAATTATATATATTTTTTCGAATTTTATATGTTTGTTTGGAATTTTATGTGTTTATTTAAAATTTTATAAAGAAAAAAAATCAAATTGTAATTTTTGTAATATATATATATTTTGTAATAAGGGGTGAAAGTGTAATTAGTAATTTCAGAAGGGGGTGAAGTGTTGGGACATATGAGAAATTTCACATTTCATATATTACCCTAATGTAATAAGTGAGACAATTAAAGGGTATGATAGTCATTTCACCAGCCCAGGGGGTGTCATTGCAACGAAATTGAAACCTCAGAGGGTTTTGGGACCGAAATTGCATTGACCAGCCACTTATTGCAATTGACCGAAACCTCAGGGGGTCTGACTGCAAATTACCCTTATTTCTAATAATCCGGTTAATCCGGTCTAGTCCGGTACTATTCACATATATTTTAATATATTTATATTTATAATATATCACATAACATATTATTGTAAATTAAATTATAATATCCTATATCACTAATATACTATTTCAAACTAAATCATAATATTTTATTTTACACTAAATAAATAATAAAATTAAAACTAATTAAAGTGCAGTATTACAATCTATTGTTTCGATACATGCATCTTCTTTAAGAAAGTAATTATAATTAAAGTGTTTTCAACCATTATAAAGAGAGATAAAGGAGATAGATGTATGCTCAAATTTAAATTTTTTAAATTTAAATATAAATTATATTCAAAGAATTATCATTTGTACCATTAACAATATAAAATTTAAAAATCTATATCTTCTTTATAAAAATGAAGTATAATTGAATTATTCAACAACTCATGCTTAAATATTTATATAACTTAGTTTAACTAGAATGCATTGTATTTATTCAAATTAAAATATTTATTATAATAAATATCACAATTATAGAAAGATAAACCTTCTAAAGGATAAAAATACTCGATTTATTCAATAAAAAACATATTATGATTATTATTAAAAAAAGTACTTCATAGTGTGAAATATTCATCATTTAATACTACATATAAGTCAAATTTTACGCTACGTATAGTGCATTAGCACATGTTATTGGCTAGTACTATTATAAAACTGTAAGACACTTCTATACAGTAATCATTATTATTTTTTAAGATTATTTTATAATTTTTAAATAGTCATCACCATATTAAATAGAAAAAGAAAAGGAGTTTCGTTTTGATGCATTCTATTTTTTAAATCAAAATATGAGTTTAGTTTTCACTTAATTTTAAATATGTAAAGCCTTTTAATTATATTTATATATTTAAAATTAATATTTTTAAACAACAAAAATAATTAATAATTTATTTTATAATTTTATTGAATATTTATCTATCAACTTACAACTATATCTATCTATCTATATATTTATTTACACACACAAAAAAAAAATGTGTTAATTTTGAAAGCAAAAGAAAACATACTTCATAATAATAATTTCTTAATTTTTCAATGCCACAAGAAACTCGTGTGAGCATGTCTAACCTTATGAATGATTGATGGGAGGATGAATGAGTCATTCAACTTTTATTTTGTTTGGAGGACTTGAGGTAAAAAAAAAATAGCAGGAATGATTGTATTAATTGATATTTGTATTATTTCATTGCATTAACAAGTGGTGGTGTGCAGTGTATATAAAGGATTTTAAGTGAATTTGTTACCTCAATTTAGCTAATATAATTTTATGTTTCAATCCGCGAAATCAATCTGAACCAATCCAGCTCACCGTGGTCCGGTTTGGTTTGGTTTCGTTGGACAAATGGATTGAATTGGTTTCAAAAATTATGAATCCGGTAGTAGTGGATCGAATCCAAAACATCTTCAATCCGATCCGTGTTCACCCCTAGCGGTCCTGGTGTAAATATATACATATATTTGTTGAGTGAATAGTGAAAAAAAATACAAATTTTTTTATTTGCAAAAAGAGGTCAAAAAAATACAAATGTTTTTTACTATTGAAAACAAAACACGAGAGTCAAATATGTTTTTGTTTGAAAAAAAGCTACAGTAACAAATAAAAACAAAAACCAAACAACACCTTATTGATGGTTATTTTATGAAAACAGATCTCATAGCTAGGGTGACCTTGGGTAGTAGCCCACTATAAACAGGCCACAGAAAATCAATGGGCTCAGGCAACAAAAAGCCAATGGGCTTGGAAATTATAAATTTTGGACCAAGCTTTAACATCAAGGCCCACATAATATTCAAATTCTCTGGTCCAAAAGAAGTATACAATAAAAGACTATTGATTGACTAGAGGAGTTGAATGTTGAAAAAATACCTAGGAGACAATTTAATGAACAATTAAAATTATTTATGAAATTTTTAATTTTAATCAGAATAAATAGGTTATTAAAAAAATTTCTAGAGAAAAACTATTAATCAGAATCATACTAAATTTTCATCAAAAATATTTTTCAAAAAAACTGTTATGTACAATTTGAGATTGATCACAAATTTCTAGGATGTAGAGTTCCTATGACCAATCTCACTTCGTCTATCTGCGATGGATAGCAGATTTTCAGGATCAATCACAAGATCGAATTCTAAATTTTGAGGTTAATCCGAACAGTGCCAAAACCTAATTCTCAACACAATATATATCAAGCAAAGATTAATATAAGTGTATAATAAAGATCAAGAGACGACACAGAGATTTTTTGTGTGGAAAAACCTTAGAAAGATTCGAAGTAAAAAATCACGAATACCATTGATATCGATGCACTATGAATCAAAGAATTTGTACAAACTCTATGAAGAAATGACTTACAATAACTCTAACTGTCGTTCTTCACTTGACGTCTGAAAGTCTTGATCTATGAAGTTTCTCGCTCTGATCTCCGTACTCTGATAGCTTCGTTTTTCAACGGATCGATGTTCCACTAAACTTCTCGCTCCGATCTCTGCACTCTGACGGCTCCGTTTCTCAACGGATCAATTCAATCAAGTTGCACTAAGTGGTGTGATAAATTTTCAGCATCTAGGTCATTCAATTGTACATAAAGATCACAAGCTTTGAAGCACAATTGAATAACCCTAAATATAGAAAGAAAGTATGATGATCAAACAATCTCTCTCTCTCTCAAATTTGTGAGGAATTTGCAGAGGTACAGAACTTCAGAGGTTCATCCATTTTTCTCTCTCTCAAAAACCTACCTCTTCTCTCCATTTCATCTCATATTTATATACTTCAACTAATGTTTAAGTTTATTGTTCTCCAAGACTTTGACTTTTTAATTAAGTCTTTAAATATTGACCTATATATCAATAGTAACCCTTGAACACGTTATTAAGTGGAAATGGGTGATTTAAACATCATAAAACAACCGTCTTAAAATTATGGTTCACAGACCTGCAATCGATCTTAGAACCTTGAGATGGATCGCAAAATGCAATTCTTTAATTTTTAGTCTTTTGCTCTATCTTCTCATTATGCTTGCGATCACTTCTTTAACCTTTGGCTTTGGGGAAGTTTTTTTATATTCTTTACTTGGCCATTCAATCTTCCTAACTTTATCCATGCTCACAATTCACTCAATATGATTATTGACTAGACATGTTGAAACTAAAAATGTACTCTCAAATGTTTCAAGCCCTTACTTAGCTTTAAAACTAGGGATGGCAATATGTCAGTCCCGTCGTAGCTCCACCTCGTTCTCCTCCCTATCTTAAGGGTTTGGGAGTATGAATCCGCCACGTTCCATTTATATGTATTTGGTACTAGTAATTTTTTCTACTGTGTTTAAACTTCTTTTCATGTATTTAAACTTATATTGATGGCATAGTGTAGGATTAAACTTGGTCCTATTTAAGCTTTCAATTTTTTTCTTTGATAACCGTGATGTCCGGGTCAACTTACACGCACATCGACTAATTCATGGAACATGTGCAAGGCGACCCCCCCCACCCCCCACACGAATCGGGTAAGGCTCGGACTATGTCCGCGGTCATGACCCTAGCAAATTGTTTGCATCTAGTAGAAAAACTTTCAAATTCTTATCTTTAGCTTTTGATATAAATTTTGTAATCCAGATTAGTACATATAAGTTATTCTCTAAACAAGAGGTCTTTATGTTTATGCTATGTAAGTAGTTTATTTGTTCATTGAGTTGAAATTGTAACTGAAAAAAAAGTGTTAAAGCAATATGGCGGGCACATGTATCATGAAGTGTTAACACAACGGGGGCGGGTATGAATTAAGAAAACACAATTGGTACTAAATCCGTGAAAGATATAATGTTGCAAAATTAAACAGAGCAAAGATGGATATTAACAAACCCATCTCCTAGAATTTAACCAAAGGCCCCTCAAATAATAAATATTAACTCTGATCATGTAATCCTGATCGTCATTTTTTTTACCTTTATTCCAAAAGAATTTATCTATTCTGATAAGAAATTATATACCATAATTTTTGGAAGCTACGTTGTACAATCTTGGTCATCATTATTTTTGCCCTAGTTTCAAAAGAATTTATTTATTCTCATAACATATTAGTACGTAGTTATGTTTGTTGCTGTGGAATTTAGAAAATACAAATACATGTTTGTGTTTGTGAAATGGTGAAATCTAAAACATAAATATATCTGTTATTGATATTTTTGCTGTAAATATATACATATGTATATGTGGTCGGAGGCGGTGGTGGTGTTTCGGGGCAAAGGAAAGTGGTAGTAGTGGTCGGAGGTGGCGACAGTGGTGGTGGGAGGTAGCGGCGGCAGTGTAAATATATACATATTATTGTGAGTGAATAGTAAAAAATAAAAATAAAATTATTTTTTTTTGCAAAAAGGAGAAAAAAACCACAAACTTCTTTTACTATCCAAAACAAAATAAGAGAGCCAAATATATATATATATATATTTTTTTAAAAACAGCTACAGTAACAAACTAAAAATAAAAAATATCAAACAAAAACAAAAATCAAATTGGGCTTTTTCCAAACTACATTGTAGTATATTGGACTAACTTTGCTGCTAATTCTTCTACCCGTTCAATCCAATGTTCATTTGTGTCGTGTCTTGTACGATCTGAACGCTGTCGTTTGGTAATTAACGTAAGGTACCATTGAGTTGGAGATTGATTTGGGCCCATAAGGGTTTTAAAGTCAAAGCCAGTGACCCCGCTCATATGACTTATTGTAATCAAATTTCTCTTAACTTATGCATAATGGTGAATAATAATGTTATATATATATATATAAATATAAGTATGTATGTATGTGTATATCAAATGAAATGATGCAAAGACATGGCTTGACTAGCCCTTACCATTATGGAGATGGACAAGGGAACAAGAAGGAAGGTAAGGTAGGGCATGCAATATCGCACTTCTGATCCCAACCCTATATAGTTTATAGGGTAAATAGCTAAAAATACCCCTCAACTTTCTTCTCTTTCTCTACTATATCCCCTCAATTAATTATACCCCCCTCAACTTTGCAAACCATTGCACCAAGGGGCTTGCCGTGAAGATGGCTGTTAACAGCTAAGTGAAATTACGTTTTTGCCCTGAAAATTCTTCATCCAAGCAAATTGTGACAACACAGCACCCTCAACTGCTCCTGCAAGTAGAAGAGAAATTAGCGCCAAAAGCTTCAAGCTTTGGCGCCCTGTCTTGTCCCTGATCTTCTGTCAAACACCACCCACAATCAGCTACACCATTCCTTCATTATATATACACCCATATATACAAGAAGCTGTATACAATATATATATACAAAAAGCTCTGTTTGGTGGGTCATTACGAGACTTGCAGTTGTGGAAGGAAGTAAAGGAATTGCAGTCCTTTGTCTCACAGAGGTAAGCCTTTATGACCCTATTAATGACCCTACAAATTGTATATATGGCTGATATGCACTGCTTTCCTTTAATAAGCATTGAATTTTGTTTGTAAGCTTGTTCATAAATTACAGAACACATAGCTTAGATTTTTGGAAGGTAGTTCATAAATTACAGAGGACATTCAAAACTTCATGAAAGTATGGTATTAAGGAAATTCATTAAAACTATACGTATAAAATCATGCCTAATGTTTGTGTGCAGAAAACCTATATCAGAATCCTAAAAACTACCATTCGCATACTCTGTTTGCTTTCAGAACTGATTTAACACAGATATTACAACAAATTAAAAATTATGGTGTTTGTTTTAGTGTTTAGGAGTTATAAAAAACAATGTTTCAGAACTTATGTAACAATGATAGCCTTGAATCACTATACTTACTTTCTGTTGTATGTGTTTCAAATAGCTGTTTTAAGGTTTTCTATGATCAAATTGCAATGTTTATGTTTCAATGCTTATAATATCTCATTTAGTTGATTTTTTACTGATTTTAGGTTATTTTTTCAGATTTATTTTACGTAAGCCTTATTTGAATCATATTTAGGATCAAATATGTGCTTGTATAAGCTGTTTTAGGGCTTTTGAAGATCAAATACTAATGTTTATGTTTCAATGCTTAAGGTATCTCATTTACTTTATTTTTTACTGATTTTAAATAATTTTTTCATATTTTTTTGCTTAGGGCTTGTTTGAATCATGTTTAGGCTCCAATATGTGCTTTTATATGCTGTTTTAGGGCTTTTGAATATCAAATACCAATATTTCTGTTTCAATGCTTAGGATTTCTCATTTAGTTTATTTTTTACTGATTTTAGGTAATTGTTTCAGATTTTTTTGCTTAGGTCTTGTTTGAATCATGTTTAGGCTCAAATATGTGTTTAAAAAGGCTATTTTAGGCTATTTTTTGGCTTTTGAAGATCAAATGAAAATGTTTATGTTTTAATGCTTTTGGTATCTCATTTAGTTTAATTTTTATTGATTTTAAGATAGTTTTTCAGATTTTTTAACTTTTGGCTTGTTTGAATCGTGTTTAGGCTCAAATAACATGTTTTATTTAGGTCATTGTTTGTTTTGTTGCAGATGGAGCTGAAGTACACTCTTGTACTTCACTATGGTGGTGTATTTGAGAGTATAAACAATGTTACTACATATGTGGGAGGAAATGTAGAAGAATATGACAATGTAGACCCATATGTTTGGTCTTTCTGTGATCTTGAGGATCTGTTAGGAAGTTTAGGTTGTGATCCTCAGATTTCTAAAGCCTATTATAAGATGCCAAATTACTTGGATAGGTTTCAGAAAATTAAGTCAGAGTTTGATGTGATCAACATGTTTGTTAAACTTGATGGCTCCATTGAAAACCCTAAAATAGATATATACATAGTTGCACCAGAGAGAGTTGAGGTTAATGAGATTGAGCAGCTTGATGAAGGAAATGACATGCCTCTTGAGTCTCCAGTAGATGAAACTGAGGTTGACCAGACTTATCTTGATTTTGCAGAAGTGGAGTCTAATTACTCTCCTGATGATGAGTTGAGGAGTCTGTGTGGTTTAGATGAGGAAACTGGAGGTACTGGTGGTTTGTTTGGCATTAATAACCAAGATTTTATAGTCAATAGGGATTTAGGTGTCAAGACCTTGGAGCTTGGCATGAGGTTTGCTTCAGCAGCAGACTTTAGGCTTGCTCTAAAAGATTATGTTGTCAAAGAGAAAATGGATATAAAATTTGATAAAAATGAATCCAATAGAGTGACAGCTATATGTAAGGATAGGTGTGGTTGGAGGGTACATGCAAGTCATTCAAAGCATGAGCAATGTTTTAAAATCAAAATGTTCAATCCAGAACACAAGAACTGTTTATGGTTTCATACAAACAACCAAGTGACCTATACCTATCTAGCAAATAGGTATTTGGAACAAATTAGATTGAATCCAAACATGTCATGCAGTGCACTTAGGAGTACTATTGCTTCTGACTTGGACATTGATGTGTCTATATTCAAGGTGTATAGAACCAAAAGATTGGCATTAAGGATAATTCAGGGTGATGCAGGGGAGCAATATGCAAAGTTGAGGGATTATTGTGAACTGATTTTAAAAACTAATCCTGGTAGTAGAGCAACAATTTCAGTTGATCCTGTGTCTTATGACTCTGAAGTAAAGATATTTCAAAGGGTTTTCATATGTTATGCTGCCATGAGGAAAGGATTTTTAGAAGGTTGTAGGCCTTTCATTGGAGTTGATGGTTGCTTCTTGAAAGGTACATTTGGTGGTCAGTTACTATCAGCTGTGGCAGTGGATGGTAACAACCAATTGTTTCCTGTTGCATTTGGAGTTGTTGAAGCTGAAAATATAGACTCATGGAGGTGGTTTATGTCTGAATTAATGGAGTGCATTGGGCCTCACTATCACCTTACATTCATATCAGATAGACAGAAAGTAAGTACTCAACTCATAAACTATTTTCCTTGTTTGTTTTCAAATAGTATACTATTTGTGAAAGTTTAGGATTCTGTGATTTATAAACTGACTATATGTTTATTTGTGAATGTATATTAGGGTTTGGTAGGTGTTTTTGAAAACATCTTGTATGGTGCTGAGCATAGATTTTGTGTTAGGCACTTGTATGAGAATTTCAAGCAAAAATTTAAGGGACAAGCTTTGAAGAATGAATTGTGGGAGGCAGCTTTATCATTCACTGAAACTGATTTAACATTGCACATGAATAGGTGAGTATTGTTTAGATTTTATACTATTTTTTTGGTATTATTTCAAAAAAATTTGCTATGGCCTTGTTTGAGTCTATTTTCATTCAAATTAGTCTATATTCAAGGCTGTTTTAGGGTTTTAGAATATGAAATGAATTTTTTTGAATTTTAATGCTTAGTTACTCTCAAATAGATGATTTTTTGCTAATTTTTGGATATTTTTTCATATTTTTTTGGTTAGGGCATGTTTGAGTCTTTGTGTAGTGGCATATTAGTGTTTCAAAAGGCTGTTTTAGGTCTTTTGAAGCTCAAATTTGATTTATGCTATTTCAAGGCTTAGCTAATGTCAATTAGATGGTTTTTTGCTAATTTTTGAATATTTTTTCAGATTTTTTTGGTTAGGGCATGTTTGAGTCTTTGTGTAGTGGCATATTAGTGTTTCAAAAGGCTGTTTTAGGTCTTTTGAAGCTCAAATTTGATTTCTGCTATTTCAAGGCTTAGCTAATGTCAATTAGATGATTTTTTGCTAATTTTTGGATATTTTTTCATATTTTTTTGGTTAGGGCATGTTTGAGTCTTTGTGTAGTGGCGTATTAGTGCTTCAAAAGGCTGTTTTAGGTATTTCGAAGCTCAAATTTGATTTCTGCTATTTCAAGGCCTAGCCAATGTCAATTAGATGATTTTTTTACTATTTTTTGAATATTTTTTCAGATTTTTTTGTTTAGGGCGTGTTTGACTTTATTTTCACTCAAAATACTGTTGTACATATGTAGTTTTTTTTTTCTGTTTTGTTTTATTTATCTTTTACACAAGCTGACTTCACATTTTATTTTTAATAGGATTAAAGACTTGTCGATTGAGGCATATAATTGGCTGAAAAGAGTGGATCCAAGAGTGTGGACAAGAGCCCACTTTTCCCACAATTCCAAGACTCCACTTGTCATCAATAACATGTGTGAGTCTTGGAATGCTGTCATACTTGAAGCCAGAGACAAGCCTATAATATACATGCTTGAATGGATAAGGAAGTATTTGATGCTAAGGTTACAGAAGAAAAGAGAATCCATGATTTCAAAGGATGTCTTGTTGTGTCCAAACATACAAAGGGAGTTGAACATGAGGAAGAAAGGTGCAAGATTTTGTAGAGTTAGATATGCTGGATATGATAAATATGATGTGGAATGTAATGGGGCAAGTGAGGCAGTGGATGTTAATCACAATTCATGCAGTTGCTTGGTTTGGAATGTCACTGGTATCCCATGTAAACATGCAGTGGCATGTTTCTTTGAGAGGAAAGAAAATGCAGAAATATATGTGGATAACTACTACCTCAAGGAGACATACTTGAAGGCATATGGAGGCATAATCTATCCAATTCCTATGAGAGGCCTACTTTTGCAAGATCCAACTGATCCACTAATGCCTCCAAATTATAGGGTTCCTGCTGGAAGGCCACCAAAAGCAAGAAAGAAGCAAGCTGATGAGAATGTTTCAAAAACAAAGCTGAGTAGGCAGAGAGAAGAAATGCAGTGTTCCAAGTGCAAGGTTTATGGACACAACAAGAGGACTTGCAAAGCCACTGAAGCAATAGTTGTTGAGAAGCCTCCACCAAAAAAGAAAGGCAGGCCAGTTTCAACAATCAAGGTTTTAACAAGAGCAAGAAGGGGTGGAAGAGGTGGTATATGTCAAGGTAGGGGCAATGGAATCCAAATTAGAGAGCCTACCATGCTTGGAAGAGGGAGTGGCAACCAAAGAAAAGGTGGAAAGCAACAAGACAAGGGTAAAGGCAAACAGAAAGTGGCTGACAGAGATGAATGTGGTAGGCAATCTCAAGAGGTTATTTCATTGTTATCTAACAGAGATGGAGTGGGCATCACAAGAGCATCACAAGCTCAAATTAGGGAATCTCAACAGGTATATGATTTTGCCATGTCAATGCATAAATTTAATGTCAATTTCTTAAGCTTTAAACTGTCACTGATACTATTATTGACTACGTTTTCAGACTCAAAATATTTCATTCACCGAATTACTCAACACCCAAGCATCATCATCAAGGTCAATGGTATGGGATAATGATTATGCTGCTTTCTGAAGGGTTTCAAGTATGTGTGGTATGCTGGAATGATCACCCTTTTGGTTTTGCTATTGGTGACTGTTTGGTTATGAAATGGGATATAAGTGTTGGTACTTTTGTCAAGTGATATGGTTGCTACCTAAAGTGATGTATTTATAGCCATCTTTTGTGAAATAGGCTATGTACTGGTGATGTTTGTAGGCCATTATAGTAGTATGTATGCAAATTAGAAATCACTTTATGTATGCAACCCCTTTTGCTTACCTATGTATCACTTGAGAAAAATATATGAAAAATCTATTTAGTAAGTATGTGTTTTTAATTTTTGGCTTCTTTCATTATCAAATGCTATTCTACTATTTCAAACCTTATTAAATCTCAAATAGATGATTATTTACAATTTTTTGGGTATTTTTCCAGAATTTTTTGGTTAGGCGTTGTTTGACTCTATGTGGAGTGGCATAAAAGTGCTTAAAATGGCTATTTTTGGCTTCTTTCCTTGTCAAATTCCATTATGCTATTTCAAACCCTATTAAATCTCAAATAGATGATTATTTAAAATTTTTTGGGTATTTTTCCAGAATTTTTTGGTTAGGCGTTGTTTGACTCTATGTGGAGTTGCATAAAAGTGCTTAAAATGGCTATTTTTGGCTTCTTTCCTTGTCAAATTCCATTCTGCTATTTCAAACCCTATTAAATCTCAAATAGATGATTATTTACTATTTTTTGGGTATTTTTCCAGAATTTTTTGGTTAGGCGTTGTTTGACTCTATGTGGAGTGGCATAAAAGTGCTTAAAATGGCTATTTTTGGCTTCTTTCCTTGTCAAATGCCATTCTGCTATTTCAAACCCTATTAAATCTCAAATATATGATTATTTACAATTTTTTGGGTATTTTTACAGAATTTTATGGTTAGGCCTTGTTTGACTTCATGTGGAGTGGCATAAAAGTGCTTAAAATGGCTATTTTTGGCTTCTTTCCTTGTCAAATGCCATTCTGCTATTTCAAACCCTATTAAATCTCAAATAGATGATTATTTACAATTTTTTGGGTATTTTTCCAGAATTTTATGGTTAGGCCTTGTTTGACTCTATGTGGAGTGGCATAAAAGTGCTTAAAATGGCTATTTTTGGCTTCTTTCCTTGTCAAATGCCATTCTGCTATTTCAAACCCTATTAAATCTCAAATAGATGATTATTTACTATTTTTTGGGTATTTTTCCAAAAATTTTTTGTTAGGCCTTGTTTGACTTCATGTGGAGTGGCATAAAAGTGCTTAAAATGGCTATTTTTGGCTTCTTTCATTATGAAATGCCATTCTAATATTTCAAACCTTATTAAATCTCAATTAGATGAATTTTTCCTATTTTTTGGATATTTTTTCAGAATTTTATCCTTAGGGCATGTTCGAGTCTATGTGTAGTGCCATAAAAGTGCTTAAAATGGCTATTTTAGTCTTGTTTGGTGTTTGAATATCAAATGCCATAAGCTGTTATAGTGGCTGGCGTAGCTGCACTATAGGAATAATGTTTTCAATAGATATTTGGTTCAAAAATGATTGTTGTCTGATTCCATTCATCACTGATGTTCATGTTGATTTTTTTCTTCTCTATCATGTTGTTGGTTTGATGGTGAAGGTTGGTGGATGTATATCATTCATGTCTGCAATATGCTTTTCTTGAGTCTTGATAGGTTCAGTGTTTTAATTCATATGATATATTCATCATTTCACTAGTGGTTGGTGCTGAGAAGAGTACATTCTGTAATATTGCAATTGTTTTGAGACTAAGGCATTCAATCATTCATGTACACACATAATTCATTGAACAACAAAATCAATTCATCATTTCATAAAAAACTGCAGTTTCCATTACATGAATTTTGTGCTCAAAGGCATAAAATCAATGTGATCAATTTGAGCTCAAAATTGGTACTTTTAAAGCCCCAAATTGCAGTTACAACAACACATTAAACACTAAGATTCAAACATATTCAAACTTCTATTGTCATAACTAAACACTAACATTCACTAATCACCCCACCTCCAACAACATCCCACAACTCCATTCAAAACTTCACCACAAACACAACTCCAACAACAGTCCACAAACCACAACACTGCACAGCACCATTCAAGCAATTCAGAAATCAATCCCACACTCCACCCACAACCCTTTCATTTGTCATACTCCATAGAGACAAGTCATTTAAGTAGCAGTGCACCCAAGAATGCCATAACGCCAAAAACAAAAAAAAACATATTGAACCCAGAAACATAATCTTTGCAAGCTTGATCATTGAATTTATAAGCTCAATGGCATCAGCAACAGCTTCTGATGGATATGCAATAGGAGCTTTTGATGGTGTGGCAATAACAGCTTCAGATGGTCGAGATAGCACATTTTGTTCCAAGAAATATTTCTCTGCTTTAGAGATAATACACCATCGCCACTGACCCTAGCCATAAGTCTGGGCATATAACACAATGTATAGGAAACTGTAGTGCCTTGGTTCCTCTTGGATCCTATAATGAAATAAACATATATTCATGCCTTGTCAAATAGCAAACGCAAAAGTGAAGATCACATCTTTTCCACAAACACCCCTGTATGTATTAGAGAAAACCGAACTATTTTTAATAAGATATAAAGTGATTTACGGGGCAATGCAGTAAAGTATACCATTTGCTGCATCAGAGTAGGAAAGTACTGCCTTAGCGGATAACTCGTTTTCTGCTCAATATCTCCTGTTCTTTTAGCCTGTGCTGGAACCTCGCAAGGCGAGCTTGAAGGCTGACCAGACTTGCTGCTTTGCGCGAGAGCAAAAAATTTAGTTGTGCCACATAATTGTCAATCAGGCTGCCTGGTTGCTCTACTTCAGGCAGAAGTTTCATATCCTGGATTCCATAAGACATAAAGGTTATGCCTTTAGAATATAGCTGCTAGAAAGGACATCATCTCCTTTTTTTTCCCCTGTTCATTAAATATTTCTCCTCCATAATCAATGCTCTAAATGTTAAATTACTTAGTGGTACAAGGAATTCATGACATCTAGTAGAAAAGGGTACAAAAAGAAAAGAAGAAATATCTATCTCTATATATATATAGAGAGATAGATATTTCTGCACACTGCCTGATTATTCAGGAAATTTATCTCCTTTCTTCTATTGGCATGTATATTCAGGAATTTTTTGCACACTACCTGACATCTATATCTATCTCCTTTCTTCTATTGGCATGTATATTCAGGAAATTTTTGCACACTGCCTAATTAACTATTGGCATGTCTCAACGTCCTAATTAGATCAACTAATGCCTTTTTTTTTTGCACACTCCTTTCCCTTATTTTTCCTAGTCTTTCTGTAGCACTTGAAACCATTGTACTCATTCAAAATGAAGTAGTGTCAATTAATATCTTTTTTGTATGTTAAATGAGAAACAAAATAGAACCCATTTAAAACAAGACTATAACATCCATTTCCATGAAATTATTCTATAAAAAACCAGTTGAGTCAAAAGATAATTAGGCGTACAACCAAAGACACCAGATGGAAATTCAAAAAGGAAAATTCCAAGGGGAAGAGAGAAACTCCACTTACTTGGTGAACTTTCGCCATTGTGTCCTCGATTTCTTTTCTATGGGCCGCAATCAGGGCCTCTTCTTCCTACAAAATCCAGTAGGATAAAAAATTTGTAGGCATTAACGCTTATGAAAAACGAAAACGCAATAATAGAAAAACAAAATAAAAGAAGATTGAAGGCATCGTTATACATAGTAAAAGCTTATAATGAACAGCACACTGGATATATATATATATATATATATATATATATATATATATATATATATATATATGGCGACAAAGAGAGACGAAAGAGAGAGGGACCTTCAAATCGAAATCAAACCCTAGCTTCAATTTGGGGGTTTTGTCTTCAATTCGAGCTACTAAAGCTGTGGAGAGAGAGAGGAGAAGAGATGAATGGCTTCAAATTGGGGATTTAGGGTTTCATATTGGAATGCGAACGGGAGAGAGAGACAAAGGGCAAACCCTAGAATGGATTTAGGGGTTTGCTAACACTGTAATCGCGAACCTATGGAGAAAGAGAGAGAGAGAGATGAAATTCAATCTCGCTTTTTAGGGTTACAGAGTGAGAGCGAGAGTTTGAAACAGAAATGGAAAACTACAATTCACATACAACGACTAAAAAGGGTATGATTGGAATTTTGAAATGCCACATCACATGCACAGTGATTTCTAACGGCTCAGTTATAACGGGAGGCCCATGGTGCAAGATTGTGAGAAAGTTCAGGGGTTTTAAAGCTAATTTCGAAGTTGAGGGTGGATAGTAGAGAAAGAGAAGAAAGATGAGGGGGGGTTTCAGCTATTTACCCTAGTTTATACTATATATGCAAGCAATATTGGTCCTATCCCACGTGGGCCAAGAGCCCATCAAAGTTTAATTCATCGCACGCACGTGTATACATCCACATTATTTGATGCCCTAATATTCCACAACCCTAGGCATTTATTATGCAAAGCTACCCATACCCATCCTTCTTTTATTTTTTATTTTTTTTATTCTTATTATATAAATATTGACAATGACAAACAAGAACACAATATTATTATCTAGTTTAGGTTTCAATATTATTCTTAAGATCAATATTTCGTTAAATTTATTATAATTTTATTTCGACCATGACCGGGAGCAATAATAGAAGACAATAATTTGAATTGTAATATATACACATAAATTTACTCTTTTAATAAACGATTGAGTAAGGAATTATACAAATTTTTATTCTATCTTGAAAGCTCGGGTTTATAAGATTTATTTTCCTCAATTACTGAGGGCCTAATGGGTAGTGGTTATGAAAAACATATCCTGATCCCAAATAATTTTCTTTTTCTTGTAAAACTTTTTAGTAGAGATTCTGATCGCATGTGTATTTTGGCCTAAGTTCAAATTTCGTATTATTTGGAATGCTTTATGTGTAAAGTTTAAATTCATCGAAACAAAATGTACTCCATATGTATCAAATTATAAGTTTATTTTGAAAAATTTAACTTTTTAATATGATAAATTTTATTGGTACGATAGTAAATAAAAAATTAATTTTATTTTTGAATATTTTATAACTTGAATGTTTAAAGGATAAATTAATAAATTAATTTTAAAAAATGCATTAACTTTTTAATTAAAAATTAATTTTTTAATTAGAATATTTATTTATGATAAAAAAAATAAAAAATTAGAATATTTATTTTAAAATAAATTGAAGAGTGAATCTGAATATTTAAATTGGTACGGAGATATTATGAATTAGTATGCGTGTGAGACAGTTTGTGTGGGTGTAGTATGTTTTGTGAAAAAGTGTTTTAGATTTTTAGTACACGCAATCAATTGTGACCACCTACCTGAAAGGTTGATACATGGAGTCTGTGTGACAAAAGTCTCAAGCTCATTACATCAGTGGGGCATCGCATATATATATACACACACGCATGTAATTTGATCGTTGATAAGTCAAAACAAAACCTCAATATAGCAAGTGGTGTACGTCAGGCTTGATCCAGTTCGTCTTCTATAAATATTTTCCCCTCAATTCACCTATATGTTTTCTTCTGCTTTAATTCTTTTGGGTAAATTGCAGTAGGTATTGATCAATGTCATCTAGTGACTTTGACTGGCTTTTTTGAACACTCACACCTCCTCACTAAGGAAATGTCAAAAATGCCCTTCATTCTTTTATTTAAGGGTAAATTGCAGTAGCACCCTCTGAGGTTTAGGTTAATGTCACAAATATACCGGTCAAGGCAATACTTTGCAATGACACCCCTGGGCCTGTTAAATGACTAGAATGCCCCTTTAATTGTTTCACTTATTACATTAGGGTAATATATAAAGTTTGAAATTACCCATATGCCCAAACACTAAAATTACTAATTACACTTCCATCCCTTATTCCAAAATATATATATATTACAAAAATTACAAAATTCTAAATAAACACAAAAAATTCGAAACAAACATATAAAATTCAAAAAATATATATATAAAATTTGAAACAATATATAAAATTAACAAAAACATATAAAATTCGAAACAAATTTATAAAATTCTTAAACAATATATAAAATTCGAAAAACATATAAAATTCTAAAAAATATATAAAATTCAAATATATATATATATATATATATATATATATATATATATATATATATAAAGTGTGACTGAAGTGATTCCTACCACATTTGAAAATTCAAATTATTTTGAAATTTGAAATAATTTCAATATATAAATATATTTGAAATTTCATTCAAATATATTTAACAGATTGCTAAAGTATTTATTTTGAAATAAAAGAAAGAAAAAGTTCCTTAGTTAAGATATTTCTAGCACTAGATTTTCCTTTTTTATTATTTAAAATTTAAATACCGTTATATTGATTCTTTGTTTTTAGAAGTGGAAACAAAAAATGACATATGAAAGAAAGTGATATTGCAAAGGAAAATTTTATGATATTTTTTTACCGAGAAAATGTGGTAGGAATCATTTCCAAATAATTTGAATTTCCAAATGTGGTAGGAATCACTTCAGTCACACTTTATATATATATATATTTGAATTTTATATATTTTTTAAAATTTTATATGTTTTTTGAATTTTATATATTGTTTACGAATTTTATATATTTGTTTCGAATTTTATATGTTTTTTTGAATTTTATATATTGTTTCAAATTTTATATATATTTTTGAATTTTATATGTTTTTTTAAATTTTATATATTTTTTACAAATTATATATATTTTTTCGAATTTTATATGTTTGTTTCGAAGTTTTGTGTTTATTTAGAATTTTGTAATTTTCGTAATATATATATATATATATTCGTAATATATATATATTTTCGTAATATATATATATATATATATATATATATTGTAATAAGAGGTGGAAGTGTAATTAGTAATTTTAATGTTTGGGCATATGGATAATTTCAAACTTTATATATTATTCTAATGTAATAAGTGAAACAATTAAAGGGCCATTCTAGTCATTTCACATGACCAGGGGGTGTCATTGCAAAGTATTGCGTTGACCGGCATATTTGTGGCATTGACCTAAACCTCAGGGGGTGCTACTACAATTTACCCTTTGTTTAATAATATTCACAAAATAAGAAGTATCTGAATGACCAAAATAACCTCATCATTAGAACCCTAATTCTAAGATACCTAATCCACCACCATAGCTCTTCCCAATCTAAGCCAACCATCTGCATATTTTCCTATGTTCGTCCCAATCTATCACTAACATGAGAAAAAAGAAAACCCTAGATTCCCAGCAAGATTGGACCTAAATGTGTATATTTCACTATTATCTCTTCTCAATCAAAGCCACCACTATCTCTATATATTTCTTTACCTCTTCCCAATCATATGAAGAAAATAGGACCGTCGAATCCCAAATCTGTATATTTCACTAGGTTCTTTCCAACCTTATCACAACATGAGAACAATAAAACCCTAACGAGGTGGATATAGAGATTGAACTGAGTGTTCAACAAAAATCAAAACCCCTCTCGCAATAACCTCTCTCAGAGACCCATGTGATTTTCCTTCCCCAAATCAATTCCGGCAACTGCAACTATGGGCTCCAGCGACAAGCAACGGTGGAGGCTCTGCTTGTTGATGAATCGAATCTTTTTCTCTTTTTTTTGCCTTTTTCTTCTCTTCACTACCTTTAACATACATATACATATGTATATATATATAAAAGTTGGGGTTTCCTTCTCTTCACCCCTTAATGTATATATGTATATAGGAATATGTGTGCGTATATATAGTATATTCTGACGCAAGTGGTTTATACTTAAATGGTGCTATGCAAAGTATTGATATTTCCTATGAAGGAATTTGTTGTTTATTTCTCAAATGTGATGTGTGAAACCTTAATTGCCAAACTTAGATCTGGTAGGGAAGGGTTTGACAGGGATAAAGTAGACAATTGACATAAGTTGGAAATGGTATATAAGTCATTTCATGGACAATTAACATCATTTAGTAAAGTCACTTAGGTAATTTCGTAATTAGAAGGGATTGTTGAGGGTATTTTGAACTTTTCATACCATATCAGGGGTGTGAGTGAAAGCTTTTTCAAAATTCAGGAGGTGTTGGGACTGCACACGCCTATCAACGCCACTTAATGAAATTGATCAATACCTCAAGGGTGTTACTGCAATTTACCCATTCTTTTTTATTGCTTCTCCTCACAATTTACTTGTATGTGGCTAATTATATATAGACGTGTCACCAACATGTAAAATATTAATTTAAAGAAACAAATCCATGTATATATATAGGGGTGCACACAGTTCGGTTCAGTTTTGACTAAAATCATAACCGAACCGTTATTTTCGATTTCTTAAAAATGAAAATCGTAACCAAACTGTAAAAGAAACCGAATCAAACTAAATCATTTTTTTCGGTTCGGTTTCGATTTTTATAATTGTCTTTCAACGACATAACTCAAAAGATAATATAATTAAAAACATAAACTAAATTATATAGAATAGTTTATGTTACAACTATTACAAACACAAAATCAAATCCATAATTAGTGGGAAGGAAGTATGCCATTCAAAATTACATCTCACACTAGTTATCTAAATCTGCTTACAAACCACTACTAGTTTGTTACATACCACTGCTGAAATGAAATCGGTTACACTAGGTTAAGACTTATTTTTTATACTTAGTGAATGGTGTGATACAAGTACTGAAGTAGGTTGATTTTTCATCCAATATTACGAAACATACATTTCCCTCAATCTGAATTATGATGCTAAAGTGATATAGATAAGATAATACTGTATTATTAATACATATATAATATGAAATATTATAATATATTTAAAACCGATTCGGTTCGGTTTTTGACCAACCAAAAATCGTAACTGAACTGAAAAAATCAAAATTTCAAATTTGAAAACCGTAACTGAACCAAATCATCTTAAAATCAAACCGAACCGCCGATTTCGGCTCGGTCCGGTTCAATTTTTTAATTTTTTCCGTTTTGTGTGCAGCCCTATGTATATACTATATATACACAAATTGTTATTGCAATGTCTGTATGGGCACGCATGGATATAATATAAGGTTATTATTATAAAATTCTCCCATATTTTCAAAAATTATCAAATACACCCCTGCAATATCAATAAACCCCCTGTATTTTTTAATTTAATCAATTACCCCCTTGGGGCCCTCTTGCCAAATTTCTTCCCATTTTGCCCTTAAAACATATTAAAATGACACTAATTATTTTATTCTCAAACGGCCTATGACGTTATATATATATATATATACACTATTATAAAAGTGTGAACCCTTATTTTATTTTGGGTAAATAGCTAAAAATACCCCTTCAATTAATTATACCCCCTTTAACTTTCATTTTCTTGCACCATGGGTTTGCCCTAAATTTTTTTTACCCTTTTACCCTCCAAATGTTTTGTATTTCCACCTTACCTTTAATCCTATCCTTACTATTATATTTCTTAATTCTTTAAATTACAAAAATATTATTTCTTTTGGTTACAATATTAATTATGTCATTTACCTTTAATGTATTAGACTAAATATACTCTCAAATGTAAATTTTTTTTTTAATAAGTTCTAATTATTTTATTTGTAAATCAATTAACTTGGTATTAAATTTTAGTTTGATTTAAATCATAAAACTCAATCCTAATTAATATATTCATAAATAAATCCAATTTATGAAAACAATATATATATTTTGAATAAAATATATATATTGGAAAATGATATATATTTCGGAGTATATATATAATTCGTTAAAAATATATCTTTTCCGAATTCTTTTAAAAAATATGATTTTTTTCCGAAAAATAATTTTTTTGAGAAAAATATATATTATGTTCCAAAATATGATTTTTTTCTGAAAAATAATTTTTATTGAGAAAAATATATATTATTTTCAAAAATATGAATTTTTTCCGAAAAATAATTTTTTTGATAAAAATATATATTATGTTCCAAAATATGATTTTGAGTCATAATACATAAACTACCATCAATAGTATAAGAGGGTTTAGTGAAATCAAACCTTCAAAAAAAATTATTTTTTGAAAAAATATGTATATTTTGGAATATATATATTGGAAAATGATATATGTTTCGGAATATATATATATATATATATATATATATATATATGATTCGTCAAAAGTATATATTTTTCGAATTGTTTTAAAAAATATGATTTTTTTATGAAAATAAAATTTAACATTTGAGAGTATATTTAGTCTAATACATTAAAGGTAAATGGCATAATTAATATTCAAACTTAAAGAAATAATATTTTTGTAATATAAAGAATTAAAAAATATAATAGTAAGGATAAAATTAAAGGTATGGTGGAAATACAAAAAGTTTGGAGGGTAAAAGGGTAAAAACAATTGAAGGCAAGCCCATGGTGCAACATTTTATGAAACTTTAGGGGGTTCTAAGCTCATTTCATAGTTGAGGGGATATAGTAGAGAAAGAGAGTAAAATTGAGGGGGGGTTTAAGCTATTTACCCTTTTATTTTTATATACTCCCTCCGTCCCAAATTACAAGTCCATTTTGGGGATTCTAACTTTTTAAGATGATGACTTTTATTGTAGTGTTAGTGAATGAAATATCAACTTTACCCATGGTCCCACCATAATGATGTGATGGTTTATAGTGTATATGTTTATAATTTTAATACTTAAAAGTTAAATTGGTAAATTGATCAAATAAAGTGCATTGACTTTTTAACACTTATTTTGGAATTGATGGAATAATGAACATGGACATTTAAATTAGGACATATGGTGTATTTTTTTTTTAAAATATAACAAATATAACCTAAAAATAAATAAATAAATATATATATATATATATATATATATATATATATATATATATTAATAGTAATGTGTACTCAATACCATCCTATTTAAAAATTAAAAAATATATTAAAAAAAAAGAGGGTTGTTAAAAGTTTGTGTCAATTTTTACTTATCTTATTATTAATCCATTGAATTGTAATTTGTATATAATTATTTTTTGGATTATATTTTATATATTTTAAATCTAGAGTAATATCATTTTATTAGAAAAAAAAAAAAAAAAGTACAATAACAAAATGGCTTCACGTACATCTTTATAATAGTATAGATATATAGCATCAAATGCTGTTTGAGAATAAAACAATAAAAATTATCATTCTAATATATATGCTCCAAGGGCAAATGAGAAAGGATTCGGCAAAAGGGGTAATTGATAAGATTAATAAGTGTAGGGGGTTTGTTGATATGGTATGGAGTATTTGATGATTTTTCAAAAATCTGAAGGGTTATATGATAATAACCTTATAATATATATAATATAATCGTTGTGGTATCAATATTGATCTTTGTATCAACACTTGCTAAATGTCTTATAAATCAAATGATACATAATGTCTCAAGCGACATGATGAACAACGATATATATATATATATAGAGATATACACATGATTGTATATCTATCAAGCAAGGAAGAGGGGAAAGTGGGAAGATAATTTGGGTTAAACAGAGTAGAAATATAGCTAATTGGGAAGGGTCCACACAGATCAAATTATGGTGTGACATTGAAGGTGTGGCCTAAAAATGAAATTACATGCTATATAGATAGTGGTGTGCAAAGAATTGAAGTAACCGAATAACAGGACCGAGTCGGACGGTTCTGGGTTCCAAAGTGATTCGGTTATTGTTTCAGTTTCTATTTCAAAAATTAAAGAATCAAAATTTTAAGTTTGATTTTGATTCTTAATCCTATAGAACATAATCGGACCGAATCGAACCATTTTTTATGTATATATATATTATTGTTGTAATATTCTAACTTATATTTATATTATATATATATATATATATATATATTATAAATTATAACTTTATAAGGATGTAATACGATAATGTATATTAGAGCCATAGTATTAATATATAACTTTTGTTTTGAGATGCAAGTCAAACTTAACAACCGTACCGAATACCGACTCAATGATGTTTTTTTTTTGTAACTTTCAAATGCAATTTTTTTCTTGATTATTAGATGATAATTATAACTTTAGATTATCTACTATTGAAATAGGTATTTCCATTCCACTAATTATGCATTTGATTTTGAATTTCTATTAGTTGAAATACTCTAGTTTATAATTATATCAGGTATTTAGTATTTTTATTTTTTTGAAAAACCATAATAGAAATTGGAATCAAACCGAAAAAAGATCGGTTTGGTTCGATTCTTTAACGGTTTGATTCCACTTCTTACTTTTAAGGAACCGAACAGAACGGTTCGAATCCGGTTTTCGGTCGGAGCAAACCGTGTGCACCCTAGAGTTGCAATTCCTAACCCAATTTTTTGTACGAAGGATGAGAACTTGGGTGGACCCTTTTGTCTGTTGTTCTTGCAAAACAAGTGAGTTGGGATCAAAAGAGTGAATTGGACTATTACCAAAGTGTTGTGTGTGATACTTTAATTAGTTTTTGGAGTGCTTTACTGGTCTGTTTGGAAAGTGGTCTGGTTTGATTTGGTTTTATCTTCTCGCTGATTAGAAACTCTGTTTGGTAAACAGTTTGGTCTGATTCCAAATTTTATTGAATATATATATATATATAAACACATATATACACACACAATTATTAAAGCTCCAGATTTATATTTGTTCTTTTTAAAAAATAAATGAAGGATCTTTTAGGTTGTTGTTGTGGTGGTGGTGGGTGATGGTGGCGGTGGTGGTGGTAGCGGTGGCGGGTGATGGTGGTGGTGGTGGTGGCGACGACGGCGGCAACGGTGGTGGGTGATGGTGGTGGTGGTGGCGGTAACGGTGGCACTGGTGGTGGTAGCGGGTGATGGTGGTGGTGGTGGCGGCGGTGGTAGGTGGTGGTGGTGTAAGCAAAGACAAGACCAATAAAAACCAACATTTTATTGGTTTTGAAAAATGGGGTTTTTGGGAGTTTTGGTCTTGGTGGTCTTGTCTTGCATTGTGATTCTAAAAAGTGCAAGACAAGACCACCAACCTAACATGCATCATCTATATGTATATATATATATATATACATATGAGTTGTTCTGTCCTGTTGGTGTGATATGTTGTTTGTACATGTTCGGGGCTTAAAGAGTTGAACTCAAGAACTTACGAATTAACATACAAAATTAGTGTATGTCTAATTAAACCCGTAACATGATTAAATATTTTGTATGGTTCCGATATTTTCCATCACATATCATCTACGGAGATAATAATGAAGACGTTACGTTGAGGGAAAAAAATTCGGTTCATTCATTTTCTCTCTTTCATTCACAATTCAAGGGGATAAGATTTCATCTGAAATGTGATAGTGATGGGTTAGTGGGATCCCACCTAAGGATGACAATGTGTGCACTTCTGGGCGGCTGTACCCTCCCCCACCCCCACAACCGTTAAGAAACTCCCACCCCATTCCCGCTCAAAATCGGCTAAATGGGGTGGGAGGTCACCTCATCCCTGTCCTTGTCGGATGTTTTAAAACCGTTGAATGCCCGCGGGTACCCGTTAACAGTTGCAATTTTTAAATATGTCACTTTAAAATTAAATAACTCCACAAAATCATATATTTAAAACACGAAATTCAACATTATAAAAATTAAATAAACTACCAAATTATCCAATAATCTAAATTACAATACATTATACTGAAAATAATAACAAAAATGAAGATTGTCCAATATTAAGTTTATTTCAATTTATACAACAACAAAAATAAAGTTTAAGATTTGTGGGTTACATTTATTTTTTATTTACTATATATATATTATAATATGTTTAAACGGGGTGGGACGGGGCGGAGACACCTAAAACCATCCCCGCCCCGTTTATGTGCAGTGTTTTTTTCCCAACCCCATCCCCACCCATATAGTATAAACGGGGCACCCAAAATCACTATAAACAGAGTGGGGCGGGCGGGGCAAATTGCCATCCCTAATCCCACCATATAGGATGATGGAATTATTAGGATTTTTACACTCACCCAAGACTGAACCGAAAAACACACACAAACAATTGCAATCAAAATCATACACACACACACACACACACACACTGACATAGAGATTTATACGTGGTTCGGCCAAATCAGTCCACGTTTATGGAGAACACTACTAATCACTATCAATGAGAGGATTACAATATAATGATCAATAGATCAACAACTCACACAGTGTTTCACTCACACGTGTATCGCTCACCCGGTGTTTCACTCACACTATATTAGTATTTTTCTCTTCTCTCTATTTATGTGTACACAATATAATAGGACTGACCCTGTATTTATAAGATAGGTTGAGTGGTTAACAAGCCAATTGGTATACTAAATCAATTCGAATAAGAAGTCTTCAAATCAATCTCCTACACAAATAAGGATTGTTTGGTGACTAAATTTAACTTTTCCCACAAGGAAATGAGTAACCAAATATAACAGGAATCTCATCCCTTGGATGTGTGAATGAAGTGAATGGACTGCCACACGTTTCTCCTTTTTCCGTAAATGTTGGTGAAAGTTATAAATGTTATATTATGTTATTAATACATTCATGATTCAACCAATAAAAATTTGTAAAGTTGCAAAATAATTTGGACATTATAACACAACTGTGTATATAATATATATATACATATTTTTTTCCCGATAATCGTAGTATCTGAGTCAGCTTACGCGCACATCAACTAATTCCCGGAATTATGAAGTTAACGACCAGGTAAACCTCCAGTGACCCAATCGGAATTGTAACCAGCAGGAATCGAACCTGGAACCTAATGCTTCTTGAGGTAGTAAGTCCCTACATTTTCCCAACTGGGTCACTCGTTCGGGTTATATATACATATTATATCATGCATAAATTACTATATTTTAAATTCTAGTTTCTCAATCAGATAGTTAACCAATTAATTAAGACTTAATCAGTATATTATGTTGAAGCTTCAATTCATGTATCTATCAGGATCCATAAATACTTAATTGCCAACTACCATGCCAATTTAGAGGTTCTAAATCCATTTATCAATTAATGTTGTGACCAACGCCTGAATTTGTGGATGAAACTCTCAGATGTAACATACCAATCTGTTAAACATACCAATCTTTGCTTCTTCCACAATTTAATGATCATCATATCATATAATACCTATATATCACCATGCAATAACTGTCATCAACAAGAGACTATTGCTAATAGTCTTGATACATATACCACTCGTTTTCAACTAAGGCCCAGTTTGACTAAAAAAAAGAAGCAACATGTATCTCCAAATTTATTGAAGAGCAATATGTATCTCCAAATTTATTGAAGAGCCTCTTCCAAGACACAGAAGTTCTTCTAAAAAATTTGCAAAACACCATCCAAAACAGTTTTTTCTTCGAAAAGGCAAAAATAATTTTTGAAAAACTAATCCAAACAAGGCCTAATTTTGAAAAACTAATCCAAACATATGGGTGTTTTGCGCTAGTCACGTAACTGGATTCCGGCAAAAAAAGTGAACGAAACAGTATTAAGGGGGTCAAAGTGCACACTTTTGGAATAGTAATAGGGGTTATCTGCACAAAATGAACTAGAGGAAGATTTTTTGCACATATTTGAAATTATAAGGGTGTTTAAAGTCATTTGCCCAATTAAAAATGTATAATATTTGTTCTCCAACAAGAGCACAATTTTACATTTCTACCAACTTAATTTAAATTTTTCGACTTTTTTCTTTTTTTTAATAGTAAAAAATGAACACCCCAAACCCCAGGGCCTGTTTGGATAGGTGGTTTTGGGCCTGGTTTGGTTTTGGTCTTTAATTTCAAGACCAAACCATGTTTGGTTGGTGAGTTTTGGACTTGGTTTTGGGTTTTTTAAAACCAACCACTAAAACCATGGTTTTGGCCTACAAATTTTGACTTTTCTCTCTCTCTATATATATATATGGCCGAAAATATGAATTATTTTGAAAAAAATAATATATAATATTTGGAAAAAAATTATTTTATTCCCAAAAAAAAATTAATTTTCGGAAAAAAATTATTTTCCGGAAAAAACTTTTTTTTCAGAAATAAATTATTTTTTCGGAAAAAAAATTATTTTTTGGAAAAAATTTATTTTTCGGAAATAATTTATTTTTCCCAAAAAAATTATTTTTTCGGAAAAAAATTATTTTTCCCCATTTTATATATTTTTTTTTCTAAATTTTTAAATTTTTTCAGTATATAATAAAATTATTCAGAATTTTATATTTTTTTTGAATTATATATATTTTTTCGAATTTAAGATATATTATTTGAATTTTATATATAATTTTCACATTTTAAAATATTTTTTTCGATTATATATATATATTTTGGAATAAAATAAAATAAAAATGTCAAATGTTTTCGGGAATTTTAAATATTTTTTAATTATATATATTTTTTCATTTTAATATTTTTTTCCAATTTTATATATATATATTTTTCATATTTATATATTTTTAATACATATTAGTATATATATATAATTATACGAAGACCAAGACCAACTCATTACCAAACATTATATATATGTTTTAGATTTACCTAAAACCACCCAAGACCACCAAAATCAAAATCACAAGACCAAGACCAAAACCAAGTTCCCAAACGGGCCCTCACACACCCCACATGAGTCCAACGGGACTCCCTAACCTCCCTTTCACATTAATTAAAGGAGTATGTGTAAATATTATACTCTAATTAAAAAATAGTTGTATATATATAAAGTGCTAATTGTAGTCGCAGTATAGTCACAAAGTAAGAGCATCTGCAATGCATTTGTGCTTTTAAACACTCCACTTTCACAAAGTGGAGTGCCACGTCACACTTTTAGAGTGTGGGTATTGTATGGTATGGGATTGTATGATTCACTCCACTTTATATTATTTTATTATAAAGTAAATTTAATTATATAATTTAACATTAAAATTATTTAACACACATGAAAAAAAAATACATTACACATTAACACACATGAAAAAAAATACATTACACATTAACACACAAGAAAAATAATAAACATGCAAAAAAAATACATTACATAATTTAACACACATAAAAAAATACATTAATATCATAATAATAAAGTTAGATTAGATACAATAAATATAATTATTATTTTTATCAATTGAATAATTAAATATTGTAATATTTAAGTTAAAAGGCAAGATTTTTTTTTAAAAAAATAAAAATAAATTATTAATTGAATATTACAATAAATTTATTTAATTAATTAATTAAAATAAATAAATTAAAATATTAATAAAATTTTAATTAAAATTTTAATAAATTAATTAATTAAAGTTAAATTTATTTATTAAAATATTAATAAAATAAAATAAATTTATTTAATTAATTAATTGAATGTTATAATAAAAAAATTGCATTGTACATTAAATACTATAAATAAAAAAATATTATCAAATTTTGTACAAATAAGATATTACTTTCTACAAATAAAAAAATATATATTAATAAATTTTCACATACAAGGTAAATATTAAACATATAAAAATAATGCAAATAAATTTTTGGGACCCACATTTGGAATCACCATTGGCTACTTGACTCTCTATATGTGGAGAGTCAAGTGCAAGGTTTGGCATGGGACCCACAAAATGGCGAAGCCCACTCCAGCCTCTCAGTTTCGCCACAGAGCATGGCCAGGCGCCACTTGGCCATGCATTGCAGATGTTCTAAGAGCTCATTTCGATGGCGTTGTACTTTTCAATAAAAGGAAAATAATAATTTATTGTAAAGTGCTGTAATCAAGAGTTGAAAGCGAATACATATTTGGTATCGCAAATTTGTTATAAATAATGAAATTGTAAATCAAATATTATGGACATGTTTGGAAACTGGTCTGGTCTTGTTCTAAATCTAAACTTTGTTTGATAATGATTTGATCTGGTTCCAAAATTTATTAAATATATATACACTCAAACAAAATCAATTGCTCCAAAAATTATTCGATAAGGAGAAACAAAATCAATTGCTCCAAAAATTATTCGATAAGGAGAATTAGTAAAAGAGATGGAAAAAATAGAAAAATTATCCGAGAAATACAAGAAAGTGCTATTATCAGTAAACCCCCCTATGGTTTCATTTTGCATTAACTTACCCCCTCCAGATCAGAAAACTCCCATATGGTTTCATTTTGCATCAGCTTACCCCCTTTCCTATAATTTTGGACCAAAATACTCCAAGAGTTTAATTAAGTTCGAAAAAAATATATAAAATTCGAAAAAATATATATATAAAATTCGAAAAAAATATATAAAATTAAAAACAAATATATAAATTCGAAAAAATATATAAAATTTGTAAACAATATATAAAATTTGAAAAACATATATAAAATTCAAAAATATATATAAAATTTGAAAAAATATTTAAAATTTGTAAAAAATATATAAAATTTGAAAAAAACATATAAAATTCGTAAAAAATATTTAAAATTCAAAAACTATATATAAAATTCAAAAAAATATATAAAATTCATAATAAATATATAAAGTTCAAAATATATATATAAAATTAAAAACAAACATATAAAATTCGAAAACATATATAAAATTTGTAAAAAATATATAAAATCTGAAAAAACCATATTACCAATCAAATAAAATATCACGAAAACATAAATCAAATATAGTGGAAAAACACTTTCTTAGATTGTATTGCTCAACTCTCATTGGTTCTCTTGATTATCATTTTCCTACCCCTTTTTTTCTTTTGGATAATCTTGTATGAATATACTTTTGTGGTGTGCCAAAGAATTATATATATTCATATATATTTTTATGAATTTTATATATTTTTTTCGATTTTTATATATATTTTTATGAATTTTATATGTTTTTTTTTCGAATTTTATATATATTTTTAAAAAAATTAATTTTTTTTTTCTAATTTTATATGTTTTTTGAATTATATATATATTTAATTTTATATAATGTTTACCAATTATATATATATTTTTCGAATTTTATATATATATTTCAAATTTTATATTTTTTTTTGAATTTTATATATTTGTTTTTAATTTTATATATATTTTTACGAACTATATATATATATATATTTTTTGAATTATATATATATTGAATTTTATATATTTATTACAATTTTTTTATTATTATTTTTTAAATTTTGAGTAAGAGACGAACTAACTTGATTTTAGATGGATTGATTTGAAAAAATGAAAACCAAGCAGGCGAAACATGTTCTGGTCTTCAAACCAAAGACCATATCAACAAGCCCAAAACCCATCAACCAAACAATCCCTACATAATGGTGAGCATTGGAAAGCTAAGTTTATTGATGGTCTTCCAACTTTCTTTGCTGAAAAGGTTCGGAAGAAATTAAAGGATAAACATAATGGAATGTCTATCCCTTATAATGATTACAATTATGGTGATTTAATTAGTATTGTTATACAAGAAGGTCTCTCCTTGTGTAATGATCTTAAATTAAGATACCAGTTGAAATCTCAACGTCTTTCAGGAAGAAAGGAGTTGGGAGAATTCTGTGACCAATTTGGTTACAATGTCCCACATGAGTATCCTAATAAAATGAAAGATAAAGTCTCTAAAGATAGAAAACCTTATCGAAGAAAACGTTATACTAAAGGTAAACGTCATAGCACTAATAATAAAGAGTCTAAACCCAGAACAAATTATAAGAACAAGGGTAAAAGTAACTCTAAAGTTAATGCTAAATGTTATAAATGTGGACGTATTGGCCATTATGCTAATAAATGTAAAACCAAGGCTAAATTGGATAGTCTGGAGATTGAACCTGGTCTTAAACTTCAATTAAGTAAATTGTTTCTTAATTCCAGTGATTCTGATCAGAATTCATCAGCTGATTCTGATTCTGACAATGAAATAATGTTATTGTCAACCTCCTCATCTTCCTCTGAAGATGTTCCTCTTTGTACTACTAGTTCTTGTAACTGTGGTACTAATGAGGGATCTTCCAATTATTGGAAGGCTATTGTTGAGATGAATGGTTTAAGTCTTAATGTCTTAACCAGTCAACAACAATCTTTTGTTGATTTATTAGATCAAATAAGTGATCCCCAAATTAAGCTTAAGATGATTGAGTTTTGTTATCAAAATCAAATAAAGGAGGATAAGGATACAATTAAGGTTCCTAATCAACCCTTTACCATGAAAGAGGTTTTCAATAGGTTAGAAGGATCAAATTCCCAAAGACCTGTAAATATTAATGACCTTCGTCAGGAAGTTAATATTTTGAAAACTGAGGTTCAACAGTTGAAAGCTAATCATTCAAAGACTGAGTTAATTATAACCCAATTACAATTAGCTCAAGCTTCCCTTTGTTCTTCTTCTAGACTTGAGTCTGAGGAGAATGTTTCACCACCTAATAATGAGAAGGAAACTGTTAAAGATGATTATTTGTGTCTTCTTGACCAGGTGACTTTTCAAAAATGGTACATTAATGTCAAAATTGTTATTAATGAAGAGTATGTTTTACCTGAATTAATGGCACTTGTTGACAGTGGTGCTGATTTGAATTGCATCCAGGAAGGATTAATTCCTACACAGTATTTTGAAAAAACTACCCAAGGACTTTTAAGTGCTAATGGTAGTAAAATGCAAATCAATTATAAGCTTAATAAAGTTTATATTTGTAATGAAGGTTTTTGTTTACCAACTACTTTCTTGCTTATTAAAAATATGAGTTTACCAGTTATTCTGGGTACTCCTTTTCTTACATCGTTAATGCCTATTGACAAAATTGATACTACAGGTATTTTCACTACTTTGTAGGGGACTTCAATTGTGTTTAAATTTATAACACAACCCCTTAATAAGAATATTAACTCTCTTAGAGATAATATCTTTTTCAAAGAAAAACAAATAAATTATTTGCAAAAGGAAATTATGTCCTTGAATATCAATCAAAAGTTGTCAAATTACGACATTCAAAATGGCATACAAACGATTCAGAATCAATTCTTTTCTGAAGTTTGTAGTGATATCCCTAATGCTTTCTGGGATAGACAGAAACATATCGTTTCTCTTCCTTATGAAGAAAGTTTTGATGAAAGATTTATTCCTACAAAAGCCCGTGCAGGTCAAATGAAAAAAGACTACATGGACTTATGTAAGAAGGAAATACAAAACCTTCTTGATAAGAAGTTAATTGTTCCAAGTAATTCTCCTTGGAGTTGTACTGCATTTTATGTTAATAAACATTCTGAAAAGGAAAGAGGTGTTCCCAGATTGGTTATTAACTATAAACCATTAAATGATGTTCTAAAATGGATTAGGTATCCAATTCCAAATAAAAAGGATTTATTGGATAGACTAAATACAACTGTTTTATTTTCAAAATTTGATTTAAAATCTGGCTTTTGGCAAATTCAGGTTAATCCTCAAGACAGATATAAAACTGCTTTTGTTGTACCTTTTGGTCATTATGAATGGAACGTTATGCCTTTTGGGTTAAAAAATGCTCCTTCAGAATTTCAACATGTCATGAATGATATATTCAATCCTTATTCAGATTTTGTGATTGTTTATATTGATGATATTCTTGTCTTTTCTAAATCCATTGATCAACATTTCAAACATTTAAGAATTCTTAAGGATGTTTTGAAATGTAGTGGTTTAGTTATTTCTGCTCCTAAAATGAAACTTTTTCAAGAAAAGGTTCGATTTTTAGGTCACAATATTAATCAAGGAAAAATTATTTCAATTGATAGAAGTATTGAATTTGCTTCTAAATTTCCTGATGAAATCACAGATAAAACTCAGCTCCAAAGATTTCTTGGTAGTCTGAATTATATCTCTGATTATTATCAGAATTTTGCTCAGGATAGTGCTATTTTGTACCAAAGATTAGGTAAAAATCCTCCTCCTTGGTCCAACATGCATACTGAGGCTGTTAAAAAGATTAAGATTAAAGCTAAACAATTACCTTGTTTATCTTTAGCTAATCCTTTATGGTCTAAAATTGTTGAAACTGATGCGTCCAATAAATGATATGGGGGTATTTTAAAACAATTAAATCCTTCCAATCGTAAAGAAGAGCTTGTTCGATTTACTTCTGGTACATGGAAGAATGCTCAGCTTAATTATGCTACAATTAAACAGGAAGTTTTAGCCATTGTAAAATGTGTTTATAAATTTCATGATGATTTGCTTAACCAACCTTTTTTGGTTCGAGTTGATTGTAGTGCAGCAAAACAAGTTTTGAAAAAAGATATTAAAAATCTTGCTTCTAAACAGATTTTTGCAGGATGGCAAGCAGATCTTTCTGCATTTGATTTTGATATCGAATATATTAAGGGAGAGTCTAACTCTTTACCTGATTTCTTAACTCGTGAATTTTTGCAGGGAATTCAATGAGTGGCCCTTCTAAAGGCAACCCAGCCAATAAAGGCAAGGGTAAGAAAAAGAAAGATTCAAATAAAGTGAATCTGTCCAATGAGGATATCTTTCCTCACCTTCAAACTCAAAAGGGAAATAAAGTCCCTACCACTGCTAAGGAAGCTCTCCTTATGGAGGTTCCTTTCATTCCTAATACAAGGATAACCCAATATGTCTTGACCTTAGAACCTCAGGATGTCCAATGGATGCCTGATCCTAGGGAGATCAAACGCCGTTATCTAGGCGATGTGCAGAATTATGGTGCACCTCTCAATAAAGAGAGATATGTTTATGAAATGATTTTACAGGAGACAAATTCTGTCATTATTACTCACACTTATGAGAAATCTGATGATAAAGTCAAAAGCCCAATTTCTTATTCTAAAGCTGTTATTAAAAGGGTAATGAAACCCACAGATTGGGGGCTTGACCCTGCAAGACCCAGAACCTTTTCTCGTTCTGGAAAAATGTTTTCTTTTAATTACTGAGATTACAAAGAGGCATGGAAACATGCATTTTTATACTAGAATGTCAAATATAAACATACTTGGTTTTTTAAATTCTGTCCTGAATCATTAAAAACCTCCTATCCAAATTGGATTTTTTATTGGTGGCGTCTTTATGGCCCTGACCTTGATGTTCTACCTAAGATAATTAGGGATCAGTTTAGTTCTTGGACTGATCATCATCCTCAATTAAGAGGACAGGATAATCTTCCTGAAGGATTTTCAAAATTACTTTTCTTTGCTGAATTTGGCATTCCTTGGATTTCTAAATGGGAGTTACAATGTAACTTTGATCATTTGAAAGTTCCTACTCTTTACAGAGAGTTTTCTTATCGTTGGTGGTCTCCAATTAATCTTGAAGAGTTGGCTACCCAAATTATTGAGAAAACTGATGTCTATTTTGCTAAGGTAAAAGAATCTCAGCAACTGGTAATTAAACCAGTATCCAATCCTTTTGAGGAAATTAATCCTCTTTTAGAATCCAGTTCCCAACTCTCGGGGAGTCCGAGTTAATGGTAAAATGTATGGAATTTATGAAGAATTAGTTCATGAGCTCTTTTGCTCCTTCCTCCTCTACTATTCCAGATTCTGTTCCTGATGTTCGAAAAGCTTTATATTCTGGTTTTTGAAAATCATCATTAATAGCATTTCTATCTACGATAAAAACCATTAAAAATTCAATTCAGATGCTGTAGGAGTAGAAGATTCCCTACGAGTATAAATACCATGCGGAATTTGCTGGTCAGAAATACGAACACCATCTAAGGAAACATTTTCTTCAGATGAGGCTTCAGTATGTAAATCAACATGAGACTTTCTTGTACTAGAGGGAATAGAGACTCTATATGGAGGAATAGAACTCCTAAGAGAAGACTCTCTAGTAGAAAGACTACAAGATAAAAATTCAGGCTGTTTAAAATTCAAAACAACTTCACCATCAACATGTTGAATGATAGAATTAATATCATGATGAATTAACGGTCTTGGAGGAACAGCATTCTGTATAGTCCAAGTGTCAGGAAAAACAACTTCATCCCAGGGGATCATCCTAGGGGTAGCAACCTTAGAAGTCATCAGATTTGTGTCTATTAACACAGTTTGTCCTGAACTAGACATGGTTCGAACTTTAGGACATAAGGTATTGAGGACCTTATATTGAATCCTATAGTCGACACATATTAATTCAGTTCCAGGCATGTAATTATACCCATGAGTTTGAATACGAAGATTAATTGCTTCATATATATTAGGAACAGTCAAAGACAAAGACAAATTGGGGAAAACATTGAAATAAACTGGTCCATGACTTAGACTAGTTTCAACAACACCCATTAAGGAAGGTCTAAAATCTAGACACCGTCCATCACGTAAAGTAGCCTGAAGAGCTGTATTCATACCAAGTAAGGTCAAAGGCCTAAATGCAACCTGTATTAACCCTATATGGATAAATTTATAATTTGAACCATAATTTTCCAAATCTTTTGGAGTCAGCAACTTAAGTGTAGTGTCCTGATCATCTAGACCTATGGTCTGCTCCATGGTTTTAATTGCCATGGTGCTTATCATTTCGAAAATACCATATTTATATATGGTTTTGGGTTTAACCCGAGGAATTGTCCAGTCATTCATTAACTGGTTTTGATTCTTTGTTCTTCGTGGAAGAACTGGAACTACTCATGAAGAATAGGTTTGATGATATATGAAAAATAATAGAGTGATTTATAAAATTCAAATTTTTTCCTTTTTTTTTTTTTTTTTTTTTTTTTTTAAGCTAGATGGTTACTTGAACTATCATGATACATTTTAAACCTATGGTTACTCGACTGTCAACGATTTATGGGAAACATGGTACAAGGAGCAATCTAATGCAAAAATACCTAAACATTCCACACGCGACTTTATGACGACCCATAACCTCAGAATAAAATCATGATGATAATTCAAATATACATTTAACAGAAAAACATTATTTAACAGAAAAACATTAAACAATATAAATCATACTATACAGTTTCATACATCATCAAATAAAACTACTCTAACATGGCTCTGATACCAAATTGCGGATAATTAAATTGAAAGACAGTTCAAGAAATGAATACTTACAAATTGCAGAACAGCAACTGCTGCAACTCTTTATTATATATTACAAACTATTATTAAAGATTACAAACCAGAACTACCAAATACAAAGCAAACTAGAGAGAACACTCTGAAAGGGAAAAGAAAACCAAATGCGAACCCTCAACACTGAAGGCCTTCAACCTTAAATAGAAAAGAAAAGGAAAAGCTAAAGGAAGAGCATCTCTCGGGTGTGCAAGGGACCCCATCGACAGAGACTACAGACAACACTTTAGCAGACCAGATCCGGGAATCACGGACCGACAAAAGAAAACAAAAGGAAAAGACAGATCATAATTATCTGCACAGCTGATATAATAATCATAAAAGACAAAAACTCAAAGTCTGATAATTGAGTCTGACGTAATGGCAAACGTCATATGAAATGTGACATCATGGCATACGTCATCTTTGACGTCATGGCTTGTGACAAGGACCCTTGGGGGCAGAGGTGGAGACAGCTGTGATCATTGCATTCCAATAATCACCCATAGTGGCTTCACCTTCATCATTGAGCTCATCCTCTGGGTTCTGAGCTTCACCAGCAAGACATGAATAAACATTATCATCCTGACTGGCCATCGATTGATCATCAGGAACAGAATCTGAAATAGTAGAGGAGGAAGGAGCAAAAGAGCTCATGAACTGATTCTTCATAAATTCCATACATTTTACCATTAACTCGGACTCCCCGAGAGTTGGGAACTGGATTCTAAAAGAGGACTTAATTTCCTCAAAAGGATTGGATACTGGTTTAATTACCAGTTGCTGAGATTGTTTTACCTTAGCAAAATAGACATTAGTTTTCTCAATAATTTGGGTAGCCAACTCTTCAAGATTAATTGGAAACCACCAACGATAAGAAAACTCTCTGTAAAGAGTAGGAACTTTCAAATGATCAAAGTTACATTGTAACTCCCATTTAGAAATCCAAGGAATGCCAAATTCAGCAAAGAAAAGTAATTTTGAAAATCCTTCAGGAAGATTATCCTGTCCTCTTAATTGAGGATGATGATCAGTCCAAGAACTAAACTGATCCCTAATTATCTTAGGTAGAACATCAAGGTCAGGGCCATAAAGACGCCACCAATAAAAAATCCAATTTGGATAGGAGGTTTTTAATGATTCAGGACAGAATTTAAAAAACCAAGTATGTTTATATTTGACATTCTGGTATAAAAATGCATGTTTCCATGCCTCTTTGTAATCTCAGTAATTAAAAGAAAACATTTTTCCAGAACGAGAAAAGGTTCTGGGTCTTGCAGGGTCAAGCCCCCAATCTGTGGGTTTCATTACCCTTTTAATAACAACTTTAGAATAAGAAATTGGGCTTTTGACTTTATCATCAGATTTCTCATAAGTGTGAGTAATAATGACAGAATTTGTCTCCTGTAAAATCATTTCATAAACATATCTCTCTTTATTGAGAGGTGCACCATAATTCTGCACATCGCCTAGATAACGGCGTTTGATCTCCCTAGGATCAGGCATCCATTGGACATCCTGAGGTTCTAAGGTCAAGACATATTGGGTTATCCTTGTATTAGGAATGAAAGGAACCTCCATAAGGAGAGCTTCCTTAGCAGTGGTAGGGACTTTATTTCCCTTTTGAGTTTGAAGGTGAGGAAAGATATCCTCATTGGACAGATTCACTTTATTTGAATCTTTCTTTTTCTTACCCTTGCCTTTATTGGCTGGGTTGCCTTTAGAAGGGCCACTCATTGAATTCCCTGCAAAAATTCACGAGTTAAGAAATCAGGTAAAGAGTTAGACTCTCCCTTAATATATTCGATATCAAAATCAAATGCAGAAAGATCTGCTTGCCATCCTGCAAAAATCTGTTTAAAAACAAGATTTTTAATATTTTTTTTCAAAACTTGTTTTGCTGCACTACAATCAACTCGAACCAAAAAATGTTGGTTAAGCAAATCATCATGAAATTTATAAACACATTTTACAATGGCTAAAACTTCCTGTTTAATTTTAGCATAATTAAGCTGAGCATTCTTCCATGTACCAGAAGTAAATCGAACAAGCTCTTATTTACGATTGGAAGGATTTAATTGTTTTAAAATACCCCCATATCCTTTATTAATCATTATAATACGTTGGCACATGAAATAGTGTTTTCTGGGTTTTGATATGTGACAACGCTGTCCTGATACAGTGTTTGTATGATGCAGTATGTCTATTATTTGTTCATTGATTTCAAAATTAAGCATTTAGAAGTGTCAGTATTGAATTCCCGTACATCTGAAAGTTCGAATAAAGAAACATGTCAACGAGCATTGTAATTAATTAATTAAGATGCTCTCATAGATAGTCTCTCTAGATTATACAAATTTATTCTTTAAGTGGTAGTTCATACATAATCAATAGTACTGATAAGCACTCAAGATTTTCAACTCTTGATAAGGTTATGTAAACCTAATAACTAGTGATTAGTTGAATTTCAAGTATTATCTAACCAGAAATTGAAATTGGCATTATATATTGGCTGCGTTTAGGAAGACATGTTTTTGTTCTTGTTTTTTGGCACTGTTCATGAGAACAAAACATGTTTGGGAGAGTTTTTTATTATTCACTTTGTTTTTATTTTGGAAACAATTTTGATGACTAATGCAGAAAACAAGATAACAACAATATGTTGTTTCCTTGTTCTCTGTTTAGATTTGTTTTTAAAAAAAATCAAACTAAAACTCTAGCAACACCCCAATCGGCACCACCACAACCCATACACACATATATACACACACACAGAAACCATAGCCGCCGCCACCACAACCACCACCATGAACACCACCACCACCACCAAACCCCCTTCGCAACCCTCCACCCCCCTTCGACCTCCACCGAACCCTTCGACCTCTGCACCCTTTGACCTCCACTGTGTGTATAAGCGTGTGTGTATGAGAAAAAACAAGTTTCTATTTTGCACCAAAACATGTTCTTATTCTTTTGGGTGAGAAAATAAGACAAGAATAAAAACTTGTTCTTATTTTTTGGTTCTCAAAACAAAAACAAAAACAAGGGTTCTCAAACGGAGCAATAGTAAATTCATAACGTTTTCAATGAATCAAGAAATAAAAAATAATCATAATAATAGTAATAAAAATAATAATCTTGTGGTTTGTTGTATAACTATTTTATATAACCTTTACTAAAATTTTCTTTTTCCCTCTCACCAAAATTTTAAAGGGAGGTTAATGAAGTGATAAAATTATATATATATAGATATATATAATATATATAAACAACACAAATTTTGTGTAATGGGGAAATGATACATGCCTTTATTTTTATATATATAATATATATAAACAACACAAATTTTGTGTAATGACGAAATGATACATGCCTTTATTTTTAAATGAGCGATTTAATGATTCGATTGCCAACGTAATTCGAACTTTATCTTTAACACAAATTTCGCAACTTAGACGTAACTTTATTCGATTTGGAGCTGAGGAGAGATCACTTTACACGATTCCGTAAATGTTGAAATTGGATTAAAATATAATTGGTGAAAATAGTAGGGATTATGAGGGAATGGAGGATAATGATACATGAGCTGGCCATGCCCACATACCATATGCCTCAATCACATGCCATGTAATGTACCCACCCAACCCTAAAAGTCAATCAACCCAAAACTCGGTCCCACTTATGTCCACCCCCACATGGCCCTGCTATCCTAACAAACGACAAATAGTAGGCCCGACTCACGTGGCCTCACTCATTTCTCTCTCCGAATCCCACGGCCCAGATCTCCTACCCTTTACACCAGAACGCATCTCAACTGTCCATCAAACAGCCCACAGTATTCAATACAATGAGTCCTATGTGTCCCACCCTTGTCCTCCAATCGCACCGTAGGGGACCCACACTTGCCGGTCATATAAGGAACATCTATAGTTGTATAAGTCCCAAAATGGAATTTCACCATCCTGCGTATAATAATAGCTGTCCCCCACGCGTCTGTGTCGTATTGGTCAGTCACATAACGAGTGTCAGACAAGGTGTGGGGTTATCACATTTTGTGTGTGAAATTCATGCACGAAGAGAATAACTTACCTTGATATTGTCCACCTATACAAACTCTTACATGTATTATATATATATATATATGTATAACCCACCTCACAACTCACAAACACAACCCTCAAAACTCTCTCACTTAACCTCAATCCCGCCGGAGACTCATCGGAATCTGACCCACACTTTTTATACAAGGTGGAAATTGTGTCTGCGATTCTGTCAACTGCTAAATATTTTAGGGTTTCCTTCAAAATCAAAGAAGTGGTCATCTTTTGTGTAAGAAGTTGGAAATGGAAAGGCCTACAATCATGAGTTACGAGAGCAAGCTTGATCTCAAGGCAACAGAGCTCCGATTAGGGTTGCCGGGGAGCGACGAGCCCGAGAAATTACAGACTTGTTCTAGTCTTGTTAAGAGTAGCAAAAGAGCCTCAACAGAGATGGATAGTGTCACAGATGCTAAAAGTGGTGATCAAGATTTTGCCCCTCCTGCCAAGTAAGTCATCTTCTACCAACATCTTAGATCAATGATTCTAGATTTCTCTCTCTATATATATATGGGATGTGATTGACGTGAATAAAATAAGTAGTAAAAAAAAATAATAATTTCAGCAATCACATCATTGTATTTTTATTTTATATATACATATGCAGAATTTTTACCAATATAATTAGAGCTTTTGTATTAACTTGGTTAATTATATGTTATAATAGGGCACAAGTAGTTGGGTGGCCACCAGTTCGATCCTACCGGAAAAATTGCTTCCAAGCGAAGAAAAATGATGGGGATGCATCGGGAATGTATGTGAAAGTGAGCATGGACGGAGCTCCTTATCTAAGAAAGATAGATCTGAACTTATACAAGAACTACTCAGAGCTACTCAAGGCTTTAGAAACCATGTTCAAGTGCACTTTTGGTAAGGACACATATCTTTATATTGTGTTGTGTTGTATATATATATATATATATATATATATATATATATATGTTTATGATGTTTTTGTTTCTATATAGGCGTGTACTCAGAGAGGGAAGGGTACAATGGATCTGAATTTGCACCTACTTATGAAGACAAGGATGGTGATTGGATGCTGGTTGGAGATGTGCCCTGGGAAATGTTTATTATCTCATGCAAGAGGATGAGAATCATGAAAGGATCAGAAGCTAAAGGCTTGGGATGTCTATAGATCTAACTTATATATGTTTGAAAAAAATGCCAATTTTAAGACCAAAAGGGAAATCAAGAAGTGTGATGATCCTTTGGAAGGCTGCAAAAGAAAAAAAATCAAACACAGATCGGTACGGTCTCGCGATATGTTCATGGATGCTGACTTTAGGGTTTCAGCATTATTCAGGAACTGCATGGAATGGAGATGTTTGGTTTAGATCTAAATGTAAAAATGAAAATAAGTATGAAGCATTTTTCCCTAGATCATTTTGTTTTGTATTGAGAAAGTAGAGGACCATTTATACAAAATTGTAAAGCTATATATATATATATATATATGTATATTTATATATGATGTGTTCTTTATAGAAGTAGAGATTGTTTTCTTACTAGCCATGATTAGCTGATTCTGATTCTTTACAATAATGTTTAGTGGTGCAGATTGTCGCATATCATGATATGTAAAGTAACATGGAATCATGAACAAAACCTGCAATATACATGTAGTTCAAGTTCATCTTAAATCACTTCAAAATTTCATCATATATATATATATATATGTAAGGGCTAAATTCCCGGCCCATCAGAAGAGAAGACCCAATGATAATTATTCAAAAGAGAAGCGGATTAGGGCCAATAAAGAAGAACATAAATCCGTCTTAGAAGGCTCATAACAGTTTAAGTGTTTAGGCTCAATTGACAAAGCCCAGTTAGCAAGCTAACTTGGGGCTAAAGATAGGGAGCCCGGTCAGATAAGATAAAAGAGAATTGCAATTGCAAAAGGAAATCATGTCTCTGAAATAAAGGAATTTGATCCTAATCATAATGGGCTAAGAAACCCATTTGCTCTTGTATAAATACAGCCTTAGAGCTTCAATAATATTTATTCAAGAGTAGAACAAAAAACTGCATCTACACTTTGACGCCGTTTGTGAGAAAGACAATAATCTTTCTTAATTTTTCTCCCAAACTTTAAGCCTTTTTCTTTCCACCAAGAAACCTCGTAAAAACTACCCATGACAATAACCAGATCTTCAGCAGCAGCAGGAGAAACTACCGCCCAAAACACACAGATCATGCACCGATTGGAGGCGGTGGAGAAAAAGAATGAAGACCTTAAACATCAAAACGCAAATTATGCCACCAGATAGCCCAAATGCCAGCACCAGCAGGCGTGGCCAATGGGGTCAATAACAATGAAGGTGTTCCAGATCCATCGGGACATGAGGAAGGGACCGGAAGCAGAGCGGTAGATGATCAAAAAGGGATTTCTATCCCAGCACCCAGGGGTTTGCCTGTTCAGCAACCTCCAACTATGAAAGTCTTGGAGGACATGGTTGCCAGGATCCAGAGGCAAGTATTGGAAAACATGAAGGTTCAAGCCCCCGCCATGAAGGACTTAGCAGCCCATGTTGTTGTAGATATGATTAAATCGCCTTTTATAAATGAAATAGACCAGACAGAGTACCCAAAGAAGTTTCGCTTGCCAACTTTCACCTTGTATGATGGGACCAAGGATCTATTAGACCATATTTACTAGTACCAGACGAAGATGACCGCCTGGAAGAAGGATGAAACCCTTCTATGCAACGTGCTCCCCACCAGTTTATCAGAGGCACCGCTCTTGTGGTTCAGGAAGCAACCACCTAGATCAATTGGGAGTTGGAGCAAGCTGTGCGAATTCTTTATAACACAATACTATGGTAACCAAAGGCAAAATAAGACTATCTCTAGTTTGTTTACGATGATCCAGGAGAAAAAGGAAAGCCTCCAGAGCTTCTTATCCAGGTTTACGAGGGAGATATCTTCCATTGACCGGTGTGACCAATTACCAGCAGTATAGGCTTGCAAAATGGCTCTAATCCCAGGCACCAAGTTTCACGCATATCTGGTAACTGGTAAAGAGGCCCCCTGATAACATTGGGGAGTTAAATTCTAAAGCCCAGGGTTACCTCAGAATTGAAGAGGAAGAAGCAAACCGGCGAAAGAGAGAATCTATGGTTACTGCTGAAGCCCGCACAAAGGTTTGTATCAAGGGTCAGAGGCTAGCTCGCCCAGTACCTCCCTTCTCATCAAACAAGTCAGCTGATAAGAAACATAGGATGGAGGAAAATGTAACTCCCCTTAAAACAATCTCAACAAGCTCTATCAGGATAAGAAAGGGAAGGGAATATTTAGACCCCCTCTGCCAATGAGACAACCCATGGAGCAGAGAGACATGACCAAACCTTGTGCTTCCATAGTGAGTATGGCCATCATACCAACAATTTTCAAAACCTGTGCAGGCAAGTGGAGGTCATGATTACAAAAGGAGAATTAGCTGAATATGTGGTAAAAGACCAGACCAGTGAAGAGCATCAGACAAATGCCCCTTAAAACAACACCCAGGCGGGGCCACCAGTATGGGTGATCCATATGGTACAGGGCGGACACACTGAAAAAGAGACTGAGGGAGTTAAGAGATCCTAGATGCGTCAGGTGCACAAACTCAAAATAATTGGCGAAGTATGCCAGACATCTAATAGAAATGAAGAATCCCAGATCTGCTTTAATGAGACCGACCTGAGGAATGTATAACTGCCCCACGAGAACCCTCTAGTCATTTCACTCTTGGTGGCTAACTGTTTAGTCAAAAGAGTCATGGTAGAACTTAGTAGCAACACAAATATCATGACTAAATGGGTCTTTGATAAACTTAGGGTTGATACTAACCAGATGTACCCCACGAGAGTCCCCCTCGCTAGATTTGATGGGCGAAGGGTGGAACCAATTGGGGTCATTCCGTTGTCCGTATCAGCCACCAGAAGGACATTAAAAGAGAACTTCGTGATAGTGGATGTTAAGCCATCATACAATTTTCTGATGGGCAGAGGCTGGATCCACAGGATACAGGGGGTTCCCTCAACCCTTCATTAAGTCATGAGATGCGTTGACCCTAATGGGGTAGATATAATAGATATTCTAGGGGATCAAGTGGCGGCAAAAGAATGTTATGCGATAACCATGAAAAACTTGAATACATGGACTAAGCCATAAGAGGGGGGTCAGGAAAGTTCCAAGCAGAGGGAGAAATAGAAATTACAAATTGATCTTTTCGAGGAGGGTCGGGAGAGTCAGATTATGACAGAGTCACTCCAGGAGGTAGATATCAGCCCCATTGGAGATGACATAACCACATTCATTGGATCTTCTCTTCCAACCATCGAGAAAATAGGTCTGATAAAACTACTACAGGAAAAAATAGATATATTCGTTTGGTCACACTTAGATATGCCAGGTATAAGTCCCTCTATCGCACAACACAACCTTAATGTTGACCTTGAGGCAAGACCAATAAAGCAAAAGCAGAGACGGTTTGGGGTAGAAATGAACCAAATCATTGCTGAGGAAGTCAGAAAATTATTAGAAGCTGGGTTCATTAGGGAAGTCAGGTACCCCACCTGGCTCTCTAATGTGGTTGTTGTCAGAAAAATGAATGGAAAATGGAGGGTGTGTATAGACTTCACCAATCTAAATAAAGTTTGCCCAAATGACTATTTCCCTCTACCAAAGATCAACCAAATGGTAGACGCAACAGCAGGGTATGAGCGTCTGTCATTCCTAGACGCCTACTCCGGATATAACCAAATCCCCATGAACTCAGCTGATGAGGAGAAAACATCTTTTATCACAAAAGAAGGTACGAGTAATACCTTTTGGACTAAAAAATACAGGTGTTACTTACTAGAGGCTGGTGAAAAGAGTCTTCGGTTTCCTGATGGGCCATAAAGTAGAGGCATACATCGATGACACGATGGTAAAAAACAAGAAGAAAGATGACCACATTTAGCACTTGAAGGACGTATTCCAAGCAGTCAGAAACTATGTAATGAGGCTCAACCCTTCCAAGTGTTTGTTCAGAGTTTCATCTGGACAATTCCTGGGCCACATAGTGAATAGAACAGGAAAAAAGGCCAGTCCAGCTCAGGTCAAAGCCCTGATGCACATAGAAGAACCCATAACCCAGAAGAAAATCCATACCCTTACAAGAAGGGTAGCCGCACTAAGCAGGTTTGTCTCCAGACTCACGGACAAGTGTAGACCGTTCTTTCAAGCCATTAGAGTAGGAAAAGGCAAAGCCTGGGGACCAGAATAGGCTCAGGCACTCCGAAAGCTGAAGAAGTACCTCGTGAGCCCTCCAGTGTTAATTTCTCTAGAGCCAGGGGAAACGCTACACCTCTACCTAGCGGTTTCAATTTCCTTGACAAGTGTTGCATTGGTTAAGGAGGAAAAAACATGCTAGACTCCAGTCTTCTACACTAGCAAATCCCTATCAGGTACACCACCACTGAGCGAGTTATTTTGTCACTAGTCAGTGCTAAGAAAAGGCTCAGACACTAATTCAAGACACACCCCATCATTGTCCCAACATCACTCACCATAAGGGCAATAATATCCAAGTCTGGCCTGACCAGGATAATTACCAGATGGGCAATTGAATTACGGGCCTTTGACATCACTTATGTACCTAGGACATCTATCAAAGGGCAGGTCCTAGCGGACTTCCTCTTGGAAGCATAACCAAAGTTGTAACATCAAGAACTAGAAGAACCAAAATAGATTTTGTTCATCGATGGATCGGTCAGAACATTGGGGCCTGGAATAGGTCTGGAAGTCATAACGCCTGATGGTACCAAAATCCAACAGTCAGTCCGTCTGTAATTTCCAGCCTCCAACAATGAAATCGAATATGAGGAATTACTAGTAGGACTCAAATTGTGCCAGAGTCTCCAAATCAGGTGCCTCAAAATATACTATGATTCTCAACTCGTTGTCAGGCAAGTTAATGGAGCGTATGAAGCTGGTGAAAAGATGGAACCTTATAAGGCCTTAGCTTTAGTAGAGCTGAGCCAATTTGACCAGTTCAACCTTGAACAAATACCAAGGGAGTATAATGAAAGTGAAGACAGACTGGCCAACATGGCATCATCTAACACTCAGGATCTGACCAGGGTGGCTCCAATAGATTAGCTTGAGATTTCAAATATTAAACAGTCAGTCAATGTATGCATAATACCCTGGGAACCCTGTTGGATGGACCCCATTGTATCTTATCTGAGGGATGGGACCCTGCATGAAAATAAACCTGAAGCTAGAAAAGTTCGAATGGAATCTTTTAGGTATTCCCTGATCAACGGGAAGCTATACCGAAAGTCTTTGGAGGACCTTACCTCAGGTGTCTTACCCCCTATGAAGCTAAAGTCATCATGAAGGAGATACATGAGGGGACGTGTGGAAATCATTCAGGAAGGAGGTCCCTCACTCATAAAGTGCCGAATCAGGGCTATTTCTAGCCCTACCTTTCTCATGACACAAAAACATTTATCAGAAGATGCCACAAATGTCAGATCCATGGAGATAGCATTCATCCTCCACCAGAGCTTCTCAATCCCACACTCAATCCACATCCCTTTGCCTAGTGGGGGATTGATATCGTGGGACCACTCCCAAAAGCTTTAAGGGATGTTAAACTAACACTAATAGCCACATATTAGTTCACCAAGTGGGTAGAGGTATAATCTTACTTAGTAATCACACACAGGCATATAATCAAGTTCATCTGGACAAATATCATATGCCATTTTGGAGCCCCCAAGATAATTATGATCGATGATCAGACCTGAATATTTGATATTATGGGCGTTAATAAACCATTTGTTAGTTTCTTTATTTTATTAATAAGCTATTTTTATCCAAGTTGCGTGTTTAAGCATGTTTCACGGCCTTAACGCGAATTTGAGTTAATTTCGATGAATTAACTGGAATACTGACTTGAGACCATTCAGAAGCCGAGACCAAAGAAGAATGAGGCAAATCTTAGTCACAAAGTGAATAAAAGTGATCGAAAATAAAAAATAGAAGTATTCGGGATTTTACGAGAAAGTGGGAGTAATAACTAAAAAACCCGAAAGACCTAAATAGAGGAACAACTTCAAGAAATCATAACTCGGTCAAAATAACTTCAAATGGAGTGATTCTAAAGCCTAAACTCGAGAGCTCGAAGTCAGCTTTACAATGAGCTAAAAAACATCGAAAATGGACTTCTGTAGCAAAAGTTATAGCCAAAATAGTGCGAACAATCACGAAAATGTCTATTGATCGATCGGGTTCCAACCGATCGATCACCCGATGATGGCCCAGACTCTCCACGTGCTAATATATATGATATATTCTGGCTCCTTATCCACTTTACAACATGGGGAAAGGTATAATTGGTACAATATACCAAAGATTGAGTGGTCCTCACACTAAGTAAACTTGGAGACCAAGTCATTTTGGAGTGCAAGCAAAGACATGTCATATCTACACCAACTTTTGTCTACAAATATGTGAAGAATTTATGAAGAGAATATATCTTTCATTATAGAATAGATCGTTGAATAAAAAGTCTCTATTTGGGAGAGGCTCTCTTCCTCAAGAACTCAAGAACCATCTATCCAACTATGAAGATGGTGGTTATATCAATGATGGAGTCTCCCATTTCCATGAGCGGTTAGTCGATATCTAGGGTTTCCAACGAAACCCTAGCCAAGTAATGTAGACTTTTATTTATTTTTATTGCAAAGAGGGAAACTAAAGAACAATTGTATGATGATTATGTAATGAGAGACCAAACAAATTACCTAAATAAGATATATTTATTAATTATCTTCTTAAGCTAAGATTGAATTAATGTTTTATCTTGACCAATCATGTTTTTACTAAGGGCAAGAAATCCAAGGTATAAATAATGGTTTTTACATAATAGTACTTAACGACATGATAAGGTTTTAGGTGCATACAGTTCATACTAAGAGAAGATGATCATTCGTGTGTTTTTAATTTCATGTTTTAGGAGTAGTTGTAGTATAGATGCATACAATGGTAATCCAATCAAAGATGAATTGTAGTAAACTAAACTTGATTGCATTCTTTTTGGGATTAGGCAACTGCTTGTAGCGTTACTAATCTGATTCATCTAAGTTGTATCACCGTTTTACAATATAATAATTAAAGGAATACATTACAAGGTTAGTGATGGAGTTGGAACAAAATCTTATTCTTGTTTATCTTGAGTGAAACCAAAAACAATTATGTTTTTAGTTATTTTATGTTTAGTAGTTTAATCAAACAAACCAATCAATCAACTTTTATAAAATATAATTCAATTTTTTACTTTATAATTATTTGAAATATGACTTTGATCTCTGTGGTTCGATACCCTCTCTACCCAACTATATTATATATTACTCGCGTACTTGCGACTAAGGGGTAAAACTAGATTGTGTTAATTATTCATTTTAAACACTTTTATTTACAAACGACTAGAACAGATCAATCGATAATGGGTTGAACTTGGACAACAAATGGACCAGGGCCTTATGTGATCAACACGACATCTAATTAAAGACATCCTTAGTCGGCTACCCGCAAGGTAATGGTTAAGCAGAAAGGTCTAATAGATCGATTTTGAACATCCTGAAAAAGAAGTTGGAGGATGCTAAAGGACTCTAGCCGGAAAAATTGCTAGAGGTTTTATGGGCATACAGGACTACTCCAAGGTTTCCCATTAGAGAAACTCCATTTTCAATGATATATGGGGCAGAAGTTGTGATCCTTACAAAAAATGTAGTGCTGACCATAAGAACTGAGACCTATCAGGAAGATCAAAACAATTAGAATCTGGTGCATACTCTCGATACCCTGGAAGAAAAGCGTGACAAGGCAACTACCAGACTAGCTGAATACCACCAGAGGGTCAGAAGAAGCTACAACCAGAAAGTGAAAAGGAGAGTTCCAGGTTGGGGACATGGTCCTTAGGAAGAAGATCGACATCATCGGTAAGCTTCGTGAAAATTGGGAAGGACCCTACTCTGTGACTGAAGTCATTGGCAAAGGGGCTTATCGGTTGAGGAAATCTAACGGGCGCATGGAGCCCCATTCCCAAAATGCCTCTAGACTAAAGTAGTATTATCCCTAGATAGAATTTTTAATTTCTCAAAATTGACAGGGGCAATTTACGTCCACGTTATTTTTCACTTATTTTGATTACAATGAATAAAAGAGGCTGAAGACTAATTTCATTCTTTTAATTTCATACTTCAGCAATCAAATTGCCAATGTATTTCTTTTTATTGTTAATTAAAAAGAGGAATTTATTCCTAAATTATAACATGGCAGAGGCCTATGTCTGAACCATTAAAAAAAGGAATTTATTCCTAAGTTATAAAATGGCAGAGGCCCATGCCTGAGCCATCGGAAAAAAGAATTTATTCCTAATTTATAACATGACAGAGGCATATGTCTGAATCATTAAAAAGAAGAATTTATTTCTAAGTTATAAAATGGCAGAGGCCTATGCCTGAACCATTACAAAGAGGAATTTATTCCATAGTTAAAAAATGGTAGAGGCCTATGCCTGAGCCATCACAAGGAAGAATTTATTCCTAAGTTATAACATGGCAGAGGCATGTGCCTAAACCATTAAAAAAAGGAATTTACTTCTAAGTTATAACATGGAAGAGGCATAGGCCTGAACCATTAAAAAAGAAATTTATTCCTAAGTTATAAAATGACAGAGGCATATGCCTAAACCATGAAAAAAAGGAATTTATTCCTAAGTTCACTCCTATTCAATTTTGCAATCGAACCACAAATTATATGCCAAGAGGCATACACTGGTGAAATAAATATCAGTTGAAGGCATATAAATTTTGGTAAGATTCAAATTAATCAAACATGAGATCATCCATGAATAAAAAAAAAAAATTCCATTAAAATATATATTACAAAAATTGCCCGAAAGGGCTACAAATGTCCAGAGGCAAAAACAAAAAAAAACATGAGAGAGTCAAGATGGTCCTATTATAGAGGTGATAGTGCCATGGATGAGATATATTACAAAGTTAAGGCAAGAACAAGATCCGTATTATGGCTCTATCAGTATCCCTTACAAATTCTAAGGGGCCCTAAGTTTTAGACTTAGCACTGAAATCTGGCCCAAAGGAATTCACAATATTTGTGGGAGGATGGATTAGAGCCTCAGAACTCTAAGGGTCAGCAGCAAGGTCCCCTGAAAGGAACTTCAAGAAGAGCTCTTTAGCTGGACTAGGGTCAGGAGCCCTATAAGGATGTTGAACTCCAAGATGAACATCCATAGCATCAGGATCCTTAGGGTTCCTCTTCTCTGGTTCTTTCAAAGCATTGACAAAACCACTACGCCAGAACTCACCAACAACACTGTTGTTGAAGATTTCATAGCGATAGTGCATGTTCAACCCTCATTTCTTACACATCTCCAACTCAGAATGGGCAAGGGTCAAACGATACTTGAGATCTTCATTCTCAGCATTTACCTGGGCCCTGCTCTCCTTTAAAGCTGCAATATCCTCATTCAAAGTGGCAACCTCTTGGACCCGTAGAGTTTCCCTCCCGTCTGCCAGGGCCAGGGCAGCTTTGAGGCGGGCCACCTCATCAGCTTGATGAACCAACTCATCGGTATGGGTCTGGCGCGTGTAGCACAAATCCCCAATAATGTAAAACGCCTACAAAAATTCAAGGCAAAAATTGTCAGGGGTAAAAAATGATGCTAAGGAAGTGAAACACATAGATAGAAACAAGGAATACGACCCTTATCATGCCCATGACCCTGTCTGGCAGTTCAGGGTCATCGAGGGCCTTAAAAGTAGCCAAGTCCTCCTTACTCTAGATGGACTTGGCCCTATTAGTCATAGCCTCTATAGTGGTGGGGAGGGTGGCTTCCCCACCCTCTTCTCTAACCTTCCCTTTCAATTTCTTCCTCTTTTAAGACCTCTTTTCAGCAGAAGGGCGAGTACGAGGTGAAGGAGGTTAGTGCAAGGAAGGGGCAGTAGACTGGGCTACAACTGATTCATTCGCCGCAACAGATCCAGCTGCTGCAGCAAACCCAAACACTACAACAGACCCAAATGTTGGGACTGAAGTTGCAACTCGAGAATAAGTCCCCTGAGTGGTAGGGTCTGGGGTAACCTCCAAATCAACATAAAAAAACTTGGGGCGGGTCAAGCGAAACATGTCTGCTGAAGCACCTAACTTGGATATATCTTATTAATTAGCAGGAGTTAGAAGATCAGTATATTGCAGACGCTCATACCAAAATGTATTCCTCAAAAGCTTGACCATTTTATAAAATTTACTGGAGGAAGACCTTTTACTATTAACACCGAAAGACTCATAAATATATGCAGCCTTATGGAGATCATAATCATGACATATGCAATAAATTGAGTGACCATGAAGGATCTTATAAGGGTTGAATTTTCCAGGACAAAAACTGTTGGGGATGGGGAAGGAAGCAGACTGAGGATAAAACCAGGGGCCCTTAATCAAAACCATCATTTCTTTCCACCCCTTCTCATACTCATTAGTACCCCCACAAATGTTTCTACCTTTGAAGGGGGTACAACATAAACCTACCCACATTATGTGAGATCTCTAAGATTTGATAGTACAAAAAGAGATCGTCAAAACCCAGGTGCAGGTCGTGGTCACAATTTGCCAGGATGAGCATGAAAACAATACGGAAGAAATTGGGATTGACTTGGAGTGGGGCTATCCCCAGAATGAAGAAGATAAAGTGAAATAAAAGGTGAAGGGGGAATCTGACCAATTTAACCTGGTTATAGGATAATAAGAGGTCATGAGGGCCAACGCCCTCCCCCTGGGTAAAGTCTAACCTAAGATCGTAGGCCTCAAACTCCACCCCTTCAGGAGACCTCACCAATTTCTTAAGAGAATTGATATTAGGGGTTTTACGTTGTTCAACATGAAGTCTATCAGGATTATATGGGGGGAGCTCCTCAATATTATCAGCATGGTCATCCTCTTGGGGAAGAACATGAACCTCCTCGGTGTGGCTCTCAACAGATTCACCATGGGAAAGGGGGGCTAGTTTCTTACTAGCAGAACTGGCATGAGATTCAGACATGGTGTAGAAAGAGAATTTTTTTTGAAACACTTACTGAAATAAAGAAGAGTTCGCCGAAGAAAATCACCAGAGAAAACTATGTAGCCCAAGAAATAATAGAAAATCAAAAAGCAAGAGTAAATGCAAAATGAGATTGGCAACAACGAATGCAAGAGAACAAAAGGATATGAAGTTTTGAAGAGATTCCCAGCTGTTAGGTAAACTGGGTATATATAGAGGTGAGGAAGTGCGTCCAAATGGTGCATTAAATGGGGCTGAGGCGTTGTAGCTTTTCAAGGCAGAACGACGCATCAATTGGGGGAATCAAGCCGTCAAAATTCAATTCAAGATGCACACATAATTCAAGTCATGATTGTGGTGACATAATCAAACTAGCCCACGTGTATACATGCATCAGTGTATAAGAAGGTGAAAATAAAAAGACACATCTTAAACTTAATGTTTGGGTCAGACCCAAATAGGCTAATGTAAGGGCCAAAATTCCCAGCCCATCAGAAGAGAAGGCCCAATAATAATTATCCAAAAGACAAGTGGATCAGGGCCAATAAAGAAGAAGATAAACACGTCTTAGAAGGACCATAACAGTTTAAGTGTTTAGGCCCAATTGGCAAAGCTCAGTTAGCAAGCTAACTTGGGACTAAAGATAGGGAGCTAGCCCAGTCAGATAAGGTAAAAGATAATTACAATTGTAAAAGGAAATCAAGTTCCTGAAATAAAGGGATTTGATCCTAATTATAATGGGCTAAGAAACCCATTTGCTCTTGTATAAATACAGCCTTAAAACTTCAATAATATTTATTCGAGAGTAGAGCAAAAAGCTGTATTGACAATATATAAAATAGGTAATTTGTTGCTTCTTGAAAATAATCGATCGACTGCAAATTCCATGATGCCAATTGGCAATTGCATTTTAGAATAATTAACAAAACCGTTGACTGTCTTTCCCTCTCTTTCAACTCAACTCAACCACCATGACCACCACTCCCTTAATTATCTCTCTCCTTTTTCACCTTCCAACCTATATTTCACTTAGTTGGTGTTTGATAAAACTGAAAAACTAAATCCTAAAAATTTCAAGTACTAACGTTTATAAGTGGTGCTTAAAAAAATTAGATCTTTTTGTGTAAATTTTATGTCTTTGTGATAAAGGGATGATCTCTGACCACTTAAAATTCTACCCCATTTCACGTTAGATTTAATGTTTTTGAGGGTCCGCTTGGTTGCGCGGATTTGGAATTGAAATGTCATGGTATTTCAATTCCACAAATACAATTCCAAATACATTATTTGGATATGTGTTGGGATTCAATCCCAAACCTGACCTAATTTGAATATAAAAGATCATAACTTTGAAATTAAATTAGACAATATAGATATAGATATATATAAGTAAAAAAAGTATAGGTATGAATATATATACGTTTGTATGTGACTATGTGTGTATATGCATGTGTATGTGTGTATATATATGTATGTATCTTGATGTGTATATATGTGTTTATGTGTATGTGTGTGGGAAAAAAATCATCTGGTTTTCACTGGATTTAGTATAGTGACTGTCAAAAGGCTGCGATTTTGCCACGTGTCCTTTGGTCCCAACAAATATCAGATCTGGTTTGAAAAGAGGAAAAGTTACTACTTTGACTAAAACATTTACCATGGATGTAGTTATGTTTGCACCCTAAATGAACCAACACATGGCAAAACAAAAGGGACAAGATATGGCCCAAAATCTACCCAAAATCTGACAAAACTGGGCCAGGGCTTAGGCCGAAATCTGGCCCAAAACTGGGCTGAAATATGGGCCAGGACCTGGGCCGAAATTGAGTTACCAAAATTGGGTTAGAAGATGGGTTCTTTTGCAGGAGAAGTTTTGGCCCAATTTGGAAGACCACTTAGGAAGAATAATTCTTGCCGACCAAGATTAGAGAGTTTTTGGAGTATTGGATACTTTGGAGAAATTTGAATTGTAATTGAGTTAGTGTTAGTGTTTAGATATGTTTATAATTTAGGTTGTTTTATCCTTTATTTTTACTTATTTATCTCTAGGTTATATTTCACAAATAATTTTACCTTATAAATAAGGTACTTAGATATCTGTTTTAGAGGTCCCCGACCAAACACAAAAATGTTCTTTCTCTGTTGTACGTGTGGATTTGTGTAGGCCCATCAGGCCTGCTAACCCAGCAAAAACAATTCAAGCCCGAAGACAAAGGCCCGCTCCAAAGCCCATCTCCTGAGAAGTTCTAGAATGACTTGGAGATCAAGGGATGACGTCAGGAATTAGGGTAATTGTTAGCAATTAAAGAAATGTAGCCCTAATGGGCTCAAGACCCAAAAAGGGAATGTATATATACAAAGAAAAATTATCAATAAAACATTCATTCTTATGTTGTGCAATTTTTAGCATCTACATCTGTGTTTAGAAATATTTTATCTTTCATTATGCAATTCTTTATTTTATCAGCACTACTTATTTCAATTCCTTTACTTTCCCTACAAATTTAATTTAATGCAATCGCACTTTCATTCCTCTTTCATTCCTTTTTTTTCTCGGTTACCCAAAGTCCTATTTGTTGAGGCAATTAGAACCCATTCGTGTGAGTTGAGTTCTCTCTCGCACAAATCGTTTAATTCTATTTCACATGTTCAAAAGAGACGAAAATTTGTTCCTTTTGAATCGGTTGAACTCCGTCACCGGTTCTGGCATGCCCGCACCCTACGGAAACGAAAATTATCGGCCTTGCTATTCGGCCGATTATTTTTTAGAGCGAATATATTTTGGCACACCCAGTGGGACACCACTAGTGTAATACCCCGTATTTAAATAATTATGTTATTTCTTTATTTATTTTGGATGGCATGGTGGGTATTTTAAATTATTGAGTAAGGGTACTCTAGTCATTTTATGACTACTAGGTAAGTTGGTTATTATGGGATCTGATAAGGGCATATTAGTCTTTAAGACGACTGGCATGATGGTTATTGTGGCAGATCTAGGGGCATTATGGTCATACGCTATAACCTAGCTTCCCCTATATAACCATAAGGATATTCAGCCTATTATCTCAAGACTAAGAAGAATTCAGACTTCTCTCTTCTTAGTCACTCACCTATATACGTATACATATATATATAGAGAGAGAGAGATCTAGAGAGAGAGCAAGTACTTGGTTCAGATCTGGATCCGTGGTGTAGTAAGCTCTCCAAATCAGGCAAGACATATGTTCTACTCTTCCTCTTTGTACTAGAATTCGTAACCTTTGTTTGGTACTCCTATAAACTGTTATACATTAATTTCGTATATGTATACTTATGAGTATTAGCATGTTCAAATATGTATTGATATGTAGTTATATGAACATGTATGTGTAGATCCGTAACTATATATGTATATATATAGTTATATGAACATGTATGCGTAGATCCGTAACTATATATGTATATATGTAGTTATATGAACATGTATGTGTAAATCCGTAGCTATATGTGTAGATATGTAGTTATATGAACATGTATGTGTAGATCCGTAACTATATATGTATATACATGTAGTTATATGAATATGTATGCTTAGATCCGTAACTATATATGTAGTTATATGAACATGTATGTGTAGATCCGTAGCTATATGTGTAGATATGTAGTTATATGAACATGTATGTGTAGATCCGTAGCTATATGTGTAGATATGTAGTTATATGAAAATATATGTATAGATCCGTAGCTATATGGTTATATGTATAGATCAGTAGTCATATGAGCATGTATGTATAAATCCGTAATTATGTTAAAAACATATGTATAGATCTGTTATAATATATTGGTATTTACGTATATATATGATGATATATATTCTGTTATACATATATGTATAGATCCGAAAGTATATGAATAAATCATGTGTATATGGATAGAATTGTGATATTTATAACCACTCATGTATAGATCGGTTATTGTGGGTTTTGATTCATGATTACATATGATAGTATATATTATGTTTATATGTATATACATTTATTTGCAGTCATATGTACAGATCTGTTTTACCATGTTCATGTCCATGAATATATACGCAATTTATTATATTATGTGTAGACTTGTATGAATTTATATGTTATTATGATTCACCACGAATTATACTAAAATATGTATATTCGACCGTATAAATGAATAGTTTTGACCGTATAAAATACCGTATTTACTGGCGCTGGGGCGCTGCCCTAGACCCCGCCAGGGGGGCGCTCAAGTAATGGTTGCGCCGCCCCCCCTGGACCCCCCAGGCTCGACCTTATAAATTGTTATACGTTCCCGATTAAAGAATACAAGTGAATTAATAAAATCGTAAAATCATAAGATTTAATTAAAAGGAATATGATCGGAAGATTTAAAAAGGAACCACAAGTAGGCTGACTAATAAACGCAGTCTCACTAGTATCGCGGGACTTGGATGAGTTGTCACGGCATGACTGAGTTGTCGGGTACGTGGTTATGGTTGGAAATGGAGATGATGGAAATTTGACTTATGGAAGGAATTTATGGTATTTGTTTTATATCTTCACGGTGGTATCCTAGTAAATGTAAATAGAAGTTATGAAATTAATTATATTTTCATGGTGGTATTCTAGGGAATATAAAGTATAGTAAGATATATTAATATTTATTAATATTTTTGGGATAGGTGTCACTGGGAAAGGGGATGGTTTTTAGTACTCTGTTTGGGATCATGTAGAGATGTACTTGCTCGTGGGTTTGACCCACCTTTGTTGATTTTTCAGGTCCTCGGCAATTGCATCCGCAGGGTTGAGGATTTGTCTCTCCTGTATTATCTGTCCAACAGTTTCCTTCCACTACAGGGTAGGAATTCAGTCTTGTTGTGGGTAATATAAGTTTGTGTGGTCTAGGGGTCCATGTTATGGGATTCCCAAGTTATATAAATTTGAGAACTTAAGTTATTTCAAAGATGTATTAGGTGTGGGATCTCTCCTGTATAAGTGGTATCATCAACTCTTATTATTTTATCTCTATTTTATGTCTTATCATCTGTGCTTATTTTTGTCAATTGAAGATACTCCTAGCTTTTGTGTATGGGCCTGGCCAACCTATGCATGGAAATTATGGGTGTTAAAACTAGGTAGCCGAGAGAATTGTGACATGCCACCACAAACAATCTATGGTGAAACCCTACAACAGTTGAAGGTATTAATTCAAAAAAGAAAAGTGTATTATGCTGAGGAGAAAACACATTATGCTAAGGCAAAAACGTATTATGCTAATGCATCGTATTATGCTGATACAAAAGTATATTATGCTGGTGTAGAAACGTATCATGCTAAGGCAGAAGCGTATCATGCTAAGGCAAAAACGTATTATGCTGAGGCTGCAGAGGCAAAAATGTATCATGTTGAGATGACACAAGGTTATTCTGAAGCAAAACAGATGCTTCAAGAGGTTCACGATTTGATGAAGAAGAAAACATATGCGAGTTTCTCAAGTCGGCTAATCTATCATTCTAGAAACGGGGGGCAGCCGACGACCAACTTACATAAACCCCCGTTGGTTGAGAAAAAAATTATTGTTGCTGAAATTAAAGTTTTGGCAAAAACAAAAGAGGTGGCCGAAACCTCTTTGGTTGATGCCAAAGCGTCTGGAGCTGATGCAAGAAAAAACAAGACAGACGATACCAATCTAGTCGAGAAAAAATTGGCCAAAACTAAGCTAATTGGTAGAGTTTTGGCCAATAGTAATAATCTGGCCAGAACTGCAGTGACCAAAAAAATGACAGAAATTGCAGTGGCCAAAACCAGTATTGCAGCGACCAAAATTGCGAAGGTAGATAACGAAATGGTAGCGGCTGATATCAGATTTATAGCTGCCGAAATTGGCTTAAAAATGGCTGAAATTGATAACGTTTTGGCCAATGAGAAAAATCTGACAGAAGGCGGAACTTCATATTTTATAATTTTAGCTAATACATCTGAAATTATAAAAAGATATAGACTCTCAAGAGCACTTGCCGCGAAAAATCTTCATGGATATGGTGTCGTTTTTAGAATGGATTCGGTAATAAGATCAACTAACATGACTTTGCACAATTATTTAATTCCGACCGATCGTATTTGTTCCTCACTACAAGAGTTTAAAATTTTGAGTATTGGAGTCTTGTATGGGTTCGTTAATCCACTATCGATGAACGTTAAACAATTTTCTACCTAGTTAGGATTAGGATTAGGGGAATAAAGACTACTTTGATATTGGTCCTAAACGAATAAAGCATTGGAGCCAACTCTTTAATTTTTTATTTCCAAGTGACAGACTCGGGGAGCAAGGAAAGTTGATACAAGAATGTGTTGACATTATTTTGGGCTAAAGGAAAATTCTAACAACCATATTTTTGAAGCAAAATGGTGTTGGAATTGGGGGGCATTGTTTGCACCCTAAATGAGCCAACTCGTGGCAAAGCAAATGGACAAGACATGGCACAAATCTGGCCCAAAAATGGGCTGAAATCTGGCCCAAAATCTAGCCAAAACTGGGCCAGGAGCTTGGCCAAAATTGAGCTACGAAAATTGGGCTAGAACATGGGATCTTTTGCGGGAGAGTTTTTGGCCTAATTTGGAAGACCACTTGAGAAGAAGAATTCTTGCCGACCAAGATTAAAGAGTTTTTGAAGTATTGGATACTTTGGAAAATTTTGAATTGTAATTGAGTTGATGCTAGTGTTTAAATAGGTTTAGAATTTATGTTATTTTATCCTTTATTTTTACTTATTTATCTCTAAGTTATATTTCACAAACAATTCTACCTTATAAATAAGGTACGTAGATATCTGTTTTAGGGGTCCAGACCAAACACAAAAATGTTATTTCTCTGCGTTTAGCAGCCTTATATCTTTCATTATGCAATTATTTATTTTATCAGCACTGCTTATTTCAATTCATTTACTTTCCCTGCAAATTTAATTTATTACAATCGCACTTTCATTCCTCTTCTATTCCTTTTTTTTTCTCGGTTATCCAAAGTCTTCTTTGTTGAGGCAATTAGAACTCATTCGTGTGAGTTGAGTTCTCTCTCGCACAAATCGCTTGATTCTGTTCTACATGTTCAAAATAGACAAAAATCCGTTCCTTTTGAATCGATTGAACTCTGATAAGTCCATTTTACATACATATTTTATCCCCAAATGTATATTTGTTAGTAGGTAAAACTATTTATTTTAACTAATTTAGAAATATAGTAATGATAAATGCACAAAACTTAATTTATGTAATAAAATAGTTGAATAAATTATTTTCAATGTCATTAAATTACATCTACATGCGTGTCTTTTCATTTATAGGTGTAAAGTGAGAAATGAATCAAATGCACATGGATGAAAGTTTGAAGATTCAAATGCACATGGAGAAAGAACAAAATGAGATGGAAAGTTATGTATATTCAAAGAAAAAGAAAAGAAAAGAATATTCCATTTATCTTTACAAGTTCTAATTTGTTTACAATATTTCTCTATAAATATTAATACATTTTGAGGAAGAGGGGGAAGGAGAAAAAGGAAAAGAGCAAGGAAGACACCAAAGAGGAGAAAAATTCATCTTCAATTCCGAGTTATATTATTCGTACTTTGTTATTTTCTTTTAAGCATGTGTAACTAAATCATCAACTAAGGTTGAGGATGAAACCACCATTTATGAAATAAAATCATTTTAGTCTTTTATCAATTTCCATGTGTATAATTTAAATGTTTATGATTTTCGTTTCATAGTATTAGTTGTTTTAAATTTCTTTCACTATAAATATCATGTATTTATAGTAGTTAAGAATTCTTATCACAATTAATCAAGCTTGGATTTGATAAGTTTATAACTAACAATCTTTGATCTTATATGATCTATTAAATTGCATACATATGATGCTTAGAATTTTACACTTTAAAACGAAGGAAAATCTATTTCTTGAAAAGATATTTCATTGTGTGTTATTGTTAAATCTTGAGAAAATAATAAGATTGATTTCTAATTACTACTCTAAAATTGGAATTGATAAAGGAATAATTAGAATTTTATGGATTAGTGGTGGTGGATTCCGATACCTTAGTATTTTCTTTCGATTAATCTCGTTTTAATTATTTGTATTTCGATATTGCATGTTTAATATAAAAATCACTTCAACAAACAAACTTTGAGAAACTATGTTAGTTTTAGATTAATTTGAGTTTAATTAAGTCTCTTTAAAGCATTTCCTTGAATTTGACCTCATTCTTGCATAACCTACACTACAATAGATTCGTGCGCTTGCGAGTAATATTTTAAAATACACCAAACTCCATCACCGATTCTGACACGCCCGCACCTTACAGAAACGAAAATTATCAGCCCTGCTATTCAGCTGATTATTTTTTGGAGCGAACAAGTTAAAAACAGTAAAGCATGTCCTTACATACATACATACATACATGATTCAACATACATAACATATTTACACACATAGTCTAGTATACACATATACAGATATTGATGCTGATTGGTTTCCCCCCAAAATTTTCGTCTATAGCAACCTGAATTCAAAAAATTTCATCCATTCTCGTATCTGATATTTATTGGTTTGGTTTATACCATTATAGAATTGTATATATCTATACTAATTAAGAATTTAATTTAATTTAATTATTTAAGAGTCCTCCAAAATTAATATTTCCATCTTGGATCTCTGACTTCAGTTATTGGTTTGATTTGTACTATTAAATAATTGTATATATCTATACTAATTAAGAATATATATATCTATATTAATTAAGATTCCAATTATACTTAACTATTTAAGAGCCCTTTAAAATTAATATTTCACTTCAAATCCCCCCCCCCCCCCCCCCCCCCCCCCCCCAATATCTATGTGACCAATGAAACATTATATTTTTCGGCAAATTCAATTTAATTTTGTTGATAAATAAATTAAATAGTTCTTTTTGTATTGGATTGTGTCAAAATTAATTTAATATATTATTAGATAGGTTAAACGGGTTACATGGGTCGACACGGATAACCTGTTTAATAAATGGGTTGGATTAGTGTTAAACATATTTGACATGTATATTAATTATGTATTTTTTGACACAACCCATTTTAACTCGATACGATCTCAACCAAAGTTGTCAGAATCGGGAGTCTAGGTAGAATCGTTTTGGAATTCGTAAACTTGGAATTGTAGAATCGTTTAATTTTTAAAAAAAAATATTAAATATTAAATTTAAAAGTCTAAATCATATTAAAATTTTCAAAAGTTTCTAATACATTGGGCCTTTAAATATTTTTTCATAAATTTAGATCATATATTGGGATATTGGACTAAATCATTAAATTAACTTTTAGGCATTTTCATATGGAGGGCTTAAACGTCTAACCACTATTTTAACGTAGAATCGTGGTAAAATCGTAAAATCGTCAGTTAGAATCAGGATTCTGACAACTATAATCTCAACATAATAGTCAAACATTTATTTTGAAAGTTTAAATCATATTAAAGTTTTTGTTTTCAATATGTTGGACCTTTAATTATTCTTTTCATAAATTTGGCTACATATTGAAATATTTGACTAAATCATTAACCGTTTTAGGCCTCATATGGATGACTCAACCCTAAAACTATTATTTTAGCCAAAAAAATACCAAAAATACATGTGAATACAAAATGGTGTGTGTGTAAAAAGCTTATATTTTACAAAAAATAATAATAATAAAACTGTAGAATCATACAATTCTACTACCCGATTCTACCACTATTCTATACGATTCTACTAGGTTTTTACCTATTTTAGCCCAAAAATTCCTTAAAACAACATAATCGTGTAGAATCGGTATAATTTTACCGATTCTATTATGATTCTACCTATATGAATAATTTTGGTGCGATTTAAGTCGTTTTGGGGTCCTAGAATGGTATAATCGTGCGATTCTACGACCTAGGATCGCGATTTTGACTACCTTGATTATATGAAATCTAATGCATTACATTTTTGAATATGGAATAGGTTTCATAATTTTATTCTTAGAAGATAGATTCCTTTTAGTGGAACTGAGTAATCTATATATTACATGGATTACATACCATATATTACGATTACACCATACAAACAATTTTATGAAATATACAATCATAATATATAGTATATGTCATTACATTATTTGATCCATCATACATATTCGATGAGAAATCGTAATATACAAACGGTAATGAGTGTTTTACGCATAATCCAATACACTATTATATGTCATAGCTACTGAAAAGGCATTATGAAGACTATTGGTACCTAATCAAGGTTCCACTTCAACTGCACAAGGTCCCTCCATAAAAACTGTTACTTCCAATCTAGAAATTGCAACAAGTAAATTGAAATAGTAGATCATAAGACATGCCCGCATCTAATGGCAACCATAACCTACTTACTAGATTGGAGTCAAACATTTTGTGATATCCTTACTTATTGTAATGATGTTATTTTGAGTACTTATATTACATCCAGTTATTATTAATTGATTTCTGTTTCAAACCTTTATTGCATGTTTTTCCATGATTATTATGTAGTATGCATAATACACTACAACAAATATTATCTTTAGCAGCAATTAATTGCTGCTAAAAGTCAAAAAATTGTTGCCATAACTTCTCAGCAGCATTTACATACAATAATTATAATTACTGCCACAACCAGTGTCGCTATTTTATAGCAACAATTTTAAGTGCTGCAATAAAAGGTAGCGCTTAAAATTACTGCAATAAAGGGCAAAAAAAGAGAGATAAGTAACACTTACAATTGCTACAATAATAAGCACTTGTGAGTGCTAATAAATCATTCACGAAGAAAAATGAAGAATTTTTAAGCACCATCAATTCAATTCATTCATAAATCAAATTTAATAATAATAATAAAATCTGGCACAACACACCAAACAAGAAAATATGAATTATATCCATTATAAGATCTAAGATGAGTGTTATTATGTCTCAATAATACGGCAAAAAAAACAATGTCTAGAATCCTTGGAATTCATAGGAAATCATTACAAATCCTTAAGAGAATTTTTTTTTTATTACAACGAAAAATCCTCGACTCCATTGTATCATCCTCAAAATCTCATGTACAATCCTCAAAAATCCTCCAATCATCATCATCGTTTCTATCCGCAACCTAAAATAAAAATATAAACAACAAAAAATTATGTCATCTCGCCAAAACACTATAACTGGAAGGTCAAACTATTAAACATTAGCCACCATAAATCAGGAAGATAACTTAATCATAGCAATTAATTCAGTACCCAAAGTTTATATAAATTAATCAAAATTATGTCTTCTCGCCAAAACACTATAACTGGAAGGTCAAACTATTAAACATTAGCCACCACAAATCAAGAAGGTAAGAGATCAAAAAGCCTGAATGGATCATCGAAGCAAATTTTAACATATTTATATTTATTGAATTGTGATATACATCAGCCTTATTGGATGATGTATATCATTAGATGAATTAATTTCTTTAGATATCCTTATTGGAACTTGGAATATCTTAAACAACAAATATCTAATTTTAGAATAAGGACCCAAGACTTCAAAGAAAGGTTCCTTCATATGGAAAGCCTATGTATCAGCTTAGAAGACTTAAAAAGCCAGTGAATTTGAGGAATGATATGAAATATATATAATCTATTCATTTATATGTTCTACTGTTACATCTTTCAATACTCTGCAACCTTGCACTACAATGTTTAGTTTCATTAAAGGATCAAATTCCTTAAGAGAAATCAGTTTGTTTTACTTGAAAAAGAGTTGTTGGAACATATGAGAAAACCAAGCCAAACACATTACTCTTTCAGCTTCCATCTTAGCCTTAATTTCCCCAAACTTCAATCTTGGATAGTCCTTCAAACTACTATAGTCAGTACCATATATGCTACCAAACAATAAGAATTTAGTTTTATGTACCTTGCTCGCGACTTCATGTACAATCCTCAAAATCATCCAGTTATCATCATCTTCTGTGTGCAACCTGATATAAAAAAATTACAAGAAGAAAATGACATGAAGTACTCTTTATAAATTTACTCACATAAGATGAACAGAGATAAAAATAATAGAATGACAAAATATATGAAGATATGTACTTACATAATCTGAAGGCCAAGAGACAGTAGCTCCAGCTGCATCTCCAACAGTTTTGAAACCTGTAGAAGTTACAGGTAATGGTTTATCTCGCATTATTGGCATAGTAACACATACCTCCCAATTTTGAAGTCCCAATTCAATACCCCTTACTTTTGAGAGCGAGTTCTTACTCATAAGAATTCCTCGGGCAATTATCACATCCAACTTCCTAAGACTCAACAAAAAAACTTCATTCATGCCTTGACAAAACAAAATAAATATTAAGCATTGGGATCCCAATCTTACAGTGACCAAAAATCTTACCAATGTCTTAAGTAGTAATATGTTTTACTTTACCCCACATGTCAACCTTTTTGCAATACATATTCATACATAGGTTGGCAAAATCATACAAAATTTGCAAGGTAAATGATGAACAACTTATCACAAAACATAAATCAATTTCGCAATACATATGATAGGGTTGTTTTTTACGCCAAAAAGAAACACCTCATATAAAATCACAATTCAGTGGTAGACTATAATGGAGCACCTCTTATAATATAAACAATGAGTGGTGGATATAATGGTCCTTCCCCTGCCCCTCTGAGATTAAAAAAAAATCTATAATAACACGTACAAATGCATAGCATGTAAACAAGGAATTTACACATTGTTCCAGAAGTTTTTATTACCTGATGTCCTTTCATAGCTTGAGAACGGGCAGTAAATTGATCGGGTGGCATTGGTTCGGGACGGGAATCGTAAGCAACATTCATCTAGTCCTACCAAACAATAAGTTTAGTAAAATGATAAAAATATAAGGTACATCTTGAGAGTGTATTATTTTGCAATGAAGTTACCTGATGATTATTAACAAGATTAGTTTGAGGTGTCCATTGTTCAGTATGAACAGATTGGTTATGATTATCTCTAACATCCATTCGACCATTTAATTGGATAATCATCTTCTTCATTTCTTGCATTTCTTCTTTCAAATTGTGCACTTCTTCTTCAGATTCCTTTCTAATATCTGCAGTCATCCTCATTAACTTCACAGGACCAGGTATTAAGCTGCATGCACACCCAAACACCCACATTAGTGAATCGAAGCTATTAATTTTTCAGATGAGTATCTCAGCCTTCAATATTTGTGATAGGTTGAAATTAGTAAAGAAGTTCAAAACTAAGAACCACTTAATCTGCAACTGAACCCCTTAATTAAAAACTTAAAAACTGGGAACCACTTAAAAACTGATATGTAATTGATCTATATCATCAAACAGTAACTATGATAAAACTAGTAAGGAATTAAGTTCAAAACTGGGAACCACTAAAAGCTAACTATGTAATTGACCCATATCATCAAAAAGAAACTATATAACGAAGGGAAATCCAGAACTATAACCCACAAAAAAACTAAAATTATGAAATCTAATAAATACATGAAGAAATCATGTCAAACCTTTAAGTGGGCAGCAGCCTTGTCCTTGTCAGTGAACACTCCAGTAAACTCTACAACAAACTCAGCTCCAGTTTGACCCAATGGGATTTCCTCAGGATTCCTATTAATACAAACCCACAAGTTTATACACAAAAAGGTTGCAAATCTCAATATCTAAGATTTAGATCCAAAACCAAGTTATAATTTTAGCATCTTCCTTTTTCCATGCTTCAAAGGCTATGTTTGGCTAAGGAGTGGAGCCATGGTTTTGGGTTTGGTTTCAAAAAATTGGCACCAAACCCATGTTTGGCAAATGGAGTCAAAATTTGGAGCCGACACTGTAGCTGAACCATGGTGCAACTTTTGTGAAGGAATGAGCCAAAATTTGGAACCAAATTTTTGAAGGTTCATGGTTTTGGTTTTGGTACCAACACTGTAGCAAATTTATTTTTGATATTAATAAATTTCGAAAAATTAAATATTCTGAAAAATTAAATATTTATGAAAAATAAATATTTCGAAAAATTAAATATATTAATATATTATAATATTAATATATTAAAAAATATTAATATTAATATATTTTAATATTATAATATTAATATATTTTAATATATTAATATTAATATTTATGAAAAATTAAATATTTCGAAAAATTAAATATATTAATATATTAATATATTAAAAAATATTAATATTAATATTAATATATTTTAATATTATAATATTAATATTTTTTAATATATTAATATATTTAATTTTTTGAAATATTTAATTTTTCATAAATATTAATATTAATATATTATAATATATTTTAATATATTAATATTAATATTTATGAAAAATTAAATATTTCAAAAAATTAAATATTTTAATATATTAATATATTATAATATTAATATATTAAAAAATATTAATATTAATATATTTTAATATATTAATATTAATATTTATGAAAAAATAAATATATTAATATTAATATTTATTAATAAATAAAATGTGAAACCCATATATTAATATATATTAATATTTATTTAATAAATATTAATATTTATTAATATTTATTAATAAATAAAATGTGAAACTCATATATTAATATATTTTAATATATTAATATTAATATTTATTAATATATTAATATTCAGAATTTCAACCCATACCAACTCTACCAAACATGGTTTGGTTTTTCAGCATCACTTTTTCTCACACCAAAACCATATGCACCAAACATGGTTTGGAACCAAAATAAAACCACACCAACTCCAACCACTCCAACTCCAACCCAACTCCAACCAAACCAAAACCAAAAACCAACTCCACACCCTCTACCAAACATGCACAAAGAGTTTTTGATCTGTAGGTTTGGGTCACTTCATATAAGATAGCTTCCCTCATTCCCTCAAGAACACTCAAATGTAATTTGAGCCCTTCAATTAGATATTAGTCATAAACCCAACTAGTAGAGACTCTTTTGTCCATTTAGGGAATAAATCATATGAATTTAAATATGTGTCATAAACTAATGCCCTCCCTGTTCAAAGCTAATAAATTCAATACCACTCATAAAATGAAGTGAAAAAGAAAACCAAAGTCCTAAAAATTCACTATATCAATTCTCCATTGACATCAAAGTAAATATCAATTAATATATTATATTCGTACCTTTTAACTAAATATAATTATAATCCGAGTTGTACTCCATCTTTCCAGGACTCAGCATTTTGACTATTTTAACCCAAAAAAAGCTATTTAAATCTATAGAAGGACTTGAAACCATGACTTCATCACATTATGCCCATATACTCGGGTACAGTTTATGTCAAGCATATTAGGCACCAATACACACCTCGACTCCTACTACAGCAGAGAACATAGATAAAATTAAACAAAAAGCTAAGAAACTTTACATATAGACACACATATAAATCTTCCCAATCTTGAAATTGATTACAAAAGGTCCCAAGAAGGCCTGGTTTTAAATTTTCCAAGAATATTTCCATTTAATTTGCTTTTCCATTAGTTCAGGGACTGCATCATGAGACAGATCAGTTGATTTGATTGGTATGAAGTGGAATCAATTCCTATCAGTATTAAAAACTACATGTTCTTGTAACTCAATGGTCCATTTCTTAATCCAAACAAGTACACAGAAAATTGATTGTAAGTTATACATAATAGTCCCTACAAAGCTCATTGAAAACTCTACTCCTATACTCGATCAGATAATTAAAACTCCATTCAAATGTAACCTCAACATCAACATTGACAATGATAGTAATAACAATACGAAAATATATTTATGTATAATCAAATACAATTCCAATCAAAGAACCCTAAAAACAACCAGACTATGCAAACAGTAAAAAGAAAAAAAAAATCAAAACAAAATATATCACACTGGTTAGATATATATATAGAAATCCACAAAATATGTATAGAGATATTGATGAAAACAACGAATCAACTGTATGTAAACAAATTAAACTTAATAATTACAAGGAATGAACTTTAAACAACAAATCAGTAGTATATACACAAATTGAACTTAATAATTACAAGGAATGAAATATAATCGAACATTGAAGCTGGAGATTGTAGCTCAAATATACTTAATAGCAGTAGATCTACAAGTTAGGGTTTATAAACGAAGATTTCACTTCAATCATTGAAAAAAAATCTAAATAGAAGAAGATAAGTAAAAAATTTCTAAGATTAGGTGATGAACATAGAACTTGACAACTCCGACTAGTAGAATTTCCGGTGAGATTTGTGAGAAGACAAGAGAAACTCCGATCCGTTTGAACTCCGATGAGATTTGTGAGTAGCCGAGAGAAACTCCGATCCGTTGGGACTCCGGTGAGAGATATGTGTATGTATATGTGTGTATTGTGTGAGATATGAGGAGAGAGTAGATATGTGGGTAGACCTGTCAATGGATTGGATTTTGATCCGAATCCGATCTGAATCCGATTCGATTAGTCGGATTTGGATTGCAAAAAATATCCGATAACCCGAATATGATCCGAATCCGATAATTCGATTCCTTAACAAATTGGATTTGGATTAGCCTAATCCGATCCGATAATAATCCGATCCGATAAAATATACATATATATATTTATATATATGTGTATATATTTAATATTGTACATGTATATAAATGTTAGTTGTTAATTATTTTATTATTTATTAATAATGATTGATCATAAATACAATTATTAAAAGTGTGAATAATTTTAGTGTTTCAGTATTTATTGATTTTTGTATTTTTTTTAATTAAATATTCGGATCAGATATTCTATAATGAAGAAATTCGAATATGAATTAATTAAGTGAAAATCTGTCGAATTATCGGATTCGGATCGCGGATTGAGAGTTTTTGTCATCCTTATCAATAGACTTATCAATAATCCGATTATGATCCGAATCCGATATTAACCGGATATGGATTGAAAATAAAATCCGATAACCCGATTAGGATCCGAATCCGATAATCCGATTTCTTAACAAATTGGATTTGGATTTAACTGATCCGATCCGAATTCGATCCATTGACAGGTCTATCTGTGGGTGTGAGAGATGAAGAGAGAGAAGGTAGATCTGTGAGAGGTGGAGAGAGAGAGAGAGTGAATAGATTGTCACGTGTTTGTGTCTTAGTAGCATTTTTAAAATTATTTTAGTAGCAAATTAAAAAAATGTTGTTAGAAATAAGTGTATGGCAACATTTATTTTCAATTGTCACTAAATAAATGTCGTTATATAGTAATTTTGTTGTAGTAATATACAGTAAATATTTATTCATAACTGCTAACTACCACTGAAACTGAAAAAAATTAAACCATGCATCAAATTAAAAATGAGATTTTGAATGTAGTTCTTACTCATATCTTTCATACACATAATTCATAAAACATAATGGTCCCCCACTTTCCTTCCGTACTATAAACGAATTACAAAATACAACCCCAAAAGTTTGCATTGGAACCATGATTCGTCGTAACGGCCCGTAACAGCTGTAACGGACCGTTACGTAACGGTTTTACGGCTTGCCGTTATCGTTACGGCACCGTTTCCCGCAACCGTAATGGTCGTTACGGCCGTTGCGGTGATCGGGATCCCGATTTGTACCGGTTCCGAAAATATCGTAACGGTTAACAAAATTGAAGTTTTTTAAAAATTTGGGTTAAAAAGCTTTCTATTATGTATATGATATGATAAATGTTACTCCATCAGTTACAAAGAGAAGATGATCTACTAATGATGAATCAAATGTCCACTGAAGATACAAATCAAAATTGACAATTTTTTCATGAACTCCAACCAGAGCAACAAGATCCACCACGAAATTCATTTTGGTGGTGAACCATGTATCTTTTTAAAAATTATTTTACATTGTTGGAAATAAATTATATCTTTTGTGATTTCAAATTTTTATTTATTTAAATTTAAATTTAATTTAATAATAACTCATTTTTTGATATTAAAATTCTTTAAAAAATTAAATAAAATTCACTTAAATCTACCAAAAAATCATCTTTATTCATTCATGTTGCCAAAAGTATCCAATTAGAACATTTTGGGTAAGATGTGCAAGATTATAAAAAATTCACGCTTGCGATAATCGCGTCCCGTTACGTAATCCCGTTAACCGAAACTGTTACCGTTACAATAACCGTTACCGTTACGGTGAACCATGATTGGAACATCTCAAAATAACATTCAGACAAGTTCTTAACCCAAAACAGGTTCCAGCAAGGCAAGATAACATATGGGTAAATTTTGTTACCCTAAAGCGCAAAATATACATACCAAAATAGCAGGACAAATATATGTCACCACCATATAATCCTGGAGCTAGACGTCCGGCAAGTTCAATAAGGCATAGTGGGCAGTAGGGCTGACAATTCGGGTTATTGGGTCGTGTTCATGTCAACCCGAATACGAAATGCCTCGACCTGAACACGACACGATTAATATTCGTGTTAAAGATATTAAATACTAATACGACATGTTATTTAAGCAGATAACACGACATGATTTAACTTGTTTTTAAAAAAATCTAATTAATTTTGACATGTTACAAAAATAAATTTTTATAAAATTTCATCCATAATCATTTAGATAAGCCAAAAATATAAGTACAAATAATTAACTTTTCTAAAAATGACGAACAAATGTGCTCTCTCTCTCTATGAAAATATGAAAAGAGTTTTTTTGATTAATGAAGAACATATTAGTATTTGATTTGGAAATTACTATATGGGGAGAAATGATTGGGAGGGAAACTTGAATTTTGGTTGAAAATTTGAAAATTTTAGGGTTAACTTCATTTACACCCCCTGAGGTTTATCCTATTTTCACTTTGACCCTCTCATATTTGCATATCTTCATTTACACCCCCTTCATGGTATGAAATGTCTAAAATACCCTTATACCAAACACCCCTTATATCAATTTAATCCCTAAATCAATTTAACCCCTAAATCAAACACCCCTTAGAATCAATCTAACCCTAAAACCAAACACCCCAACCCCAACTCTCTCTCTCTCACACACACACACACACACACGCACACACCTCTGCACACACTACACAGACGCACACATATATATATATATACACACACGCATATATATAGAAAATTAGGGTTTCGGATCAAGACGGCGAGGCGATTAGGGTTTCTGGAGATTTGGGTGTTCAGTCGAAAATGGAGTCAGGATCGAGAAATTTGGGTGACTCGGGTTCTGCAGAGAGGAAAGGGAAGAGAAAATTAGGTCTTAATGTTGATTCACTGGTTTCAGAAATAGAGGGAGAGGATGAAAGAGATCTAGGGTTTTTGAGTTTGCGATCTAGAACAAAATTTTTGAAGCGAAGCGTCCAAGAAATCAATGGCGATGATGGTGGTACTGTGGTCGTAGTTGTAAGTCATGATGATGATGAAAATGAAAGAGAAAGTGAAAGGGGAAGTGGTAATTTTGAGATTAGGAGGAAGTCCCACCGCCATATATATACATATATATATATAGATATATTTCCAAAACTTCAATCTTCCCCTTCTTATATCTATATCTACATATACATATATACATATACACACATATATATATCTACATATATGTTTGTATATCTACATCTCAGTATGAATCCCTATATGTGTAATCAGACCACATTGTCTTGTATTTCTTGACCCCAAGAGCAATCAATCAAAACCTCTCTTCCCAGAACACAGAGCACCGAAATGGGTTTGTTGATTATCGAAGAGAAAGGTGGAGAAGAAGGAGACGACGCCGTTCTGGTTCCGCCCACCAATTTCTCCATGGTTGAAGATGGCGTCTATAGATCTGGCTTCCCTCAACCCTCCAATTTCCCGTATCTACAAACCCTCAATTTGAAATCAGCCATGTATGTCTTGTACACATATGTATATATATATATATATATATGTGTGTGTTTGGTGATTGAAGATTTTCTTGTATTGAGTTTCGAATTTTTGGGCAGATGTTTGTGCACCGAACCTTACCCTCAAGAAAATTTTATATGTATATGTAGAAATGTAGATATAGATTTCAAAAAAATTTATTCTAATTTACTTAATTTTTTTATTCTAATTTTATATGTATATGTTTTTTTTTAATTTTATATATTTGTTTCAAATTTTTTTATATTTTTTTCGAATTTTATATTTTTTTTCGAAATTTAATGTATATTATTTGAATTTTATATGGTTTTTTTTTTAATTTTTTATATTTGTCTTGAATTTAATATGTTTTAAAAAAAAATTCAAAATTTATATATATTTTTTAGTTTATATTTATTTTCAATTTTATAATTTTTTTTGAAATTTAATAATTTTTTTTGAATTTTATATGTTTTTTTGAATTTTATATATTTGTTTCAAATGTTTTATGTTTTTTGCGATTTTTATATTTATTTTTGAAATTTAATATGTTTTTCTGAAAAAATAATAATTTCGAAATTTATATATTTTTTAATTTTATATTTGTTTTCGAATTTATAATATTTTTCAAATTTTAATATATATATTTTTGAATTTTATATATATTTTGAAAATTTAATACAAATTAAATTATTAAATGATGGGAGGGGGTCTAATTGATAAAAATATTATCCTTGTTTCCAAACAGAATAGGGATAACACATTGAGGGTAGTTTAGGGATTTTAAAAAAAAAATCATGATGATGTCATCGTTCAGGGGGTCTAAGTGATGAGAATATTGAACAGTAGGAGGTGTAATTGAAGATATTCAAACCTAAAGGGGTACGATTGAAGTAAAAGCAAACCTCAAAGGATGTAAATGAAGTTAACCCAAAATTTTAAGCCTCTGTAATCTGAAATCGAATGTATCTATGTGAATGTGTACATATATATATATAGGCATATCCATATGTCAACACAACCATCCATACATAAACTCTTATAAAATTCCTATTATATCCATGTAGTAAATTCCAAAGTTTCACCCAATGGGGCCCGCACTTTACTGAATCCAGTGAGAACCTCAGAAGATTTTTTTCCATATAGTGGCTACATATTTGGGTATATGTGTATTCATATTTGTATATATATAATATATGTATCCATAAGTACATATATATGTATACGTATATAGTTATATATATGTGTGTATATGTATTTTTATATATAAGCGTGTGTATATATATATATATATGTATATATGTTTGTGGTTATGAAAAATTTATTATTAGAGAGAGAGTATTTAATAAGTAAATGTTTGGACAAGATGTGGAATTAAAAATCACAACTTCTTCTTGTGGAATTGGTATCTAGGAATTGTATTTCAATTCTAATTTCAAAGTATTTTGTTACATCCAAACAATGAATTTGGAATTGGAGCCTCCAATTCTAATTTCAATGCTCCAATTTCATGCTCCCAAACGGACCATGAGTGATGTTTAAATTATTTGTCAAAGATCTTAAATAAATATTGAACATATTCAGATTTAATTGGTGGAATAGACTTAGGAAATAATATCTTAATCGCTTTTCCATTCTTCATCCATTAATTTTTCATCCTTCTCTCTCAACTTTCCTCCGACAATGATTCAGTGGCAGCTAATATGCATAGGATCAATCCCTCTCTTAAAGCTAGGTTTAAGAGGATACATGATCAAGGGACCAGTTCAAATCCTCGAGCTAAACAAGACGATGGACTTACCTCCTCCCACGTTGTTCAATTAATTGGTAAGCATGCAATTTGTTGATAAGTTCCGAAAAAAACATGAAGCAAAAGGAAAACAGTGATTCCTAAAATGTCTCGAAAATCATTTCAACACCTTTGATCTTAAGCGTGTACAGACAATACTTGGGTTCTCTCAAGAAAGACAAACTTCATCCTTTTCATTGATATATAACTAAAAAAATTCAAAAATATAATTGAGATCAATTATCTTATGAGAATATTTTATTTCCCTTGAAATACCTTGAATCCACCCTCAGTCAATCTTTCCTACACAAATCTTATGACAAGACTGATATAGGCTCTAAAGAGAGAAACCTAAAAAAAATGTCTTAGACCCCAAAAGAACTATTATTAAAGTGTATTAAAATAAAAGCCCTTAATACATCTAAATTCTAAGAATTATAATTAAAGAATTTCTAAAAATTACAAAGTAAGATGAATGGACACTCAAATTCTTGATTTCATGTTTAAATACTACCCATATCTATATCATATTTATATTTTTGAAGGCTTTTTAATTTTTTAAACATTTTATTTTGTGTTTAATATTTTAATAATTTTCTACATTTTTTTAATTTTGATTTTTCTGTTACATGAAATGCACGTGACATGTTATATATATATATATATATATATATACATACTATTAAAAAGCAAGTGCTTTGCATGTTCATAATTTTATAAAAATAAATTTTAATATAAAAATTAAAAGATAATGCAAAAAAATAGATTTTAAGAACTACCCACATATCAAAAAAGAGAAGGAAAACTATAATTTAAATACAAACTATAATTTTACTTTACCAAAAATGTATATATAAATTATATTAGTTTTTTTCCGGTAAATATATATAAATTATATTAGTTACTAATACTTTAATAAAATTCACATAAATTCATATTGAAAAATAAGTAAATAAATTAAACTTAATCAAACAATAAAAAATATCAAATTAAATATAGAGAAACAAACTAAAAACATATATATATATATATATATATATATATATATATAATATAAAAAAAATAGGATATGTACGGAAACTATAAGTAAAAAAAACATATATATCACCTATTGAAAGTACGATGTATTTATTGAAACTAAAAGAAAAAAAAATATATAATGAAAAATAAGTTTTGAAATAAAATACAAATGGAAAGAGAGATCAATATACACAAAATAAATATAGACAGGGTGAGGTATTTATTAAACTTACCTCTTTTCAAAAAACAATTTATTAAACTTACCAATGGAACATAAAAATATATATATAAATTATTATCGACATACAAGCATCATGATGCTAGTTACAAATTGTAAAATCACTCTAAATTCAGACTAATACATTTAATTATAGAAAATAAAGTAAAAGACAAACCCAAATAAATATTTTAAATCAATATAAAAAAATATAATAAAAATAGATAAAAGAATATAAATTATGTTGTTAATTGAGTTCCTCAAAGTGAGAATATAAATATGTAATCTTAAGATTATAGTAACAAAAAATTTTAAAATGAAAATATATACCAGTAATATAGTTTAAAAAAAAAAGTAAAATTAATAATCAAAATATATTAGAACAAAAAAAAAAAGAACACAGAATATGATCATGAAAGTTTAAAAAATGTAATCAAAATTCATAATCCAGTACCAATATCAATTCCAATTTGAATTCAATTATGCTCAACTAATTTGGTATAGTAATATTTTTGGTTCTTATTTTGGATCAAGTCAGTTTTTTACAGTTTGGATATACAAGTAGTCACTGTTTAGGATTCTTAATCATATTGGCAATTCAATTCCTTAAGACTTGATTCTGATAATTTGGTATGATTTCCTGACTTAACATGACTTAAAGGTTAGTTCCAAAGTAATGTTTATACATATATATCAACAACGAAAAGAGTATGTAATAAAAAGAGGAAGACATCTCAATAAAAAAAAAATATTGCCAAAAGTAATAAGACTATGCAAATCCTCAAACCAAACTGATACATATAGTTATAAAAGATAAAGTATATAAATAAAAATAAACTAAAACATTAAAATCCAATAAAATAAAAATAAAATCGTCAAACTTGGACTAATATATAGTAGGAAAAGTAAAATAAATAAATACTCAAACTAATATACACTACAAACCAGAAAAAGTAAAAATAAAGAACAAAATAAATTATTACAAAGAAAATATGAATATATTAAAATATATATGTAAACAAACAGAAAGGACAATATGCATACATATACGTATTCCTGTGTATCGAGCATGGTTGTCAAAATCGCGATTCTAGGGGGTAGAATCGTACCCAAAAATGACTTGAATCGCAAAAAAATCATTCATATAGGTAGAATCGGTAGAATCGAGTAAAATCGGATAGTCGTACGATTCTACAATTTTATTACGATTATGCTATTTTAGGGAGTTTTTGGGTTAAAATAGGTAGAATCCTAGTAGAATCGTATAGAATAATTGTAGAATCATAATAGTAGAATCTACAATTTATTTTTTAAGATAAAATTTTCACACACACCTCAATTTGTATTCACATGTATTTTATGTATTTTTTTGCTACAATAATAGTTTTAAGATTGTGTCATCCATATGAGGCCCAAAACGTTAATGATTTAGTCAAATATCTCAATATGTAGCCAAACTTATGAAAAATAATAATTAAAGGTCCAATATATTGAAGGAACTAATGACCATAATTTTATTTTTCTTATTGGGAACCATTTACATTTGCACATCTATATCGATTTTCATGAATTTAAAATCTGAAATTTTGTAATTCTTAAAAAAAAAATCAGAAATGAACCACATTAAATATATTATATATTCCAATTTTAAATTTTAATTTCAAACTTTTTATTTAAAATTGTAATTTTATCATATGAATTATAATATTTTTCTTTATTTTTTGCATGCTTTTAGTGTAGGAAATTCATAAAATAGATGATGATGAAGAATTTGGTGAGATGGACATCCATTGTGTTGTTAAATGATATTTGTTTAAACTTCAAGAAATTTTGTTTTAAATTTATTTTTATTTTTTAATTAATTTTAAAATTTTTAAGCAAGCAGTAATGTAAGATAATTCAAGTATTTGTACTTTGCTACTACTTAAGGTGGTGTTTTTATTTATATAAATTATTTTGGATATTTTTTGTTATATTATAGAGATATTATTGTTTAAGGAGTTAAATTAAATTATTTTTTATCACAATTTAGTAGAATCTTACGATTCTGCGATTCCAATTTTATGGACCCTCCAACGATTCTACTTAGAATCCCGATTTTGACAGCCTTGGTATCGAGATTAGAAACATATTTTTCTCTGGTGACTTGAAGTACAAATTCTCTCTCTTTTGGGCTTTGACAAAGGTTCACTCCCTATCAGGTACCTTGGGTACCCCTCATTTCAACAGGACTTAAACCTATTGATTGCAAAGTTTTAATTGAGAAGGTCACCAAAAGAATTACAAGCTGGACAAGTAGATCCCTTTCTTTTGCAGGAAGAGTTCAATTGGTCAAATCTATCCTTTATAGTATTCAATTTTATTGGGCTTCAAAATTCATTCTACCAACCTCTACTCTCACAGAATTAAACTCTACACTCAGAAATTTTCTTTGGAAAGGGCAAGAATTGAAAAAAGGGGGCGTAAAAGTTGTTTGGGCAGTAGTTTGTAAGTCCAAATCTGATGGTGGACTTGGTATTCCACACTTTAAAGTCTTGGAATAAAGTTGCAATGATGAAGCATTTTTGGCATATCTTATCTACGAAAAATAATTCACTTTGGGTGCAATAGGTACGGAAATACCTGATTAAAGACAGATCTCCAGCTTAGACCTGCCATTCAGCCCTTTGTCAAGGTTGAAATTGGTAATGGGTCTTCAACAAATTTCTGGTTTGACAATTGGTGTTCTTTTGGCCCTCTTCATCAACTATCCTTAATTGAACAGATTACCAGTCACAATCTTGTGATTGTATCAATTGTCCCACAACTCAACAACATCAACCTTCCTATGCCATCACCTTCTTACCCTGATAAAACCACATGGCTGCCTTCACCATTGAAGTCATTTTCATTCTCTCACATTGTTGCATCATTGTCCACACCTCTCAATCTTCCTTGGGCACACCTGGTGTGGTTCTCTAATTGTACCCCAAAGCACAATTTTTTATTATGGGTTGTAATCCTCCACAAGCTGCCTACATATGATAGTAAATTTGTTGCTTTTTGGCATTCACCCAACTTATGTAGCATTTGTTCCATGCATCCAGAATCACACAATCACTTGTTCTTCCAATGCCCATTTGTCACTCCATTATGGATTTTTTTTCAAGATCGGTGTGCATTCTATACTTGCCCTTCCTCTTGGAGTGAGTTTATCAATTGGGCATCGCACTTGTGGGTAAGCAAATCCAATACCAAAAAATTTGTTCGTAAACTATGTCTTGCTTCGCTGGTTTACAATATATGGATGGAACGCAACAGAAGACTTTTTCAAGGCTATTCTCTTTTGGCTAATGCAGTTCTCAATCTTACCATTTCCTCTGTCCGAGAGAGGCTTTCATGTTGCTCTGTCAAGGACACTTTGGAAGCCAAACGCATTGTTGTTGAAATTACCTAGACGATGAATGACAATAGCCTAGAGGGGGGTGGGGGGTGAATAGGTTTTTCGTGGATTTATTGACAAATTAATAATAATTGTGGAAAAGCCAATTTTAATCTAATTCTCTAACAAGATAAATTATGTAAAGATTAATCTAAGTGCAGAAAATAAAGCAATAGAGACACACAATATATTTTTACATGGAAAACCTTGGAAAGACTCCAAGTAAAAATCACGGATACACTCGGGTATCGATGCACTATGAATTAGAGAATTTATACAGACTCTATGAAAACAGTACTTACAACCAATGTAATATGTTGTTCTTCACTCGACGTCTGAAAGTCTAGATTCACTTGCGCTCTACGAAGCTCTCGCTCCGCTCCGCTTCATACTCTGACGGCTTTGTTTCTCAATAGATCAAATAACTATGAAGCCTCTTGCTCCGATCTCCGCACTCAGACGGCTCCATTTCCCAAACGGATCTAAGCAACCATGTTGTAATCAACGGTGTGTAGATTTTTCAGAATCTAGGTCATTCAATCGTGCATAAGATCGTCGGTGTAGAAGCACGATAGAATCAACCCCAAAACAAGAGAGAACTAGAAGAATCACACAATGATATTTTCTTTCACTATCTCTATCTCTGTAGAAGAATATGAACAATAAAATACTGTAGAAATCTCCCTCAAAAACCCTAGCATCCTCTCTTGTAAACCTTGGTCTTTATAGAGAATGATGAAGCAAACCCTAAGTTTGCCCTTTTTGGTAATTTCACATTCACCTCAGCAAAACCCTAATCTCTTATGTATATTATATGTATTGCACGTATATCAAGGTATAGGATTCGTCCATGTATCATCGAATCAAAACGGGTGCATAACAGACAAAATATCAGAAAATATCAAAATATTTGTCGTCACTACGCTTTAAGCGTAGGTTCAAGCGTAGAACTTCACTTTCTAGCCACTTTTTGCTTCTGAAAGCATAGGCTTAAGCGTAAGCATTTTTGTTAAAACCACTTTTCTCTGCAACTACGCTAAAATGACCGTCTTGAATCCACGATACTTTTTCCTTGAAGTGACGGCTTTGGAAAATGTCATTTTCGTCATCCGAAAGACATTTTTACTCAATACGTTCATATTCTTCTACAGAGATTTATGGTGAGAAAAGATCATTGAGTGATTATCTATCTTCTAGTTCTCTCTTGATTTGAGTTTCTCCAATTGTGCTTCTACATCGAAGATCTTTATGCACAATTGGATGAGTGGTTGCTGAAAAATCATCACACCGTCTATTGCAATGAGGTTGCTTTGATCCATTGAAGAACAGAGCCGTCTAAGTGCGGAGATCGGAGAGAGAAACTTCGTGGTTATTTGATATGTTGAGAAACAGAGCCGTTAGTGTACGGAGCAGAGCGAGAGCTTCGTGGAGTGCGGGTGAATCTAGACTTTCAGATGTCGAGTGAAGAACAACAAATTACATCGGTTGTAAGTACTGTTTTCATAGAGTCTATACAAATTCTCTGATTCATAGTGCATCGATACCCGGGTGTATCCGTGGTTTTTACTTGGAGTCTTTCCAAGGTTTTCCACATAAAAATATCGTGTGTCTCTATTGCTTTATTTTTTGTACTTAGATTATTCTTTGCATGATTTATCTTGATAGAGAATTGGATTAAAATTGACTTTTCCGCAATTATTTTTAATTTGTCAATAAATCCACAAAAATCCTATTCACCCCCCCCCCCCCCCCAAGCTATTTTCATTGATCGTTTAGGTAATTTCAATTGATATCAGAGCGTGGTTACCCTGATTTAGGTTAACGACCTAGGGTTAGATTCTGAACTTAGACGATGGAGATACCTCGTGAAGGAGGTTCCATATCTAGGTCCCCTTTGTTTAATGACTCAAATTACACATATTGGAAAACAAGAATGAAAGCGTTTTTGAAATCGCTATATAAGAGAGCTTGGTTGGCCGTAGAGGTAGGATATTCACCGCCCACTGTGAAAGATGTTGTTACTAAGAATCTATGGTAAAACCATCGAATGAGTGGACTACTACTGAAATAAATAGTGCTAGTTGAAATTCAAAAGCTTTGAATGCGTTACATAATGCGGTGACTAAGAGTGAGTTTAAAAGAATAGCCACATGTGAAATTGCTAAAAAATCTTGGGACATACTCCAAGTAACTCATGAGGGAACTTCAAAGTTAAATGGTCAAAACTCCGAATTCTAAATTCAAATTTTGAACAGCTTAGGATGGAGGAAGATGAAGTTTTTGGTGATTTTGAGGCTAGGTTAACTGACATAGTAACTAGTTGTCACAATCTAGAAGAGCCTATTTTCGAGACGACAATTGTGAAGAAAATCCTTAGGTCTTTGCCTGAACGTTTTCGGTCTAAGGTTACCGTCATATCTGAAATCATGAGTTTCAAGGAAATTAAACTTGAAGAGTTGGCTGGTAATTTGAAATCGTATGAGATGGAGATGTGTGTTCAATCCTCTAAAAAGTCAAGCAGCACAAAAACGAAGGACATAACTTTGAAAATCACTAAGGAGGGTCCTAGTGAGTCGGATGAAGAGGGTAATAGTAAACCAAGTCAATTTGACATGATCATGAAGCAGTTTCATAAGTTTTTAAAATCTTCTTGTGGTCAAGAATTGATTAAAGAACAAAATTTTGGAGATAAATCACATGATTCTAAAAATAGAAAAATCCAAAATAGGAATGATAAATTTGTTCATAAAAAGAAGAAACCTCAATGTTTTGAGTGTCAAGGGTTCAGTCACATAGTTGTCGAGTGTGCTAATAAGTCGAAAAAGAAAAAAGGTTTGGCTATTACTTGGAGTGATGGATCAGCTAGTGATTCGACGGATTCAGAGGTAGGAGATGAGATTGATAATTTCACCGTGTTTGCTGCACAAAGTAAGGAGGTCGGTGAATTTGTTGCGGGTTGGGCAATGTCTAAGGATGATGATTCTGAGGATAATGAAGATCGTGGGGATTCATATGAAGATGCATACAATAAATTGTATGAAAAGTCTGTGCAGGTTAACAAAGTGTACTCGAAATTTTTGGTTCTATTCAACAATGTTGATAAGGAGAGACAGTCCTTAAGAGAAGAATTGACCAAGTCTGAACAAGAAAAGACTCAGGCTTTGAAGAGGGTGGATGGTCTCAATGAGGAATTAGAAACTCTAAGATTGAAATTGAGTGAGAAATCTACAAGGATTGAGAGTTTGGAAAAGGAATTGAAGGATGCTAACTCAACTATTCATAGATGGTCTAAAGGAACTAATAAACTTGGTCACATGTTAAGTGTAGGTGTAAATGCAGAAAAGTTACACAATAGAAATCGGAAAAAATTTGGACCATTTCTCATTAATCAAAACCCTCTATTTATACACAACTGTGATAAATTGGTCAAGCCCATGTACCCAGGTTTATCAATCCCTCAAATCAAGGGATTTGATAAACTCTATCCTTTTTTGGACTCTTTATTCTATAATTGGATTACTCCTTGCCTTGTGGACCACACTTTAGCTTCTAGATTTTTCCATGGGCCCATTGTTGTTTTCGGCTTGCTTGTTCTCAGCCCATCCGCCTTCCGGCCCATCGGTCTTTGGCCCATCCGTCGTTGGCCCATCAGTCTGGTGGCCCATCTATAATTGGGCCAAATATTTCAACCATTACAGTAGGAAAGTTAGCAGGAAATACTAAAGGGTTAGGGTTCAAAGGAATGAGTGATCCTGACATTGTTTCCAAAACAACCTTTGCTAAGGCTTCCCAAGTAGCATCTAGTTCTTCTCAAGGTAAGTCTGATATGAATCTTAATGCTCGATCTTATGTCAGAAAACCTGTTGAGAGTAAGCCTCCCTTTACCTCTAGAGTCAATAAGGGTTCAAATAATATTTTTCAAAGATTTATTCCAGTCTATCATCACTATGGAATGAAAGGTCACATTCGACCCGTATGTTCAAAATTAAGAGGATAAACTTTGAAATCTGAGCGGAAGCATATAATTCAGAAAATACCCAATGTTGAAAGTCAAATTCGGGTGTTGAGTGAAAAGGTGAAAAAGTTGGCTAGACTAGCAAATAGAGCACCGAAAATTAAACAAATGTGGGTTAGAAAAGATGAATTGCATTGTTTATTTGCTCATACTGCATGTCCAGCACGTGACTCTAATTCTGAGAAAGGTCTCGAGTATATATCCACAGATTCTCAGTCAACAGACATCTCTACAAAACAATTTGATTTTCAAAAGCATATGTATCTTAGAAAATCTGGTGGCATATTATCATTAGGATAGATGTCTTCATATGTATCATTCTAGGAATATCTTGCAATATCTTTTATCCTAGAATTGATACATTATCATGCATTTTGTATTATTTGCATGTTTATTTTTATTTTATTTTTATGCATGCATCATGTTTTGTTACTGTTAGAGTTATACATGCATGCATCATTATGACAAAAAAAAATTAAATAGAAAAATTCTTAGCATGTTGAGCTTGGCTAAGTATACAAATGGTTGTCATATTTCAATCTATTCTTATATTTACTTTTCTTATTATGCTTATGAGAATTGAAGTCGTTAGTCTGACCTGAGGTTATGAGTTATTCTCTTGACATGTTTAAGTATTATTTTTGGAACTTATCAACTTTGGGTGTTTGTTTTACTTCAGAGATGACTGTAATACTTGTTAAAACTTTTAGTCTTTCTCATCTAATCCGAAATGATATGTAGGTTCATGAGTTATAGTAGATTGATTTATGCTTTTAAATACCTTTTGCATGCTTATGAATGTAGTGGTGATGTTGAAAAGAGGAAAGAATTAGATATTTAAAATATAGAAATGCAAAAGGTAGTTCTTCAATATGAGTAACCGGGCCTCTTGCCTCAGTAAGCATTGATTGTTCACGTAAAAAGGGGAGAAGACTAATGAGCATAAATCCCATGGAAGAAGCTCGGGCCCAGTTGGTTGGGATTAAAAATCCTTGCTGGAAAGTCTAAAGCTTAAAAAGACAAGAAGGGATATGGTGCAAAAGTTGAAAATGTGAAAAGAATAAATTGTGTGATGATGGGGTATTGTTTTTTTTAACAAGCAATAAGATCTAAGTTAATGATTTAACTTTTAGCTTAGGTTTTGGACTGAAGTATCATCATGATTAGTGAGGAGATTTTTAGAATTAACACGTATTGCTTTCATCTTAGTTGTTTTCTTGCACCTGAATATTTTTTTCATATATGCAAATGTTATGTAAAGGTTGTCTTGTGACTGTTTATGACTACAATGTACGTGTGCTGATTTTCTTCACTATCATATGTATAGTAGCTAAGGAAAATATGCGAATATGATGTGTTAATGATTAGTTCATTGTCTCTACTACCATGCTCACATGTTTCTAAAAACAAAAATATTTTTTTTGTTTTGCATTTTGCATTCATGCATTAGTATTAAGATAATGCATTGTAGAGATTTTTGTTACTCGAGAATCTGAATATAATTTTATAGAGTATTTTATCTTCGTATTTAGTGTTTGCCTTAGATTCTCTAGAGTCTCCTCTGTGATCATTTCCCTATGTTTTCATCTTGAGGTTTTCCCTTGTTTCTCTCATGTGCTTTGTTTGTTTTTATTGTTCCTTGTCATTTCAATGACAAAAAGGGGGAGAAATATTGAGTAAGGGGGAGTAATGGTTAAGGGGAAGAAGTATTGAGTAAAGGGGAGAAAGTGTGTGTTTTATGATCATTATGCTTACATGGATATTTTTTTTATTATGATAATTTTTTATCTGTTTTCCACACTTGCGTATAATGGTTTGTTCAGTGTTGTGGTTATAGGATTGATAGACCGTCATGAAAGCAAGGTGATAATTTATATCTATGTTTGTCGGTGTGTGTTCATAGGTATAAATGTTAAGTTGTTATTTGTGAGGCTATATTGCAAAACATGGTTTTGTCTCAGAAATGTCAAGGTGGAGATTGTAAGAACATTTATTATAATTGTTTATGTATGACATATTTTAGACAATAATCATGTTGAGTGTTAGATAAGTCGTGTTGGTTTCAACGACATCTACAAGCTTCGACAAAGGCGGAATCAAACATTGAAGTAGTGAAGAATACAAGTAAAGTGTAAAAATGAGTGTATTGATAAAAATGTCTCCCAGGGGGCAAAAACGGCATTTTCCAAAGTTGTCAATTCAAGCAAAAAGTCTCCGGGAGTCAAGAGGGTTATTTTGGCACAGTTACGGAGAAAAGTGGTTTTAATAAAAATGTCTACGCTTAAACCTACGCTTTCAGTTTCAAAATGTGGTTGGAAAGTGGATTTGTACGCTTGAATGTACGCTCCAAGCTACGCTTGGACTAAGCTTCAAGTGTAGAGGGCCTACGCTTCAAGCGTAACTGTGGTAGGATGGTTTAGTGATTTGTTTGCAATGAAAAATTGTTACGACCTATTATGACTTGGGTTACACTCCTATATATCCTAGGACGTATATAAAAGATATATACACAAAAGATTGACTAGATTCATTCCCAATTATAAGAGGATTAAATAAGGGAGGAATCTTAGTACAAAAAGGAAACAGTGATTTCAACAAGCTTTTTAGTCAACGTCGGGAGCTCATATCTCGGTCAAGAAAGGTCCAAATGAGGTGATTATTGAGCCTATCATCAAGATCTTGAATTCATATTTCCAACTATATATTACATGCCTTAATCCAATGTGTGTAGCTCCAGATATGATTAAAAGAGTGAGAGGTGTCTTGCAGGAAAATGCTGGAAATTTCATAATCGGGCTGAAATTCTACTTTGACTTGGATTGATCCGTGTTGACCCGGATGACCTTGAGTTCGACCTAAACACCTATAAGCAAGTGTATATCACATATTATACATGATATTGAAGGGTTTAGCTCAATTGAGTGTGAAATTACCAAAGAGGACGAACTTAGGGTTTCTCCTCTACATTACCTATAAATACCAATGTCTATAATAGAGGAAGCAATGGTTTTGGAGAGATCTCTGCAGTCTTTTATCGTTTATATTCTTCTACAGAGATTTATGGTGAAAAAAGATCATTGAGTGATTATCTATTTTCTAGTTCTCTCTTGATTTGAGTTTCTCCAATTGTGTTTCTACATCGAAGATCTTTATGCACAATTAGATGAGTGGTTGCTGAAAAATCATCACACCGTCTATTGCAACGAGGTTGCTTTGATCCGTTGAAGAATGGAGCCGTCTGAGTGCGAAGATCGGAGCGAGAAGCTTCGTGGTTATTTGATTTATTGAAAAATAGAGTCGTCAGTGTACGGAGCGGAGCAAGAGCTTCATGAAACGTGAGTGAATCTAGACTTTCAGACGTCGAGTAAAGAACAACATATTACATCGATTGTAAGTATTGTTTTCATAGAGTCTATACAAATTCTCTGATTCATAGTGCATCGATACCCGAGCGTATCCATGGTTTTTACTTGGAGTCTTTCCAAGGTTTTCCACGTAAAAATATCGTGTGTCTCTATTGCTTTATTTTCTGCACTTAGATTATTTTTTGCATGATTTATCTTGATAGAGAATTGAATTAAAATTGATTTTTTCGCAATTATTTTTAATTTGTCAATAAATCCACAAAAAACCTATTCACCCCCTCCCCTCTAGGCTATTTTCATTGATCGTCTAGGTAATTTCAAATGTTCTTACAATTGTTGAATGGGATTTGTCTGGCTCTTTCATTTGGCCTTCTCCCATGCCTCCTGATTGAACTTTCTTCTTGTCGGTGATCGATTACACTCAGTCATTACTGGATCACGCGTTCCATCAGAATGGTTGTAACTATTAATAGTTACTTGTATCTAGGGGTGCAACTTGGGCCGGACCAACCCAGCCCAACCCGAACCCGAGATTAACCCGGGGTTGGCTGCAACCCGGCCGACTCTAAATCGGGTTGAATCGAACCCGACCCGGTCGGGTCGGGCAGGTTACCCGGGTTAGTTAGTTTTTTTAAAAAAAAAAATGTAAGAGAAAGCTTTATGATATATCATTCTGATTTAAAGAATGGAAGGAAACCCCAAAAAAAAAATTCAATTTTCTTTTTTGCAATTGAAGATGATAAAAGTAATTATAAAAGAAAAAAAAATCGGCTTCATATTATACTCTTGATATGAAGAGTGATATGTTTCATATATATGTATATAAGTTTCAAATATGTTTCATATATATGTATATATATATAAATTTCAGATATGTTTCATATATATGTATATATACATATAAATTTCAGATCTGTTTTCCTATACAATAACCAACAAAGATCTGTATATATTTATATATATGAAAATTCCTTTCCTCTTCTACACACATATACGTATATATCTATATATATAAAACAATAACACACACATAAGATATAGAGAGAGAGGAAGTAAGATATGTATATATCTATATATATGAAAATTCATTTCCTCTTCTACACACATATACGTATATATCTATATATATGAAACAATAACACACACATAAGATATATAAAGAGAGAGGGGAAGTAGAGAGAGGCCACCGTTTGCAACTGGAGAGATAGAGACGGAGAGGCTACAAGCGTTTCCAACTAAAGAAAGAGAGACTGAATGCTTGAAGAGAGAGAGAGGTAACACATTTGATCATATAAAATAGATGTTAGATTCGGGTTTAACCCGACCCGCCCGAACCCGCCCACAATAAACTTGGGCTGGGCCCAAACCCAACCCAACTTTTAAAACCCTCAGCCCGACCCGCCCGAATTGCTGATTTTATGGGTTGGGTCCGAGTTGGGCTGGGCTAGTCCGCCCAAGTTGCAGCCCTACTTGTATTGGCAATTGCCTCCCATTGTCCTCGGACCTGTTTTCTTGTATTGGGCTTGAACCCATTTCCTATTTCGGGCTTGGACATTATTTTTCATCTATAATATTTACTCTTAACTTTCAAAAAAAAAAAAGATTGGATACAATCTATGAAACACTGACACTGATATGACACGGCAAATTCCAAAAAAGTAGGACACGGCATGCCTCTAACACGTCTATAAAAAAACAAAAATAATTTATATATACATATTATATTGCACAAATACTTCATTTATCAATTAAATAATGAGAACCAATAAACTTATATACAAAAATAAACAAATAGGTTAAATCAAATGTCTGATATGTTCAAAACAATTCATTCCACTACCATCCGAGAATCAAATGCATCTCCCCCAACATCTGACATCTTAGTCTCTCCCTCGTTATATTGTAAAAAACTTCTTGATCGAAGACAAAGATTGGAATATACAAATACCAAATCTTCAGATCTTTGTAGTGATATATTGTTCCTCTCTATATAGTGGATAAATGAATAGAAGTTCCAATTCATCTCACAAGACGAGGAGGAACAATGATGTTCAAGTATCTTCAAATTCAAATATTGGATTATGGGTGTTCAAGTTCTATAAGTGATCCACCAAATTAGCGGTTCCATAAGTTCTCTATCTTTCATGGAATCAACCGACTCACCGCGTGTCCGACACGTGGACACGTGTGTGTCCTTTGTGTGTCCAATTTTTAAAAATTCAGGATTTGGCGTGTCGGACACGTATTTTTGGTGTATCTGCGTGTTCGACGACCCTAAACGAAGTGTCCGTGCTTTATATGATACAATAGAAAACAATTCCTCAATCCCTATACAAAAAACTAATCCAACCTATCAAAATATATTGAAAACAAAAAATTATATATAACCATATAAGGTACGTAGGAAATAAACCAAGATAATTAGGATTATTAATTACCATTGTAGATGGAATTGAGTGTTATAATTCATTTAAGAATAGGATTGAGTATTACAATTAGGATTAGCATTATTAATTACAAATAAATTATAATAAGAGAATGGAATAAAATATAAAAAAATAATTTATTTTTTTAATATTGTATCTCAATGAGCTTTTTATTTATATATTCAATGTAATTTAATACAATTAAAATTTAATTCAATTTTAGTGATAGAATTTAAATACATAAATACGTGTTTTTAAATAAATAAATTGTATTAAAAAGGGAAAATTTACAAGATAGAAAATCAGTGAGAAAGAAAAAACAAAAATGGTGAGAATACAGATCGATGAAGCCCCAAAATAAAGCCTACATACAGGCCTAAAACGAGCTAGTTGCCCGCTCCAAATAGGATTCTAGTTGAATTGGAGTTATAGAATTTAATTAAATTTTGTAATTACAATTGAACTAGAAATTGGATTGAAGTTATAGAATTTAGTTAAAATTTATATGTTATATAATTCAAATAGAAATTAAATTGAAAAATTAAAATTTACACTATAAATACTGAAATTCTTCACACTTTTAAAAGTGCAAAATACCCCATGAACTATCCCCAAGTGAGTAAAATACCCCATGTACTATAAAAGTGAGCAAATAAGTCCCCCAAGTTCTCAAAATTGAGCAAGTTTCCCCCTTGGACCCACTTTTTGAATGTCAAATTACCATTATACCCATATAATAAACTTTTGTAAAATATAAAAATAAGGGTTAACTTTATTCACACCCTTGAGGTTTATTTTATCTTCAATTAGACCCCCTCAAGTTTAACAAACTTCATTTACACCTCTTATTTTTTCAAACTCACATCATTTATACCACCTAATGCCACTTAATACCTAAACTACCCTCAATGATGAGATAAGTGGTGTTTGGAAACAATGATTCAATTTCTTTACTACCCTCAAATTTTATTGTCTCTATCCAATATTTTTTCACTTTTAACATTATTATCTAATTATAGAAATAATTTTATATATATATATTTTACTACAAACGAATTAGTTTTTGATATATGTCGAAATAGAAAATAAATGCCGAAATATTTTTTTTCAAACTACCAATTAGGGTATATTATTTTCCCTCTTTTAACATTATTATCTAGTTATATATATTATTAAATATATATATATTACTATAAACAAATTTTTTTATGCCGAAATAAAAAATTAATGCCGAAATTTGACCAATAGATTGGTTCTGTCTATTGACCGAAATTTGACCAAAAAATTAATGCCGAAATCAATGGTAGTTCGAAAACAAAAGGGTTGATTATGTCTATTGACCAAAAGATTTTGTCAATTGGCATGGCATATAAAATTTGATGATTTTAAAACATATTTCATGTTTCAGTGGTAAGGACTCAAACTGCCAAACGACGGAGTCTTGGCTTCAGATACTGAGAATAGTCCATTTGGGCATAAAGAAATAAAAAAAAAAAAAAACTTCTGCATTAATTTTTTATTTTGGCATAAAAAAAATCATTTATAGTAATATATATATATATATAACAAATAGTTTATATAACTAGATCATAATGTTAAACTTGAGGGGGTTTAATTGAAGATAAAACAAATTTCATGGGTTTAAATAAAGTTAATTCTTATTTTTATATTTTACAAAAGATTAATATATGGGTATAATGATAATTTGACATTCAAAAAGTGGGTCCAGAGGGGCAACTGGTTCAATTTTGAAAATTTGAGGAACTGATATGCTAACTTTTATAGTACAGAGATATTTTGCTCACTTGAAGATAGTTCACGAGGTATTTTACACTTTTTCCTAGTAAGTATAGATATAGAGATATATTTAATTGTAACAAGTATGTGGGCCATGAAAGATTACCATAATAATCAACACAATTTATAGACTGTTAATTCTTCAAAGCAAGACTACAAGATAATTTTAACAATAAATAGGTAACCATAATAGCAAATATTTAGATAATCTGTGGGGCAAATTTAATTTTTTATAGAAAAATTGTCATTATTGATTTTTCCATTGAAAGCAAGATTACAAGATAATTTTAAAAAACATTTAATGACAATAAATAGGTAACCATAATAGCAAATATTTAGATAATCTGTGGGGCAAATTTAATTTTTTATAGAAAAATTGTCATTATTGATTTTTCCATTGAAATTTGCCATTAATAACCATAAATGAGTAACGTTCATTTTGTTTGACGGTATTTGGGGGGCTGCACTATAAATAGTTCTGACCCACTGAAATTTACAGCACAAAACCAAGAGTAAAAATCGGATTAATTATTTGAGATGGCAAAGATACCAACCACTTACCTCATCATGGCCTTCGCCATACTCTTGTTAACCACCATGGGTAGCTCTCTCTCTCTCTCTCTCTCTCTCTCTCTATATATATATATATATATATATATCATATATGTATGTCTCTAATAATTAACATATAAGTTTTGTATGATTTTTTGTTTTGCGTATAATATAATGCATGCATATAATGAAGGTTATAGACAATTACAAATTTATTGTCAGTAACAATTCAACATGAGTACTAATACTTTAGGAGAATCGGTCTACTTGGTTTGCATTTCTGAAAACAGTTTTCTGTTTTCTAAAAACTGACAAATCAAAAAATTATACAAAAAGTTTTAGGGTGCGTTTGGAAAGCCTGTTTTTTGTATTTGTTTTCTGTCTTCAAATACGAAAACTGTTTTTGTATTTGTCTTTGTTTTTTCAGGAAAAAACTAAAAACAAAAAAGCGTTTGGATGAAGGTGTTTTCACCACTTTTATTTGGTGAAAATTGTATTTTATGGATTTGGTGTTTTTACTGTTTTTACCACCTAAACAATGAAAAAACTCAAAAAACAACTAAAAGTTGTATTTGGTGTTATCATCACTTTTACACACTATTCACAGAAAACAGTTTTCTTGGGAAAAAAACAGTGAACAGTAAACGCGTTTGCCAAACGTATTTTTTTTTTTAGTCTTGTGAACAGTAAAAAAACAAAAACAAAAAACAGGGTATCCAAACGGACCCTTAGTTTTTGGAAAACTTCATTGTAAAATGTCTATTTTGAGATAACTCATTTTTATTATTCTCTGAAAACTGTTTTTTATTCTAAGAATTCTCGAGAACAGTTTTCAGAAATACAAACCAATCAAACTTATCTGCTTAGTTTGTAACTGTAAAAAATAGTTTTATTTTCTGAAAAAGTGAAACCAGAAAGCTATACAAAGATTCCGCGTGGCTCAATTTAAAACTCAATTATAAAAAAACTCGTTTTCAAAGAATAAGTAAAAAAAGTTCTCTGAGAGAATTTCTGAAAAATAATTTCTGAATTTTCAAGAAATGCTTTTGAAGTACAAACCAAGTAGGTCCAAATAATTCTTAATTGATTGAGGCAACCCGTTCATACATTAATTACATTTACACTTATTGTTAATTTTAATAGATATGAGGTTGATATACTATTGATATACGTGTTCAAGTAATTTATCTATAGATCGATAATATGTTATGTATCCTCTGATCCTGAATTTATGTAATCATATAACTTAATGTGCTGATTCAATGCTTTCCAAATGTAATGAGATGACATTTATTTTGTTCTCATTGCCATGGTGTATGTTCAAAAATGGCTTTGCTAAGGCAACAAAAATATTTTTGATTTTCTACAAAACTTGGTAATATATATATATATTTTAGGTAACTATGGTAAAATATATTACATGCTCTAGTTAATATATTTGAAATTGTTGTGCATGTGGCAGGCGTAGAAGGCGCGAACAATTGCACTTTTGTTACGTATCCATGCAAGACATTGGGTCAATGCAGGAAAGACTGCGCCAGCAAATATTATAATGGTTCTGCTAATTGTTACCAGATACCTCCCAACGCACCTTATTGTACCTGTCATTACTGTATTCCACCACCAGCAGCAACTCGCACATGATATATATATATATATATACATATATAAACACAGGCTGACGACAAAATAAATATGTTACATGTATGTGCAATCCTATGCATACCAATAAAATCCATGAATGCAAGAAATTTCTGAAACAATAGTCCTGGTTTATTCTGATTTACACATGGAGCTGAATTTGTTGAATTATAGGGAGCTAATTGTCATTCTCAGCATTTATTCCATTTATGGGAAGCAGCATAAGATTGAATTTTTCATTATGGTGAACTTGTAGATGGGTTTACAGCAAAAATAAGGATGGACAAAATTTTGACATCACAGCCATGTAAATTTCCCAGAGTACATATATAGAACAAGCCAGTAAAAATTGTTCAAAAATTATTCATTTGCCAAAAAGTTCTACAAACTATACAAAATTTGAAAGTTTGCTATCATCCATATCTGTCAAAAAGACGCATAATCATCAGCCGTAAATTTATCGCTCACGCTGCCATTTTGCTCATGGAAAGACTCCATTTTCGCGTCTAGTATTGCCAATTGGGACTTCACCCATTGCGGATTGTTCCTACCTTCAACCCACAACGCTTCCTTGGTGTCTTTGTGCTTGAAATCTGGGTAGTTCGGGTTTCTCTGTAAAGTGCATCAGCAGCAAAAAATTAGCAATTGACGCATAGGCATGAATACTTGTGAAAATTAAAATGAAACAGCCGCTAAAATTATAAGTGTTCTAAGTTCATGCATGAGAACTTTAGTCCTGATCTTTTAGATCAGTTTTAATCTATTTTGCAAGTCGCTGGACATTATTTTCATTCAGCATAACCAACTACTGGGTCCAAGAATCTAGAGTGTGAAAGTCAGCACGAGTAAGTTAGAACACAAACACGCAACGGAGGTAAGTTCACTTTATGTGACATGCTATACTACGCACAACAATAACATAAATTCCTAGAAACTATTAACTGAGTAGACAACCTTGTTCTTCCTATTATCCCACCAATCAACCGGATTAGCAAAGAAGGCTTGCCATAGTTCTGTTGCTGTGCCTGTACTATTTGCAGCATAGTTGTTTAGCTTTCTACCTGCAAGGGAAGGAAATCAAAGATCTAAGAATGTTGCAAATACATTAGAAAAAAAAAAAACTGCTCAGACAGAGTATCTCAGAGAAAATTATTGCCTGGTGTAAAAGAATTAGAATCCCCATCATACAAGGCCACTGGGGAGATGTTTCTTTCAACAAAATTCAGTTGCTGAACAACTACCTGACGAAGATCATAGATAATCACAACTTAGAAAGTACAAATATTGGAAAATAGGACGGTAACAAGTGAGACACAAGGAAATTTAAGAACCTTATAGTAGGTCTGTTGCTTCCCATCATCGCTTTCAACTGTGTCCGAAACCAGCCGGCCAGATACGTAAATTTGATGGCCTTTCTCTATGTGCTGAAAAGCAACATGAGCCAACTCATCCCAGAAAGTCAAATTGATCCTGGAAAACATTAACAACACTCTCGAAAAATGTTTAAGACCCTCAATATAGAACCAATAGACAATAACCCAATTCACTTACTGGTTGCCAACATCACAACAGCTCGTAACAATCACATAATATAGCGGAAGCTATATAATACATATACGCAGGAGAATTGAGCAAAATATCAATTTCCATTTCTATGACTCGGGAGGCAAAAGTTGCCAATTGTATCACACTGGCACTCACTGAGAAAATAGAAATAAACATTCATTAAATAATTTATGTCCTTTCTTTAGGGAGCCAAATCAGTTTGGTCAATTTTCATTAGGACAAGTGAAATCACCGAATTGTGAGTGTTTATATTTGTACTCAGTTTGTCATTTTACTAGCATGAGCAGGACGGAAAATGTGCATACAGTATCAAATAGCTGCTGTTATTGGGGTATAGCAACTCATAATCTTCACAAAATTTTCCCCTCTTGGCAAGAAACTCACACACCAAGTTACCAATCACAACTTGGCCCTCACGTTACATTTTCGGAGGTAGAGGAGATACCGTTACGCTAAGCATTTCCGTCAGGGTAAGTAGCTTACATGCGCCACAATTGGTCGTTCTTGTTTTTCTCAACTTGCACACAATATTCTTACTAGTCTATCACATTCTCACTATTCAGTATTAACCACAAGCGCCTAAAAGGCTAAATCACAGTTGAATCTAACAAAATCACTAATTAGATAAAATTCCCAAACATAACTACCTACAATAACATGAGTGTATTGATACATAATTCCAACAATGTAGCCACAACCCATTTTAAACAAGCAAACCCATGTGAAATTGAGAACCAAGAAGCTGGCAAAACACCAAATACATAACGAAATTAATATAAAATAGTTTAAAAAAGAAAAAAAAAAACCACTATTCAGAGGCTAGCAATTCCTTGATTCTATCTATAGAAATTCAGTAAAATAACAAAAAACCAAATAGAAATTCAGCAATATCAACACACAACTAGCCAGAACTACATCAATCAGTGTGGTTTCCCACCCAAACAAACAAGAACCTAAACAACAACCTTTGGATTTCCAACAAATAACAATAAATTGATCTATCTATATATAGATATACATATATATAAAAATATATGTACCAGGCGGTGTCAGTAGAGGATTTTTTGACCGCGAGGCGAGACCAAGCGAGGACCTTGCCGGAGGTGAGGTGCTTGATTTGGACAGGGGCGGCGACGATGCCGATGAGTTGGACGGAGTTACAGAGCTCCTTCTTCCACTGAATCTCCGAGGGTTTAGGGTATTGTGGGCCCACCGAGTGATCATTATTGTAGTGGTTATTGTAATCGATGGAGCATTTGAGACGCCCACTGAACCCTAATGGCGGAGCTGGAAGAGACAAGAAGCGGACAGAGGAAAGGGGGGCAAAATGGGAATTTGGAAGTGGGTATTTGAGGGTGGAGAAAGGGGTGGTCTTTGTTGTGGGTGGTATTAGGTTCAACACCATCTTCTTCTTCTCTTTCTCTGTTACGCACACACAGTGCGAGGTGTGAGTGTGTGTGAGGGTTTTGGAGTCTGGACTGTGATTTTGTTGGGGATGAGGATTTCTTACAACTAATGCGGGTCAAATCAAACCAAACAAGGTGGGCTACGGGTCGGACTTTTTTAAAGACGAATCGGGTTGAGTTGTTCATTAGAATTTAGATCCCACATTTTAGGGGTGCACACAAAACCGAAAAATCGAACCGGACCGAATCGAAACCGGCAATTTAGTTTGGTTTTAAAATGATTCGGTTCAGTTACGGTTTTCAAATTTGAAAAATCGAATTTTTCAGTTTGGTTACGGTTTTGATTAGTTAAAAATCAAACCGAACCGGTTTTAAATATATATGTATTAATAATATAGTATTATCTTATTTATATCACTTTAGCATTAGACATTCAGATTGAGAGAATTGTATGTTTCGTAATATTGGATGAAAAATCAACCTACTTCAATACTTGTATTATTGTATCACACCATTCACTAAGTATAAAAAAATAAGCCTTAACTAGTAACAGATTTCAGTAGTGGTATGTAGCAGACTAGTAGTGGTGTGTAAGCAGATTTGGATAACTAGCGTGGTGGGATGTAATTTTGAACGGCATACTTTCATTCCACTAATTATAGATTTGATTTTGTGTTTGTAATAGTTGAAATATGAATTATTCTATGTAATTTAATTTATGTTTTTAATTATATTATCTTTTGAGTTATGTCGTTGAAAGACAATTATAAAAATCGAACCGAAAAAAATGTTTGATTTGGTTCGATTTCTTTTATTAACGGTTTGATTACGATTTTTATTTTTAAAAACCTGAAAATAATGGTTGGATGAGGATTTCGGTCGAAACCGAACCATGTGCATCCCTACCACACTCATCTCCTTGCTGATAAACAATTCCCTATAATAATTTCCATGATAAATGACAATTTTTTTACTGATTCAACTGCTATTATTTATATATATATTTTACATCTATAGGACATGTGGCCATATATTACATTTATTTTTAAATTGCACAAATAGTAACTTGCAACTCAAATACATAATTAATTCATATAATTTACATACATAATACATTACTTTTCACGTATTTTATTTCTCTGAATTATTTTCAAGTGAGATGCAAAATGAAAATCGATAGATTGTATTTTTGAAAATTATTTTTGAAAATTCTATAATAAAAAATAATTTTCTAAAAAAATAATAAAAATTAGGGTAAATTACAGTTTTACCCCCTGTTTATAGTATAAATTACACCCGCACCCCCTTTATTTTCGCTAATTACAGTTTCACCCCCTGAATCCCATATCCGGCGACCGGATATATGCAATTACTCTTATACCCCTTTTTTTATATTTATTTTAAATAATCAAATATTCTTTTATGTTAAATTACCTATTTACCATTCCATCATCTTCTTCATTTCACCCCTACTCTCTCCTAAAACCCTTCAAATCAAACCCTAACCCTAAAATGAACTACCAATTATCAAACCTCAATTCCTACCCATACTCATTTAATTGTCCATTTTCAATTACAGAAAAATCAAAACAAAATGACATATATATCTATCTATATATATACGCACATATATAACTATATAGATAGATATACACCAATCTATATATATACACGCACATATATATCTACATACTTATGAAATGGGTGTGTTGATTTTTTGATATTTTTTGTCTAAATCATGCTTCTTATATGACGTATTTGTTGATCTTGGACCCAATTTATGTTTCTATGATATAGATTGAATTTGCCCAATACCCAATTCATACATATACATATATTTATGCACATATATACATATATATATATAAGTGATGAGGGTAGTTTAGGTGTTTCACATCATTTTAGATGGGCAAACAAGTCTTTACACACATATAAGGGTAATTTGGTCATTTCGCATCTCAGATTTTGGTTGACCCAGTTTGACCTCGCCAGAGAATGAGTTGAGGGGGTGAAAGTGAAACTGTAATTTACAAATAAGGGGTGAAACTGTAATTAGCGAATATAGAGGGGGAGCGGGTGTAATTTACACTATCAACAGGGGATGAAACTGTAATTTACCCTAAAAATTAATTATCTGAAAATAACCATTTTTATAACTAAAAGTTCAAAAAATTATTTTTAAAAAACTGAACCAAACAAATTTTTTTTATAATTTTTAGTTTTCAGAAAGGTATTTTCAGAAATAATCACTCTTTATTTCTCTGAATTATTTCCAAGTGAGATGCAAAATGAAAATCAATAAGAATGAACTAAATTTTCTCTTGATTTCTTGCTCTTGCAGTCTATGAATTTGGAAAGTTCAAAAGGTATGGTGTTAATTAACTACTGCTGCTGCTTTTTTTTCATTCCATATTTGTTAGCTTTATATGTAGTTGAAAATGGCACAATTTGTTACTATTGTTTTAGTATTACTCAGAAAAAAAAAATTATCACTCTTTAGCGAAAAAGTTAGTTTCTTTGCATTTTTTTATTTTATTTTTTTAACTTGGTCAAATATATAAATAAATACATAAATAATATGTTCTTTACATCACCTGAGGTAGTTATTTGAAATAACTCTCTCCAACATCAGTCAAAACAACAAAAACTTCATTTCTCAAACTTTTAACACAAGTCGACTGTGTCCGAAAGTGTGCAGAAACGGATCTATCTATAGTTACAAACTATACATTCAAGATCAATGTCTATTCCCCATACAAGTATTAAAATCGTTGTGAAAATAGATATTTGTGGTTAAATTTTGGAGGCTTCATTTTCCAGTCTTCGGAGGCTCCATTTTTCAGTCTTTGCAGAATCATAGTTACCAAAACATGAGGGCCAAAAACACAAAAGCCAATGCTGGAAGGCAAGCGTTGAAAGCTTGTAAAACCATATAAAGAAGTTCCTCAAGTAACAGCATCTGCCGTTGGGGCAACGGGAAGTGAAAAGACGTCGGTAACAACTGCAGCAATTCTAGTTTATATGTGAGCATGACTAATGATCATATAACAATTCGTAGCAGATAGCAGAAAGCGTAATGCGTAAATCATAATTCATGGCAAATCATTCCCCTTTCCCTTTTTCCCATAATTAATAGTTTTAACAGTTTTCGCATGACACTTGACCTGTCTGAAGAGGAAAACACCTAACCCAATCAAGAATGGAAATCGACATGCACCACATTAAAAGAGTAAATTCAGACAACATGAAACCGCAGTATCAACCTGTGATGATTAGATATTTAAAACGAGTACTACTCGAATATCAAAAGCACTGCAACTCTGTTTTTCCCCAATACTAACCCGGAAAGGAAAAAACACACCCATGTACGGACACAAAAAGGAAAAAGAAGGATAAGAATGGTGGATGGGATAAAATATAAATTACAAAGTCATTACCTCATTGTTCACATTTTATTTGATTTTGGCTCTGCACAAAGAAATCCTTTGCATTACGTGCCACCTCCGCCTCCAGGATTGCTTCCAACACTATGTCAGATCCCTTTGGGTCATCTGAAACCATACCCCAGTGCTTATCATCCATAAAAGTATGCAAAAATAATAAATACTTATTCCCAACATGCTTCATATATACATTTATACATCTTCCTTGCGTTATAACCAGAAGCATCATAAAAGCAAGAGTTTGGCAAAGAAACAAATACCGGAAACATATTGCCTATGATAAATTGTTTTGCTTATTTTGGACGGGAGGGAATGGGGGCTAATGCAAACATGTTGAGAAAATGCCCAGCTTGTCGGAATTAGGATTTGGATTAACCATGCATGATGTGTTATAATTACTATTACATGGACCACACGCTATTAGCATGAAGTAATAGATTCTGTGTGATAAATTATAAGGCACGTGGCCACTTCATGGAAACTGACTTCTGTCAGAATAAGGATGTCCTTGCTCAGAAACCAAGAAATTATGTTTGATCATAGTAGTGACTTTCCTCACTTAACAGGATAGGAGATGGAGTTTTGAGAATCCCTCTAAACACTTCCCACATCTGGTTTCCCCCCCTTTCAGAAAATGAATAAGGTTGGCCTAAGCTGGGGAACTTGTGCAGCCAACCTCAATTGAGACAGGTAGGGATTTAGTATTTTCAAAATCAGTTAGTTCATAGATGATAGCTTTTATCTCATTGTGATGTCCAAGTAATAGAACAAGGATCGCAATGGGGATTCCATGTTGGGTAATATATTCTGCTCTGCAATTATGGGGCTGATTATCTGTATCCTAAATGATATCTACTGCAGAGCTCACAAGTTTAAGTTTCATAAGATCTCAATGATACGAGTCTTATGTATTTAACTACAAAAATAATCGGAGTTAAAAATAATAAATACAACAACAATAACAATAACAATTATAATTATACCAATACCAATAACAATAAACTAACAACTAATTTGTATAAGAAGGCCATCTCCCAGTTCCAGTTCAACAATGAACAGTTCTAGGCCAAGTAATAACCTACCTCTGAAATTATTTTGCAGAGCAGTGCCTATAGACTTATGTTTGATAGACTAAACTTTACCATTACACCAACTAATGGTTCCTTTTCATATCTACACCTGGGTTGGTTGAACAAGTTGCTCGCTGTCACTTCTTGGATTAGGTTGAGACATATAAGAGGTGTGGTGCAGGTTCATTGGGATAACATAGTACATATAGTAACACACGAAGAGCATAAGAACATTTAATTGTTCATTGTTTCAAGAGGACTGCTAATGCATGCGACTGTGATTTAACAGTCGCAGTTTGGATTGGCCAACATTAAATGATAGTGTTTTAAGTTGAGTGGTTGCATTAAATAATAGAGTTGTAATTTGGTTGGTGTTTCACAAAATCAAACTTTTCCTATAAATGCATGGTAAAATTTGTCTTAAATATAATGTGAAACATATTATCAAATAATAATTTATTTTTAAGAAATATATAGCGATATATCTCCCTATATATATGTATATATATTATGTTAATGCATTACAATTAGGTTATCATACGATAATTTAGGTTTTTTATCACAAAATAATATATATAGTAATATATAGTAGTATGTTGCCATGCCATAAAATATAAATATATATTTTATATAAAGTATAAACATGTATTATCAATAATATATTTTATTTCATAGTAAAATATGTGTAAGGTAGTAATACATTAACATAATATATATAGATATATGTAGGGAGATTAATATAATATGTATATAGAGAGATATACGCTATATATTTTATATAAATAAATTATTATTTGATAATATGTTTCACATAATAATTCAGATAAATTAAGTTGTGTATTTATATGTAAAAGTTTGATTTTTTGAAACAACCATCCAAATTACAACTCTATCGCCTAATGCAACCACTCAATTTAAAACACTATCATTTTAATGTTGGCCAATCCAAACTGCGACTGTTAAATAACAGTCATAGTCGGATGCGCGACTGCAATTAGCAGTCCTCTTGTTTCAATGAACAAATACAACAACATTATAGCAGTGATAATCTCTCTATGACCCAATTACACATAGCACCCAAAACTAAAAAGAAAACTAAAAATATGCATTTAATTGTCAAATTCTCCCTTTAAAATTGAATTGGCTAGAAGGCATCAACAAGAGTTACACATTTACTATTGTACTCTTGATCAAATTCGTCAACTATTAACCTCAAATACCCTCTCTGAAGTCCAACACCACATATGTCAGACTACATTAGGATGACCAATCATGATATGAGATCCTAGTTTCCTTGTCCGTAAGACAATAGAGAATCAATATCCTCTCTGAAGTCCAACACCACAGTTGTCGCCAAAGCATTAAAGCCATCTCGACAATGGATGATCACCACCACCCCAAGCCACGCTACCACCACCAACATCCAAAATGCCCTTGTAAACACCCAAAACACCACAACTAAACACCATCAAAGTAGACCATCTCAATAATGGACAACCACCGCTATCCCGAGCCACACTGCCACCAAACAACCGATAATTGCCCTTGTAAACACCGAAAGCACCACAACCAAACACATCAAAAACTCATGATCGAGACCCTATAGTCATGACCAGACGGCTCATCCATTTATCGTATTCATCCTCAATATGTTCATCTCAATCAACTGAAAATTCCCATATCATGATTGGTCATCCTAATGCAATAAAATATCTGAAAATATCTAAAACCCCAAATATATACCCAACAGCCAAATCCAAACACTAACAACAATAACTCAAGAGCCATACAAAACTAAACAACCAAAAACAGTCAATTAATCAATCCTTACCATACACTATCCAACCCCACATCACTATTTTCCTATAAAGGATTGATTTGACTGTTTTAGGTTTTTTAATTTCCATATTAGACTAGAGTATGTTGTCGTTAGTGTTTCGATTCTGATAATGGGTATATTTTTGGGGGTTTTATGTGTTCAGATATTCTACTGCATGTTTTTATTTTATTTTCTTCTTGTTCTGTTTTGTATCTATCATGTCCAAACTACATGTGTGTGTACACAAGTTCTGTCACATGTCGATGAATTTATTTGGGTTTTTTTAAAACATTTGAGTTGATAAAAAAGACAATGTCATGTGAGATGGATTCCAGGTGTTGGTTGCTTGATCTGAATAATATTGACAGTGGTTGTGTAGTGAGTCCAGAGACAGTGGGATTTAGATTTTATTTAATAGAGCAAAGAAGGAAAGAAAATTTAGAAATGGATAAATAGATAAAAATGTTAATAGGTACACAATTATCCTTTACCCAAGTAACCCAACTATTCCAAAAATCACATTGTTTCTCAACTAATAGGATTGGACTGCACCTCTATGTGGGGTTCGCTCATCCAAATTGTTGTTATTCCATCAAAAGAGACTCACAAGGTGGACCCCACCCTTTTTAGTGAATACCTTTCAGCTCTCTAGTCTCTCCCCCAAGGTCAATATTTTTTCTAAGGTTGAGTTTCCATTTCAAAGTATGCAATAATTTTAGGAACTGCACCAAAGCATTCAGACCCCTTTCATTTCCTAATATATTTGCTAACTAGACATATCTTACATAAAAAAACACATTGCGGAATGCAGCTACAGATTGCGCCAATTGCAATATAAGGTGTTCCATATATTTAGTTATCGCATTAATTGTACTTTAAAATTTCTCAATTCTTAGTTCACATCTCAGTCTCATATTTGGAAGAGTATGATGGCCATAAGGTCTTTTATATTACAGTATACAAACTTAGAGTTGGTACTGATAATCTATAAGGTTATCGGATGGTCCTTGGTGCCAGAGACAAACTCTCTTAGACATTTCTTGCACTCATTGGATACAGGTGGGATCTCTAGTGAAATTTTCCATCATTACCTCTGATGTGAGTAGCTCTTCATCCGTTCAGCTGAACTGCTCCATGACCCTTCTAGGTATCTTTGAGGATTTCCAAATAACTAAAGCTCACAGAGGATGCTAAGCTTAGCAGCCTCATTACAACTAACAGATGGAGCATTCCAAGACCTTATACATCCATCTTGCAGCAGTTGCAAAATTTTCTTTAGTCTGATCCAATACTTTATGCCTCATATTCTATTACATGGGATGATGGAGCTTTTACCTTCAAGAAGTGAAGAGTCGGATGGGAACTCAACCTAAAGTCATTTGGAATGATTTCTGCTGGAATAAATCTGGACCAAGGGCATTTACTTCTTGTTGCTTGCTGTTTCATGACAGGCTACCAACACTAACCAATTTGAGGAATAATGGCACAATGATTGCTAATGTTTGCTATAATTGTATGGCTCAAGTTCTATCTACAGGATCATGGAGCTTTTACCTTCAAGAAGTAAAGTGTCAGAGGGGAACTCAGCCTAAAGTTATTTGGAATGATTTCTGCTGGAACAAATCTGGACCAATGGTATCCTTTTCTTGTTGCATGCTGTTTTATGACAGCCTACCAGCACTAACCAATTTGAGGAGGAGACACATGATGGTTGCTGCTGTTTGCTAAAATTGTATGGCTGCTGCAGACTCAAGGGGTCGCCTCTTTGATTGTTGCTCATTTGCTTCTTCCATCTGAGAATGGCTTTCAGCTCCTTTCTCATGGAAGTTCCGAAGTGTTACTAGCTCAACACACATTACTCTCTTACTTATTGGATTATGCACTCACAATGGTCTCACACTGCATGGTAAATCTGGGGATATATGGACTGAAGGGAAAAATATAGACTACATGTGTTAAAGCTAAGCCAGCAGCTGAGGTAGCTAGACTGAATTCTTTCACACCTAAGGAATAATATTCTTTTGTTTTTTTTTTGTCCAAGTTTGTAATTGAATTGTTCTTCTCTGTATAGTCAGCGTATGCCTCACTTGATTTATCAATAAACTTTATTTCTGAATTTTAGAGAGAAAAAATTGCTATTCTAGTTGGTAATTTGGTAAGAAGGTCCGGTTCAACCTCAAACCACCAAAACTGACATAACTGCACCATAATCAATAACTAAAAAAAATCAACGAGGTATGAGCAACGTGTTACAAACTTATGATGCAAACATGATGAATATAAAGAAAGATTATTACCCCTGCGATCTGGCAACAATCCTGTGCTTTCGGCAGATACAGGAAGAATAGTAACACCAGATTCATCAGTTAGCTCACGAAGCATTTCTTTGCTGTCCATAGACCCAGAGTTTAAACCAGAGGATTCAGCCAATCTTGCGTAAGCAGTTGCTTGGCTGTGCATGTTAGATGAGCCTGGTGTTGTTGAACTATCCTGTAATATATATATATATATATACTTATTTATACATTCAAAAAAGTAATTACTAAAGAATTAACTATAACAACTGTGAGTTCATTCAATAACACCTTAGAGCTGGTGGCTGGCAATCTGTTATCTTCGCTAAGTTTTTCAGATTTAGAGTTGGTGGTTGTCACCATATTATCTTGGTTAAGTTTATCAGATATAGAGTTGGTGGTTGTCACTATATTATCTTCGTTAAGTTTTTCAGGTTCACTATTTCCTAAAACTGTGGAAAAAAGAGCAACCAGATCAGAAAAATACACCAAAATACGGATAACTTTACAAACTTGTAGACATTGATGTGGAAAATAAAAACTACAAGATAGTGATGATACCGTCATTACTAACAGATGTTTGGTCAAGATTGTCCACTAGCCTACGAGTCATGGGTCCTGGATTGATGAAAGAGATGGTTCGAATTTCGTGGCGTATAGCTTCTAGCTGAGCCATTGTATCCTGCAATTCTTTATGCACCTGAAAGTTCAAAAGAGCATGATTTTAAAAATGATTTACTTTGGGAGTTCAATTAACCCAAAAAATAAATACGGATTACATGATAAGATATACCCAAAAATTAAAAAAAAAAATGGAAAACACGGTCTAAACATAAAAATGACAGCTATCAAGAATAAGATAAAACAGAGAACTCAATGAATAAGCTTTTAAACTATGTACATAATGCCACTGAAAGAGCATTTACACAATAATACCCCCAAAAGACATTTATCACACCAATTGAGCCAGAATCATCCATATATATATATATGCATAATACTACACACTATGCAACTTCAAGTCCAGATAATCCAATAGAACAGACCATCAGTGGGTAGTGAATATTTGTGTACATATATGTATATATATATATATAGAGAGAGAGAGAGAGACCTGGCGAGCTTGAGATTGCTGCATGACATTTTCAAATTGTCCACGAGCCAGTTGGACATAACCGATGGAACGGCCAGCCAACCTGCCCAAAGTTCTAGCAAGAACAGGAAGATCCTTGGGACCTAACAGTGCATTTTTTGAACAAATCGAAACCCTAATTTCAGTATTTATCATCACAAGGAATTAACTGAATTGAGTGCAAACACATGATACACAGATAAACCCTAAAATGAAGTTAAAATTAGGAAAATTGATGTCATTAGAAGTGATTGTATTATATAGATATATCTATATACATATATATATCTATATACATATATATATATATATATATATATATAGAGAGAGAGAGAGAGAGAGAGAGTACCGATGAGAGCGGCGGCTGCTCCGATTATGAGGAAGAGCTCTCCGTACGAAATCCCCAGCATCGGTCACCAACTTCACAGACATCCCAGGTGTGAAATCCCCATATTCTTGTACTTGTGTGTGTATTGTACCATCGACACCAGAGGAAGCGGAAGAGATCAACAATTGCAGAGATTCATATATACATACGAATATGAAAAGTGTTATTGTTGGTATGCTTGTACTTACTGGTGGAAGAAATTACTTGATTCGTCACCTTCGATTCCACAATATCTGCATATCGGAGCCAGTTTCGATCAAAGAGGGCTGGTTTTGAGAGTTGTGTCTCTTTCAAGAATGGGCTGGTTTATTCAACTGGGACTTTAAATGGGCTGGTCTAATTTTAGAGTAGAAGTGAAGTTTGATTCAGTTTTACAATAAATCGATTTTCAGATTGGGTTAGGGTTTATTGAAGATGGGTTGGGTTACCTAATTGGACTTTGATACTTTTAATATATAACAAATAAATTGGGCTTAACATGTTAGTTGGGTTATTAATTTGTCCTTTATTAAATTAAATTTGTGCCCCCAATTAATTAAAATAGATATATCATATATATACATAATATAATAATTTATAAATTAAAATATTCATATCATATATACATGGTATAATTTTATTATTATTATTATATATATATATATATGTATATGTATATGTATATCCATGCAAGTGAGTTTTTAATTAATCTTATTCGCGAACATGTTCACGAATTTTGTTTGTAAATATTTTCGAGCAGAGCTCATAATTGTTTGAGTTTAATTCATTTATGAAATGATTTTTAAACAATTGTTTGAATTTGATTCACTTACTAAATAAACAAACACGAGCCAAATTGTTTGTCAAGTGTTTGGAGCAACGTCAGGGACTTATTGCAATATTTTCTATAAATTAAAAAAATGCCCAACAAAATGAAAGATAAGTGTTATTTGATCAAATATTAAATTATAGGGATGTTTTATACACTTTTTGATACTTTTAGTCACTTCCCGTATTTAAATTATTAGTCATTTCAATTTTGTCGGCCTTTATTTGAGAGGAAAAAAGTAAATGAAAAATAGCAAACTCCTAATGGCCAAATGGTACTCTCAAATGAGAGATCCATTGTTCAAGTCTCAAAAAAATGGTAAATTTATTATGAAAATTTTGTAATTTCTATGTAGATATTATTATTTGAAAGTTCAAACACGGACGCACACCTACATATTAACGGTGTATGTTTGGACAGAATAAAAGAGGGAAAAGAAGTGAGTTTATTATATAAAAAATTGAAGTATAATATTGTCCAACATAATTCATAAATAATAGAATATATCTACAATACTACAAATAGTGATGGAGTAATAATAAAACAATACAACTTTCTGTATCACAATTTCTTCTCTCCTAATGGACGAGACATCATTTTTCTCTCCCTTTAATTCATTTAATTTTCTTATCACGAAGCCAAATTATAAAATAACCTTATCATCCATGAACTCACTAATTAAATCTCAAAATAAGAAAATAAAAATGGAGTCTCAAATCTTATCAAGAAAGTGATAAATGCACTTTATTATTATTGTTAATTTTCTTTATCATATTACGGGTGGGGTACATTTTTTCCCATTAAGTCTCTAAATACATGAATAAAATTAGAGTTTTAATAAGAAAGTAATGAATGCATTTTAATTTACTTCTAAACTGCACCCACCTAATTAATTTTCTTTGAAAAAATTAAATAAATTTGGATTGCATTTATGTTTTTGTGTGTGTGTATATATATATATATATATATAAAACACAGATTACAAAAGTAATCAAATTGCGAACGTTGTTCTGTCCTGTATAGTAAGTAAACCCTCGACTCCTTAAAACCCACTACCGTACAGAAAAGGCCCGCTGTTTTTATTGTGTGTGTATTGTGATGGCCATTACTCTGAGAGCAACTTTCTTTCAGCCATTGAAGAAGAAATTGGAAGACCCTTTTCAAATTCGCCCCAATTTCCAGAGATTCTCCATTTCAACCAGAACCTTCAAGACCCCAATGGCCACTCTCACCACTGCCCCAACCGTTGGTCTCTCCGAGACTTTCACCAGATTGAAAGAGCAAGGCAAAGTCAGTTTCTTTCTATTGCTCCTCTGTTTTATTTTCATTATTATCTGAATTTATTTCATGTTTGGCAAGATTGAAAATTTGTAGATTCTCTTATTCTTTGTAATTTGGAAAATGGGTTTGCTTATCTATGTAGATTAGGAATTGGGTTTCTTTCTATGGTTTATTTTGTTGCTGATGTTGAGAGATTTGAGGGGTTACATATATATATATATATATATATATATATATATATATATATGGGCTATTAACAAACAACCCCTATTATTTTAAATTATTGACAAACACAGGTGTCAAATGACCCGCACTTTTCTCACCTTACACACAGCCCCACCCCCGCACTTTTCTCACCTTACATACAGCCCCACTTCGTTAGTATTCCGTTAACAAACACTCCATGCCGTTAGAAATTGATATTTTATGCCCAAAATACTCCTGAAATAATTTGGTAACTAAATTAAGATTTTTTAATAAATTATAAATTATTATTTTTTAACTAAATTAAGATTTTTGAGGAAATTACAAATTATTTTTTTGTTTTTTGTTTAAGTTTACTTATTTAATTAAATTCAAATTTGAAAAAATATATTATTCCATTCGTCTCAAATTATAAGTCCCTTTTGGGGGATTCAACTTTTTAAGATGGTGAATTTTATTGTAGTGTTAGTGAATTAAATATCAACTTTACTCGTGGTCCCACTATAATGATGTGACCGTTTATAAAGTATATATTTTATAACTTTAATGCTTGAAGGTTAAACTAGTAAATTAATCAAATTAAGTGATTTGATTTTTCAAAGTGGACACTTATTCTGGGACGACTAAAGAAGAAAAGTGAACACTTATTTTGGGATGGAGAAAGTACAAATTATAAGGGTAAAACCCTTTTAAAATTTCTATGCATCTATTCTCTTAAAAAAAACACATTATTTAAAGTGTATTATTATCAATAATGTTTTTTTTTTTTTAATTTGTACTCCCTCCGTCCCAAAATAAGTGTCTTTGAAAAAGTCAAAGTATTTTATTTGGTCAATTTACCAGTTTAACCTTCAAGCATTAAAGTTATAAAACATATATTTTATAAACGATCACAATCATTATAGTGAACCACGGGTAAAGTTGGTATTTTATTCACTAACACTACAATAAAAAGTCCTTCTCTTAAAAAATTGAATTTCCCAAAAAGGACTTATAATTTGAGACGGGGGGAGTAATATATTTTTTCAGATTTAATTTAAATAAATAAGTAAAGTTAAACAAAAAACAAAAAAATAATTTGTAATTTACTCAAAAATATTAATTTAGTTAAAAAAAAAATAATTTGTAATTTACTAAAAAAATATTAATTTAGTTACCAATTTATTTTAGGGGTATTTTGGGCATAAAATATCTATTTTTAACGGCGGGGGGTGTTTGTTAACGGAATACTAACGGAGTGGGGGCTGTGTGTATGGTGGGAAAAGTGTAGGGGGTTATTTGACATCTCAGGGTGTTTGTCAAGAATTTAAAACCATAGGAGGTTGTTTGTTAATAGCCCTATATATATTAGCAATTATCGATTTCCCTTGTGACCTTGCATGTGGGAAATTCACTAGATATATGTATGAATTGTGAGCATTAAACAGTTGCTCTCAATTAATCATCAAGTCTTTCTCCAGCCATTATATTTTTGGTACTATAGTTCTCAACACAGCTTCTGTTATATAGTGATTTCTTGATTTGTGCTGACCAAATACAACCAGTTAAAATGGCAAATTGAATCTGGCCTAGGAAGCACGGGCACAGATACAGATACAATTCGTGTATGATCTGGTTAATTTCTAGTGACCAATTACTAGATACAAATAATTTCATATAAGAAAAGAAAACAAATATGATACGAATGCAGTATGATGCAGCAATAATAAGGTAAATAAGTTATATTTTCTATATAAAAAATATATTTCTGGTTAATTTCTAGTAATTGTTATACACGAATTTCATAATTTATTAAAAAGCCCTACAGTTTGCTCCATAAAGCATACTTAGGCAATGATGGTCCTATCTAGTTTTCCTTTTAACACCTGTAGTATATCCTGCATTGCTGAGTTCTTAGTATCAATGTGACCAATGCACCCAAAAACTGTTTCAAAACACAACCCTTAATGGCTTCCAGGTGTTACTGATAATATTGAAACTTTTTCATCTCGTAAGTGATGAGTTGGTGTCTAATAATCTTATGGATTCCTGAATACTTATTATTTCATCCAATTATTTGTATCAGTCGATATAAAAAACCAATGAAACGAGGTTTGACCTTGACAACAATCGAGATGATTTTCCTTCATATATTTTGTTCTAAAGCATGCTTCTTGTGCAAAGGTGGCACTCATCCCATACATCACAGCCGGGGATCCTGACCTTTCAACAACCGCAGAAGCATTGAAGGTGCTTGACTCCTGTGGGTCGGACATAATTGAACTTGGTGTACCTTACTCTGATCCTCTTGCTGATGGCCCAGTTATACAGGTTTGACAAAGTGGTTATTGGTGCCGGGGGGGGGGGGGGGGGGGGGGGGGGGAGACAATGTGATTGTTTTGCTCGTAATTGTATTTAAACTTGATTATCTTTGTTCTTAAATAAAACAAATTTAGGCTGCTGCTACGCGTTCACTGGCAAGAGGGACCAATTTCAACTCGATTCTCACATTGTTGAAGGAGGTAGGCTCATTATAGCTATAATCATTCTTAATTTTTTTTTTTTTCTTCTTTCAAATTTCTGCAATTGAAGAGAAGTAGCATTCTTGTTCTCACATGTTATTGTACGTTTTAATTTCGGATGCAATCTCCGCAAAAATGTTGTGTAGATTGTATGAATATCACATATGTGTCACATTGAAATAAATATCCTTACTTCTCAAAGATATATGCAATATACTTCAAAGAAGCAAAACCACCATCAACTCACCCAACTTTAAAGTTACACTTTTTCCCATGCATTCGTCCACTGCTAAAACTGTAATTGTGTTCTGCTTGCCTTTCTAATTGTTTAATCTAATCATTCTCCATGATTTTCTAACACCGTATTTTCGCAATTGACTAAATAGGTGATACCACAATTATCATGTCCAGTAGCATTATTCACGTACTACAACCCAATACTTAAGCGTGGGGTTGAAAAGTTCATGGTTACGGTGAAAGAAGTTGGTGTGCATGGTAATGTTCAAATTTTGCTCTGCTGGATTATATTTTTTACAATTGTGTTAATTGTTTTTGGTACCATTATTATAATTAGTATTGTTATATTTTAGCAAAGTGAATGTTATATGCCAGTCACGAGCTGAGTTCTTTTTATGCATGAGGTCTTGGCCAGTGAGTAGACATTGTATAAACAACAAAATTCAATGGAGGAAAGCCCTAAGTGTAAAATTTTGATTAACCTAGGATTATGCATTTCTATGTAGGTATCTAAGTCCTTTGCAATAAACTTTTGGCAGCTTATCTCTAAGGTTGATTGCTTATTTTACTTGTTATTGCAACCACTAGATGGTTGGACTAGTGTGGCACAACTCACAAGTACCAATTACAATCTGTTGAAGGATTATGTATTAAAGTTATACCCTCTCTAACAGCTTAAGCTTTTAGAGTAGTTAGTACTTACATGGTATCAAAGTAGGAAGTCCTGTGTTCGAACTTCACCACCACCCAAGTTGAAAAAAGTTGTTTCACGTGTTGGACCAAAAAGTAGGCCACACGTGAGGGGGCTTGTTGAAGGATTGTGTATTAAAGTTACACCCTCTCTAACAACTTAAGCTTTTAGAGTAGTTGGTAGTTAACACAATCCAAAGCTGATCCTTGGGATAATTTGTTGTTTCCAATTAATTTGATTTATCTGCGGGGGTATCTAGAATGCGCATGGTGCATGACTACTAGTTTCTTAAATGGCTGAGGTTAATTCAACAACTAATAGAATCATATGTCACAAATTTTTTCTATGGTTCCCCTTTTATGTTATTCATATGATTGGTTTTCAAGTACTTTCTTTCTTATTCTTTTTGTTATCCTTTTATCTTCTCATTTATTTATAAATATGAATTTTGTTCTTCACCATGCTGGTTCGTTTATGGTAATTCGACAAACATGTTTCTTTTCAGGACTTGTTGTCCCGGATGTTCCTTTGGAGGAGACCGAGCTCTTGAGAAGGGAAGCTCTTAAGAATAACATTGAATTGGTTAGTTTCTTAAGTTAATTGTTTTATCCTTCTCGAGTTGCTATACAAATAAGTTAGAACATGATTACAGGTGGTAAATCACCAGCCTTCACAAGATATAAATTTTACTCTTAAGAGTATCTGGTCAATATGGTGCTTCTTGCAATTTATATGCAAGTGTGCTTTTAAGGCACTGGTGTGAATAATCAGAATTTTCTTCAGATCATAATTTAAATGCTTCAAAAGCCTAGAATTATTTAAGTGGTACAAGAATTACTGTTCAATATTAATTTACTATAATGGAATTGAACTGTGTATCAAGAAGTAAAGAGCTTGGTTCATATTCTAATACTCTATACAGCACTACATATGCATGGAGTATCTCAGACATTGGCACCTTAAATATTTTGAAAAAAAAAATAAAAAATTGTGTTATAGTAGTATATGTTCTGGATGAACTGTTACTTAATTATTATTTTCAATTAAAAGAAAACAAACGACATTTTCAGAAATGATTCTGCATTTGACAGTATAGAAGTTACATTATTGATCATAGTAATTTAGTCGCGTTTCTTATACAATTTATGTAATATACAGTTGGTTAGTAATTTTATATTGTTCTGCAATGAAGGTACTGCTTACAACACCCACTACTCCAACAGATCGAATGAAAGCCATTGTTGAAGCTTCTGAAGGATTCGTGTATCTTGTAAGCTTCTTCCTTTTAACTTTTCTTTTCTTTCTTCCTTCAATTTTATTTAGTAGACTATATTAACCTTCTCAGTGGCTGATAAATTGTTCATCATGTTCCTTTCATTTGATATCAGTCATCACATATTCGTACAATCTTACGCTCATGTCATTTGTAAAGTTGGTTTACTATGTTTATACATCTTCCCATAACATTTCCATTTCTGCTGGTGTTTACTATTATTTACTCCCTCCGTCCCATAATAGTTGTCCAATTTGGACTTTTTAACATTTTATTGATTTAGGTTGACTAGTGTGCAATTTCCAATTTTGCCCTTAATGATATAGTATTATGGTGGGGTCCGGTATTTGTTTAAAGTTAGTGGAAGAAGGGTAGTTGGAGAAAGTAGAAGGTTAAATTGCATTGGAATTCAAACTGGACAAGTATTTTGGGACAAGTAAAGTTGTAATAGTGGACAACTAATATGGGACAGAGGTAGTATATCTTTTCAAGGATAAGTTTAAAATATGACAATTTTACTGCCGTTGGCTACTCTTATGGCATTCCTGTTGAATTGGTTCTTGTTATTCAGTTGAAATATACAACTATCAGGTACATAGCTATTATCTCTACAATGAACAAACTTGTTGGAAGGGTTGGGATATAAGAAGGAGTTCCCCTTACTTTCTAGTTGGAAATTTGGAAACAGAAGATCGGGATTACACGAGTAAGGACAGAGAGCAAGTACTAAAAGGCCACAATTATGAGAAATGTAGTCTCAAAAAGTTTTACAATTCGCCGGCACAAGCTGCATAAAAAATAACTTTTGTCTTCATATTGCAAGGTGGGAGAAACTTAACCTTCATAAGAATATCTAACAGGTACGTTAAAAAAACAAAATGCGGGAGATGCATGCTGATTTCTACGTTGGAGTTTGTAATGGTAATTTCTTTTAGATCTACATGTGCTAGTTGCTAAATTTCAAAATGAAATCATTCCCTTTTCTTTATGAGGTAGGCAAGTATGTTATAATTAGAATGCATGGATCTTGTTTTCATGGATGATATGAACTATTAGTCCACAGAGGTGGTGGTGTTGTGTTATTTCACTATCTGAGATGATGGTAGGAGGTATCAGAAAGTTTTGGTTCTGTTAACATATGAGGAAGAATATAGGCAGGTATACCATTCAACCAATCTAACACTAGAATGTTCTTCTATAACTTCATCACAACAAGCAGAGAAGTAAATCGGTCATAGAGTCAGCTAAGCTCCTATATGAATTTGACCTTTGGGAAAGGAGTCTTGAACAGATTAGGTGGTCTCAACACGACACAGACCGTAGATGAACAAGCAAGTAAAGGAGATTCTTTGCATGGAATGTAGGAATTAGGATTGACTATAAGAATTACATATAATTGGTGGTCGGCCCATTCGTATGGGGATAAAGGTAGTGACAATGACAACAACAACAACAATGACGTGTTTCATCGGGTTAAGTTTGGATTGGATATACCAATGGCCTTGTGGTGGAATGGTATTTCGATTCATCCCCAAATTGGGAGAGGTCTGGGGTTCGAGTCCTATAGGGCTCATGTGGGGGTGTGTGAGTGTGTGGGGGTGTGAGTTCCTTAACGTTCAAAAAAAAAAAAAAAAGAGGGGTTTGGATTGGATAGGAAGCAAGCATAAATTATCAACGGAGTATATTAGTAGTGAGTCAACTGTACAATTTATCTGATCTGATCCTCCAATCAATATGCAATTGCCTGTAGAGCTACTGGTAATTGAATTTTTCAAACTTGACCAAGGTGATATAAATAATCTTTTTCTTGGTTGGGTATGACCTGGGTTAGATACATGTGAAAGAAGTATTTTATTGGTGTATATAAAGCATAAAATACACCTGGATGGCTTTAGATAATTTTTTAATCGACACATATGTTTCATCCCTATTACTTTCTTGATCAATTTACACTCTGAAACCTGGAAATCCTTCAAGTTACTCCCAGAGTCATTGCTTACTTCAGACTTGCAATTCAACTGGGTGCCCCTTAGTTTTGTCGAAGCAATTTAGACATAACACTTTCTTGGATGAAGCCGATGAATTAGTTAGTTCGTGGCTTCTATTTTTTAAGTGACTTTGGCATAGCATTGCTACCTGAAGCTGAATTTGCTCATGGGTCTTCCAATTTGGTCCCGGACCATTTTCTTTCAGCAATGTACAAGTCATTAACATGGACCGTCACTGTTTTGTGTAATAAAATTTTCTTCTTCTTCTAGTACTACTACTTCTTTTTTGGTTATTCTTCCTTTTTTTTCCCCCCTTTTTTCGTTGTTGTTGTTCTGAGTATTTTGTTGTCCTAGGAGGTTAACTTACATTAGTGATTTTGGATTGCAGGTGAGCTCAGTTGGAGTTACTGGTACTCGGACTTCTGTAAGTGGAAAGGTTCAATCTCTTTTAAAGGATATTAAAGAGGTATGTCTTGTATGCCTATATTTCAAGTCGAAAACATGAATATAATTGACTTGTGTCACCGTGTACACGTAAAATGCTATCATGTGATTCGGTTGACTGGCATCAACTCTAAACTCGAAAGTATAGTGCGTCAGTGGGCACTGAACTTGAAATACGAGATCATGATTTAGGCACACTTGTTTGAAGGGTTCCAAATACTTTTATGCTCCATTTGGTAAGGATGATGGGAAAGTGAGTGGAAAAGATAGTAGAAAGGATGATATGAGGCATATTTATACATGCTTATTTTTCTCTTTGATCCAATTTTGAGGGGTTGAAATTTATGGGTGAGTAGGGGTGGCTCTTTAATATATCCTTACCTTCTCTCGTGTTTACCCTCCTACCTTACAATGAAAAATTGTTCTATACCTCCATCGAGTCCATCCTGTTCTCCCCACCTCATCCTTACTGGATGAACTTGGACAAATTATTAGCGAGACATCGGCCTCTCATCTTCATTCTCCATGTGGAATTATTGCCTTGTTCCAACGTTGTAAAGACAATCAAGATCTCTTTTAAGCTTATGCATCTCACTTTTTTGCTGAAATTGTCCGACCCCATTTAAAAGGACCAAGGCAAGGATGATGACAACGGACTTATGGTGTAGTTTTTATTATACTCATTTTACTGTTTGATGCTAACTTTTAGATAACATTGATGGTCGTGACTCCATTTGAATGGAACCAAAGCATGAATGATAACGCAACTTCTCTTTTTTTTCAAACTACGAGTCCCCATTCTTTCTGTTGGGTACTGTTGACGGCCATGGATTAGTTCTGTCCTTTGTCCATTTGGTGTTTCCTGTTTGTGTCGGATGGCATTTGAATTATGCAACTTGCACAATAAGTCTCATTCTAGACTCCCATCAGAGATCATTACCATCATTTGTACCTTATCACTAAACTTGTTGGAGTCTGACATGCGTGCTTTTGCATTCCTTCGCAGGCCTCTAATAAGCCTGTGGCAGTTGGCTTTGGCATATCAAGCCCTGAGCAAGTGAAACAGGTTTGTCGAACGACTTGCATCAATGAATATGCGTTGTTAGGCTTTTACAGAGGCGAAAATTCCTGAGTGGTGTTCTTGCTAATGCATTTTAAATTTCATATGTTACAGGTGGCCGGATTGCTAATGCATTTTAAATTTCATATGTTACAGGTGGCCGGATGGGGAGCTGATGGCGTGATCGTAGGGAGCGCCATGGTGAAATTGCTGGGTGAAGCGAAAACTCCTGAAGAAGGGCTGAAAGAGCTAGAAATCTTCACCAAGTCCTTAAAGTCGGCGCTGCTTTGATAAACAGTTTTGTTGTATTACATTAAGCTTGTAACTTTGGATCTTAAATAAATGTTGGACTTAATAAGCATAATATCAGAGTAAGCATTGCAGTCCCAACATGACCATTTGAAGCATTTTTATCATATCATAATCAACATAGTTTTTAAAAGGTACCTGAAACAACTCAGGAGACCCAAACTTAAGTTGTCACTAACATGCAAGAACTGCTTCAGTTTCTTGTATGCTTATGTGACACCTTGAGTTGGTAGATCTAAGCGTGACCATTGGGTTTTGTACCAGCACTGTACTGTAAAAAGAGGCGGTGTAGGATTACCGTTTCTGGATCACGGTGTTCCAGTTGTATGGGTAAACGCAGAACGCTTCAATTGGGGACGATAGAAATGATCACTTAATCTGGATATGTCCTTATGCTTCTTCCCTTTGCTGTTATGGTTTTGTTTCGAATTTGGTCCTTGTCGATTTCCAAGTCCTTTTTAGTAGGGCGTCTTCTCCCTCCAGCATATGACACCGACATTGATTCTGGTTACAATCATGTAAGCATGAAATCTGACAGCGCTACGATCGTAACAAAATGGAACCAGAAACAAACTAGCTGCACAGGCTGGGACAGATTGTATAAAAAGTGAACATCTACTCAAGGTGGGACAGATCATGACAAAATGGTACCAACAACGAATAATAGCAGCAGTGTTGCTCCCCAGAAATGGAAAGAAGTTTCATTACACGTATAAGCATGAACATTCCCTGATTGTATAGATAATGCAAACATCGAAATAGGATCTAGTGAATCGGAAACTCCTTTATAAAGGAGAGATTGTTAGTTTGAGCAGCAAGGGACATGAGCGAGTCTGTGCTGTTCACCGACCAGAACATATACATCTAAGGACCTTACGAAACCATCTTCCATGGTAATAGCTCCAACCACACTGCTAACGTAGACATTAGTAACAAAATATGACCACTTCTCATTTCATGATGCTTATCTAATAAGTGAAAACTACGAGGCTACATGCATAAAGTTTTGTATTCGATAACAAGATGGTTTTCTGGCTTCAAGTCTCTTCCCTAAGTCATTGCTGCTTTTTGCGTAACTCCGGAAAAAATATCAAGCAAACACCATCTGACAAAATTAGCAAACTAGTTGTCCCATCTAATTCGTTGTCTTCATAATATTATTTCTTCAAACAATAAAAAACTAAAAAGCAAGTTGCAGATTTGACATTTAAGTCATGAAAATAATTATGGAAGAGGAGCAACTTAAGTACAATAAATGAAGTAATCAGGATACACAACTCAAGAGGGAGAATAACTATAATATCGAGCTTATATATAGGGGATTTAGCGCTGTCCGGATGCAACTGATTCAGTGTTGAAGAGATACTTCACTCGTGAAAGAACAGAATCATGGGTAGGATCGTAGGGATGATCCTTGGAAGGAATCTCTAAAATTGCAGGAACAGGCTTGTTGTAGCTATCAACCAAAAACCTTATCATGTTTGCAACCTGGAAACCAAGGATAATACTTTACCAGACAAGAAAATAGAAAAGAAATATGCACATAATTCTAGTGCTTATTAACCCCAGCAAATGTTATTATTTTCTTCTTTTTTCTTTTTCTTCTTCTTTTTGAAGGTAAACTATGTTCTTCTTTGTTCAAGAGCGATTCACTGAAATGTATAATTTTTTTTGGCGATAGACTCCATTTCCGATATGGTCAACTGGTTCATCTAACCAAGCTTATCCACATTTGCCGAAGAAGGTCTCACATCAAGCGTCTTAAGAAATTAACAAAGTTAGCATGTGTAAAAACGAATTATTTCAATATAAATAAATATAAACAAAGACACAATATGTATTAATATTAACCAGTTTAATCAACTGACTTTCCTGATTGACGTACACATGGCCACCAAAAGAGTATTAGAAATTAATTAATAAAGCATAATAGAGTACAGTAACAACTTACATATTGGCTGATCATCACTATTGCAATGTCCTCTCTTGTTGTGAACTCTTTGAATGCATCTTCAATTTGTTTAACCGATGTTTCTGAGCCATAATTAAAAATATTATGTATGAGACAAGAACAAGGACATGCAAAAGCTCATTTAAAAAATTGACAAAAAGAAAAAAAGAAAGGCTCAATATTGTCACAAAAAGGTACTGACACAACAAAAAATTTGGAATCCTATAGCAGTCCCCCTAGCCCAAATAATTGCAAGACTCCAATTTTTCTTCCTCTCCTCCAACCAATTGCAGCACTACCTCATCATAAATTTCCTTTGATTGTTTCCTTTCACTTTGAAAATCATTCTAAGCCGTAAAATACAAATATTGCAGAAATCTAAACATGTTTAAATTAGAGATTTGATCTTAGAAATTGTCAAAACAGTATATTTGGCCTTCAAATCTAGCATGCAATCATTAGCAATTCTCTTCTTGGACTCAATTCTAAAAAACACCGAAAAAATAAAATAGAAATCAAAGCCAATAATATTCTTCTGAAACTAATTATTTTAAGTAAATATCAAATTGCGCTCCAGGAAGTGAAGATGATTATACCTTGAAAAGCACCTATTACAGGCATTGATGTCCAACACAGGATGAAAACATCAATTATGTGGGAAGTAACAAGGTCTCAATAACTTGCTGGGTTTCTATACGGTGGCAGTTGTAATCGTACTAAATGGTTTGGAAGGAAATCAGAGGAAAGACCTTTACATTAACAAAGAAACAGGTACCCACAATTAATGTTCGGAATTTATTGGATCAATCTTTTGAATGCAACACAAAACACTGAGTAAAGTGAAAGAAAGCTCTAGCAATCTAACCCCAAAATCAATGCTAAAAATTCAATTACTTCTATTTAAAGTTCATCTGTCCAGTCGAAGGACTCAATAATAGTCCCCCCCCCCCCCTAAAACCTAAAAAAAAAACCTTCTCGGCCCTTTGCTGCCAAGGCGTCAACTCAAGTTCTAACTGCCCTTCATTTAAATACTTTTGTTTCAGCAGCCATATATTTTTTGACAACTTTAAGCAGAACTTAAAGTTACAAACAATGTACAATAAGAGTCATGGACCAATGAGTTAATACGTCCACGGGATATGAATTTGCTAAAGAAAAGAGAGTGATAATTAACATGCTAGAGATTCTAAATAGAGAAGCTCTTAATCAAGTGTGTAAGGCACATACTTGAATCCACAATAAGATAGTTAGTCTTTCTCCTTATGTCAACATTGCCCACTCCAGCGAGTAAGAATCCAGTGATGGTATCCTGCATAGATTCGTAGTTTATTAGAGAAGCCCCAAAAGTATTGACCATAAAATCAACTGAAATGTTAGTAACTCTATATTTACAGGGAAAAAAATTCATATTTCTTTTACCAAGCAGTAACTGTCTTGAATCCAAGAAATTAACTTGTGAACTAAAAAAGTGAGATGTCTATTTCACATTTGTGCCCTTTGTACACGTCATGCATATTGCACGTTGCATAGAAGAAAATATAACTTGAAACAGTAAGTCTTATACAAATTTCCTACAATGTGTGACCTTCCTCAGCAACATTAAAGAGGCTTGTAATGAAGAAGGGAAAAAATGCACCGGACTGGACGCTTAAGATCACTCAGGTGATCAATATCATCCTGATCGTCAAAAAACATGACACTATAATCAAGTCAATTGAGCACTACTGAGTTATCCAGGTTTGTAGTTTCATAGCGCATCTCCAGAGTGGATCTGAGGGAGCGAAGGTTTGCTCCAATAAACACTGCCACACCTTATAAGACCTCCAAATTGGGAATGCAGGTGAAACCCACAAACCTCCGCCCCCCTCCCCCAAACTAAAACCAATATGATCCAAAAATCATGCAGATCTTCTTCAAGAAATTAAAAAGAAGGAAAAGTTCATAATTTCCTACCAAAGCAAAACATCCACTAAATAGTCTAGAACACGCAAAAGGGAAAGAAACTAAGTCGTGAGAAATAAAATTAACTAACTTACTGTCTATTCTTATTCAACACATTTCCACTCTAGTTCCAAGTAAATACTATTAGTTCTCTCAAACCATAGTAATGTAATTTAATAGAGTGAATCATTTTTTCCCCTCTTGAGATCTCTAATAGTTTCAAAATAACGTCTTTTTTTAGGAGGCCTACAGCCAATATGTGGCATAGGGGATGTTGCGCCTCTTGTGTGAGATTTTTAAGTAATAAACGCTGAAGGAAGACAATGCAGCTCAACCAGAAAATCAGAAGAAGGTGACAAGCTAAAAGTAGATGGCACTAGCAGTCTCAAAAACCTTAAGCAAACACAAATAATAAAACACGCTGGACGAAAGCATATATATATTTTACTTGGATTAGTAGCTGAAAACCTGGGAATATATTATAAGGCAAACATTATTACATTTTTAGAAGTCAACCTTCAAAAGAATGAGCCAGTTCCTATACAAATGTCCAAATGAAACCAAAGAGAAAACAATACCCCTGTAGACTCCATCAACACTCATAATTAGCCATCAAACATATCATTGTACATTGAAATAGATGAATATTAGTGGCTATAACAAATAATGTCTCATTTGGATAAATTTCTACCTAGTAGTTTCATTCAAAGGAGGCACGTCAACTTCAATTTTCATACCTCATCCGCAATCATGGCAATAAGTGCCGAGCTGTTTGAGGGAATTTGAACTCTGTTTGCCATTGAGGAGAAATAGCACGACTACAGAAAGGCCAAAAACAAAAGTATATCAGCATGTATGAATCAGAAGAATAGGCACCTGAAAATTCCACAGTTTTATGAAACATTGGGCAAGGGTCATTGCTGGATGCAGTGTAAAAAAAAAAGGGATATAACAAGTAACAAGCATGAGAACAGAACTCGAATCACATTGTGCATACAATGTTAAATGTTCAGTTTCTGTCCAGTCTACCCCATCACCACTGTCTACTGGAACTTAAAATTAATACAACGCAGTTTAGGCATATTAAAAATCTTGGTGAAAGTTGTGGTCCAATTATATCAACCCTTTTGGGTTATTGAAGCACACCAGTGTCATCAGATTCACACCACTAATGCATAACTTGTGCCAACTTGGTATCTCAATTTACATGAGCATCCAAGTGACATCCAAAGATAAAATATCACCCATATGTACAGACATAATATGTCAATACTGTTTCTTTTTCACCTAACTATCGAAAGATCATGAAAAAAAACAGTGGGATTGTGCGTCTGCTTGGATAACATTCGAGTGCCCGATCATGAAAAAAAAAAAGAAGAAGCCTATTGGTGAGTCCAACACTGTTGATCATTATACCAAAATTGTGCGGCTGCTTGTTATACTATGCATAACAGTGCCATTGCCAAATTACCACTACTGTTGATCATTATACCAAAATTACTTATCAATTTGTAATAATTGATCCAATCAAATTATCAAAATAAGCCTATTGGTGAGTCCAACACTGATGTGCAACAATGAAGAAACAGATCAATCAAAATCAAAATAATTAATGGTAAAAACAAACCACAAACTTGAACATTCAAAGAGACAAATCGTGTATACACCTCCATATCACATGATCTATAAATAGTTCTAACCTAGATCACTAAACGTCATACGCTCACACACATATATACAAACACCCATATTCCCATGTCATTAAATTTTAGGTCACAGCTGCATCAAGCACTAAAACACATAATATATATATATATACAAACACATATATATGTGTATATGTAGGTATAGAGATTCAATAATGGAACGATATGAAATCAAAGCATGAGAACAAAGTGATTACGTTTGATTGAAGACCTAATTGAGAATAAAAAACAGAGATTGAAGAAAAATAAACCTGTTTATTCAATTGATTCTACTTGGAGTGCACTTGCAGAGATCGATCTAAAAATTGAAGCCCAGAGAGACCAAAATAGGAGAGCTGATTATGTTGGGGTTTAATTTCAGTTAGACCCCCTGAAATTTGTTGATATTACAATTAGACACTTTTTATTTTTAATAATCTCACATAAGTCTATTGTTTTGGGTGGGACGAATTTTAATATTTTTTTATTTTCTATATATTTGTTTAAGGCAAAATAGAAAAATAGATATAATTGGCCCCCTCTCAAAAAAATTAGAAAAACCTAATAAATTTTGTCGCCCAAAAATTTACAAGAAAAAAAAAAAAAAGTCTTTTAGATACCCTAATTAAAAAAATCGATTGATTACAAAATGTATTTAAAATTATTATGCAGGTGTGACGTTGTATGGAGAGTGTATTTATCACCCAAATTTTTTTATCTTGGAATCTTTTTCATGATGCCATTCCCGTTGATAGTAAAATATCTCAATGTGGAGTTCAGGTGGCTAGTTCAGTTGAGATTCTAGCCATAGTTTCCATTTTCTATATTTGAAATAGGCCTCCTTCTTTCGTCTACTCTCATTGATAGGCGGAATCATACCCACAACAAGCCTCCTAAACTTAAAAAAAAAAGCCTAATCCCTAAGGAAGAATTTCTTAAGGTCTAGAATTGCTTATTTATTTTGAAGGGATGTTATAAGTAACCGACACCACAGCTCTTATAACATTTTAGTCTCCCAGACTATGAGACATTGAATTACGTAATTACATCTCTTGAATTGCTTATTCATTTTTAAAAATGGTTGATTTCATTTACACATTGAACTATATCTATACGTCAGCGGCATCTCTCAACTATGTAAAACGTCAGTCATGCCCCCTAATTAAGAAAATTGGACTCATTTACACCCGTTAACTATTTTGGACTTTGACTTTGAAGGAAATGACTTAAATGCCCTTGTCCAAACACCCTGTTTCCAGGTATAAGTATATTCATAATAGGAATAGTTGGGATATGTTAGACCTAGCCAAACACCCACTATCCCTATACTGAAACACTCATTTCTTCCTCAACCCCCACCTCTACACCTAACCCTAACCCTAATTTCACCACAGCCACCACCGCCGCCACCACCTCCACCACCTCACTCCGCCGCCACCCCTGTCACCTCAACCCCCCTTCCACCTTCGTCTTCCCCTTCCACCACTTCACTCCGTCGCTGCCGCCACCACCATGGTCACTGACGACCCCTCCTCCGCCACCTCCTTAATCTCTGCCTCAAAACCCCTTCCTCTTCTTCTACTGTTTCACACCGTTCAAATTCAAAATTAACCAAAAAATTCAATCAAATAATGAATCTTTGAAACCCTAAGCCCAAATAGACCCAACCTCATTGAATGGTGTAAATGTTTGATGGTGATGGTGATGGTGATGGTGGTGGTGGTGGTGAGGAGGAGGGAGAGAAGTGTCTAATCCTTCATGCGAACTGTATATTTTTTGTTTTTTTCAAAAAAATAATAATAATAACAATATATTTTTTGTGAATAATGGCACAGAAATTTAGTATATTTTTGGTGGTGGTGGGAGGAGGAGAAGTGGTGGTAATTATTTTTATTTATTTTATTATTTATGTGTGTAATTTAGTATACTTTTAGTAAATTCAAATATTTTGTATTTTTATTTTATTTTGTGAAGTGTGTCTAATATTATTGAAAATAAGTATTAGTAAGGGTTTTTTTACTTAAATCCTACAGTTTTGGAGGTAATTTGACATTGGTTCCTTTTTAAAAACTTATTTGACATTTGTCCCTTTTTGAAAACTTAATGTTTGGTAAATTACACTTTCATACCCACTTATTTTGTGAATTAAACTTTCACCCCCTCAACCAAATTTTAAAATATAAAATGACTAAATTACCCCTAAATGTGTGTGAGAACCTATTTGTCCATTCATAAAGATGTGAAATGACCAACCTACCATCCTTTTATATGTATTTCAAAAAAAAAAATATTTCGAAAAATATATATTTCCAAATATATATATATATATATATATATATATATATATATATATATCCAAAAATATATATACTAGAAATATATATATATATATATATATATATATTGCAAAAAATACATATTGCAAATATATATATATATATATATATATTTCGAATAATAATATATAAATTTTGAAATATATATTTTTAAAATAGATATATATTTTCGAAAATATATATTCAATAATATATATATTAAAAAAATAGATATATATTTTCGAAAATATATATTCAATAATATATATATATATTAAAAAAAATAGATATATATTTTCGAAAAATATATTCAATAATATATATATATATATATATATTAAAAAAATAGATATATTTGGAAAATATATTTCAAAATAACTGTGAGCTACATTTTTTTTGAAATATATATATATATATATATATATATATATATTTGGAAATATATATATTTTTAGAAATATATATTTTTTGAATTAATTTTTTTTTTTGAAATACATATAAAAAGAGGATAGGTTGATCTTTTCACATATTTATGGATGGACAACTAGGTCCTCAGACACATTCAGAGGTAATTTAGTTATTTTATATTTTAAAATTTGGTTGAGGGGTGAAAGTGTAATTAGCAAAATAAGTGAGTGTGAAAGTATAATTTACCAAACATTAAGTTTTCAAAATGGGACCAATGTCAAATAAGTTTTAAAATATGGACCAATGTCAAATTATCCCCAAAACTGTAGGACTTAAAGTAAAAAAAACCCTATTAGTAAAGTCAAATATTTTTCAAGATTAAAATAAAAAATAAAAACTTGTGTTAGTTTACAAGTTTGATAAATGTAGATATAATATATTTTTATTACTAAATATTTTTTATATTATTATTATTTAAGAATTTATGCGTGTGACTCGTACAATAATAATAAAATTAAAGTTACAATTGACAAGTTAAATACTTTATATACATAAACAAATGTATTATAAAAAAATTCTATTTATGTGTGTAATTTAGTATTTTTTTGACAAATTCAAATATTTTATATTTTTATTTTGAGTTGAAATAAAATCATTTTTATTTTATTTTGTGAAGTGTGTCTAATATTATTGGAAATATGTATTAGTAAAGTCAAATATTTTTCAAGATTAAAATAAAAATAAAAACTTGTGTTACTTTACAAGTTTGATAAATGTAAATATAATATATTTTTGCTACTATATTTTTTTTATATTATTATTATTTAAGAATCTATGTGTGTGACTTGTACAATAATAATAAAATTAAAGTTACAATTGACACGTTAAATCTTTTATATACATAAAAAAAAAATTGTATGATAAAAAATTGCCATTTATGTGTGTAATTTAGTATTTTTTTGGCAAATTCAAATATTTTGTATTTTTATTTTGAGTTATTATTTTATTTTGTGAAGTATATATAATATGTCTAATATTATTGGAAACAGGTATTTTGTGAAAGCTTGTGTTAGTTTACAAGTTTGATTAATATATATATATATAAATGTGTTAAATGTGTTAGTTTACAAGTTTTGTTAATTTCATTCACACCCCCTCCCTGAATTTTGAATAATATAATCATTTTTTAAATTGAGGGGGTCAAATTGATATATTAAAGTAGGGATAGGGCCAAGGGTAGTTTAGGTATTAAAAATTATATTAGGTCTGGTCAACTGCCAAAAGTGGTGAAGGGGTGTAAATGATGTTTTGCATAGTTGGAGGGGTGCAATTGATGTATAGACATAGTTTAGGGGTGTAAATGAAATTAATCCTTTAAAAAATTAAACTACGTGCAATATTACTGATTATTTACCACTTATTTAGTTAATATTTCCCCGTCATGACAACAAACGTACAATTTTGCTATAATGGTTAAATGAATGATGAAGTTATTATTAGTAAAAACAAAATTGCTCGAATTTTAGTAAACTCTACAAAAGCTGATTTTTAATTTTTGAAAAATCATCAAGCTTGAATTTTGTAGTAGCTTTCGTATTTTGCTCATTTTTATATATAACAATGATTAGATATGGACTACTTTTTTTCCCGTTATAACGAAATAAACCAAAACTCAGGTATTTATTTTTTATATGTATTTAATCAATATTAGATTATCTTCGATTTTAGCCATTGTCGGTATCTCTCGCACTTGGTTCAAATTATATTTGCAATTTTGACTCTCAATAAAACCTCTAACCCGATACTTCTTGAGACAACAAATATCAATTTTCTTATATTAATCTTTTACACCGGGGTATGGTTAGATAATTTTTTTATTAAAGATAATATTATAGTTTGATTTTTAAAGAGAATAAAGCTAAGCGTACATTATAATTTGTTATTTAAAAACTTAATATCAAAATAAGCAAATAATGACTTTTAAAAACATGAGAGAGAAGCCAGAGAAGAAAAAGAAAAAGAAACCGGGGGGGGGGGGGGGGGGGGGGGGGGGGGGGGAGTAGAGGTATTTGTCTTTTATTAAAGAAAAGCAGAAGAGACAAAATGGAGATAAAAGAAGAAGAAAAATAAGACAGCATTAAATGATAAATATGTAGCGTAGTATGTCTGATATATGATTGGATCCTATAAATGATCATTTTACATATCCATATATATAGTTATCGGGATTCAGATGTGTGAATATTCTTACCTTTAAAAAACAAAAATACATTATTAAACCTGCTTTTGAATAAGATTCATCAAGAGCTGTCCCTTTCTTTCAAAGAAACCATTAAACTTTTCCTGTGAGTCAACTAAAACCATATTTTCGTACCGTCCAGATTCATCACACTTAATATTGATACTTGTCCAATACTTATTTTTAAGACGGATATTGTCCTTGCATCGTTATCGCGAAAACAACCGTACCGCATGTTATTCACTAATGACTGACTATTTCAAGTAATGCACTTGACATTCACCAGTAATTTCAAAGTTACATACATCTACTCTGATCTACTATTGTCCTTGGAAAATCAAGAAGTAAAGAGCCAACACAAAATGCAAATCAACTGTAAGATTCAATTAATATGAACTTTCAAGTAATACACATCCAATGTAACAGATGATGATAGTGATACAAATCATGGGATGGCTACAGCTACAAACACTAGTGGAGATGCCAATCATCTTATCCTTCCTTCATAGTATTGAGCACCTAGCCTGCTGGTGTGCTTTGTGTATAAAAAGAAAAAGCTCACCGGAGTAGATCAAGGAGCGCGACTACAACAACTGCTTAACGCCGTCAATATTCATCTATTCTGATCTCCGCCGATCTTTCTGGCTGTTATACAGAGGCAAAAGCCAGTGGGGCTTATGTTTCCTTTTCCCGACACACCGCCAGTAAAGCAACAATGCTGCTGCAATTATGCCAATCGGAATGGCCCATCTGTCTCAACAAGGAGATTCAGAGGAAATGAAAAGATATAAACAAAACAACACTGCTCATCAATAGTTCAACACCAACTTAAATAAAGGATTCCTCAACTTCTAAGACTTATGTTTGTTATTTTTCTATCAACAAGTTTACTCTTTTCGTTGGTGACTTGTCGGAAGAGAACTTGACTAATTGTAAGAGTTCTTGCCAAATCTTCTGAAGTAGAAATTCGTTTTACAGATGGTCATTTAAGGATATCATTATTAACCACCAACTACTTTAAAAGTTTAAGTTATTAGAGAGGGTGTAACTTTAATATTTAATCCTTCAACCCTCACGTGTGGCCTTCTTTTTTGTCCAACACGTGAAACAACAATTTTTCAACAAAGGGTGGCGGTGAAGTTTGAACACGAGACATTTGGATCTGATACCATGTTAACCACCAACTCCTCTAAAAGCTTAAGCTATTAGAGAATGTGTAACTTTAATATTTAATCCTTTAACAATCATGATTTGCCTTCTTAACTGTTTCACTGACAAAGGTGCTCATGCATCTCACAACTTCAATCACTAAAAGTTTGTGTCTATCTTCCTTTAGAAGAACGTGGCTTGATGCACTTCAGTAGGAAAAACCTGAAACGTGGAACCTGGTTTTTCAACAGACTTGGGCAGAGATATTTTTGTTGCTTGGGTGGAACAGGGTTTTAAAGAATATAAACCTGACCTCAACCCAATTGGTGCTAGGATAGAGTTGTCAGGGAACTCGAGCCAACCAAAATCTAGACCAAGGTTGTCAAAATCTAGATCCTAGGTCATAGAATCGCACAATTCATCCCAAAACGATCCAAATCGCGGTAGAATCGAGTGGAATCGGGTAGAATCATGTAGAATCTTACGATTGTAAGATTCTACGATTCATATGATATTTAAAAGGCTTTTTAGACTTTTAGGTGATTGGGTTGGGCTTGAGCTCACTTCAAAATTCAAATAGACTTTAAACTTTAAAGGGCCCAACAAAAGGAAAGGCCCAACCTCATACATTACCAAAAAAAAACTTTTTATTGATTTTTTTTTTGTTTTTTAATGTTGGTTCTGAAATCTTGTGTTATGAGCTTATGAAAGTTTAATTTTTACGCTTTTTGGTAATGGGTTTCTTTGCTTATCGATTAATTTTCCTTCTTAATTATATTTTTTGTATTTTGCATTGTTGTTTGAATTATAAATCTTACTTTCTGACCCAGAATTTGTTTTCTTGGGTACTCTTTTGTGTGTATTTTTTGTGTAGTTTTTATACTATATGCAAAGTTAGATTATTGTTGGGTTCTCACATTTAACATGGATTTTTGTGATATTTGAAGATGATCCAATAATTAGCAGCCCCATAATCCGATATTGTTGGAAAATCAACATGGGTTTTTATAATATTTGAAGATAATTATAATTTTACCCCCTCAAGATAAGATAAATTACAATGACTAGGAATTTAACGGACGCAAGTAAGTTTTATATGTTTTAATTTTATATTATAATTTCAAACTTTTTTTGTTTAAATTTGTAATTTTATCATATGAATTATAATAATTTTCTTTGTTTATTTGTATATTTTAGTGAAGGAAATTCATGAAATAGATAATGATGAAAAATTTGGTAAGATGGACATCCGTGGTGTTGATAATGAGGATAGTAGCAGGGATGATGATCTCGACATGTATGGAGACTTTGCCAATAGCAATTATCTTATTTAACTAATTTTCATTATATTTGTATTATTTTTAAAAATGGAGTTATGAACTTATATTTATTGTTTTGGTTATGAACTTATATTGTGTACGAGTAACTTTTAGTTTCTAAGTTGGAGTTTCTTTATTATTTTGGGTTAACATGATACATAGGTGGAACATGATATTAAGTTTGTTAAATGATAGTTATTTAGACTTTTAGAAATTTTATTTTAATTTTATCTTTATATTGTCAGTTAGTTTTTATTTTTTAAAGTAAGCAATAATGTGAAAAAACTTATCCATTTGCACCTTGATACGACTTTAGGGTGATGATTTTACTTAGATTTGTTGTTTTGAGTATGTTTTTGTTGTATTATAGAGATAGTATTGTTTAATGAGTTAAATTAAATTATTTTTGTGAAAAGTTTGTAGAATCGTAGAATCTATTCTACGATTTACGATTCTACGGACCCAAAACGATCCTACCTAGACTCCCGATTTTGACAGCCTTGAACTTAACATTATTTATCTTGACAAAAATATTCCTCTTAATTTACTAGTAACCAAGCCCAAGCCAAATCTGAACATAATCTGATTGTTATCTGATCCTAATTAGCTATCACATTCTACTTGAGTCTAACCCGACTTTAGAAAATACGTACCAAGCCAGAATAGATGTATGAGCTACTTTGTCAGCGAAACAATTGAGTAGTGGATGCACAAAAACAATCTAACATGCAATCTAAAACTTCATCCAAGCACCGACTTCAAGCATAAGATATTAATAATGTGAACGAGTTTGAGAAGCAAAGAAGAAGGGATACCTGTCCAAGTCGAGGATAGGGCTATAAACAAGGGTTTCCCAGGTTGCCACAATAAAATGCCAAACCGGGTTGTAATAAAGAGCCTCTGGTGACCAAAACATCCTTGTGTATGTCTCTAAGAAGATAAAAAGTATCCACGCCCCGATTTCAATCAAAATGAACTTTATGATAAATCGACCCACCACCACCATGGCAAGTGAGAAGGCCACCAACCAATTAAAGAGCCTGTGGTTGTATTCTTTGATAAATAGAGATTTTGATTTTCCCATCATCTGTATATTGGATCACATGAAAATTTAGAAACGTTAGTAAAAAGAATTAATGGTGATTTGGAAGCAACATAAGAGTAAGCTGTGACTGCTTTAACAAAATACAAAGTGATTCTTCCGTCTTCATAACAGGTGAAGTGTTTTTAGTATCACTTATGAAAACGTCAAGGAAGAAATGAAAATTCGAGATTATCTATCACTACTTCAGGAAAACTACATTGTTTTGTGATGTCAACTTTTGGATAAATATATTTCAATGATATTATTCAAAACAAACTGATCCGTCACTACAGCAACAGAAAGTACTAATAAGATCCTGACACAGATAAGGAAACAAATTCAAAAGATGAAGAAAAGATAAGCCAACCTTCCTCATCCGATGCTCGTAAATGGTCTTAGAAGGTCCAATACACTCAATCTCAAAACTTCGGTTGCATTGGAGGAACCCTGCATTAAACTTTGCCAAGGAAGGAAGTCTGAGGACTTGGAGTTGGTCCATTCTATCCTCACATGTAGTATACAGTGACTCGCACAACTTTGAAGATTGGTATTCATTTGCCAAAATGTAGTTCTTATATGCCTGCACAAAAAGTGCACATGATTTTACAGTGGGATGTCAAATCCCAAATATGAAGGCAAACGCCAACAGAAAATTATGGAAGGGAGACTGCATTCAAGAATTGCCATATGTACATAACAATTTAAGTCTCCTAGCATTATATTTTAGGCTTGATTCATAGCATTTACCTTTTGAATTTCTTCCTCTAATTTTTCAACTGATCTTTTTGCATGGTGACGGCCAAAATGTTGCTCCTCAAAAGCTTTCATGGCTTTTTCTCTAGAATCATCATGGGTTTTCTGTAGGGACTGCTCTGAGAGGGGTAAACCCAATTTAGCCATTCTATCACTGTATAGTTTCAGACACCGCTCCAGAATATTCTTGTTGAAAACATCCACAAGAGAGCCCGTCGATGGAATTTCTCCTTTATTCAAGGCTTCAAGAATCTGAAATTCCAATTTGCAACATTGAAGAGTTAACTAGTAGAATCTGAAGCTAAGATATAACCTACCTTTTTTTTTCCCTGCTGCCTTTTTCCGCAGAGATTCAAAAAGTTGAGACAAGCCCTTGTTATCATGACACCCATTGAGGCATTTCATTCATTTTTTTAGAATCAGAAGATTAGTATAGTTAAGCATGACAACCAACATGTTCAATAAGACTGATCATTGCCAGAATAATACACTTCAAATGACACAAATGCCGCCATATAGAGACCTAGGTATGAGATCATCTTGTGAAAAAGCAAGTGACCTGTTTGGTTAAGTTTTTGGGGAGAACAAAAAAAATTAGAAGAGAGTTTGGAATTTTGTTTGGTAAATCTTTTTTGTGAACATGCTGCTATTTTTATTTTTATTTTTATTTTTCCCTTTTTTATATATAAAAAAGATGAATACTTATTTGAATTTATTTTTTTCTCAAAGTTATTCATAATTGATTCTTGAGAATTAAACAAACAGAACTCTAGATCATTTAAGCAACTATCTTTCTCACTCGCACGCAGACACTCACAGACACCACGCACAACTCTCAAGAGGTTGGCTTACTCTATTATGAGTGCTCCAGCTCTAAAATCACAAGTTCAGTTCACAAAAACTCAACAGAGGTCACACCAATAGGGAACAGACTGAGGTTCATTGATTGTCAGAAAAGAATTAGATGGTTTGACACCAGAGTAATCAAGGATTAGAGGAAGGCACCTGCTCCAGAAACGATACAAACTCCTTTCCATTTAGATGTTTACCCTGCACAATCTTTGGACGGATGACCGAAGCAACAACTTCTTTCAATTGCTCTCGCTTCTTCACGTAAGATGGATCAAGTTCATCATCCTTCAAGTCACAAAGTTTTGTCCGCTGGAGATGAGGCTGTTTGAAAGTTCAAATTGGGCTATCAGGTAACTCTGAGGTAAAAGATTTTTAAAGAATGCCTTTGCAAAGGTGCAATAAACATTTTGCATGGTACCTAACCTTTTTAGTATCATTTTATGATCAGTACTAATTTAAAATAAATTTTGAATGTAAATGAGAATAGAAATAAGGAGGTCACTAATAAGTACACAAAATTAGTTCTCTCTTCAAAATTCTGGTATAATAAAGCATTAAAAAAAGGGGCACACACAGCAACAGAAATGTTTTTTCTATTTCAGATGAAGAGGAAACACAGTACCTTAACAGTAGCCAAATAAGCCCCTAGTTAAATGAATGGTTTCGTTGGCAGGATTAAGGTAATTTCCTAAGATAGTTAAAAATGAAAACAATAGCAAAACATCCGTATTAAATTGACAAAATAAACTAATGAGCTGAATTTGTTGGATATGGATGACACCACTGACAGGCATAATAACATTCTTGAGAGGAAACCTATCAAAGCAGTAATGGAAATAGAAGTTCACAGAGTATTCATGAGTATCCAAGGAGCACTCTCACCCCTGGTCCACCAACATTATAGTCTATGCGTAACAGATAAGAAAGTAAAAAAGGCATAACATATATATCCTCAAAACAGATTAAGATACATTTTCCATGGATCCTAGCATCAATGTTGGGAAGACCCCAGGAAATAATATTGGTACTCAACCGGTTTTGAAATATCCATGTAATATACGGATTAGTTTAGTACTGAAAAAATGTCTCAAAGAAATTTAAGTTACACCTCTCTAACAGCTTAAGCTTTTAGAGTAGATACGTGGTTAACATGGTATCAGAGCAGGAAGCCTTATGTTCAAACCTCACCGTCTACACAAGTTGGACCAAAAAAGGTCACTCGTTAGGGGGCGTGTTGAAGGATAACAAAAATTTAACTTACGCCCTCTCTAACAGCTTAAGCTTCTAGAGTAGATGGGTGGTAAACAATAAGATCATTTGAGAATGCATTTCAGGCAACTTCTAGGAATATTGGTATTCAACCCACATGGCATGTTTGACAAAGCGCATGATCAGCAAATATTCCGAAATCCTACAACAACTTTGATTTTAGTTAAGTATGCCGTGTCAGGTCCAACAAGGATATTTCAGACAGTTTTAAATCAATGTAAACATTAGGCCTTTGCTTAATTAATTCCCCTGTCCAGGATAGTGAAAATACTTCAGTGGTTAACTTCTAATTATGTGTACTAATTACAAAGCACCATAAAGAGGCCTAAGTTAGAATCTCTGAATTGAGGCAAAGCCTTACTTGTGGTAAGCTAAATGCTGTGCTGTTATCACCCATGACAGCTAAGGAATCCCTGATCCGGTTAACCTGATTAAAGTACGACATTTGAGAAAGTTTATAATTTCAATATAATGATCCAGGGAAGAAAATTTGGAGAAAATATTACCTGGTCAACATTCTTGTTCCCTGTGGTCACAATATGCACACAGAATCAATCTCTGTCTATATGGAAGTACAATTACAAGAAATAGACTCAACTTGTACCATATACAGGTGGGAAAACTAACCATCATGATTAGGGACATGTTGAAGAGCTTCATCTACCATTTCTTTTACGGATTTCCCCTCTGTAAAATTACAACAACAATGTCACATTTCTGCATTTGCAAAGAGATAGACTATGGGCACCATAAAAACAGAATACATTTTCCTTAAGTTATAGCTTCTCTCCATAGAAGGGACGTTTTATGTTGCGACAGACATGCTTATAAAGTAAAGCTAAGAACATTAACTTCCTGGCATGAGAGAATAAGTTCAAAATGCTCATATTTTGAAGTTATTGTTTCATGCCACAACCATGTCAATTAAACTGGTGCAGGGTAAATTATGACTAAAATGGCTGTACTTGGGGTGAACCCCAATGACACCGTTTTCTTGGGTTCTGCCACCTTGGTGCCAAATCGTAATACTAGCTTGAAGAAAGATAAGGTGTTGGTGTTAAAAGCATGAGAATACATGTTTGAATCCAAATACGCACACTCTTTGAACATAATACACTGCTTAGATAATGTTACCAATCTACCCCTTCCAGTACTCTTGATTCACTAGACATAGGTTCCTCCTTTTTTGGGTCTAAAATAATACGACTACTGTGATTTTTCTTAATAATTAACCAAATCTGAACTTACGTAAGAAATCACGCTGGATAAGCCACAGGAGTTTTGCAGGTTCAAAGGCAACATCTTGCCCCTGCAAAATATCTAGTCAATCAATGCAGTGGAGAACTTTAACTTCATTAGAATAGAATACACGAAGAGAAAATTTTAAGTGGTCTGAAAATTACCTTCACTCTGCCCACCAAAAGGTAGTTGAAGACGCAACCAGGAAACAGAAGTCAGTATTTGGTGAAAAATGTTAGCGGGGGAGGGGGGGAAATGGATTTTAACATGCTCAATGCATAATTTGGAAAACAGTAAACAAGAAATGCTATGAATATGTCGGAATTACATACCTTCCATAGAATTCTTCAGCAAGCTCAACAGCAAATGACAACCGAGATATGTCTGCTTCACGGATCTAAACATGTAAGAAGATCAACACAAAAATCACATAAAGTTGTTTCAGAGCAGCGGATATCAGTTGGGGGCTTATGATAAATGGGAGAAATTTCAATGGGTCCATTTACCTAATTGTTAATACACAAAATGAGCATGTTCCATCTGTCTAGGAGTAGGTTAGAAGTAATGCAGCAATTGGAAAAAAGAAGAAAAAAAAAAAAAAAAAAAAAAAACCTTAAATTTCAGTCTCAGCCATCATAGTTTCAGTTTCGTTCAAAAAATGCCAGATAGGATTTCAATGCGTAATTGTTTGAATCATTCCCTTGAGAATGATTTATCTTGAAGTACTTGTTGCTAAAGAAATTTCATTTAGCAAATCATTTCAAAACGAAATTTTCTTCCACAATTAGTAGCAAACTAATGAAGCTGCAGTCTATACGCTAATCAATTTGATGCTAGTGTTTATTTTTCTTTCTTTTATCTCCTTTTCATAACTCATAGAAACAAATTATTACTGAGACGCGCATACACATACATAGTGACTACTTTTACAGCAATGACTGTTATGGTAAATTCTGTTCCTCTTTTGTTTAGGGACTATTTTCCCTTCCTAGTTGTACTCTTTAAACTTATTTTATTAAAAATTGACAACCTGAACAATCTCTAGTCTTACACTTAACGCACAAAAGGAAAAAAAAGAAGAAAATAAATTCAAGACCAAGAAAAATAAAATAAAACCCATCAACATAAATCCACAAAACACTCAAAGAATATATCCATGAATTGACACTTTGTACTTGATAATTTGATTTTTGCAATATCAGAACTCCTTGAGTTTGCAAAATTCAAAATTCTTTGCTGCCCCACAAGATGATGCTCCAAAATAAGAGTAATTAAGGAAGTAACAGGAGCAAGAGAGTTACAGGCGGAGAAACAAACCGTCTCAGGCAAGTTATATATAAGCACAGAACTCAATACTGTTGCCAGAGCAAAAATCCTGCAAAAACAGGATTCAGAAAGGAGGGTCCACAAACATTTACAAGCATGGAAGGCAGATTGATCATATACTGACTTAAAGATTACCGGTCGTCATATACATTTGATTTCCCCACACTTTCAAATCCTTCAGTATCAAGGTAAAAGACAGATGTTTTAACTCCATCAATATCTACTTCTACTGGGGTTCCCCATGCCCATATCCCTGGAAAGAATGAAAAATAAATTGTTAGCGACATCTGTAAATGATTGGTTCAATGAGTCATAGAGTCTGATCATACAGATATACCTTTGGTTTTCGTGTCCCGCATATGCCCAACACCAAAACCTGCAAAATATCAAACTTCATCACTTAAAACACATGCGAGAATAAAAGAAAGAACAATGGTGGTGATTTCAGTGCAATATGAACTGATAGTGGTTAAGGCTGCACCTTCATAACATGAGAGGGAGAGGAGCTGATTAAGCAGAAAAGATTTGCCAGAGCGATATGGACCAATCACCTAATAAGGCACCCATAAAGATAGTCATAGAAATGGTTAGTGGGTAGGGTAGGATGACAGGGACCAAAAGGTAGTCTTTAATCTCCCAAGGAGGAAAAAAAAGATATTCATCAAGTAATCGTAGTGAACAAAAACTTACAGAGATGGGCTACTAGCAATCATGCAAAATGAGAAATCAACAATGTTTTTGTATTGAAGGCACAGAGTAATTCTAAATCAGAGGTCTTAAGAACAAGAATAGTTTGAAAGTATTTTTCAAAAATGTTGTGGACGGATTTGCCAATTAGGTTATGTAACAAACTGTGAACCTAGATTTTTAACTATATTTAGGAAGTGATTATGTGAGAACTTATTAGTACTGATCAATTCTCAAGGAAAACAATCTCAAGCTTACAGCAACAGCCGCAATTGGAGTCGTTATTTTCTGAATCACCTCCAACCCTTCCCTTGCAAGGCGAAGTTTCGTATGACCAGGATCAGGTTCTATAATTGGAAATCTGTAAGAGGTAAGGAAGGGACGCAAAGGCAAACAATGAATTAATAATACAATAGATGAAATTAATGATTCTATGGTCTTCAATAGAACCAGTAATATGATACTTGAAGCTTATTTTCAAAAAAGGGTCAATAAGATAAGAAATATATTACAAGAAGGTGAAGGTTAAAAAGCTAGCATTACAAAAATCTAACATCAAAGGATAAATAAATCACAGTAACAGGAATAAAAAGAAGAAAAAATAAAAAGAAAAGAAGATAAAAAATGGAAGAGAGAGAGATGAGATGAATACAACAGCTGTTAAAGACCTTATTCAGACTCCGTGTCAATCACCACACTCCTGCTCCATTATCAACAGCTTCCTTGTTATACACTCACTTCCTTGTTATGCACTCTTACAATCTAATACTGGAATACAAACTATAAGCATTGACCATGGTAATGCTACACCATAACTTCTTCGGTTTCATATTGGGTTAAGGAATTAGAAAGGAACACGACAATTCGATGCGAAATTCCAATCAATTGAAAAAATTCAGCATTCTCATAACTTCTGCGTAACAATTCTCCAACTGAAGCACGCAAACCACGTTGGGGGAAAAGAAAGGAACAGAGAAGACATTGTAGCATTTTGAGAAGTCAAAGCAGTCCAAGATAATGCTTTTTTATGAGCAAAGTGTGTTGGGTTGTTCTTGTTGAGGAGAGGGGCACGTGGTGTTGGGAATTAAAACTTCTGCATTTAAAGATGTTTGAACATTATCCGAGTCTAAGTATAGGATTTCCATTTTATCTTATTTTTACAAGGGAAAAAGTCACATTTTTTTCATTCCCAAATCGATAAATGAATTGCTTTTTAATAAATGATAAGTAAATAAAATCATGGAGGGAGACAACCTATGTTACATGGACTCTTCTAAAGTAGGTGAAGTACCCGTGTCCGACACTTATAAGGCGGACATGGGTATGGATACGTGTCCGACACTTATAAGGCGGACATTTACCTAAATTTAGCTCCAAATGATTCCATGTTACTATCATATTACTTCAAATGAGTAAAATATTTAGTTTGAATACTATATTTGATAAAAAAAAAACATTGTTGTACATTTGAGAATAAAATAAAAATATTAAATAAAATAAATATTTAGTTGTGTCCATGTGTCCTTCTATTAGATATTTGAGACGTCCGACACACGGATACTTACCCGTGTCCGACACTTAAACCCGAGTCCATGTAACATAGGAGACAACAGAACCGAACCAAGATCCCTGAATTATGTCAAGGGAGAGAGGAAAAGTAATGACTCTATTAATAGCGTCTGTATTGCTTCTGCAAGATAGGCCTTTCATGGCAAATTTTACAAACATGACAAAAGACCGTATTATCATCACTTGACTTTCTAGAAGGTATTTCAAACGGATATCTCAACACATGAAGAGATTCAATTCTTCCGTAGCCAATGGATAGGTTGTCAAGAGATCTATGAGAAGCAAGGAAGACAGAATGAAGAAGGTAAGACACACTAGCACATCACTTTGTCCCCCCATTAGGGACATGATCCCTCGGCCTCCTTTGAAAGATGAACATACCACTCACTCAAGCTAATGCTTGGTGGTAAATTAATTTCAAATTACTTCAAATTTAACTCAGTAATATTTACCATCCTGTGTGAATGAATTGCTTGCTATTCTAGCATACAGGCCAATGAAATGTAGAGCATTTGAACTTTGATCCTCTAGGCAACAAGAAGTGTGTGAGGAAGAAGGTTGGGGAAAATCCAGAATGCTCCTTGGCCCATATAAATGTCTCGCTATCCATGCGTAACTTGAAATAGTAACAAAAAGCAACAGGTAAATTTCATGTGAATGATAGTTACATATGGGCACTTGAACAGGAAATGGTATTCAAGCCAACAAAGCTTTTCCCCTACTAATTAGGGTTGAGTAAATGAATGATATTTTTCCATTTTATGTTGTCTAAGGCTATCACCTCAGTCGAATCACATGTTATCATATATTTCCTTCCTATTCTGCCCATGTTAAATCTGGTCTTCCATTTTCCTGGCAGTCCCCTCAATGTGGATATGCCGCTCTTCCTAACTTGTACATTTAGTGGCATCCTTTGCACATGTTCAAACCATTTTAATCAATGTTATTTCATTTTTTTCTATCTGGGAAACATATTGTGACTATATAATTTCCCAACTCTAAATACTATATTTGACATGGTAATTAGTTCACTTGTTTCTTAATATCAACTATTTCATAGGAAAAAAATAGTTCGTGGTAACTTAGGCTCATTCCCAAGTAAATCTAAGATTGTTCCAAGATAATATCCTATTCTGCTATAATAGCAAAACTAGTCTATAGGGTTTCAAGCAGGAAGCGTGGGGTAAGAGAATTTTCATCATCCTTGGATTTGTAAAATTCTTCATCTGCCCTAAAGTAGTGGGAGGCTAGGGGAAGCTGAAACCTTCAACCTCAAAATCCAGTAGAATAAGTTGATAGAATTTTTTTTGAAACCTGTAGCTCGTTACAACCCAAAATAAGTATACATAAGATAGAAAATTTTAAATATATTAACTTGACATATTTGTAACATATTTAACTAATTACAAAAAGATAAAATCATATATTGTTACAGGTCTACCGTTGTCCTAATGCCTTTTGGTCTTAACTCCTAAAATCCAGTTCAATTCTCAAGACCAGTAGAGAGAAGAAAGAAAATCTATAAAAATACGTTAATTTATTCAAATCATAATGCTTGCTAATAGAAAAATAACTTCCCAATTTTTAAAAGTGGAGTTCTACAAGAATGGAATGACCCCTACAGCTTAGATTTCCGACAGTCTCTCTCATATAATGCAGAAGCCACTTGCTTTGCATCTGTGCACTGTTGAGGATCTACCATAAGGGAGGTAAAATAGTGACTCTAATCAAAATAATTCATTCCATTGTAAACATATTTATTTTTTCAGTAGAATGAATATTCATTTGAAGCACAACACTAGAATTCTTGAGTTCTTTTCCCAACATATGCACATACTTTAACTAAGCCATGCTCACTGACCATGAGAAATGTAATGATTTCTCCACAAGCTCAGGTAGTGTTTATCCCATTAGAGGGTCGTAACCTGATTCAGCAGTTTAACGCTTCAACTATTACAAGGCTGTTTGGTTAGGTTGAGGGTGCAAGAAATGACTACTACGTATTTACCCGCAGTTCTAGTTGCACTCAAACAGCATGTAAATAACTTGTCAATGAGAGGTAAGAGGAATAGACCCAGTTTCCATGCATGGCGCTCTAATAGTTTCACAAAAATCTTTGAGGAATTTCCTTATTTCTTTCCCTTTTCTATTTTTCCTTTTTATTTTCTTTAAGGTGGTGTCTAAGCTCCTCTGGAGAAAATAAACCAAACATGTATAACTCTAAAGCAAGTTGATATCTTCCGCTGAGCTAGTTGGCATCTTCCTTACGAAACTTTTTATCACAAGGAGCGTAGAATTTTCCACTGTGGACTCTAGACCAAAACTAACAGACCCTGTCCATGATCTGGCCATCATAATTGTCACTCCTATATAACATTAGGTTACTGTCACTCTCCCATCACGTCATCATTTCTGAAACTAATGGTCACAAATTTACCTCTTAAGCTAACAAAGCATCTGCATCAATGAAATATACCTTAAACCAGAAATCTAATGGGGCTTTCTGTCTATGAATTCTTACGAAGTGATATTTTGATAACCCCTATGGATAAGATGGTGCAGTACTGGGAGCAACATGTGTTCTAATCTACAAAGCATGGATACTACTAAAAGAGCAACATACCCGTATCAAATACTTGTCAGATACCGATACTCCTCAGATACTCGTGGATACATGTCCGATGCTTCTTAAACGTATCCATAATTTTAAATTATATTTTTTAATTTATAACACCTATCCGATACTTCTAAGATACGTTGATCACATATCCGATGCTTGTAAGATACTTCGATCACGTAACCAATACTTCTTAAATTCCAAGTAATACATTTTTAACAAGTTTTAAAAATTAGAAATAAACTAGCCTAACAATATTATAAAGTACTATAGTCAAGAAAAATGTAATCTTTATTAAGTATCAACGACATGTGCTTGTTTTAAGTGTTACAAAAGAAACTCATGTGTTTGTAATGGTTCAATTTTCTTAATATTTTCAAGAATTGACTAGAATTTAGTTTTTTATATATAAAAAAAGTGTCATTTCTTTTTGCCGTATCCCGCCATGCCCGTATCCTATTTTTTTAGTTTTGTCGTATCTCCATGTCAGTATCGTATCGTATCTACACCCTATATCCGTATCAGTGCTACATAGGTTCTAATCCTTCTTTCGGGATGGTACAAAGCCCTCTAAATCTTCGCTATGGGGGTTTTGCAGTATAAACTAGGTCTTTTGTTCTTGGTTTCTCAACCTTGTATCGTCCTAAATTAAATTTGCTCTTCTAAAATAGAGTTTTGTTGCTGGCAGCTGCAGTAAATGATGATTTAATGTCACTATAATGTGAATTCAAATCTTTAACAAGCTATCAGGATCTTCTCTATGGTGCAACAAAACATAAATGCCCAAATAAACAAAAGTGAATACAGAACAAAATCGAGCTTAAATTTGTTTTTTTTTTATTCATCACATCAGTATTTCATCAATGTTTATAACACAAACAGTTCAATCATTATCCCAATAATACTAAAGTTAGATCCTAAGCTCAACTTATCAGAACCCATTATCAAACAATACGCAACAAATGAAACCCACAAATCTAATAAGGCAAACACCTCAAAATCCATAGATACTAAGTCCCAAACATGATTGAAAGGCATCAACAACAAACCCACATTGCAAAACTTTAAATTATCACAAACCCATAAAAAGATTTCAAATTTCAGATATATATGTATGTATATGTATGTGTGTATGCGAATTTAAAGCATCACTTACGCTTGGTGTAAATTATCAATTGAGAGAGACCCAGATGCGGAAAAGCAGAGAAGGATCGAAAGCAGTAAGGCCCAGTAGGAAATCTTCATCACTGATCTACAGAGATAGAACTATGTTGCAAATGTGGTAGTGTTGAGGGTGAAATTGAAGGCATGGGAAGAGAAAGAGAGTGTGGGATCTCGAGAAGCCATGAAAGAGGGTACAGGTTAAGAATCGTAGACCCCACTCTTTTGGGTTACTAGAAAACCCCCATTTTTGGGTCTTCGTAGGCTTGAAAAGTGAAAAAAAAATAAAAATAAATAAATAATACTAAATGAGGGATTTTTACTTCTTCAAAGGAAGGTGATTCCGATGCTTTTCTAAAGAGAAAGAGAAGGGAGAGGTCAGCGATGTGGTTTAGAATCGGTACGTTATTTTGAATCGAAGCTCCGAAGAGTTGACAGGGGGCATTCTCGTCAAATCCTTTTATATATATATATATATATATATCGAACCTCCTCTACTGCTGTCATCTGATTAGAGCCGTTTAAACAAGTCAAATTGGAATGAAAAAGGTTATTTTAGCACTCACAATAATTAATTATTGATGCAGTGTATATTTTATCTGTGTAAATATTTGAATTTACTTTATCTGTTTTATAAATTAGTTGGTTTTGAATAGAATAACTAATTTGAATTAATTTTTTTTAAAAACAAGCTATTGTCGAAAATTCATGAAATTAGTAAAAGTTAAGCCTATCTTTCCACATATGAGTACACAAATATTGTCATATAGCAATTTTACTTCTCTGTCTTCCAACTCGGCTATGCCAAGCTCACTGATAGGATGAGACCAAATGTCGAGCCTAAACAATTTAAATTTATTTTTTTCAACTTTTTTTCCTTTCAAATGTACCAAGAAATTATTATTGTACTATAGTGACCTCATGTATATCTTCAAATAAAAAGTGAGTTAAATTTTTATTGCGACAAATAATGGTATATATAAATCTATAATCAATAAAGGGGAAAAACAAAAGTCAAAAAGGAAGCGTGCAAACACTTGACTTATTTTGATGTTTTGTATGATATAATTTAATAAAAATTCATTTGAGTCAAACTCAAACTATCTCATGCCCCTTAGAGATATATTTATGGGAAAATATTACTGACCTCTATTACGAGGTTTGATCATATTGTATGCGGTATCTCTTAATTTTTAAATATATCAATTATCTTCTTTTAGGTTAGTTTCAGCTAACACTTTCATCCCTTTCGTCCAAAGTCAATGTTGGTCAAAGGGATTTTTTATGACATCACCCAAATTTATGCCCTAAAGTACCCTAAATACCCCTCAAAATTAAAATAAATTCCCCTAATTTTTGGAAAAAACCTTAGGAACCCCATTTCCAATCAATAAGCTTCTTCTCCATTATTTTCTTTTATCTCAATCAAAAAAACCCTATAAACATATATATATATATATATAAATCACCCCAATTTTTTAAATCAAACCCTAGAACCCCATTCCAAATCACAAAGCTTCTATATATGTATGTGTGTGTATATATATATATATGTGTGTGTATATATAGATGTGTATATATATATATATATATATATATATATATATATATATTCGAAATCTATGGGTCAGTGGGGGTCGGATTCGCCAGTTGTGAGAAAGGATGACGCGAAAGGGGCGAAGAAGAGGGAGAAGGCCCGCCAGAGGAAGAGAGATTGAAGGGGCTTGGGTTGGGGGCAAAGGGGAGAGAGGGAGAGGATGAGGGAGGGTTTGTGAAGGGTTAGGGTTTCGGGTTGTTGGGGTTGGGAGGAAAGACTGACGTGACATTAGAATAGCTCGAGGTCTGCTCTCTTCGTTTAAAAACTCCATTGTTGCAGAAAGAGAAGAAATGGAGGACTCCATTGTGTAGAGAGAGGAGAAATGAAGTCTTTGTCGGTGTTGACTAAAATAATTTTTTATATTTTATTTTTATTATTACTTCCATCTTCAACTAAAAATGCATATTATAATGGAGGTCCACTTCGTAATTTTACTTCTTCGTCGAACCTAACCGAAGCTTCGATTCATCCAAGAGAGGTAACTGATATATTGAAAAACTAAGGGATATCGCATATAATATTGTCAAACCTCAGGGAAGGTAAGTGATATTTTCCCTATATTTATTTATATATTCTTAAGTCAAAATTAGGATGACCCTGCCTTTTATCAATTTTCTTTTAAAAATGAAAAAATTAGTTTGATATAACATAACATAAGATTATAATCCTTACACGGTTACACCTGATATAATATAAGCTTAGGGTATAGATTCTTGGGTTATTTGCGAAAAGCCCATGTAGTTTCATACTAAGTGCGCAAAATCCTCATTTGTTACAAAATATGTGTACAAATTCATTATGTTTCTAAAATGTTGCAACTTATCCCATTATGCTTTAAAATAATATAAAATTCCTAAAATACCCATTCTAACCTAATAAAAATAACAAATATTGAATTAATAATAAATAATGTATAATAAAATGATAAAGAAGTAAAATAATTAAATAAAAAAATTGAAAGAAACCGGCTTAAATTGTTGTAATCATAAATAAATAAATAAAAATAAAAAGGTTTTAAAAAATATGTTTATTTATTATTATTATTTTTTTATATTTTTGAAAATAAAATAATAATTCTTTTGTTGATGATTTTCTTAAATATATTTTTTATGAACATATTTTTCAGTTTTTTGTTTTTATTTTTGTAATTTTTTTATTTTATTTTTAAAAAACTAAACTAGATTAATTTTTTTAATCAAATGTTAAATAAAATAAATATTTTTTAAAAAATAGGCATATTTTTTTAAAAAAAATGTAATTTTTTTGTTGATGATTTTCTTAAATATATTTTTTACAAACATATTTTATGTCTTTGTTTTTGTTATTTTTTGTATATTTTTTTAAAAATAATAATTATTCTAAGAGTATTTCGGGCAATTTATATCATAATAGGAGCAAAACGCACATATTTTTGAATAATAGAACCTCAAAAAATTAGAAAAATATTATACGTATTATATACATATTACAGGGTTAAATGCTCCCGACCCTTCATTCTTTAGGTAGTCGTTTTCAACTTAAGTAATCAGATGTAATAAGAGGGTGTAAAGTTTGCAGTTGATATACATCTATTTTCTACACAATCGTTTTCTAAGGAGCTATAATAATAAGAGATGTCGAAAATAATACAGTAATAATAATAGTTATAGATTACACTGTAGAAATTCAACATTAATAAATCATTCATGTTAGTGACTCCTCTGAAAGGGTCTTCTAAGACTATAAAGTACGAATACTTCGTCTAAGGTGGTCGTACCCGTATTGAACACATGTGTCTGTATCGGACACAAGTACGAACATTTCATCTAAGGTGACCGTACCCGTGTCGGACACGCAAAAAATACGTGGTCCAACACGTAAAAAAACGTGTCATCAGTTTTTTTAAAATTGAACACGCAATGGACATGCGTGTATCCAACGCGCGATGAGTTGGATGATTCCATGAAAGATAAAGAATTTATGGAACCAATAACTTAGTGGATCACTCTTTGTTGTTGCCTTTTGGCTTAGGGCCTCTTTTATCTTTTGCAGCCCTCTCTTTCTATAATTAATTTTCTTAATACAATTTGCTTGAATTTCCGGGAAAAAAAAAACATTAAAAGATAGCTGATGGAAGTGATTAGCCATAAAAAAAACCTCTAAAAAGAATAAAGATCAATCCGTTCGCATGCAAATATACAGTGGCATAGACGAGTGTTGGATAGTCTTTATAAACTCGTGTAAGAATTAGATAAAATATAATACAAGGGTAAGATCATTTCGTTGTCACTTTTTAAACAAATTCGGTTTTTAGATTTAATAAGTTCCTCTTGCTGCATATTAATTTGCTAGGATAGCTTGCAATGCTAGTCAACTATTCATTTTGAATTTCATAAATAGATATGATACTCTATTCATCGACAAAAATATATTTAGAAATGAAGAGAGTAATATAAGCACCCCTTTTTAGCTCGGCTTTTATTATTTTCGCCTTGCACAAATTCGTGGATTAGTCGAGATGCACGTAAGTTGGTCTGGACATCACGGTTATAAAATAAAAATAAAAATTGAAGATAGTAATTTGAAAAAAATCTAAATATTTCTGTATGAACCCTAATCGAATTGTTCGGACAATATTTATTTTTATATATGCCACAATGTGATCAAGCACGAACCAAGCTAAGGCTCAGTGGGGTCGTCGCCCCTACCAATTTTTTAATTTTTATTTTACCTAAATTACCTTAAAATTTTAGATTTTTGCAATAATGCTACAAGTGAATTTTAAAAAAAATGCTCTAAAACTCCCATTGAAAATTTAATACACTAATTATGCCGCAACTCACCTGAATTTCTAGGTCGATCAATGATAGAAAAGAAAATATTCAAATTAATTATGTGTTATGAGCTTCTTTAGCCCAACCTTGTAAAAACCCACCCCGCCTTAGAATGTGAAGTTTATTTAGGCCCTGTTTGGTAGGTGGTCTGGTCCCAGGTGGTCTGGTCTTATCTTGCGTTTTATGAGACCATACCGTGTTTGGTAGCATTGGTCCCAAATTTTTGGTTAGACCAAGTAAGACCAAATCATACCAAAATGACCTCATTTCAGACCAAAAAAAAAAGTGGTTCCTGGTGGTCTGGTCTGGTCTTATTAATAAAATATATTTATAAATAATTAAAAATGAATAAATAATAATAATAAATTATTAATAATAATAAATAAATAGATATAATAATAAATAAATATAATAATAAATAATAAGTAAATATAATAATGAATAAATACTTCATAATAATAATAAAAAATGAGTATAATAATAATAAATTAATATTAAATTAATAAAATATTTTTTTAAATAATTAAAAATGAATAAATAATTTATAAATAAAATGAATTAAATAAGGAAATAATAATAAATAAATAGAATATATTTATAAATTAATATATAAATTAATAAATAATAATTTAATAATATAAATAATAAAATATATTATAAAGTGAATAAATAATAAATAAATAATACATAAATAAATATTATAATAAATAATAAATAAATAGTAAGACCAGACCACTTACCAAACAGACTTTTTCAGATCAGATTAGACCAAACCAGACCGGAAAGACCGCCTACCAAACATGGCCTTAGGAATATACGTCTTCTCCTTATTAATTCTCTCCTCTCTCAGAATTATAAACAACATCAACTTTTGAGTTATTAATTGAATATAAATGTTTGTGGGATTTGTGAAATGAATTTTTGAGTTATTAATATAAATCTATATCCAACGACGGATCTAGTTACGGTCTACGAGGGCCAAGTGGCCATCGTTTTTTTGTATTTGACTTTTGATTTCACATTTAACTCCCTTCAATTTTTAAAATTTTTTTTTATAAAGAAATGCTAACAACAGTTGCATATAGAATCTCAATCAAATCAATTACTTTGAAATGTGTGCGAATTGTTTGATTTATTATGCTTCTATCACCCATTTCTATTTTATTTTTATTTTTTATAACTGTAATATTTTGGGCAACTTACTAATACACGGGATCTATAAAAAGTGATCCACATGAATCGGATATTTCTATCTATTTTTGTCCCGATAATATATGTATTGTGTAACTCAACAAATATTTATCTATTTTATGATTTAAGATAATATTTTATTGTAAGGTATTACACAACTATACGTCACACATATCATAAAATTTAAACATCATTTAAATTTAGATTAATACTATAAAGATTTTTTTTTCTCACTTATCATGCATAATTTGTGTATGTGTTACTATTTTTTCTGGGCTATATGAAGATGTAATCTATATGGTCAGTCTTTCTCAATTACTAAATCTCTCCTCTTCTACAAGTCTCTTTAATTTAGCAATTCAATTATAATTTAGATTATTTGATTCTTTAATTTACCAATTAACCATGATTAAAAATATTATTATAAACAATACAATGGCATAAGAAATATATTCAATATACATTATATCCGAATATATTCATATATACTTTAGTTTTGTAAAAAAAAAATCTTAAGTTTTTATTTTGCATCAGAAAATAAAAACAAAAAGATATAAATATATGTTTAAAAATAATGATAATGAAAGTAATGCATCTACGCATTATCCATAAAAATTGATTAAAATTGCTGAGTTAGACATACATATAGCAAATAATTGAAAAAAAAGAAGAAGATAATGATGGGTCATAAAAACGTAATAAATCAAACAATATGGCGACCCTAGACGAAGTGTCCATGCTTCATAACCCCGCAGTGTGTGTGGATATATATATATATAGCATATCATCAATGATTGATATTAAGGCACGCTTGATTTGTATTTTTGAAAATAATTTTTTATTTTCTAAAAATTGAAAAATCATAAAATTGTAAAAAAGTCTGTTTGGTTCAGTTTTCTAAAAACTCAGTTATAAAAATGGTTATTTTCTGATAACTCATTTTTATTATTCTCAGAAAATTATTTTATGTTATCAAAATTCTCGAAAATAATTATCAGATATACAAATTAAGCATATCCTAAAGGTCCGTTTGGCAACCCGGTCTTGGTCTTGGTCTTTGATTTCAAGACCAAGACCATGTTTGGTTGGCCGGTTTTGGACTTGGTTTTGGACACCCTAAAACCAACCACTAAAACCTGATTTTGGCCCACCATTTTTGTCTTCTCTCTCTCTCTCTCTCTATACATATATATATATATATATATGGCCGAAAATATGAATTATTTTAAAAAAAAATTTATATTTTTCGGAAAAAAATTAATTTCCGGAAAAAAATAATTTTTTCGAAAATAATTATCTTTTTCGGAAAAAAATAAATTTTTCGGGAAAAAATAAATTTTCGGAAAAAAATTATTTTTTCGGAAAAAATCATATTTTCGGACAAAAATTAATTTTCTCCAAAAAATTATTTTTTCGGAAAAAAATTATTTTTTGGGAAAAAATTCTTTTCCGGAAAATAATTATTAATTCGGGAAAAAAATATTTTTCCGAAAATATTTATTTTTTCGGAAAAAAATCATATTTTCGGAAAAAAATTATTTTTCGAAAATAATTATTTTCCGGAAAATATTTATTTTTTCGGAAAAATAAATTTTTGGAAAAAAATCATATTTTTGGGAAAAAATTAATTTTCGGGAAAAAATTATTTTTCGGAAAATATTTATTTTTTCGGAAAAATTTATTTTTTCGTCAAAAAATAAATTTTTGGAAAAAAATCATATTTCGAAAATAATTATTTTCCGGAAAATATTTATTTTTTCGTCAAAAAATAAATTTTTGGAAAAAAATCATATTTTTGGGAAAAAATTAATTTTCTCCAAAAAATTATTTTTTCGAAAATAATTATTTTCCGGAAAATATTTATTTTTTCGGAAAAAAAATAAATTTTTGGGAAAAAATTAATTTTCGGAAAAAAAATATTTTTTCGAAAAAATTAATTTTTCGGAAAAAATTAATTATTTTTTTTTCCGAAAATTAATTATTTTTGAAAAAATTATTTTTTTTATATTTTTGGGAAAATATTTTTTTCCCGAAAATTACTTTTTTTCCAATTTTATATATATATATTTTTCATATTTATATATTTTTAATACATATTAGTATATATATATATAATTATACCAAGATCAAGACCAAGACCAAAACCAACTCCTTACCAAACACTATACATTGGTTTTAGATTTACCTAAAACCACCCAAGACCAAAACCAAGACCAAAACCAAGTTCCCAAACGGACCCTAAGTTTCTTACATATGGTCAAACCACCCATGGCAGTTTTCTTGGGCCCAACTTGAGCCCCATTTTATGTTGGGCCAAACTAGGGTTTAGAGTTTATACTAGTATCATCAATCCTATGCATATTGATCTTTGATGGTTTCAACTTCTAGGAATGGAGGGCACTTAGGGCATCAATAAGAGTGTTGAAAATCAATTGGTTATGGCATCTTTTGGTAGTTGAACTTTCAACGTATTCATTATGACATATCAGTGTATAAATGCCAAATATGAAATCTCCCAAATGTCAAAATCTTCATCATAGTAGGACATTTTGCCAAAGATCTGATCACCATAACTTACCAATTGACTGTAAGGCCAGCCTTAGAGAGCCAAATCAGGAAAGAGTGCCTTAATTTTGAGTTATGGGGTAGTTGGCAAACTCAAGAATAAAAAAAAAAAATCAGGGTGGGATGGAAGAGTTCCTGGGTCCTTCACCATAAGGTTCTAGGTTCAAATCCTCCCAACTACGTTTTCGTCTGGGTCATTGAAAATTTACCCGGTCGTTAACTTCAGAACCCAGGAATTAGTCGAAGTACATGTAAACTGGCCCGGATCACCTCAGTTACCAAAAAAAAACGAATGGACAAGAGCATTTGAATTTTGAGGATACCATATCTTCTTCATTGCACATTGAAAATCTAAAGAACTTTGTTTCATTTACTGTTATTAAGCATGACAATTGGCTCTGTATATATATATATATATATCTTTATTACTATTTATTTTGAAGTCTTAGTTTTATAATATTGGTAGTAAATTACTTCAATATATTCTACATTGGTGGTTTCCTTTGTTATCCTTTCAAAGGAGTACATAAAGTTTGAAGTAAAATCTGGCTTGAAAATCCAACCTAGGAGTGAATGCTATGAATTAGCTAGTACATATCTATGTTTATACTATGGTTAGTGGTCGTGATTGTGCAATGGACTCGAACAATATCGATTTTAAAGATGAGTATTTGACAAGTATCGATACTACATATCAGTATCAACACATTCGAGAAGTATTTCGAATCTGGTGATGTTCAACATATATATATCCAGCGCACAAGTGGTACAATGGTATAATCTCACCTTCTAATTGGAGAGGTGAGGGGTTTGAATTTCTTAGAAGACATTGTGAATGGCGTGTCAGTATGTATTTACCTATCAAAAAAATTTGAACTCTCACAAGTAAATTGAATATAATGAAATAATTCCACCGCCCAAATAAAAAAACCATGCAAAAAAATCTACCCCACATCTTGAAGAATACACTTGCTTGACGTTAGGAGTTATTATACCACATACCATTTCAAGTGCTATTCAAGTATTGATGGTGTATCAAATCTGTGAAAGTTTTTCAACACTATCTCAATTTTATGAAAGTGTTCAATTAAGTCTCACTATAATCAATTCACAGTACGTCTCTTTCTTTCCCTTCCTAAAGAGAGCCTCTTTCTTGTTTTTGGAAAAATAATAAGAGCTCATTTGTACTTGACAACAAAAGTAGTATCTTCCTTGTGCCATTCAAACTCTTTCCATGACACAGTCTCAACCCTAATACACAACCCATTACTTCCATTTCCTTTCATGAGCTGTATCCTAGCTCATCTCTATATATATATATACATATATTTATGTATATAAATCACATACCAATCTTAACACATTGTGAATTCCAAACAAGCTCACTCATATACTATGTTTTAGGGTTAAGTCATTTTAGGGTTTTTTTGAATAGTCTCTCCAAAACTAGCTAGCTATCTCACAACACTTTCATATATAGTCTCTTCCTAGCTATTCCATTACCTACTTCAAACATGTCCATCATCAACTTATCATTCAATAATCTCTTAGGGTTCATGATCAACCTCTATAGCCTCAGCTCCTATGCACCATTTTTGTGCCTAACCCTAACAATCCTCTTCCTATCACATTTCTTCATCACCAAGCCATCGCGCGACGTTTACTTGGTCGACTTTGCATGTTACAAGCCCCCGGTGGCCCTATCGTGCTCCAAAGAAGTGGTGTTGGAACGCGCTACGCGCTACTTAAACCTTTCGGAGGATACAATGGTGTTTATGGAGAAAATAATGGAGAAATCGGGGCTTGGTGACTCGACATACTTACCGGAGGGTTTATTGAAAGATCCTCTGAATATGTCGTTGGAAGAGGCTCGAAGAGAGGCTGAGATGATGATATTTGGCGCCATTGACCAGCTCTTAGTGAAGACAAGAGTGAAGTGCATGGATATAGGGATTGTTGTGGTGAATTGTTCCATTTTTAATGTGGTGCCATCTCTGTCTAGCATGGTAGTGAATAGATACAAGCTTAGGGACAATGTTGTCACCTATAATCTTGGGGGTATGGGGTGCAGTGCTGGACTCACTGCAATAACTCTTGCCAAACAGCTCCTTCAGGTTCGTGTATATATATATGTCGCCATTTTTTGTCTTGTTTTTTGAAAGTTTTCTGCATTCTTCATCCGTGAAAAAAAACAAAATATATTTGAAGAAACACAAACATATATACTAACATATATTGCATATTAAAAGTTTATACCTACCATATATATGCACTTAAATGCATACTTGCATGTGTATATATCCATACCTATATATGGACACATGCATGGTAGCTACTTCATTTTGTTTCTTTGATAAAAAGAAGTTACTTTATATTGTTAGAGTTTTAATATTGGAGTTACACATTTATTTATCTTTTAGACATATAGTATAATAATAGTTGAAGGAAACAAATCTTGGAGGTGGAGAAAATTAGAAACCAACCTTGATTTAAAAGAAATAGAGAATGTATTTACATATAAACTAACCTTGATTTTGTATCTCCATTTTTTGTCTTGTCTTTGAAAGTTTTCACCATTCCTCATCAAGGAAAAAAACAAAATTTATTTGTAGAAACTCAAACATACAAGATATGTGCTTGTATAAGTATATACCCACCATATATACACTTAAATACAAACTTCCAAGTGAATATATCCATACCTATATGAACACATGCATGCTACTTCATTTTATTATATTTTATTTTTGTAAATTATATTACTTTATAGCATTAGAGTTTAATACTGAATAAGTTACACCTTTTCTAGTCGTGTAAACATATTGAATAATAATAGTTAAACTCTATAAATTCGGGATCTTTAGAAAATTAGAAACTAGTAGCCGGATTAAAAATATGTGTAAATTCAAAAAAAAAAAATCTAGAAAAATGAATATCATTTAATAAGATTTCATCATGCATCAAACTCAAGAAAATAGTGCTGTTGAAAGAGACCACCCGACCTAATAATATTTGCTTGGATCATCTTTCCCCAAATTACAAAACATTAATTTGGGATCACAAAAGTAAATTCATGAGTAATGTTCTTATACTATATACACATTTTATATATTTAGCCTGAGTTTCGATTGGGTGTACAACAGGTGCACCATAACACCTATGCTCTATTGGTGAGCACAGAGAACATCACCCAAAACTGCTACGATGGTAGGGACCACTCTATGTTCCTAATCAACTGCTTGTTCCGTCTCGGTGGGGCCGCGATCCTCCTCTCCAATCAGCCGTCCGATCGACCCTCATCAAAGTACCAACTCATTCACACCGTCGGAACCAACACGGCTCATTCCGACCGTTCATACAACTGCATCATGCACGAAGAAGATCAAGATGGACGGTTGGGGACCACCGTCAATCGTGATCTCATGGCCGCTGCAATCAACGCCGTTGAATCCAACGTGACCACACTAGGACGCCTGGTCCTCCCCGCATCGGAACAAATCCTCTACGGCGCAAACTACCTAATGAGGCGCCTCCACATGGCAAAGATCAAACCGTACGTTCCCGATTTCAAGAAGGCCTTTGATCATTTCTTCCCGCACGTGGGAGCAAAGCCAATACTGGACGAACTGGAGAGAAACCTAGGGTTTAGTGGGGCCTACATGGAAGCTTCTAGAATGACCTTGTATAGGTTTGGGAACACATCTAGTAGTACGGTGTGGTATGAAGTGGCATATGCTGAGGCAAAAGGGAGGGTGAAGAGGGGTGATCGTGTGTGGCAGATTGCGTTTGGGTCCGGGTTCAAGTGTACTAGTGTGGTGTGGAGGGCGATCAGGACCGTTGATGTTGAGGAGATGAATCCGTGGACGGCTGAGATTGATGGGTTTCCTGTAGACTTGCATAACCACGTTGGATCATTTCCTGTTTATTTTGAACCACCAAAAATAGGCATATGATGATTTAATAGATCATGGTCCTATTATATATGTTAAGGTTATAGTAGTAGTAGTAGTATGTTGTTCTATGTGTTTGTCTTTGTATTTGAAGTGTTTCTAGCTTTTGTGGGACTTTGTGGCTTGGTATTAATTTAAAGAAATTTGGTGTTTGTTTTTGTTCTTAATAGGTTGGTGCTTTTGTTGTGTTAGTCATTGGCTTTAATTTACAAGAAATCACTTGAAAGTGAGGGAGAGAGAATTACTTGTGATCCTTGCCTATGTTAATGGGATCACCTAATCGATGATCCAATAGGTGAAAGTGATTGAGATGTGTTCTGAGTAGGGTGTGGCAATCGCTCCGGGATCGCATCTCCCATTTTCTTTTTTGCATAATTTTGTTATCCCCATATCTCTATCAAACATGATTATTAAGCGGAGTGGGATAAGGCTAGGTGCAGGGCGGCTTTTGACTATATATATATATATATATATATATATATATATATATATATATATAGGTGATATGTATTTTTTTAAGTGAAACTTTTAGTTATTATTGTATGAGCATCAAAATAACACATGTAATTTTTAACATAATTAATATGAAATTAAGGTGAGAAGAGTGAAAGGATAAGGAGATTATAATTTGACATTGGGTGGAATATAAAAAAATGAAGGGTTAACTTCATTTACACCCCCTCAGATTTGAGAATCTTCATTTACACACTTTATTTTTTTAAACTCACATCATTTACACTCCCTCAGGCATGACATTATTCTGAAAAAAAATTTAATACCTAAACTACCATCAAGAATATAGTTTTATCAATTTGACCCCTCCCATTTCTAAAAATACAAAAATGAAAATAAAAAGATATTTAAACATAGTTCTATAATTTAATTTAACATAAATTTATAAAAAAAAATTCCTCTTTTTTATGAGTTTAAATAAAATAAATTTATTTTATACACAAATTATTCAATTACTTCACATATTCAATTTATTAATGAATTATAACTAATACATTCAATTTTCACATATTCATAATAAAAATAATTGAATCTCATATATACATACATATATATATATATATATATATATTTGAAAAGTTTGAATCTCATATAAAAAAATAATATATGTTTGAAAATTAGTTTATTCTTTTAATTTTCAAAAACACATATTTAATTTTTTTGGAAACTAATTTTTGAATTTGTGAAGAAAAATTAAATCCAAACACCCCTAATCACAACCACCCATGGTCGGCCGGTCAGCCCACCACCATCACAAAACCTCCCACCCCCACCACCACCAAAAACCAAGCCCAAAGCCTTACCAACTAAAGCCCAAAAAATGGTTCTATATACCCCTACCACCACCACCACCACCCCTCCCCCTGCCACCACCGTCACCCCTCATTTCACTCACCCACCATCTACACACACACACATATATATATATACATACATTGGTGGCGGCGGGTGGTGGTAGTGGTGGTGTTTGGTTTGATGATTAAATTGATTTAAGGGGTGTTTGATTTAAATGTGTTTTAGACATTTCATACCATGAGGGGATGTAAATGAAGTTAACCCAAAAATGAATGAGTTATTTTATATAAAGGATATTTATTAATAATATATGATAATATTTAAGGATATTTGAGTAAAAAAATTAGTATAGTCGGAGCGGGGCAACCCATCCCTATACTCGCCCCAATAACGAACCGTGGTTTCCCCCCACACCTATACCTGCCCCATTTATTTAATCAGGTTCCCAAACCCGCTTAAATCCAGGCGGAATGGGGCGGTTTCCCGGAGTTTTTTTTTCATGTGAGGTATTATATAAATTATGTCAAAAATAAAACAAGGGCCCATAAAGTAATATTTTTTTGTTACATATAAGAAATTTATCCATGTAATTGTTAATGTTTGTTATGAGATTTTTTTTTCCCACATCCGGAGAAAAAGTTAGGATTAACTTTATTTACACTTCCTGAAATTTGTTTTAATTACAATCAAACCCTCCATATTTGTAAAACTTCATTCATGCCCCTTATTTTTACTGAGTCACATCATTTACACCCCTAATATAGCTGACAATTCGTGTCGGTGGGTCGTGTTAGTGTCGAGTTGAGATCCTGTTGTGTCGAAAAAGACCTGGTTAATATACGTGTCAAATTTGCTCAACCCTAACCCAACCCACATGTTATCCGTGTCTACCCATGTAATCCATTTAGCCTATTTATTATAATATATTAAATTAAATTTGACATGTTCCAATATGAAACGAACTATTTAATCTATTATCAGCAAAATTAAATTGAATTTGACACGATCCAGTAATAGTTTATTGATATATTTTAACTCATGACCAATTAGAGAAGAGAAAAAATTAAATATAAATATAAATATAATCGTGTCAAACGTGTCGTGTTCGGATTACTCGTGTCGTCTTCGGGTCGACCCATATATTCTCGTGTCGTGTTCAGGTCGACTCATATATAACTTCAACTCTTTTATGGTCAACCCTAACTCTTTTAATTCATGTCATATTCGTATCGTGTTACTGTGTCATGTCTCATTTTGCCAGCTTTATCCCTAATCCATGACATCACACTATTTTTTTTTAATTTAATACATAAACTACTCTTTCTCTCTCCATAAAGGGTTGCAACTCTTAGGGTCTGTTTCGATAGGTGGTTTTGGGCCTGGTTTTGGTTTTGGTCTTTGATTTCAAGACAAAACCATGTTTGGTTGGTGGGTTTTGGACTTGATTTTGGGTTTTTTAAAACCAACTACTAAAACCATGGTTTTGGCCTACCAATTTTGACTTTTTTTTCTCTCTCTCTCTATATATATATATATATGGCCGAAAATATGAATTATTTTGAAAAAAATTATTTTTCCGAAAAAATTATTTTATTCCCAAAAAAGTTTATTTTTTCGGAAAAAAAATTATTTTTCGGAAAAAAATTATTTATTCGGAAAAGAAATTATTTTTCGGAAAAGAAATTATTTTTTCGGAAAATAAATTATTTTTCAGAAAAAATTATTTTTCCCCATTTTATATCCTTTTTTTTCTAAATTTTTAATTTTTTTCAGTATATAATAAAATTATTCAGAATTTTATATTTTTTTTGAATTATATATATTTTTTCGAATTTAAGATATATTATTTGAATTTTATATATAATTTTCACATTTTTAAATATTTTTTTCGATTATATATATTTTTTTTGGAATAAAAAAAAATAAAAATGTCAAATATTTTCGGAAATTTTAAATATTTTTTAATTATATATATTTTTTCATTTTAATATTTTTTTTCCAATTTTATATATATATTTTTCATATTTATATATTTTAATACATATTAGTATATATATATAATTATACCAAGACCAAGACCAACTCCTTACCAAACATTATATATAGGTTTTAGATTTACCTAAAACCACCCAAGACCGCCAAAATCATAAGACCAAGACCAAAACCAAGTTCCCAAACGGGCCCTTATTATATTGGGCTTGAAAAAGTATGTGAGGCAGACGTCAACCTTACCGTTATTAACTTAGGCCCAAATTTACAGTGGCGAATTCAAGTCCAACCCATGACCCGATAGCTATAGTCCAGCTCCAAGTAGAAAGAGGGCTTTGTTTGATGGGGATAATAATAAATAGACAATTTAGATGGGCTGAGAATAGAGCTGGCAATTTCGGGTTACGGATCGTGTTCGTGTCGGGTCGAAATCGTGTCGTTACTATACGTGTCGTGTTGTATTCGTGTCGTGTTCGGGTCAACCCATGCAAATTATGTAATTCATTTAGCCTATTTATTATAATATTTTAAATTAAATTTGACATAATCCAACAAGAAATAAATTATTTAACCTATTATCAATAAAATTAAATTGATTTTGACACGATCCAGTACTATTTTATTGATATATTTCGATTCATGACCAATTAGAGAAGAGAAAAATATAAAAATAACGATAAATATAAATAGTAATCGTGTCAAACGTGTCGTGTTCGGGTTATCCATGTCGTGTTCGGGTTGACTCTTATATTCTTGTGTCGACCCATTTAAGGCCTTAAACCGTGTCGTGTTGTGTTCGTGTTCGTGTCGTGTCCAATTTTGCAAGTCCTAGCTGAGAGTAATGTAAAATTCAATAGAAAGAGAATTAGGAGTCCACAAAATATTACTGAGTCTTCTATCTCCTGTGTTGAACATATTTTTGCACCCAGCTGTTATATTAAAACTCCTTCAGGTTTGAGAATCTTTAATCACACCTCTTATTTTTTGAAACAGTCATCATTTACACCCCTCAAGCATGACATCATCCTGAAATTTTATTTTAATACCTAAATTACCCTCAATGTTATCTAGGTTGTGTTTGAAAACAAGGATTGAGTTTTTTTTTTATCAATTTGACCCCCTCATTTTATAACTTGCCCAAATATTTTTTATTATAAAAAATATAGATAGGATTAAAAAAAAGATAGGATTATATAAAAATAAAAAAATATAACTTGCCCCAATATTCATTGATAATTTTCTTATAACTTTCTTATTTATTATGTTCAAAAAGGTTATATATCACTTATATATATTTTTTATACTTTCTTATTTATTATGCTCAAGTTATATTTTTAAATAAAGTTATTTATTGATAATATTTTTATACTTTCTTATAAGAAAGTTATATTTTTTTTATTTTTTTTCAATGATTTGGGCAAGTTATAAAATAAGGAATATTTATATAACTTTCTTTAATATATAATAAAATTATAAGAAAGTATATAAGTGAAAGTTAAAACCTGAAAAAAATAAAATAAAATATTATTTTATTATATAATTTTCTTATTTATTATACTCAATAAGGTTACATATCTCTCTCTATATATATATGTATATATATCTGAATCTTATATATGTGTGTGTATATATATATATATATATATATCTTCAGATTCTTCACACCGTATATATATCAAACATATATAAATATATAAACCCTAATTCTGAAAATATATGAACATAGAATCTGAACATATATATATATATTGTAATAGCTAAAAATGTCTGGCCCACTCAAGATGGGCCACATGACTGATGGGCCGACGGCTGATGGGCTAGCGACTGATGGGCCGAAGACGAATGGGATGGAAACGAATGCGCTAGAGAAATAATGGGCCTATGGAAAAATCTAAAAGTTAAGTGATCCACAAGACAAGGAGTAGTCCAGTTATAGAATAAAGAGTCCTAAGAAGGGTAGAGTTTATCAAATCCCCTGATATAAGGGATTGATTAACTTGGATACATGGGCTTGACACATCTTGATAATTTTGTATAAATACATAGCTTTGATGAATGAAAGGGGATCCAATCTTTTTATTCAAATTATTATTGTGTAGTTTTTCGGCATTTACACAATTGGCGCCGTCTGTGGGAAACCCTATTATTGAAATCATTTTTCAATAAGCTTCCCACCCTCTACAAAAAAGCTAAGATTCGTACCATCGATGGCGATCACACGTTCACAACAGACCGATTTACCTCCAAACGGAGGCCAGCAACCAGAAGATCCGATCAGACGAGCTCTAGAGGAGAGGACTGCCGAGTTAGAAAGGCAGAACGCTGAACTGGCGGCAAAATTGGCTCAACTGCAGAACCCATAGGAGGTCCATGATGACGAGCAGTCCGGCCAACGTGAACGATCTGTAGGCCGCCAGACAGACATGGATGACCTACCCGCTAGAGCCCACAACGATCGTGAGGAACAGATAGAGTCATCCCTACAGGTTCTTGGGGCGCTTAATCCCGAGGAGGTCCTGACCATGAAAAAGCTGGAGGAAATCATGTCCAGATTCCAGCGGGACGTGCTTAGGGATCTGAAGGTATAGACCCCAATCGATCTGGCATCTGAGGCATCCATAGACGCCGTTCAGACACCATTCACAGTCTCGATCACCAGCGTGCCTTATCCGGAGAGGTTCAGATTACCGAAGTTCACCCTGTTCGACGGAACAAAAGATCCAACAGAGCACATCTACCACGTTTATACCAAGATGAATGTTTACAACGAGAACGAGGCCTTACTCTGCAAAGTTTTCCCCACCAGCCTGACCGAAGCAGCCCTCCTGTGGTTCAGAAAGCAACCACCCCGATCGATCGGTAGCTGGCTCCGACTCTGCGAGTTATTTATTGCCCAGTACTTCGGCAACAAAAGACAAAGGAAGATTATCTCCAATCTGTTCACCATGATATAAGAGAAGGGCGAATCCCTGAAAAGTTTTGTCTCACGTTTCAATGTGGAGATGTCTTCGATTGACAACTGCGATCAGTATGCAGTTGTCGAAGCCTTCAGAATGGCCCTGATCCCTGGAACCAAATTCCATCAGTCCCTAGTCAAAAGGCCACCAGTCGATATTGGAGAGCTAAACTCTAGGGCACAGGGGCACCTCCGGATAGAAGAGGAGTTGGCCATACGACAAAGAAGGACCGCCTTTGCAACAGTGGAGGCCAGGGCATCCGAACCTTCCAGGGTAAAGGATCGGGCACCAGACCGGAAGCGACCAAGCGTTCTTCCTACTCCTTCCCCAGTCCTAGAGAAACAACCATGGTTTGAGGAGAAGGTCACCCCCTTAAAAGTGACATTGGCAAAGTTGTACCAGGAGACAAAGGGCAAAGGAATTTATCGGTCACCACCACCCATCAGACAGCCGATGGACCAAAGGGATATGACAAGGCACTGCGCCTTCCATAGCGAGTACGGGCACCATGCTAACGAATGCAGAAGCCTCAGGAGACAGGTGGAAGCCGTGATTGCAAAAGGAGAACTGACCGAGTATGTGGCTAAAAAAGGAGCCCGATCAGACCAAGCGTCGCATGCGCCTGCCAAGGGAGCTATGGGACAACCCGTACGGGTCATTCATATGGTCCATGGAGGGCCCAACCGATCAGAATTGGAGAAAGCCCGTAGATCACAGATGCGGCAAGCCCAGAAGTTGCGGAGGGTTGGAGAAGTCACCGAATTCCAAAGCCCGAAAGAGGATGCCCGTATTGGAAATGGGCCTTTGAGAAATTGGAAATCAGCCCCCAGGAAATAGTCCCTTCTAGAAGCCTGATAGCAGGATTCGATGGCAGAAGAGTGGAACCAGTAGGGGAAATCCAGCTACCAGTAATGGCAGCAAGGCGCACGCTCTGAGAGACTTTCGTGGTGGTGGATGTCAAACTTTCCTATAATCTCCTCATGGGAAGGGGATGGATCCATCGTATACACGGAGTCCCTTCAACCATGCATCAGGTCATGCGATGTATTGAACCGAACGCAATTGACGTGATTGACATCAGGGGCGATCAGGTAGTAGCAAATGAGTGTTATGCTGTCACCTTGAAGAGTCTAAGGAGAAAGGCGGAACCAGAACGGGGGCCACGCTCTGAGGCAGCAGCCGATGACTAATAGCAATTACAGGAGGGCGGTTCGGGGTCACTAGTAACAGTTGAACCACTACTGGAAGTTCAAATTTGTCTCGATCGCCCTGAAAGGTTTACCTATGTTGGTTTAGGCCTCAGTCCGCAAGAAAAAGAGAAAATGGAGTCCCTTCTCCGATCTAATGCCGACATATTTGCGTGGAGCCATATGGACATGACCGGTAATGATCCATCAATAGTCGTGCATTCTCTCAATGTGGATCCCAGCGCAAAGCCCATTAGACAGAAACATAGACGAATGGGGGCCCATCGAAACCAGATCATAGCTGAAGAGGTTGATCGGCTTCTACAAGCAGGATTCATAAAGGAGGTCCAATATCCTTCTTGGTTGGCGAACGTGGTGGTGGTCCAGAAGAAAAACGGCAAGTGGAGGGTATGTGTTGACTTCACTGATCTGAATAAAGCATGTCCGAATGACTGTTTCCCTATACCAAAGATCAACCAGATGGTAGATGCCACCGCAGGTTTCGAATGACTGAGCTTTCTGGATGCATACTCTAGATATAACCAGATCCGAATGAATCCGGAGGACCAGGAAAAGACTGCCTTCATCACTGAATCAGGTACATTTTGTTACACAGTTATGCCTTTCGGACTAAAGAATGCAAGTGCTACTTATAAGAGGTTGGTCAGAAGGGTGTTCCAAGGGATGATGGGATCAACCATCGAAGCCTACATCGACGACACAGTGGTCAAAAACAAGGTGAAATGAGACCATCTAACCGATCAGCAGCAGGTGTTCAACACCCTCCGGAAGTACAATATGAAGCTCAACCCGGCCAAATGTTCATTCGGAGTTTCCTTAGGCTAGTTTTTGGGGCACATAGTTGATCGGACGGGAGTACAAGCTATCCCTGCGCAAGTCAAAGATCTCGTAGAGACAGCGGAGCCAAAGTCCCGGAAGGAGATCCAAGTACTAACCGGAAGAATAACGGCCCTCAGTCATTTCATCTCTCGGTTAGTCGATCGGTGTAGGCCGTTCTTTCAATCAATAAAGGCGGCAAAAGGAGAGGTCTAGGGGCCGGAGCAAGCGGAGGCCCTGAACAAACTCAAAAGTTACATGGCAAAACCCCCAATACTGGCAACCCCTGATGCCGATGAGCCATTGCACCTGTATCTGGCCATTTCAACAACATGTACCAGCACCGCCCTGGTCAAGGAGGGCAAAGGGTACCAGACACCAGTCTTCTACACCAATAAAGCCCTTGCTGATGCAGAAACCCGTTATTCAAAACAGGAGAAGCTGGTACTATCACTAATCAATGCAAAACGACGTCTTCCACACTATTTTGAAGCACACCCGATCATAGCTCCTACTTTAACTCCGATCAGATCCATAATGGCGAAACCTGAGTTATCTGGGAGAGTATCAAAATGGGCAATTGAACTTGGGATTTTTGACATAACCTATGTCCCCCGAACGGCCATCAAAGGACAGGCGGTAGCTGAATTCCTGTTAGAAACCGAAGCGGCAGACTCCGTAGTAGAATGTGAGCCCGAATTATGGGTCGTGTTCGTGGATGGATCATCGAACATCAACGGAGCAGGGATCGGAATAGTACTCGTAACACCAGATGGTACTAAAATCCAGTAATCCGTTCGATTGGAATTTCTGGTCTCTAACAATGAAGCCGAGTACGAGGCCCTTCTTGCAGGAATTCGGTTGGCCCGAAGCCTTCAAGTGCAGAAAGTAGAGGTTCGAAGTGATTCCCAGCTAGTCGTACGACAGTTAAAAGGGGAGTATGAAACCCGAGAGCCGAAGATGGAAGCATACAAGAATTTGGTTCTAAGGGAAGTTGAGGGGTTCCAGCAAATAAGCTTTGAACAGATTCCCAGAGGGGATAATTCCGTGGCAGATCATCTGGCTAACCAAGCCTCCGCGGCGGGAGAAAGTATGACTCGCACTACACCAATAGACTTTATCGCCTGATCCAGCTTGGAACCCCCCGAAGAAGTAATTGTTATCCCATGGGAACCGAGTTGGATGGACCCAATAGTAGATTATTTGAGATTTGGTACATTGCCTGAATCCAAGTCAGAAGCCCGGAAGATAAGAATGAAGGCTGCCAGATATGCCCTCTACAACGGTCAACTATACCGAAAGTATTTCTCCGGACCATACTTGAGATGTCTCACCCCATCCGAGGCTTCGGCAATCATGGAAGAGATTCATGCAGGAGCTTGCGGCAATCACTCCGGAGGAAGGTCCCTAGCTCATAAAGTTCTCACCCAGGGGTACTTCTGGCCCTACCTAGCAAGGGATGCTGAGATCTACACCCGCCATTGCAAAAAGTGTCAGTTTCATGGAGATGTCATTCATCCACCACCGAAACTCCTGAACCCAACAATTATTCCTCACCCCTTTGCCCGATGGGGCATGGATATTGTGGGTCCTCTCCCGCAGGCAATACGGTGTATCACGCATGTTCTCTTGGCTACCGATTATTTTACCAAATGGGTGGAAGCAGAGGCATATCCCACCGTAACAGGCAGCCATGTTATAAAGTTCATCTGGAGCCACATCATCTGCAGATTCGGTCTACCCCGAACCATAATGATGGATACAACACCAACCTAGATAACAGAAAGATTAAAGCATTCTTGGCAAAACATGGAATCAATCAAAATACTTCTTCCGTCGGCTATCCACAGGAGAATGGACAAGCCGAAAGGACAAACAGAACCATTTTTGACACACTGAGGAAAAAACTTGAAGACGCAAAAGGGGCATGGTTGGAAAAGTTGTCTGAGGTGTTGTGGTCCTATCGGACTACTCTAAGACAACCCACTAGGGAGACCCCTTTCGCCATGACTTATGGGGCTGAAGCAGTTATACCAACCGAGCTGAGGGTACCTACTTTAAGGAGTCGGGCATGGGAAGAAGGTCCAAACAATCAGCACCTAGCCCATGATCTGGACCTTTTGGAAGAAAGAAGGGAAGCAGTCGGGATCAGACTAGCTGTCTATCAGCAACAAGTCAGGGCACGATTCAACCAGAAAGTCAAAAGAAGAGAGTTCCAAGTGGGCGATATGGTGCTCAGAAGGAAGATCGGGATTGTAGGCAAATTACGAGAGACATGAGAATGACCTTACACAGTGGTTGAGGTTATCGGGCGTGGTGCTTATCGGGTTAGGAAAAACGAAACATGCCGCCTCGAGTCCAACTCTCAGAATGTTTATCGGTTAAAGAGGTATTATCCTTAGATAGTTACTTTTCTTGTTAAGAAATAAAATTGTTGTCTTACTATGGCATCCTTTCTGCAAAGCATCTGTGCCCGATGTCCGGCACCTCTGCTACATGATTTTCAAGTTCATCTCAATAAAAATAGATTATACTTTTATACAAGTGATTCGTGTTTATTAAAATATTCCTAAGTGTTTGAGTTCAAACCTGATTTGAACTAACCAGAGGATAAAATCTAGCCTCAGGGGCCAAATGCCCGAATGATCAATTTTTAATTAAAAATATTCCTAAGTGTTTGAGTTTAAACCTGATTTGAACTAACCAGAGGATAAAATCTAGCCCCAGGGGCCAAATGCCCGAAAACTCAATTTTTTAATTAAAAATATTCCTAAGTGTTTGAGTTCAAACCTGATTTGAACTAACCAGAGGATAAAATCTAGCCCCGGGGGCCAAATGCCCGAAGGCTCAATTTTTAATTAAAATTATTCCAAAGTGTTTGAGTTCAAACCTGATTTGAACTAACCAGAGGATAAAATCTAGCCCCAGGGGCCAAATGCCCGAAGGCTCAATTTTTAATTAAAAATATTTCTAAGTGTTTGAGTTCAAACCTGATTTGAACTAACCAGAGGATAAAATCTAGCCCCAGGGGCCAAATGCCCGAAGACTCAATTTTTCATTAAAAATATTCCTAAGTCTTTAAATTCAAACTTGATTTGAACTGACCAGAGGATAGAATCTAGCCTCAAGCACCAGATACCCGAAGGCTCAATTGTTTAACAAACGGTCAAAATACAAGCATTAGAATCAAAATAAAGATAAAAAAATACGAAAAATGGGGAAAAAACTCTTGTTCATTGATTAAAGAAGAAATTACAAAAAGTTAACCCTTTGGGGGGAGTAAAAAAACAAATAAAATTGCCTAAACTACTGATCATGAGGATGGTATTCTTCCCCCTTCAGGATGGCAGCGAAGCGTTTCTCGTTCTCAGAGGCAAGAGGGTTTTCGTAGGGTACAGACACTCCCATATGGGCGTCGAATTCCTCTACGGTCTTGAATTCTCGGGACTCCAGAAGGATATGCTCCATTTCATGCCTCCGTCGCCAAGCCCTGGCCGCTCAAATGTCATAGATAACATAGTATCTTTTGTACATGTCAAGACCTCCTAATTGGCATACTTCTACCCTTTCAACTTCTTGGCAGTTTCCCTCGCTTTTTCCAGCTCAGTAGCTAGAACCAGCTTTTTGGCAGTCAGGGCTCGCTTCTCCGCCTCGCCGGTTTCCAAAAGAGTCTTCTGTTCAGAAACAGTCTGGCGAAGGCCATCTGCCTCCTTGACTAGAGAAACCCGGTGGGTGTCATTCTGCCTTATTTGGGCTTGCATACTAGCCATTTCTTTAACATCAGTCTCCAGGAGGCTGTTGTAGGCCTGAACGCCATAAAGAAGCTGCATAGTGGAGGAATGATTATTATACAAAAGGATGAGCAACAAATAAGTTGAGTATAAACGAATGAACAAAGTTTTTACCTCCATGACCATTATTGAAGTCATCTTTGTCATATCAGTTCTGGTGATTTTGGTTTGGGCGACCCTATCAGCTGGTGTCCAGATCCCTTTGGCCATAGCCCGAAGAGCTTTTGGCTGGTTGAGAGTGATTTGGTCAGCACAGACCGGAGTCCCATCTGGCAGCAGGAATTTCGGCTCCCAGGGAATCAAAGTCCGGGATGATTCAGAAGTAGCGGGAGTTTTGCTTGAGGAAACATTATCAACTTACGTCCTGGCCCTCTTAGTAGCCACTCCACTAGTTGTACTGGATCGGGTCTTGACAGTCGGATGATTTACATGAGGCGGGGGTGGAGCTCCAGGGTTCTGTACCGATGGCGCTGCTGGGCTCTATGCAGGAGGAGGTACCGAAGTCGAGGGCGGTGCTGTTGATAATGGCACATCATTAACAAGGGGAATCCCTTCAGGAACTTGGGGGATTCTGGAAGACATGGGTTTGTCAGGCAAGTCCATCCTGTCAATAGCAGTGCCCAAATTAGAAATAGATTCAAGATTTTCCGGAGTCAGCAGGTCAGTAGCCGATCGGGATTTTCCCCAGATATGGGTTTTTATGAGGCCTGTGCGTTGTCTTATGAAAGTAAGGGGAATGTCCTTATCTTCATAACCCAAGAATTTGTAAGCATAATCTCCCCGATGAAGATTACAGTGTTCGCAAGGGCAAAAGACTTTATGAAGGGCACGGTAGATGGGGAGACGGATGGCACCAAAGACTCTTGGGATCGGGAATATACGTGAGAAGGGGTAAGACTAGTTGCCGCTCACTACTACCATCCTTTCCTTCCATCCCTTATCCGACTTTTCAGTATCGGTACATATGCTACGACCCTGGAAAGGGAAAAGATTATATCTACCCTTACTCGCTTGGGCGTTTTGAAAAAAAATAGCATTGGAGTAGATCTGCTAAACCTAAATTGAGATCTAGGTCCCTATTATACAACAGAAGCATGTATATGATCCTAAGACTGTTCGGATTCAACTGAAGGGGATGTAATCCCAGCATGAAAAACGCATAGTGGAAGAAGGGATGAAGGGGGAACCTTAGAACCCTAAGGTGGGATGCCGATAACAAAATGCTACCGGGAGCTAGTCCCTGACTCTGGGTAAAATCAAGGTAACCTGGGTAAGGGGATACATCAACATCCCTAGGTACTTGGGTCTCAGCCCGAAGGTGCTTAACGTCTACTTCCGGTCAAACTCTTTTAAGTGGGGCCACTATAAACGGTTCGGGGCCTTTAGGATTCACAGTTTCATTCTGGGATGGACCCGGAATGTCAGTATTTTGGGGAGTTGTTTTCGAGGCTCCCTGATGACTGGACTGGGGACTATCGCTACTGGTAGGATCGGTACCAGTAACAGATGACAAGAAGACCTCTTCAACCGAACGGGTGTCATCACTATCAGACATAATTCTAAAGAAAGGTAGAAGAGACAGAAGGGGGCAGAGATGAAAATTAAAAAAAGAAAGGAAAAGAAGAGACCGGTCGACTTACTCAGATTAGTGAACGAAGAGTCACATAAGCTTCTGGTAGCAGCAAGTTTCTGTCCTATTAATAGATATGGAACGACCGACGGGAAGGATTGTTGCAAGAACAAAGAAATGAAACCCAGAGATGAAGAGCTAAGGAAGAGAGAGGCTTGAGCAGAAAAATGCAAAGTAAAAAGTGAGAAATGAAATGGAGAGGCGTGAGTTTTTATAGAAGAGGAGAAGGAGACCAAAGGGTTGCACGAAGTCCGAAGGTCTCGATCCACGATGAGCCGTCATGGAGCTACAATCAAGGGAATAGTGGCCGCACATTTCAAATACCAATAAATGCTCATAAATGTTTGGCAACTTACCAAACTCCCTTTTTCCCTAAGGTGCATGAATGTATGTGTATATAGTAGAGTTTGAAATTTTCGGTCATGGGATTTTTACAAAAGCCCATAACCTCAGGGGCCTGTGTAATAGCTAAAAATGTCTGGCCCACTCAAGATGGGCCACAGGACTGATGAACCGACGATTGATGGGCTAGCGACTGATGGGCCGAAGACGGATGGGCTGGAAACGAATGGGCTAGAGAAATAATGGGCCTATGGAAAAATCTAGAAGTTAAGTGATCCACAAGACAAGGAGTAGTCCAGTTATAGAATAAAGAGTCCTAAAAAGGGTAGAGTTTATCAAATCCACTGATTTAAGGGATTGATTAACTTGGATACATGGGCTTGACCCATCTTGATAATTTTGTATAAATACATAGCTTTGATGAATGAAAGGGGATCCAATCTTTTTATTCAAATTATTATTGTGTAGTTTTTCGGCATTTACATATACATATCTTCACACACGTATATATGTATATGAACATAGATTTTGAAGAGATCAAACCCTAGATTTCACCAGCAAGGACCTCTATAGCTCCAATCAAACTATTAATTTATGGGTTCGACAAATACATATCTTCACACACATATATATGTATATGAACATAGATTTTGAAAAGATCAAACCCTAGATTTCACCAGCAAGGACCTCTATAGCTCCAATCAAACTATTGATTTATGGGTTCGACAATCCCGAGCAGAGGTCTCTCTCTATATCCACACATATATATATACACAGACACTATGTTTTTTTTTCTCTCTTTAGTTTCAATTTTTCTTATGCAATTGCCTTATTGTGTTTGGGGTTGTACTACTGCCATTTAGGGTTTTCAAATGCCCTCTGTTATTTTATTAGATGGATTTTCGTTTGAGTCTCTAGTTTTAATTGCACGTTTTTTTTCAGTTTTCTCCTTTAAAAAAAACATAGATTCTGAAAATTTGTGTTGGAATACAAGAAACCCCAAATTGGACCACCAAAATCAAGATCAAACCCACAACCAATCTCTTCCCCATAAACCCAAATCTCAATTCTCTCTTCTCCCTCTTCATCTTGCGGTGAAAGCTCGTTCTGGCCCTCGAGTTAAGCGACGGAAAAACCATGGCCGGCGGTGAGTTTGGGGGTGGATGGGGCAGTATGGGTGCGGCGCTGGTGGTGGCAGTAAGCGATGGGGTGGGGGGTGGGGCTGATGGTGGCAGCAACGGTGGGGTATGGTGGTGGGATTTGGAGTGTTTGGATATTTGATTATGGTTGAATGGATGAGAGAGATATGTTTGGATGTAAGATTAAATTGATTTAAGGAATATTTGGTTTAAATGCGTTATATTTTTTATGATGATGAGGTGTAATTGAAAAAATTTAAATTTGTGAGGGTATGATTAAAATAAAAGTAAACTTGAGAGGTGTAAATGAAATTAATTTATTTTTAATTTAAAAATCGTTGAAGTAGCTTTGTCACATACTATTAGATGAGTTTATCTTCGTCCATGTTGAGGATTGAGACTATTATTGTTGGAAGTATATGACACAAGCAAAACTGTGTCTTTTTCAACAAGTGGAAGCTAGGCTCTCATAAATTAAGGAATACGTAGGCTATGTAGAAATCTGTTAACGTTTGTTGCTTTGTATTTGTATTTTGTAGACATTTAATACCCTGTCTGACAAGCTTATGTACCAGAGGTAACAAAAGTACAATAATATACTATTTAACCTTATCTTACACTTTACTTTAAAAAAAAAAAAAAGCCCTTACCTTACACACAGAAACAGATCACTCTATACTCCTTAATAAAACAAATAAATAGTTGTCAATAGGATATACCAAATTAATGAGTTTGAATTAACACAACTAATCTACAAATAGTAAGTTGTCAGCAAACCTGTTCCTCGTGAAGCATTAAGTTATGTCCACGGTCCAATTCTTAGTTTGTGCAAATAATTTATTGGCGTCACAACTACAGACGCAAAAACCCCAACACTCATCGAATGTTAAAAAAAAAATATATATATATATATATATATAATATACTGAAAGAAAAAAAAAATCAACAAAATATAATATACTGCAATCTACCCTTCTTTTGATGTGCATTTGGTTTTCAGATTGGGTGTTAATCTCTACTCTATACCTAATGTTGACCCTTCAACTCAAAAACAATTACTTCAATTCTCCGGTATGTATATATATATCAGATAATTTATGAAACATTTATCTCCACCAACCCAATTACTACTGGTGACTTAATTTATACCATCGCACCGAGATCAAATTATCACCGTAGTACCAGCCTTCTCCAAATTGATACAAGGCAATGAGATCATACACGTGTCACCTGTACGTGGCTCGAGAAATGACTGGTTAGTCTGACCTCCAATAATGTCATGTATGTATTGTGGTCCATGCAATTGTAGACCGTACATGTAACCATGGGCATAAAAATTGACTACTTACAAATTGTGTGTGTGTCATCAAAGATGACAACAGAAACCATGGAATGAAACTCTCGTGTCCTATGCACCGACACCAACTCAACCCCATATTTATTTCGTTGATTTGAAATGGCTCTGGAAGGCTCAACTCATCACGAGAATGACTCCATCTCCAACTTCAATAGTTCAATTCCTAGTACTAGGTAAGAAATTTAAAAGTTATTAACAGGAGGTGGGTCTATCAGTTGTCTACTCTGCATCAACTATAAGGTCCAAGATTGATGAATTTTTTTATTTTTATTTTTTTTTTTTGATAACTGGACTGTCCTGAGCTTTCGCCCGCCTAATTCAAGAAATCCTTGAAAATATACCTCAATCCGGATAAGGTAAGGCTCAACCTTTGTCCCCGTTTGTGGCCACAATGAATTATTTACACACGGTAGAAATCCTATGGGACCAAATACTCCTGAGACATCACCTGTCCAACTTATTCATATTTGAGGAGAGAATCTGTGATCGAAGTTGACTCCTTGACTCGTGCCAGAGTGCCAGACCACTTATTCCATTCCGACAACATAGAGAGATCTGTGTTGAACGACAACATATATAACATTACAACATAGAGTGATCTGTTCCTGTTGAAAGTATCCAACTCTTATAACTAAGAATCTGTATCGCTTGAATAATGCATGAAACAAAATAGGAGTTGCATAAGCGATGTGTATATACGATGTAAAAGAGCACAGAACAAGAAATAGCAATGTAGAGAAGAGTCTGGGTTATAGAATGGAAAAGAAATTTAACAGTAGTATGTCAAACTCTATATTTATATTCTTCTTTTCACATAATCATTTATGTTTGTATAAGAATCCAATTATCAACAAGGGTAGAATTATAATGAAACCATAGACTTTGAAATTTATGCATATAATCCCTCTGTACTAAATAACCATGAGTACTAAAAATAGTGGAATTTGATCCATTTTAATATGGTGTTTGATGTGGTATGTTGGAGGGTGAAATGGTGAAGATGGCACTGGTGGTTGAGGTTGGAAGGAAAGCTTTACTGATTACCAAAGCATTGACATGGAGGATAAGGTGAAAACTAAGTTATGCCTTTTTGGTTCAACAGGGCACTAGTGTAAGAGGTAAAAGATGCTGTCATTGTAAGCATCACAAGAAGCCTTCCACAACCCACCCAACAATTATGTCAGTACAATTCAACCAAAAGTTAAATAAATAAATAAATAATCAAATAAAAAACAGAAACCTGTTCTACATATAATTTTTGACAAACAACATTTCTAAAGGACCAGAAAAAGAAAAAGAAAAAAAGTGATGAACAAACAGCTAACAAGTCTCAACTACCATTCAAAAGGACTTAATTTTTCAATCTGATTACATAATGATATAGTAGTATGGAACCACCATCACAAATGTCCATTGTGAGGGCATGTATGGGGATGATTCATGTAATACCCATATTGTTAAAACTATGTTACAAATGAAGGGGAAATGTTAGTTTAATGGTAGAAGTATTATATCAAGCTTGAAAAATGAAATTAACATAGAGACTTGAATTGCATAGAGAGGGCCAAAGTTTACCATTTATCAAAGGAGGACAATCAGTACTATTCTATTGATCGAGTCATTTCTGCTCTCTCCTAGCACAAGATCCAAGACAGCACGGGCATCACTTCTTCAATTCAATATTCCTAAATAAATTCACTCAAAAATCAAACAATATAATATAAATATTATATAAAACAATTTATAGCTAAGAACAGAGATGAAGAACTTACCTTTCCTTCAATCCTTGCATTAAATCCCTTGCAAAAAATACAAGTTTCAAAAAACTATAGGGATGGAAGAAGATCCACAGATTCTTATATTACCACCCCCACACTCCCACACACAAAAAAAGAAAAAAAGAGAGAGATGCGTGAACAGGTAGCTGACAATTGATCAAGAACCACATGGATATATTTATAAAACTATTTCTTAGTCTTTTATTTATCACTTTATATCAGTAAGATAAGACCCTTACAGAAAAAAGGAGTAGGGGCAGGTTAAAGAGTCATGAGGTTACCATATACGATTTTTGATTCTCGGATACCAAACAAACCCAAAAAAAACAAAAAAACAAAAAATCAAAATTTCATGGTTCATCTTCAATAACAGAAGCCAAACCAGTCACAATCTTGACACCAATTTGTGAACTTTTCGGTTTGATCTCCGGTGGCTCCCATTTCTTCACCGCCGGAGACTTCTCTTCTTCACCAGAACTTTCCGACAAAGTAAACACATCATCGCCAAGATTGGTCTCATTCGGAGAGCCTCTCTCTCCGAAATTCAGCTCAGACTCGTCCGAAAAGCTCGAGTTCTTGGATTGTTTTGGCAATTCGTTATCATATTTTTGGGAATTGATATGAGTCACAATCGGAGATGGTGTCAGTGGTGGTGGTGGTGATGGTGTTGGGGTGGTTCGGGTGTATGGAGAGAGCCATTTGGCTTTGACATACTCTGCTTTCCGCCATGGTGGGAAGTGCATACCTTTCTTCTTCAAGCTCTGCTTCGCCGCCTCAGACACGACGGAGATGATCCTCTGAAGCCGATCAGGTTTTCCGATGAATATGTAGGGCAGAATTTGGAGAATCGTCTTGTAGGTCTTCGTCGATCGAGCGATTTCGAATTCTGATTTGAAATCAATGTCGACTATCAACCGCTCACCATCAATAATCACATCCACATATTCGTATTCCCCTGTTTCAGATCAGAATTCCCAAATTTAAAACAAACAAACAATTCAATTTGTATATATGTGTGTATATATATATGTGTTTGTGTGTATGTATAGAGAGAGAAAGAGTACCTGCGGGATAAGTGGGGGCTTTTTCCCATTTTGATTTGCAGATAGAAGCGTCGTATCCGAGAGCTAAGAGAGAATCGGTGACGATCCGTCTGCAATAATCGTCTTTACGCTTACAGATCTTGTTTTTCTCAACGACTTTCGCTGTGTCCGCTAGCAGATTTCTCTCAGAAACACTCACACATGGGACCAAACTCTGCTCACAAAAGGAAAAAATTTCAATGAACACTAAACAAACACACAATTCATATATATATATATATATTCATGTATATAATACTCTACTAGTTGATACAAACCTTGAGAATTTCAGATGCATCGCAACATGAGGAGAGATTCGAGTCGCCGAAACAACTGCACGAGTCCAACTCGTCCTCCGAACTGTCCGTACGGTTTCCGTTGAAGCAAATGCACCGGTGCCGGCCACACCTCCCCGTCGCCGGAACCTTCTCGTTGCTCTCCTCGATGAAATTCTGAACCATCTTCGCCAAGCACACCGAGCTCGGCTCGAACTCGCCGGAACCCTCCTTGTTCCCGCCCCCCTCATCTCCGCCACCGCCACCACTCTTCTCCCCCACCGCTGCCGCAGTCGTTATCCTCAAAACGCTAGGAAACTGACGCTCAAACAGGCGCTTCAGCCGCGACTTGACCACTGTCTTTCCCGCCTCGTACGGCACCACCGATCCCTCCGGCGGAGTGTTGTAATCAATCGGTTGAATCTTCATTGAGAAAGGCATGACCGAAACCCTCTCAATTCTCCTCCTCCATTTTCAGTCAAACAAAATTCCTAACACCTCTATCGACAACTCAAAATCACCAAAAAACAATTCGAAAATCAATTGTTCATCCCGATAAACCGATCAAAAACACAGGTATCGAAGATCAATACATCGACGTCACTAGACTCAAATCCACACAAAAACCAATAAATTTTCTAAAGATCAATGTTATCCACCAAAATTCGCGAGCCCTAAGCTGAAATTGATACCGATTATCATTATTATAATCACTGTTTGCTTCCGATTTGCAGACAAAGTATGGAATAACTTCGAAACTCAGCTAAGTAAACCAAAAAAAATTGAAAAAAAAAACAGCTCGCTTTTGCTTAGGGTTTGAGATTAGAGCTCGCGAAGTACGCGATGACGATAAAATGTGATATCACAATTCCGGCAATTCTGGATACAATCATCGGCCGGAGTCTCCATATTCCGGCGACGTGATATATATATGTATATATATGTGCGCGTATATGTGTATAGAGTTAGAGAGAGAAAATGAGGTTTAGAGAGAGAGAGATGAAAGCTTTATCGGGTGGTTTTGGGCTTTTCTGGAGGCTTAAAAGAGCAGACCAGTAGATAGTCATTTTAAAGGGAATGGTGAGGGGTTGCTGAGTAGGACAAGGGGTAAGGCTACGTGGCGTCCGACGTGGTAAATTACCATATCTTCTGTTGGACACGTGTTGGCGTTTCAAATTGGTTTTGGGCGTGTGAATAGCCATATGGTGCCACGTATACTTCACGCGACATGTTATTGCCTGGGGTGAAATACCGGAAGTGTCCTGGGATATTTAACGAAAGGACGTGGTGGTTAACCCTCGTGATACGGAGGCCTCCAGTAACCACCTCACGTTTGGGGCATGGGTACTCGTGTGACTGTTTTGACCTAAAAGCCCTTATTTAGAACGAGGGTTATCACGAATGCGAGCTAAATTGTGGCTAGGGGACTAAAAACAGTGAGGGTAATAAGGTAAACTCAGATACAAAGGGAACAATCATGTGTTGGCCTATTGGTTGCTACTGTCAGTACAGTGGGGTTAGGTAGTGCAATTTTGTGAAAAGTGAGGTCTCAAAATGGAAGGATGTGGGGTCTACACACAGAACTGACACGAAGTGTAGAAGCAACTGATAAGCCGTGTATTGACGGTAATACCCTCTGCGAGATTGTAGTTACTGTATTGGTTGTACGGTTAATTTACCTTGGAAAAAAGATTTGTGGTACATTTGAATTGAAATTAATGTTCATTTTTTTTATTAGAGTTATTAACAAAAAACCTCCTATAATTTTAAGTTTTTCATTAAGGGAAGTGTCATTTGACCCCTGCATTTTTTCCGAGTAACCCCGTTTGGTCACTAATCCGTCAATGACGTTAACGGTGATATGAATTTACCAAATTAACTCTGGTATAAGAAATGAAAAAAAAGCTATTATGCAATGACCTCATTACCTTTTCTAAAACTTCACTGTTTTGATGACAAAATAATATACATAATGGAAATGTTGAACCGACTACGCTTTAGAATTTTCCAAGCCATGAAACGACAGTATTCTGATCAAATCCTAATAATTTTTTTTTGCAAAATTAAACATTAATCAAGATATGGAGTAAGATAGATAAATTGAATAATAAGATATGGAGTGAGATAAACAAAATTTAAAACATTAATCAAGATATGTAGTGAGATAGAGAGAAAAATAACAAGTAGGTTTGCTGCTGCAACACGATTTCAATAGGGTTTTCTAATACTGAGGAAGAAAAAATAATAGGGAGAGGGGTAGTTTGTTAATAAATATGTGTATAAGGTTCAACAACTCAACTCAAATCTATTTAGGGGTATTTTGGGCATAAAATATCAACTTAAAGGTCACATGATGTGCATATAACCTATTCAGTATCGACATTGACGGATTGGTAACAGAATGGAGGCTCTGTGTAACCCAAAAAAAAGTACAGGGTGTCAAATGACACCTTAGGAGATGTTTGTTAAAAACTTGAAACCATAGGGGGGGTTTATGTTAATAATCCATCTTTATTAATCCAATTTTTGGCAGACATGATTAGGGATGGCAATAAACCCGCCCCGCCCGCCTCGTTTATTCCGGGTTTAGGGCCCCTATTAAGCTAATCGGGGCGGGTATAGGGGTGAAAAAAAATCCCCGATTATAATCGGGGAGGGTATGGGGAACTCCTGCCCCGCCCCGGTTCCATATATATATATGCATTTCATATTTTAAACACAAACATATATATATATATATAAGGTAAGAAGTGAACATCATTTATATATACATATATGTTGAAGATCATTCTCTTTGCGAATTTATTTTCTTTCGATAATGCATTCCTCACAAAGGTTATTCAAAAAAAAATTATTTCATAAAAAGTAAAAAAAAAAAAATTGTAACCGAGGCACCAGGGGGGAGCGATTTTTTTTTTTAATCGGGGACATGGAGGGTATGGGTGTGCAAATTTAAACAGGGTTCGGGGATGGAAAAGGTGATCCCCGCCCCATTGCCATTCTTAGACATGATATCCAAATTTTGTAAATAACTATTTAACCTCTTTTTTAAAAAAAAATGTTAAGGAACTCACACACCCGCATATGAGCCCTATAGGGCTCGAAACCCAGACCTCTCTCAATTTGGGGAGGAAAGAAAATATCATTAGACCACAAGACCATTGGTACCTTGTGTTTAACCTCGTTTTTGTAAAATAAAAATTGCATCAACTTTCCAAGAAGTTTGATGTAATTATCAAGTACCTCCCCTATCCTTTCTATAGCTACTTTAACCACCCCTAAAATCGTTGTACCACTGACCTCCCTTTTCTAGTAATTATGTCTAGTGAATGCCGAAATATTTGATTTGTTTACTTATATTACATGAACAATATTTGGGTCATGTTCGAGGATGACATATTTCATCCTATCAGTTGATGTGAATTTATATACTCTCTTCGTCCCACAATAGTTGTCTAATTTGAATTTTTTAACATTTTATTGATTTGAGTTAACTAGTGTGTAATTTTCAACTTTGCCTTTAATGATATAGCATTATGGTTGAGTCCAATATTTGTTTAAAGTTAGTGGGAGAAAGATAGTTGGGGAAAGTGGAAGGTTAAATTATATTGGAATTCGAACTGAACAAATATTTTGGGACAAGTAAAGTTGAACAACTAATATGGGATAGAGGTAGTAATATGAACACATGACTAAATTTTTAAAAAAGAAAGACGGGCATAAAATTTATAAAAATATAAACTAGTTCGATTTTTTTAATAAAATATTTTGGTCAAGTTTCGAAACTACATTAGACCCAAGTATTATTCAGAGTACATATATTTGTGTAAGTGTGTTTGGATAGCCTGTTTTTTGTATTTGTTTTCTGTCTTCAAATATAAAAACTGTTTTTGTATTTGTCTTTGTTTTTTTCAGCAAAAAACTAAAAACAAAAAAGCGTTTGGATGAAAATTTGTATAGAAAAATAAAATGGTATTGATGGGCGGCGGTGGTGGTCGGCGGTGACCGGTGGCAGCGGGGGGCGATGGTGGTGGGTGACTGGCAGCGGCCGGCGGCGACCGGAGGTGGTGGGGGCCGGCGGTGGCGACTGGTGGCGGGGTGGTGGTGGTGGTTGGTGGCGGCGGTGGCGGGGGCGGTGGCGGAGGTGGCACCCTAAACACTGAAAAAACTCAAAAAATAATTAAAAGTTGTATTTGGTGTTTTTACCATTTTTACACATTATTCACAGAAAACAGTTTTCTTGGGAAAAAAAGAGTGAACAGTAAACGCGTTTGCCAAATATGTTTTTTTTTTTAACTCGATGAATAGTAAAAAAACAAAAACTTTTTTTCCGTTTGGCCGTATGAATTATCTTATGCAATTCAAGACCACAATAAAAATTAAAAATTGGTTTTCAACGTAATTTTGAGAAAAGCAAGGTGCAAATGTTAGTGGCAAAAGTGGAACCCACAATTTCATGACTCTTTTTCAATAACAGTACTAATTGATTACCTTTTGTTTGATATGAGGGTATTTTGGGTATGCTAACACTTTCCTTTTTTTCCGCAAAAGCGGTTAATGGATTGTCGTCTAGCAGGGGCACGCGTCGGTACAACGACAGAGACTTCATTGGAGTGGGATTATGTGATCTCGCCACGTGTCCAGTACCTTACGTTATGGACCCTTGGATTGTAGTTCGAAACCACCGCGGGACGGATAATACTTTAAAATTTGAATATCTTGTCCCTCTATCATTGTATATGTGTAGCCTGGAGGCCTGTTTGGATTGTGGGAAACTGGTGGGAAACTGAGAGAAATGGAAAGAAAAAACGTTTGTGGTTTGCTTTCGGAGAAACAAACGAATTAAAAAGTTTGTAACGGCAACGTATATCTTTAGAAAATGAACCTTATAAATTTTCTTCCTTTCCATTTCACCAAATAATTTTATTTATTTATTTTTATTTTCTATTTTCTTTCATCCAATTCCGAAAGGCATAAATTATATTACAATTATCATAAAACTGTTACTATCAATTTTGATTTTGAAAAATTATAATTATCGTACTATTTTATAAAGTACGGAGTATCAATTTTGATCGAATTACCTCTCCGGTAATCGACAGTTAATTTGGTTAATTGATATAATAACATTATTAAATATATATTTATTTAATTATTGAAATTATTACAATAATACTGATTTAATTCATAAATTTGTATATTAATATATATATATATATATATATATATAACAAATGTTTTTTCTCGGTATGAATTTATCCTTCTATAAAACTATGAATTACAAATTCAATAAATATATCTTTAGTAATTCAGTAATGAAATGAGGGCTAATTTAGTGATATCAATACTGATAGTATAAGGGAAATATGATAATGGAATTTTGTTTTTATCAACAATTAATAGTTAAGAGGAGTTTTATACTAATTATTCTAAATTATAATAACAAAACTAAATTAATAAGATAAAAAAGGGTATTTCTTATCTAAAAGAATAATGCTCGGTAAATAATAATTTTCAGTTTTTAAAGAAAAGAAGACATTTTAAAATCTCTTATTCAATTATATGAAAAATTTACATAACACAAAATAAAAAATAAAAAAATGCAAGAGCGTGCACCCAAAATAAAAATTAAAATGCAAAAACTTTTATTTGACTCATTTAAATTCCTTCCATACAAAATGATTCTTTACTCTGTTTTCATGGAATGCCTTCTCTAAATAAGTTCTCTCAAACACTATCTTAATTTTGTTTAAGGTGTATGTAAATCATAAATTTTTCATCAATAGCAAGAGAATTCTTATCTTTTAAGCCTGTTTGACATGTGCTTTATTTTTGGTGTTTTTATTTTTTTATATAAAATCAATGCACTTTTTGGATTGAAGGTTTGTTTTGTTTTGTATGTTAACTTAAATAGTTATTACGTTTTAAAAAAAAATAAAAAATATCAATATGATGTCTTTATTATTTTGCATTGTTTTCTTTAACACTGTACTAAAACATAAAACAAATTAAAAATAATGTTACCAAACATAATTTTGATTTTAACTAAAAATACCTTACAACAAAAACCCTTTGTTTTGACTAAAAACAAAATGCGAAAGAGAAAATTTTAAATAGAAATAGAGAAAAAAAAAGATGGAAAATATCTTGTGAAGACTAAAATCAACTCTATTTCAATAAGCACCATTACAATTTACTCATTGGACCCCTTGATGGTATATGTACTTACCTTACCTTTTTTGGTCATACTTGGATTTGTAGTCAATGTTATATGTTCTATACATAGAGGGATTAAGTTACAATAAGACATGTGATAAAACCTGTATGTTTACTTTTATTTTTTCGAAAAAAATAAAAATAAATAATTAATGTGATAAGTTTCTATATCCTAGATAACCAATTTCTAAGAAATTAATTTACTATTTTAGGCATAATATTCATGTAAATAATGCAAAATCTGATGTATGTAATGATTTTGCGTTTACATTTCTAACCAAATGGATATCATCTGATTTCAAAGCTTGGGAATATTTGCAATATTAGGTACATTTTTATTTTATTTTATTTTAGAAAACTCCACTTTATTAAATCATACATTATTATATAGTTGAGTACTTCAAACTTCTTTTTAAAGTGTCATCATCAAATTTTTTTTTTGCATGTATGTTTACTTCTTTCTATAAGAAATAAAATAAAGAGATGCTTAAATGTAATAGTTCCTTGCTTCTTGTAGCTATAGATCTTCCGATGCCTCTTTATGATTTTATTGACTTTTTTGTGTTTCTTCTTTTACTTTTTCTTTTCCTACCTCTATTTAATTACCATTCATTCATTTTATTTTTTTTACTTTTTCCTTTTTACACGCACCATTCTTGGCAACTTTGGAACGTTGAAGTTTCTATTTGCTTTCTTTTACTTTCTTTTTGTACTCAAATGCTTTGAATCATGACTTGCTTTTCCGTAACACAAAGAAAGTTACCCACTTTGAAGAATTACAATTTATAAGATAACTTTGTTTTTATAAAAGCATAATTACTACATATATTAATCTACCATTATGCTCTTTGAGATTTTTTGTTTTGTTTTTTTATTAATAATAAAATAAAATAATTTAAAATTTACTTTAAACTTTCATTTAAGTTTAGATGAACGACGCGAGTTAATTTTGAGAGTTTTATGATCATATTTTTCTCTTTACTAAAACTCGCGGAAGGAATGATATGCCGTTGATCTAAAATTAAACAGACTAATATTCAATTTATTTATATTTAATTATATATTCATCTATTGGACAAGAACCTTCGTGACAACAACATATTATCACAAAGCACTATTGCAAAACATATTGAGACATATGAAATTCGAATTGGTCACTTTCACCTAATGGCTCGATAGTTAAGTTATTATACTACTTAGTTTAATTTATTTAATACAATAAAAAATTATGTTGGGTTGAAGAAAATAAGAAAATAAATTGATTATTTAAAGTTTCTCTTTTGTCGCTAAGGGCGACAGAGCTTACAAAAATGGAAGAAAAAAAAATACATGTATATATATTTATGTATATAATCAACTTAGTTGCTACCGTCACACATTGTATAATATAAACAACTTAGTCAATATACTATTATGTCATCTTGTATGATTCTCTTGATACATTAAAAATTACCCTCTAAATTGACCTCATTTCTACATATCTAAGAGGTAGTTCTTAGACCTTGATAATGAAGGATTATGAGGAGAAATTAAAAATGAAACAAGATAATTAAAATTACAGTACCACTATTTGACAATAAAAGTATGTTTATCGTGGGTGATATGCTCTGAACAGTAGTGAAATATGCAATTTTTGAAAATTATTTTTTATATATATATATTTGAATATTTAGATTTGTATATTACGAAAAATAATAATATAACACATGCGCTAGATATGCATCCAGTTTGACTCACAATACTCTACAACATAAATATAATTTCTATTTTAGAGAAACGCATAACACATGATAAGGTTTTTTTGTACATATATATCTAAGAAGTAGTTCTTAGACCTTGATAATGAAGGATTATGAGGCAGGACAAATAAAAAATGAAACAAGATAATTACAATTACAGTACCACTATTTGATAGTAAAAGTATGTTTGTCGTGGGTAATATGCTCTAATCAGTAGAGAAATATGCAATTTTTGGAAGTTAATTTTTTTTTTATATTTTTGGATATTTAGGGTCGTATATTACAAAAAATAATAATATAACATATGCGCCATATATACATCCAATTTGACACACAAGACTATGCAACATAAACATTACTTTTGTTTTAGAGAAAAGCATAACACATGATAAGGTTTCTTTTGGAAAACTGTCTAATAATCTATTAGAATTTTCTAGATACTTCACGTGAGCTAGAAAAGAAAGATATTAGAAGGGACATTGAATAACTTTTTCAAAGACATCAAATTTTACACTAATATAATCTCTGTAACTATATATACTATAATAGAAAGGATAAGGAAAAATGACCAAGTCATGATGGTGTGAGAACGAAAAGAAGTGTATTTTCTTGGGAGCTTAATTTTGTTGACTTCAAAAATTCAAGGTCAATTTAATTATATGGTCACTTGGTGTATTAAATATACAAGTTAATTCTAATAGTGCGACTTTTTAAGATGGAATTTCGGTCAATTTGGTTGAAATGAATAGGAAGGATGTGTGTATACAGAGAATTTTCATGTAGTTTGTAGTTTCAGAGAATTTTAATTTATCAGGGGTTGTTTGGTTGATACGTTTGCTTCTGCTTTTTTCTTCTATTTAGTTATTATTCATGATTTTGAAAATAAAGCATATTTGGTAATGAAAGCCTTGCTTTTAAAATGACCAAATTTGTTACTGTAGCAATCAACAATGAATTAGTGGAATTAATATTTTGAACCTAAACAAATATGAATAATATTTACAGATAATAATGAATAAATAATAAATTAAAAATATATATTTATAAATAAAATAAAGTGAATAAATAATAAATATATTAACACTAAATAAATTAAATTATACATAAAATTAATAATGAATAAACAAAAATAATGAAACAATAAAAATAATAAATAAAATATTATAAAAAACTTAATAAATATAAACATGAATGAATAAATAAATAAATAATAAACAAAGAAATAAATATACATTAAATAAAAATTAATAAATATGCTTACACCAAAAGCATCAATACTAAACATACTTCCAGTTCAGACTCACAACATAGTACAACAAAAACATGTGCTTCATCTTTCTTTTTTTTTCACAGCACGAAGGCGGCAACACCTACCAAATAGCCCCTTAGTGTAACATAACACAATCATATTTAGTAATTACAAATTATTTTTAAAACTTTAAAAGTGATATATATATATATATAAAATGTGTTTAATAAAAAAATTGTTTTTATTTTGTTTCTTTTAGGAACATCAAATAAAATATATATGGTGCGTTTGGAAAACCTGTTTTTTTTTATTTGTTTTCTGTCTTCAAATATAATTTTTTTTTGTAATTGTCTTTGTTTTTTTCAGCAAAAAACTAAAAACAAAAAAACGTTTTGATCAAAATTTGTATTGAAAAATAAAATGGTATTGGTGGGCGACGGTGGTGGCCGGCGGTGACCAGCGGTGTCAGGGGGCGATGGTGATGGGTGACTGGCGGCGGGCGGTGGCCGGCGGAGGCGGCGCCCGGAGGTGGTGGGGGCGCGCGGCGGCGACCGGTGGCGGGTGGTGGTGGTGGTTGATGGCGGCGGCATTAGGGGCGGTGGCGGAGGTGGTACCCTAAATAATGAAAAAACTCAAACAATAACTAAAAGTTGTATTTGGTGTTTTCACCACTTTTATCTACTATTCACAGAAAACAGTTTTTTGGGCAAAAAAAAAGTGAACAGTAAACGCGTTTGTCAAATGTGTTTTTGTTTTTAAAATAGGTAAACAATAAAAAAAGAAAAAGTAAACAGGGTATCCAAACGAACCCATAATATAACCTTATATCGAATATTCACTGAGAGTTCCACGATTAAGTTATGTTTTAAATGAAATCGAGAAATTATGTTTTAAAAGGAAGGAATAATTATACAAACATTTCCCGAACTATGGTATAACCATACGGAGTTCCCCTAATATTTCAATAATATCAAAAAAAAAGTTTAATTGTATATTTGTTGTAATATTTAACCCCTATTGCTCAAAGTTAACGCCAGAAATTTACTTTATCGAACAATAAAGGCATATTAGAGACCAAACTCTCTATTTTATCCTTGTTATCCTTACAATTATATTTGAACTCTTACTTTTGCATTCAAAATTACTAGAATACCCCAACTTCTTTTATCAAATTCCCCTCATATGTATTATATATAAACTCATTTAAGTGATTTTTTATACATGCTTTCTTTCTCTAAAAATCACTCATTCTCTCTACAAGCGTTTTGTCACGACTTGGGAAAAATAAGGAGTGCATATGAAATGGTTGTTGTTAGTACACATAATTTCTGCCAATATATTTGAGGGTAATGTAATAAAATCATCATCTTCTAGAAGATTTTCTAAAGATAAGAGGATATATACATCATTTTACAATTATTTCTTGTCGGACATAGGTTTCTAATATTATTAAAATATTAGGGGATCTGCAAACTATGTCTTAGTTCAGGAAAAGTTTATATAATTATCCCTAAAAAGACATATTGAAGATTAGGAGAGATGCCCATGATCAACCGCCTTTCAAATATCACATGTTAATGAGCTGTTATTGCCTTCAAAACATTGACATATCAATAAGATTAATTTATTATTATTTATTTAACCATTGTATCAGTTTATACAAAGTCATACTTGTTTTTCCATTTAAATTTGATAGAACTCGAAAAGAGCACATGTATAAGTATGACTATAACTAATTCATGGTAATTTTAGATACATAATTAATTAGCTAGCAGGTCAAATTCGGTGCGAATTTCACACAAAATCCGTCTTCCGCACCAATTTCACTTCGGAATTTTGTCATTATAATTAAATTCACCTACCTCTCTTTAACGGTCGGTTTGAAAAGCTTGTTTTTGCTCTCTAATTCCACACTATTCACAGCCTAAACATTATATATTTGTTTGGTTCCTTGCTTTTGCTTCTACCAACTGGAATCAGCCTAAAGCATGATTCCAAATTTGGACTGATTTTGGAATCACCTCAAGGTGATTTCAAGTGCTTCTAGTACTGTAGCATGTAGGCCCAATTACACCTGCTTCCAAAAAAATGAGAATCATATTCCAATAATTAAATAAAAAAGTAATAAATAATTATAATTAATTAATTAAAAAAGAGTAATAAATAATTAAAAATAAAACAAAATAAACAATAAAGAAAAATAAAATGATGATTGATAAATAATTATTAATTAATAAATAACAATAATTTAATTAAAAAGAGTAATAAATAGTATAAAATAATAAAGTAAAATATATAATGAACAAAATAAAATAAAATGAATAAATAATTAATAATTAATAATAGTTAAATATAAATAAATAAATAAATATTTAAATATTAAATAATTTAAAAAATGATTAAATACTACTTTAAAATTTTATTTATTATTTAAAAATATTATATACATTTGAATAAAAGTAATTAAATAAATATTTAAATATCAAATAAATTTTAGTTTAACCAATATTTGTGGAATCATCAATTCCAATAAACATGATCTGTTTGCTTCAGTTTTCATTTTTTTAAAACCAAAATCATCAATACCAAATATTATTTCGCTTAAGAAAAAAATTGCAAACGCATGATTCATTACGTTTTGCTTTCCTTTTATTTGGAATCACGAATCACCTTCCAAACGGGTTCTTAGGGTCTATCAAATCCATCTCGCGAAAAGTAGAAAGAGTTAGAAATTCGATGGGACAGATTAACATGAAATAATTTTTGAATAATTGTACTAACGACTCATAATGTAATGAAATTGGTTTGTTTGTTTTTTTTTGAAAAAAAATTAAAAACTAGCATGAATTGATTTGTCGTTTTGAAGAAAAGAAAAGAAATAGTTTTCCTCTATTGTTAGTGCTTCCTTTACTATTCACAAGCTCCAAAGGAATACTTAAAAAAATCTCCAAGTATTGGGTCCCATAATGCTGGTAAAGATTCTCATGGGGGCCTATACTATGCCCAACATTAATAAACTTTTCTTAAATTTTCCTTAGTAGTTTGTAATTATTTGTTTACGGTTGGACTAATATGATCAATGTAAATTAAAAAAAAAAATCCACCTAATTTAAATTTATTCAAAACATCTCTTTCTTCAGGTCTATTACACTTGAGGTGGACATATGAGCAAGGCTTTGTGACCTTCAAAACTTTCGCTACAAAATTTGATGGTAGATGAAGTGTCAAATCCATTGTTGGACCCACTCATATTTTTATGCTATATCAGCATTTCTGTGCCAATTATTTAATTTATTTGTATGATATATTCATATGCCTTTCCAAAACCCATGGGTAGTAGTAGCACCACAGTGACATAATCCAAACCTAGTGAAAGCAAAGGGAGGGCAAAAATATTATAGGCCTAAGATCATAAGACCCCAAATTGATTATGGGGACCCCTTTGGTTGGTCCACCCACTAACTAGTCTATGTCATATATATATATATTTGTAATTATATCACCCACAGGAAAAGTAGGGTAGTTCATCCACAGATTTTGTAAAGCAAACATTGGCAAATGGAAATGGAATTTTCCAATGGATTCAACTTTCATTAGGTGGACCAATTCGGCTCAAAATTTGTGCTTGTGAAAGATTTAAGTCCAATTTTCCTGATATTATAAATTATTTAAATTGATTAGCCACCAATTACATGTTTCTAATGTGGATTATATGTTACTATAATAAAACTCCAAATAAAGTAGAACAATGTTATAAAAGTGAGCCCCTAAGATTAATACCCCTCCTGTCCCAAAATAATTGTTCACATTTGACTTTTCAAATTTTTATGAAGTATTTTATGTTTTTAATTTTGCCTTTTGAAAATATGGTATAGTTTTAATTTTTAATAAGACTCATTATTTTTTGAAGTTAATGAAGAGGGATAAGTTGAGAAAATATAATATTATATTATATTGAGATTCGAAACTAGACACTTATTTTGGGACGGAGAGTGTATGAAATTGTCATAAAAGGTAAGTGACAAAAAAGACTATCTAACTTGTGGTGAAATGAAAAAAAATAAAAAATATATACCACAAAAAATGTAATTTTTTTTAATAATTTATATGGCTTATTCCATTGTACTCTTAAAGGATAAAGTAAGATTTTATTAATGAATTAATGAAAGATTTCTATTTTATTTTTTCAAAAGAGGGTATTTGTAAATGCAGAAAAGTTACACAATAATAATTGAGTCAGAATTTGGATCTTTTCTCATTCCTCAAAGCCATGTATTTATACACAATTATGGAAGATGGGTCGAGCCCATGTATCTAAGTTTACCAATCCCTTAAATCAAGGGATTTGATAAACTCTACCATTTTTTGGACTCTTTATTCTATAATTGGATTACTCCTTGCCTTGTGGATCACACTTTAGCTTCTAGAATTTTCCATAGGCCCATTGTTGTTTTTGGCCTACTTGTTTTCAGCCCATCTGTCTTATGGCCCATCAGCCTTTGGCCCATCCGTCGTTGGCCCATCAGTCATGTGGCCCATCTATGGTTGGGCCAAATATTTCAACCATTACACAGGCCCCTGAGGTTATGGGCTTTTGTAAAAAGCCCATGACCGAAAATTTCAAATAATGCTATATATATACATTCATGCACTTTTAGGGAAAATGGGGTTTGGTGAGTTGTCAACTAATTATGATCATTTATTGGCATTTGATATGTGCGGCCACTACTCCCTTGATTGTCGCACCATGACGGCTCATCGTGGGTTGCGCGACCTTCGGGCTTGGTACAACCCTTTGGCCTCCTTCTCCCTCTCTATAAAAATCCACACTTCTTCATTTCATTTCTCATTTCATACTTTGCAATTTTCTGCTCTAGCCTCACTCTTCCTTAGCTCTTTATCCCTGGGTTTTATTTTCTTGTTCTTGCTGCAATCCTTCCCGTCGGTCGTTCCGGATTTATTTAATAGGACAGAAACCTGCTGTTACCTGAAGCTCCTGTGACTCTCCGTTCACCTACCGAGTAAGTTGACCGGACATTTCTTCTCCTTTCTTTTAATTTTCATCTTTACCCCCTTCTGTCTCTTCTACCTTTCTTTAGCATTATGTCTGACAGTGACGACACCCGGTCAGTAGAGGAAGTTGTTTTATCTTCTACCTCAGGCACCGATCCCACTAGTAGTGATAGTCCCCAACCCACTCATAAAAGAGCCAAAAATACCACTCCTCAAAGTACTGACCTTTCGGGTTCCTTAACGACCGATCCTGTGAAATCCAAGCCTTTTGAACCATTCGTAGTGGCCCCACTTAAGAGGGCTCGCCCTGAAGTGGACGTTAAACACCTTCGGGCAGAGACCCAAGTTCCCAAGGACGTTGATGTGTCCCCTTACCCTGGCTACCTAGATTTTACCCAGAGCCAGGGGCTAGCCCCCGGTAGCATTCTGCTATCGGCGTCTTATCTTAAGGTTCTAAGGTTTCCTTTTCACCCCTTTTTTCACTACGTGTTTTTCATGCTAGGGTTGCACCCTCTCCAACTAAACCCGAACAGCTTTAGAATCATGTCCATGCTCCTGTTGTATAACAGGGATATGGACTTGAACTTAGGTCTAGCCGACCTCCTCCTTTGTTATTTTTTCCAAAATGCCAGAGCGAGTAGGGGCAGGTACAACCTTTTTCCATTTCAAGGCCGGAGCATATGCACGGATACCGAGAAATTTGACAAGGGGTGGAAAGAAAGGATGGTAGTTGTGAGTGGCAACTGGTCATACCCTTTTTCTCGTATATTCCCGATCCCCAACAAGTTCGGTCCCATTCGTCTGCCTGTCTACCTCCCCATTCATAAGGCCTCTTGCCTCTGTGAACACTGTGACCTTCATCGGGGGGACTATGCCTTCAAATTTATAGGTTATGAGGACAAGGACCTTCCCCTTACCTTCATAAAACAACGTATAAGCCTCTTGAAAACTCATGTCTGGGGCAAAACCCGATCGGCTACTGACCTGCTGACCTTGGACAATCTTGAGTCGATCTCTAACTTGGGCGTTGCTGTTGACAGGATGGACTTGCCTGATAAACCCATGTCTGCTAGAATCCCTCAAGTTCCTGAAGGGATTACCCTTGTTGATGATGTGCCCTTATCAACAGCACCTCCTTCGACTTCGGTACCTCATCCTGCGCAGAGCCCAGCAGCGCCATCAGCGCAGAACCCCGGAGCTCCACCTCCGCCTCCCGTCAATGCTCCAACTGTGAGGACCCAATCCAGTACAACCGGTGGGGTGAGTACTAAAAGGGCCAGGACACAAGCTGAAAATGCTTCTTCAAGCAAAGCTCCTGCTGTACCTGAATCATCTCAAGCTTTGATTCCTTGGGAGCCTAAATTTATGCTGCCAGATGGGACTCCAGTCTGTGCTGATCAAATCACCCTTAATCAGCCAGAAGCTCTTCGGGCCATGGCCAAAGGGATCTGGACACCAGCTGATAGGGTGGCCCAGTCCAAAATCACCAGAACTGATCTGGCTAAAAGGACTTCAATAATGGTTATGGAGGTAAAGACTTTGTTTAATCTTGTGTTCTTAGTTTTATTTGTTTGATCGCTTTTTCGTGTAATAATCATTTCTTTACTGTGCAGCTTCTCTACGACGTCCAGGCCTACAATAGCCTCCTTGAGACTGATGTCAAAGAAATGGCCGGTATGAAGGCCCAAATAAAGCATAATGACATCCACCGGGTTTCTCTAGTCAAGGAGGCGGATGGTCTCCGTCAGACCGTTTCTGAACAGAAGACTCTTCTGGAAACCGGTGAAGCGGAAAAGCAAACCCTGACTGCCGAAAAGCTGGTTCTGGCTGCCGAGCTGGAAAAAACGAGGGAAGCTGCCAGGAAGATGGCAGCTGAAAAAGCTGAGTCTGATAGACTCTTGGCAGAATCAAAGAGGCTTCTGTCCCTTGAGCGGGAAAAAGTAGAAGTGTGCCGTCTGGGAGGGCTTGACATGTACAAAAGATACAGTGTTATCTGTGACATTCGAGCGGCCAGGGCCTGGCGGCGGAGGCATGAAATGGAGCATATCCCTCTAGAATCACGGGAATTTAAGACCGCAGAGGCATTCGACGCCCATATGGGAGTGCCAGTGCCTTATGAAAACCCTCCTTCCTCTGAGAACGAGAAGCGCTTTGCTGCCATCCTGAAGAGGGAATAATACCATCCTCCTGATCAATAGTATAGGCAATTTTATATGTCTTTGTTCCCCACAAAGGGCTAATTTCTTGTAACTTCTTTCTTTATTAATGAACAAGAATTTTTCCCCCTTTCCAGCATTTATTCTTCTCTTGTGTTGGTTTTTAGCGTTTGCACTTAGCTTTTTATGAGTCAATTGAGCCTTCGGACATCTGGCCCCTGAGGCTATCTACCCTCCGGTTAGTTCAAATCGGGTTTGAATTCAAACAGTTAGGAAAGTTTTAATAAATATGAAGCCTTCGGGCATTTGGCCCTTGAGGCTTGATTTCATCCTCTGGTTAGTTCAAATCAGGTTTGAACTCAAACACTTAGGAAAATTTTAATAAACATGAAGCCTTCGGGCATTTGGCCCTTGAGGCTTGATTTCATCCTCTTGTTAGTTCAAATCAGGTTTGAACTCAAACACTTAGGAAAATTTTAATAAACATGAAGCCTTTGGGAATTTGGCCCCTGAGGCTTGATTTCATCCTCTGGTTAGTTCAAATCAGGTTTGAACTCAAACACTTAGGAAAATTTTAATAAACATGAAGCCTTCGGGCATTTGGCCCCTGAGGCTTGATTTCATCCTCTGGTTAGTTCAAATCAGGTTTGAATTCAAACACTTCGGAAATTTTTTAATAAACATGAAGCCTTTGGGCATTTGGCCCCTGAGGCTTGATTTCATCCTCTGGTTAGTTCAAATCAGGTTTGAACTCAAACACTTAGGAAAATTTTAACAAACATGAAACACTTGTATAAAAGTAGAATCTATCTTTATTGAGATGAACTTGAAAATCATGAAGCAGATGTGCCGATATCGGGCACAGATGCTTCGTAACAAGGGTGCCATAGTAAGACACAGTTTTATTTCTCAACAAGAAAAGTAACTATCTAAGGATAATACCTCTTTAACCGATAAGCATTATGAGAGTTGGACTCGAGGCGGCCTGTTTCGTTCTTCCGAACTTGATAAGCACCGCGTCCGATGACCTCAACCACTGTGTAAGGTCCTTCCCATGTCTCTCGTAAGTTGCCTACAATCCCAATCTTCCGTCTGAGCACCATATAGCCCACTTGGAACTCTCTTATTTTGACTTTCTGATTGAATCGTGCCCTGACTTGCTGCTGATAGGCAGCTAGTCTTATCCCGGCGGCTTCCCTTCTCTCTTCTAGGAGGTCCAGATCATGGGCTAGGTGCTGATTGTTTGGACCTTCTTCCCATGCTTGACTCCTTAAAGTAGGTACCTTTAGCTCGGTCGGGATAACTGCTTCGGCCCCATAAGCCATGGCGAAAGGGGTTTCTCCAGTTGGCTGTCTTGGAGTAGTCCGATAGGACCACAACACCTCAGGCAATTTCTCTAACCATGCCCCTTTTGCGTCTTCAAGTTTTTTTCTCAGTGTGTCAAAAATGGTTTTATTCGTCCTTTCGGCTTGCCCATTTCCCTATGGATAGTCGACGGAATAAGTGTTTTGATTGATCCCATGCTTTGCTAAGAATGCTTGAACCCTTCTGTTGTCCAGGTTGGTGCCATTGTCCATCATTATGGTTCGGGGTAGAACGAATCTACAGATGATGTGGCTCCAGATGAATTTTATAACATGGCTGCCTGTTATGGTAGGGTATGCCTCTGCTTCCACCCATTTGGTAAAATAATCGGTAGTCAGGAGAACATGCATGGTACATCGTATTGCTTGCGGGAGAGGACCCACAATGTCCATACCCCATCGGGCAAAGGGGTGAGGAACAATAGTTGGGTTTAAGAACTCCGGTGGTGGATGGATGGCATCTCCATGAAACTGACATTTTTTGCAATATCTGACGTAAATTTCAGCGTCCCTTGCCAGGTAGGGCCAGAAGTACCCCTGGGTGAGGACTTTATGAGCTAGGGACCTTCCCCCGGAGTGATTGCCACAAGCTCCTGCATGAATTTCTTCCATGACTGCCGATGCCTCGGATGGGGTGAGACATCTCAAGTATGGTCCAGAAAAAGACTTTCGGTATAGCTGGCCGTTGTATAGGGCATACCTGGCTGCCTTCATTCTTATCTTCCGGGCTTCTGATTTTGATTCAGGCAATGTACCAAATCTCAGATAATCTACTATCAGATCCATCCAACTTGGTTCTCATGGGATAACCATTACTTCTTCGGGGGGTTCCAAACTGGATCGGACGACGAAGTCTATTTGTACAGTGCGAGTCATACCTTCTCCCGCCGCAGAGGCTTGGTTAGCCAGATGATCTGCTACGGAGTTATCTCCTCTGGGAATCTGTTCAAAGTTGATTTGCTGGAACATTTCAGCCTCTCTTAGAACCAGATTCTTGTATGCTTCCATCTTCGGCTCTCGGGTTTCATACTCCCCTTTTAACTATCATACGACTAGCTGGGAATCACTTCGAACCTCTGTTTTCTGCACTTAAAGGCTTCGGGCCAACCGAATTCCTGCAAGAAGGGCCTCGTACTCGGCTTCATTGTTAGAGGCTGGAAATTCCAATCGAACGGATTGCTGGATTTTAGTACCATCTGCTGTTACGAGTACTACTCCGATCCCTGCTCCGTTGATGTTTGATGATCCATCCACGAACACGACCCATAATTCGGGCTCACATTCTTCTACGGAGTCTGCCACTTCGGTTTCTAACAGGAAGTCAGCTACCGTCTGCCCTTTGATGGCCGTTCGGGGGACATAGGTTATGTCAAAAATCCCAAGTTCAATTGCCCATTTTGATACTCTCCTGGATAACTCAGCTTTCGCCATTATGGATCTGATCGGAGTTAAAGTAGGAACTATGATCGGGTATGCTTCAAAATAGTGTCGAAGACTTCACTTAGCATTGATCAGTGATAGTACCAGCTTCTCCTGTTTTGAATAACGGGTTTCTGCGTCGGCAAGGGCTTTGCTGGTGTAGAAGACTGGTGTCCGGTACCCTTTGCCCTCCTTGACCAGAGCGGCGCTGGTAGATGTTGCTGAAATGGCTAGATACAGATGCAACGGCTCATCGACATCTGGGGTTGCCAGTATTGGGGGCTTCGCCATGTAACTTTTGAGTTTGTTCAGGGCCTTCGCTTGCTCCGACCCCCATACCTCTCCTTTTGCCGCCTTTATTGCTTGAAAGAACGGCCTACACCGATAGGTTAGCCGAAAGATGAAACGACTGAGGGCCGCTATTCTTCCGGTTAGTACCTAGATCTCCTTCCAGGACTTTGGCTCCACTATCTCTACGAGAGCTTTGACTTGCGCAGGGTTAGCCTGTATTCCCGTCCGATCAACTATGTGCCCCGAAAACTGGCCTGAGGAAACTCCGAAAGAACATTTGGCCGGGTTGAGCTTCATGTTGTACTCCCGGAGGGTGTTGAACACCTGTCGCAGATCGGCTAGATGGTCTCCTTTCACCTTGTTTTTGACTACTGTGTCATCGATGTAGGCTTCGATGGTTGATCCCATCATCCCTTGGAACACCTTCCTGACCAATCTCTGATAAATAGCACCTGCATTCTTTAGTCCGAAAGGCATAACTGTGTAACAAAATGTACCTGATTCAGTGATTAAGGCATTCTTTTCCTGGTCCTCCGGATTCATTCGAATCTGGTTATACCCAGAATATGCATCCAGAAAGCTCAGGCGTTCGAAACCTGCGGTGGTATCTACCATCTGATCGATCTTTGGTAAAGGGAAACAGTCTTTCGGATATGCTTTATTCAGATCAGTGAAGTCAACACATACCCTCCACTTGCCATTTTTCTTCTGGACTACCACCACGTTCGCCAACCAGGAAGGGTACTGGATCTCCTTTATGAATCCTGCTTGCAGAAGCCGATCAACCTCTTCAGCTATGATATGATTTCTATGGGCCCCCATTTGTCTCTGTTTCTATCTAACGGGCTTTGCGTTGGGATCCACATTGAGAGAATGCAGGGCTACTGATGGATCAATACCGGTCATGTCCATATGACTCCACGCAAATATGTCAGCATTGGATCGAAGAAAGGACCCTAATTCCTCTTTTTCTTGTGGACTGAGGCCTGAACCAACATAGGTAAACCTTTCAGGGCGGTCGGGACAAATTTGAACTTCCAGTAGTGGTTCAACTTCTACTGGTGACCCCGAACCCCCTTCTTGTAATTGTTATTTGTCATCGGGTACTACCTTGGAATGTGACCCTCGTTCTGGTTCCGTCCTTCTTTTTAGACTTTTTATAGTGACAACATAACACTCCTTTGCTGCTACCTGATCGCCCCTGATGTCAATCACGTCCACTCCGTTCGGATCGATACAACGCATGACTTGATGCAGGGTTGATGGGACTCCGTGCATCCGATGGATCCATCCCCTTCCCATGAGGAGACTATAGGAAGGTTTGACGTCTACTACCACGAAAGTCTCTCGGAGCGTGCGCCTTGTTGTTGTTACCGGCAGTTGGATCTTTTCCACTGGTTCCACTCTTCTACCATCAAATCCTGCTATCGGGCTTCTGGATGGTACAATCTCTTGAGGGTTGATTTCTAGTTTCTCAAAGGCCCATTTTGTGATGATGTTGGCGCTGCTCCCAGGGTCAACCATCACCCTTTTGATCAAGCAGTTCGAGACCATGAGGGAGATCACTAAAGGATCATCGTGTGGCGTCTGAATGCTCCTCATATCCGCAGAAGTGAAGACTATCCGGGCATCCTCTTTCGGGCCTCTAAACTCGCATACTTCCCCAACCCTACGTAGCTTTTGAACTTGCCGCATCTGGGACCTTCGGGCCTCTTCTATCTCTGATTGACTTGATCCTCCATGGACCATGTGAATGACACATACGGGTTGTCCCATAGCTCCCTTGGCAGGCGCATGCGACGCTTGGTCTGGTCGGGCTCCTTCTTTGGCCACGTACTCGGTCAGTTCTCCTTTTGCAATCATGGCTTCCACCTGTCTCCTGAGGCTTCTGCATTCGTTAGCGTGATGCCCGTACTCGCCATGGAAGGCGCAGTGCCTTGACATATCCCTTTGGTCCATCGGCTGTCTGATGGGTGGTGGTGATCGGTAGATTCCTTTGCCCTTTGTCTCCTAGTATATCTTTGCCAAGGTCACTTTTAAGGGGTGACCTTTTCCTCAAACCTTGGTCATTTTTCTGGGACTGGGGAAGGAGCAGGAGGGGAGCTTGGTCGCTTCCGGTCTGGTGCACGATCCTTAACCCTGGAGGATTCGGATGCCCTGGCCTCCACTGTTGCAAAGGCGGTCCTTCTCTGTCGTATGGCCAACTCTTCTTCTATTCGGAGGTGCCCCTGTGCCCTAGAGTTGAGTTCTCCAATATCGGATGGTGGCCTTTTGACTAGGGATTGATGGAATTTGGTTCCAGGGATTAGGGCCATTCTGAAGGCTTCGACGGCTGAATGCTGATCGCAGTTGTCAATCGAAGACATCTCCACATTGAACCGTGAGACAAAACTTTTCAGGGATTCGCCCTTCTCTTGGATCATGGTGAATAGACTGGAGATAGTCTTCTTCTGCCTTTTATTGCCGAAGTACTGGGCAATAAATAATTCGCAGAGTCTGAGCCAGCTACCGATCGATCGGGGTGGTTGCTTTATGAACCACAAGAGGGCTGCTTCGGTCAGGCTGGTGGGGAAAACTTTGCAGAGCAAGGCCTTGTTCTCGTTGTAAACATTCATCTTGGTATGAATGTGGTAGATGTGTTATGTTGGATCTTTTGTACCATCGAACAAGGTGAACTTCGGTAATCTGAACCTTTCCGGATAGGGCACGCTGGTGATCGAGACGGTGAATGGTGTCTGAACGACGTCTATGGATGCCTCGGATGCCAGATTGATTGGGGTCTGTATCTTCAGATCCCTAAGTACGTCCCGTTGGAATCTGGACATGATTTCCTCTAGTTTTTTCATGGTCAGGACCTTTTCGGGGTTATGTACCCCAAGAACCTGTAGGGATGACTCTGCCTGCTCCTGACGATCGTTGTGGGCTCTAGCGGGCGGGTCATCCATGTCTGTCTGGCGGCCTACAGATCGTTCACGCTGGCCGGACTACTCATCGTCATGGTCCTCCTGTGGGTTCTGCAGTTGAGCCAATTTTGCCACCAGTTCAGCGTTCTGCCTTTCTAACTCGGCAGTCCTCTCCTCTAGGGATCGTCTTATCGGATCTTCTGGTTGTTGGCCTCCGTTTGGAGGTAAATCGGTCTGCTGTGAACGTGTGATCGTCATTGATGGCATGAATCTTAGCTCTTTTGCAGAGGGTGAGAAACTTATTGAAAAAAGGATTTCAATAATAGGGTTTCCCACAGACGACGCCAATTGTGTAAATACAGAAAAGTTACACAATAATAATTGGGTCAGAATTTGGATCCTTTCTCATTCCTCAAAACCATGTATTTATACACAATTATGGAAGATGGGTCGAGTCCATGTATCTAAGTTTACCAATCCCTTAAATTAAGGGATTTGATAAACTCTACCATTTTTTGGACTATTTATTCTATAATTGGATTACTCCTTGCCTTGTGGATCACACTTTAGCTTATAGAATTTTCCATAGGCCCATTATTGTTTTTGGTCTACTTGTTTTCAGCCCATCCGTCTTCTGGCCCATCCGTCATTGGCCCATCAGTCCTGTGGCCCATCTATGGTTGGGCCAAATATTTCAACCATTACAATATTAAACAAATTTCTTTATTCATTATAATTAATCATTCTCATAATATTTTTTTTAAAATTTATATGGCTTATTCCATTGTACTCTTAAAGGATAAAGTAAGATTTTATTAATGAATTAATGAAAGATTTCTATTTTATTTTTTCAAAAGAGGGTATTAAACAAATTTCTTTATTCATTATAATTAATCATTCTCACCCACATGATATTAAATTGTTAAATAAACTTTGGGTGGGAATTAAAAAGCCCTCATATTATAAAGATGAATTATATATCTTTGCAAAAAAAAAAAAAAAAAAAATTATATATCTTTGCATGGTAATTAATATCAATTATTAACCACTCCATTTAGTGTAACACAAGTGATGTGTGGCAGACATTAGTTACTTGTTGCCCCATTAATGGGACAACATGAGTTCAATTCCACCTAATGGGATGGATTTCACAACAAAAAGAAAATAAAAGACTAGTCTTGTACTTTCAATATGATTATCACCAAATACAGAGGGGGACCATGAATGAGCAACCAAGTTCTAACTGTATCAAATATACTGTTGACCTAACCAAACTCAATATGTTAGCATATCACTAGATTAGCTTACCAACATTGCGAAAACGTATGAAATAACAAATATATATACACACATAAATATTTGTATTGAATCTGATTCCATGTACGTCTAATACATTACATATTATTTGATGCATAACACTTTTGAAAGGTAATATACAATATTGATATTCATTTGATATTTATTTTTTAAAATTAATATAATTCGAATTTGTTACACTTATCGTAAATTAATGATTCATTTTTTACAACCAATACAATATAATCTTAGCTTTTCCAACTTATTGCTCTTATATTAAATTGCTAAAATAAAAAATACTTTATAATAGATATTGATAAAAAATAGAAAGGACATAAAAGTAAGATAGTAATTAACGTACTTCAAATACAATAAATAAATAAATATTACTGCTATTTTTATTTTATAGATAAAGTCAAACTAAACTGTGTATTTGAGAACAAAAGGAGTATAACATACTTCTCAAAAAAAACAGAAAAAGAAAAAAAAGGAGGAGTATGACATATCGTATTAGCATTTAACAGGGTACAATCCCATGTGTTATGTAAGGTGATGTTAGATTTTTATATTGAGTATAAATATATTATATATGTGTGTATATATATAATTATGTATAATTCAGCAATCAATCTTTTAATTTGGACTTAACTCAATTATATGTCCCTTTACTCTCTGCATAGTCTGCTTTTCCCTTCTTGTTGTCGATTGTTCTCGAGCACATCGCAAAGAGATTATCTTTACAAACTTTATTTAATCTTTTATTTACTTTATAATCTGTGCAATACAAGAAAGCTTGACACGTTTGTGCCCATTGATTAAGACAAAGTTTGAGGCCCCACATTATCATGTAATTTAATCCAGCTTTTTCTTTTTTTGGATAAGTAAATCCAGCTTCATTTACAATGAAGTATAAAAATGTAGTTTAGCATATGTTTAATTACTCTACATATTAAAGCTGCACCTGTGGACATTAAAATCAAAACCTATCCTCTTCTAGATTGGCCCAATGAATGCCTATTTAGGTTAATTACTTTTTCCCTTGATTTCACATCACATTAGTTTTTTATTTTTTATTTTTATTTTTAATAACCGTGATGTCCGGGTCAGCTTACGCGCACCTAGACTAACTCACGGAACCCGTGCAAAACAACCTCCCCACACGAATCGGGTAAGGTTCGAACTATATCCGCGGTCGTGACCCTAACGAATTGTTTGCACCTTGTAATAGCAAAAAATTATATGGCCCAATAAAAATGGGCTACATGACTGATGGGTCATAGGACGGATGAGCCTGACCCATAAAACTATCTAGAAAATGAGTGATCCATAAGTCGGAGATTTGTCCCACTTATGGAAGATAGAGCCCAAAAAAGAAAGGAGTTTACGAAATTTCATGATTTAAGGGATTGATAAACTTGGGTAGATGGACCTGACTCATCTACCGAATTATGTATAAATACATGGCCAAAGGATGAATAAAGAGATTCAATTTTTAACCTAATTCGTTATGTATTTTTCTGCATATACATAATTGGCGCCGTCTGTAGGAAGTGAGTCATTGAAATATTTTTCGACAGCTTCTCACTCTCTACTAAGAGCTTAGATTGACATCATTCATGGCGGTTATCACCCGGTCGCAACAATCCGATTTACCTCCGAACGGAGGCCAACCTTCGCAAACCGAATATCCGATCAGGCGGGCTTTAGAGGATAGGACCGCCGAGTTGGAGAGGCAGAACGCTGAGTTAGTGGCAAAACTGGCCCTGCTGCAAAACCCTCGAGAAGCCCAGAATGACGAACAATCCAACTAGCAGGAATGGTCTGCGGGCCACCAATCGGAAAAAGACAACCACCACGCAAAGTCCAACAACGATCGGGAGGAACACGCAGTCATCCCTACAGGTGCTCGGGATGCACAATCCCAAGGAAACTCTGACCATGAAAAAATTGGAGGAAATTATAATCAGATTCCAAAGGAGGTGCTTAAGGATCTGAACATTCAGACCCCCAATGATCTGGCCTCTGAGGCATCCATCGACATCGTGCAGATATCATTCACACTGGCGATCACCAACGTGCCCTACCTGGAGAGGTTCAGGTTACCGAAGTTTACCTTGTTTGACGGCACAAAAGATCTGACGGAACACATCTACCATGTCCATACAAAAATGAATGTCTACAACGAAAACGAAGCCTTACTCTGCAAAGTCTTTCCCACCAGCCTGACTGAAGCAGTCCTGCTATGGTTCAGGAAACAACCACCCCGATCTATTGGAAGCTGGCTCAGACTCTGTGAGTTGTTCATTGCCTAATACTACGGTAATAAAATACAAAAAAAGACCATTTCCAGTCTATTTACCGTGATCCAAGAAAAATGTGAATCCTTGAAAAACTTTGTCTCGTGATTCATTGTCGAGATGTCCTCGATTGATAATTGTGATCAACACTTAGTCGTCGAGGCCTTCAGGATGGCCTTGATTCCTGGAACTAAGTTCCACCAGTCTTTGGTCAAGAGGCCACCAGCAGACATCGGGGAACTCAATTTTAGGGCACAAGGGCATCTTCGGATAGAAGAAGAATTGGCCATACGCCAAAGAATGGAAGCCTTTGCAAGTGTAGATGCAAGAGTATCCGAACCTAAAGTTAAGGATCGGGCACCAGATCGGAAGCGGCCAGGCGCTCCTCCTGCACCCTCCTCAGTCCTAGAGAAATGCCAAAGGTTCGAAGACAAGATCAATCCATTAAAGGTTAGTCTTTCCAAATTATATCAGGAGACAAAGGGTAAAGGGATCTTCCGGTCACCACCACCTATCAGACAACCAATGGAACAGAGGGACATGTCAAGGCACTGTGCCTTACACGGCGAATGCGGACACCACGCCAACGAGTGCGGAAGCCCCAGGAGGCAAGTAGAAGCCATGATAGCAAAAGGAGAATTGACCGAATACGTTGCCAATGAGGGCACCCAATCAGATCAAACATCACATACGCTCGTCAAGGGGACAACGGGACAGCCCGTAAAAGTCATTCACATGGTTCACGGAGGGCCAAGCCGATCAGAAGTGGAGGAAGCCCATAGATCCCAGATGGGTCAAGCCCAGAGACTGCGAAGGGTTGGGGAAATCAGCGAGTTTCGAAGCCCAAAAGAGGATTCACGGATAACTTTATCTTCTGGAGATATGCGGAACATTCAATCACCACATGACGATCCCTTAGTGATCTCCCTCATGGTCTCAAACTGCCTGATCAAGAGAGTAATGATCAACCCATGAAGCAACGCCAACATAATCACCAAGTGGACTTTTGAGAAGTTAGAGATTAACCCCAAGGAGATAGTCCCTTCTAGAAGCCCAATAGCAGGATTCGATGGCAGAAGAGTAGAACCAGCGGGAGAGATCCAACTGCCAGTAACAGCAGCAAGACGCATGCTCAGAGAAACTTTTGTGGTGGTATATGTCAAACCCTCATATAATCTCCTCATGGGAAGGGGGTGGATCCATCGGATGCACGGAGTTCCTTCCACCCTGCATCAAGTCATGCAATGCGTCGATCCAAACAGAATTGATGTGATTGACATCAGGGGAGATCAGGTGGCGACCAAAGAATGTTACGCCGTCACCTTGAAAGGTCTGAGGAAGAGGACAGAACCGGAACGAGATTCATGATCCAAAGCAATACCCGATGATCAATAGCAATTACAAGACGAGGGTGCGGGGTCATCTATAGCAACTGAACATTTGCTAGAAGTTCAGATTTGCCCCAACCACCCTGAAAGAATGACTTACATTGGCTCTGGCCTCAATACACAAGAAAAGGAAGAATTGGAGGCCCTCCTACGCTCCAATGTTGACATATTCGTTTGGGGCCACATGGATATGCCCGACATCGATCCTTTAGTGGCCCAGCATTCCCTCAACGTGGACCCCGGAACGAAACCCGTCAGGCAGAAATAAAGACGCATGGGGGCCCACCGAAACCAGATTATAGCTGAAGAGGTTGATCGACTTCTCCAAGCCGAATTCATTAAAGAGGTGTAATATCCTTCCTGGCTGGCAAACGTGGTTGTGGTTCAGAAGAAGAACGGGAAATGGAGGGTGTGTGTGGACTTCACTAATCTGAACAGAGCATGCCCGAAGGATTGCTTTCCCTTACCAAAGATCAATCAGATGGTAGATGCTACCGCAGGATTCAAGCGCTTGAGTTTTCTGGACGCGTATTCTGGGTATAACCAGATACGAATGAACCCAGATGACGAGGAAAAGACCGCATTCATCACTGAATCAAGTACATATTGTTATACAGTTATGCCTTCCGGACTAAAAAATACAGGTGCAGCCTTTCAGAGGTTGGTAAACAAAGTTTTCCAGGGCATGATGGGATCTACCATAGAAGCCTACATTGATGACACGGTGGTTAAAAGCAAGGCGAAAAGTGACCACCTGACTGATCTGCAGCATGTGTTTGACACCCTCAGAAAGTACAAGATGATGCTCAACCCATCCAAATGTTCCTTCGAAGTGTCCTCAGGCCAGTTCTTGGGACACATAGTTGATCTAACGGGAATACAGGCGAGCCCAACACAAGTCAGAGCTCTCATGGAAATGGGAGAGCCGAAGTCCCGGAAGGAGATCCAAGTAATAACCGGGAGAGTAGTAGCCCTCAGTTGTTTCATCTCTCATTTAACTGATCGGTGCCGACCATTTTTTCATTCTATAAAAATAGCTAAAGGAGAGGTCTGGGGGCTAGAGCAATTAGAAGCTCTGAAAAAGCTCAAGAGCTACATGACAAAACCTCCCATACTAGCAACCCCAGAAGCAGATGAGCCATTACACTTATATCTAGCCATATCCGCAACATCCACCAACGCCGCTTTGGTCAAGGAGGGCAAGGGGTACCAGATGTCAGTCTTCTACACCAGCAAAGCCTTTACTGATGCAGAAACTTGTTATTCCAAACATGAAAAACTGGTACTATCACTGATCAATGCAAAACAACGTCTTTGGTATTACTTTGAAGCACACCCGATTGTGGTACTAACTTCAACCCCGATTAGATCCATAATGGCGAAGCCCGAATTGTCAGGGAGAGTATCCAAATGGGCAATAGAACTGGGAATCTATGACATAACCTACGACCCCCCGAATAGCCATCATAGGACAAACGATAGCTTACTTTCTGTTAGAAACAGAAACTACGGACGCTCCAGAAGAAAATGAACCAGAATTATGGGTAATATTCGTGGACGGATCGTCAAATATCAACGGAGCAGGGATCGGTGTAGAGCTCGTAACACCCGATGGAACTAAAATTTAGCAGTTCGTTCGATTGGAGTTTCCAGCATCCAACAACGAAGCCGAGTATGAGGTCTTTCTAGCAGAAATTTTGTTGGCCCGAAGCCTTCAAGTACATAAATCAGAGATAGGAAGTGATTCCCAATTGGTCGTACGACAGTTGAATGGGGAGTATGAAACCCAAGAGCCTAAAATGGAAGCATATAGGAATTTGGTACTAAAGGAGGCCGAAGAATTCCAACAGTTTACCTTTGAACAAATCCCCAGAGGGGACAATGTCATGGCAGATCGTTTGGCTAATCAGGCCTCCACAACAGGGGAAAGTATGACTCGAACAACACTAGTGGACTTCATCATCCGATAAAGCTTGGAGCCCTTCGATGACGTGATGGTCATTCCTTGGGAGCCAAGCTGGATGGACCTCATAGCAGACTATTTGAGGACGAGTGCGTTACCTGAGTCAAAACTAGAGGCTCGGAAGATAAGAATAAAAGTCGCAAGATACGCTCTATACAATGGCCAACTTTACCGCAATCATTCTCCGGGCCATATTTAAGATGTCTCACACCCTCCGAAGCTTCTACAGTCATGGAAGAGATACATGTTGGATCATATGACAATCATTCCGGGGGAGGGTCTTTAGCCCATAAAGTCCTCACCTAGGGGTACTTCTGGCCTTATCTGTCAAGAGACACTGAGGTATATACCCGACACTGTAAAAAATGCCAATTTCATGGTGATGTCATTCATCCACCTCCAGAACTATTAAATCCAATAATTATCCCTCACCCTTTTGCCCGATGGGGAATGAATATTATGGGTCCTCTCCCGCAAGCCATACAATCTACGACATATGTTCTTCTTGCTACAAATTACTTTACCAAATGGGTGGAAGCCGAGGCATACTCAACTATCAAAAGTAGTCACGTTATAAAGTTCATCTGGAGTCACATCATTTATAAATTCGGTCTACCCCGAACTATAATGATGGATAATGGCACCAACCTGGATAACATGAAAGTTCAAGCGTTCCTGGCAAAACATGGGATCAATCAGAACACTTCTTCCGTTGGTTACCCACAGGGAAATTGACAGACCAAAAAGACAAATAGAATAATTTTTGATACACTTAGAAAAAAGCTTGAAGAAGCAAAAGGAGCTTGGGATAAAAAATTACCCGAGGTTTCATGGTCCTATCGGACCACTCCAAGATAACCAATGTGAGAGACCCCTTTTGCCATGGCCTATGGGACCGAAGTCATTATCCCAACCGAATTGAAGGTGCCTACGCTATGAAGTCAGGCCCGGCAAGAAGGTCCAAGCAATTAGCACCTGGCCCATGACTTGAACCTACTGGAAGAAAAAAGATAAGTTGTCGGGATAAGGCTGGCTGCTTACCGGCAACTAGTCAGGGCTCGGTTTAATCAGAAGGTCAAAAGAAGAGAGTTTCAGGTAGGCGATATGGTGCTCAGAAGAAAAATTGGGATTATTGACAAGTTATGGGAGACATGGGAAGGACCTTATACAATAATTGAGGTCATCGATCGCAGTGCCTATCGGGAACGGAAGAACGAGATAGGTTGCATCGAGCCCAACTCTCAGAATGCTTATCGTCTGAAGAGGTATTATCCTTAGATAAATTTTCCTTAAATAGTAAAATAAAACTGTGTCTTGCACATGACACTTCTGCTGATTATGATAAAGCATTTGTGCCCGATGTTCGGCATCTCTGCTACATGTTTCCCAATTTTTTTAATAAAAAATCACACTATATATATGAGTGATCATACCTTGCAAAAACTCCATATTAAACAGATAATTTTTCTAAGTGTTGAGTTCAAACCTGATTTGAACTAACTAGAGGACATAAACAAGTCTTAGGGCCCAGATGGCCGAAGACTCCATATTAACAGAAAATTTTCTTAAGTGTTGAGTTCAATCCTAATTTGAACTAACCAGAGGACATAAACAAGTCTCAGGGGCCAGTTGCCCGAAGACTCCATACTAAAATGAAAATTTTCCTAAGTAGTGAGTTCAAAAACGTTTATCTCGGGCTAGTCAATAGCTAAACTGAAGTAACAAGAACAAAATACCACAAAATTGGGAAAATTATTTTCATTAAAATCAATAAAAAATACAAAAATACCCTTCTAAAGGGGTAAGTACATAATGAAGTGCAGAGAACCTAAGTCTTATTTAACTCAAGGGCAAAACTAGTCTTCTCCCTTCAGAAAGGCAGCAAATCGCTTCTCATTCTCAGAGGCCGGTGGGTCTTTATAAGGAAGGGGCACTCCCATGAAAGCATCAAAATCCTCAACAGTCTTAAACTCCCGATCAGCAAGGGAATATGCTCCATCTCGTGCCTATCCCGCCATGCCTTTATCGATCGAACGTCACGGATTGCGACATACCGTTTGTGCATGTCCAAACCACCCAAATGGCACATCTCTACCTTAGATCGCTCAAGAGCCAAAAGGTTATCTGACTCCGCCTTTTTGGCAGCTATCTTTTAGTAGGCTGCCTTTGCCTCTGCTAGTTCAACAGCTAAAGCCCTCTTTTTAGCCTCTTCGTTCTCCAGAAGGCTCTTGTGCTCAGATACGCTCTAGAAAAGACCATCTGCCTCCCTGGCCAGAGTGATACGATGCTCATTATTCTGCTGAAGTTGAGCCTGCATCTTGGTCATTTCCCGAACATCGGACTCCAGGGCATGATTGTAGGCCTGGATCCCATAAAGAAGCTACACAGATAGGTAAAAGAGTGCATGTTAGTGCAGAAGGAAGTAAAAATAATAAACTAAGGTACAAAACAAAAGTCGAATCACCAACCTCCATGGCCATCGAGGAGCCTTTTTGAAAAGCCTCAATCCTGGAAATCTTCGATTGAGCAGCCCTGTCAGCGGGAGTCCAGACTCCTTTCGTCATTGCCCGAAGAGCATCTAGATGACAAATGGTAAGATGGTCAGCACAGACCGGAGAGCCATCTGGAAGGAGAAACTTTGGCTCCCAGGGGATTACGGTACAGGGAGTATCCTGAGCCTGAGGAGTATCGCTCGTTGAGGCATCAGTAGTCTGGGTCCTAGGTCTTTTGTCGGCCGCTCCACCACCCATACCAGATTGAGACCTGGTGGTTGCAGCATTTACAGGAGGAGGCTGAGATGGATCTGCAGGACTTTGTGCAGGCGGAGGTACCGGAGATGCCAGGGGTGCTGTCAAAAGTGGTATGACACCAACCAGATTAAGCCCTTCAGGAACCTGAGTACGTTTGGCAGAAAGGGGTCTGAGGGGAAAATCCATTATGTCAACAACATCGCCTAAGTTAGAAATCATCTCCAGATTGGCCTTAGTCAGAAGAGTAGTGGTAGATCGGACGATGCTCCAGATCTTGGCCTTCAGAAATGCAAACCGTTCTTTTATAAGGGATAAGGGAATTTCTTTATCCTCATAGCCTAGAAATCTATACGCGTACTCCCCCCGATGTAAGTCACAGAACTCACAAAAACATGTAGCTTTATGGAGGGGACGGTAGACATGCAAACGAATAGGGATCAGGAATGTTAGAGATAATGGGTATAACCAGTTGCCATTAACAATTACCATTCTCTCCATCCATCCTTTATCAAATTTTTCCGTATTAGAACATATGCCCCGACCTTGGAAGAGAAAAAGGTTGTACCTACCCTTGCTTTCTCTGGCATTTTGGAAAAAATAACAGAGAAACAGGTCGACTAAACCTAGATTAAGGTCCAATTCCCTATTGTATAGAAGAAGCATGGCCCGAATCCTAAAGTTGTTCGGGTTAAGCTGAAGAGGGTGTAACCCTAACATAAAAAATACATAATGAAAGAAAGGGTGAAAAAGGAATCTTAAGACTTTGAGATGAACCGCCGATAGCAAAATGCTACCTTGTTGAAGTCTCTCACTCTTAGAAAAGTCTAAATACCCTGGGTAAGGGGCCAGACGAACATCACCGGATACATTAGTTTCAGCCCGAAGATGTTTTACATCCACCTCAGGCCTTGTTTTCTTAAGAGGAGCAATCGAGAAAGGTTCAGAAGGGTTAGGGTTCACAGACTCATCATTATCATGAGAATCCCCTGCAGCGGGTGTTTTTGGATTCATTAATGAACCCGAAGGTCAATATTCGGGGGAACTATTTTTGGAGCAGGACCCTCTTGACGGACGAAATAAGGACTATCACTACTGGTTGAATCAGGGTTGGTTCTAGAGGACAAAACGACATTCTTTACTGACCTAGTATCGTCACTATTAGACATGGTTTCAGAAAGGTAGAAGAGACAGATGGGGGGTAGAGATGAAAATTGAAAAGAAGAAAGTGTTATCTGACTTACACAGTTTATAGAATAGAGGCATAAAGAACTTTAGAAAGGGTTAAGAGTCTACTTCGATGAAGGTTCCTAGAAAAAAATATCGGCTGAAGAAATTATAGGAGTCAAAGAGGAAGGAGCTCCAAGAATGAGAATTGAAAGATAGAGACTTGAATAATGATTTGCTAGAATGAGGAAATCAAATGATTAAGAGTGTTTTTATAGTGAGAAAAGGGCAATCCAATAGTCCGCACGAAGCCCGAAGGTCGTATGTTACACGACAAGTCGTTATGGTGCGAAAATTTAGGAAGTTGTGGCCTCACGTTTTGAAATGCAAATAAATACCAATTAAAGACTTGCCACATCACCACCATCATTTCCCATGAAGACATTAAATGCATATGTGTATATATAATTCGGTTATGGGCTATGAATTGTCCCATGAGCTCATAACCTCAAGTGCCTGTGTAATAGTCAAAAATTATATGGCCCAATAAAGATGGGCCATAGGACTGATGGGCCGTAGGACTGATGAGTCATAGGATGGATGGGCCTGACCCATAGAAGTCTCTAGAAAATGAGTGATCTATAAGTTAAGGATTTGTTCCACTTATGGAAGATAGAGCCCAAAAAAGAAAGGAATTATGTATAAATACATGGCTAAAGGATGAATAGAGGGATTTAATTTTTAACCTAATTCGTTGTGTATTTTTCTGCATCTACACACTTAGTAGAAATTGAATATAAAACCTCATATTTCTTGAGGCACTAAGTCCCAAATCTTTTCCAACTAGACCAACCCTTTCGGGTTATTACATTAAATTTTTGTTACTAAAAAAACAACACTTTATGTAATCGGGATAAGTTAAAATCGGTTTTATTTTATTAGGGTGCACACGGATTGATTCAGTCTTATTTAATTCATGGTTAAGCCAGGTGACCTATGGGCATCCTAATTGAGTTACTAGAGGCTCTGGTTTACTAATTAGTTGATAACATGGACGTTATTCTCTCAATGATATTTCATGATCATAGACAATTGGCTGAATCCTCTAAAACCATTTCAGAGAAGTTCATTATAACGCAAATTGATTGATATTATCTTAATTCTGCCCTTTATTTGAGTAGTTTTTTTGTCGCTAAATTTTCTTTGAAAATGTTCTTGAATTAATTCAAGATGCGAGCTTAGATGGTTCCAAGATAAATTCAAATATAAGTTATGCTCGAAACTTCCAACTAAAACTCAATTCGGCTTAATCTTTGGTTGAGTTAAAAAGATAGCTAACAAATATTATTAGGAGTATAGACAAAGGGTAATTTACATCAAATTTATTGAGGTTTCAGGATTTCATCACTAAACTCTCCGTCGTTCGCCAAACCCCTAACGTTTAAGATTTTAATCAAATACTCTCTCCAACTAATTTTTATGTTAAAATAATTTAAATACCCCTCACATAAATTACAATTTCACCCCTCTTTTTTGAACATATTGTACTCTCCCTCCTTTTGTTTGGATAATTACACTTTCCTCCTCTATAAAATATATATATATATATATATATAATTCGAAAAAATTACTTAAAATTTGAAAAATATATATATAATTCGAAACAAATATTTAAAATTTGAAATATATATATAAAATTCGAAGAAATATATATATAAATTCGAAAAACTATATAAAATTCATAAATAATATATTAAATTTCTAAAAAATATATAAAATTCTGCAAAAATATATTAAATTTTGAAAAAATATATAAATTTTGAAATGTATATATAATTCAAAACAAATATATAAAATTCGAATATATATATATATAATTATAAAAAAGTATATAAAATTCGTAAAATATATAAAATTCATTTTTTGAAATATATATATATTTTGAATTTTATATATTTTTTTCTAATTATATATATATTTTCAAATTTTATATATTTGTTTTGAATTTTATTTTAATTTTTTGAAATTTTTTTATTTGTGAAAATTAATATATATTTTTAAATTTATATATATTTTCAAATTTTAATATTTTATTTATGAATTTTATATATTTTTTTAGAATTTTATATATTTGGTTCGAATTATATATACTTTTTTTTTGAATTTATATATTTTTTCCGAATTTTATATAGTTTTTCTAATATTATATATATTTTGTCAAATTTTATATATTTGTTTTGAATTATATATATATTTCTAAATTTATATATATTTTTGAATTTTATATAGTTTTTCAAAATTTAATATATTGTTTAGGAATTTTATATATATATTTTTATAGATGGGGGAAAGTGTAATATGTCCAAACAAGAGTGGTGAAACTGTAATTTATGTGAGGGACATTTAAGTCATTTTGACATGAAAATTTGCTGGAGGGGGGTGTTTGATTAAAATCTGAAATGTCCGGGGAGTTTGGTGAACGATAAAGAATTTAATGATTAAATCTTGAAACCTTTAGGAATTTTGTGTAAATTATCGTATAGAAAAATACAAAAGTTGGGTGATAGTTCGAAGTAAAACTAGAAGGCCCATTTGAATTGGGTTTGGGCTGATTCATATTTTAACATGAGCTAATCCATCAACAATTCTGGGTTGATTTTTCAATATAACCCCAATATTTTGAAAATAAATACCAAGGAAGCTCTTGAAAATTGTGTTGGACTTTTTAGGTTGCACCATATTAAATCAGTTCAATCTAGAGAAATTCTTGCTGCAACAATGTAGTTAAGTGAAAATATCTAGGCATCCCTGATCAGAATAACAAATTGATTCGTACCTTTCATTAATAACTAGTTTGGTTGGATCGATACATGCATATCTATACACACATATTGGTACCATAGTTTAGAGTAAAAGAAAGGGTTGTTATCAGGAAAACCCATGATTTCAAAAAAATCAATTTGCTTTCATGTTATACAGAAAATCTCATTAAAGTTAATAAATTTGATCAACTAACCCCCTTTCCTATAATTTCGTATAAAATTACACCTAAAATTAGAGGGGAGTTTACTGATAAACGATATGTTTTTTTTGGTTTATGCCAAAAAAAAATATTAATGCCAAAATAAATTTTTTTTCGAACTACCAATTATGGTAAAATATAAAACAATTAAGTCCGAAATAAAAAAAATATTTCGAACTACAAATAAGAATTTTTTGTTCCTTTTTAACTTTGTTTTTTATAATTTACCATAAACAAAAAAAATTGATTTATGCCCAAAAAATACGTTAATGCCAAAATAATTTTTTTTTGGGAACTACCAATTAGGGTATAATATAAAATAAATTAAGTCCGAAATATAAAAAATATTTCGGACTCCAAATGAGATTTTTTTTTCGCTTTTAACTTTGTTTTTTATATTTTACTATAAACGAAAAAAAATTAATTTATGCCAAAATTAAAAATTAATGCATCAATATTTTTAACTTTCCAATAAGATATTTTTTTTGGCATAAATCAATTTTTTTTCGTTTATTGTAAAATATATATAAAATTAAAAACGAAAAAAAAAATCTCATTTGTAGTTCAAAATATTTTTTATTTTCCGGACCTAATTTTTTTATATTTTACCCTAATTGGTAGTTCAGTTAAAAATATTGGTGCATTAATTTTTTATTTGGTATAAATCAAAAAAATTTCGTTTATAGTAAAAAATATATAAAAAAATTAAATTTGTAATTCAAAATATTTTTTATATTTTACCCTAATTGGTAGTTCCAATTTTTTATTTTTATTTTGGCATTAAAGTTTTTTTCGGCATAAATCAAAAAAAAAATTCGTTTATAGTAAAAAATAAAAAACAAAGTTAAAAACAAGAACAAAAATCTTATTTGTAGTTCAAAATATTTTTTATATTTCGGACTTAAATTTTTTATATTTAACCCTAATTGATAGTTGCAAAAAGATTTATTTTGGCATTAATGTTTTTTTTTCGAGATATATAAATAAAACAAAAATCGTTTATTAGTAAATCTCCCTCTGGTTTCAGGGCAGTTTTGTTCGAAATTGTAGGAAATGGGGCAAGTTGATCAAATTTATTAAAGTCAGAGTTTTTTTTGTATAGGAGGAAGACAAGTTGATCTTTTTTAAAATTATAGGGGGTTTCCTAATAATAGCCCTAAAAGAAATCTTACTTATTTTATGAAAAACAGTTGAAAGTTCCAGAATGTGTTGCAAAACCACAAGTTTATAATTTGGCGGGTATTTGGCTTAAATTCTTGGGAGGTTTATTAATATCTCACTTAGAGCCTTTGGTTATGTATATTTTTCCTTAGACGCCTTGTAATTTTGATTTTGGTATGTAAAGACACCGTAACTGTAGATGTAAGAGTGGAAATGTCCAGCCCAACTGAGCCCATCTGTCATCAGGCCCATCAAGTTTCTAGGCCAGCAAGCTTTTTATGAACCCAGTAATGAAGCCCATTTAGAAAATGTATATAAAGAGAATCCAAAAATTAATAAAGGCATTCGAAAAGGTGTTGAACATTTTTATGTGTTTACACATTGGCACTGTCTGTGGGAACCAAAGGAGGAGTTCCTGATTTTTCAAATGCCTTTCGGTAACTGTAAAATCGCCTCCTTCTTCCCATCTCAAAAGGCTAAGTCTGTTTGATAGGCAAAAGACCCTCCACCTCCAAAAACCTCCACTCACTACCTCCCCGGACGAGAATGCCAGTCACTCGTTCACAGGCAGACATTCTGCCCACTGAGGACAATCGTGCAGAGGATTCCCAGACCATGGAACAAATTCTTCAACGCTTGGCGGCTGCTGAGGAAAGTAGCGCGGCCTTGGAGAAACAGAATGCAGAGCTCAGGGAGAGGGTGGCTCCACCAGCAGCTGCCTTACCGGCAGTTACACCTAACCCTCCGGTGGCGGCGATCGACCATTATCTGAACCAACCTGAAGAGCACGCCGAATCTTCTCAGCGCTCAAGAAAGGCTCCAGCAGGCGACGAGTCTATAACCCCCCAAAAACTTCAAGCAATGATGGACGAGTTCCAAAGGAAAGTTCTCGGGGACTTGAGGTCCCGATCTACGGACGACATGGCCATCCAGGCGTCCACTGAATTGATACAGTCGCCCTTCGTTCAGGAAATAACCCAAGAGCCTTTCCCAAAGAAGTTCGTTATGCCACAATTCACCCCTTATGATGGCACAAGGGATCCCGAAGAACACATATACCAGATTCATCAGAAAATGACCATGTACGCCGAGAACGAGTCCCTGCTATGTAAAGTGTTCTCCACAAGCCTTGCTGAGGCCGCCCTATTATGGTTTAGGAAACAGCCACCCCGATCCATTGGCAGCTGGCAACAATTAACCAGGCTCTTCATCGCCCAGTATTATGGAAACAAGAGACAGAAGAAGACCATATCCTGCCTCTTCACCATGATCCAGGAGAAATGAGAGTCACTGAAAAGTTTTCTATCCCGATTCAACATCGAGTCCTCTTCTGTGGATAATTGTGACCAGCACTCTGCGGTTGAGGCATTCAGGATGGCCCTCATTCCTGGAACAAAGTTCCATCAATCTTTGGTGAAGCGCCTTCCATCGGGCATTGGGGAACTAAACTCTAGGGCCCAGGGATACTTGAGAATTGAAGAGGAGGAAACTATCAGGCAAAGGAGATCAGCCTTTGTTGGCCTTGAAATTCAGTCCAAGGATCGATTGATCGATCGGAAGCGATTAACTCCACCGGGATCGTCAGCCCCAACGGGATTATCAGTCACAAAGCCATCTAAACGACCCAGGTTAGAAGAAAGGATAACACCCCTGAAGGTTAGCCTTGCAAAACTTTACCAGGAGAACAAAGCCAAAGGAATTTTCCAGCAACCCCCTACCATGCGACAACCACTTGACCAGAGAGACAAGACAAAACACTGCGCTTTCCATGGTGATTTTGGGCACATCACGAACGAATGCCGCAACAGGTGGAGACGTTACTACTTGGCAGAGTACTCCGGGATTACGTCCAACGAGACAGGCCAAGAACCGATCAACGCGCCCTCGGCGTCCCTCGAAACCCCTCGGATGCACAGCCGGTTAAAATCATCAACATGATTCATGGTGGCCCCCCACCCAAATAGACCGAAGGATCGCACCGAAGCTATCTACGGAAAGCCCACAAAATGAGAAAAATCAACGAAAGTAGTGAAGCCCGATACAAGGCTGAAGAAACTCACATCACTTTCTCGGTGTCGGACCTTCGGGAAGTCCAAACCCCGCATGAAGACCCTCTGGTTGTGACCCTAATGGTGGCCAACTGCCTTGTGAAAAGAGTCGTGATCGACTCTGGGAGCAGTGCCAACATCATCACCAAATGGGCTTTCGAAAAGCTCGAAATCAATCCATATGAAATTATGACATCACGATGCCCCATCACAGGTTTTGACGGCAGGCAAATCGAGCCGATCGGTGAAGTTCAGTTACCTGTGTCTGCCGCCCATAGGACCCTGAACGAGACATTCGTTGTGGTGGACTCCAAACCTTCATACAATCTGCTTATGGAAAGGGGATGGATTCACCGAATGCAAGGTGTGCCTTCGACTCTTCACCAGGTCATGAGATGCTTAAGCCCTGACGGTACAGGCACCATTGATGTCAAGGGCGACCAGGTGGCCGCCAAGGAATGTTATTCGGTCACTCTGAAGGAGATCCGGAAGATTCAGGCCCCAGGGGTACCTCGATCGAAGGAGCAAAGTTCATGCTCCAAATAGCAATTAAAGAATGGGGAGCCGGGCTCCCCAATTGTGGTTGAACCACTACAATCGGTCTGTGTCGTGCCCAACAACCCGGAAAAAGTTACTTTTGCAGGTACAACCCTCACCGATTCTGAATTTAAGGAACTAACACAATTGCTGCAGGACAACTCTGACGTCTTCGCATGGGAGCATACAGACATGCCGGGATAGATCCCGACGTTTCACAGCACTCATTGCATGTTGACCCAAACGTCAGACCAGTCAGGCAAAAGCAAAGGCGCATGGGGGCATATCGGAACCGAATTATAGCAGATGAGGTATCCAGACTGCTCCAGGCCGGCTTCATCCGGGAAGTCAGGTATCCCGAATGGCTTGCCAACGTCGTGGTTGTCCAAAAGAAAAACGGAAAATGGAGGGTTTGCGTTGATTTTACCGACTTGAACAAGGCATGCCCGAAGGACAGTTTTCCACTCCCAAAGATCGACCAGATGGTTGATGCTACCTCGGGCTATGACCGTCTAACTTTCCTGGATGCCTATTCAGGTTACAACCAAATAAAAATGAACCCGAAGGATGAGGAAAAAACTTCCTTCATTACTGAAACAGGTACATACTGCTTTAAAGTTATGTCTTTCGGACTGAAAAATGCAGGTGCTACTTTCCAGAGATTGGTCAACAAGATCTTTAAAGGTATGATGGGCACAATAATCGAAGCCTACATTGACGATACTGTAGTCAAGAGCAGAAAGAAGGAGGACCACATCACTCACCTACGCCAAGTGTTCGCTACCCTCAGGTCCCATGGCATGAAGCTTAATCCAGCAAAGTGTTCTTTTTGTGTATCATCTGGACAGTTCCTGGGGCACATCGTGGACCGGACTGGTATCCAAGCCAGCCCGACACAAGTCAAAGCCCTGATAGAAATGAAGAAGCCCCGAACACATAAAGACGTTCAAGTCTTGACGGGAAGAGTGGTAGCACTTAGCAGATTCATCTCACGACTCACTGATCGGTGCCGACCATTCTTTCAAGCAATAAAGGTGAAGAAGGGAGAGATCTGGGGTCACGAACAATCGGAGGCCCTGGCGGGGTTAAAAGAATACTTGACCATGCCCCCCATCTTGTCTACACCAACCCCCGATGAAGTCTTATACCTTTATTTAGCAGTATCCTCCGCTTCAACCAGCGCCGCCCTCATCAGAGAGGACGGGAACCTTCAAATGCCAATATTCTACACCAGCAAATCCTTGGCTGAGGCAGAAACTAGATACAACAGGCAAGAAAAACTGATTCTGTCACTGGTGAACGCCAAGAGAAGGCTAAGGCATTACTTTGAAGCCCACCCGATCGTTGTCCCAACAGCTACACCCCTACGGGTTATTATGTCGAAGCCTGACCTCTCAGGGCGAATCTCTAAGTGGGCCATCGAGTTGAGCATATATGATTTGACATACATACCCCGGGTTTCCATCAAAGGACAGGCTGTAGCGGACTTTTTGCTCGAGAGTGAGACTGAGGAGCCAGACCAGAATAGTGAACTGGATACATGGAAGATCTTTGTGGATGGATCAGCCAGCTCTTCCGGATCAGGAATTGGCCTGGAAATTTTAACACCTGATGGGACACGCCTTCATATGTCGGTGCAATTGCAGTTTCCAGCCACAAACAATGAGGCAGAGTACGAGGCCGTCGTATCCGGTTTGAGGATAGCCCGAAGCCTCAAGATTCAGTCCTTAGCAGTACACAGTGATTCTCAACTTGTTGTCCATCAGATCAACGGAGAATACGAAACAAAGGACCCGACAATGAGGTTGTATCGAGCGCTAGTTTTGAAGGAGACAGAAAGTTTTCACATAGTCACCTTTACCCAAATCCCCAGGAATGAAAACTCTGAAGCTGACCACCTGGCCAATCAAGCTTCCTCAGCCGGAGAGGATCTAACCCGGGTTGCACTGTTGGATTTTATTCAGAGGCCCAGCATTCAAGAGCCCGAACGAGTAATGCTCATCCCATGGGAGCCCAGTTGGATAGATCCCCTGATAGATTACTTACGTAATGGAACTCTTCCCGAAAATAAAGCTGAAGCTCACAAGGTCAGGAAGAATTCGGCCCGGTACTCAATCATAAACGGGCAACTCTACCGAAAGTCCTTTTCCGGTCCCTACCTGAGATGTATCACACCGTCAGAATCTAGAGCAGTGATGCACGAGATTCACAGTGGGGCTTGTGGAAACCACTCCGGCAGCAGGTCCCTTGCCCATAAGGTACTGTCTCAAGGGTACTTCTGGCCCTACTTGTATCGGGATGCCGAGGAATACGTCCGAAGGTGCAAGCCCTGTCAAATGCACGGGGATGCTATCCATCGGCCACCTGAGTTCCTGCATCCCACTATAGTACCGCACCCATTCGCCCGGTGGGGAATGGATATAGTGGGACCCTTACCGAAAGCAATCCGGTCGAATGCGTACGTCCTTCTGGCAACCGACTATTTCACCAAATGGGTTGAAGCCGAAGCCTATCCCACCGTCAAAGGGAGTCACGTCATCAAATTCGTATGGACCAACATTATATGCAGATTCGGGCTACCAAGAACGATCATGATGGATAACGGAACAAACCTGGACAACAAGGAGGTTAGAGCATTCTTTGCCGAACATGGTATCAACCTGAACACGTCTTCCGTCGGCTACCCGCAAGGGAATGGGCAGGCGGAAAGGACAAATCGAACTATATTCAACACTCTGGCCAAAAAACTTGAATAAGCCAAAGGGGCCTGGTTAGAGAAACTGCCCGAAGTTCTCTAGTCATACAGAACGACCCCCAGACAACCCACTGGAGAGACCCCTTTTGCCATGGCGTACGGTGCTGAAGTTGTGATTCCGACTGAGATCCGGGTTCCAACCCTCCGGAGCGAGGACTGGGTCGAAGGACCAAGTAACCATCATTTGGCTTAGAATCTTGATCTTCTGGATGAAAGAAGGGAGGCTGCCGGGATCAGGCTGGCTGCTTACCAACAGCAAGTCCGGAACCACTTCAATCAAAGAGTCAAAAGAAGAGAGTTCCAGATCGGAGACATGGTCCTTAGGCGCAAAATCGGGCTTGTAGGCAAGCTCAGGGAGCCTTGGGAGGGCCCATACACCATCTCTGAAGTCATCGGTCGCGGAGCATACCGAGTCCAAAGGAATATTGATGGCGGAATGGAACCAAACTCCCAGAACGCCTCTCGCCTCAAGAGGTACTACCCTTGATGGGCCAAGTCCTGTTTTTACTTGGATCTTTTTGTAAAAAGGCTACAGCAACTGGTCGGTAAAAATCATTATTATGGCCAATTAAATAAATCATAAAATCTACTGGAGTGCCCGGAGTCGCAAGACAGATCCTGAAGCGATCATTGTTCAAAAAATAAACTAAGTGTTGCATTGACTTTCGCATGGCCTGAAGAGCCCGAAGTCACAACACAGATCCTGAAGCGATCATTGTTCCAAAAATAAACTAAGTGTTGCATTGACTTTCGCATGGCCTGAAGAGCCCGAAGTCACAACACAGATCCTGAAGAGATCATTGTTCCAAAAATAAACTAAGTGTTGCATTGACTTTCGCATGGCCTGAAGAGCCCGAAGTCACAACACAGATCCTGAAGCGATCATTGTTCCAAAAATAAACTAAGTGTTGCATTGACTTTCGCATGGCCTGAAGAGCCCGAAGTCACAACACAGATCCTGAAGCGATCATTGTTCCAAAAATAAACTAAGTGTTGCATTGACTTTCGCATGGCCTGAAGAACCCGAAGTCACAACACAGATCCTGAAGAGATCATTGTTCCAAAAATAAACTAAGTGTTGCATTGACTTTCGCATGGCCTGAAGAGCCCGAAGTCACAACACAGATCCTGAAGCGATCATTGTTCCAAAAATAAACTAAGTGTTGCATTGACTTTCGCATGGCCTGAAGAGCCCGAAGTCACAACACAGATCTTGAAGCGATCATTGTTCCAAAAATAAACTAAGTGTTGCATTGGCTTTCGCATGGCCTGAAGAGCCCGAAGTCACACCACAGATCCTGAAGAGATCATTGTTCCAAGAATAAACTAAGTGATGCATTGACTTTCGTATGGCCTGAAGAGCCCAAAGTCACAACACAGATCCTGAAGATATCACAAAACTTTGTAAAAATAAACAAAATAACCAAGATTCGTTATAACTGTAAAAGTCGAAAGTTGAATGGACAAAACCTATTATATCTCATTCAAAATGGGCCCCTGTGGCCAAGGCTTACAATGCATTTCATAAACAGTAAATACTAAAGGTCAACGCTGGTGCCCGATACATTTGGGTTCACTGAAACGATGGCCCCATCGGGAGCCGGAGGATCAGGAGGTGCGGTGATGGTCATTCCTGGGAGAGGCTTGGTCAGGAACTCGCAGAAACGAACGTCGTCTGGACCACCAACCGGATCGTCGTACGGAGGGGAGATGCCCAGACTCTCATCCAGTTCTTCCACCGAGGCAAAATTCCTTTCTTCGACGGGTTTCTGCATGTCACTAAAGCATGACCTCCAACCAAACCCGATCCGGTATTGGGAGGTTTCGCAGAAACGCTTATACATTTCGTTCCCACCCCGGTGACACATCTCCACCACCGACCTCTCCGTGGCAAGGAGATTCTCCATCTCAGCCCTCTCCTCCACGAGCTTCGAATTGGAAGCCGTCAAGCTCTCATTATTAGTTTTCAGGCTCCCATTCTCAGCCTTCAAGGCCTCCGTCTCAGCAAAGAGGGCCCGCCGAACTGCTTCCATTTCTTTAAATTTTTCTTGAGCCGCCCGAAGCTGTTGCTCTGCAGCGACTGCCCTTCGGGACTGGACATCCAACTTTTCATTGGATATGGACAGTTGGTTGGCGACCTTCATCCGGGATTCCTCCTTCAGTCTCAGGAGCTCGTTGGACTTCTTGAGCAACTTGGTGTCCTCCTCCATTTTTGCATTGTAGGCCTGTGTCAGGTAGAACATCTGCCAAAAGGTTAAGTGTTAGCCTGATAAGGAAATAAATAAAATATTAAATGCAGTTGAGGAATCTGCAGATTCAAGCACTACCTTCGTAGCAACCTCTGGACCTGTCAGTGCCAACTCCTCCCGATCGATGGTTCTCAGTCTCTTTCGGTCTATGGGTGTCCAGATCTGAGATCCCATAGCCCGAAGGGCAGTGTCATTGTCAATGGTTGCATGCCCTGCAACCAGAAAGTCGCCGCCCGGGAGTCTAATCTTCGGCGCCCAGGGCACGGGTAGCTCCGTTTCAGTTGCAGCCCCACTGTCATCCAGTACGATGGGAGACGATTGTGTCTCCGTTCGGGCCCTTACTGACCGTTCGGGTAGATTCTCCTCCGATCGGGGATGTCGCGCCCCCGTCAGGCTCGTTTCCCCTTCAACCAACCGGAATTCAGGGACGGGAACATCCCCTGAGGATTGAGCAACCTCCTCTGATCCTTGAGGAGGAGTCTGGCCGGTTTGCACATTTCCCATCGGTGGAGATGGAGCTACCGGGCTATTCTCTACAGGAGGCAAGAGAACGGGACCAGCCGGAGGGGTTAGAACACTTTGTGATCCCTGCCCGATCTGGATCTCACCGGGGGCTGAATTTGAGGCTTGAGGTCCAACTGCCCGCTTAGGCTTCTTCTTCAACACCGCCTGCGGGATCCTCAGCATCTCTGAAGATAGGGCCTGCAAATTAGAACCTGTCAAGAAACTGGCACACATCCTCAAAGGTTGTCCCCAAATTTTCGATTTAAGCAATTCAAAACGGGTTCTGATATAATTTGAGGTTTTATATTCGTTGGGCGCTCCCAGGAACTCAAGCACATGGAGGCCTAACTTATCATTGCACTGATCACAGTTGCATGCCCCCCTATGGAATGGCTTGAAAGAAGGGAAAAGGTGTTGGTTAAACTCGTTGGGGACTTTGAATCTGGATGAGCTTGGGAGTCTCCAACTCCCACTCACAATGACCATCCTTTCTTTCCACCCTTTATTGGATTTCTCAGTACCATCACAAATTTTCCTCCCACTAAGGGGAAAAAGATTGTACCGGCCCCTGCACTCCTTCTGGGCCTGTATTTTGTAACAGAACATAAGTTCCGCCAGACCAAGGTCAAGTCCTAGATCCCGATTGATCATCAAGATCATGGCCAAAACCCGGAAGAAGTTAGGTCCCACCTGAAGTGGGGCCAAGCCTAAGGTAGCTAAGGCATAAAGGAAGAAGGGCTGGATCGGGAATCTAATGACCTGAAGGTGAAAGGCCGACAACAAAATCCGATGATCCAAAACTCCCTCACCCTTCCTAAAATCATACTTTTTAGGGTAATTTTTAATAATCTCCCGATCGGGTATCCCGGATTTAACCCTTAACTTTTTTAATACCATCTCTACCCTGTTCATAGGGGGAAGGGGATCAGCATAAAACTGATCTCCCGAAACCCCTGCAACCGGATTTCCAGCTGCTGCGACGTTCCGGTTAACTTCCGGTGGGCTAGACACAATTGTCCTAACCACCTCCACTGAGGGTGAACTGAGGGATGCGTCCGGGTCTACAGGGGAAGGTAAACGGTCGCTACCCGACTGGGTATCATCACTATCAGACATTTCGAAAAGAAAGACGCTGAGATGGAAAGAAATAACTTACTCTAAGATGAATCCTGAAGGATTTCTGACGCTTTCCTGAGAGAGGAGGTAGACTCTGGCAATGATAAGTCAAGATCTCAAGTGCAGGGAGTTCTCTAGAATTTTTTAAACTGTGAAACGGAATGAATCCATAGCACTGTAGTCATTATTTATAGAAATCTCAGAGGCGCCTGAAAAGCCGTGCGCTCGGGAACCGAAGCGTCATCTCGCTTCACGTGCGCCTCCAGAGCCTCCCTTTTCGCCAACCGAGGCCACCCGGACCACGAATTTCAAACGTTGCAATGATAGTACAACCGTCATATTAATTGCGTCAGCCACGTCACCCCGATCAGGGGTGATGTATCTTATCCCCACTCTGTATCCTTTTTAATGGGCCGGGAAGATCGATAACCCATCACAAAGGATAGGGCCTGTGTAAGAGTGGAAATGTCCAGCCCAACTGAGCCCATCTGTCATCAGGCCCATCAAGTTTTTGGGCCAACAAGCTTTTTATGAACCCAGTAATGAAGCCCATTTAGAAAATGTATATAAAGAGAATCCAAAAATTAATAAAGGCATTCGAAAAGGTGTTGAACATTTTTATGTGTTTACAGTAGATAAACCGAATTTTTAGATGTCGGTAACAGAAATAAATATCAAGGTCAGATTGTTTTTATTCCTATAATGCCTAAAAATGATTTGATATAATTGGTAAAATAATAGAACATAGTTCGTAAATTGAACAATTGTATATGACAAGTGTTTTAAATGAAATTTTCGCTATCGAGGGGTCAGAGTGGAATATGGGCAAATTACCAAAAACAATCACGTGAAGTTCATCAATAATTTTTTTCTTCTAAAAGAAACTTATCATTAAGGCTCAATATTTTTTTTTAAAATTAACCTGAATGAGTTGACCTGATTGAAAAAGCTTGAGACTTATTGCCTTAAAAAATATTAAGTTCCATGTTCGACTCCTATCAGATGGAAACAATTTGTTATTGTCATAACTGTAGATATAGTTCGAATCTTACCCGATTTATATGGAGAAATCATTTTGCACAAATTTCGTAGATTAATTGGGGCAAAAGACGAAAGCCCGGACTCCCGATATCGAAAAAAGAAAAAAATACTCAACTTTTTGTTTGTTTTTAAAATTGTTTTTTTTTATGTATTACTGTTGACAATGAATGGTCTCATTTAACAAAACTTGTAACAAAGCCCGCTTACAAAATGTGGACATATATGGATTGGGCCACATGAGAAGTCCCTGGAATGAACAGACTTGGTCTGGGTGGGTATACAAGTAATTATGAAGACAGTAAAGGATAGTTACGTAAAATGGCAAAAATTTGAAACCCAAAAACCCTTTTCCCACCCAAAATAAGCGCCAAATCAGGTTCTGTCATTCAAAATTCCAAAGCCCATCATAAATACCCCAATCCAAACTTCCCTTTCCCTCTCGTCTTTCATTTCTCGTTTCCCCAAATTTTACTTCGTCTCTTCACAGCTCAGGTTCTCTCTCTCTCACTCTCTCCATATATATATACACACACACACACACACTTATATGCATATGTATATATGTGCATCTATTTGTTCTTGTTTCTTGATTTAATTTCCCGGTTTGGTAAGAAAAGCTTGAATTGCAACCCTTTATTTTGTTCTATGGGTTTTGTTGATTTTCACTACCATCCATCGTTTTCTCACGCTAGTGCTCTAAAAATAATAATTGTATAGATTCTGGTTCTTTATTTCGATGAATCTTAACATTTTTTTTCTTCTTCTTAATTATAGGGTTTTTGATTTAAAAGATTTAGTTTAGCCAATATAAGCTTTTATAAAATTATACTTTACCCCAAAAACATTGAAGGTTCTGTGAAGATTTTTTCATGGTCTATATGAGGGTCATTGTGGTGAATTTATTTCTGAAATTATCTTCAATTTATCACATTCCAATAACAAAAAAAAATCTAAATTTGATGCTTTATCAGGTTGAAAGATGGCAGGAAAGGGAGGGAAAGGGCTTCTGGCGGGAAAAACCACAGCAGCGAGCAAGGAGAAGGACAAGAAGAGGCCGGTTTCCCGGTCATCTCGTGCCGGTCTGCAGGTAAACCATCATACAGATACTCATCACTTTTTTTTTTTTTTTTTTACTAATCTGTTTATGAATGTGGGAAGTTAATTTTCTTGTATACCTTAGCTACTGAAATTAGAATACACAATGTTGTTTACTGATTGACTATGCTATACCCAAAGAAAGAACACATATGTGGGCTTGGTTGTGGGTTAGGTGTAGGGTATTTGGTGATGAAAAAGGGAAAAAACAGAAAAAGAATTGGTTTAGCATTCAGATTAATTTTTTTTTTTTAATAATTCCATGAATTAGTATGTGGGCTATAATCATTAATGGAACCTCAATTTCGAAAAACAAATAGAGCATTACAATTACAATTTATCAAAATTAATGTAAATGCTGAATTGTGGTTGAGCAAGTGATATGCGGTATTAGAGTAATGCTTTCATGAGAGTTCCCTAAGCGTGAGGTCTCCATCTTCACCAATAGATTGATTGAATGATTCATTTGGTCTTTAGTAGATTTTTTTTAAAAAAATATTTCGATCTACCCTGGGGCCTTATGTTGTGGATAATGCAATAATCAGTCTCATAGCAGTTTATTTACAATGTGTCTTTGGGATAAAATGCTTACTTGCAAGTGCACCAAGGCATTTAGTTCCAATGATATTGTGTTTTGAGGCTAGTTTTGTATGTATGTTGAAAGCATGGTAATCATACTGTACAAGATTGACAAATTAGTGCGGTAAGAAACTCACACACCACCCACCCACCATGCCTCCTAAGAGTTTCGAACCCCTCACCTCCCCATTTGGGGGGTGAGGCTATACCATTGCACCAAATGTGTGCTGGTACTGTGGATAAGTTGTTGAGAACTTCATCTTCTTGTTGGCATGAGGATAACTTATGTGATCACTGTGAGGATCAATTTTGTATGCTCATTTTCATCCTTGCTATGTTTTCCCCAACCTTCTCAATCCTTCATAGGAGGGACAATTTTACATATTTCTACCAAATCTTTCTATTATTATGTACGGCTGGTACCATTTTGATAATAATTGGATAAAAACTGGGATTTGAAAATTGGTTCCTGTTGGTATCTCCTGAGGTTCCCTAGTACAATGTGGTCACACTTTTGAAACTAAAGACGGACATATTTGCAAGTAAATGTTTGTGTTGCAGTTTTACTGTTCCATTGCCACTGTCATGTGTAGTATTTTATTGACTGAATTATACAACCGAATTTCTGTTATGAAGCCGTTTGATTGACATGTTGGCAATATTCTCTATCAACGGAAAATTATTGGTTAGCACAGGATAAGTATGATGTGGTATTCTAAATCAATTAAACACAAGTATTGAATATCACGTGTAAGTGATAGAATTGATGCGAGTATTACACCCATTGCTAGTATTGGCTTGGGGTACCATGTGGATTTATTCTCAGGGTAGCTAATATCTTCTCCTTAATCAACATGGTAGCAGTATATAGTATATGCATATTTATATGTTTGATGATATGAAGGTACTTGGTAGTACCATCAACATGCTGCGCTTTTGTTTTGTCAAAAAATCAATAGCTTAGTTTTCCTTTTTTTCACAAGTGACCTTTTACTTATATGATCTATCATTGAAACTGAAGGAGAGATCTGTCAAGGCCATTCTTTCTTTATTGACATTGAAATATGGTGTTGCTTTGTATATTCGCTTAGTAACAATATTGCATGATGAGATGATCAAACTGTCTTTTGGATATTTTCTGTTTCTGTTGACACTTTTTTTTGTTATTATGGACACATATTAATTTGTATACTGCATGTGGGAGTTTAGTTTCCAGTGGGTAGGATTCATCGTCATCTCAAATCGAGGACTTCCGCGAATGGGCGAGTTGGGGCCACAGCTGCTGTTTATTCGGCTGCAATTCTTGAATACCTGACTGCAGAGGTTCTTGAGCTGGCGGGAAATGCAAGCAAAGATCTGAAAGTGAAGAGAATCACTCCAAGGCATCTGCAGCTGGCCATTAGAGGAGATGAGGAGCTTGACACACTCATCAAAGGAACCATTGCAGGAGGTGGTGTGATCCCTCACATCCACAAATCCCTTATCAACAAAAGCACCAAGGAATGAGATATCTCTATCTTATATCTAATGTCTCTTTAACTGATGTACAATATGTTTTTGCATTTGACTCTGTGTGGTCACTTAGACTTGGTTCTGTTTACTGTTGCTTTAGTACTTTTAGCATGATTGGGTGTCTTTCAGGTACTCTTTAACTGGTATTTGATTAGTTTATGTTTAGTTTGGCATTTCATGTTCTGATTTACCTGTGGTTTTGTGATATTTATGCATCTTGAGGTACTCTAATGTCTAATGTTATAGTGTATTACTCCCTCTTACCAAAAAAATAAGTGTTTATATTTGACTTTTAATATATTTTTTTGGGTATTTTGTGTTTTGAATTTTGCCATTTGAAAATATAGTATAGTTTTAATTTTTAGTGGGATATATATTTTTTTTGAAGTTAATGAAGAGAGATAAGTTGAAGAAGTATAAGATTATATTGTATTGAGATTCAAAATTGGATATTTATTTTAGGACGGATGAAGTTATGAAAGTGAATATTTGTTTTGGTAGGGAGGGAGTAGTAGTTTCCCTCATGATTTCTCTTCATTGGCTCAAAATTATTATCCTACACAATAATGTGTAAATCTAACACTTCTTTCTCAAATTAGTATGTATTTTTGTCATGTTAAACATGGTCTTGTGACTATTGTATTGTTTGATGTTTATAACAAAGTTTGCTTTTTTATATAGCTGAGTCTCTGGTACACAAACAGTTAATGTCATCAACAATAATTTCATTTTACTTTTGCCTAGCAGTACTCTTGACCTGACTATTGTTTGGATAGTGTTCTGTTAATACTAAAACCTAGAACTGAGTGATTCAGAAATGGGCTTTGGGTATTAATTCTTTATTGGAGTGGGCCTGTTGATTATTACTGATCCATTAGCCTATGGGCTCAGCTATTCTGCCCCCTTTGAATACATCTTATTTGGGACTTGAACTGGCCCAAAGTTAATTTTAGTGGGGTCTATCATTTTTAAGACCAATTTATACTGTCATTTGTACCCCTATATAAGAAATCAATGTCCTTGTTTTGTACATGGATTTAACCATACAGAGACTGCTGAATTTTATCTATTTTACAAGAACTTTATATTTACTTATTTGCTTTTGAAGATAAATCTAGGTGACTGGAGACAAGAAAAAAAACATTACCGAGCAAAGTACGTGCCTGATATACCAAGATTAGCCAAAAAAGAAGTTGTGTATTTTAGAGCTATGCTGCTTGAGATATATACATACAATTGCAATACTTAACAATGCATACAATTTATTGCAACCATAGGTCCATAGTGGCATTAAATCAATGGGACTAAGCTAAGACAACTCAGTTATGGTCAATAATGAAGTCCCCATAGTTAAGTCAATTTGGCATCTGACAAAAGGTCCCAATGACACAAGTAGGAGGAAGATGGGAAGTGGCCAAGACAAGGGTTGGACAGGATTGAAGGGTTTCTGAGTAAAAGGTCACTTGGTTATTTTTTGGCACACTCCTTAGAAATGGTGTACCACTCAAAATGAAGAAGACTAGTATTAGTACATAGCAGTGGGCATGTGGCTATGCCAGAGCACCATCTACATCTCACTAATGCATACATACATAGATAAGTTGTGCCCTTTTGGGATGACAAAGACCCAATTATTGCCTTGTTTGAGAAAGTATTGCTTTCAAATTTATTTCTTTTGAAAGATAAGAACCCATACTCACACAACCAGTACAATGTTTTCTAGGAGATTCGAACCCATCACCTTTTCAATTTGGAAGGGAGGTTATATCATTGCACCACTTGGTGCGTTGGATTGCTTTCAACTTTTTTGGTGTGAAAAATTGTGTAATGTTGATGGTTCAAGCTAAAATTGGAACTTAATGGAGGGTGAAAGCAAAAATTTGTGGGTTTGGGGCACAATATGAAGTTGAAATTGACATGGAGAGAGTCGGTGTAACTGAGTCAATTTAAAAGCTTAGGTTGTTATCGGATGCTATCATCCAACTCAGTTACTATCTCATATTACAAGAAATAAAGGTTTTAGTAATGGTCACAATCGCCACTAAAAATAAAATAAAATTGGCGTTATATCTTTTAGTTGCAGACTATAAACTGTCACTTTGAGACCTGAGATCAAAAGTTTTTTAAGTTACGGTGATAGTAAAATTGTTGTCTTACGTTAAAACTCTTAAATATAAAACCTAACTATTTGTGATGTAGTGACAAACAAGTTATCCTGCCATTCTAGTTTTGTCTTGTAGATACATTTTTATTAGTGTCATGCAGAAAACAAATATAATATTTAATATTCTCTTTCATCCGAACACACAATGTTCTGTTATTATGAGTTACTCTCCTACTATGCGGGCATCTAAACTCTTTCAAGTTAACACTTGGCCTGAAACCGGATCAAAGATCGAGTCTGACATGATCCCTTCCAACCTAATGAGATCCACTTCCATGCAAAAAAATAAAATAAAATAAAATAAATTTTAGTGATAGGAAGGGAGACACATAAACAATTGCACATAGTGTGTGTGAGAGAGAGGGGCAAAATGGTATCCAAGTAAGGGTCCCAAAAGCCCATAATGGGAAGAGTGAAAAAGGAAGGAGCCCACATGTTAACAAGAAGCATGCTACCGTAACCCTTATCTCTATAAAACCCCACCTCATTTGGGCCTTTTCTTGTTTCCATAGTCCATACATTGGAAGATTGAAACATTTGCAAAAAAGGGCACAAAACATATCACATTCACACCCAATTGTGATGTCAATCTTCTTAAATTACGGAAAAGTCCTTTGGATTTCTTGCATTTTAAGCGTCACCATAGGAGAAATTATTGGGTGGTCCTGCTGCACCACATCATTTTGCTGATGTGGTGGACTCAACCAATTAATTGATGTCATTTGTCTAAAATTAACACATTATTATCTCCACATCATCATCTTCAACCCCAATTAATTTATCCAAACCCTAGCCTCCACCACCTGACCACCACCACCACCTACCTCTCCGCCGCTGCCCCCCACCCACCACCTCCACCCACTGCCGCCACCAACTTCAACCTCACCACCGCCGCTGCCGCCATCATCTTCAACCTTAGCAAAGAAAAAAAATTCAAAGAGCATATACTTCATTGGTTTTTTTTTTCTTGTTTAGTGTGTGTGTGTGTGAAATTTTTAGATTTTTGAAAGGTGTGGACTTGGTTTGAAATTAGATGACCCATTTAGCCAAATGTGACGGTGTTGAGGTTGAAGGTGGTGGTTGAGGGGAGGCGGGGAAGGAATTAATTGGGATTAAAGATGGGCGGCAGACGCAGCTAAGGTTGTGGTGGTGACTATAAAGCATGGATACTTCTACAAGAGTAACGTACCCGTATCGAATACTCGCGGATACGTGTCCGATACTTCTTAAACGTATCTATAATTTTAAATTATATTTTTTAATTTATCATATGTATCTGATACTTCTAAGATATTTCGATCACGTATCCAATGCTGGTAAGATAGTTCGATCACGCATCCAATACTTTTTTAAATACCATAATACATTTTTAACAAGTTTTAAATATTAGAAAAAAACTTTCCTAACAATATTATGAAGTACTATAGTAAAAAAAAAATTATTCCTTATTAAGTATCAACCACATGTGTTTGTTTTAAGTATTACTAAAGGAACTCATGTGTTCGGAATGATTCTATTTTCTTAATATTTTCAAGAATTAACCAGAATTTTGTCTTTTATATATAAAAAAAGTAATTTCTTTTTGCTGTATCCCGCCGTACCTGTATTCTATTTTTTTAAAATTTATCATATTTCCGTATTCGTATCGTATTGTATCTGCACCTGTATCTATATCAGTTCTATATAGGGTGGTGACTAGGGTTTGGATGAATTAATTGGGGTTGAAAATAATGATGTGGTGCAACTGGTCTACCTAATAATTTCTCTCATAATAGGGCAGTACTTATATCCTCACAACCCCACATCATTTGGGCCTTTCTGGTTTCAATTACATAGTTTCATTGCAGTACCAAAATATTTCAAAAGTGAACTAATACAAGGCACAAACATGGGATGCCAATACTCATCTGATCTACTTGCATGTTTGTACTTGTAACTTGATAGTTGATACACATGATACATCAAAAAAATTTGGGCAAATTCTGGGTAGACCTCCGAGGTTTGACTATATTTCATACAGACCCGCTCATTTTTCTATAATCCCATGTTGACCCCTCTTAGGTTGCATTTGGTAACGGTGCGGTGCGGTGTTAGTTTTTGGTTTTGGTTTGGGTTGGATTGAATTTGGTTTGGTGTGGTTTTATTTTGATTCCAAATCATGTTTGGTGCAAATGGTTTTGGTGTGAGAAAAAGTGATGCTAAAAACCCAAACCATGTTTGGTAAAGTTAGTATGAGTTGAAATTCTAAAACCAAATTATGTTTGGTAACTTGGAATGGTTTCACATTTTATTTATAAATATTAAAATTTATAATATTAAAATATATTTAATATTAATATATTAAAATATATTAATATTAATATATTATTTTTTAGGAAAAATAATAAAACTATAATATTAAAATATATTAAATTTCCAAAAATATATTTTAATATTAAAATATTAATAATATATTATATTAAAATATTAATAATATATTATATTAATATATTAATTTTTAGGAAAGAAAATAAAATTATAATATTAAAATAACTTCCAAAAATATATTTTAATATTTTAATATTAATATATTAAAATATATTAATATTAATATATTAATTTTTAGGAAAGATAATAAAACTATAATATTAAAATATATTAAATTTCCAAATATATTTTTTAATATTAATATATTTCCATATATATTTTAATATTAATATAATTTCCAAAAATATATTTTAATATTAATATAAATATATTAATATGGTGCAACTATTTGGTTTTGGTTTGGAGTGAGATGGTGCAACCATTTGGTTTTGGTTTGGGTTGCTACAGTACCGCATTACCAAAAACCATCTCATTAGATGGTTTAAAATCATGGGTTGATACCACCATTTGGTACCATTGGTTTGGTATTGTTGTACCAGCACCAATCCTAATAAATATGGGTTGATACCACCATTTTGTACCAAAATCAAAAAATTATTATCAAAACCAGTTATAAAACATGGTCTTAGTAGTCTAATTTTCTAGTCGGGTAGCGTGAAAATAAGTTACTACCTTTTGATTATTTAGTAATAAAAATACATACAATTGAAGAGTAAAATAGTCCACAGGATACCAAAAGTCTAATGACCAAAGGACATATGTTCTTATTCCCAAATAGGAGGTGAAAAGTTTGATCCATATGACATAATTTTTTGGCTAACGTCAATTTATTCAATTAGATTGTTGAGGATGTCGCATCGGTAAAAAAAAGATCAAAGTTCAACCTAATAATTAACAATTTAAGAATTCTCATATATTCCTGGTGCCTTTAATTAGAAAGGAGGTTATACCCTTAAAAGGAACTGCTTGAATTTAATTTCCAAATATGTTCTGAAAATAAAAAATAAAAAAATTGTCATGTGACTGACTTGCCCAATTCTAGATGTTGAAAAGGTCCTACACAAATATGATGTTTTAGTGCCTAATTAATGGGTGAAAAAAGAAAACTTGAATATTGTTGTAATGAATTTTAGTTAGATAAAGTTAAAATGACCCAACATTTTAGCATGGGCAAATATGTTAAGGAACTGGCAAAAAGACGGGTTGATTTGGTCTTTTAGCATCACCCAAACTAGTGCAAGAGACGTGTAAATAGGTGGACGAGTTTAAGCTATTGCCATAATTTGAGGTGCGAAATTGAAATTCATGCCTTGTCTTTTTATCGCAATTTGTAACCGTTGTATTATAATCCATGTCTAAAATAAGTGTTCATTTTTATGACTTTATTCATTTTAAAATAGTGTCCAGTTTCAAATCTCAATACAATATAATCCTATCTTTTCCCAACTTATCTCTCTTCATTAATTTCAAAAAATAATGAACCCACCAAAAGTTAAAAATATACTACATTTTCAAATGGCGAATTTGGAAACACAAAATATCTTTTAAATTTTTGAAAAGTCAAATGTGAACACTTATTTGGAGACATAAGGAGTATTATTTAAGAATTTGGGAACGCCTTTCATTTCACATGGATGAATTTAGTATAAAAAATCGAACCCGTTATGAGTTATGGGGCGGGGATAGATTTTGATAATACCCGCCCCACCCCGACTCACCCCGTTTACATAGCTTTTATTTTTTATTTTTTATCGTACTCATTTATATTTATATCTATATACATATTTAATATCTTTTATGAAACATAGATATATATATAACAGAAATAAAGAGAATTTGAATGTTGGATGATTTGAAAGAAGTACATAGATTTATTTATTTTTTTAAAATTTTTTAGTATGTATTTAGGATTTTATTATTATTTTTAATTTTCTGTGCACCAACCTATTTTGTCGGTGATAAAGATGATATTGACAATCAAGTGTTCATGGGGCGGGGTGGGACAAGCATAGGTGTTGTAAAATTTTAATATGATGGATATGATTTATGAAAAGGTAACTCGCTATAAGCATGTAAAAAGTACGATATTTTAAAAATTAAATAGAATGAGAATGAATATAGGCGAATCCGTTTCGTCTAGAGAACCAACACTACCTAGCTTATACTTTTGACTAAATGGTAACTATTCGACTAATTGTTGATAGATTTCCATGCACATAAAGAATCATATTATAGAATAAAAGAGATGGTTTCATTATCTATTTATTTATTTTCTCGTAGCAAACAAAGAACTCAAACATCACAAATACAAGGATCAAGTATTTTCATTGCACAAATCATTCTTGGCTAGCTTAAGGATATTCTCCGGAATATATTCCATCAATTTATCAGCGTCCATCTCCAAGTTCGATAGTTTAGCAACAGTATGAGTAACTGAATTCCTTTGGCGACAGACATGCGAAAAGGAAGGTCGCTGAAACCAAATCTTGGTCTTCTGAATATCAAATAAAATTGAAGAAATCTCAGCTGAAGGTGCAACTCCATTTAATGCATCAATTACTTTCTTTGAATCACTTTCAAACCATATATAATCATAAAGTAACCGTTTCGCCCAAAGAATAGCTTTGAGAAGACACCATACCTCAGCTTGGGTGGTGGATAAAAAGGGAAAAGGCAAGAACACAATCAAGTGAACAACATTACCCTTGAAATCTCTAAACACCGTCATCTACCTCCCATAAGATCTTGGTTCCGAAACCATGCATCAACATTACATTTAATTGTTCCAGTTTGAGGAGACTTCCAAACTTGACAAAGCTCCATAATTTGGGAAACACTCTTAACCTGCTCCACTTGCTTTTGAGCTTCAATGAACTCCCAAAATCTGTGAGTTGCTAACGAAACTACCATGGCAGGTTCGCTAAGAATATTTTCAAAAACAAACATATTTCTATCCTTCCAAATCATCCATATACAAAAAGAAGCCATCCCATATCTATCACAATTTACATCATTGGTTCCGACTTAAGCATCCACATTTCCCACCAAGCCGAAAAAGAAGACACTATGATATTAGTAAAGTCAAGTCTAAGAGGAGAAGCTTTCCATACCATGATAAAATGTGTACATCTAAAGAAAATATGAACAAATTGCAGATTGCACAATACCCCGTAATTTGAGAGCAGAACTAGAAGAAATTGCAGACAACATATTCAAATGAAGTGCTTTATAACAATTTTTACATTGTTTTTTCCTCTCACCTAATTTCCAATTCAATATGTGGTTTCATATTTCAATTTTTGTTTCCTCCGGTAAACAAATTATTATTATTATTATTGTTTTCGGTTAAATTTTAAACCGTCTCTACTGGTAAGACAATACAACAAATATTCCTTAGTACACCAACACCTAATCCACAACTAGGTGACATTCCAAAATAGACCTAAACCTAATCCGGCACTAGGTGACATTCCATGCTATAATGCGACAAAAGACACCACATTCTGCATCTAAATTCCCCAAATTTCAAACTCAATATTTCGTCTCATTGGAAAGAGGCCACTTTCAAAGTTTTTCTGTCACACTAAATAAAAGGTTGAAATTACAGTTATATATATATATGTTTTTTTAATAATATTTAAATCAGGCCCAATTAAGACAAATTTCGTCATTTATGTGGTCTCAAACAATTTAGACACCCGATCAAAATCTTTTCAAAAAAGAAATGCTACTAATTCATATTTTTATAAATTTTATATTATCTTCTTTTATAAAAAAATTTAATAACATGTCCAAAATTATATTGGATCGCTAAGCGAAAATGACAAACTTAGATCCTCTTATAACAAGACTTAATATTATTCATTTTTTTATGATTAGCTGTAATAACAAACACAGCCTCAGTTATTTGGGATAATCCACAACCAAAAGCCACATTGTGAGGTAGGGACAATCCAACCCAGACTTGGAACAATGAAATCATCATAGTCCTCACTTAGAGACAAAATCACACGGATTAAACCACGCTTTAGTGCTAAATAAACATGCCTTAATTTAAGTCACTTTTACCTTTTCCAATATCTTAGTTGATTAATCTCACCCTCTCTCACATACACTTCGATTAATATTTCTTAATCCCAACTTTTATGGATGCCCAAAAGTGACCTTAGCTTCCCCCACATTTCCCATTTTCTCCCCCCAAACAAAAGAAAAGTGAGAAAAACATAACATTTTAAAAACAGAAAGCGCGCCAAAATTAACCCCCAACCCTAAAAAACCAACTTCCTTCGCGGCATGCTTTTCCCGGCAAAAGTAGCGAGATCCCGGATTGTTTCGCCCACCAGGTCCTTGAATATCAGCCGTTCAATGTCCAGCACCGCCTCGGACATCTCTACCGGACAATCTCCCCATCCGTTGGCGCCATCACTGACGAGGTCCTTCCTCAGCACGCCGCATATGATCTCAAACAACTCCTCTGCAGTGTCGCGTTCCCGAATTCGCTGAAATTCGGACCATATTTGATTCAAACTCGGCTTTCCTGAGCCAGAATTAGTCCACGAGAGCGGTTTCCATGGCGGCAATTGCTTGTTTCGTTCTACAATTTCGGTGACTGTGTCGAAAATGAGCCTTCTTTGGAGTTTGGACACTTTGGAAGTGTCATTTCCTTTGAGATACTGTTGCTTCTCTACCAGGAGAAACACATCTGCATCTTCAGGAAGGTAATTGGAAGCACGAAGGATCTCCAAGATGTAGAGGAAATCACAGTCGTTCGATTTTTCACCGGATTTCGATCCCACCGGCGAGATTGCTGGGCTCCAGAGCTCCTCTTCCCACTCCCCTGCTTGTTCTGACCATTTCATTGGAAAAAAAAATAATAATCAAAATTAAATCGTTACTTAAATGTAAATTAAATAAATTCACTCTTTTTTCTCCAAAAAAATTGTAGCAAATTTACAAACACCCACAACATTGTATGCCATATCTTAGCTAATAATGAAGTAAATAAACATTTCAACTAATATTAACTTCTTAACTCATCTTTACTACTGTGTTTAAGTAATGTATGGGTGTGTGTGTATATATATATAATTAGATATGTATATATATGTGAGACTATTGAGTACGGTAGGTATTCCTGTTCTGGTAAATCTTTTAGCAGGCCTATTTAACCCTTTTGCTATCGATTACAGTTACACCTCAATCAATGAGTTTTGACTTCAAAAGAAGCAGTCGTAATCAAACATCACAACACCATCACATGTGTTTACATTTGCCAGTTAATATCACTCATTTCATCCCTGTAAAGTTTCATACTTCTTTATCACATAAAAAAAAAAAAAAACAAACCTTCTCTTTTTTAAATTTAGATTTTTATTTATACGTAATATATATATTTTTTATATATATTTCAAAAAAACCCACAAAAAGAATTACTGTCACTTTCAAAAACAAGTACATGGTTAAATGAGAAACAGTAAAATAAAAATTTCAGAATTTGAAAAATACACACTAAAATTGGTAGTGCCTCTCTAATTCTTCTCCAACAAAAATATATGAATGGTCTAAAAGTGACCAAACACCTCAGCAACCCACAGAGTGGGTCAGGCCATAGCTGTGCCTAGACGTCATTGAAACTGAAAAAAAAAAAAGATATGGCCACTGATCCAAGTTATAGCAGTGATTAATATTTCTGTACCTTTGAAATCAATGCTACGTTTCATCACCGGCGACGGAGACGACGATGACTCATCCTTGTAGAACGACGAGTCAAGCACCGATACCGGACTCGGTTGCAACTCAGTCGCCGTCATCTCCGCAATGCTGTGCAAAAGCTTATCACACCTCTCCAGTAAATTCCTCCCCTCCTTGTATTCCTCCATTTTCGATCTCTGCAACCAAAACCCATATCAGAAACACTAATCAAATTAAATGTTACACAAAATTTAAATCAGATTAAATTAAATAAAATGTACCTCTGTATCAATACTGGTTTCTGAAACAGAGGATGATTCTTCATCCTCTGTCACTATAGATAGCTTCTGTTTTGGGTGAATCTCAGCCATTGATTTCTTGTTTCTGGGTGATTGGGTTGTGTTGGTCTGATCTGATACACTCCTTCTAGGGCTAACCTTTGGTGAATGAATCTGAGAGACTCCGTTGGACCTTCTCGGTGTTTCAACATTCAACGGTTTTCTTCTCAATGGAGAATTCGAATTCGAATTCGAACCCTTCGCATTACTCTCACTACGAGTCGGCGAGCAAGAATTTCTACCCCTCTGTTGATTCCGATTAGGCCGGTTTCGTTGTGGACTCACCGACGGTGATTTCTCTCCGGTGAGGTTGGCATTGGCATTTCGTCGAGCACCGGTTCTGCACCGGAAACTCGACGGAGGCGATTCGTTGCCGAATCTCCGGTTAATCGGCGAGGATGGAGATTTTGAGGGCTTGATGACAACGATGGATGATTCGTCGAATGAGAAATTGCGATCGTAGACGAAGTTTTTGCGAGTGATGTGCTCTGTTGTTGTAGGCCTCTTTGAATGTAGAAGGCCTTTGAGTTGCAGAGCTTCGAGGATTTGCTTCAATGTGTCCAGATCTTTCGATGGCTCGTCGATGCCTCTCATTTTTAATCTCTTCTCAATCTCGCCGTAGATTGAGACGGTTTGTTTCGGCTCCGGGAAGAAGTCCTCGGAGTCAAAGAAGCTCTTTCTTTGTTGATGATGATGATTTGGCTTCCATGGCGATTCTGATCTAGCTCCGGCTCTGTGTGAACCTTTCGCGGGAACAGAATTTGTGTATTTTGATGAGTGATCAGTTGGATCTGCGAGCCTGAGATTTGATTTGGTGGCATTTTTTGGTGAGTCGGAAATGTTGGTTTGTTTTTGCGGGAAATTGTTGGTGTCGATGAATCGAGATTGAAACAGGTCTCTGGAGACTCTGGACTCCGACGAGGATCGTCGGAGCTCGGCTTTCTTCGGCGGCTCTGGATCTGAATTTGGCGGCAACGGTTCGAGTCCCATGAGTCTGGCGATGACGCTCGGCGACCGGAGGTGGTTGTCGCCGCCATCGCCGTCGCCGGAGGAGGTGTCGGAGCGATTCGCGGAAAGAATCGCAGCGTTGGTTCGGATCTCCCGCGGGTAAAGCCCTCCCTTGGCGTCGACGGTGGCTCTGCTGTCAAGCGAAAGCCTCGGAGCTTCTTTGCAGAACTTCCACGAAGACCTTGTCCCTTCCTTCAATTCGAAAACCGGAAGTGGATGCGGCGTCTTCGCCGGAATCACCGCCGGAGTTTTCTCTGAGAACGGCGACGGCAATGACGACGGTGGTACTGAGGTTTTCGATCGGTCTGGACTGATCGGAGTCATTGGCCGTGGTTTTTGAAGCTCTCTGGAAATTGCCGGCAATCCGACGGACATCTCCGACTCCGACGTGGAATCAACCCCCTGAAAAAGTATGAGCAAATCGAATCAGACAAAAGAAGGAAACAAACAAATTGGGATAGAAATAATGATACTGAGAAAATCTCACCGCCGTGGGAGGGAGCCTCTTGGCGGCATAAAGGCGTTTTCCGGTCAAAACCTGGTGGCGCTCAAAGATTTGCAGAAACCCAGACATACACCCTATCTGTTTCTCTATCTGCTTCTCCAGATTCTGGTCGTGTACCAACCCAGTCATCATTTTCTCAGGTACAACACCTCTCTCTTCTCTCTCTCTCTATATATATCTAAGATATATATATCACTCAGTCAGCCACTCTTCTCCGTTCTCACGTTCTCACATTGTGTAGTGTTTCTCACTTTCTCTCTGGACACACAGTGTGAGGCGTTTAGTGTGTGTAATTACTTTTGCTTTATCTGCAACTCCCGCTTTCTGCTCTTATAAAGGTTGGACGAAGTAGTGGGGGACCTGTGAGTGAGGACAGGCGGATTGGGGGTGGGGGATAGTATGGTAATTTATTGTGGTCTTTTTGGGAAATGACGAATGAGTCTTGTAGTGAGTGGGGTGAGTGAAATGACAATTAAGTCCAGAGACTGAGAGTGAGAGTGAGGTTAAATTGGGATTAGAAGTGTATAGGAGTTTGGTGCACAGACCTGAGCTGGGACTGCAGGTTAACCTCCGTGGGTAATGGTTGTACGTGTCATTGACCCACTTCCTCCAGTTTCCAAAGTTTGAACCACTCTTTTTCCAATTTTAGCCCTATACTCTTTTTTTCCAAATAAAAAAAATATTGATGGTATAAAAAATACTCTCATTTTTCCAACAATTGTCTGGTTGTGTGGGCTTGGGTTTGCATTCACAAGTTTTGAAATTTTGTTGGTCCAATAGATAATATGGATAGATGTTCTTGTCAAATATTCAAAAATGATGGCTTGGTTATACATATTACACACACATATATATATATATATATATATTGAAATGAAGTACATTTATAAGTGTGACATTTTTTCTTCCACATGTCAGAAGAAAAAAGAGGGAAGGAAGCAGTGTAGTTTATGCTGTTATTACTGGGAGTGTGAATCCCTAGTCTTGGTATCTAGATCCTAAAATGAAGTATCTTGACTAAATATTGCAAATACAGAATCATGTGAAATGTGTTCTCCATGAATGTCTTGTAACAAAATTACGAGACTTTCGGTACAAATTAAACTAATACAATTTGTATCTTTTTTTTATTTGTTTTTCTTTCTAGTTTTCAATTTCATGTGTAAATTACTTTATTTTGACCTCGAACAAATAACTCGATTTAAGTGGTCTAAGGCCGCGTTTGGTAATCGGTCTGGTCCGGTTATTTCTGGTCTGGTCCGGTCTGGTCTGATCTGGTCCGGGTGATGTTCTGAAATTCTGTTTGGTAAGCGGTTTGGTCTGATGGTCTTGGTCTGATGAAACTGGAACCAGACAGTTTGCCAAACATGGTCTGGTTCCAAACTTCTTTGAACCAGACCATGTTTGGCAAACTGGTCTGGTCTTAAATTTTTAGTAAACTGTGAAAATATTGAATATATTTTATATGTATTATTTAATTCATTTTTTTTATAAATAATTCATTTGATTTATTATTTATATCATTATTTATTCATTTATTTTAATTAATTTATAAATATGTTTTATTCATTTATTATTTATATTATTATTATTTATTCATTTCTTTATTTTTTATTATTATATTTATTCATTTATTATTATTTTTATGTATTATTTAATTAATTTTGGTTATTATTTATTTATTTATTCTTATTTTTATGTATTATTTAATTAATTTTGCTTATTATTTATTTATTTATGCTTATTTTTATATATTATTTAATTAATTTTATTTATTATTTATTACTATTTATTCATTTATTTTTATTTGTGTCTAAATATATTTTATTAGTTTAGAATTTATATTATTATTAATTATTATATTTATTGGTTTATAACAACAAATAGGTTTTATACAAGCCACATTTTTTATTATACAGAAATTACAATCACACTAATTTATAAAAAGTCATGTAGTAATATTACATAAGAACTTCAACTGTCGATAACGTACAAATAATGCCCTCTGTGTTACCCCATTACTACAATAAGTATTACAATACAAAATATAAACACCATAGACATGAACATACATCCAATGCAACAACAACCACCATATAACATGTACTTCTGCTTCCTTTGAATGTCTGCAACAACACTATGAACAGGATATGGCTCTTCCTCGATTCTTCCCTGCAGAGCATGAACATAGTCTTCATGCCACATAAATGAATCACGATGATCCTACATTTTGAAACAAAATTATGAAATAAATAATTCAAACCGAAATTGAATTCAACATGGTAAAAAAAAGAAAAAAAAATGAAAGGAAATTGTACCTGCCATAATGGACATCTATAAAACCACTTTCCAAAATTCTTTTCGGTTTTAGCTTGATACAATTTCATTTCGCCTACACCACAAGCGCAAATAGGCCCCTCACCTGTAATATGATACATTACTACAGAAAAACAAATAAATGGATATTAATATCATGGTATAATAACAAAATGTAAATATTATACACAGATTTATAATACAACCATGGAATACATATTATACAAAAATTTATAATACAACCGTGGAGTATATATATTATACACAGAGTTATAACATAATGTACATACAAATAAATTGATTACAAGTGGAATTACACATTCATTTCAACTATGAGTCGTGTTAGAATAGATGTTGTTTGCAATAATAGCACGCAATCTGTCCATTGGATTGTCCCTCACACGCGATGTACTGCTCTCCGGTGGAGGATCCGCTTCAACATCCACATCTGGTTCTAGAGGATTATCATCAAATATGTCATCTTGTAGAAATTGCATCTTAATGAAATTATGTAACGTACAACACGCAGTCACTATTGACACTTGGGCTTCGAACTTGTATTGAGGCATTTGATTCAGTATACCAAATCTCATCTTCAAGAGGCTGAAACATCTTTCAATCACATTTCGCAGACCTGAATGCCTATAATTAAAGGCTTCTTCGCGGTTGCGTGGAGTCCCACCGCTCCGACGAATGTCTGGCAAGTGATATCGGTGGCCCCGATATGGCGCCAGAAAACCTTCACGGTTTGCATAACCGGAGTCGACCAGATAGTACTTCCCTATTTTGATTAGACGGGAAAAAAAATTAATTTTAATAAATTATAATATATTTTCATATTAAAACTTATTTTAATAATATTATATTGTTATTTCCATAATACCTGGTGGTGGCTTTGGGAATTGTAAGGAATCATTGTCCAGACACTCATTCAAAATGCGAGAATCGTTTACCGATCCTTCCCAACCTGCTAGGACATATGTGAATTTCATATCGAATGAGCAAACAACCATGGCATTTTGAGTCGTAATGCCCTTTCTTGCACGAACTTGTTGTTGTTGGTCCAAAGGTAACTTTGCCACGATGTGTGTGCCATATATTGTACTAATACAGTCTCTAAAGTAAGGATAAAATCTATCGCTACATAAAATCTCGGGGGGGAGGGGGGGTAACAGTTAAATCAGGTGGGACAATAATTTGCGTTCCCAGCTGGAGAACCTTCCCTAACATCGAGTGGAAGTGTCTTGCAATTGTCTCCGTGGAATGTTGGAACCTTTCTGCCGTTACTCGATTTCTTGTATTATGAGAAATTGTCCGCAGAAAAATACTTACTTGTTCATGTATTGTTAAACTTCTAGAATGTTCGAGACCTAGTAATTTCAGTACCTCACACAGTTGCTCAAAAATTGGTGGAATCATTCGAAAGTTTTCATAGCAACATGTTTGGTTTGAAAGGATCTCGATTATATAATCCTGGCCACGTAATGCAGAAGTCCTAACAGGATGCCTGTGATAATTTTTACTACGATGATCTTCCCACACGGTTTCCATTATAATGCAAGATGATTCCAATATCTCATTTTGTTGAAGGAAGTAATTCACCATCAATAGAGACAAATTATCATCCATGTTCGAACACCTACAAAATTCAGTATAATAACACTTGTAAATTTTACGGAACCAAGAATCATAGTTTGTAGAAAAAAAATATAGTCTATTATACAAAAATATCAAATAAGTCTTTCAAACGCTACATAATCAAATAATAATCCCAAATAAAACATAGTTTGTAGGAAAAAACATCCAACAGTCGAAAATAAAACATAGTCCATCAGAAGAAAAAAAACACAACAAAGCATAGTCTAAAGACGACCAATCCATTCACGCCTCTTCTCATCAGTCCGCTTTATAAACCACCCCCTCCACTCCACATCCAACTTAAGGGCCTCATCTGCGGGTGAGTGGTTGCAGCTTTTGAATGTTGCGGCTTTAAAGCTTCTAGAAAACGGTTGGTGTTTTCGGTGCTAGTGGAACTCAACTTTTCAATAGCAGCCTCAATAGCATAAGCAACAGAACCACCACTCTTTTCTTTCCTGCATTTCTTCTTTGCACTTGGCACCGGAGAAGGACTGAATTCAGTAAAATCATCACCATCGAAATCCAAGTCGGTCACAACTAGCGCAGGACGGGAAGATGAATCAAATGATAGGGGTACCCTAGTAGATGACTGAACATATGACCCAGTGGCTATAGTTTCTTTGAATATTCCATCCAACAACGGGTAAATTGGAAAACCTTTATCCTTGAACTTCCCAAAAGCCGCCTACAAATTATATTTTTCAAACATATATTCAGTATTTATTTGAAATAATTAAAGTTAATTGACACAAAATTTAGTACTACTAACCTTAAAGGCGGGATCATCCCAATGCTCCTGCTCGCATATGACCATACACGTAGTACTATCATAGCCAATTCCAGTGGTCTTGTCTAAGAGTTTGGAAAAACTTTGATATTCGGCCCTCAACCGTCTCATTTTATTTCTAAGTTGTTCCTTATTCCAGTCTTTTTTTTCGGTATTCTATTTTGGGTGTTTTATTAGATTATCCCACCCCACGGTATTAAACCTGGATGCAGTCTTATTCCCCGCCTTCACCTCCTCATCCATTTTGCTGACGAATAGCAACGTTTTCGCTTCAGTCTATAGGTCTTTTTTACCCTTTCCATGTTGCGGTACTTCCACTCCAGCAACATTCTCCACATGCATTTCATTGATGTCCATTTATTAACACCAATGCAGTATCACAACTTTGATAAAATGTATACACAAAAGTTAGCAGTATCAAGCATCAACAGACCATGAACAAAATCAAACTCAGTAAACTCACTAGAGAAGCAAATGTTAAAGCTCAACATGTCATGAACAAACTTATTCCCAGTGACATCAATAGGCTCCAAAATTTCTATTTTAATTAATTTACCAATGGACATGCAACATCCATATTAAGTCTTCTCAATTAAAAGAGTAGAACAAATGAATTCATTTCCTAAAAACTTAATAATCTTCTGAATGCATCAGAGTATGATAATTATACATATATACTTCATTCCCTAAGATTAGGGAAAAGATGGGAGGAAAACAATTAAAGAAGTACCTTGCCAGCATCTCCTTACAATAACAGGTCAAAGAACGAGAAAAGTTGTCTAATAAACTGATCAATATCATCATCTACATATATATTTTATCAATCATGTCAGCATGTGAACATAATAGCTGAGTGATCTTATACATATGCATGTATCTATCTTGACTCGCCATGTTTTAGAGTGCCAGAGGGAAGACCTGTCAAACCAAATAAAAAGGACATGTATTGAAGTAGTGTTATAGCCAAGGTTAATGTATCTAAAGATCCCAAAGCACACTCATAACCACGCTATTATCGCAGGATGAATGTTTTTCAAGAATATTGGATTATCCTTTTCTCAGTAAACTCACAAAGTTGCGACATAAATTAACAGTTCAGTCCTACACATGCTATTATCACAGGATGAATGTTTTTCAAGAATCTTGGATGATCCTTTTCCCAGTTAACTCACAAAAGTTGCGACCCATATAACAGTTTATTCCCACACCACAACAGCATACAAAACTGAAGTACTCAACTAAACCCATAAAAGAAGTAAGAATACTTAGCTAATACAGATTCAGTTACAAAAATCAACATATTACTTTTGGGGAAAAATTTCCAGAAAGCTTGTTTGGCTGCTGCACTGGCACTGCACCAGCCAGATTATTGGCTGCTATGAATCCGTTTCTTTGATAAAATGCTTGTTTTGACAATTTAACATAAAAATCTATAGAAATCAAATAAAAGACGTGCTAAACTTCCAAACTGTAACCTAGAATGCTAGTACATAAAGTAGTGAATGAAAACATTGAACCAGAGAACAAGCCCAATATTGATAGAAACCTTCACTTTATACATATGACAACAATTCAAGAATTCTCCAAACTAACTTGAAACAAATACTAGCATATACATACACATTAGTGAATTGGGCAAAATTTTAAAAATTCAAACCTGCTTTAAGAAATTTGTCCACAATTTTGTCAAACTAAATAAACATAAAGGCTTACACTTAAACCTTTCTATTTCCATCTCCTCTCCTGCTTATTTTTCACTCCATCTCTAGGTATACCCTTCTATGAGAAAACCCTCATTCACATAAATATTATTAGATTATATGTATATATATATATATATATATATATATATATATGTTTTCTTTGAATTCAAATTCACTAGATAAATAAATAGAGGCTAGTTCATGATAAGAAGCATATTCTTGATGCTTAGACTGTTTCAATTTCAATAATAACAAATCACAAATCTAAAATAATAAACCAATAAATAAAATAAGGAGTAACAAAATATAGCATTTTTCAAGAAAAATACATCAGATCACGCCATGCATAGACTATACTAAACCAGTCGAGAAAAATTGTCCTTTTAGGACTTGAACAGTGCTTGCCCATCTCTGAAAACAAAAAATTATTGGTCACCAAAGGGATAAATCGTAGTGTCCCAAACCGATTAAAATAAATAGTGAATACCACGCTCAAGTGATAGAATTCACTTGCAAGTAATAGAATCCATACATACATTTATATATTGGCTTGTGGTACCGCATGAAATATTCAACATACAACCATGTCCATCCACCATCAACAAGGGGTCGGCTAACAAACTCAGGTCCGGAGGAAGAGTCAGACTGATCATAATCAATCGTGTGCATAAACCCCCATCCTCACAACCCAACCTCATCACATAATGAGCAAATCAATCACAAACAAGCAAAGGCCATAAAGAAACAGGGATCTCTCTGAATTAAAGAAACAGACTATGTATGTAGATAATGACAACTAATTAACTAACAATATAATATCCAAGAAAGCATTCTTTTAAACTAAAGCCAGTAATAAAATTATATAAACATTACTTTTGTTCAATAATTTCGAGCACCAATTTCTAACCAAGGTCATGCCCGATGGAAGAGAACATTCGGTTAGAAACCTGCGAAAACTAAGCATCATAATGTTTCTACAAACCCTGAATTTATTTAGCATAACTGTGTTTTTTATATATAGAATAAGAAGCTTCTCTGACTACGCTTCCTCCCCATAAATAAGATCCATGACCACATGCTTCATACTGCCTTTGTTCTTCTTCAGCAGCCTCTTGTTCATTTTATAATCATAAATAAAAAATATTACCTCAACCAAATATACAAAACCTTGCAGAAAACAGAGTCATAAACAAAACTTTCTAAAATATTTCAAATCAAAAATCAAAAATTTCAGACCAGAAATCACAAATTTCATGCAACAACAGAGCCATAAACCCAAGTACTCATGCAACAACAAATCAAAATATTTCAGACCAGAAATCACAAATTTCAAAGCCAAAACCCAGAAATCAAAAACAAAACTTTCTAAAAACCCAGAAACATAACTGCATTTCACATATCATTTATACAAAAACACCATAAACACTTTCAAAAATACATAAAAATTACTAGAAATTGAGAAAAATACCTTGGATGGTTGAGAACAGAGCACTACCAGAGACCCAGAAGAACGGTGATAAACCCTAGAAGCAGAGCTAATATATTTAGAACAATATATGCATATTTATATATATATATATATATATATATATATATACAAAAATTACGATCTAGGGTTCGTCGACAGTGGCGACGACTGAAGGCCCTTTCTTCTTCGATCGGGTTTGGAGTGGCGACGAGTGGAGAGATGGGAAAAGTAGAGGCGATAGGGTTTCTGGAAAGGGGGTTTCAGAAGATTAGGGTTCGTCAAAAGAGTGGAGGAAGGTGACTTGCTTCAATGATTTTTGGGCATAAACATGAATTGGTGGAACAGGGGTTTGTGAACTAGGAGGGTTCATCCAGATTTGGGCATAAACATGATTGGGTTTGAGAAGAGGTTGTGGATGGGGGTTCGTCCAAATTTGGGCGTAAACATGATTGGGTTTGAGAGGATGTTGTGGATGGGGATAATGTTGGTCGTTTTGGGAAAATGAATTTTGGTTATTGATTTGGTTAGATGTGGTTAAATTATTGTATGACATTTTGGTTAGATTTTGGGTATATTTTATAACCAGACCAGATAGAACCATCAAAAATTGTGGTCCTAAAAAATGTCATTTTGGTTCAATTTGGTCCAACTTGGTCTAGTTATATTTTTTAAGACCAAGGCAAAACAAACATAGTCTGGTTTCAAAAAACGATGACAAGACCGGAAATATGGGACCATAACCGGTAAACAAACAGGGCCTAAATCTTATTATATCTTAGCCACATGATTATGTCACTTGGTCATCAGTAATGTCCCGCATTGAACATGTGACACCCATAATGTCATTTGGATGTCATCTTATGGCCTAATTAAAATCCGATCCGAATCCGATTCAATTAGCCGTGAAATTACCTCAATGATCAATGAAAATAGCCTAGAGGGGGGAGGGTGAATAGGTTTTTTGTGAATTTATTGACAAATTAATAATAATTATGAAAAAGTCAATTTTAATCCAATTCTTTATCAAGATAAATCATGCAAAAAATAATCTAAGTGCAGAAAATAAAGCAATAGAGACACACGATATTTTTACGTGAAAAATCATGAAAAAGTTACAAGTAAAAACCACGGATACGTTCGAGTATCGATGCACTATGAATCAAGAAGTACACAGACTCTATGAAATTTTAGACTTACAAATCCCTCTAGATCCGCCTTTCTCCACTTGACGTCTGACAACCTTAAATCACTCGCACTCCACGAAGCTCTTGTTAGGAATTAATTCCCAAACTCACACTTAGGAATTAATCCCGCCCAAGATTATCAACACCCCGCATTTACCCACACACACAACAACACACAATATTTAACGTGGTTCAACCCCAACTTTGGCCTACATCCACAGACACACTAATATCATTCAATAGATAAAGATGTATTACATCGGTGCATAAAGCACCCTCACTTCTCTCATGACACACAACACCCTCATTTTTCTATTTTCGGTGCAGTCCGCACCCGGTGCCGGTCACCCTTACATCTTCTCACATCTCTTTTTTTGCTCTCATTTTTTGTGTATCTTTCTTCACCTCCAATACCTCTATTTATAGTAGAGTTAGCTTAAAAACATCTAAATAAGACTACCTAATTTCTTGCTGTCAAACTTGACAAATGACACTCTCTTTTTCAATTTTCTTCATCAGTCACCTTTATTGAAGCCATCTAGCCTTCATCCTTGAAGCCATCAACAAACTTCTTTTTCCTTCATTTCATTAATTAAGTAGTGGTAGGTCCCCAAATTGGGAGTGAACTTAACAGCTCTCGCTCTGCTCCGTACTTTGACAGCTCCGCTTCTCAACGGATCAAATAACCACGAAGTCTCCTGCTTTGATCTCCGCACTCAGACGGCTACGTTTCTCAATGGATTAACGCAACCTCATTGCAATAGATGGTGTGATGATTTTTCAGCAACTAAATCATCCAATCGTGCATGAGAATTGTCGATGTAGAAACATAATAGTAGAAACACAAACCAAAAAAGAACTAGAAGATAGATAATTACTCAATGATCTTCTCTCACCATATATCTCTGTAGAAGAATATGAATTTGCAAAAAAGTTGCAAAGATCTCTAAAAAACGTAGCCTCCTCTGTTGTAGACCTTGGTATTTATAGATAAAGTTAAGGAAAAACTCTAACCTTACCCTTTTGTGTAATTTCACACTCAACTGAGCCAAATCCTTCAATATAATATATAATATGTGATATACACGTGCTTATAAGTGTTTGGGTCGAATTCAAAGTCATCCGGGTCAACATGGATCAATACGAGTTAAAATAAAATTTTAGCCCGATTATGAAATTTCTAGCTTTTCTGCAGGACACCTCTCACTCTTTTGATCATATCTAAAGCTACACACATTGGATGGAGACATGTAATAGCTTTTTGGAAAGTTAACTTCAATATCTTGATGTTAGGCTCAATAATCACCCCATTCAGACCTGTTTTGACCGAGATATGGCTGCACGAAGTTGACTGAATTTTTGTGTTGAAAAATACTATAGCCGCACCTAAGCCTTACCTTAGGCGTAGGTCCTGAGCGTAGATTTTCACTTTCTGGCCACTTTTTATTTCTGTAGGCGTAAGTTTCTTCATAAAAACCACTTTTCTCCGCAACTCTGCCAAAATGATCCTCTTGACTTCCCGAGACTTTTTGCTTGAATTGATGGCTTTGGAAAATGTCTTTTTTGCCATTTAGGAGACATTTTTACTCAATACACTCACTTTTGCACTTCACTTGTATTATTCACTACTTCGATGCTTGATTTTGCCTTTGTTGAAGTTTGTAGATGTCGTTGAAACCAAAACGACCTATCTAACACTCAACATGGATATTGTCTAAAACATGTCATAAATAAATAATATTCAAAAGTGTTCTTACAAGCCGGATATGGATTATAAATAAAATTCGATAACCCGATTAAGATCCGAATTCGATAATCTGATTTCTTAACAAATTGAATTTGGATTTATGCTAATTCGATTCGATAATAATCCGATCCGAGTAATTTTATATATACATATATATACTATGTTATTAATATATAAATATTAAGTAGTTTACTTAAGTATGTTTTAATTTTTAATTTTTATTTTTTATAGTCATGTATTATAAGCATTGATTGTAAAATACATAATTTGATCTTTAATATTATTAAAAAAAATCAAAAAAAAAAAATTCTTTAATAATTTTTATAATTTTGTTTTTATCTAATCGGATCGGGTTACCGGATCGATAATGAAAAAATTCGAATTTGAATCAACTAAGTAAAAATCCATCGGATTATCAGATCGGATCGGATTGAATATGAGCTTATCAGATTCGGATCGAATCAGGACAGATACGATCCGGATCCGATCCATTGACAGGTCTAGGCCTAATGATTGAGAGTCTACCTCTTTAAAGGGGTGCGCCCATATCGAATCTTCCCCCTTACGAAGTACTTACTTCTAAAAAAAATGTTCGTTAAAGAATAAAAGTGAAGATTGAATTGAGAATAGAACTCTGTATAATGTCTAAAGTGTAAAACACTCTCCGTCAGGTTTACAAAGTCTTAGGGTTTGTTTGATAATACTTATTTGTCACTTAAGTCTGAACAGATTCAACACTTTTTTAATTTACAAAAATACCAAAAATTTTAAATGACAGGGTCACTACTTAACACTGAAATATGAAGTCTGAAAATTTACAAAAATACCAAAAAATATAATTTTTTAAGCACCACTTAAAACTTTCAATACTTAAAATTCAAATCTTAAAATTTTCAGTACTTAATTTTCAGTTTGATCAAACAACACCTTAGGGTTTGTTTGGGAAGCGGTCTAGTCTGTTTTGGTTTGTCTAATTTGGTCTGGTTGCTTATTTGAAACTCTGTTTGGTAAGCGGTCTGGTCTGGTATGAGAAAACTGGAACTGTATATATATATTTTTGAATTTTATATATTGTTTTTGAATTTTATATATATTTTCAAAATTTATATATTTTTTTGAATTTTATATATTATTTTCGAATTTTATATATTTTTTCAAAATTTATATTATTTCGAATTTTATATATTGTTTTTGAATTTTATATATATATTTTTTCAAATTTTATATTTTTTTTGAATTTTATTAATATTTTAAAATTTATATATTTATTTCAAAATTTATATATATATATATTTTAATTATATATATAATTTTGAATTTTGTTTTATTTTTTCAAAATTTATTAATTTTTATAATTTTATATTTTTTTCGAATTTTATATATGTTTTTGAGTTTTATATATTTATTTCAAATTTATATATATATTTCAAAATTTATATATATTTTTTCAAATTTTATATTTTTTCACCACTACATTGTTTTATGTGACCACTATGTTGTATGTTATTTTTATTGAATACAAAGCAACCATCGTACTTAGATAGTAAAAAATGTCGACTGAAATAGTAAAAAATGACAACTGATCAACCAAAAATTATCATTTTGGTGGTCTTATTGTTTTGCTATTTTGGGCATGTTGGTTTTGTTTGGTCTAGTTTCAATAATAGAAACCAAATCCACCAAACATGATCTGGTATGAGAAATAAAGACAAGATCATACCAAACAGGTCCAAAACCACTAAACAAACATGCCCTTAGTCTCTCACACACATACCTCACCGAAGGGAGTCAATGATCTTCGTTCTCTCTTCTAGTATTCTTAATCCACCTCAAACTAAGGATGAATTATCTCTTACTTAATACGTATGGGTGCCATGTTATCACTATTTATATATTTTATATTGTTTTACGAATTAAAATCCCTTCCAAAATAGCAATCAAATTGGTGGCTATTGTTATTATTTTTAAATATTCAATCATGAGGAAGTATAGAAATTAAACAAATAATGTTACTTGTGTAGTATGTACGTACTGTGTTAGGTGATTTTGGATAAATGAACTTTATAATGCCTTATGCTTGCGTAACTTCTACCAAAAACTCCAAATTGATCTAACATTAAACTTTAGTAGTGGTTGTTTTTTTCTCATTTTGAATAAAATCATAGTGATCAAATCAAATGAAACATCCCCTGAATGCAAACTCCTCGAGTCCTCCATGGCTGATATGGGTGGAGGTACCATATGAAAGAATTAAGGGTAATTTGCACTACCACCCCCGAGGTTTGATTTTGCTTGTACTAAAATGATCAAAATACCCTTGATAAAATTCGAAAATATTAAGGGTAATGTGAAATGACATTTATGCCCCAACCCCAAATATATAAAATTTCAAAAAACATATATATAAATTCGAAAAAATATATAAAATTCGAAAAAATGTATGAAATTCGAAAACAAATATTTAAATTTTGAAAAAAATATATAAAATTAGAATAAAATATATAAATTTCGAAATATATATATAAATTTCAAAATATATATATAAAATCAAAAATATATATATAAATTTTGAAAAATATTTAAATTCGAATATATATATTTCAAAATATATATATATAATTCAAAATATATATATTTTCAAAAACAAAATTCAAAAAATTATATAATTTCGAAAAACATATATAAATTTCAAAAAATATATATAAATTTCAAAAATATATATAAAATTTGAAATATATATATATAATTAGAAAATATATATATATAATTTGAAAAATATATAATTTTGAATATATATATATTTAAAAAAAATAAAAAATTTAAAATATATATATTTTCAAAAACAAATTTCAAAAAATTATATAATTTCGAAAAACATATATAAAATTCAAAAAATATATATAAAATTCAAAAAAATATATAAAATTTGAAATATATATAATTCGAAAATATATATATAATTTGAAAAATATATAAATTCGAATATATATATTTCAAAAAATATATATAAAATTAAAAATATATATATTTTCAAAAATAAAATTCAAAAACTTATATAATTTTAGAAAAATATATATATATTGGTAAAATGTCATATATTTTCTAATGAAGTGAATCAAACTACTTACCACCAACATCAATTAGTGACATTCTTTTATATATATTTTTCCAAAATATATATATTTTTTCAAAATATATATATTTTTTCCGAAATTTATATGATGTTTTCAAAATTTATATAATATATCCGAATTTTATCAAAACAATTGGAAATATATATATATATTTGAATTATATATATATATTTTTCCAATATATATATGTTGAATTTTATAAAATATATATATTTTGAATTTTATATATTTTTTTACTAATATATATATATATTTCTAAAATTATATAATTTTTTTAATTTTATTTTTGAAAAAATATATATTTTGAATTTTATATATTTGTTTTGAAATATATATATTCGAATTTATATATATTTCAAATTATATATATATATTTTCGAATTATATATATATATTTCAAATTTTATATATTTTTTGAAATTTATATATGTTTTTCGAAATTATATAATTTTTTTAATTTTGTTTTTGAAAATATATATATTTGGAATTTTTTATTTATTTTTTAAATATATATATTCGAATTTATATATTTTTCAAATTTTATATATATATTTTCGAATTATATATATAAATTTCAAATTTATATATATATATTTTAAAATTTATATATGTTTTTCGAAATTATATAATTTTTTGAATTTTGTTTTTGAAAATATATATTTTTTGAATTATATATATATTTTTTGAAATATATATATTCGAATTTAAATATTTTTCAAATTTTATATATATTTTCAAATTTTATATATTATTTTTATTTTATATATATTTTTCGAAATTTATATATTTTATTTTAATTTTATATATTTTTTTCAAAATTTAAATATTTGTTTTCGAATTTTATACATTTTTTCAAATTTTATATATATTTTTGAATTTATATATATGTTTTTCGAAATTTTATATATTTGGGGTTGGGGCATAAAGGTCATTTCACATTACCCTTAATATTTTCGAATTTTATAAAGGATATTTTGGTCATTTTATTGGCCTAGGGGGTGTCATTGCAAGTAAAACCAAACCTCAGGGGGTGTTAGTGCAAATGTTTTAAAAATCAGCATAAAGGTGAAATTGATGCAAACCTCAGGGGGTGTTAGTGCAAATTACCCAAGAATTAAAGACCGTTAGAGATAGTATATATATATATATATAATTGACTCAAATCACGAGGTAGAAGAGAGCTGAGTAACGTCTATTTACGAGGTGAATGAAACCAGAGGTAAAAAACAGGTAAAAAGCTTAGCCCGTGAGCTTAAAATTAACCTTTTCACATATCAAACAGAGTGAAGAGAAAGAGACTACACACCATACACACCACACCTTAGATATTGTTACTGTAGTAACAAAAGTGAATGACACGTGGCATGCACATATGGTACTCTGAACAGTGCTATGAGAGAGAGACTACACACCTTACGTTGACTCCCATGGTACTATAAGACTCAAAGATTAATAGTACGTACTCTTATCCGGTGAAGTTCCTAGATGCCAGTGTGACATAGGAATGACACAATGACAATTTCATAAATAAAGATCATTATAACTCTTCGAGCATGATTGATATTTATTCTGGGTGCAGTATTGTTTGTGTTTTTTGCATATATAAGAAGGAGAGTGTCCCTCACTTCGGAAAATATTCAACCACTTAGCAAGGTTGTGACAAGCCTTGACTAAGGCAAGTATGGGGAAGGTTGTTGGCATACTTTGACATGATTCGGTAAAACGGTTGATGAAGATGGCTCGATGCAAACACGGTGGGTTGTGCTGGAGCACGCATGGCTTGGCAAGCTATGTGTGCATGCCCATGAGTGTGCTAACTTGTCTTTGGTAAGGTGATGTCTTAGCTTGGCATGCACTGGTGTGCATGCAATGCACTTGGCTCGACAAACCATGTGCACACCAAGCTTTGGTTAGGCCAACTTGCCCTTGGGGCAAGACTGTGAAATGGAAACAAACAATGGTTGGTGCAAGTGGTTCAAGACATAGGCATGGCGCGGCATGCCTATGTGCCAATGCATTGAGGAACCAAGAACTGGGCGTGGCTAGGTGCATGCTCGCTGGTGAAGGCATTGGTTCAGACTTGGCATTGCTCTCAAGTGAGCGTAGGCTTGAGAGGAGCTGTGACAAGTCATTTGGCTCAGCAAAGGCAAATATTGGCCATTGTTGGCTCATGTTTGGCATATATGGCTCGTGATGGTGCAACATGACTCAAACTTGTGCAAGGTTGGTCAAGGCCTGGTATGGCTCAGACAAGGCAGTTGGACAGTTTGGAGACACACAACCACTAAGAGGCATGTGGCATTGCAGAAGAATGTCATGACATATCTACAATTGAGAGTGCAACTGTGCAATTGGTGTTGGCAGTCTCTGATTGGTGCATACACAACCTAAGTGGATGGAGCTGTCATCCACATCAGATAGACAGTTTTGTGTTTATGCCTATATAGGCACATGTATAGTATTTGTATAGGCAAATACAAGTTTCAGAGAGAAAGTGCTTGTATTGTGTTGTGGTGTGGCCTAAGTGAGAGAAATCATTATACTATTTGTGTGATAATAGTGAAGGTTGAAAAACTATTGTTGTGTTTTTTTGTAAATTCGTGGGGTGTAGTTATTCATATTGCATTCATATATACAGTGTGTGTGTGTGTGGTGCAAACATTTAGTGTATTGTCCAGACATTAAGTGTGTTGTTGGCTGAACTAAGTTGGAACAAAATGTGTAATTGTGTCTGATTTGGTGCCATCATAGGGCCAAGATTCGTGGTAAAAATTGACCCCTATGACACGTACCATGGTTAATTACTTTTACCATTAACAGTGCAATGTGTTTTCATTCTCTATTTGGATGTTGGAGTTACAATCCACTTTGATTCACAAATACAAAACACTCGATCAAACATAGTAACTTTCGAATTCAATACTAATGCCAATTTAGTTGAGCAACATATAATGATATAACATAGATATGGGCCCACTTTGTTTGTATTTCTGATAACAGTTTTCAGAAGTTTTCTGTTTTCTGAAAACTGTAAAAAGTCTGCTTTGTTCAGTTTTCTGAAAATTCAGTTACAAAAATGGTTGTTTTCAGAGAACTCATTTTTTTTGTTATTAGAAAACTATTATTTGTTATCAGAATTTTTAATAACGTAGTTTTCAGATATACAAACCAAGCAAACTCATATATCTAACAATTTTATATTTTTGCTTTAGTATTGCAATGCTTGTGCAAAATTAGTTAAGGAACATATCCAAGAAAACAACATAATTGTCAAAGGAACAAATTTTAATTTTGTTTTGGGCAATTATATACATCCAAAATTCAAATTAATTGGGCATATAAGAGCAGTAAAGATCAAAGTAAAAATGAGATTATGAACCTTACATTGATACTGTTGATAATTATTACTGTTTTTTTGCATATATATATATATAGTATGCAAACTGAAATGTATATAGATATATATAAACAAAGCCGGTACAAGTTATAGAAAATAGAACAAATTGACTTACAGTACAAATTCAAAAACTTGGAAGACATAAACGGTAGTGAATGAATCCGAGCCCTGTGAAATTCACAGATTCCTTAAGATAGATTTTCCCCCTCTCCGGTGCTCAAGGTTGTCGAACAACTATATCCCAAGATAAAACGATTTTCACTTTTGAAAAAGTAACACTCCAATCTCCAGAAGCCAGCGAATTGAATTAATCTGTGTTTGTACTCGAACCATATGACACCGGTATGTATATATGTATATGCAACAGTGCGTATATGCGACCAATATATATATATGCACGTATATTGCAGAGAGGGAAAAAAAGAACTAATAAATAAATTAATCTCCAAAGTGAACTAAAGCATGCGTATTTATAAGCACTGAATAGACACATAAACTGTGCTTACACTGGTTGGAGTAGAAAATATGTGAGAATTAGGTTGTGATCAAAAGTTGCCTAAACTGTCTAGGCATTGTTTGAAATGGTTGTCTCAACTATCGAACTGTCAATTAATGTACAGTTTCATACAATCACAACTATTCACAATTTTTCCAACAAATACGTCCAAAGATTTAGTTTAAAATGATTTTCAATGTTTTGTTTCATTAGTAAACTTATATATCATTAGTATGGCTTGTTGTATCGTAATGCTCAGTTCGTCACAATTTTAGAAGATGTCAATAGAATTACACAATACTAATCTTTATGTGATAGTTATTTTTAAGATTGATATTGTCTGAATCTGTTACATCAATACTACGACGGTAAACTATAATCATTAGTGAAAAATAACTGATATATCAATCTAAACAAAAATTCAAACTTTCACGTGTTTATTTTTTTCATTTTTTTTTTACAAATAGAAAAGTAGAATTGTTTCTCAAATTAAAGTATTCACTCACAATTTGAAGAACGTTTCTACCAAGAATGTGACAGAACTACTTGTCTAAGTATAATCTTGAATGTTTCTCTATGCAAGTGTATAAACTGAAAAGAAAAAAAATTTACAAATAGAAACAATTTTCTATTAATTGCCAACTAATATAGGTAAAGGGTACATTTGGGAGCATGTAATTGGAGCCTTGTAATTGGAATTGGGGGCTCTAATTCCAAATCCATTGTTTGGATGTAATCAAATACTTTGGAATTAGAATTGAAATACAATTTCAAGGACACCAATTCCACAACGTGAATTCCATAAGGAGAAGTTGTGATTTCCAATTCCACATCTTCTCCGGAATTCGACCCATTAAATACTCTCTATCTAACAACTAACTTTTTACAACCACAAAATTACATACATATATATACACAAATACCAAAATATATACATACGCCTATATATATACACCCGCTTATATATAAAAACATATATATACATATGCATATATATGTACTCATAAACACATACATATAAATTCACACATATATACACAAATATATAGCCACACACATATATACACATAAATACATACATATAAATTCACATATATATATACATACATGTACATATACACATACACATTTATATACATACATACATACACGCGTATATATATTCATAACTATACTTGTATACTTATACCTATATATATATATATTTATCTATATTGTCTAATTTAATTTTAAAGTTATGATCTTTTACATTCAAATTTATTTGGATAGATTTGAGATTGAATTTCAAGACATGCATATTTAAACAATGTATTTGTAATTGCGTTTATGGAATTGAAATACCATGACATTCCAATTCTAATACAATTCTAATTCAATTCCAAATCCGCGCAACAAAGGAAACAAATTAAATTTGAATGCGTAGCTTTCATTTGTAAAGAGAACAATCAAAGTTGGTCTCTTACAACCTTTAAAGCACTTTCCAGAACTAACTGTCAAACGAGGAGCTAAGGTCGTCCTGAAATGTCATACAAGACAAGTCCAAAACCATGCATACGTTTTACTCTATCGTATAGTCATAATTCCCTTGCATATATATATATATATATATATATATATATATGTTGAATAATGATGTACTAACTACCAATTGTTTCCAATATGATGCAGAAAACATAATTTTCGAATATGTATTTACCAACATATTTTTATATATATAGTTAGAAAATAATTGGATATATATCTCCAAAATTGAGATTCATTTGAGTTGTTTGGTTTGTAAAAAAAAACTATTTTCGATAAAACAGTATTTTGAAAATAATAAAAATAAATTCTCTACAAATAAATATTTTTATAACTAAATTTTTTAAAAAACTAAACCAAACATACTTTTATACAATTTTTTAATTTTCAATTTCCAAAACACAAAAAACTTCCATGTTACTTTAATATGTGAGTCAACCGGCACTCCAGGCCGTCAAACTCTTCTTCAGTTCACACTTCACACACATTCATATATATATATATATATATATACACACACCATGGTTCGCCGAACCGGCCGGTTCGTAACGGTATTGGGCTGAACCGAAACCGGTTCAGCCCGATATATCGGGGGGCAGGCCGGTTCACATCCGAACCGGCCGGTTCGCGCCGAACCGGCCGGTTCGTAACAGAACCGGTTTTGGTTGAACCGGTTCCGGAAAAAAAATAAAAAAAATAAAATAAAAATAAAAGCCAAAAGTTGGGGATGTTAGCTTAAAATGGAGTAGTTATATCTTCTTTTTATGGCAAGGACAAGTTGAGTATTTGACCAGTAATAAATGGCAAAAGTTGGAAATTAATATAATATTCCTATATACTGTATATATATTTTCAATACATATTATTATATAGTTAACATTATACCATCACACCAGCAAATATTTAAGTGTCAAAAGTTAACATAATTTATAGATACAGATGCATCATCCATGTCATTTTCTCGTTCATATTATATACTTTCTCCGTTCCGTCCCAAAATAAATGTTCACTTTCCTTCTTTTAGTTATCCCAAAATAAGTATCTATTTTGAAAAGTCAAAATATTTTATTTGATCAATTTAATCTTCAAGCATTAAAGTAATAAAACATATATATTATAAATCATCACATCACTATGATAGGATCATGGATAAAGTTGGTATTTCATTCACTAATACTACAATAAAAGTCATTCTCTAAATATCTTTAAAAAATATATAAAATTTACTTAAAATTATCAAAAAATCATCAAAGTTTAGTTATGTTGTCAAAAATACCATATCAGTACATTTTTACCACCATGTGCGAGTTTTAAAAAAATTCACGCTTGCGATAACCGAAACCGTTACGTAACCCCGATACTGATCCGGTTCCATTACACCGATACCGAAACCGTTACACTAACCGAAACCGTTTTTGCGAATCATGATACACACACATATATACCTGTCTATTTCCTTATATTTGGAGGGAGATAGAGTGAGACCCCAATTGTCACCCTGTCGTAACAAGTATATACCATAACCCCACTGACTAGCTGTTTCGCATATACAGATGGCAGAGCAGATAACTCAAATCACTAACTGTTCTATACAAACTATATTTCAATTAATTCCAAATTACTAATAATTAAATAGGATGGTATTAATAATATTTGATTACTGTAATGTAAATAATAGTAGATCAAATGCTATGTCCAAATGTGATTAAGTTGGATTTATGTATCATGTCGTCATCAAAAAGCCTTTAATTGCATCTTACGCAGCATATTATATTTAATTTGCCTCTTATATATACATATATATATATACATATATTTATACATTGTATAGGGTATCAACTCCCCAAGCTTCACGCCAAGAATATCATTTTGAGGTCCTCCTCGCATTATTTATTTTTGTGAATTTTCTTGATTTTGTCTCCTTTTTATTGGGATTTATTCTATCGAGCAACGGTAAAGTTACTTTTCTAAGTATAAGGGAACTAAATTATATTTCAAATTACTTTGCTTGTGATGTCAACAATTAAGTGTACCGCACCCCACTTGCATAAAGTACATATGCCCTCTTTGGTAGGTGGTATGGTCCCAGGTGGTTTGGTGTGGTCTTGCGTTTTATGGGATCAGACCGTGTTTGGTAGCATTGGTCCCAAATTTTTGGTTAGACCAAGTAAGACCAAATCAGACCAAAATGACCTCATTTCAGACAAAAAAAAAAGGTGGTTCCTGGTGGTCCGGTCTGGTCTTATTAATAAAATATATTTATAAATAATTAAAAATGAATAAATAATAATAATAAATTAAATAAAACATATTTTAAAAATAAAATATAAAAAATAAATAATAAACAAAATAAAATAAAATAAATAATACCTAATAATAATAAATAAATAAATATAATAATAATAAATAAATGAATAAATAATAAAATATATTTATAAATAATTAAAAAATAATAATTAATAATATAAATAATAAATTAAATAAAATATAATAATAAATAAATATAATAATAATAAATAAATATAATAATAATAATAATAAATTACATAAAACATATTCAAAAATATAATAAAAATAATAAATAATAAACAAAATGAAATAAATATAATAATAAATAATAAATAGATATAATAATAAATAAATATAATAATACATAATAAATAAATATAATAATGAATAAATACTTCATAATAATAATAATAAATGAGTATAATAATAATAAATTAATATTAAATTAATAAAATATATTTTTAAATAATTAAAAATGAATTAAATAATGAAATAATAATAAATAAATAGAATATATTTATAAATTAATATATAAATTAATAAATAATAATTTAATAATATAAATAATAAAATAATAAAGTGAAGAAATAATAAATAAATATTATAATAAATAATAAATAAATAGTAAGACCAGACCGTTTACCAAACAGACTTTTCCAGATCAGATTAGACCAGACCAGACCGAACCAGACCAAACCAGACCAGACCAGAAAGACCGCCTACCAAACATGGCCATAATCTATGCGGTCATTGATTTATATATTACTGATACGTATCTTGGTCTTTACTAACTATGTAATATTCAAGAATTTTTTTTATGTCAAGAGTCAAGACTAACGGTTGCTTACCCTACATTACGATTCAGGAAATGCTAGCGACTTTCTTTCACACATTCATTACTAACAATTATCAATATTAGCTACTTTATTTTTATTTCTTATTAATTTACACATACATATTGTTATGGATTTGATGTTTCGCAATTCGATCCAAATATATTTTAATTGGTATTAAAACTGGATTCAGGATTTGATCCAGTGTTATGCTAGGCACTAGCTTAGATGTCACCATTCAGGTTGAGTTCGGGTCCAAATTGAGTAGGCAGAGTGGTTCAATTGTAATGAAGCTGTTGTGCGATTTTGGAGGAGGAGAATGTTAGAGGGTTTTGTCATGCATGATGAAAAAAGTAATTAGGTATATAAATGGGTGGATCTTAGCTTTACATATCAATTTAAATTTTTGAGTTGAACTGCGAGTCATCCGACCTGTTATACAAAATTATTGGATTCAAATTCTTTTTTTAAATAAATGCGTTGATCTACTCATAATTGTATAAGAGTGATATAATTATATTTGAGGTTTTTGAATAATTTGACATCAACTAGTCTCAAATTTACTCATTTTGTATATTAAGGCCTTGTTTGAATTGATTTTTCAAATGCTGTTTTTGCTTTCTGGAAGAAAAAACTATTTTGAACAATGTTTGAAAAAAAAATTAGAAGAGCTTATAGGCCCTGGAAGAGCTGTTTTTATGACGTTGGAGGTACCAATTTTTCAAATCAGCTTCTATTTTTTTTTTCTTCAACGTAAAACCCGAAGCAAAAGTTACGCCAAACATACCTAAATAAATGCCGCGAACCACTCGTTATTGTTAATACTTGTATAAGATGTCGAAATATATAGACAGTAGCTTTTGCCACATATTACTTTGGTACAATATAATGTACTAGTTTACTCACCAAAACACATTTCCACTTGAAAACGACCTATTGATAACTACTTGTAATTAAAATTCCTTGTCATTCATGTTGGTTGTTTGTTTGTCTGTTTTATTTATTTATTTATTTAAATTTAAATTTCCTTCGTGAGTGACGGATTGAATTATTGTTACTTTTCAGTAGTTATGTAAGGTCAGTCATAATGTTTTATCTCCTTTATCCCTAATTATTTTAGGGATGATTCCATTTCAATCAAATTTACTATTCACAATTCATTAAGAAGAAGAAAAAAAACAAATTTATTTCTCTTAACTATGTGAATTCAAAGTTGTTTATTATGAGTTTGTGAAATGTATGGTTAATATAGTGAACTACAATGTTCCGAAAACCTAGGGGAGTAAGGAGTTAATTAAGAGGGGAAAAAAGGATAAATTACACTTGCACCTTCTCAATATATAATATATTATACCCCTACTTTTATTTTTTGGATAATTACAATTTCATTATTTTTAATTTATCGATATTCAATTCAGGTGATCGGAAATGACTTATCTCTATGACTATTTTTAATTTAAAAATATCTAGTTGAGGGTATTTCTTAAACATTTCATATCTGAAAAAGTGATGACGTAAGCGTTGACTGAGTTTGACCACGCGGAAGTTCAACTGAGAAGACTATTTGTTACAACTTAATTATCCAAACAATAAAAAATGTTGGTGTAATATATTATATCTTTATATTTCGAGGGATCAAAATGTAATTTATCCAAAAAATACTGGCCAAGAAAAATCACACTATTTTTTTTTTTTTTTTTTATAATAAAAATCACACTATACTATCTACACATGGGAGAAATCAGTATCAAATTTGGACTGGCAAACCACGTGGCCATGTGTTGTGTCTTTAAAACAAATTTGATTTCTGATTTCCACCATGTGGGACTTGTAGCTAATCTCTGCAAATACTTCTTAAATTGCATCTATTACTCATTCTCTCTTCATGCCATGTCTGGATTTACTCTACTAATTATATATTATATATATATATACACACTATATTACAGAATACCATACATACCTTTTTGCTTTTTCTACCTTTGATCACTTTCTTTTAACTCCTTTTTCAATTTACCCACATGCATTTCTGATATGCAGACCCTACCTTTTATTTTTTTTATTATCTAAACCTTCTCACCTATTTTATCTGACTAGTATGAATAATTTCTATATGGTATCAGTTCCTGTTTTACCTTCTTTTTCAAGCAAATTATTAAACCTTCCCACCAATTTGATCTGCCCAATTCGAATTAAATAATAATATCTGCACGCCATTAATTTTTCTTTAATTTTTTTTTCAAGTAATTATATATATATATATATATATATATATATATATATATATATATATTTTTAAGGAGAGGAGGTTATATCATTAGGTAGAAGCCCTCTGGTTGCGCAATTGATTTTTGTCAAAGCTATTTACACTTAATAGAAAGTTAGCAAGACTTGTGTGTTTTGAGCTAAATATCACCAAAATACTTTTAGCTATATTTTTCACTAATTTAGATGTTTTCATCTTATTGCAAGGTGTGAGATCATGAGATACCACTACGTCAACTTAATAATAAACAGAAAATACAACTAAATCCCAAAGGTTTGCCTGTAAAATTAGCTTGTCACAAAAGAATTATTCTCACAATATACATGCATGTATATGTATCATATCGATAGATATACATATATATAATGTATAGTGGTCCAAGCCTCCTCAATTTCCCAGGTCCTGGTTAATTGAAGGAGCAGGGTAAGATAGCACAGTGTCACGCCCTGCCTTATGAGGTTACGCCACGTAGGCGCCACACAGGCGCCACGCAGACGCTTCGTAGGATCCTACTTGACATCCTACATGGCATCCGGAATATTCTAAACTTCTCCACACTTCTCCGGAATTCTCTAGAGTATTGTAGAGTTGTCTAGACTTGTATAGAATTGTATATACTAGAATTGTATAGAACATTTTAGATATGGAGGATTCTAGAAATCTCTCCACTTTTCCTTGTAAGGCCCTTGGCCTATAAATAGAGGGGGGGAGCTCATTTGCTCACCATCCAATGATCCATCCAAGCAATACAAGTTCAATTGCCTTCTAAGCTCTCTTGCCTAGCTTTCTCTTCTTACACACCAAGCTTCCGCATTCACCTAGCTTTAGTTGCTCACTAAGCTAGAGACCCACAAAGGCTTACTTAGCACTTCTCAAGCATCTTAGAGGTGTCTAAGGCCGCACGGTTCCTTGGAAACATCAAGTCCGTGACAGTTGGTATCAGAGCCCGGTTCGTGAAGGATCACAACCTACTTGCAAGAGACTATGGCAGAGATGAACTCAACCATCACCCCAGCCGTGGAGGAGCAAGAACGCGGCAGGGAGAATCAACGCCCACCCACTAACACCAAGGCAAGGTCGAAGTCCAAGTCCAAGGACGCTCAGCCAAGCCTTGAGACACGCATCGATGACATAGAAGGCACTATGGCCATCATGCAGGAGCATATAGTGGAGACTCACCAACGCTTGGAAGAACTGGAGTCCGATGACGCCGACTTCCAAGACACCATGAAGGGACAACTCAATGCCCTTGATGGAGATCATCGCAAGGAGCTACGCTCTCTTCGCGATGAGATAGCCACACTACGTGGTTACATGGATCAAGAGCTTGGCAACATTCGGACATTCATGGCAGACATGCGTGCCGATTGGGCCATTTGCAAGCAAGCCGTAGCAAACGGCGCCACTGCTACTCGGGAGGCCGGAGCTCCCAGAATCGACGTCCCCAAGCCCAAGTGCTACAAGGGGGAACGTGTTGCCAAGGAGGTAGAAAACTTCCTATTTGGCATGGAACGATACTTTGACGCCAAAGGGATAGTGGATGAGGCGACAAAGATCAACACCACCACCCTCTACCTAGTGGACGATGTTATGCTATGGTGGAGGCGTAGACATGGCGATATCGATAGAGGTACACTTTCTATTGATACTTGGGCTGATTTCCGTAAAGAATTTAAGAGGCACTTCTATCCTGAGAATGCCGAGGAAGAAGCTATGGGCAGACTCCGTCGACTCAAACAAACAGGGACCATCCGAGACTATGTCAAGGAGTACACTTCTCTCACCCTTGAGATCCCTGAGCTCTCAGAGAAGGAGTCTCTCTTCTTCTTCATGGATGGCCTACAACAATGGGCCAAGACAGAGCTAAGACGACGTGGAGTGAAGGACCTTGCCACTGCCATCACAGAAGCGGAGGCATTGATCGATTTCAGCTCCAAGAAAGACTTTGCCAAGCCCAAGGACAAGACCCGGAACTTCGGCAAAGGTGGGGGAGACAAGGGCAGCACTTCTAATGCCACCAACACTGCCCCTCACAAAGAAGGCTTCCGGAAAGATGGAGGCAACAAGCCCCATAAACAACCACCATCACCCTGCTTCATATGTGGTGAAATGCATTGGACACGGTTTTGCCCAAAGAAGAATACCGCCAATGCTATGACGCTTGAGCAGGAGGCACACATGGGTTCGCTTCAAATCCTCAATGCCATCAAGGCAAAGATGGAGGCCCCTAAGGCAGCACCTAAAGGGCTCATGTTCGTTGAAGCAACCATAGGGGGGACGTCTACTAGAGCATTGGTAGACACCGGCGCCTCCCACAACTTCATAAGCATCGACGAGGCCAAGCGACTAGGCCTCAAGTACACCAAGGAGGACGGTTCCATGAAGGCCGTCAACTCAGCAGCCAAAGCCATATATGGCACTGCCCGAGGCATACATGCCCACATAGGCCAATGGAATGGCCTCATTGATCTCTCCGTGGTTCCCATGGACGACTTTGCCTTAGTCCTTGGAATAGAATTCTTGGACAAGGTAAAGGCCTTCCTCTTCCCCTGCACTAACACCATGTGTATCATGGAAGGTAATACCGCATGCATGGTGCCAGTCGAACGAGGGGCTAAGATTGACGCACGCTCCCTATCTGCCATGCAATTCAACACGGGGTACAAGAAGAGGGAAGTTAGCTACTTAGCCACCCTACTCGACTCACCAGGAGACCTCTCAGAGTCCTCCCCACATGAGGACATGCCCACAGAGATCCGCTCAGTACCATGCGAGTACAACGATGTCATGCCCTCGGAGCTACCAAAGAGACTACCACCCCGAAGGGAGGTAGATCACAAGGTCGAGTTGGAACCAAGTTCCAAGCCACCATCCATGGCACTCAGCCGCAAGGCAGAACTCGCGGCCATTAGTCGACCACAACACCCTCTTATGGACCGCATCAAAGAGGGACTACAGCATGACCCCCTAGCCAAGAGTCTCATTCAACTCACCAAGGATGGCAAGACTCGACGCTTTTGGCTTAGGGATGATCTTCTCCTCACTACGGGCGACAGGCTATTTGTGCCTAAGTGGGGGAACCTGCGAAGGGAACTCATCAAGGAATGCCATGACACCATGTGGGCTGGACACCCAGGAATGAGGCGCACACAGGCAATCCTTGAGGATTCGTACTACTGGCCCCGGATGCGTGACGACATCGAGGCCTATGTACGCACTTGTCTTGTTTGCCAACAAGATAAGATCGAGCAGCAGCAGCCGGCCGGTCTGCTAGAGCCACTACCTGTCCCAGAGGGTCCATGGGCGAGTGTTTCAATGGACTTCATCACGTGCCTACCCAAGTCTAATGGATGTGGCAGCATCATCGTAGTGGTAGATCGATTCAGCAAGTATGCCACCTTCATACCTGCCCCTGCAGATTGTACGGCCGAGCAGACAGCAGAGCTCTTCTTTGACCATGTGGTCAAGCAATGGGGGTTGCCACAAAACATAGTGAGTGACAGAGACCCACGTTTCACAGGCCGCTTCTGGACGGGACTCTTTCAGAAGATGGGTACGGGTCTCAACTTCTCTACTAGCTTTCACCCCCAATCCGACGGACAGACGGAGCGTATCAACGCGCTTCTGGAGCTATACTTGAGGCACTATGTTAGTGCCAACCAGCGGGACTGGGCCAAACTCCTTGGAATAGCACAGTTTGCCTACAACTTGCAGCGGAGTGAGGCTACCAACCACAGTCCTTTCGAGATAGTGACCGGGCGACAACCCATGACGCCTAACGCTATGGCATCAAGCGGAGATGGCAAGAGCCCGGCGGCTTACAGATTCGCCAAGGGATGGCAAGACCAATCCGACTTGGCAAGAGCCTACCTAGATAAGGCAGGCAAGAAAATGAAGAAGTGGGCTGACTCCAAGAGAAGGCCCCTAGAGTTCATGGAAGGAGACTTGGTCATGGTCAAGTTGCTACCCCAACAGTTCAAGTCTTTGCGAGCAGTGCACAAAGGGTTAGTACGACGCTACGAAGGTCCCTTCCCAGTCATCAAACGAGTTGGAAAGGTCTCCTATATGGTGGAGCTACCACCAAAGATCAAGATTCATCCAGTTTTCCATGTCAGCAAGCTCAAACCTTACCATGAAGACAAGGATGATCCAACTCGAGGCATATCACACCGAGCTCCTACTGCCGTGGTCACTTCCTTCGATAAGGAAGTAGAGTGCATCCTCGCCAACCGACAAGCGAGCAGAAGCGGAGTCCCCAAGTACACAGAGTACTTGGTGAAATGGAAAAACTTGCCGGATAGTGAAGCAAGCTGGGAGCATGAAGACACACTTTGGCAGTTTGCAAAACACATCCAGCAGTTCAAGCAGAACGCGACGAGGACGTCACGAACTTAGGTGGGGGAGAATGTCACGCCCTGCCTTATGAGGTTACGCCACGTAGGCGTCACACAGGCGCCACGCAGACGCTTCGTAGGATCCTACTTGGCATCCTACATGGCATCCGGAATATTCTAGACTTCTCCACACTTCTCCGGAATTCTCTAGAGTATTGTAGAGTTGTCTAGACTTGTATAGAATTGTATATACTAGAATTGTATAGAACATTCTAGATATGGAGGATTCTAGAAATCTCTCCACTTTTCCTTGTAAGGCCCTTGGCCTATAAATAGAGGGGGGGAGCTCATTTGCTCACCATCCAATGATCCATCCAAGCAATACAAGTTCAATTGCCTTCTAAGCTCTCTTGCCTAGCTTTCTCTTCTTACACACCAAGCTTCCGCATTCACCTAGCTTTAGTTGCTCACTAAGCTAGAGACCCACAAAGGCTTACTTAGCACTTCTCAAGCATCTTAGAGGTGTCTAAGGCCGCACGGTTCCTTGGAAACACCAAGTCCGTGACAACAGTCTCCAACCTGAAGTTCCCATGTTCACCATCCTTTTATGCATACATTCCTTAATATTTTAATGACTATATTATATATAGGATTTCACATTCTGTAGTACCTATATATTAAAATATATAAGTTTAATAAACAAATTAATATATATATATATATATAAAGTATATAATATAATGGGAGCACTGTATAGATAAGTACATTCCTACCCTTATTAAGGACTCTGTTTTGTCCCTTACAATGGAGGGTAGTAATTGTTTCCTGGTGACCTTAAAACCAAAATGAGGGGTACCATTTGTCAAAAACAAATTCGTGCTGTCCAAATGACTATCTAGAGTACTGTAGATCAATGAATATGTAAATATATATATATATATATATATATATATATGTGTGTGTGTGTGTTGACTGAGAGCTGTGCCAAGAGTTTCATCCAATGCATCCGATATGCTTAAAGAAACCTTTCCATATATTTTTTAATTTAAGAAAGAAAGATATTGATTGGCCAAAATTGATATGGGGAATGCAGAATTAATCATGAAAGACAAATGTGATTCTGATTCCACAACAGGGTTTGATAGTTGGACCACCTGGAAGACTGCCATATCCCTGTGAGTTCATGTCCCTTATTCAGATGAATACATCCATCCATCTATACATAATCATACTTCATATAAATATAAATATATTATCCCCTATTATGATAAAATATATTTTTATCTTGAGTATTTAATTGCTTATTTATTTGTTCATCTTCCATCTGTAGCACAAGACATGTTCATGGAGACTTCATGAACAGGTTGGATTAGTTGAAAAAAATTTGAAATTTGGTGGTCAAAAAATACCAAGTTTCATTCTTATTAGGAAATAATTCATTAGGACTAAGATCGCGGATCGAGGGATCTTTGGGTATTTCTTAAAAAAAAATAAAAAATAGTGGGGGCAGAATCACAAATATCTAATATTTGAGAGTAGTTAAGGTAAAAAAAAAAAATCAGTGAGGGGCACTTCACTATTCCTAAAGTACATCTGTGTGTCGACTGTGGACATAGTCCGAATCTTATCCAATCCGTGTGGAGGTTGTTTTACACCGTTCTCATAAATTAGCAGCGGTGAAGCGGCCCGAAACTCCAGTTATTGAAAAACAAAATAGACTTCTAACATTAAAGGTTCAAAACAACTTTCTTTTGCACTTTATTTGGTCACATGAATTTCAAGAATAACAAAGCATTTGGGGTGCATTTGATGATTAGTGGAAGTATTAAAACCAACCACCTCTGATAAACATTTAGTAGAAAGGGAGGGTTGTTATATATGAGCATTTAGAGCTTTCAAATCATGTAAAAATTTAAATTCCAATACACAAAAATGGCAAGTAGGTAACACATACTATTGTGTTTTATTTAAAAAGATAACTGCTTTTGGAAAAAAACTACCTAATAGTCCTTTAGATATTATACTAGAAACCTAAATACAAACAGAAGCACTGCTCAAGTAGTGCCTTGTGCTTCAATGAGCTAAGACAATTTGGTCAATCATATTTCAATGAATCAAGATTAATATTTCTCATGATTATAAATACTTTACCTAACTTCATATATATTATTCACTATTGAACATACCAATATTTTCAGTTTGAGCCTTCAAAATACACATTTAAGTAGTTTTCCAGAACAGCCAAATTTATGCAACCCAATGATTGTATATAACTAGTACTGTAGAATAAAATTAATTGTATCATAATAAATAATTGCTAGTAGCACAATTTCTTAAATTTTAATTAATTTTCCTTTCCTTTGACCAAATTAAAATAAGGGAAAAAAGAGTTGTCATCTTTGTCTAGTAGCAGTGATGGTTAAATCCTCTCTCATTCAATGTATAATTACAATCTAACATATATTATCTCTGTTTCAATGTATAATCACAACCTATTATATATGCTCTCTTTTTCACATTATAATTACAACCTATTATCAGTATTATGTATATATATTATGTCTCTTCTAGATCTCAAGTCAGTCAAGAATGATTATATGTGTATATGGAAGTGCTTGAGAGACTTATATGCAAACAAGAGTCTCAGAATCTCAAAAATATCTTAAAAGTAAAAGCACAGATCACCTAACATGCACATGACATCTTTATCCTAAAGAGAATAATGTTGGGGATAAAAGCATGCACATGACAAGGGTATATATTTATTTTGTTTTTTGCACTAGATCTTGCTTAGCTTAAATCTTCTTTAATTAATGGAACAAAGTGTAATTCAAAGTTATATCCTTTAATTTTTCTTTATGTTGGGTATTACTACAAAAATAAGAATGCATAAATTTTGATGAAATTATATATTTGTGACAAAAGCATAGTTGCTAATTAAAAGTTGTTCTTATATGTGTGTGTATATATACAATAATGCACACACACAAGACCATTGTTGTCACCAAATGTAGGGCTACAAATGACCTGAGTCGTTTGTGAGCAGGCTCGGCTCGTTAAGAGTTCGGCTCGTGCTTGTTCGTTTAGTAAATGAACCGAGTCTGATCACAATTTTTAGGCTCGTTTAGTAAACGAGCCGAACTTGAATATTACTAAGCTCGGTTCACCAAGTTCGTGAACAAACTCGTCTAAGTTAAATAGTAAAATTATCTCATATTTATGAAGATTGTTGTGAAAATATTATAGGAATTATGCGGCTCTAACATAAAAATCATTCATAAAAAATTATACTAGTGAAAATATGTTAAAAATAGACATGCAACAACTCAATTCAGGCAGCTACTGGCAAGAGTAATATATGTTGCAACTGAAACGAGTCGTTCCTGAGCAAGCTCGGACTCGACTCATTAAATCTGGCGTTCGGCTCGGGCTCGTTCGTTAAGCAAATGAACCGAGCTTGAACACATGCATTTTTTAGACTCGTTTAGTAATGAATCTAGTTTGAACATTCTAAAGTTCGGTTCGGTTCGTTTGCAGCCCTAACCAAATAATATCTTAATATCTTCTTTTTCTGCTAATGTTTCTGCATGGTAGCATGTTAATGCTGAACTGAAAAATATAATTTTGTTACAAGATATATCATATATGGCTATTTTTTTCGTTAACTGTGGTATTCGGGTCAATTTACGCATACCTCAACTAATTCCTAGGGCCCTGAAATTAATGACTGGGTAAATCTCCAGTGCCAAAACGAAATTGTAACCAGCGGAAATCGAATGTGAAATCTAATGCTTCTTGAGGCACTAGGTCCCTGTATTTTCATAGGTTCTAGTTAATTTGTCACTATTATATAAACTTGTTTTCATCTTTGCATGATTTTGTTGCTGCATGGACATCACAAGTAATGGAAATCAATTCTTTCTAACCACAAAAATCCAACCATTTAGCACTGCCTCTTTCAAGTACAACCATATCTTACTGACTTTGATAAACACATTTCACCATGCAAATTACAGAAGAATATTTCTTATGTATATAAATATATATATAACGTTTAGTAATGAATATATATATATATATATATATATTATTTCTCAATGAAAAGTGATACATGTACGTGCCATAACATTCTTTTTTGAGCAAAGCAAACATAATGTAAGTGTTTGATCAGTGTTAGCTTAATACAAAAATGCTAAATAAGAAACAAGTACATACTTGTAGAGATAAGCGCTTCACATTTGATTGATGAAGATAGACACTAAAGAATTTATTTGCAAAAATGCAATAGAGAAAGTGTGTACATGGTTGCGACATTTTTTTTTTCTTTTTCTCTCAACTTCAAAACAATTAATTATTTTCATTAAATTCTACAAGGGTCTTTCTCTACATCATTACTTTATGGGCAATAAGATATTGGGTATAGTGTACATTGATATATCAATGGAAAGGCAAGCCCTAGATTTGCTCCTTTATCTGCAAGAAAGTTACAGTCATGCCAATTATACATATATATATATATATATATATATATATATATATATATATATTATAATGTAAGTTAATTTGCTTTGACTGAAAGCAAAGCAATATTCACACTTGGAAGAGCCATGAGACCTTGGTATGGAGGTCTGGCTGGTACTATTAGAGAGAGAGGGAGAGAGTAGGGTATGTGGATTTTTATGGCACATTCTCCTAGGACATGAGATTAGGGGGCCAAAGAGGACAAAGTGAAAGTGATGGTAAGATATATATATATATATATACATATATATATAGAGAGAGAGATGAAAATGGTTAACGGTCTTTTAGGTTTTGCAGGAGTAGTCTTAATTGAAAATGAAATGAATTTGTGTGTGTGTGTGGTGTGGGGTTTGCTGAGGTCTCCACTTTGCTTGGGAAGTGTAGCCAAACTGCCAAAAGCAATGGGCTTCTCATCGATGCATGCTCACTTCACATGGTTGCCACCCCCACTCACACACACACTCTCTCTATATACATACATGCGTGTATATATATATATGTGTGTGATTAGTTTGAGGAAACCAAAGTTGCTAACATAATTCTAAATGTAATGATTTATTTATAACTTTGTTGCACCGTTTAAATTCTCAATGAAATTAATACTAAAAAGTTCGGATGTCAATGCATTTTTTGTAGTAGTATAGTATAGGCAAGTCTGTAATGATGACGATAGGTTTTGCTATTTCTTAATTATATTTTGCAGGTTTAGAGGGCATCAATCTAGGTTATATATTATCATTTTTTTACTAGAGTTTACTATTAAATTGGCAATCATTTAGTGGTTTACAATTAATGTATGTTTTATCATAATTCAATGAATAATGGACTCATAGAAAATTGCCTAGCTAGCTTTATATTCCTTTTGCCCCTAGTTTTGTTCAATGGATTACAACATATATACTAGCTACAACCTACGCATGGAAAAATATATACTACCTTGGTATAGATACTTATTATTTAATATTCTTTGAATTTATATTATTTTAGATACTTATTATTTAATATTCTTACATTTATATTATTTTTATTCATCAATGACCGAGAATACTAGATTGTTGGTATTCTTCCATGAGCTAGTTACATTTTGAACATTTTATTGACATTGATATATATATTTACCTGTATTATTAATATTTTGATCATATTAGGTTTGAACATAATGCTTGGGCAAGAGCATGAAAGAAAAGGAGTAAAATAAACTTGAAACGAATATTGAGAAAGTTGTGATTTATTATTAGGGTAATTTACACAAAACCCCCAAAGGTTTTAGGATTTAATCACCAAACTCCCTGCCGTTCTCCAAACCTCTTGACATTTCAGATTTTAATCAAATACCTCCCTCCTCCCAAAATCAGCAAATTTTTAGGTCAAAATGACTTAAATGCCCATAACATAAAAATTATCATTTATGAGTAATTTGCACCAAAACCTCTTGAGTTTCAAATTATAATCAAATAACCCCTTGGATTCAAAAAGTCCCTAAAAATTTCATATATGTTTTCAAAAATTCCTGAAAACATATATAAATTTCGGAAAAAAATATATATTAAATTTCGAAAAAATATAAAATTCGGAAAAAAATATAAATTTTGAAAAACATATATAAATTTTGAAAAATTATATAAAATTTGGAAAAATATATATAAATTCAAAAAAACATATATAATTAATATATATATATATATTAAATTTTGAAAAATAAATATAAAATTAAAAAAAAACATATAAAATTTGAACAAATATATTAAATTTGTAAAACTATATATATAATTCGTAAAAAATATATATATAAATTCGAAAAAAATATAAAATCAAAAAATATATATATTTCAAAAACATCATATTAAAATGAAAAATATAGTATACTAGGCACAGGAAAAAAAATATTTTCAAAGCTATTTAACATCATGATAGGAGCCGAATGTTACACATTCTAGCCACTTAACTCGATGTTGTTAGTTTATACATTCTACTATCTTGGTGCTTTTATACGGTTTGTCTTGTTTAGTGTCTTTCAGGTGCATTATGAGAAAAACGAGTTAATTTTGGTGAATTAACTGGAGTAATAATTCGAGATGATTCAACAAATGGAACCGCTAAAGAATGGAGTAAGGTTGAGCTAAGAATGTAAATAAAATTCCAAAAAGTGGACCAGAAGCTAAACAAACAAAAGATTGCCTTCAAACAGACCGAATTTGCAATTTTCGTGTAAACTGTCAGAATGTCGTAATTTAACAAGAAAGGATAGTTTTTCGAGTAGAAATGGACCAATAAACAAAACCCACTATACACAGTGAGCCCAGAAGATTTTAGGCCAAAACTCCGATTTTATTAATGTTAAGAAGATTGTTGAAGGTTTCGTGATTTTTATTAGTGATCAAGATAAACTCCGATTGAGATGATATTTTAGGAGTAGTATTATTTATTAATTAGTATTATTCTGTAATTATTTCGGATTTTTTAGAGTAACTTTATTTTTTAGGTTAGGTTTATTTTTATTATATCTCCCAAACCATTTAGGATTGTGACTTATTTCTCTATAAAAGGTCATGTACATCAGAATAAAGGGGGGCTTCTTCTCTGCAAATAATCAGTGCGTAAAGAAATATCTCTCGAGAGCAGCGAAAGGGGAGAAGACGGAGGAAAACACCAAAGGGTCCATGGAATCGAGTTCACCATCAACGATACAACATTCGGTGAACATGGGCAACTAAATCGGTATCTAGGGTTTCTAGCAAACCCTAACCCAAGTAATGTAGTATGTACTTTTTTTCATTTCTATAGTAAAAGGGGAAGCTAAAGAACATTGTCGTGATGATCGTGTAGATGAGAGAACGTTCTAGCATTTTATATAAAGTTTTGCATTTATTCTATTTCTTGTCTTAGATTGATGTAATGCTTGATTTTACACAACTACACTTAATCATTACGAGCTAAAACTCTGAAGGTTAGGATTGTAGTTTTTTACATGATGGTGCTTAAAACATGATATCTTGACTCGGACAGACCATACTAAGGATAAATGAAATAGGCATGTTTTATTTTAATGGATGATAGGAGCAGTAATCGCATGTACTAATCATATTTACTCCAAAGATGGTGTGTGGTCGAGTCCGATTAAATGTATTCTTTTGGGGACTAGGTACTAGCTTGTAGCAGTACTAGTCTGATTCACGAGAGTTGTATCTCCATTTTATAATAGAATGAATAGAACGTCTATATTTCAAAGCTAGTGGTGGCGCTAGATACGCCCTATAATTTCTCCATTAATTTTTCTCAATTTATCTTAATTATTTTATTTAGTTTAGTTATTAATTTAATTAGTTTAATATCAAAATCAAAATCAAATTATCATAGCAGTTCAAGAATATTATTTTATTTTTATTTAGAATATGAATTAGTCCTTTGGGTTCGATAAACCTGTCTCAAGTCATATTATACTATAATATGACTCGTGCACTTACGATAGGTAAAATCAGGTCATTATAGTCTTATTTTTAATCATATTTTTAACCGACCTAAGACACTGATCACATCATCAGTTACGTGTTATATGAACAATGAACCCATTATTGGTACAACTTTTCATCCATAAATAAAAAAACTACCAATTATGTAGATTTGCATAAATAATCGTTTTGTATTCCGTAGTTCAAAATGGGAAAAAACAAGCTGGTACTAGGCAAATAATTGTGCGAATAGAAGTATAAAAAACACAAGTAACCAAAGTACAATATACCAAAACAACATTTAGGCAGAAACATATTTGTTTTGAAATTTATATTTGTTTTTCCAAAATATATATATATTTTTCGAATTTATATATGTTTTTCTGAATTTTATATATATATATTTTAAATTTATATATGTTTTTCAAATTTTATATTTTTTTTCCAAAAGTTATATATGTTTTCGAAATATATATATATATATATTGAATTTATATATATTTTTCCGAATTTTATATAATTTTTTGAAATTTATATATGTTTTTCGAAATTTCTATTTTTTCCCGAATTTTATCTTCTTTTCCTGAAATTTATATATATTTTCGGGACTTTTTGAATCCGAGGGATTATTTGATTAAAATTTGAAACTCAAGGGATTTTGGTGCAAATTACTTATAAAGGATAATTTTTATGTCATGGTCATTTAAGTCATTTTGACCTAAAAATTGGCTGATTTTGGAAGGAGGGGGTATTTGATTAAAATCTAAAATGTCAAAGAGTTTGGCGAACGGCATGGAATTTGATGATTAAATCCTGAAACCTCAAGGAATTTTGTGTAAATTACCCTTCTTATTATATGTAATATATGCAGATCATAAACAATTGAAAATTATATTTATATAAGCATTTATAGTCTATGTAATATATACCCAATCAAATGGTCCACAGTTAGGCCCTGTTTTGTAAACAGGTTTGGTGCCAAAAATATGATTTTGGTGCCAAAAAAAGGTACCAAACCATGTTTGGTAAAATGGTGTGGAAATTTGGTACCAACACTGTAGCAAACTATGGTGCCAACTTTGTGAAGGAATTTAGAACCATCAAAGTGGATGGTTTTGGATGGTGCGGGTACTGTAGTACCCCATGTGCGGACACTGTAGCAACTCATGTGTGGGTACTGTAGCAACTCAGTAATAATACTAATATATTAATATGTTAATATTAATACTAATATATTAATATACTAATATCAATATTAATACTAATATATTAATATATTTTAATATTACAAAATTTTAATATTATATTATAATATTAAAATATATTAATATTAATATTAATATTAATATATTATAAAATATTAAATTTTCAAAATATATATAAAATTTAAAAATATTAATAAATTTTAATATTAATATATTATATTTTTGGAAATTTAATATATTTTAATATTATAGTTTTATTATCTTTCTTAAAAATTAATATATTAATATATTTATATATTTATATATTTTAATATTATAAATGTTAATATTAATATATAATATTCATATATTATAATAGTAATATTAATATATAATATTAAAAATTAATATATTAATATTAATATATTTTAATATTATAAATTTTAATATTTATAAATAAAATGTGAAACCATCCCAAGTTACCAAACATGGTTTGGTTTTTCAGTATCACTTTTTCTCACATCAAAACCATCTGCACCAAACATGGTTTGAAACCAAAATAAAACCACATCAAACCAAATCCAACCCAACCCAAAGCAAAACCAAAAACCAACACCGCACTGCACCGTTACCAAACGCACACTTAGAGGCCTTTAACCTAACATATCTCAACCTAAAATCAAAATGAACCAACACACTAGTGTTATAAACTAACAAGCTCTTCATATTTTAGAGTTTAACCCAAGGCTGTCAAAGAGTCTGAGTAGAATCGTTTATCATAGGTAGAACCTGTATAAATTTTTAAAAAAATTATTAATAATTAAATATTTAATTTTAAATTTTAAATCATAGTAGAATTTTCAAAAAAAATTAATACATTGGCCCTTTAAACATTTTCTCATAAATTTATGTCATATATTGAAATATTGGACTAAATCATAAAGCTTTTGAACATTTCATATTGAGAGCTTAACCATCCAAACATTATTTCAACATAGAGAATCGTAAAATTTTACCAATCAAAATTCTGACTACACTTTAACATGTTTAACTTATCAAATACTTCTAACCAGTTGTGCCAGAATTATAACAGTATCAGGTAAAAGTGGTTAATCCATAACTAGCTTTAACACAACTAATATGACATTTCTATAGTTTCAATAGCAACATCAAAAATAATAATACATATATAGATATATATGGCTGTGTAATAATCACAGCAGGTGTAATTTATGGCACTGGGTTATAAGGTTCATTTTCCAGAACTTCCCCATTGCAATAAACAATTGAACCACATTCATATTTGTAATATTACAAAACTATATCCACTTTGAATCCATCTCAAATAATGTTACACGGCAGTCAAAAACATGCTCTAGATAGTGAAATGGACAAAAAAATCCTGTAAAGCATACCAGTATATGTATGCTACAGATCTTCCCCTTGAGAGGACAGTGATATTTCGGTTCTCGCTGCTTCCTCCAACAAAGTTGGAAATCTATCATCTCCAATAATTTAGCAGTGTTGGGTTCATTTTCAATAATCTCAATGACAGTAAAGCCTGATCACTGAATCAGCACCGGCTGTGAATAACCATGGTTGCCTTGGGTGGAAGGCACAGTCCAACACTCCTGCAGCAGTCGTAATAATTGACAACTATCAACTTAGTATCCATAACATGTTGAACAAAATCAAACAAGAATGTGAATCATATAGGCTACGTCTATGTAGGGAGGGCAATTCGTGTCCGTGGGTCGTGTTCGTGTCGGATTGAGATCGTGTCAAGTTGAAATGGGTCGTGTCGAAAAAGACATAGTTAATATACATGTCAAATATGTTCAACCATAATCCAACCCATTTATTAAACAGGTTATCTGTGGCGACCCATGTAACCCGTTTAACCTATTTATTATAATATATTAAATTAAATTTGACACGATCCAACACAAAACGAACTATTTAAACTATTTATCAGCAAAATTAAATTGAATTTGACATGACCCAATAATATTTTATTGATATATTTCAATCAATGACCAATTAGAGAAGAGAAAAAAATTAAAAAATATATAAATATAATCGTGTCAAACGGGTTGTTCGGCTTAATGGGGTTTGACCCTAACCCGACATTAATATTCTCGTGTCGTGTTCGGGTCGACCCTTATACAACTTCAACCCTAAGCCTTTTAATTCATGCCGTGTTCGTATCGTGTTATCGTGTCGTGCCTCATTTTGCCAGCCCTACATGACACAACTGACAAACATTACTTTTTCTTCTATAACAATTGTAGACCGCAAAACATGTTCTCTATTTTTCTCTAGAGAGAATGTAACATTACACAACTGAAAGTGTTCTGCTTCATATATAAACTACGTCTACTGGTGAAGATGACAAAAGCATTACTTTTTTTTCTATAACATTTGTAGATCGCAAAACGTGTTTTGCTTTTTTTCTGTAGAGAAAGTAACATCACTTGAATGAAAATGCCTTGCTTCAAAATATCTTCAGGGAAACAACACCATTGCCGGATGAGGCAAGAAGAGAACTCCAGTGCCCTCATACAATAACCTCTAACACACCGTTTTGTCCTTCTATTTAAGGACTTTCACTATTCAACCTAAAAACAATAGAAATTCTACCACCTTTGTACATATACCATGTTACAATAGAGACAAAGGACCAAGTCATAACCAAATAAATACAAAATGGGTTGGAAAAAATTGTAGCGTATTGAAATTGAGTTGCAACGCGATCCAAGCCATCAATCCGGGCCATAAATCAACAGTATAGAAAAGTGCAACCTAAATCCATCTTTATTCCAATGTGTCCAAGGAGTCATTTCTCAATATGATACATGTAATAAGGGTACTAAGGAGAAAACAGGTGCAAACAAAACATGCCATAATTTGTACAAGGTGGCAGAATTCAAGACTCGAATCCGTGTTTTCACAGTTGAAAGCATGAGCACTTACGAGTGCAGTGGGGTGGCAATACTTGGCACGACACACTACACTATTAGAACACAACACATTGACCTAAATCAACACGACAAACCAATCATGTTGTGTTTGACCAGTCAACCCATTCATAACTCGATTGAAAAAATGTGTTGCCTTCTTGTTAGACATGACAGTTCACAAATAATTTTCTGAATCTTGTACCCGTCAACACATAACATGCTACTCATGTTCTTAAATGACATGAATTCCCCCCTTACAGTGCACAATTCCCCCTTATCACAGTAACTATACCCATGAATAGAACTAATTAACACTACACTAATTTGTGGTTAACAATAAATTATTGGAAGTCCTTCTTAGTCTAAAGCTATGCAATACTTTGAAGCCCGTTCTATCCAGTCAACCGATTAATAGATTCAAGAATACCATCAAACTGGTTTGGACTGGATATCGCTCCTTTACCCGAAAACCATATTTCACTGATAAGCCTATTGACAGTTAACTGCCACCAGAAATGTCATCCAAATATTATTTATCTTGCTTTGTAATGTATGATTCAAGTACGTATAATACCTTCATAAACAATAAAATTAAAAATACACATACATACCTAAACTTGATTAAAACATGTTCCAAACCACCTCTCAGTACAACTTCAAACACAACCACAGAAGAACAAATTATAGATATTAAAAGCACTTACCTCGTCCATTTGAGCTTGTGTGACCTCGGAGAATTTCCAATGGTACAATAAGGGGGTTCTGGTTTAGATCTGAGTAAACCATGCCATGGAAAACATACGCTGTGCAATCATCGGAGCATGATGCAAACAGAGGGTAGGAACGATGGAAGGTCACATTGGTAATATCTTTTGGATGACATCTGAGGATATTGAAAACAATATCAGAACAATTATATTTTATCACACATAAAATAGGAAGATACGAAGGAACATGAGACATATGGGCCTGAGGGGCCAAGTGTAATGCTGCTCAATGAAGCATGAACTTCAACAACTTGGATTAACTACATATCTTTTTCCAATCATCCAGCACAACCTAGAGCTGTAACCTTAAACAACTTCTAAGGATTAGTATGTATTTTTTGTTGGGATTTTCTGGAAAAATTGTCGCATCTCTACATCTCCGTACATGTAGAGCATGCTCGCGCACAGTGGAATAGGTATATGTAATACTCAGAATCGTTTATCTATACTTTCTGACTTGCCAAAACCAAAGTCATATGTATGGAGAAATTCTTTGTCTATTTTTCTCCCTTTCTATTGTTTTTACAAATTCTTTAGCTAAATGTGACGTCAGTCCACAGAATATGCTTAACATATACAGACTGCACAAACCAAGTGTACTTGAGAAACTCTTTTTATGCTAGATGTACAATTTTCTGACAGTCATGAGAAAGCTGTAATATATTTTGATAAAGAAATATAAGGTAATTACATACTTGAGAATCCTGTACGGTTGAGATGAAAGATCCATGTCAAACCAACACAATTTTCCTTCTCTGCTCCCCACAATAACGTTATCACCTGCTTGGAGGGGGCACCTCATACAATTAATATATTAACACGGAAACAGTCCTTTACATATGATCTTTCATAATGATCACAAATGGAAGACTTCAAGTAAAAGTAACAATATGGAAGAACCAGTGATGACAAAAAACAAAAAAATCAACATGAAAAAATAGAGAATAAGAACATACCACCAGGATGGATTGCTACGGAGGACACCTCACGGACCCCAGGCTCAAGCTTCTTGATGAGTTTCTGCTTTAACAGATCATACACACGGATATTCTTCTTTGTTGGAATGAAGAATACCGAGCGAGTTGGATGGAAAAATGACGACACTGGAAGCCCATGCAACTTGAACGTATTTTTCAGGGTAACTTTCTTTGAAAGCTGGTGTATTGATATTGCCCTTGAATCGCGTAATGAAAGTCAAGGAATGTCAAATAAACTGAGTGTAAATTGCTAGCTTTCAGATGACACTACCGAAAAAAATGTAGCTTGGTACTATGGTCATCATAGCATATGGGATTTGAAAGAAGTACTACATGCAATGATTTCATCATAGTACCTCTTTGTACAAGATCTATTAAGATAAATAAACCGTCAAACTATATGGAGTATATAAGCTAGATCTACTTGTACAAAATCCACTGAAAGCACCAATTAGAAGCAGTGACATGGATTAACAATAAGAATAACGTTAGGGGAAAGGGAACTACAAAATTAACATGGTAGTCTTCATAAGGAAAGCTAAGGTGGTGTGGGTTTGATGGACTTTGACCTTAGAAAAAGAAGAGTGGGAAAGTAATATTCAAGTCATCACCCCAGATAATTGGTAAAAGGCTTTGTTTTGTCAAATTGAGTTAAGCAAACCACCTTGCTTTTTACAGGACACGACAAAGACAACTCATAAATTAAGCTCATTTTAGAGCCCAACGTTCAAATAATTGATTCTCCCTCTTAATTCTAATATGAAAACATTAGAAGCTGACCTATGTAAACCCGGACACAAGATGTAGACTGTTGAGACAAACACAAGCTGCCCGAGACAACCACCCTAACATATAATGACAGGGACAATGTAGACGTCAGAACATATTACTTTTTGCATTGGATAGCCATGTCTCCCATATCCCAAGTTGTTGAACGTTTTTGCCTTTAGTTCTTCTCATTACCAGTTACACTTCAATAAATGTAAGGGAACAAAAATATTCAAATGAATTGTTGGTAGGTGAGGATAAGGAGGCTGTATATTAAAACTGGGTCAATTTCACAAGCCACCACACACACATAGAGATGTTAATGAGAAGTCGGGGAAAAAAACATATAAACCTCCCCAGAAGTCTGAGTGCATGAGCCAACATAATTACAGAAAAAGACATGAAGAAAAAGGGGAGGAGGGGAAGCAGGTGCATGTCGGTCATAAATTAAGATAAAAGAAGGTAAAGCTTTGAAGAACCAGTCTTGTCTTTAACTACGGACAAAGAAAGTGTGCTTGTTAGCAATTCAACACGGAAAACCAATATAACAGGAATAAGGATATCTGATGGCATTACTGTAGAGAAGTAGTCTCCTTTACGATGCCATTCAACGGACGATACAGACTGCAAGATCCCAGGAAAATAAGCAATCAATCTCTTAATCTGAAAGGCTTCTAAAATTGAGGAGTTGAATACAAGAGAATGAAAGATAAGATCACAGTACCTTAAAATGTGTCAGTTTGATTCCCTCATGGTTGTCATCTTGAGACCAGCTAAAGATAGATGTGCTATTACCTATTGAAAAAGAATAAATTATGAAATGATCAAAACATTAAAAATAGTTCAGAACAGTAAACAATATATGTACAACATTAGACTTGGTCAACATTCACACCAACCAGAGTTATCTGGGATTGAGGGTGTATCAACGTGCAAAAGTTCTTTTATCCTTTTCTGTTCTTCTTCATTCCCCAATCCAGTGTTCAAAAGAAACACATCTTGACCCCTGCAACATTGGTAGTAGTTAATTTGCAATCCAAACACCATAATCAGAGGACTTGAAGGAAGCAAACCGCTAAGGTCTTATGCAATCAGACTTACGCGGCAACTGCCAAGATAGGAAGCTCAAGCACAGGATTCCATGCAACATGCTGCACAGCTTCACCAATCTCCCACACTCTGAGACACCTTCCGGTTTCCACATCCCATATGCGAACAGTTCCATCACTTGAACCTTTGCATATCACACAAGACAGTAAGATCCACATTCCAACTATATAAGTATCACTAAACAAAGACGCAATGTAAATATAGGAGTAGAATTCCAACCAGAAGCAAACCACTGCCCAGAAATCTCTGTTGAAATTGAAACAACTGCGCTGTTATGACCTCTATACTCGATGAAACATGTTGTCGGGTACGGCTTAAGATCTTTACGACTTGGAAGCTTGGGCTTTAAAGACTCAGGATCAATATTAATCTGGAGAACACAGATCAGGGAATTTTCCTTAAAGTGGAACATCATTGGGAGATTGGAAGTGCAATGAACAAGTTACAAACATTAAAAGATCTGGCATAACTCAAACACATCAGGAGGAAGAACAACTTTTAGTCCAACTTACACGTTTTTTGCGGGCTCTAGGGCATAAATATAGATCTAAACAACGATCAAAGAATTCTTTGGTTGCTTTATCATATGCTGGAACACTTCTTAAAGACGTAAACCTAAGCAGATACAAATAAATCATAAAAGTCAGATGTTTGTGCCTCCCATGGTTTGTAGCCCACAAAATGTTCACACTAAAAGCACAAGGAAATGAGAAAAACAACACTATTGAAACAATACTTCCTATTACCTTTTTGGGATAAATTTAGGTCGGTCTTCCTCAAACAAGAGCTGATACGAATTAATCTCTTCTTGTGTTGGGATGTATTCTAAAGATGGATTATAGGATTCCTCGTGCCCTGAAAACCAAAACTCAATTAAAATCAGATATTTTTACTACCAAAAATAAAAAGGGAAAGGAAAAAACCCAAATAAGCCGGCAGAAGAGGCATTAAAAAAGGAAAGAAAAAAAAAACAAGCACAAAAAAGATATTTCCAATCATGACTTCAGACCAGAAGGAATGAGCAAAACCCAAACCTGGTAACTTTGGCTTTGGTGCAGGAATATAAGCCAATCCATGTCCAACCTTTTCTGTTGAACTAGAGTCATCCCCCCACAAGTGATAGAACCGTGGTTCTTCTTTTGGCTTGTCAAATTTAATTAATCCCTTTCGAATTGCCCTTACATACGCAATAACCTGCAGTATATTCACAATAGAAAGACAGCACATGGTTCCCCAAATATATCAGTCTCTCCAGGAAAAAAACCATCGATGTAATTTGTGACCTAACTGCTGAGTTACCAACCCACTCCCCAATTAACACCAACATCTCTTCCCAAAATGTCCTTATATACAGAAACCACTTGGCAAAAAAGGATGTGTTTTCAAAAGACAGTAATCTAAAGTTTTTGAAGCCATTATCTTGCAAGCAATATGTTCCATAATTTACCTTTTTACTCTCCCACTTTGAAGGAATGAACCGCCTCTTTGGTTCTGGTGCATTGGAAAGAGGATGCTTGCCATCTTCCCAGGTAAACCAATCAACATAAGGCTGCAATCAAACATAAAGAACTTTAAGTTCCTGACAAAGGGTCTTGGGTATGGAAAAAGATATTGGGTATAAGAAGTAAATTCATAAACTTGATTAAATATAAAGTGGGGAATGGCAGAAACATCTCTTTGTGGAATGATAGCTGGTTGTATGATACTTCTATTATTGAATAGCATGGGGCTAGAATTATTTATGATTCAGGGATGAGGAAAAATGCTACAGTGAGTAATATAATTGTCAGCAATGAATGGCATCCTCCTACAGCTGTGTCTCGCAAGTTAATGGTTTTGAGGGATGATATCCAGAAAACCAAAAAGTTAATAGATTTGAGGGATGATATCCAGAAAACCAAAAGGCCTGAAATGAACATCAATGATCAGCTTGTGTGGGTTCCTACTTGGGGTAATTACACAGTGAAGTCTGCTTGGGAGCATTTAAGAAACAGAGCAGTTCAGGTTGAGTGGTTCAAATCTGTTTGGTATTCTTCCTCTATTCCTAGACATGCATTTGTGTTGTGGACTGCTATTCTAAATAGATTGCAAACTCAGGAAAAACTCATGTTGTATGGTATTGTGCAAGAACAAAAATGCATTTTTCGTAAATTGCCTTGTGAAAATAGAGAGTATCTGTTCTTTAATTGTGAGTTCTCTAAGAAAATCTGGAAGACAGTGGCTCAGGATTCTGGATTAGAGCTTGCTGGGCATAACTGGAGGGATCTTCTCCATTGGTGTAACATCCATTGTAAGAGCAAATCCATTAAATCTATAAATGCCAAATTGGTGTTTGCTGCAGCTGTCAATATAATTTGGAGAGAAAGAAATCAGAGGATTTTTGCTGGAGAATGTAGAGGAGAAAATCAGTTGAGTCATGAAATTCTCACTACTGTTAATTTTAGAATGCAATCTCTTCATCCATGTGCTACAAAAACATAATTTGGTTTATGCATCTGTTTATGGGAGCTGATATTTGGCAGTGGTTTTGTGTGATTGATGATCAAGGAAAACTTTATATTGAAGCCAGGTTTGTGTGGGGCTAATGCCATGATGACTATGTGGCTTTCTGAAGATGTGCTTTCTATGGGACTGTTTGGGATTACTAGAGGCAAAATGCATTCTAATCTGCTGAGTATGCTAATGATTGAAGGAGTTTGGCATGTGAAGATGAAGACTGTTGAAGTTAAGGACTTCTGGTGGTTAGTGACTAGGAATCTGATTGTGACAATGTGGTATACTTTTTTTAAGGTTTCTGTCTCTACTTGTCATAGTAGTTTCATGGACATTTCCATTTATTGTAATAGGGACATAGCGAGGTTTGTATATAATCCCTTATGTTGGGGTTTGAGTTTAACTCTTTGGTGGGTTTGGGGTTACCACCCTTGGGGTATTCCCCAAGTAAGTATGTAGGCTTCTAGCCTTGGGTTTCTTTAATATTGACTTACCTTTTAAAAAAATAAAAATAAATAAAGGGAACTTTAAAAATTCTCAAGCAGAAACTGAGGTGCATTACTTTACAGGATGACAATAAATAAATAGATAAACAAACCAAAACAAAATGATGAGCACAATTGAACAGAAAAAATTTCCCAATTAGGTAGGAAAAGGCTTGGTTGAGTTAAGTATTGATAAACGGAAATTACTGACCGCATAGGGATCAAAGTCAGCATGTGGCGCCTTCCCTTTCTGCAATCTGCGGATAATTTTAATCTCCTCTTTGGTAAGCTCCACTTCCTCATCATTATATTCGTCATATATTTTGCGCCTAAATTTAACAAACAAACAAAATATCTGAAAGAAGTCACAGGGCTCCGAAAATAGTGCACAACGTATTAACTGAAATCTCTTGTTGTCTTTCTTCCTCTCTCTTAAAATATCTTTGGTCACAGAACAACAATAGGAAAAGAAAAGAAAAAAAACATAATCAGCAATTTAAAATGCTGATGCTTTTATTGTCTTATGTTAATCCAATCAAAATTTTAAGTAGACTATGAGGGGAGACCTATGGCTGTTATCAAATCCGTAAAGGTTGTAGCCTAGTGGTATCTCCTCAACATCCCAATGAGGAAGGTGAGGGTTCGTGTCCCGATAGGAGGAAATTTGTAAGCAATGGACAAAAATAAAAATCTCAAAAGATTGAGTACAGAAGGAGAAAAGAACATGAACAATCAACTGCAGCAACTGAATCATCTGCCCCAATAAGAAAGAGAGAGAGAGAGAGAGTAAAAACATCGTCTGAGATCAGCCAGGAATAAAGTATATTTTCCTAAATCCATACATATGCCATTTGAAATTGCATTCCTATACCAAGCAACAGGATTTTACTTGATATACATTTTCTTTGAGATGTTGGTAGGATCTAACAACTTAAAGAAAAATAACAGAGACAGCTTACATCACTTTATAAACATTTAACAGAGAAACCAAATTTTGCATTAGAAAATGAAACATTAGTTCATTACAGTTGAAGACACACCAATTTTTGGAGTCATCAGCACTGGCTAGAAAAGAGTCCAGTTTGTCTTGTCTCTCCTTTTTCTTTATCTTCTTTCCGGCAATATCATATCCAATGTGTTCCTCATCCTTGTACCACTCTAACGGAACATCACCAACTGTATTTCGAGGAGCAACCTATTTAAAAAGCATGATTAGACTAAGAAATAGAGAACCCACTGTCTATGATCGAGTCAAGGTACCCCATCAAAACTTGAGGCATGTGGACGTCTCGACAATGTGATTAGAAAGAAAAATAACATATTTGGTTCCATTGTTTCTCTTTACCAAAAGGCAAAAGACATGTCACTTTAAGCCGAAAGCAGACCTTTGAATGGCACATTCATTGAAAGAAAAACCCAAATTTTAGATACGCAAATAAACAAAATACCTCATCTTCAGATGAATCACTCTCTTCAACTCCTCCATGGGCTTCATCGCTTTCACCGTCACTTTCTTGACCCTGATCACTATCATCACCACCATCGTCACTGAACCCCGTCTCGTTGCCTGTGATAACAGTCCCCTACCACAATAATGCTCAAGGTCAATGAAAACACAGCTAAAGACCCAGAAAGAAAATTGAGAACCCAACAATAGTGAAAAAAAGTGAAATAATTAAATTGAATTTAGAATCATAAAGCAATTAAAATTTTCTTTTTTCATGGAAAATTTCTAAAATTTGGTGATTACCATGTACCTCATTTCCGGAGGATTCGCTTTCTCCTGATCCAGATTCACTCAATGAGTAGTCATCATCCTCACTAAAAACCTATACCCAGAAAACCCTAATCATAAAAAACGCTACTTAAACCAAAACATAACCCTAATCGTCAAAAACGGAACTTTATTCATAAATGAGCTCATGCTTTCTTTCTTTTTTAACCAAATGAGCTCATGCTTCCGGTATACTAACATGAATACCATCCATAACTACAACAATGTACCCAATTGAAGTTGAATTAATCAGCACATACAATCTACAGAAATAACAACCAAGGCATTCCCAGTATATGCATATATATGAATATATATATATATATATGTATGTATAGATAGCTGAATACCTCGCTCTCAGGATCAGAATCGGTGGTGGGTAGGTCAATTTGGGGTTCATGGTCGTCTTCTACTACCTTCTTGTTTGAGGCCTCTTGTGGCTTCCTCTGTTTCATCGCGTACACTGAGAAGTGTAGTCGTCTTCGCAACCCTAGTCGCCGACTTCTCTCTGCTCTGCTTTTTTCGCTATATGGCACTGAGGGCTCTCTACAGCTAAACCCTAGCGCAGGAAGAGACAGGGCCGACAAGTGCCCACTAGGGTTTAGAGTTTACACACTTGAAGAGAAAAGTATAAAAAACTAAGAAGTAATAATTTTAACCATTGAATTAATCTTTGATTTTTAATGTCTTTGTTACTAATTTTATTTAATTTTTCACGAATCGTTGGTCTTGTTATTCAACCGTTAAAAATTGGACTCACTTGTATTCCTACATTAAAGGGAGAAAAATAATTAACATACTTTTTTTTCATCTCTCTTTTATAATTTGTTAAAAAATATATAAATAACTGTACTTAAAAATCAAAATTTTTAAATACGAGGCTTAGACCTTGTTTGGATTGGTTTTTCAAATGTTATTTTTGGCTTATTGGAGCGAAAGCTAATTTGAACGATATTTAACAAAATTTTCAGAAAAGCTTCTGGGCCTTGGAATAGCATTTTAAAGAAGCTGAGTATCAGCTTCTCAAAACAAATTCTGCTTCTCTTTTTCTTATGCGGAAAGCTAAAAGCAGAAGTTATGTCAAATAGAGCCTTACTTATTTTGCAACTCTAAAAATCGTTTTCGTTTTTCGAAATTCAGAAAACTGTAAAAAATTCTATTTGTTTCAGTTTTTTAGAAACTATTTTTAAAAAATTAAGTTATAAAAAAAAGTTTATTTTAAATCCAACTTTTTGTTATCACCAAGGGCCTTATAGTCTGATGGTATCACATTTCCTCTCCAAATGAGAGGTTAGGAGTTTGAGTCCCATGGGGCTCATTTGGAGTATATGGGTGTGCGTTTTTTACCATTCAAAAAATAAAAAAAACTTTCTGTTATCAATTTTGAACATATAAAAGTAAAAATAAGTATATGTTTAGTATAATAATTATTCAAACCCTCTTTGGATTAGCTTTTCAAACTTTGCTTTTAGTTTCCTTAAGGGAAAAGCTGTTTTGAACGGTATTTGACAAAAAATTTAAAAGAGTTTTTGGGCCTTGGAAAAGCGTTTTAAAGAAATTGGAGGTACCAATTTTTCAAAACAACTTTTGTTTATCTTTTTTTTATGCATAAAGTCAGAATCAGAAGGTATGTCAAATAGGATCTTACCATTTTTCATAAAGTACTTTCAAATTTTTTTAAAAAAACAAAAGAAGTGAAAGTTGAAAATTTTGTTTAGTGCCCGTTTGAGAGGGCTTTTGAGGACTTTCAAATGGGCTTTTAAACTTCAAAATTCCTTTTCAATAAAATACATGTGTTTGAAAATTTTGATAAAATAGACTTTTAATAAAAGTCAACGATTTAAAGGCTCGTTTAATATAAGCAAGTAAAACTTCTTTTTTGAGTAAATTTTGTGAAACCATATGTATATTTATTTAAAATTATTCTTGATTAACTAATTTAACCTCATTATATATTTCATATTTTCAATACTAACCTCAAATGTCATTTTATTTACCCTTATTTTTCTTGTCATTGTCATCTTATTAGATAGAATATAATCACATTACTATAGGACTCTTTGTCTTTCCAATAATATTTAACCACTTTTTAACATTTTTAATTCAAAAATGTTTAAATTATTAATTAGCTTTTTAAAATATTTTCACCAAACACCATTTTTTTTTAAGAGTCATTTGATTTGAATTACTTTTGACACTTCATTCTTAGAAACGGGTTTTACCCATCATGAAGCCCTGCCAAGCGGGCACTTAATTTACTACTCTTATTGTAGTGAGGAGATATTTTTTGTTTTTTACTATAGCGCGGCTTAATAAGAAAAATACCTTAAATGTGAATTAAAAGATTTTGAACAAAAATTATACTAATTTCATTTTTTATCAATTGTAGGTGTGAGTTCAGATAATAGGAGGAGATTGTCCCAACAATATCATGTTTGATATGTAAGAATGGAATTAAATGTTCATTTATTCCATTCATTTATTTCTTATAATATATTGAAAATTCATTCCTTAAAATGAAATTTTATTCCATAATAATTTTAAAACATAAAAATACTAAAACAATCCTCTCACATTTCAAGTAAACAAACTACAACCACCGCCACTGTCATCTCTCCACCACCACCTCCATTATCCGTCACTACTATTTCCGTTACATTTCACAATTTTTTCCTAAAACAATTAACAAATAATATCAAAATTATATATTTATTACTAAGAGGGGTATTTTTTTAAAAAAAAAATCTTTCAAATCCATTACATTCTTAATGTGCTTCATATTTACAACCAAACAATAAAATAAGAATAATTATTCTACTCCATTCTCATTCTCATTATATTCTCACTCCATTCGGGCGTATCAAACTTAACCTAAGGCTTCATTTGGATAAGCATGAGAGAAAAGAAAAGAAATGATAACATTAGTTATGCGAGAAAATAAATGAAATGTAATGATAATAATATTTCAAATTCATGTTTGGATAGATTATGAAGGAAAATAAAATAAATGATAGTATTCTTGTTTGGATGAGCTAGATGAGAGAAAAGAAAAGAAAGTATAATAACTAAATTACTATTATATCTTTAAATTAATAAAAAAATTCTTTTAATTATAGAGGGTATTTTTTATTATCTAGTTCGCGTAATCCAGTTGATTATATAGGTACTTTTCAGGCTATATACCTAGGCATCACTCCTAGATAGACCTGTCAAAGGATCAAATCGGATCCGAATTAGATAAGTTCATTAGCGGATCCGATCCGGTAATCTGATGAATTTTTACTAATCCATCTCCAAACTTGTTCATTATCGTATATCCGATAAGATAATCCAACCCGATTAGGTAACAACAAAAATACAAAAATTAATGGGTTATTTACACTAACATCCCTGAGGTTTGGGTAAATTAGAGGTAGATGCAATCTTTGACAAGTGTGGTTCAATCGCCCTTGAGGTTTAAAAAAGTTGACAAAGACACTCCTGAGGTTTAAATTTTTTATTTTTTTCTCAGAACTTTAAACAACAAATTATGTACTTACCAATCAATACTTATAATACATAATCCTAATAAATATAAAAAGCGAAAAAAGAAATTGAAACATAATTAAGTGTACTACTTAATACTAATATAATAATAATAGATTATTATGTGTGTGTATATAAATTTAATCGGATCGGATTATTATCGGATCGGATCTCCTAAATTCATATCTTATTTGTTAACAAAATCGGATTGTCGGATTCAGATCATAATCGAATTTTTTATTATCCATATCCGACTAATCAAATCGGATTCAGATTGAATTTGGATCAAAATCCAATCCATTCACGGGTCTACTCCTAACATCCCTACACCCTACTCATTAAATGCGAGTCATGTCTCTCAGTTATTGCATGTCCCCCCCTAATTATAGGTCTTGAGGATACTTCTCAAAAAGTTGCCTTAAACTTTACCCACTCGACAATTTTCCTTAGGCCTTTTGTAGTATGTATTTTTGTTTGGTACCATAGCACTTTACGAAACAAAAACACGTTTGGCAAACTTTACTTTTGTTTTGAATAGGGATGGCAACTGGTTGGGTTTGTGACGGGTTTGGCTAAATCCATACCAGTCCAAACCCGCGACGAGTTTTAATCGATAATACCATTATTACCCCTGTCGGAATAAACGAGTTCCATCGAGTTACCATCGATACTTACTAAATTTTAAACTTAATTTTTAATGACTATTTAGTTAATTGTTTTCACCTTTATACACACCATCGAGTCACACACATAAATGACTATTTAGTTAATTGTTTTCACCTTTATACACACCATGTCCAATACCTAGAAGATAAAACGAGTTGAATAAATAGGGTTCAACTATATACACAAATATATATTGTGGGTGAAAAAATACAGGATATGAAGTACGTGAACGAAAAATGGAGAAATGGTTCCACTAGCAAGTCAGAATATATGGGTCCAAACTCATAATCGAAATCTCAAGCAAAAAAGGTGAAGAGAAAAGAAAAAGAATGTGGAGAAGAGCAAAGAGTGTAGCCTCATCACAGCTAGAGAGTGGATAGTGATCACTAGTAGAACTAAAATCCCCAAAATGAAATACCCCCCAAAGTAGTTGAAGACCAAGGGATGGACAAGAGAAAAGCAATTAGAGAAGAAGGGTGTGATGTGGTGAAGGTTAAAATCAACTTCCCATGGCCGAAGCCCTACGAGAGGAAGAAAAAAGAGAAGAAAGGAAGAAGAAAAAAAAAAGGTAAGCATCGTCCTTGAGAGAGGGAGTGGCCTCCAAAAAAAGAAAAGAATGAGAATGAAGTTGGGATCCGCAAGCACTATTGCCTTCTAGTTATAGGTCACTTGCTCAAAATGTTGTCCTAATGAAAGTGGTCATCAAGTCCTACCAATGCTCCACATGTCTCTAATAAGTGATGAAGGTCATAATGTGGGTCAATAAGGAGAGTTCCTTCCACATTAAGAATAATTGATGAAATTCACATTATGAACATTTATTATGACTAAACTACACCCCTAACCTTCATGCCACATGCTCTTTTCAATCCCTTCAAAATGTGAGGATGGTGTTGCGATGTCCACGTGTCAAGGCTACGCAGCATTTGAGGCCACATCCGGATCGGTCGTGCAATGGATCATTCCCCAATAACCTTCGCAATACATGTATATACTGTTAGACTTATGCAGAAATAGTGGTAAACACCCTTGAGAGACTGTTGCATCATCATGACCCGTAGACCATGAAGGTACTACTCCCGTGTATGCTCTTCAACTCCACATGTGCGCTGTTACAAAATGACCACCTTTAGAAGGCTTTAAGTTGCCATAAGTAATCCGCCTCGTGGTCGGACATATTGGGTCAACCCGAATACCAACTTTAGTGGGGCGGGTCCAAGGCTCTACCCAGTACCCTAAATGAGACCTCTCTACGAGTCCAGTGCACCTTAAAATAATACTTATGCCTACATATATATATATATGTGTGTGTGTGTGTGTGTGTAATTGTGTTTATATATTACATTAACACAGTTATGGGTCTTAGATAATTGACAAGTGTACATGATATGGTAACTTTATATAAAAAGTTGTATAATTTATATAAATTTAACTTAAAAAGATATATAAAAATCAAATAAATAAATATATTTTTTTTAGAATAGGTCGGGTTCAATTTTTTTTGGATTTTACACAAAATCCAAACCCGCTTCGGATTTTGATTTTCAATACCAAATCTTCCCTAAACCCATTTGATAACTTACCAATTTTACCCCATTAGAGGCGGAGCGGGTCAGAACCCGACCAGGTCGGGTTAAATTGTCATCCCTAGTTTTGAACAGTAAAAAATGTATAAATTTTGCAAGCAAAAAAAATGTGCGTGTGTGTGTGTTTTTTTTCCCACCGTACACTACAAAAAAAATGTGTATAAATCTCCAACCCCAAAACCACCGCCTCCAGCCACCACCACCACCACTACCACCATCACCATTAGTATATATATCTACAACAAAACCATTAGTACCAAACATACTTTTGTTTTAGACTCATATCACTCCACAAACCCAAATATATACTTCTGTTTTTTAAATTTAACAGAACAAAAACACAAACACAAACACGAACCAAACCAAACCGGGCCTTAAATTCCTATAAGAGATTAGTGAATAAGGAACTTTCCTTGCTTCTTAGAGTGGGATTGCGACTGTAAGGGGCGGAGGGAGGGGGGCAAGGGGGGCCATGGCCCCTCCAAGGTTTTGAAAATTTTCAACTATCATATAGAAATTTGAGTAGTAAAATAAAATACAGGTGTATTGACCCCTCCAAAAAAACTCACAAGCTGCAATAATTTACAAGAAAATAATAATTTGTTTTAATAAACAGCTCTTTTATAACCTTTTGAAAAGTAAATGAATATATAAATAATGATAAGATGGTATTACAATTTTTTTATTATTATTTTAATCTCGTTTTGATATTAATTTTTTTTATTTTAATCTTGTTCATTAATTGAATTTTAATTTTAGCATCACTTTAAATATGGTAAAACAAATAAAAAATTAAATAATACCCAATTTTTCTAATGTGATTGAATTTTGGCCAACGATCTGAAAATGCATGATTTACGATTTTAGGTAAAATGAAGTATCAAAACTCATGGAAAATATATTTTCAAATATGCGAATTGGCATATTACAATTTTTTACTGAATTTCATATAAATTACTTAATTATTAGTGTTGAGAAAAATAAAATTGATAGCACTTTTAGTATATATTTGATAAAAACAAATTTATTCCCTAAAAAGTTATAGAAACTTAATTTTTGTAATGAATTTTGTGGTTTTTTTTACTAAATAACTCAATATTTTTTTTACACAAATATGCCAAAGTTAAACTATATATATTTTTGTATGAAATTAATTAACAATTAAATATTTTTAATACAAAAATATAATTTTATTAATTCTAATAATCACTAGAGGTTCTCCCCCCCTACCTTCAAATCCTGGCTTCGCCCCTGGAAACTGTGTATAGGGTGCTTCACTATTTGTATATATCTAGGGTTACAAATGAACCAAACTGTTCATGAACAATTCGGGCTCGGCTCGTTAAGGGCTTTGCTCGAACTCATTTGTTAAACAAACGAGTCAAGGTTGATCTCGATTTTCAGACTCGTTTAGCAAATGAGCCAAGCTTGAGCAATGTTGGGCCCAACTTATGTATGTTCGTGAACATGAGGTTGTGTAGGCTTGTTTGAATTTGTGAACATAAACTCATTTAAAAATCGTATTAGTTCATAATTACACATTTAAATTGAGTTATTTGCCTAATAATATTGTATTTTTTATTTTTTATTATATGTTTCATTTGATTGCAAGTGATTGGAATTTTATAATAAAAATGTAATGTTAGTAAACAAGCCTGACGAGCTTGAAAACGAGCTTGAACTGAAATTATATATTAATTATTATTTTTTACTTAAACGAGCCGAGCCAAGATGAGCCCGAGCTTTTCAGGTTCATAGCGAGCCCGAGTCTGATCACAAAGTAGAGCTAACAAACAAATGAGCCGAGCCTGAACAGTTCACTTGTAACCCTATATGCACAGGTTTCTTAATTTTTCATGCATGTATTGACCAATATATACACAGGGGCATACGTTTTTTTTTGTTTTTTTTATAGATACTAAGGTTAATGCAAAAAACCCCCCTAAACTATTGTTGTAGATACGAAATTTGTACAACACAAAAAATATATTTTCTCATTACTGTTCATTGGATTATATACATTTACCTTTTGGGCCTTTGGCCCATTAAGACAATATTTTCAATTTTGGAATATTATCCTTACCTTATACATCAGTTATTCTGTCCCTATACTACGTCATTATCTTGAGCTGCAAGTCTCTTCTAGAATCTTCAAGTTTCTTCTAAAATGCTCTTCGGGTCGGGCCATAGGATGGGCCTGGTGGTTGGGTCTTGGGGCGGGCCTGACCCGACCACAGAACAGACGTGTCGGTCGGGTTATAATGTGGGCCCAGTGATCAGGTTATCATCTCGGGCCTTTCTAGGATCGATCTAATCGGGATGAGGCTTTTTATATGGGCTGGGAAAACTCGCATGTACATAGACCCTCTTTTAGTTTATGGGTCTGCTTTTTAATAGGCCTATTAAATGAAAGAATCGTGAGGCCCATCAAAAAGCCCTTGAGGTTGGTACACGGGATGCGTGCCTGATGACGCGGAGTCTTACATTTAATGCTGCAGTCGTCACCATCAATTGTGATTTTGAATTTATGGTTGAGATGGCCTAGGTATGCGCGAAATGGGCCAAGTTATGTCGGTCTGATGCCTTGGCCCGGGTAGTTGAAACATCACGCCTATATAACTCATATACATCATATTTATATCATTTTCGGTCATCATCTTTCTAGAGCAGTCCTTTGCCTTCTTCAATTTCTCTCTGCAACCTTTCCAAGCATTATTCACAAACTTAAATTCGTTATATACTTCTAAGTTCGTTTCCTCAATTTCTGCAAATCTCAGTGATCTTAGTTGAGTATTCCTCTTCGTGAAGTGTTTTGAGCCTTTTTGAGAAACATTTGATCTGACGCCCCAATTCTTGCCTGTTGGTACAGTTATCGGATTCTGCAAATCTTTTACTGGAGAAAATAATTGGGGGACTGCCGGAATCTTCTTTACCTGTTTGTAAGTCATTCTTCTCATTCCTTATACCTTTCTTCAAATATGTCGGGGAGTGATGACACTAGGTTGGTTAGTGACCTGCAATTAACAAACACCGATTTGACAATCACCGACCCCAAAGCCTCAGTAAGCACCCCATCCTTAGAGATTACCCGAGTCACTAGAACTAGTCCACCAGAAGTTAATCAGGATGTTGGGGGTCGAGTTATAGAGGGTTAGGGTGATGACACTAGGTCGGTTGATGATGGGAATGATCAGGGTCAGGGTGTTGAGGAAGAGGAGATTTTTTATGCTGACCCGCTCCCGGCCAAGTACAAGAAAGACACTAAACTTAAGAGCCTCGGGGTTCCTGAAGGGGTAAATGTTAGACATTATCCTCGGGATAAAGACTTTAGGATTGGTGAGGGGCTGAAGGATGGGGATATATTGCTCTCCTCATTCCACCTTACCATACTAAAATTTCCTATTCACCCTTTCTTCTTTCTGGCCTTGGCGACTTTGGGTCTGGCCCCCCTTCAAGTGGGTCCCAATTTTTATGGGATCCCGGCCATGATCCTATTGATCAACAAATAATTGAACCTATACTTAGGTTTGGCTGAGCTCCTATTCTCGTATAAACTTCAGGAATAGAAAGATAATAGGGGTCGGTACAACCTAACCTCGTACGTTAAGAGGAAATTATGTGGCAACGTTCCGACCTCCAATAATGGATGGAAAGAAAGGATGATTGTAGTGAGTGGGCAGTGGAGGCATCCTGACGCCATAAACATACATGTCAGCCACGTTTTCCAATAGACCCGACTTCCTGAGTTTAAAAGTTTCCATACCCGAGCTTCATGCCATTGCGATTAGTGTAATCATAAGTTGGGTATGCTAGTGATGGGTTTTATTTAGGCTCCTCAAGAGAAAATGGAGGTCGGGTATATAAGATCCCAATTCAAACTGTTGGAGGCCAGAGTATGGAGTCAGGATTTAAGGGATAGCCAGGGTTGCTTGACCGGGTCTATATTGCAGGAGCTTGCATCGGGAACATCTGCGTCGATGATCACCTCGGGTTCTACTGCGACTACGTCTTGATCGAAGAAATTGAAGTCCAAGTCATCAGCAACCAAAAAACTCAAGAGAACTATGTCGGGGGGCCAGCCGAAAGGGAAAGTGGTTAGCATGCCCAAGTTTTTAATCAAGAAGTCTAAAAAGGCTGTCATCGGCCCCACATCCTTCATTTATGGGGTTGATGTCCCTCAAGTCCCCGAGAACCCTGTAGTCAGTTTATCAACGGGACTGACTGAGGGCCGAGTTACCACGCCCTCGCCTCTGCCTCCTCCTCCTCCGGTAGAGGATCCTCCAATGATGCCTCCGCCTTCTCATACCCCGTAAACGGCTGCATCGGGGGCGGTTGAGGTCGGGGATGATCATGCTATGGTCCCGAGCTCTGGAGGTTTGGATCAGAATTCGTCTCAGGCTCAATTTTCAGTCAGGCCCGGTCCTAGCCTCAGTATGGCCTTAGAGGTTCCTGCCTCGACGTTGGATGCTCGGGAGTTAGGCTCTGATGAAGAGGGTCAGGGTTTATCCCGACCTACCAAACTGCGCACTGCTATCACATCTATGGTCAGGAAACTAGACCATAAGGAGATTGATCGCGCTGCTGAAAGTGGGAAAAAGGCTCCTCATGGGACTCGGTTCAAGCTGGATACTCGGAAGGGCGACCCATATCTATCTGTCGCGGATCAGACGATTGGGAACCCGGAGGCCTTGCGGGAGATGGCCCTGGAGTCTGGACCCCGGCCAATAAGTTGGCCATGGGGCGATATGATAGGATGAGCTTAGCTTTGAATGGGCCCGAGCTTGTAATGAGGGTAATTTCATATTTTTTATACTTAGCTTTTTATTTTGCTTCGTATCTTCTGTGTTGACACTCTTTTCTTTTAGATGTTTCATGCTACTCAGGCATACAATTACAAGCTCGAGGATGATGCACGGGTCATAAATGCCCTGACTCGGAATGTTCAGGTCCATAAAGCTGTGTGTGCCAAGGCTCTGGAGCAGTCCAAAAAGGCTGAGGACAAGATTCAGTCCCTGACATATAGGGTTGTTTCGGTTGAGGAAGAGCTCGTAGATGCTAAGGCAAAGATCTCAGAACTTGAGGGCAAAGCTTGGGAGGCTGAGTAGAGGGCTGATCGGGAGGTCCAGGCACGGGAAGCCTTGACTCATCAAGTGCAGTCCCTGACTGAAGAAGTTGAGAAGTTAAAGACTTCAGGGCAACAGTTGCTTGGGGAGAAGGTTGAGGTCGAGAATGCCCTAGGTGCGGAGAGATCTCGGGTGGAGATGTGCTACAAGGGTGGTAACCAGATGATCTCCCACTTTGAGCTGACCTGTAAGTACCGTTATGAGCAGGGTTGGCGGGAATGCATAACGGAGCTTCCAAAGCCCGAGGAGGAAAAGGAGATCCCGACTATTGAGGATCTTGACCTCAGCTTAGGAGTGGGGCCTCCGTATGAAGATCTGGAGCCCGAGCCCGACCCCGAAGACCTTATATTTGGCGAATTCCTTCAGGATCCCCTGCCCTTCCTGCCTTCTCGTTCTGGTCTCGATGAGCCTGAAGTTACAGGGGGACAGTCCCCCAGGGCTAAAGGCTCAGGCGGGAATGGAGATCCTCCCGTGGTGGTTCAGGGGGAAGGTGATGAGATTCCCGAGGCAGAGACCCGCGTGGTCGAAAAATTCTCGGATGAATTCAGGCATCAGGGGAAGAAGACTTCAAAATAGGGCTCTTCCTCTGGCTTCTTGCCCCTTATCTTGCTTTTTCCTTTATCTTGTATTTGCAATGATTTTGTAACACATCATTGTATCAGCCTAGGCCACCGGGGCTTTTCAATATAAGTTTATTTATTCATATTTTGTTATGGATCTGCATGAGCCATACTTGTTTCCTTTGATAAGATAATAACAATTGGGATTTTGAATTATGACTTAACAATAATAACAATAAAACCATACAATAATAGTTGGGATTCTGAATTATGACTTAGCAATAATAACAATAAAAACCAGACAATAATAGTTTGGATTTTAAATTGTGACTCCATACTGATTGCAACACTTAGGTTTTGGAATTGATATTTGTAAAACTCGACCGTTGGTGGGTCTGTGTTTATCTCTCGGGCACTTTGGGCCCATGGAGAGGATGCAACACTTAGGTTTTAGAATTGATATTTGTAAAACCCGACCACTGGTGGGTTTGTGTTTATCTCTCGGGCACTTTGGGCCCATGGAGAGGATGTAACACTTAGGTTTTAGAATTGATATTTGTAAAACCCGACCACTGGTGGGTCTGTGTTTATCTCTCGGGCACTTTGGGCCCATGGAGAGGATACAACACTTAGGTTTTAGAGTTGTTATTTGTAAAACCCGACCATTGGTGGGTCTGTGATGATCTCTCGTGCACTTTGGGTCCATGGAGAGGATGCGACACTTAGGTTTTTAAACTATTATTACAGAGAAAAACCCGTCGGATAGAGATAATCATGGAGATGATTTCGATAATCGTGGAGATGATCGGGAAAAATGGAACTTTCATTGCAATCTTTTTGGGCTTTAGTGGTCTTTCTTTACAGTAGCCAAAACAAAGTATTTATAGGGATAATACCTCTTAAGTCGGGATGCATTCTGTGTGTTGGACTCCCTTTTGTTATCAGAGTTTCTAAGTAGTCTGTAGGCCCCGCGCCCCACCACTTCAGTGACAGTGTAGGGTCCTTCCCATGGCTCTTGGAGCTTGCCCACGTTTCCAATCTTTTGTCTAAGAAACATGTCCCCGACTTGGAATCCCCTTCTTTTTACTCTCTTGTTGAAGTGATTCCTGACCCGTTGTTGGTACGCTGTCAGTCTTATTCCGGCAATTTCTCTCTTCTCTTCCACCAGGTCGAGCTCGTGAGCCAAGCATTGATTATTTGATTTCTCGTCCCAAGCTAGTGACCTCAGTGTTGGGACGGCGTACTCCGTCGGGATTACGGCCTCTGCCCCATATGCCATAGCGAAGAGTGTTTCACCGGTTGATTGTCGGGGCGTGGTTCTATACGACCACAATACCTCTGACAACTTGTCTAACCATACTCCTTTGGCCTTCTCAAGTTTCTTTGCCAGGGTGTTGAATATGGATCGATTGGTTCTTTCTGCTTGTCCATTGGCCTGCGGGTACCCTACCGAGGAGGTATTCTGATTGATTCCATGCTCGACCAGAAACGACCTGACCGGTTCACTGTCTAAATTAGTGTCATTGTCCATCATGATGGTCCGAGGTACCCCAAACCTGCAGATGATATGATTCCATATGAACTTGACTACATGGCTGCCTTTTATAGAAGGGTAGGCCTCGACTTCAACCCATTTGGTGAAATAGTCGGTGGCCAGGAACACATGGGTTGTTGATCTGACAGCTTTTGGGAGTGGTCCAACTATATCCATTCCCCATCGGGCAAAAGGATGTGGAACGATTGTCGGGTTCAAGAATTCCGGTGGTTGGAGTATAGCGTCACCATGCATCTGACAGGCTTTGCATTTCCGTACATATTCCTCGGTATCCCGGGACAAGTAGGGTCAAAAGTAACCCTGGGATAAGATTTTATGGGTAAAAGATCGGGCACCCGAGTGATTTCCACAAGCTCCAGCGTGTATCTCTTGCATCACTGTCTCTGACTCGGAAGGAGTGATGCACCTCAGATATGGACCCGAGAAAGATCTTCTGTAGAGTTGTCCCTAGATGATCGAGTATCTGGATGACTTCATTCTAATTTTCCTTGCATCTGCCTTATCAGCTGGTAGCATCCCGACACTGAGGTAGTCGATTATGGGGTTCATCCAGCTCGGCTCCCGGGGAACTAGACATATCTGCTCGTCGGGCTCTCGAATGCTCGGTATAGTGATGAAGTCGGTCAGTACTACTCGGGTCATATCTTCACCAGTTGTAGACGCCTGATTAGCTAAGTGGTCGACAGAGGTGTTCTCTTCTCAAGGGATTTGGCTGAATGTTAATTTTTGAAAACCTTCGGACTCCTTGAGCCCCAGCGCTCTGTAAGATTATATTTTGGGGTCTTTGGTTTCGTACTCGCCGGTTATTTGCCTGATTATTAGTTGGGAGTCGATGTATACAGATAGGGATTGTATTTACAGGCTTCTGGCCAATCTCAGGCCCGATATGATCGCCTCGTACTCCGCCTCATTGTTAGTGGCTGAGAATTTCAATTGCATAGAAGCCTGTAACTTGGTCCCGTCGGGAGTATGGATTTCCACCCCGACGCCTGCTCCATTGGCGCTCACCGAGCCATCCACGAATAATTTCCACGTTTCTAATTCATCGAGTTAATCTGTTTCGTCGGTTTCTCCTTCTAATAGAAAATCGGCCACGGCCTGTCCTTTGATCGAGATTTTAGGAACGTAGGTTATATCATAAATCCCTAGCTCAATGGCCCATTTAGAGATCCTACCAGAGAGATCGGGCTTTGCCATAAGTACACGAATCGGAGTGGTAGTGGGGACATTGATCTGGTGAGCTTCAAAGTAATGCCTGAGACGTCGTTTGGCATTGATCAAGGATAGAACCAACTTTTCTTGTTTGCTGTATCGGGTCTCGGGATCGGTTAATGCCTTACTGGTATAGAAAATGGGGATCTGGAGGTTCCCGTCCTCTCTGATGAGTACAACGCTAGTTGACACTGATGATACTGCCAGATACAAGAGTAGGATATCATCGGGCTCGGGTGTCGCAAGAATGGGAGGCTTAAGCATGTACTCTTTCAATCGGGATAGGGCTTTAGTTTGTTCGGCCCCCACACTTCTCCCTTCTTTGTTTTGATTGCCTGGAAGATGGGTCGGCATCGGTCGGTCAGTCTTGCGATGAATCTGCTTAAGGCTACAACTCTTCCGGTCAGAATTTGGACTTCTTTGTGTGTGGCTGACTCTTTTGTTTCGAGCAGAGCCTTCACTTGGGTCGGGATGACTTGTATGCCCAATCGGTCAACAATGTGCCTCAAGAACTGCCCCGAAAACACCCCGAATGAGCATTTGGCCGGATTGAGTTTCATCCCATGTTTCCTCAGGGTGTCGAATACTTTTCAGAGATGCTCCAAGTGGTCAGTTTTCTTTCTGCTTTTGACCATTATATCATCAATGTAGGCCTCGACCACTGTGCCCATCATTCCTTTAAAGATCCTGTTCACCAGTCTCTAAAATGTGGCTCTTGCATTTTTTAGTCCGAAAGGCATAACTTTAAAGCAATAAGTACCTGTCTCGGTAATGAAGGAGGTATTTTCCTCATCCGTCGGGTCCATTGGGATTTGGTTGTATCCCGAGTAGGCATCAAGGAAAGTTAGTCTCTCGTAGCCCGCGGTAGCGTCGACTATTTGGTCTATTTTAAGTAGGGGGAAGCTGTCTTTCGGGCAGGCTTTGTTTAGGTCGGTGAAGTCAATGCAGACTCGCCACTTCCCGTTCTTTTTCTGCACAACCACCACGTTGGCTAACCACTCGGGATACTGAACTTCCCTGATGAACCCGGCTTCCAGTAATTTTGACACCTCGTCAGCTATGATCTGGTTTCTTTGGCCCCCCCATTCGCCTCTGTTTTTGTCGGACATGTCTTATATTTGGGTCAACATGTAATGTGTGTCGGGCTATGGAGGGGTCGATGCCGGGCATATCAGTATGCTCCCATGCGAAGACGTCATGATTATCCTGTAAGAATGTTGTTAGTTCATTTAATTCACAAGTGGTGAGACTTGCACCTGCGTAGGTGACCTTGTCGGGTTGGTCGGGCATTACAGATATTGGCTGCAGAGGTTCTGCAACGATCGAGGGACCCGACTCCCCGTCCTGTAGTTTCTATTTGGGTTGTGGGTCTAGATCCTAATCCTCTTCTCGAGACCTCTTTCGATCGGGCTTATCCTTCATTCCTTTAATAGTGATGGCGTAGCATTGCTTGGCCGCTACTTGATCCCCTTTGATATCAATTATGTCGTAACCATTCTGCCCGACGCACCTCATCATTTGGTGGAGAGTTGATGGTACGCCTTGCATCCTGTGTATCCATCCTCTTCCCATAAGCAGATTGTATGAGGGTTTCACGTCCACCACCACAAAGGTCTCAGACAGAGTTCTCTGGGCTGCTGACACGGGTAGCTTGATCTCCCCAAGGGGTTCGACTTGCTTTCCATCGAACCCGGCGATTGGATTTCGGGAAGTTACAATGTCCCTCGGGTCGATCTCCAATTTATCAAAAGCCCACTTGGTCATGATATTGGCACTGCTTCCTGGGTCAACCATGACCCTCCTGACAAGACATCCCGAGACCATTAGAGTGATGACTATTGGGTCGTCGTGTGGGACTTGGATGTCTTGGAGGTCATCATGGGAGAAGAGTATTTGACACTACCCCGTTCGGTGGTGGACTTCGTTTATCACGGCTATCCCGTTGACCTGATGTGCTCTTCTCATTTGTGAGCATCTCGATCCTTCGCCGCTTCGTGGGTCGGGACCTCCATGGATCATATTGATGATTTTGACAGGGTGCGTTGGGGCTTGATTCCGTTGGTTATTTTGTGTTGGTTGATTGGCTTTTGGACCATCCCTCTAGACATAGTCTTTTAGTTCTCCTCGGGCTATCATTGCCTCGACCTGGTGCCTCAGGTTCCTGCAATCATTTGTCATATGCCCGAAATCACTATAGAAGGCATAGTGCTTTGATCTATCCCTATGGTCGAGGGGTTGCCTGATTGGGGGAGGAGTTTGGAAGATTCCTCTAGCTTTATTTTCCTGAAAGAGCTTGGCAAGGGTCATTTTCAACGGGGTGATCTTTTCTTTGAGTCTGGCACGCTTCTCGGGCTGTGGAAGAAACTGAGATGAAGCGGGGATCGGGGGATTTGAGCGTTTGCGATTAATCAGTTGTCGGGATGTATCCGATGCCTTATCCTTTGACTTGATTTCCACACTAACCAATGCTGCTATCTTCTGTTGGGTCGTCTCCTCTTCTTCGATCCTTAAGTGACCCTGAGCTCTAGAATTGAGTTCTCCAATTCCCGAGGGGGGTCGTTTCACAAGTGACTGGTGGAACTTGGTCCCCGAAATCAGTGTCATCCTGAAGGCTTCCACGACTGAGTGTTGGTCGCAGTTGTCGATGGAGGACGACTCGACGTTGAATATGGACAGGAAACTCTTGAGGGACTTGCCTTTTTCTTGAGTCACGGTAAAGAGGCTCGAGATGGTTTTCTTTTGCCTCTTTTTCCCGAAGTATTAGGCCACAAAGAGGTCGGACAGTTGCTGCTAGCTGCCAATGGATCTCGGCGGCTGCTTCCTGAACCAGAGGAGTGACGCGTCGACGAAACTGGTCGAGAATACTTTGCATAGCAAGGCCTCGTTCTCGGCATACATGGTCATTTTTTGGAGGATCTGGTAAATGTGTTCCTCGGGATCTTTCGTTCTGTCGTAGGGAGTGAATCTGGGCATGACGAACTTCTTGGGGAAAGGTTCCCAGGTGATCTCTAAAGTGAACGGTGACTGAACCGAGTCGGCAGAGGCTTGGAGGGCCTGGTCATCAATAGATCGGGCCCTCAGATCCTTCATGACCTTCTTTTGGAACTCCGCCATCATCTCCTGAAGTTTTTGTGATGTCAGAGGTTTGTTGGTGACGGAAACTTTGCCTGCAGCCGGGGCCTTTCCTGGTCGGTGAGAGGTTTCATCGTGTTCCTCCCATGGTTCGGCTTGTTCTTGGATCTGCAATTGATCGGGAATTACCGGAGGGATAGTCGCATGATTCAATCTCGCCAAGAGCTCCTCGCTCCTTTTCTCCGCCGCCTGGCTTCTCGCTTCGGTGGCCTGGCTTCGTCTCTCGGCTTCGACGAGCTGCTGCAAGAGGTGCTCGATCGTTGGTGAAGCTCTTGGTTGTCTGTCGCCGGGGATCTGTACTTATGACTGGGATCTAGTCACCGGCATGGTCAGATTTGGACGGAGAAGATGATATTGAAGATTTGGTGGCGGTATCTGGATTTTGCTTAGCTTTTTGAGGTAGGAAGATGGTCGGCAAAATGACCTAATTTTCCCACAGACGACGCCATTGTGTAGATAAGAAATTTGTACAACACAAAAAAGATCTTTTCTCATTACTGTTCATTGGATTATATACATTTACCTTTTGGACCTTTGGCCCATTAAGACAACATTTTCAATTTTGGAATATTATCCTTACCTTATACATCAACTATTCTATCCATATACTACGTCATTATCTTGAGCTGCAAATCTCTTCTAGAATCTTCAAGTTTATTCTAGAATGCTCTTCGGGTCGGGCCATAGGATGGGCCTGGTGGTCGGGTCTTGGGGGGGGGCCTGACCCGACCACATAACAGACATGTCGGTCGGGTTATAATGTGGGCCCAGTGATCGGCTCATCATCTCGGGCCTTTCTAGGATCGATCTAATCAGGATGAGGCTTTTTATATGAGCCGGAAAAACTCACATGTACAATTGTCATTTTTGTAAATAACTTTTCAGAACTATTTTTTGTGCAATAAATCCCCTAAACTATATTAATTTGTTGTAAAATGCCCCATTGTATTAAATTTATTTAATAAATGACCAAAATACCATTTTTATTGAATTATGATCGATACATTTATTATTAGTTGTTAACATAGACTATAAAATAATTGATATTAATTTAATAGCATATTCACCACACAAATATTCATAAGCAAATACCTTATTCTTAAAATTTATTTATTAAATCATGCTTTTAGGTTGTTTAAATTCAATTAAATAAAAATATTTAAAATGATTAAACCATTAGTTAACAAACTTAATGTATATAATATGAGAAAAAAAGGTGCCTAATATTTAAGGAATTTTAAGGCCCCGTTTGGAAACCTTGTTTTTGTTCTGTTTTTTTATTTTTTGGCACTGTTCAGGAGAACATAACATGTTTGACAACCCTTTTTATTGTTTGTTATGTTCTCAATTTGGAAACTGTTTTCGTGAATAGTAGAAAAAATAAGGGAACAACAAAAACTTGTTTTTTTGTTCTTTTTGGGATTTTTCAAAAAAAAATTTGTGGGAGAGAGGAAAAATTGTGTAAGAATATGTGTGTGTTTTTTCCCCAAACATGTTTTTTGTTCTTGTTCTTTTGGGTAAGAAAATAAGAACAAGAACACGAATTATTCTTGTTTTTTGGTTCTCAAAACAAAAACAAAAACAGTGGTTCCCAAACGGGCCCTAAGTCTTTATAGATATATTTTATGATTTTTTTATTTTACAGTAAATTTTTTTAAAATTAAGATAAAATATTTTATTATCTAAATCATACCAAATTTTAATAATAAGTTAATTATTTACAAAAATAGTATAACCTATAACTTTATAAAAAAAATTCATTTGAGGATGTATTTAGTCTAATACAAATTAAAGTGGATGGTATTAATTAGTAATATCTTAAATAAGATAAAAATAATATTGGTTAATTTAAAGAATAGATAAATTTAAAAGGAAGGGTAAAATAGTCTTTTGAAATAAAATGTGGTTAATTGCAATAAATTGATAGTTTAGGAGATTATTTAAAGTTTAAGGGGGTTAGTTGCAAAATATCAATAGTATAGGGGTTTTTCTGCATTTTACCTAGGGATGACAATAATACCCGCCCCGATGGGGAACCGCCTCGCCCCGCCCCGTTTAGCCCGGGTATGGGGACCCGATTACATCAATGGGGGCGGGGATGTGGCAAAATTTTTTTTTCCCTCGGGTTCGAGGGTACCCCCGCCTCTCCTCGAACCTGCCCCGGTTAATATAATATATTATTATATATATACATATATATATTATTATTAATTACATATATATTATTGTAATATATATATGTTTAAGATATAATTTTTTTATATAAAAAGGTAAAATATATATATATATATATATATATATATATATATATATAATCGGGGCACGAGGCTAGGCGGGACAAAAAATAAAATTTTTTATCAAGGGCGGGGCGGTTATGGGGGGACAAAATTGTCCCGGATTCGGGGATGGGGTTGGGGATCCCAGCCCCGACCCGCCCCATTGCCATCCCTAATTTTACCCTAGATATTATACATTTTTGAACCACACTTCATTATGACATAAGCAAATTCAACTTAGTAATGATTTTAGTTTGGTTTCTTAATGGAATCTAAAAGAGAACCAAACCGTAGGTTAGTAATTTTCAATTGTTGGATTAAATTATAGTAAAAGTTAAATGAAGAGTAGGGTCTAAGTTCACCAATTTCAACCTTTTTTTTTCTCTCACAATTATTGACACCAATGATATATATCCAGGGACGGACATAGTGTAGGCTTAGTGGAGAGCAATGCCATTTTTTTCCTTTGCAATTTATATACATAAAATTGACAAAAGTGTATAATACTCCCTTTGCTTTTGAAAAATTACAAAATACCTCCCTATGCTATTTTTAGTTCTAAATTACTTCCTCGCCCTTGTAAAATCTAGCAAATTATCTCCTTTGATATATTTGAGTTTATTTTTTGGTTGATATTTATGCAATATGACCATTATGCTCTCTTATTTTATATTAAATAATTTCTAATATATTTATCCTTTTTTCCCTCTCTGTTTTAAAAAAATGATTAATAATTTAATCCCACACACATATACTTATTGCAGGCCTAAATATGGTATTAAAAATCTGTTTAAAAAATTATTATTTAAAAATAGATTTTTTTGTTATAATACAACAATAACTTAATATATGACTTATAAGATTAAAACAATGTCTAAAAGTGTTGCAAATTTTTAAATGATAAAACCTTTCCGGATCTTGTAGTTTTTATGCCTATTTATAACAAAAACAAACTTTAGATATGTTTTAATTTTGTAACTCAAATTTTAAGTTTTATTATTTTTATCACAAAAATTTATTTTTAAATAATAATAATTTTTTAAACAGATTTTTAATATCATATTTTAAGCTTGAAAAATAGTATATGTATGTGGAATTCTGAATTATTAATTATATTTTTGAAAGGAAGAGAAAAAAATATTAAAAATAAATTAATACAAGACAAGAGGGCACAATGATCATGTTTTAAGGGGTAATTTGGTCATATTGTATAAATGTCAACAAGAAAGTGGATTAAAAAATCTCAAAGGGGGTAATTTGCTAACTTTTACAAAGGTGAGGGGGTGATTTGGAGCTAAAAATAGCATGGGAGTATTTTGTAGCTTTTCAAACGTTTGGGTATTATGCACTTTTGCCTTAAAAATATTATATTTATGAAATATTCTCACTAAAATTACACAAGCCCCCACTAAAATTCCTAAAAAATACAATTAAACCCCCACTCTGATTAATTTCTAGGTCCATGCCTATATATACCTCACAGAATCACAAGAAGAAAGCCAACAAGAATGAGGACATCACATTCACAAATAACTTCAAATATCAATCTGGTATCAACAGATTCACTAGTCACTGGAGGTACAATTTGCAACCCAGTAAACTAGAAAAGGGACTGGGGAAGAAAGATTTATAGGGCACTTTTGTGATATAGGACAAGTTAGTACTGCTTTTTGTTATATAGGTTAGGAAGTACAATGCAAATACCAACAAGAGAGAGATAGGGTCAACCCAATTGCGATTGATTTGATGATGATGATGAAAGTCATTTTTATTAATATTTTTTTTTTCTTAAAGTCATTTATAGGGTAAACGACAAGAAACCTAAGCTATTGATCTTTTATAAGAAACTTTCTAATCTAAAAATCACCCCAAACTATTTAAAACATGTATTTTACCCCTTAGCTATAATATAAAAATACACTTTTATCTCCTCCTATTTTACTAATTACACTTCCATCCTTTATTACAAAATATATATATTACGAAAATTACAATTTGATTTTTTTTTTTATAAAATTCAAAAAAAACATATAAAATTCAAAAATATATATATAATTCGTAAAAAATATATAAAATTTGAAAAAACATATAAAATTCGAAAAAATATATGAAATTTGAAACAATATATAAAATTTGAAACAAACATATAAAATTCAAAACAAATATATAAATTTCGTAAATAATATATAAAATTAAAAACATATAAAATTCTAAAAAATATATAAAATTCAAATATATATATATAAAAAGTGTTATTGAAGTTTAAGTGGATAAGTTTCAGAGTCATTAGCCAAGGTAACAGATCATCTCCAACTCTCTGCAGAGCTATTTCAAGGGTCACGATGGCGACACATGCCCCACGATGGTGACCGAAATCGGAATCGAACCGATACTTTATTAAAATATTTTAATCGAAATTAAATATATTAATATTTGAATCAAAACTAACTGTTCGGTTTCGGTTCTCATTTTTAAAGAACTGAAAGTATTACTTAGATTCCGGTTTCGGTTGGAATCAAAAGCGAACCGCACCGTGAATATATTAATATTTGAATCAAAATTAACGGTTCGGTTCCGGTTCTCATTTTTAAAGAACCGAAATGATCTGTTCAATTCCGGTTTCGGTCAGAATCGAAAGCGAACCGGAGCATGTGCACCCCTAGATTAGGGTACCAAGGGACCCTTTAATCGATATAGTTAATCAATTAAATTTTTTATTTTGATTTTTATTTTATATAATTTTGATTAAAATATTATTTATATAATTTTATTTTTATTTGTTGAGAGGAAAAGTGATAGTGATGGAGAGAGAAAAGTGGTAGAAAGAGAAAAGGAGTTGGAGATGATCCGTTACCGTGACTGATGACTATGAGGCTTGTCCACTTAAACTTCAGTCACATTTTTTTATATATATTTGAATTATATATATATTTTTAGAAATTTATATGTTTTTTTCGAATTTTATATATTGTTTCAAATTTTATATATTTTTTGAATTTTATATGTTTTTTCAAATTTTATATATTTTTTACAAATTATATATATATATTCGAATTTTATATGTTTGTTTCGAATTTCATATGTTTATTTAGAATTTTATAAAAAAAAAATCAAATTGTAATTTTCGTACTATATATATAATTTTTATTTTTATTTTATATTTATTTGTTGAGAGAAAAAGTGATAGTGATGGAGAGAGAAAAGTGGTAGAAAGAGAAAAAGAGTTGGAGAAGATCTGTTACCGTGGCTAATAACTATGATGCTTGTCCATTTAAACTTCAGTCACATTTTTTTATATATATATTTGAATTATATATATATTTTTAGAATTTTAAATATTTTTTCAAATTTTATATATTGTTTACAAATTTTATATGTTTTTTTTGAATTTTATATATTTTTTACGAATTATATATATTTGAATTTTATATGTTTATTTAGAATTTTATATAAAAAAAAATTAAATTGTAATTTTCGTAATATATATATTTTGTAATAACGGGTAAAAATGTAATTAATAAAATAGAAGGGGGTGGAAGTATGATTAATAAAATTGCTTTTTTAAATTCTGCACATAGGAAATAGATTGGGGGTTTTGTGCCACTTTAAAAAATTAGAAATTAGTTGGGAGAGAAAGTATAATTTGGGGGATTTCTTGCCCTTTACCCTCATTTTTTATTTAATAATTATAAATATATTTCTTGTACGCAATTGAGAATTTGAAAACATATCGTTGACGGGTTGGAAGGATCAATCATTGAAAAGATATCAATTTGAACATAAAATAAAAAACACATAACTTGATTTTACGGAAAGGGCAATATAGAGTGGTGTGAGTCAAAAATCTAGAAATGCTTGGTCCCATAGATTTGCTGTAGAAGTTAAAAATTTCAATCAAACAAGTTATATATTTTTGTACTTGCTATCATTGTAAAACAAAAAAAAAACACCAAGAAATTACTTCTGAAATTTATACTTTTGCTTCTAAAAATATGTTTAAAGTATAGCGCAGCCCCAAACATCCTTCTAATACTTATCGTTTTGAAGTAGAAGCAACAAAAACAAAACACGAACAAAAACGATCTTATGGGTGCGTTTGGAAAGCCTGTTTTTTGTATTTGTTTTCTGTCTTCAAATATAAAAACTGTTTTTGTATTTGTCTTTGTTTTTTCAGGAAAAAACTAAAAACAAAAAAACGTTTGAATGAAGGTGTTTTCACCACTTTTATTTGGTGAAAATTGTATTTTATGAATTTGGTGTTTTCATTGTTTTTACTACCTAAACAGTGAAAAAACTCAAAAAACAACTAAAAGTTGTATTTGGTGTTTTTATCACTTTTACACACTATTCACAGAAAACAGTTTTCTTGAAAAAAAAATAGTGAACAATAAACACTTTTGCCAAACGTGTTTTTTTTTAGTTTTGTGAACAGTAAAAAAACAAAAACAAAAAATAAGGTATCCAAACTGACCCTATATGTATCAAGTCGTGATTATCGAATTAACATATAATCTAGTACCGTACAAAAATGGCGCGCGGGCCCGGTTGGTTTCCTGCAAATTTTCACCGTAGGATGTAGCTTGATGGACCCAACTACATTAGCATTTCCTCTCTCTCATCTTCTTCAGTCCACAACATGTGGTGCCTGTTTTTCCTTAAAAGCAAACACCAAAGTAGAAACAGCTTTGTTTCCCTCACTCTCACTCACTCAACATGCTCTCTCTATCCCACACCTCACTCAACTGGTAAGCACTTCTTCTTTCTCAACCCAATCTCCATAATTCATGTACAATTCTAGGGTTATATGCTTTCAATCACAAAAAAATTAGCAAGTATTTGTAGTAATTGTTCTGGGTTTTGTCTATAATCATCAAATAAGTGAATTCAACTAAGAAATTGCTAGTTTCTGTTTGTGGGTATTTGTTATCTCATCATTTCATGGCTTCCACAATGCTCAATGGAGCTGAAAACCTCACCCTCATAAGAGGGTTATCCCCAAATGGGTTAGGGTTTGTTGGGTCAGATTTGCATGGAAAGCAATTTCTCAAGATGAGTTTGATGTCTGGTGGTAGAAATTCTAGGGCTAGGGCTAGGATTAGAACCCTAGTGCCAAAGTGCAGTGTTTCTGCATCTAGGCCTGCTTCACAGCCTAGGTTCATACAGCACAAGAAAGAGGCATTTTTGTTCTATAGGTTCCTGTCAATTGTGTATGACCATGTCATAAACCCTGGGCATTGGACTGAGGATATGAGGGACGATGCTCTCGAGCCGGCTGACCTGTATGACCGGAATATGATTGTGGTTGATGTTGGGGGTGGGACGGGTTTTACTACTCTGGGTATAGTTAAGCATGTTGATGCAAAGAATGTCACGATTCTCGATCAGTCGCCGCATCAGCTTGCCAAGGCGAAGGAGAAGGAGCCCTTGAAGGAATGCAAGATAATTGAGGGCGATGCGGAGGATCTCCCATTCCGAACTGATTATGCTGACAGATATGTGTCTGCTGGAAGGTTAATTCTCAACCTTTCATTGGTCTTGTATGCCCTGTTTAGTTGTTTTTGTATTACTCAAGATTGGCAAAGGTTAAAATTTTCAAAGCTTTACTGGCTGGAAGTATTGTAAATTATGATTATAGATATGTGTGTGTAAGGAATTCAGTCGGGCACTGTTATAATTATCAGAATTTGTTTATAGAAAATAAAATCGTAGAAAATTGACTATCAAAGAAGGGTTCTTGTCTAAATTTTGATTCTTAAAAGTTTTGTGGGATCTGTGGAGGAGAAAAGATATGGGCTTTTCTAACTTTTGAAAATCTTCTTTGACTAAAGTGTTAGAAAATGAAGTATTTTCAAATTTTGGGATGTTGTTTTATGGTATTTTGTGAATACTTTCAAGAGTTAAAGTGGAGGGAGATAGGAGATAGACGAATGTAGAAAATTTGAGTGGGCAGCTGGGCGCAATTGCCCCACTCCGGCCTCAAGGTGACTCGGCCACTGCTTTGGTAGAAATGCCAACTTTTATAAAACCCACACCAATTTTGTAGAGAACCCCAACGCAAGGGAATAAAGTAATAGAAGTCCATAGAAAATAGACGATTGTAGGAAAAGCTTTTAATTTCTCTGGCAATCTCACTAATAGAAGTCCTATGATTTTGCTATCTCAGTATTGAATACTGGCCGGACCCTCAACGTGGCATCAAGGAAGCATACAGAGTTTTGAAGCTAGGGGGAAAGGCCTGCTTGATTGGTCCTGTGTACCCCACATTCTGGTTGTCTCGGGTTTTTGCAGATTTGTGGATGCTCTTCCCTAAGGAGGAAGAGTACATCGAGTGGTTTCAAAAAGCAGGATTTAAGGATGTTCAACTGAAGAGGATTGGCCCAAAATGGTATCGTGGGGTTCGTCGTCATGGGCTGATAATGGGATGTTCTGTGACAGGTGTCAAACCTGCTTCTGGGGATTCTCCTCTGCAGGTACTTGCCTCTTTCTTCTATGAGTTCATGAGATAGTTATATGGGGTACAATAATTGAATTTTCAATTATATGTATGTCACTTTGTTTTGTCACCCCTTTGGTATACTTGTTCCATCACTTTTCCACTAACCACAATTAGAAGATCGAATTTTGGTGTACTTGGCCTATGGTAATAGATAAGAAAACGGAAAATTATATATATGTCACTTTGTTTTGTCACTGTTTATATGCACTTATTCCATCACTGTTCCACCAAACACACTTTGAAGATTGAAATTTTTGTTGTAAATAGCATATTTAATTAGTATGTATATAGATATGTAAAACAGTACCCGCTACTTATAACTGCCAGCAGAGACGGAGGGGAATAAACTTGGAACTTGGTAAAAGAAAGTGCAGTGGTATCTTGACCCCCAGTTCAACGATCTGCTTGGGCAAAATGATAGCAATAGTAATAATTACAAAGATGAAGGGAATGTGTCACCAAAACAACGGAAGTAATCATGGAAGAAACATTGAAGCACCTGTTAATACTAATTTAGTCATTCATTTGGAATTCTTACATGGTTGGCCTTAATATTAAAAACTGATCGTGGCTCAATATGGTGGTGGTTTATGTATATAGTAGATAAGGACATAATGTATGGATTATTGAAGCAAGTGCCGAAAACTATTAAAGCAAAACATTGAAATAGTACATCGTATGCTTGTTAGTGTTATTGCAGACAGTGTGTTTAACTTGGTATCATGGGAACTGGTCCTGTTCTAAGTTGAATTATGACCTATTTCTTTACATCAGAACGGTTTCCTACATCAGTTGTTTCAAGCATTCATAGGACTTTAGATTCAAGTTCCTTAGCTAACGAGTTTTGAACTCAGTTTATCTGAGATCTGGTGTGCCAGAGCTATGCCTATAACAGCAATTGGTCGGAATGTTAAGAGTTAGTTCTACTCATGAAATCAGTTTTACACCACAGTATATCAAGTTTTACTCTAGTTATGGAAATTGATTGTATTAGAGCGGCTTGAGTTAACTGTATCTATTTATGCCGAACTTGGTATCATTCTTGTCCTTTCCCAGTACTTTTTCCTCAAAAGGAAAAAAAAGAAGATATTCTTTGGATCCCTACATTTAATTTCCTCCGCTCTATTCCCATCTCCAAGGTTTTTGGCAATTATGTGTAAGCTCACTGAATTACTCTACATCTTGACGGAAACTTATATGAGAGTCAGTATCAGGATGCGGTAGGAAACACAATCAAGTTCGTTATGGGAGAACGCAGTCAACATAGCGGGGTATCATTTCCATCCACGGTTCAATCAAATACCATTGCCATGCTGTAGCACTGGCACTTCCACCATCATGATAACCCCACAACCGTTATTAAAACGGCTCAAATTTAAAGTACTAGTGAAAAAATTCATGTGCTAGCAGAACGGAGACTGACGATTAAATGCAACAGCGATTGATGTAGCTGGCGCAAGTAGGTGGGAATGGGATCTCTGGGGTTGTTGGATCAAGTTCCAACATTTACATTGTCCATTTTTGAGCATTTGAAAAAATCTCGCACTTCTTTAACACCTCCTCTGTTGGGTTGGTGAGATTGGTGGCTGTGCATTGATATTTGTTGCTCCGCTCATCGTACATATAAATTCATTGTTCTCGATAAACAAAAATATATTTTGTCGTCCGTAGAAGCAAATTTCATTTATTTTCACCCACTTTTTCGGATTCATAACGTTATTTCGTGTCATGCAGCTGGGTCCTAAGGTAGAGGACGTAGCAGAGCCGGTGAACCCTTTCGTGTTCTTTCTGCGCTTCATTTTGGGTGCCATGGCTGGGGCTTACTATGTGCTGGTTCCTATCTACATGTGGCTCAAAGATCAAATTGTTCCCAAAGGCAGACCAATATGAGACACAGAAGAGGATGGTATTGTGGTTCACTGTTTGTGCCACTTATGATATTCTCTTCCAGTTTCCATGCACTTCTTATGTTAATTAGCAGGTTTCAACTGGAATGGGCTGTTTCAATTATGGAATAATGTTGGTTTAGTTTCTCAAAACTAGAATTATGGTTCTGAGTTACTACTAATAGAATAAATTTTTTTTTTTTTTGATGTTATTAGGGTAAATTGGATTCAATGCAGTCTATATTATGATCTACTGTCACTTTTCTGGGTTTTTTTTTTTTTTGGGCCTTTGGAGTTGATTGTTTAGTAATGTATGCAGTTTCCCTTTGAAGTAATTTGGAGTAATTTAAAGTTAATTCTTGATTGGGTTAAATATAATTACAAAGTCAAAATTTGAGTATTACTAATAAACTGGGATTGGATTTGGGAACATTCTTCTTGGTTGCTTAGGCCATGTTTGATTGATTGATATTTTGTTCACTCAATAAATTGTTATTATTATTCTTTAACAATTCAATAAATTATTGGAAAGTAAAAAATTTGAATCTTTTACCATTGTGATTAATTTATGAATTTAGAGATGAGATTCTAACACGATATATTACATGACCTATTGATCACAAAGGTTGGGTGATATAGCTTTAAAGTTTAGATAATGATTAATTAATTAATTAAAAATGGTAATAAATGTAAGAGTATTAAAGTTTGTGTTAGACAGATGAACCACCCACCGGCAATATCTACTCCAGGGGCTGATACGGAGATGGCGTGTTATTAGAGCCTAAGCTCAATTCATAACTTATCAATAAAACAATAAATGAAACTGATCATACACGTTTGAGCAATTAAAATATAAATGTAACTGATAATATAGGTTTGAACAATTAAAATTTAATCCTATTTAAGTCTATTGGGACATAGTGTGTCTAAGAGCCTAGCTCAATTTAAATGTAGTTGATCATTCACGTTTTCTCAAATCCAACATAATCCGTCCACGTGTCACATTGCTTTCAATTCCACACAACTTTTGTTGGAGCTCACTCCTACAGATTACCCTTCATGGAGGGCAAGATTCAATGCCCTCTTCTTTGGGGTATGACCTTCTCGGGTCCATTGATGGCACCAGTGACGGGTATAGGAATTCGTGTCAGTGAAGATTAATTTTTTTTTTCTAAATTTTTGAAATATAAATAATATATATTTATTTTTTTGGGCTTTAAAACAAATTTTTAATGAAGGCTTAGTTGTAAAGAAATCTAAATTGTATCTAAGGTAAAAAAATTTTTAGTAAGAGCTAAATACGAAATATTCAAAATTTTAAGATAAAAAATATATATAATTTTTTTTTAATGGGGGGGCCATGGCTGAAAATAATTTATTTCCCCAATATGAAACGAAAACAATCGTGAACTAAAAATGTTTGAGTTCAACATAAATGTGTTCAAGTTGTAAAAGAGTTGCCCGAATACTATATGAAAAATATTCGTATCTTTGAGTAAAACTCAAATAACCTGAATACATCGTTTGACCCAATTATACTTATATTTATATATTTTTTTCTTTTCCAATTGATCATGGATTGAAATATACCAATTTTTTTTAATTTTGTTGTGTCAAATTCAATTTCATTTTTCTGATAAATATGTTAAATAGTTCGTGTCGTGTCTAATTCAATTTAATTTTTTTGATAAATAGATTAAACAGTCCGTATTGTGTTCAACTCAACACGATTCAATTATTAAACAAGTTACGCGGGTCGTGTCGGATTACTTGTTTGAAATATGATTTGGATTAATATTGAACATATTTGACACAAATATTAATTATGTCGTATTAGAATCGAGTCATTTAACAGAATACCACTTTCTCAATCCGATACGAACATAAACCAATTGTCACCCCTACCCACACTAAAAAAAAAATGCACATGCCGTGCCATCAATGATTGAGTCATTTTACGTTTCCACCGGTTTGTTTAATCTTTTTAGTAGTATAGAATAGATAAAACACAAAAAATATCCGGAAATGTCATCCATTGAATTTTTTTTTTTTTAATATATATATATGTAGATATTGAAAATCATAGGCCCATGTCCATTTATTAAGTCCAAGATCAGTTAAGCCCATCTGTTAAGCCCATGTATAAGTGAATAAGTAGTTAGCCCACAATCCAGTGTCCAAGTAGGATAATGGCCCCATCATCTCTTAGAGAATGGGTAATAACAACCCATTATCAAGAAGTAGTGGGAAGTTATTTATTAAGTGGATCATGACTCCATGTAATAAGGAGCATGGCCCAATAAAATAGGAAAAAACTTGTATAAGATTAAGGTTATAAATACGGCCATTGGGGCCTAAATACAAGATCTGAGAGGTGAGTGAAAAATATCACTTACATTTGGCGCCGTCTGTGGGAAAGATACATTTTTTCCACTTACAACAAATTTATTCTATTTTTACAAAAAAGAAAATGGTGTCCACGCAGTCAACAAACAATGAAGTCAGGTTCGAAGAAGTCATGAGGAGGTTAGAGGCTGTGGAGCAGAGAAATGCGGCCCTCGAGCAGCAGAATGCTGAATTGCTCCATCGAGTGACTCAGGGCCCTTTTCCTCTCCAAAATCCCAATCCAGCAGAGTGCGCAGATGAGCCAGAGCCCTTCAACTCTTATCATGAGCAAGATGCATCCGCCGTCCGAAGAGACAAAGTCCCAAGGGAAGATGAAGAATCCTCTCACCCCAAAACATGAGGAATGCCAACGGTGCAGGTCCCGACCCAGAACGACCTGCACGAAATGGCTGCCAGAATCCAAAGAGACGTGATGAAAGATTTGAAATTGCAGACCCCTGATGATCTGGCCATCCATGCGACAACGGATATGACTCAATCTCCATTCACAGAAGAAATTGAAGCAGCAGAATTCCCGAAGAAGTTTGTACTGCCAACTTTTACGCTATATGATGGTACAAAAGATCCACTTGATCACATCTACCAAGTGCAGACCAAAATGACTGTTTATGGGAGAAACCAAGCACTCCTATGCAAAGTCTTTTCAACCAGTTTGACGGAGGCACCACTTCTGTGGTTCAGGAAGCAGACTCCTGGATCTATCAGCAGCTGGAATGACCTCTGCAGACGCTTTATCGGTCAATACTTCAGCAACCGAAGGCAGAGGAAAACAATATCAAGCCTTTTCACCATGACCCAGGAAAAAGGGGAGAGCCTAAAGAATTTCTTATCCAGATTCAACGTCGAAATGTCTTCAATCGATGACTGCGATAAATTGTCAGCGGTGGAAGCATTCCGTATGGCGGTCATCCCTGGCACAAAATTCCACTCTTCACTAGTAAAACGACCCCCTGTCAACATCGGTGAGCTCAACTCAAGAGCACAAGGGTATCTCAGAATAGAAGAGGAGGAAGCAGTCAGACACAGAAGAGCCTCTCTGGTAACGGTGGAGGCAAAATCCAAAGAAAGGATGAAGGATCAGAGGCCTCAACGACTAGATCCACCTCGGCAAACCTCATCATCCAGAAATTCAGACAAGCGTCAACGGACGGAAGAAAGAACCATTCCGCTCAAAACCAGCCTTGGAAAGCTCTTCCAAGAAAACAAAAACAAAGGGATTTTCAGACCACCTTCACCGATCAGACAACCGATGGAGCAGAGGGACATGACCAAGCACTGTGCCTTTCACAGCGAGTATGGTCATCATACAAATGACTGCAGAAATCTCCGAAGGCAGGTAGAGGCAATGATCGCCAAAGGAGAGCTTGCAGATTACATAATGAAGGATCAACCGAGACCAGACAAACCACACAGGACACAGCCAAACAACACCACATCAGGGCAACCGGTGAGGGTTATCCACATGATCCAAGGAGGTGAAGAAGCGTTGGAGGCCGAAGGAAGCAGAAGGTCAAAGCTAAGAAAAACACACAAACTCAGGCGAATCGGCGAAGTCTGCCAAACAACCCTCCTTCAGGGAGAATCAATGATCATGTTCTCAAAGGCCGACATGCAGAACATTCAGACGCCTCACGAAGATCCTCTGGTAATCACTCTTCTGGTAGGTAATTGTCTGATCAAACGCGTAATGATTGACCCAGGAAGCAGCACAAATATCATGACAAAATGGGCCTTCGACAAAATCGGAATTGATGTATCGCAGCTTCACCCGTCTCGGACTCCTCTGGCTGGCTTTGACGAGCGACGCGTTGAGCCAATAGGCGTAGTCCATTTGTCAGTATCAGCGGCACGCCGAACCCTAAGAGAAGCTTTCGTCGTGGTGGACGTCAAGCCGTCGTACAATCTATTGATGGGACGAGGATGGATCCATCGGATGCAAGGTGTTCCTTCGACACTCCATCAGGTCATGCGGTGTCTTGATCCGAATGGAGTGGACGTGACATATATTCCTGGAGACCAGGTAGCAGCGAAGGAATGCTACTCAGTATACATGAAGGACCTGAACCAGAAAAATAAACAAGTGTTGGAAGTGCCAGAAGAGTCCCTGTACAACGAGAAATAACAACTACAGTCGGACCCTACCTCAGAGGGTCAGGAGACTCAGTCAACAACGGAACCCCTAGAAGAGGTGAAAGTTTGTCAGACGAATCACACCAGAGTCACGTTCATCGGATCATACCTCCAGCAAGAAGAAAAGGACAGGCTGATTCATTTCCTCCAATTAAACTCAGACGTGTTCGCCTGGTCTCATCTCGACATGCTGGGCATTGATCATTTGATCGCTCAACATGACCTGAATGTTAATCCAAATGTCAGATCGGTAAGGCAGAAGCAGAGGAGGTTCGGGATAGAAAGGAACCAGATCATATCCGAGGAAGTGGGAAAGCTGCTAGAAGCTGGATTCGTAAGGGAGGTGAGGTACCCATCATGGTTGTCAAACGTGGTGGTAGTCAGAAAGAAGAACGGGAAATGGAGAGTCTGCGTGGACTTCACAAACTTAAACAAGGCTTGCCCGAAGGATTGTTTCCCCCTCCCAAAAATTGATCAGATGGTAGATGCCACCTCGGGATATGAAAGACTCTCTTTTCTTGATGCATACTCCGGATACAACCAGATCCCGATGAGTCAGGCTGATGAGGAGAAAACAATCTTCATTACCGAAGAAGGTACGTACTGCTATAGAGTAATGCCTTTCGGACTTAAAAATGCAGGTGCCACCTATCAAAGGCTTGTTAGAAGGATATTCAAAAGTCAGATGGGCAAAACGGTTGAAGCCTACATAGATGACACGGTGGTAAAAAGCAGGAGGAAAGGCGACCACCTCAAGCACCTGGAAGAAGTGTTCGATGCGCTCCGAAGGTACAAGATGAAGCTCAATCCAGCCAAGTTTTCTTTCGGAGTCTCATCCGGACAGTTCCTCGGACATATAGTCAACCGAAGAGGAATCGAAGCCAGCCCATCACAAGTCAAGACTTTGATAAGCTGCGAAGAGCCAAAAACGCAAAAGGAGGTCCAGATTCTGACAGGAAGGGTAGCCGCACTGAGCAGGTTCGTATCCCGACTGACAGATCGATGCAGACCATTTTTTCAGGCAATCAAAGGCGGAAAATGAAGCATATGGGGGCCAGAACAGGCAGAGGCCCTCCAGAAATTGAAGCAGTATCTCCAAAGTCCACCGATCCTCGCCTCACCAAATCCAGGAGAACCATTGCATCTGTATCTTGCCATATCAGCAACCTCAACCAGCTCAGCACTTGTAAAAGATGACAAAAAGTGCCAGAAACCAGTCTTCTTCAGCAGCAAGTCCCTATCTGATGCGGAAACCAGATACACCATGGCGGAGCGAGCTGTTCTTTCTCTAATCAACGCAAAGAGACGACTGAGGTACTATTTTGAAACTCATCCAATCGTGGTGCCCACCACCATGCCGATGAGATCCATCATGTCTAAACCCGATCTGACGGGAAGAATAACTAGATGGGCGTTGGAACTCGGGACATTTGACATCACATATGTGCCGCGAACAGCTATCAAAGGTCAAGCCTTAGCTGATTTTCTCCTAGAGGCAGAGCCAGAGTCAATCCCCCAAGATCCAGACGAACCTGAATGGACGCTCTATGTAGACTGATCAGTAGGTTCAGCTGGCTCAGGAATTGGGCTCGAAATTATAACACCAGATGGGACCCGAATCCAGCAGTCAGTGCGCCTGGAGTTTCCCGCCACCAATAACGAAGCTGAGTACGAGGCACTCCTCGCTGGGCTGCGACTAGCTCAGAGCCTCTGTATTAAGGAGCTCCGTATTTTCAGTGACTCACAGCTGGTGGTGAAACAAGTTCATGACGAGTACGACGCAGGAGAAAAACTGCAGCCCTATAGGAAGTTGGCTCAGATGGAGCTATCAAGACTGGAGCAGTATTCCCTCAGTCAGATCCCCAGGGAGGAGAATGAAAATGCGGATCGATTGGCCAACATGGCTTCAGTCAATGATCAAGACCTGACCAGAGTCGCCCCGATCGACTATCTTGATGTCCCAAGCATCCACCAGTCAGATGTGGTGTGCGCCATACCTTGGGAGCCGAGCTGGATGGACCCCATAGCAAAATACCTCAGGAATGGTACACTTCCTGATGATAAAGCAGAGGCTCGGAAAATTCGCATGAAGTCGACCAGATATGCCTTGTTACATGGCCAGCTATATAGAAGATCTTTTGGGGGGCCGTACCTTCGATGCCTCACACCTTCAGAAGCATCGGCCATAATGAAGGAAATCCATGAAGGGTCATGCGGAAATCACTTAGGGGGGCGAGCTTTGGCCCATAAAGTACTAAGCCAAGGATATTTTTGGCCTTATCTTTCCCATGATACGGAAACCTTTGTCAGAAGATGTAGAAAGTGTCAGTTCCATGGAGATTTCATCCATCCGCCACCAGAACTGCTTAACCCCATATTCAGCCCGCACCCATTTGCGCAATGGGGGATTGATGCAGTTGGACCACTTCCCATAGCTCTCAGATCAGTAAATCAAGCACTGATAGCAACTGATTATTTCACAAAGTGGGTCGAGGCAGAATCTTACTCCACAATCACTCACAGGCACGTAATCAAATTCATGTGGACCAATATCATCTGCAGGTTCGGAGTGCCTAGGGTGATAGTGATCGACAACGGATTAAATCTGGATAATCAGTGGACCAGACAATTCTGTAATGAACATGGGATCCAGTTGAGAACCTCATCGGTCGCATACCCTCAAGGAAATGGCCAGGCCGAAAGATCCAACAGAACCATACTGAATACCCTGAAGAAGAAGCTAGAAGAGCATAAGGGAGTGTGGCCGGACAAGCTTCCGGAGGTACTATGGTCTTACAGAACAACATCAAGAATCCCTGCAGGAGAAACACCATTCTCAATGACGTATGGAACAGAAGCAGTCATTCCAACAGAGCAAATAGTGCCAATAGCCAGAACAGAGCTGTATCAGGAAGAACTGAACAACCAACAGCTGGTTGATGGACTCGATCTGCTCGAAGAAAAACGAGAACAAGCTGCCATCAGGCTAGCAGCCTACCACCAGAGGGTCAGGAACACCTTCAACAAAAAAGTCAAAAGACGAGAATTCCAGGTGGGCGATATGGTATTACGAAAGAAGATCAGGTTAATCGGAAAGCTCAGGGAAAATTGGGAAGGACCATACACAGTCACAGAGGTCATAGGACGTGGGGCTTACCGCCTCAGGAATAATGACGACAATATGGTACCCAATTCACATAATGCCTCACAACTGAAGATGTACTATCCTTGATATTATTTTCGTTTTCAGAATAGTTAAACAGAGGCATCTGAGCCTAGCTATATTGATATCTTTAAAATTTCCATGTTTGTTATCCTGACTCAATCAGATGTTGTTATCTTTGTAATTTCTCGGTTATAATAAAAGATGATCACCCTTCTTGCAAACAAATAACCTGAAATGAAAATAATTCCTAAGTAGTGAGATGACAGAGGCTCATAAGCCTGACTCACTCTTTCAGAGGAATAAGTTTAAAAATAATTCCGAAGTAGTGAGATGACAGAGGCTCATAAGCCTGACTCACTCTTTCAGAGGAATAAGCTTAAAAATAATTCCTAAGTAGTGAAATGACAGAGGCTCATAAGCCTGACTCACTCTTTCAGAGGAATAAGTTTAAAAATAATTCCTAAGTAGTGAGATGACAGAGGCTCATAAGCCTGACTCACTCTTTCAGAGGAATACGTTTAAAAATAATTCCTAAGTAGTGAGATGACAGAGGCTCATAAGCCTGACTCACTCTTTCAGAGGAATACATTTAAAAATAATTCCTAAATAGTGAGATGGCAGAGGCTCATAAGCCTGACTCACTCTTTCAGAGGAATAAGCTTAAAAATAATTCCTAAGTAGTGAAATGACAGAGGCTCATAAGTCTGACTCACTCTTTCAGAGGAATAAGTTTAAAAATAATTCCTAAGTAGTGAGATGACAGAGGCTCATAAGCCTGACTCACTCTTTCAGAGGAATAAGCTTAAAAATAATTCCTAAGTAGTGAAATGACAGATGCTCATAAGCCTGACTCACTCTTTCAGAGGAATAAGCTTAAAAATAATTCCTAATTAGTGAGATGACAGATGCTCATAAGCCTGACTCACTCTTTCAGAGGAATAAGTTTAAAAATAATTCCTAATTAGTGAGATGACAGAGGCTCATAAGTCTGACTCACTCTCTCAGAGGAATAAGTTTAAAAATAATTCCTAATTAGTGAGATGACAGAGGCCCATAAGCCTGACTCACTCTTTCAGAGGAATACGTTTAAAAATAATTCCAAGTAATGATGATAGAAAAGTACATATTCCATTAATAAACAAAAATTGATGCTTTGTATTACAAAATTGTCTGAAGGGCATGTTACAAAATACAGCATTACAAAAGGAATATGGAATAACCTAAGCTTGGCCTGAACCACTGAAATCCTTTCCTAAGGAATCTACATGCGTGGTCGGAGGGAAGAATTCTATGGAGGGATTGAGAGGGTCAGCAGGTAGATATCCCTTAAGGAATTCTGTGAAAAGATTCTGAGCATGACTAGGCTCGGGGCTGGAATATGGCCTCTGTACCCCTAACGCCTTATCCATGGCATCAGGGTCTTTGATTTTCCTCCTTGCTGGATCCTTCTCTCCAACAACAAAGCCCTTCCTCCAGAATTCACCAGCTACAATCCTATTCATCTTTGAATAGTGCTGGTGCATGTCAAGCCCTCCTTTCTTACACATCTCCAGGGCTGACTGAGAGATGCCGAATTGGTGTTGAAGAGCCTCATGGTCGGATGCCAGCTTCTCCTTCTCACTAGATAGCTTGGCATTCTGCTCTTTTGCTTGAGCTAGTTCTTCTTCCAACTCAGCAACCCTGGATGGGAGATCTCCTAGCTGAGCTTTCAGCTCTTTCTCCTGATCGTCCTTTTCAGCTAGGTCAGCTTTCAGACGTTCAAGCTCCTTCACACCCTCCTCGTGGGCAAGGCATAACACATTGACGCTGAAGAGAGCCTAAAAAGGAAAATGCAAGGCAAAATGAGTCAGTAATATATACAAAAAAGGAATATAACATGGGATTAAACAAAGACGTACCCCCAATAACAACCCCGGAGTTTTACGCACAATGCGGTCAGGGTCAGCATCCCTCTGTGCCTCGAGCTCCTCCGGCGTCCAGAGTCCCTGCGCCCGAGTTATCATAGCAGACATGGAAGTAAGGCTGGAGGTTGACTGGTCAGAAGAAGCAGAACTTTTCTCCTTACCCTTATGCTTCCTTTTCTTACTGGGTCTCTCTTCCCCCACCGGTCTGGTTCGGGCGGAGGAAGGATGAAACATCTCAGGAATAGTGGTCTGCACAAGTGCAGACCCAGAAGCATCGCCCATCAGGGCGACGGTCACAGCCTGAGGATCAGGATCCAGAGGCATCTGTCCTTGACCAGTTGAGGGTGCATTCAGTTCCTCCATGTCATCATCGTCATCTTCAATCACTGGTCTGATCGGATCCATCATGATCTTGTACTTGGCTCCTAACCTGGATATACCCTGCAAATTGGCAGGAGTAAGCAGGTCAGCGCACGACATACGGTCCGACCAGACCTTGGACTTTAATAAAGAAATACGGGCTTCTACATCCTGAGCCACTATATCAGAATCCCTATAACCTAAGGACTTATAAACAAAATCCGCTCTGAGCTGGTCACACCCGGAACAGAGGCAATATTCCTTGTGGATAAATGAAAAAGGAAGAAGGGCGAGATGCTTAAAAACACTAGGGATCGGCCATCTCCTAGAATAGGGGTAAAACCAAGCCCCCTTTACCAAAACCATCTTCTCCTTCCAGTACTTCTCTGTTTTCTCGGTCCCATGGCAGATCGACCGACCCTTGAAGGGGTAGAAGTTGTACCTCCCCTCACAATCTTTCAGACCCACTATTTTGTAGCTAAGCAGTAGATCTGCCAGACCCAAGGATAGCTTTTTCTCCCTGTTAATCAGGATCAACATGAAAATTATCCTGAAGAAAATTGGATTGACTTGCAGAGGGGCGATTCCCAGGGTGAAGAAAATAAAATGAAAAAGAGGATGAAGAGGAAATCGAAGCATCTTTAACTGAAGGGCCGACAATAACACTTCATCCGGACCCACTCCGTCTCCCAATCTGAAATCAAGAGAAGGATCATACTCCATCAAGATCACCTCTTTTGGGATCCTACAGTCCCTCCTCAGACTTTTAAGGTTCACAGATTTTCTTTTATGAGCTTCAAGTGGTTCAGCCACAAATGGGGCTGACTCAGTGGAGGGTCCAGCGGGAACGCCTCCAGGAGCATCGGTCCCCACCGGGATGGATATGGCAGAAGTCCCAACAAGAGCAGTATCAGCAACATCTGCCTGATTATCTGCCTCCGAAACAATTACTCCCAAGCCAGATAGGTCCCGACGACTATGCATTGGCAGAGAAGGCGGAAGAGAGGATGAAGAAGATGGATTTGCAGAAAGGGGGCTGGGAACTTCAGATCCCCCATATTCTTGAGGAATCATCCCCTCGGTGGATCTTGTGGCACTACTATCAGACATGATGAAATGATAACTTACACAGAGAACCGGCGAGAAGAAGGAAGAACCTCCGGCAACCAAAGTACAATCGGCGGTCAAAGTTCGAACACTGCTAAAGATTGCTTACAAGATTTGAAATGATGAAGAATGAAAATGAGGCCACACAAGGATTTATATACACACGGCATGCCAACAGACATCATTAAAAGGCTGAAGAGATGCGCCGATTCCCAATGTCTCAATTACAGTGAACCGGCAGCCGCCACTTTAAAGTTTGAAACCATACGTCTCTTCATAATAATGACGATGACGTCATAAAAAACGGCTGTCATCAATCAATTCAGTTAAATTCGGGCCAGGCCCACGAACCATATGCCAGACCCGAATGGGGCTAGTGTAGATATTGAAAATCATAGGCCCAGGTCCATTTATTAAGCCCAAGATCAGTTAAGCCCATCTGTTAAGCCCATGTACAAGTGAATAAGTAGTTAGCCCACAATCCAGTGTCCAAGTAGGATAATGGCCCCATCATCTCTTAGAGAATGGGTAATAACAACCCATTATCAAGAAGTAGTGGGAAGTTATTTATTAAGTGGATCATGACTCCATGTAATAAGGAGCATGACCCAATAAAATAGGAAAAAACTTGTATAAGATTAAGATTATAAATACGGCCATTGGGGCCTAAATAAAAGATCTGAGAGGTGAGTGAAAAATAACACTTACAATATATTTTTATTATTTACAAATTTTCTTCTTGCGCTCAATATGGTCTTTTCTTTCATACCATGTGTGGCTACCGACGTATTATTTACCACATTCACTAACCTAATTTAAAAATCGACTGATGTGAACTTAAACATTTATTAAATAATGTATGCGATTTCAGAATTGATTGAGTTCGACAATATTTTTTTAAAGAAATATTTCAAGGTAAATTTCAGTATTGCACTACTGTTAGAAGTTATTTGATAAAACTGAAAATTAAGTACTGAAAATTTTAAGATAAGAATTTTAAGTACTGAAGATTTTAAGCGGTGTTTAAAAAAATATATTTTATAATATTTTTGTTAATTTTCAGTCTTCATACTTCAGTGTTAAATAATAACCCTATTACTTAAAATTATTTTTTTTATAAAATACACTTAATTAAATAAATACTGACTTTTTTTCAAATTTAAAAAATAAATAATTATTATCAAACACATCCTTAATTTCAACCTCAATATAAATTTAAAATATTTTTACAGTTATAAGATAATTTTGACAATAAGTCAAAATTGTTGTGTGAATAGGAACACATTTTAAATACTTTTGACACAATCTGTCAACAATAGACACTATATTAATTGGATGTTCCCTAATTTTTCTCATGTTGTGACACCACACCCACCCACAGTCACGCATACACACACAAGAATTAATTACACATCCTATATACAGAAAATAACTTTAGTGCTAGTTATGGTAAAAGAAATAAAAAATTTTAGGAAGAAATAAAAAATTTTAGAAAAAAAAAGAAACTATTTACAGTACTAATAACTTTTTAATCTAGCTATTTTCCCTGTATATACACCAGATTTTACAAATTTCATTTGATGCCTTGATATAGTGAAGGAAAGAAAATGGTAAGGCTAAGGAAAATATCTATACTAGCTACCTTTATTACAAGTTGTGGTTCGTGCTCGCAATATTGCTTTTGGTTGCTATTATAATTATGGTACCAGTGGAATGAATTCGGATAATATCGATCTTAAATGTGAATATTAAATAAGTATTGATGATAGTACATAATGATAGTAATACATTCTAAAAACGTTATGAGTCGGACGTATCGGATAGTATGACGATTATGCGATGCAAATATGTGAAAAAGAGCTCGAACATTTTTAATTTTTAATTTCCTTTTTAGTTTGATCATTAATTTTTCTTTGAAAAGTAGTTTATTTGAGCAATGGATAAAAATAAGCATGAAGTAATTTTTTTCATATTTATTTTAAATATAGTTTATTTTTATGTTTGCCCGCATGAAATGAAATGAAATGTCCTATTTGGACACTTGAACCTACAATGTTGAACTTGTCAACCATCTTTCACATGAAAACAGAATGATTTGTATCAAAAACCACCACATTATTGTCAGTAACGCGCCAAAATAACCAACTTAAAGTCCATATGTAATTCTTTGGAGACCTTCATTTGGTTGAATTTTATATTTATCAGATCCCATGAATAAGAAAATCTTATGTGTGTATATAACTCACCATAGACCAAATGATCATTTTCGTATATATGTGTGTATATATATATATATATATATATATGTATTTAAAGCAGATAAAAGTTAAGACCAAGTCCTATTCATATGATTCAACTTATAAACTAACCATGGACCATAGATGATTTTGGGACCAAATTACATTTTGAAATATTTTCGTGACCTCACATCACATGACAATTCCTTTTTTTCCAATATTTATACCAATATTAAAATACTTTTTTCTTATGTCAAGTTTTTTTAAGGTTATAGTATAATATTAAAATTTGACAAAATAAAAATTCTTTCAGTTGCATCATCAACACCCAATTAAGTTCAAACACAAGGAAATGAAAAGTCTTGTAATGCTTGACTATATAGCATGGGTCATACTATTTTATTACCAAGTCATATTTTCCTTAGTTGGATTTTCGATTAATGGCACTTCTAGAGAAAATTTCAGTGTTGACTGTTGAATGGAAAAAAAAGTATTTTTGGGTGCGTGTGACTTTTTATCGTTAATATGTTGAAAATTTCCAACATACCCTCTATTTAAACACTAAATATTTTCTTGAATTTGTAGCTTCTGTGGCACTCTCACTTTCTGTCCAACCAAACAGGCCCTTCCATTTTATTTGGAGACATATTTTTTTTTGAGACCGATCAAACCCAACATGGCTGATGCGTTGACAGAAGATCAAGTTGCTGAATTCCGGGAAGCCTTTTGTATGATTGACAAAGACTCAGATGGTATGTTCTGTTATATATATATATATATATATATCCTATGTATAGCTTAGGTATTTGTTACTGTGTGTTTTTGGGGGTGTGTGTGTGTTTTCTATATCATTTTTCAATGTTTTTAATGTATTTTTGGAGTTTGAGTTGTGTATTGATATTTTCTTGTTGTTTGCAGTGTTATTGTGTTTCTTCGTTTATTGAAGAATACTTTAGAGTGTTGCAAATATATAATATGATAATTTTTTCCATATATATGTATGCGTACATGGATGGGGTTGAACTCTAAAGGATCAGTGATGATAAATAAATCATTTTTTGCAAACTATATAGTTTTTGGTTTAGCACATGGGACTCTAATTTATAAATATATCCAAAATCATAGAACTGTGCTAAACCAACACTATAAGAAATAAAAAAGTTTTAGTGGCTCGCAATCACCACTAAAATGGGTAGAAGATGCAATTATACTTATTAGCGGCGGATCGTAAATTGCAAATTAAAATCTTAATACTCAAATTATTTTTAACCTATAATGGCAGTAAAAATTGTTGTTAATTAAATCTCCTCCTGAATAAAAAAAATTAACTTTTTATGATAAATTGACCGACAATTTTAGTTTACAGTGAATTTTTGTCATTACTTTTTACTATTATATTTAATTCCACCATATATGTGGAATCATGATAAACGATTTAATTTTAAGTCCATCCATGTATGTACTATATGAATGTGTGTGTATGTAATGAATATATATATATGGTGAATGTGTAGGGTACATTACAATGGAAGAACTGACATCAGTGATCCAATCCTTGAATGAACATCCAACAAAAGAAGAGGTACAAGAAATGATAAACGAAGTTGATACTGAGGGAAATGGGACTATAGATTTTGAGGAGTTTTTGAATATTATGGCAACAAAAATGAAGGTAATTAATTATATATTGCTTGTAAAAAGGGAGTGATAATTGAATTCTATTGCGTGAAAATAAGGATTTGTGGGTCATTTATTTCTAATAATTGGAGAAAATGTGGTTATTAATTAGTCTCACCAAATGTGTCTTTGATAGGACAATGTAGCTGAAGAACTAAAGGAAGCTTTCAAAGTATTTGACCGCGATCAAGATGGATATATATCAGCCAATGAGGTAACTATATTCTTATTGCCAGGGAATAATATATACACGAAAATGATCTCTCGCTTATATGTGATTAAGAAAATTCATTAGTATTTCACAGCGGATCAGATATGATCTAGTAAGAATCGAGTCCCATCCGATCAACCACCAGATCGATTCTAATTTGTTAGATTCTCACTAAACCAGTGAGAAAGTAACCCGATTGAATTAAAATTATCGAATATGATGGTTATGTTTTTCATTCTTAAATAGTTTTGTTATATTTTATATATAATTGTCTCTTTTAAGTCGATTGTGTTGTCAGTACGTTTGGTGTGGATGAATTTGTTACTCTGAAATAGAAGATGAAGACTATATATATATGTTTGAGAGAAAAAATTTATCAACTTCGATTCGCGGGTAGCTTTGCTTCTAAAATTAGAATTGATCAATTAACATGTGATGCTTAATTAATTTAATTTTTTATGTTTTTCCTTATTAAATAAATGCAGTTGAGAAATGTGATGATAAATTTGGGAGAAAGATTGACGGACGAAGAGGCAGAACAGATGATAAGAGAAGCTGATCTAGATGGAGATGGTTTAGTAAGTTTTGAAGAGTTTGCAAGGGTCATGATGGTTACATAAATCAATCTCCAAACAAGGACTACAAAGACACAAAAGGCAAAATGAAGGCAAAAGGATTCAAAATACACCCCCTTTCTTTTCTACTTGTTTGGTATCATAATAAGTAGTTACTCAAATGAATGATCAAGGTGATGTTGATGACGATGACAAATTACATGAATAATATGACAATTTACACATATTTATTCAAATATATATATTTTTTGGTGTAAATTGGGACAAGCACTAATAGTATGTATTGTCAATGTAATATAAATTAAGCTTGTGAAAAAGTTTAAGTTGATTATGTAGGTTGGAAAATGATACAACAAAAAAAAAACCGTAAAAAACAATAACCTTGATCAATGGAGGAAGAATTATTAATCAAAAGCAAACATGTTACTGGAGGGTGGCTACTTTATATGAAATTTATCAAATAGTGACAAAAAATGAGTCGTAGATTGTACAAAAAAAATAGATTTGATTTTTCTGTTTACTAGATTTAAGATGTAGTGACCGTTTTTTACTGCCATTTAATATTTTTAATATTAAAATTTAGATTTAATTGCACATGTGTTGCTAAAGTGAAACTTAGGAAGTCGTTACACTCAACTTCTTCTAAAGTCCAAAAATTCTTTTGCAAATTTTGTTAAACATTGTTCAAAACAATTTTTATTTCCAGTAAGCCAAAAACAGCTTCTGAAAAGTCATTAAGATTATAGATACGATCGATCTTTACTATTTTTGTCATTGTTACTTATAATTGTCCCCACATGTTCAAAATTTTGATACATTAAGGGTGCGTTTGGTTAGTGTGAAATAGCTAGAAAAAAAAGAAAAAATAATTTTTTTAATTTTTAATGAAGTTTGGTTAGATGGAAACGAAATTTTTTGGGGAAACTAACTTTCATGATCACCTAAATTTTCTCCAAAAATTTACACGCATAAAAAACTGGAAAATTTTAGTTTCTCGTGAAAACAATCCATTTTTTTGAGTAAAGTTACTATTGTGACCCTAATTAGTTATTTATATAGGCTTGGATTCATTGAATTGTACAAGAAAATATCATCACTAATATTTCATTACATATCATAGATAAATAAAAATAATTCTTATATATGTATTATATTCTTAGACTTCTATTGACTTTAGTATTATCCAAAACTTACCAATGTTAGGTATTTCATTTCTTTAGTACTCTTTTTTACTTATTTGTAAAGAATTAAAAGATGTATATCAAATTCTATGCTCGAATTTTTTAGTATTTTTTTTATTGTTAGCAATGATACGGTCCATCACGTTCACCCAAATTTTTGTAGTAGAGTCAGACTTCTTTTATTATTGTTTCTTTTTACTAATTTTTTTTTATAATTTTATATATTTCTTTCATCTACAAATTTATATAAAGCTTTTATCATATTGGTTTTCATCAAATTATTTTTAAAACTTATACATGCTTATCACATTTTTAAATAAGGGTAGATTTGGAAATAAATTTTTTTTTTTCATGCTATCCAAACTCATAAAAATATAATTTCTCACATTTTTCTTTTAAATCAAATGCATCATGGAAAGTTGATTTTTATTTTATTTTCTTTCCTTTTCATTTTCTTTCACTTTTCATCTCATTTTTGTCTAACCAAACGAACCTTAAAGGAAAACAACTTATTGAACTCATGGTTGGAAAGGGGTTCTCTAGTGATGCAACTTTTTATTCGAAGTTATCAGGTAAGAAATGATTGTATTCAGTAAGTTTCGGATACACTTCGCAATATCAACAAAATTAACTTTAAAATTAGATGAATCTATTATTGGTGGAGAATCTTTGATAATCTCGAACTTTTTTTTATACAAATCGCAATCAATTGGTATTGAAATTTTGTGAAACTTTACGATTATATTGAAATTTAAAAGTAATGGGAGAAATGTTGTACCTGTACCAACTCAAAGCACACACACACACAAGTAATATAGACACAAGATGTATACGTGGTTCAACCAAAATGATGGCCTACGTCCACGGGAGAGAGTTTCCACTAGCTTTGGAGAAAAAATGGTGGGGATGAGGAGATTACAGATTTCTCTCTCAACTCAACTCAAAACCTCACAAGCTCTCTCTGCCTTACACAACACTAGGAACTATTCTTGGTTCTCAAATTCTTGTTATAATATACAACCAACATATACCCATATTTATAGGGTGAATGAGAGGAAATGGACAAGCAACAACATTTGACAATCTTGCCAAGGTTAGGCACCGGCTAAAGACAAAGTGTGAAGGTTGGCATCGTTCGTTGAAAAACTTGAAGTTAGGCATCGATATTCTTGACTCCATGTTGGTGCATGGTATGGAACCTTTAATTCTCCCCCTCCATACCATCGGAGGAGAACGTCTTCTGTTGTGCTTCAGTTGATGTCCATCATGGCTATGTCTTTGCATAGCTCTAGCTTCTCTCGAATAACCACCTTTGTCAACATGTCTACCGGGTTCTTGTCTGTATGGATCTTCACAATTTTCAACAATTGTAGCTCCATTATTTCGCGTATCCAGTGATAACGAATGTCGATATGCTTCGTGTGGGAATGGTACATTGAATTCTTGCTCAAGTCCAGAGCATTCTGACTATCACAATGCACTTTGTATTCTTTCTGTCTGACTCCCAGTTCTTGGAGAAACTGCTTCACCCATAACATTTCATTCCTAACTTCCGCTGCGGCAATGTACTCTGCCTCTGTTGTAGATAAAACGACACACTTCTGCAATTTGGATTGCCATGAGATTGCTCCCCCTGTAAAAGTGAATAGGAATCCTGATGTAGATTTCCTGCCGTCAATATCATCGGCCATATCTAAATCTGTATAGCCTTCTAAGACTGGTTCATCTCCCCCGTAGCATAAGCATAGTTTCGATGTACTCTTCAGGTACCTAAGAATCCACTTCATTGATTCCCAATGGTCCTTGCCTGGATTTGAAAGAAATCTGCTCATAATGCCTACATCGTGAGCAATATCTGATCTTGTGCAAACCATTGCGTACATCAAACCACCAACAGCTGAAGAGTAGAGTATTGCTTCCATCTCTTCATTATCTTTCTTCGAAGAGGGACACGATCGTTTGTTTAACTTGAAGTGGTTAGCCAGTGGAGTAATGACTGGCTTGGCGTTTCTCCTGTTGAACTTTTCAATCACCCGTTCAATGTACTTTTCCTGTGACAACCATAATTTCTTGGCTTTCTTGTCACGAACAATCTTCATGCCCAATATTTGTTGAGTTGGACCTAGGTGCTTCATGTCAAAGGACTTGTACAATTCTTGCTTCAGCTTGCTAATCATACTGGCATCTTATCCCACTATTAACATGTCGTCAACATACAATAATAGGATAACAAAGTTACCATCCGGGAATTTCTGAATGTAGACGCATTAATCTGCGGCAGTTCTCTTATAACCATGACCCGCCATGAATGAGTCGAACTTCTTGTACCATTGCTTTGGTGCTTGCTAGAGGCCATAGAGACTCTTCTTCAGTTTGCAGACCATATGCTCCTTCCCTGTAACTCTAAAACCTTCTGGTTGTTCCATGTAAATTTCCTCCTGTAGATCTTCATGGAGGAATGTTGTCTTGACGTCCATTTGTTCAAGCTCCAAGTTCAGACTAGCTGTCAATCCGAGTATCACTCAAATTGAGGTCATTTTCACCATTGGTGAGAAAATCTCGTCAAAGTCAATTCATTTCTTCTGTTGGAATCCTTTCATGATCAATCGGGCCTTGTGCTTCATTGGCTTTCCATTGATGTCTTTCTTTAGCTTGAACACCCATTTATTTTTCAATGATTTCTTACCTTTAGGAAGTCTCACCAACTCATAAGTTTGGTTCTTTTACAAGGAACTCATCTTTTCTTGCATAGCTTGCACCCATTTACCTTTGTCTGTATGGGTTTTTATTTCCTGAAAGCATTCTGGTTCCCTTTCATCAATGAGCATAATATAGTTTGACTTTGGATATCTCCTCGACGGAATCAACGATCGACCTCTTTTAGATTTTCTTGGCTGAGGCTCTTCAACTGAAGGAGCCACTTCTGGTTTTATAGCTTCTGATGGTTCCCCCTGCTCAACACCCTCATGTTCTTCTTCCTCCTCTGCTTCTGGAATTTTATCCTGCATTTTTTCATTATTCGGGGTTAACTGTACTGGTGTAGGATTTGAGTTGATGTCTGTAACACTAGGACTAGAACCACTGGGCTATGTGATTTTTGCAGTGTCTTTGTATGTCTGGTTCTCTTGGAACACATCATCCCTGCTTCTGATAATCTTCTTCGATTCTGGATCCCATAGCCTGTATCCAAATTCTTTGTCTCCATAGCCGATGAAGATACATGGAGTTGACTTCAGGTCGAGCTTCCGTCTTTGCTCATTGGATACGTGTGCAAATGCCTTGTACCCAAACACTCTCAGGTGAGAGTAAGAAGGATATCTTCTAGTCCATACATTTTTTAGTACTTCAAACTGCAGCGGTACTGATGGTGATCTGTTGATCAAGTAAACATCGGCTCTAACTGCTTCACCCCAGAATGACTTTGATAACTTAGCCATACTGATCATACTTCTGACTTTGTCCATAATGGTTCGGTTCATCCTCTCAGCTACACCATTATGCTGTGGGGTACGTGGGACCGTTTTTTTATGTCGAATACTGCGTTCAAAGCAGTATGCTCGGAACTCGTTGGAAGTGTACTCGCCTCCATTGTCTGATCGGAGGCACTTTAGCTTATTTCCTGTTTCTCGCTCTACTATGGCGTAGAATGACTTGAAGTAATCGAGTACCTGGTCTTTTGTTTTAAAAAATTATACCCACACCTTTCATGAAACATCGTCAATGAATGTGAGAAAATATCTGTTACCGCCTAAAGACTCCACTTCTATAGGACCACAAACATCAGTGTGTACTAAAATCAACAACTCTGATCTTCTTCTGGTAGTTGAGTTAAAAAGACTCTATGGTGCTTTCCAAATAAATAGTGATCACAAGGGTTTAATGGAATACCTTTTGATACTGCGATTAGTCTCTTCCTCGCCAGTGTAAGCAATCATTTCTCCCCCATGTGTCCGAGTCTCTTGTGCCATAAATTTAGTGAAGTCTCATCTTCAACTGTATTGAGATTGTTTGAAATTATCTTCACATGGGTTTTGTATAATGTGCCATGTATCTGTCCTCAGGCGACAACCATGGCTCCCTTTGTTAGCTTTTAGGTGCCATTTCTGAAGTAGTTGTTGTAGCTTTCCCGATCTAAGGCTGTCCTGGAAATGAGATTGAGGCGAAGGTCGGGCACATGTCTGACATCTTTCAACACCACAGTGTAGCCAATACTGGTCTTGATCTGGACATCGCCGATTCCCACGATCTTTAAGAAACTTGTATTGCCCATTCTCACTGTACCAAAGTCTCTAGCTTTGTACGAGGTGAAGAAATCACTGTGGGGAGTTACGTGGTAAGATGTTGCTGTGTCAACCACCCACTTGGCTTCGTTGTTTCCTACGTGGAGGCATACCTCTTCATCGACTGAGCATATAACGATATCTCTTGTAACAGTGACCATGGAGTCACCATCTTCCTTTTGTGGCTGGTGGTTGCTTGGCCTTGCTCCCTTTATAATTTGCGGCAATTATTCTTTAAATGTCCTGCGATGCCACAATGAAAACAAACATATTTACCCTTTTGTTGATTTCTGTCATCGCTAGATCTGCTGTGGGTTTGAGACCTTCCTCTACTTCTGCCTCTACTAGTTATTCTACTTTCTGTAACGAGGGCATGTGTCTGGTTCATGCCTTCCTCCTTTCTTCGGGCTTCCTCACTGAATATAGCATCTTTTACTATCGCCATAGTGAGTTTGCCGTTCGGTGCTGAGGGAAACCACTAGTGTCTCCCAATTGGGTGGTAATGAGCTGAGCAGAAGTAGGGCTTGAGTTTTATCGCCAAGATTCAACTCTACAGCTGTAAGCTGGTTCACCAGGTTCTGAAACTCGATGGTGTGCTCGGCTACAGAGGTTCCACTCCCCAGTTTTAAATTTACTAGTCGCATCTGTAATGACCGGGTTTATTTAAATAATTTCTTTTTCTTCGGTTATAATTTTTTTTTATCTTGTGCATTATGTGGCATTGCATGTGTTTTTGTGCATTAAGGATTGTATGATTTGAATTTTTGGGTTCATTCCTATGTTTTGTAAAATTTTCATTTTTGTCGTTGATCGGGTAGTTTCGATATTTTAATTAAATGTGGGGGTTACTTTTGAGTTTGATAAAGACGAGGGTAACTTTTGCAATATATTCATTATGTGTAAATGTGTGACCGAATTCCACATGTTTATTTTTATTTTTATCTTTAACTTTCCAAAAGCATATTCCTCCATCATTTAAAGGTGCAATCATACATCTATTATATTGACACCACTTTATGACATTATTGATGAAAGTTTTCAGCCATTATATTGATGTGTTGAGGTTAGCTTTTGCATATTCTCAACAATCAAGCAAAACCATTTTTTCCATCATTCTCTATTTTTCTCCTATCTTCTTCTCTCTACATTTTGGGCATCTTAGAGTGGAGATTCAATTTTGTGCTCAACTAGGAAGTTGTTCTACGTGTTCCGATCTTAGGTTTAATACCAATTACGGTATGTGATCTATATTATTTATTTTGATTTGATTTTTCAAAAATTCCAGATTGCTAGTTTACATGTTTAGTGAAAATCAAGGCTTTAGATCTCTAATTTATAATATATGTACGGATCAAAATTAGTTTATGAAAATTTTACAGATCATATATAGGTATGTGATTATATGTTCTTGAAAATTTCAGAATTTATAGATAAGTAGAGAGTTAATTAAAAATCTAGGAAAAATATGTTATTCGGATATTGTTGTTGCTGCAGACCGTTTTTTTTTACTCGGTTTGAGAAATTTATAGACCATGTTAAATTATTTATATGTTTTTGAAACTTTTATAGTATTCTTTTGTATATGTCTATTATCATATCTCAAAATTTCAGATCATTTAGATAAATATTTAATTTTCTAAAAATCACGGAAGTAGGCTTTCCAGTGATATTTTACTGCTTGCTGATCCGATTTCGGTTTCGGTTTAGCCAATTGTTTCATATGGTTTAGTATTTTTATAAATCTTGAAACTTTTATTATAACATTTTGTATATGTCTAGGACATATTTATTAAAGATCAAGAATTTTAAGTTAAGTTATACTGGTAATAAAAATTGTTGAGTAGTAACTGTTCAGTTTCAATCGTAGTTTAAAACCGGAACTTGTGTTACCAATTTGAGCTATCTATAATTCTAATTTTGTACTTATAATTTTATCAACTGATATTGAGTGTATATGATGTAAATCTGTAGATTTTGGTAGTCATATAATTCATGGATAGGTTTGTAAAAATCTTGGAGTAAAGGGTGTTCAGTTTTCGGAACTGTTAGGAAAGCTGTCTTTTATAATTATTTTGGACCACTGTCCTTTGATTAAAGCTTATGAAAATTTTACAGTAGATCTACGTAGAAGTTTGGAGTGTATCCTGTAAATTTCATATTTTTATCAAACCTGTAGATTTTTCTAAAAATCATAGATTACCTACTGTCCGTTTTACGGTAGTATTCGAAACCGAACTTTTCGATTCTTAATTAAGTAGCTAAATTTTGTCTATTAATCCCGATTATTTTTGAGTAGATATTTATATATATCAGAATGTTTATTGGCAAATCTTATTATAAAAATAAATATGGTTATGTATATAAAAATGATTCAATATGTGTTAATTGATTTCGGCCATAACATGGTACAAATGAAGGCGTGAAGGGAGAACCGTTCGTTTCTTCATTTTCTACACAACCATATTGTTTTGATTGTAGTTATTTTACTGGATATTTTATCAAGTTTGAGGTAGGGATTTATTGGGGTATCGTGTGAGTTTAAGAATCTTCATTTATGCATTTTAATGTTTATATATAGATTCATCATCATATTGTGCTATTTTTGACATGAGTTGTGAAATTGCATTAATGTGTTTAAATGCATTGATTCATGCCACGCTAGAATTTTTATTAGGTGGATCATGGAGTGTGGATATATTTATTACTTATGTGCGCATGTGAATGACATTTATGAATTGTGAATTGTGAATGGTGGATTGGTTGTTGATTTTGGGAAATGGTCGTGTGGTGTGAGCAATGGGGGGATGAAGGAGCTCCCAGGGTGCAAGTCCTCGAATTATCGCGCGATTGGTTGACGTCACCGTAAGGTTAGTAGCCCCAAGACGGCTAGGCAGATGAACAGGTAGTTCATGTCCTAGGGTTTGTTTCACGACATAATTTTCCCATTTGATGATTTTGAATTTGATGTTATCTCTGTTGTGATAGTTGGATTTGAATTCGTATTGAGAGTATTGGTTTTAATTTCGTGACTATAGAACTTTTAAATTATCTTGATGATATTATTTAAATTGTTCTACATGAGTTTATATTGTGATTCCTTATGCATTTATATCATGACATTGGACTAGGGTAGAGACTTGACCCTATACGTATTCATTAATTTACATACTTGCGGAATCTTACGCTTCATGATTTTTCTCTACTGGGCCGTTTGTGCTCACCCCTTAACATTTTTCAGGAAAAGAACCGTTGGTGGATGATGCATGAGCTATTGGAAATTTGTGGAATTTGAACTTATAATAATTACATCTTTATGTAATAATAAAGATTGCGTGCTTATTATGATTTGTACTTGTTTGGCTTTGGACTAGTGTGTTCGTGTTGTAATTTGATTTGATTTCGGGATTTGTGTGTGATTTTATTATTTCTATTTCGCTTCCGCCCTAGTGAATTATAAACAATGTCGGTTGGCCCATTTGACCATTTGATATTTTTATGAATTTTAATTAAATTTAAGTCATTATCCGGGTTTTCGGATTCGGGGCGTGACAACATCATTAGAAGAGCTTTATTTCAAGCGGTTTTGGCCTAGTACATATCCTCGAGCTTCTTCCAGAGCTCGTAGGCATTGGTCTCTTGCACAATATGGTGGAATACAGTATGATATATCCACTGTTTGATTTGACCAATAGTCTTCTTGTGCATCTTAGTCCGATCTTTTTCTTCGATCGTCGTGGGTTTTGCGCCTTCATTTTCTAACAAGTCCACCAAATCCTTGTAATTAAGGAAATCCTCCATCCCGGGTCTCCATATGGTATAATTTGATGCTGTCAACTTAATCATAGCTCCTGACCCCGATTCCTCCATGAATAGGATTGGTCTTTAAGCTCAACTTGGCTTGTTCAATATGTTAGGAGCCGAATCATGTAAAATGGAGTGTACCGTTGCGTCCCAAACGGTCGAAAATTTTAAAAACGCCTTTGACTGGGCTCAAATCAAACTTAAAATGAGCCTGAAATTGCAAAAATTAGTGGCGCAAGGCAAAATTGTAATTTCCAGGAAATTGATGACGTGGCCGCGTGTGCGGTGACACATACTAGTGTCTAGAGATGACACGTGGCGATAATGACGTCAATACTGATGTCGCTTATGAGTTAAAATATCGTTAAAATATTGTATCATCAAAATATCATGAAAATCTCTCCAAAATATCGTCTGAAAATCTCGGTTGGAGGTTGAAGACGCGTGGGGCGCGTGGGAAGAGTGATATCACGCGCGGAAACTTCTGGGGGTGCGTGTGGGTGTGTCCGGAGTCGGATGGGGCTGAACTTTATACTAGCGCGTTCGTATTCGAACGACATTTCCAACGGTATATTATACATTGGGGTGTGGATGAGTTTAGAGGTTTGAAATAGGCTCGAAAGTGCGGAATGATTTGTGAACCTATGGCTCTAATACCACTTTGTTATACCTGTACCAATTCAAAGCACACACACACAAGTAATATAAACACAAGATATATACGTGGTTCAACCAAAATGATGACCTACGTCCACGGGAGAGAGTTTTCACTAGATTTGGAGAAAAAATGGTGGGGAGGAGGAGATTACAGATTTCTCTCTCAACTCATCTAAAAACCTCACAAGCTTTATCTGCCTTACACCACACTAGGAACTCTTCTTGGTTTTCAAATTCTTGTTATAATATACAACCAACATATACCCATATTTATAGGGTGAATGAGAGGAAATTGATAAGCAACAACATTTGATAATCTTGCCAAGGTTAGGCACCGACCAAAGACAAAGTGTGAAGGTTGGCACTGTTTGTTGAAAAACTTGAAGTTAGGTACCGATATTCTTGACTCCATGTTGGTGCATGGTATGGAACCTTCAAGAAATAAGTCGGTGATCTTTTATTAGAATTTATCAAGACTCTTTATGTACTCAAGATGAGTTAAAAACCATCAAAATTGGACCATAAAAAAGAAGAAGATATAATCTCAACAAAATCATAAAATTAGACTGTTTGCGAGTAACATGCCTTTCTAGTTTTTTAATTAATTATGTAGTCCAAAAAATTATTAGCTATAGGGGATTTTGTAACTAATAACTTCCAAAATAAACATGATAATATCAAAATTCACCGTTTAAAAGATATTTTTGTCCACTTTATCATATAACCGAAGGTTATTTGAGTTCTTAGGCAAAAATTCAATAAGGAGTCCAACTCCAATACGATGGAACTGGGTTATTGAGATAATGTGTCAAATCTTTAAGTTATTGAGATCATGTATCAAATCTTTAGGTTGTATAATATAAAAAGTGACAAACATAAATTTCAATAACAAGTCCAACTCCATTACGATAGAACGAGATTATTGAGATCATGTGTCAAATCTTTAAGTTATTGAGATCATGTATCAAATCTTTAGGCTAGGTTATTGAGATCATGTATCAAATCTTTAGGCTGTATAATATAAAAAATGACAAACATAATTATCCTAAGTAATTGAATCAAATATTAGAGAAGATCAATGTACTTTACCCAAAATATATATATTTAGCCTTAGGCCATATAAGTAAGGAGGGACTTCTTCTTTATATGATCTAATAAATTATTTACACATGTCCAAAAATATTGAAAACATTGCCAAAATTATATATTTTTAAAATTTTAAAACAATGCAAATCTAATATGATGAAAATATTTTCAAATTATTAAACATGTGTAAGATATCCTAAGTAATTGAATCAAATATCAGAGAAGATCAATGTACTTTACCCAAAATATATATATTTATCCTTAGGCCATGTAAGGAAGAACTTCCTCTTTATACCTGATGTGATCTAATAAATTATTTAAACATGTCCAAAAATATTGAAAGCATTGTTAAAATTATATATTTTTTAAAATTTAAAACAAAGCAAATATAAGATGATGAACATATTCTAATAAAAATATTTTCAAATTATTAAACATGTAAAAATTTTATTGGCCCACAATAGAGGAAGTCCTCATTCCGAAAAAGATATTAGGTACCCGGATATATATATATGGGTAATTTGCATTGACACCCCTTGAGGTATTGGTCAATTGCAGGTAATTACTGGTCAACACACTATTTTACAGAGATACCCCTTAAAATTTGTAAAGTCTTGCAATGACACCCCTTGGAGGCATAAAATGACTTTAATGCCCTTGATTAATTTAATTTTCATGTGAAATCTCTAGGTTTCCCCATGCCTAAACCCTACACTTTACCCATTACAATTTACACCAACCACCCTTATCATCATACTATTAAAAAATTTACAATAAATAAATACTACTAAGATATACAATATATATAATTTTATTTTAAATATAAAAATTCAAAAACATAAAAAAATATTTTGAAAAATATATTTAAAGGTAAATTATACCACTAAAAAAATTTCATTAATAATAATACTAAAAAAATCCCATTATTTAATTACTGCTCTTAATTTTTAATATATTACTAAATAGATATTTCTCAAAAAATATTAAAGGGTTATATCTAATAACCATTATAGGTATTACATATCTAATAAAATATATAATTTTTTATGTACGAATAGAATTGTTTTTTTATATTTTTATACTATTGACAATCAATAATTTTAATTAAATTTTAGAATATAATGAAATATCTTACACTTTACCCATTGTAGGTATTACATATCTAAGAAATTCTACCATTATATTATCAAATTTCATAATGGAAATAGATTTTCTTTGGTATTACATATCTAAATAAGATATTCCATCATAGATATTACATATCTAAGAAATTCTACCATTATATTATAAAATTTCATTAAAACTATTGATTGAAAATAGTATACAAATAAATAATTTTTTTTCTATTCAAACATAAAAATTTATATATATTTTATTAGATATGTAATACCTATAATGGTTATTAGATATAACCCTTTAATGTTTTTTTGAGAAATATTTATATAGTAATATATTAAAAATTAAGATTACTAATTAAATAATGGGATTTTCTTAGTATTATTATTGATGAAATTTTTTTAGTGGTAAAATTTACCTTTAAATATATTTTTCAAAATATTTTTGATATTTTTGAATTTTAATATTTTAAATAAAATTATATATATTGTATATCTTAGTAGTATTTATTTATTATAAATTTTTTAATAACAAGAGTGTGATGATAAGGGTGGTTGGTGTAATGGGTAAAGTATAAAGTTTAGGCATGGGGGTAATTTAGAGATTTCACATGAAAATTAAATTAATCAAGGGCACTAAAGCCATTTTATGCCTCCAAGGGGTGTCATTGCAACACTTTACAAACCTCATTAGAGCTGGCAAAATTGGACATGACACGGTAACACGACACGAACACAACCCTGTTTAAAAGGGTTAGGGTCGAGATGTTAAAATGGTCGACCTGAACACAACAAAAAAAGTTTTGGGTCGTGTTCGGGTCAAACCCGTGTAACCTGAACACGAACCATATAATTAATCGGGTCAAACGGGTCGGGTTGACCTGTTTACTTGAATGTGACCCATTAATTATTTAGGCTTAGGGTAAATTACTTGAACGTGTTATATATATGACTAGTCTTTGCCTTTGACTCTTTGAAGTTTGTTCCAGCTCTAGTACTTAACACGTTGCAAGTTGCAACCCACTACAACCTTATCACTTCACTTCACATTACCCAAATACCACTTAAGTGACTAGTCTCGAACACCACATCATCTTCATCTGTCCTTTTGAGAGCTCTGTAGAAATTTCCATGGGTTCTCTAGCCTTCAAGTTTTTCATCTCCAATTTCATCTCCGATCTTCTATGCAATTACTAGGGTTGTTTGGTTTATCTGATATAAGATATTGATGGGTTTTTTTATGATCGTTGTTTAGATCTTTTTACTGACCGAATCTGATCTAGTGTTTCATCTTGGTCTTTAAAATTTCATTCTACCTTTCTCCTTGTTCGTTGTGATTCCTAAAGATATCTTCTTGTTCTCGCCCTTTTATCTTCATCAGTTTGATAGCTTGGTTCTGATCTCTCGTTCTCCAATCTGGCTTTGTTCTTTGAGTTGGATCTATATGTTACCAACTTAATTTTATGTAAGTATGAACTAATGGGTGTTGATTTGAAAATTTGTTTCATTATTTTTTTTTCTAACCCTAGCGTACTTGTTTCTTTTTGTATATGAACTGATTTGAAGGTTAGCTGAGCAAGAATCCTTGGATTTGGCTTATGTAGCATCTGCATACAATGGTATTAATTTTTCTAACCTAGTAATGTGGTATTATATTTAGAAATTTGGGATTTTTTTAAATTCCATGTTAATATAGCTCTGATTTTAATGTTTTCAGTGTTTGATTGTAAGTGAGCTAGTGATGATGGATGTAATTTGGGGTTTTCTGAAATTCTGAGAACATTTCATGTTGATTAAATGTTTGCATGTTGATTAAGGGTTTGTTTAGGGGAGCTTTTCAACCCCTCCAAAAGGGCTTCCAAGCTCAAAAAATCCGTTTTAAATTTTTTTGGATGTTTGGTGAAACAATATAAAGGGATTTTTGGATGTTTCGTATTCTAAAAAGTTTTTTCTAAAAACAAAAGTGTTCAAAATTTTATGTGAAAATCTCCCAGGTTTTTAAAAATTATTCAACTTTTTTATTGATAAGTTTGAGTTTGGCCTTGCTTGGTTTATCAAACAACTGTATGTAAAAAAAGGTCTCTCCTTCTATAGACTATATATATATATATATATATATATATCAACCACCCTTTATAGAAAGGACTTTGTAAAAAGTGTTTCGGAATCAGATTTTTGTACAGAATTTTCAATTATTGGAAACACAGAACCTAACAGACCCCTAGTTTCAAGATGGGTTAGTTTGAGAGTTTAGGATTTGTTTTTCCAGGTTTTTTGATTTTTGAAATCTCAGATGTGCCTCATTTTTCATAATATTTCTTAGTTTCCGAAGTGGGGTTGGCTTATCCTTACTCTATTCTCTCTCCTCAGTTGATTGATTCTTTCAATTTTAAATTTTTATTTATGAGTTGGATCCCTAGTAGTAGTTGCATAGTCTTATTAAGATTCATGAATGCCTTTGGTTTTGTTATTTGTTTATACTGAAATTTCTCTGTTTAATCTTTGTATAGTCAATGATTCACGAAGTTGGTAGCTTTATCAATAGAAGATCTGATTTTAATATTAAATTGTTAGTAGTGAATAATTTTTAAACCACCAGTATTTTGTGTTAGGTCTACTTCAATATTATTCCTCATTTCTCTCTCAAATCCATCATATTGACCCCTGCAAAGTTGTTGATGGCTTAAAATTCATATGCTCCTATTTTTGTTTATTGGAGGTCCCGGGTGGACCAAGGCAAGTGGTTTTATGCCACGGTGTACTAATAGCTCAAAAAATGCAAATTTTATGAGTTGGATCCCTATTATGCTTATTGTGAAGGGTTCTAACTAATTGTGAAGGGTTATAACTAATTGTTATATGCATTGTGTTGCAAGTTCTTATTGTACATCATTTTTTTTCTATTTTGCTAAATATTTTAGATAGAAGCTACTCAAATCCAAATTGATGCTGAATATATTGATCAAAGTGATGATGAAGTTGAAGAGCTTCTTGGAGATAATGAAGTTTTCAGAGGGAAAAAGGCAGCAAATAAGCGAAAAAGGCGATTGAGGTCAAATGTTTGGGGCTTTTTTGAGATGATTCTTCTTTAACCTGACAACAAGCCAAGATGCAAATGCAAGCATTGTGGGAGGGTGTATTTGGCTAATAATGCGTATGGAACTGGAAATTTGAGGCGACATATGGATAAGTGTGTTAGAAGGGACTCACGTGATATAGGTCAGCTTCTTATATCTCAAGATTTAACCACTCAGTCATCACAATTTGATCATGTTAAATTTCGTGAACTATTAACTGCTGCTTTTGTCATGCATGAGCTACCATTTCATTTTGTTGAGTATGAGGGCATTGGAGCTGTATTTCGGTACTTATGTATCAATTTTTAGCCTATTAGTAGAAATACTGCCAAGGCTGATGTCTTAAGGCTGTATAAAAATGAAAAGGGTCGGCTGCAAAACTTGTTAGGAACATTTCAAAGTAGAATATGTTTGACATTTGATTTGTGGACTTCTTTAACCACTGATGGTTATATGTGTCTCACTACCCATTTTATAGATGATGATTGGAATTTACAGAAAATAGTTTTGAACTTTTGCTACATGCCATCACTGCACAATGGTGTGACCATTAATGAAAAAGTTTACACATTGTTAACCGAGTGGGGGATTGATAATAAATTGTTTTCAATCACATTGGACAATGTTTCCTCAAATACTGCATTTGTTGACATATTGAAGTGACAATTAAATTTGAATGATGCATTGTTGAGTGGTGGTATGTACTTCCATATTCGCTGTTGTGCTCATATACTAAACTTAATTATGCTGATGGGTTGAAATAAATTGATGGATTAGTTATTAAGATTCGTGAAAATGTTAAGTATGTTAAAGGTTTTCCGGGGAGAAAATAATTTTTTTTTGAATGTGTCTCTCATGTCTCTTTAGATTCTAAGAAAGGTTTGAGGCAAGATATTTCTACAAGATGAAATTCTATCTTTATGATGATTGAGTCTGCAATTTATTATCGTCGTGCATTTTGTCACATGGCACTAAGTGATTCAAATTATAAGTTTTGTCCCTTTATTGAGGAATGGAGCAAAGTACAGAAAATATGCAACTTCTTGGGAGAGTTGTATAATGTTACCAAAGTCTTTTTTGGAACAAAATATGCCACAACAAATCTGTATTTTCCAGCGGTGTTTTTAGTTCAACGAAAATTGCTAACTGAAAAGAACAGTCCAAATTTGTTCTTATCTACCATGACCAATCAAATGTACTCGAAGTTTGCAAAGTATTTGTTAGAATTCAGCATGATACTTGTTATTGCTGTAATTTTAGACCCTCGTTACAAGCTTGGATTTGTGGCTTTTAGTTATAGTAAGATCTATGGTGATAACTCTATAGAGAGCCAAAGAGTGTGGGATAACTTGTATAAACTTTTTAATGAGTATATGCATGGTGGTCCACTGCATAAAGAGACAAAATTCTCTCCACAACAAGCTGGGAATGATTCTCATGAAAGAGAGGAGACTCTTTTCTCAAAAGAGAGTCGAGATATCATGCAGGTAATTTAAATTTATTTTATAATTAATTTATTCTAACTATTTGAACTATTATTCTTGTAAAATATGTATGGGATTGCTTACTTTTATTCATTTACTTTTTATATAGGAATTTTATAGTTTTGAAAGTGATGAGTTTGGCAATGGTAAAAAATCAGAATTGGAATTGTATTTGGATGAACCAAAGATTGACAGGAAATTGGATCTTGATATGCTTGCCTATTGGAAGACTAATCAATCCAGGTATTCCATACTTTATCGCATTGCTCGTGATGTACTAAGTGTTCTGGTGTCTACAGTTGCTTCCAAGGCTACTTTTAGTATTGGTGGCTGAATTCTCGTTCAATTTTGTAGCTCTCTTAAACCTAAGAATGTGGAGGCTTTGGTATGCACTAAAGATTGATTGTTTAATTTGAAAGGTGGTCGTCAAAATTTCTCTTATCACTATCTAAAATAAATTTGATTTTCTTAGTTTTTATATTAATTTGTTTTTGTGTGTTTTAAATGAAGAGAGCATGCAACTTCAATTGGATGAACTTGTTGTTGAGTTTGATGATTTAACTTTGCGTAGTGAAGAGAGCAATCTTTCAGCACAAGTGAACACTTGTGCTGTTAAGGGTCAATAAGGTACTAATAATGCTAATATATAATTAAATTTGTACTAAAAGAAATATACTTAATTAGTTATATTGTTTGTGCCTTTTCAGCTCTTTCTCAAGTGAAACCCTTTTTGGAACTACTTTTTGGTACTATTATGATACAATGTTTCTTTTGATTATGCCTTCTTCATTGAACCAAGTGAATGCTCTTTTTGGTGGGATTTTGATGGATAAAGTCTTAGAGATAAAATGCTTGAAGGTAACCCTTTTGTTTGTGTAGATATAATTATGATTTGTATTTTATTATAACTATATTTAGTGTTTTTAGATATTGATTATCTTTATACAAGTTTACTTTTTTTTATTGAAGATGTCAACTTTTAATCTTTTTAATTTGTTGCCTTCTCTAGCTTTGGCTTGTCCTACTTTTGTTGGCTTTGGGATCAATTGCTTTGTGCAGTCTTTTGATTATGCCTTCTTCATTGAACCAAGTGAATGCTCTTTTTGGTGGGATTTTGATGGATAGTCTTAGAGATAACATGGTTGGAGGTAACCCTTTTGTTTATGCAGATATAATTATGATTTGTATTTTATTATCACTATATTTAGTCTTCTTAGATATTGATTATCTTTGTTCAATCTTACTTTTTTTTACTGAAGATGTCAACTTTTAAAAGTAGGACAAGCCAAAGCCTTCTCCAGCTTTGGCTTGTCCTACTTTTGTTGGCTTTAGGATCAATTGCTTTATGCAATGGTATTAAATGTGTTGTTCCTACTTTGGAAGGTAGAATTGTAGAATTGTAGAATTGTGAATTTTTAATAGGCAAATGATTAAGACCCTAGTTTTAGACTTTGAAATTAAAATCAACACAGGTACTTAAACCTTTTTCTGGTGTTCAACCAAAGTCATGATAGGGATTCGAAATCAGAGAAACGACAGTTGTTGTCGTTTTATTATAGCATGCAATTAAACAAACAAACCACGTTACTCATACACTATACTACACTTAATAGAATTATGACTTTTATGTTGATAGGTACTGACTATATGTATGCATATATATATATATATAGATATGCAGACAGTTGAAGAGACCCAGAAACTCAAAAAGGCTTAAAGCTAAGGTTGGAAGTGCATATTATACTAACCATGTCCAATACCAACTCCAAGGTTATAAGTTATAACATGCAGAGGTAAGTTATAAGCTCATCCCAGCTTGATTTCATTATTATTATTATTATATTTATATTTACAAAGATGATATGTTTAATTGAATTAAAGATGTGTTTTGGACAGTGAAGTAGATCTCATGAAACAACTTCTTCATCTTTATGTGTATTCATAGTTAAATCTGCCTAATCTTATTATGAATAAACGACTTCTTCATCTTTATTTCTTTTTCTCGACTCCGGCAACAACATATATATATATATATATATATATATATATATATATATATATATATTTCAATTTTTTTAAGCGTTAACTTCAACTTACTTGACTATTGGTTTTGTTAGAAGCATTCAATACTTTGACTCGGCTTGCCGGAGCTAGCGGAGGTATCGTTGCTCAGATCATCACTTGCCCACTTCAAACGATACTTAAATTAAATATAGGCACTTCAATCTTTATTTTTTTTTTTTTTTTGGCTTCAGCCTTATGTAGTTCTTGGGATGCATTTGTACATAATTGTTAGGTACATGAAGTCTTGACCCAATCTTAATGGACAATATTTGGGTTATATTAAGTCTGTTTTTAGTAATGAAGATGTGTTTAATTGATATTTTCTTCAACTAACTCTGGTATGTTCTATTGACATTGAATGAGATAAATTATATGTTTAGTTAAATTTTTTTCTAATTTTTCTAATTTTTTTGTTTAAGTTAATGACTGAAAGCATTTATCTTTTTTTATTTATTTATCTAGGTATCAAGTGTAAAAAGTACGAAGCAGGGACAATTGGTTTTGTCCGGTGATAAGCTTGGATAAGGAAATTGATTTATAATCAATTTTTTGTATAATCAAAAGAATGAAACATTGTAAACTTGATTTATATTTTCTTGAAGTGATTTGTAATGTTATATTTATATTTTTCACTTATCTAAATTGTTCTAAATTGTTGATTGTATTATTATGTCAAAGTTAATTTTTTTTTTAAACAGGTCAAAATTTTCGAGTCGGGTTGAACCCGACACGACCTGTTATTTTAAACGGGTCGTGTCGTGTTACCTGTTTAAAAAACAAGTCGTGTTAGTGTTTAATAACTTCGACACAATTAATAATCGTGTCGTGTTAGGGTTTTGCCATTTCGTGTTCGTGTCATTTCGGGTTCGATCCGAACACGACCCGTTGACACGAATTGCTAGCTCTAAGCCTGAGGGTGTCTCTATAAAATAATACATTGACCAACATCTACCTGCAATTAACCAATACCTCAGGGGTGTCTATGGAAATTATCACACATATATATATATAACAGAACTCAAAGATTTAAAACCTAATTTAATATAACGGTTAGTCGCCTCCCCCACAAGTCGGTCTCTACGACTCGAAGTTGTGTCCTCTCTGTTGACTGTTGATTTCGAAGCTCTCAGTTCTCCCTCTCGGCGTCTTGTTGCTAGTGGTGCTTTCTCTCACGCTTTGTCTGATTTGATCAACCAATTTCAAACGCACATTTTAGGGTTTCAATTCATTCTCGAACTGGTAAAGGTCCAACGCATCACACTGTGAATACTCAAACCCGGTTCGTAAAGTCTGTGAAAAAACAATATGGGTTTGATTTCACTAACCTTGACGATGCACTCTCAGTGTTCGATAAAATGTCTAAGACACAACCTCTTCCTCCAATTGTCCGTTTCAATCAATTGTTAGGGTCCATTGTGAGAATTAAGCATTAGCCAACTGCAATTTCGTTACTTAATCACATCGATTCCTCTGGAATATCTAAGCCAGACGTTTATAGTCTAGGCATTTTGATCAACTGTTATTGCCATTTGAATCTGGTCGATTTCGGTTTCTCGATTCTGGGTAGAACTTTGAAGCTTGGTTATGAAGTCAACGGTACAATGCTCACAACTTTGTTAAGGGGACTCTGCAGTGAGGGTAGAATGAGTCGGGCCCTAGAGTTGTTCAATGGCATGGTGGCGAAAGGGTTTCGACTTAATGCAATTAATTGTGGGACTGTTATAAATGGGCTGTGCAGAAGCGGGAAAGCTAAGAAGGCGATTGACTTGGTTAGGTCGATGGAAGAGATGAATTGGGAAACAGATGTTTATGTTTATAGCATGATTATTGATAGTCTCTGTAAGGACAGATTGGTAGATGAAGCTTTTGATCTCTTTTCGGAAATGGGTTCTGAAGGCATTTCGCGGACTATGTGCACTTACAACTCCTTAATCCTTGGGTTATGCAAATCGAACAAATGGAAAGAGGCTAAAGGGTTGTTACATGAAATGGCGAAGAAAAAACTAAAACCGGATGTAATAACTTTCACTATATTGGTTAATGCACTTTGTAAAATAGGGAGGGTTGAGGAAGCGGAAGAGTTAGTTGATGTGATGATTCAAATAGGCAATAAGCCTGATATAGTCACTTACAATTCGCTGATGGATGGATATTGTTCACAGAGGAAAATTCACGAGGCAAATGAGATATTTGATTTGATGGTTGGTAGGGGTTATGTACCTGGTGTTCTCAGCTATAACCTCTTGATTAAGGGATATTGTAAGAAGGGAGAAATGAGTGAGGCTCTGAGACTGTTTCAAGAAATTTCTCAGATGGGACTAGAACCTAGTACCGTTACGTACACCACTCTTATAGGTTGTTTCTGACATGCAGGAGAACCTCTAGCTGCCCGAAAACTTCTAAACGAGATGCAAGCCCGTGGCCAGCATCCTGATATTAGGACTTACTCGGTTTTGCTGGATGGATTGTGTAGAAACCAATGTCTTGCTGAGGCTACGACCTTGTTTCGAGAGATGGAAGAAAATGGACATCCTATTGATATTGTGGTTTGTGGCATCCTCATTGATGGTATGTGCACAGCTGGAGACATTAACGCTGCAAGAGAACTCTTTTCTAGTCTATCTACCAAAGGTTTGCAACCCAATGTTCGCACATATAGTACCATGATCAATGGACTATTTAAGGAAGGGTTGATATGTGAAGCAAACTTGTTGCTCAAGGAAATGGTGCAGAGTGGTTGCTCACCCGATGGTGTCACTTACAATATAGTTATCCGGGGTTTGCTTCAGAACAATGAAACTTCAAGGGCAATACGAGTTTTTCAAGTTATGGTTAAGAAGGGATTTACTCCTGATAAAACTACTATTACCCTGTTATTGGATGTATCAAAAAGTCGTGTATTGGATCAGTCAGTATTGGAGATGCTCAACAAGTTTCTGTGATCTCTATTGGGTGATCTGATGTTAGGTGAAAGCATCGTATTTGTCTGCCTTGAAGTGTGATGTAAGTATGACATATTGATACAGAGGTACTGTCCATTGATGGGTTCACAATGGACATATTGAATTGCAGTCCATCTCTATTTCACAAAGAGTGGGTGAATTGTTTGCAAATTTAGTTACATCCCAATCAGAATATACAAAATATATGTAGATTTTTTTATTTACTGGGCTTTTGGCTTCAGATCTCTAACTTCTGCATTGGTAGTTTTTTATTTATTTTTATTATTATTTTTCTTTTCAGGAAGGTTCCTGCTTTCATAGTTGGTTCACAAGTATTTGATGATTTTATCGTGTTGGTCGGTGGATGCTCTTTATTTTAAGCGCAGGTCTTTGCTCCAAGTTCTTTGTTGTGGCGTCCGGTGGGTTATCTATGGAACATCTTCCTCTGGTTGAGGTTGCGGCAGATGGTGTTGCAGCATTGACAATTCTTTTGAAAGGAAATTGCGACTGCATCAATTGAATTTTGAGAAATTTTTTTTCCTCATCTCTTTGCTAAAGCAAATTGGTCATCTGATTTATATTGGTTATTGCTAGAATTTCCTTCCCCTGATAACAGCTGATGGGAACCCACTGGACAGAATTCTGTGCTCAATTTTGATTCTTAATCTGTTTTTGTTTTTGATGGAATTTTAGATTTTTTGAAAAACTTTAATTGAGCAGTTTGTGTGTGACAGGAGAGAATTTACAATACCTTTTGGAAAGAATGAAATAAAAATAGAGAGTTTTCAAATTTGACGGGAAAACTCAGTAATGATGACGATGAAACCCTTCATGAATGCCACATTGTTGATGCTGATCTTCTGAAAATCCTTTTGTAGATTACTTTTGCACTTCTTTCCCTCTTGAAAAGCTACAAGTACTTGTTACTGCAATTTAGATGTTATTTGTTTCCATTTTTGAGAAACTTTTATAGGTTCTGCTAAAATACCTATGTTTTCCATGTATCTGACTAGTATAGCCAAAAAAGTAAGGGTATTTCTTTTGTCAATTCAAATATTTCAGGATCACCCTCGGGGGCAGGGGGTACTTTTATAATTGTTCGAGACTCAACTTCTTCCCAACAGATTCTAGAAGTGGAGAAAAACCTTGGACCTCGTGATCGGTTTATTCATGTTTATCACTTTCTGAAAGACAGCTCAGAACCAGGTGGTAAGTGTGTATGGATGAAAGATATAGGACGCACCACTGTGTCTTGGTGTTACGATATATTAATTTATTACAGACAGATTCTGTAATACTTGTATTCTTTTCATTTTTGTTTCCTTTTTTATACAGCAGGTCCAGAATTTTGGGGTACCCTTTTTTTTTTTTTTTTTTGTCATTCACGAGGGTGAGACATCATCTGAAGTTAAAATGCCGATACAGAAGAAATTGCAGGTTCCAGATGAGTAGTAGTGCTTGGAGGTACTTAATTTTCCTTCGGAAATTTTTTGCACTCAACGTGGGAAACGTTGATCATATGTCATTTGTTTGGGCAGCTTATGCTTTAGTCATAGTTCATGTCCATTTTTATATGGTTCATATCCTTTGTCTGTTTGTATTCTTTTCGATGCCAGTGGAAGTTTGTATTTTTGTCTTGAATTCCTTTAGGACTCAGACGTACTGTCCAGTCGTTTTCAGGTGCCCCCTCTCTCTCTCTCTCACACACACACACACACACATATGAACATATATACTCACGCGTGCATGATGCTGTCTATTTAAATTTGGGTGGTTAATTCATCCCATTTTTACTATTATTTTCAGATTTTGCTTTTTAGAGGAGATGTTTATGGTGCATGGGAGCAGTACCTTGAACTGGAGCACTCTCACAATGCTCTTAAAAGGTCATATGCAGCCAGTCATGTATATATACATTGATATTACTTGTAAACTGCTGTAGTTTTAGGTTTCCTGAAATGTGCTTTAAATTAGGCAAATTGTTAGTGGCAAGACCTTAATACGAGGATAAATTAGCGATAGGAAAAGATGCAATAAGGGTTCTTGCATCGTGCTCATGCCCTCTCAGCCTTTAATCAAGAGACTACGAGAGTGTGCCTCTCGATCCAGTGGCTGAGGGGGCAACAATTGCCCTTTGTGATTATTAAATTGATAATAGCAATTTTAATATATTTTTTCTTTTTTCATTTTTTCAGCGATCCTACCTTTCTCGTCTGACTAAGGCGTTACAGAGAATTTATGAGTTAAATCTCAACAATGGGCTTTCATGTATATGTGCAAGAGAAATAACTATTTCTTCTTAGCTTAAAAAGGAAATTTTGAGCGAAATTCAATAAACTCCCCTCGACTTCATAATGGTATGGCTGTATAGAAATTTACTGTTGCTGGTTTAGGGTGATCTGGTTAATATGAATATGTTCCTTCCTCTTACTGGTCGTCATAATTTTTCATGCTTTTGGAACTCAGAGAGAGAATGTTTTTACATTTTAGGAATGAATTGGTAATTTATTAGAACCATTACCTCCTTTCTAAGTTGAGGCAGAAGGGTGACTTTGTGTAGTCCTTAAGGGGTTTGTTTGATGATTTGCCAGCACTATTTTTTTCCTGGTAATTTTTTTAGGCTTTGGTGGTGGATCCTTCATTTCTGAAACATCATATTCATCTTTGTTCACTCCAGGCCCTACTTTGTACTTGACGGGAGTTACCACCAGATCATTGTTCTTCTCCAATTTCTATTGAAGGTTCTAGGTTTTTTTTTAGAGATGTGTAGGAAAGGTTAAATATGCAAGTTTTATTTTGAACATGTTATAACATAGGGATTTATTTAGTTATTATTTTCCTGTAAAAACAGACTTGTGTGTTATTTTTGTGCTCTTCATATGTAATACTACTACATTTGTTTTTTTTTTTTTTTTCCTGAATGTATTATTTTTTTTTTATATATATAAAATGGAAAAACAAAATTTATAGTACAACATGAGGAGGGGCACCCCCTCCATTACATAGACGGAATGGATAGAGTCCAATTCCAAGGAACTCAAACCCCGTATAGAGGTCCCCAAAGCTCTAAATTAAGAATGAAAGAGAGCAATTAAATCTGTTACACTAAAATGAAAATGATGTAGAACCTCCCAAATGATAGCATTAGCAGCGGTAGAAGGTTGAGAGGACGTCCCATGCTGAAGAGCCGCATTTCTTTCACACCAAATTGTCCAAATCGTATTAGAGAATAAAGAGCATAAGACTTCTGCTTTCGTAGATTTAATCCAGGTATGTTGAATGAACCAAGATATAAGATGTTCCATGGACTGAAAATTTTGAACAGGAATATGCAAGCTCTCAAACAACCACCTCCAAACCGAAGTAGCAAACCCACAAGTGCAAAAAAGGTGGTCATTACCATCTTCATCAGCGAAACAATTATGACACACGGCGGCAACACAAATACCTCTCCTTCTAAGATTGTAGAGGGACAAGTTTTTGTTATGCAGAATGATGACTACAAGAGTGGCGACTCTAGGCCTACAAAACCTCCAACATAAAGTAGTCCAACTTATTTTGAGTCATTTGAACCTGCAAATCTTCCAAATAGACTTCAATGAAAAAATACCATGTTGCCAAGTTATCATATCCTCAATGTTTGACAATTGGAACTTCTCGATAGCATATTTGGCTTCAACGGGAAAACAAGCTGGCAGAGTCCATATCATGTTAGTTGTAACGGAGGAAACTGAAGCAATTTTGTCAATTTCTCTGAAGGCAGTAACACCAAATCTCTGAATTAAGGATCTCCCATCACACCATGGGTCGTACAACAAATTGAAGATAGTACCATTTCCAAGCTTGTAGCAGATATTAGAAAGAAGGAAGTCTCTAACCTATAGAATTTGTTTCCAAATAGAAGCGTCTTTTTGCTTTGGCAAGACGGTCCAGAATTCAGCGTGCTTTATATATCTAGCATGCAACCATTGAACCCACAACTTGTCTTTCTTTTTCAAGAAATCCCAGCAAATAGAAACTTTGGTGGCAAAGTCAATATCCTTAATTCTTCTAACATTGAAACCACCTTCTAATATGGAAAAGTGACTTGTGTCCATTTGAGCTGCACCATTTTCTTAACGTCAATTTTCCCACTCCACAAAAATTGCTTAAACTTCTTTTCCAGCATAACCTTAGCACTCCATGGAATTTTGAATCCAAATAGCCAGTGGTACAGGAAAGAGAATAAAGCAGATTTTAAAAGCTCTAATCTGCCTGCCATAGAAAGATTGATGGTGTTCCAATGATTTAATTTAGCACAAACTTTGTCGAACAATGGCTTGAAATCAACACTTCTTAGATTGTTGTCCGATAAAGGCACCCCTAGATATTTGAAATGAAATTTATCCACTTTAAACTGCAGAATGTGCTGGATTTGGCGCCTCCTTTTGACAGATTTAAAGAAGATGACCGTGCTTTTGTCATTATCAACGCAAAGACCTAAGATTGTTTGAAAGTACTTGAGAATTTTACCAACGGTCGCGGCGTTAGATAAATCTGCCTTCACAATAATAAAAAGGTCATCAACAAATAAAGTATGGGATATCTTCAATCTGGTTTTCGCAACAAAATTACATAGCTGCACAACACCAGAATTGATATTGTTAACCATTATCTTGGAAAATACTCCAGTGACTAAAACAAATAACAGTGGTGACAATGGACACCCTTGTCTGAGACCCCTACTGGATTGGAAAAATCCCGCAGGAACACCATTACACATGATTGAGAATTTTGGAGTTGTGACAGGAGCCATCACCCAACCGATCCATCTGTCACTAAATCCATACACCTGTAATATGTATTTGAGAAAGCTCCAGTCCACTGAATCAAAAGCTTTCCTCAAATAAACCTTAAAAGCCATAGAAGGATCCCTTCTTTTACTTCCAAAGCCTTTAACTAGGTCGGCCACCAACAAAATGTTATCATGAATTTTCCTATTTTTTATACATTTGGTTATTTTCCCTATAGAGTAGCGATACTTCGCATAAAAAACACCCTAAAGAGTGTTTGATTAATACCATGTTTCTATATATATATATATATTAGCATTTTTTTAGTAAATAATCGTTTATCTTCTTTTCAGTTTGTCTCAACTTCTTCAGTAATAATCATATCTCAGCTAGGAATGGTGTAAAAGTGGAAATGTCCAAGCCCAATTGAGCCCATCAGGCACCTGACCCATCGGGCTGATGGCCCAGTAAGATTTTTGTAAGCCCATTGCATTTTTGAATTTCTTTAGAAAATTAAAGTAGTGATGTGAGAGTGATGTAATCCGGGCTTCATTGGCCTAATGGGCCTCAAGCCCATTAAGATAATGTATATAAAGAAAATAAAAAATTAATAAAACCATTCTCTCTTGTGTTGTGCAAATTTGGGCATTTACACATTGACGCCGTCTGTGGGAAATCGCAGGGAGTTCCTGATTTTTCAAATCTGCCCTTCGGGATCTGTAAAATCGCCTCATTCTTCCCATCTCAAAAAGCTGAGTCTGTTTGTTAAACTAAAAGATCTTCTACCACCTCCTTCAAAAACCTTCACTCACTAGCCCCCCCCCCGGACAGAGATGCCAATCACTCGTTCACAGGTAGACGTTCTACCCACTGCGGACAATCGTGCAGAGGGTTCCCAGACCATGGAGCAAATTCTTCAACGCTTGATAGCTGCTGAGGAACGTAGCGTGACCTTGGAAAAGCAGAATGCGGAACTCATGGTGAGGTTGGCTCCACAACCTGCTGCCCCACAGGTAGTTACACCTGACCCTCCGGTGGCGGCGGTCGACCATTCTCTGAACCAGCAGGGCAGCGACAGACCTGAAGAGCATGCCGAGTCTTCTCAGTGCTCAGGAAAGGCTCTAGCAGCCGACGAGTCCATAACCCCCCAGAAACTTCAAGCAATGATGGATGAATTCCAAAGAAAAGTTCTCGGGGACTTGAGGTCCCGATCTACCGATGACATGGCCATCCAGGCATCCACTGAATAGATACAGTCACCTTTCGTCCACGAAATAACCCAAGAGCCTTTCCCAAAGAAGTTCGTTATGCCCCAGTTCACCCCTTACGATGGCACAAGGGACCCCGAAGAACACATATACCAGATCCATCAGAAGATGACCCTGTACGCTGAGAACGATTCCCTGCTTTGCAAAGTATTCTCCACAAGCCTTGCTGATGCCGCTCTATTGTGGTTTAGGAAACAGCCACCCCGATCCATTGGCAGCTGGCAGCAGTTGACCAGGCTCTTCATCGCCTAGTATTATGGAAACAAGAGACAGAAGAAGACCATATCCTGCCTCTTCACCATGATCCAGGAGAAAGGAGAGTCACTGAAAAGTTTTCTATCTTGATTCAACATTGAATCCTCTTCTGTGGATAATTGTGACCAGGACTCTGCTGTTGAGGCATTCAGGATGGCCCTCATTCCAGGAACTAAGTTCCATCAGTCTCTGGTAAAGCGCCCTCCATCGGGCATTGGGGAGCTAAACTCCAGAGCCCAGGGGTACTTGAGAATTGAAGAAGAGGAAACTATCAGGCAAAGGAGGTCAGCCTTAATCAGTGTTGATATTCAGTCCAGGGATCGATTGACCGATCGTAAACGATCAATTCCATCTAGGCCATCAGCCCCACCGGGATCATCAGTCCCAAAACCATTGAAACGCCCTAGATTCGAAGAAAGGTTGACACCCCTGAAGGTTAGCCTTGTGAAACTCTACCAAGAGAACAAAGCCAAAGGAATTTTCCAGCAACCCTCGACCATCAGACAACCACTTAACCAAAGGGACAAGTCAAAACATTGTGCTTTCCATGGCAATTTCGGGCACATAACAAATGAATGCCGTAACCTAAGGCAACAGGTGGAGACGTTACTGCTTCGCGGGGAACTCCGAGATTACGTCCATCGGGATAGACCAAAGACTGACCAACGGGCCCTTAGCGCCCCCCGGAACTCCTCGAACGCACAGCCGGTCAAGGTCATTAATATGATTCATGGTGGCCCCCATCCAAAGAGACCGAAGGATCACGCCGGAGCCATCTGCGGAGAGCTCACAAGATGAGGAGAGTCAACGAGATCAGCGAGGCCCACCATAGAGCAGGGGAAGCTCAAATCACTTTCTCGATGTCGGACCTTCGGGATGTCCAAACCCCGCATGACGACCCTATGGTTGTGACCCTAATGGTGGCCAACTGTCTTATGAAGAGAGTTATGATCGATCCTGGGAGCGGTGCCAACATCATCACCAGGTGGGCTTTTAAAAAGCTCGAGATCAATGCATCCGAAATTGTGGCATCCCGGTGCCCCATTGCAGGTTTTGATAGAAGTCAAATCGAGTCGATCGAGGAAATCCAGTTGCCAGTATCTGCCGCTCAGAGGACCTTGACCGAGACATTCATTGTAGTGGATGCCAAACCTTCGTATAATCTGCTCATGGGAAGGGGATGGATTCACCGAATGCAAGGTGTACCCTCAATTCTTCACCAGGTCATGAGATGTGTGAGCCCCGACGGTATAGGTACCATTGATGTCAAAGGTGACCAGGTGGCCGCCAAGGAGTGCTATGCGGTCACCCTGAAAAAGATCCGAAAGATGAAAGCCCTAGTGGCACCCCACTCTAAGGATCAAACCTCAGGTTCCAAATAGCAATTAAATGAGAGGGATCCAGGTATCCTAGTTGTGATCGAACCATTGCAGCCAATCCATGTTGTGCCCGATAGTCCGGAAAAAGTTACTTTTGCAAGTACAAATCTCACCGACCCTGAATTTAAGGAACTAACACAATTGCTGCAGGACAACTTTGATGTTTTCGCATGGGAGCATACAAACATGCCAGGGATCGATCCTCATATTGCCCAGCACTCATTGCATGTTGACCCGAACGTCAAACCCATCAGACAAAAATAGAGGCGCATGGGGGCACATCGAAACCAAATTATAGCAGATGAGGTATCCAGATTGCTCCAGGCCGGCTTTATCAGGGAGGTCAGATATCCCGAGTGGCTTGCCAACGTGGTGGTCGTGAAAAAGAAGAATAACAAGTGGAGGGTTTGCGTTGATTTTACTGACTTAAACAAGGCATGCCCGAAGGATAGCTTTCCACTGCCAAAGATCGACCAGATGGTTGATGCTACAGCTGGCTACGATCGTTTAACCTTCCTGGATGCTTATTCAGGTTACAACCAGATAAAAATGAATCCGTTGGACGAGGAAAAGACCTCATTCATTACCGAAACAGGTACATACTGCTTTAAAGTTATGCCTTTCGGACTGAAAAATACAGGTGCCACTTTCCAGAGGTTGGTCAACAGGATTTTTAAGGGTATGATGGGTACAGTAATTGAGGCTTATATCGATGACACTGTGGTCAAAAGTAGAAAGAAGGGGGACCATCTTACCCACCTACGCCAAGTGTTTGACAGCCTCAGGTCACATGGCATGAAGCTTAATCCGGAAAAATGTTCTTTTGGTGTATCATCCGGGCAATTCCTGGGGCACATTGTAGACCGGACCGGGATCCAGGCCAGCCCGACACAAGTCAAGGCCCTTATAGAAATGAAGGAGCGCCGGAGACATAAATACGTTCAGGTCTTGACGGGAAAAGTGGTTGTGCTTAGCAGATTCATTTCACGACTCACTGATCGATGCAGACCATTCTTTTAGGCAATCAAGGTGAAGAAGGGAGAGATCTGGGGTCCTGAACAATCGGAAGCCCTGGCGAGGTTGAAAGAGTACTTGACCATGCCCCCAATCCTATCCATACCAAATCCCGATGAAGTCTTATATCTGTATTTAGCAGTGTCCTCTGTGTCGACCAGCGCCGCCCTCATCAGAGAGGACGGAAACCTTCAAATGCCAGTATTCTACACCAGCAAATCCTTGGCTGAGGCAGAGACCAAATACATCAGGCAGGAAAAATTGGTTCTCTCACTAGTGAATGCCAAGAGACAACTAAGGCATTACTTTAAAGCTCACCCGATCATCGTCCCGACAGCCACACCCCTACGGGTTATTATGTCAAAGCCCGACCTCTCAGGGAGAATCTCTAAATGAGCCATCGAATTGGGCATATATGATTTGACATACATACCCCGGGTTTCCATCAAAGGACAGGCAGTAGCAGACTTTTTACTTGAAAGTGAAACTAAAGAGCCAGACCAGAAAAGTGAACCAAACACATGGAAGATTTTTGTGGATGGATCAGCCAGCTCTTCCGGATCAGGAATTGATTTGGAAATCTTGACACCTGATGGGACACGCCTTCATATGTCAATGCAACTACAGTTCCCAGCCACGAACAATGAGGCAGAGTATGAGGCCGTCGTATCCGGATTGAGGATAGCCCGAAGCCTCCAGATTCAGTCCCTAACAGTACACAGTGATTCTCAACTAGTCGTCCGTCAGATCAACGGGGAGTATGAAATAAAGGATCCAAAAATAGAGTCTTATCAGGCATTCGTGTTGAAAGAAACAGAAAGTTTTCAAAGAATAACCTTCACACAAATCCCCAGGAGCGAAAACTCTATAGCTGACCACCTAGCCAATCAGGCATCCTCAGCCGGAGAAGACCTAACCCGGGTTGCACTAGTGGACTCTATTCACAGGCCCAGTATTCAGGAGCCCGAACGAGTGATGCTTATCCCATGGGAGCTCAGCTGGATGGATCCCCTGATGGATTACCTACGAAATGGAACTCTCCCCGAAAACAAAGCTGAAGCTTACAAGATCAGGAGGAATTCATCCCGATACTCAATCATAAACGGGCAACTCTACCGAAAATCCTTTTCAGGTCCTTACTTGAAATGTATTACGCCGTCAGAATCTAGAGTAGTGATGCAGGAGATTCACAGTGGGGCTTGTGGAAACCACTCCGGCGGCAGATCCCTTGCCCATAAGATACTTTCTCAGGGGTACTTCTGGCCCTATCTGTCTCGGGATGCTGAAGAATACGTCCGAAGATGTAAGCCATGCCAGATGCACGGAGACGCTATCCATCGGCCGCCTAAGTTCTTACATCCCACCATTGTACCACACCCATTCGCCCGATGGGGAATGGATGTAGTGGGACCCCTTCCAAAAGTGATCCAGTCAAATGCTTATGTCCTCCTGGCCACTGATTACTTCACCAAATGGGTAAAGGCAGAAGCTTATCCCACCATCAAGGGTAGCCACGTTATCAAATTCGTATGGACCCACATAATATGCAGATTCGGTCTGCCAAGGACAATCATGATGGATAATGGGACAAATCTTGACAACAGTGAGGTGAGATCGTTCTTCGCCGAGCACGGTATCAACCAGAATACGTCTTCCGTCGGGTACCCACAAGGAAACGGGCAGGTGGAAAGGACAAACTGAATCATATTCAACACTCTGGCCAAAAAGCTTAAGGATGCCAAATGAGCATGGCTAGAGAAACTACCTGAGGTTCTCTGGTCATACAGAACAACTCCCAGACAACCCATAGGGGAGACCCCCTTTGCGATGACATACGACGCTGAAGCCGTGATACCAATGGAGATCAGGGTCCCAACCCTCCGGAGCGAGGCTTGGGTTGAAGGACCAAATAACCAGCACCTAGCTCAGAATCTCGATCTTTTGGATGAAAGAAGAGAGGCTGCCGGGATCAGGCTGACCACCTACCAACAACGAGTCCGGAACCATTTCAATAAAAAAGTTAAAAGAAGAGAGTTCCAGGTCGGAGACATGGTCCTTAGGCAGAAAATCGGGCTCGTAGGCAAGCTCGGGGAGCCTTGGGAGGGCCAGTACACCATTACCGAAGTCATCGGTCGGGGAGCATACCGCGTTCGAAGAAATATTGATGGAGGAATAGAACCAAACTCCCAGAACGCCTCTCGCCTGAAAAGGTACTACCCTTAATGGGCCAAGTTTTGTTTTTACTTTGATCTTTTTGTAAAAAGGCTATAGTACCTGATCAGTAAAAATCATTATTATGACAAAATAGCTTATAAATATCTACTGAAATGAAAAAAGAAACCAAGTGTTGCATTGTCTATCGCATGGCCTGAAGTGCCCGAAGACACAACATTGATCCTGAAGAGATCACAAAATTTTGCAAAAAGAAACCAAGTGTTGCATTGTCTATCACATGGCCTGAAGTGCCCGAAGACACAACACTGATCCTGAAGAGATCACAAAATTTTGCAAAAAGAAACCAAGTATTGCATTGTCTATCGCATGGCCTGAAGTGCCCGAAGACACAACACTGATCTTGAAGAGATCACAAAATTTTGCAAAAAGAAACCAAGTGTTGCATTGTCTATCGCATGGCCTGAAGTTCCCGAAGACACAACACTAATCCTGAAGAGATCACAAAATTTTGCAAAAATAAACCAAGTGTTGCATTGTCTATCGCATGGCCTGAAGTGCCCGAAGACACAACACTGATCCTGAAGAGATCACACAACACTGATCCTGAAGAGATCACAAAATTTTGCAAAAAGAAACCAAGTGTTGCATTGTCTATCCCATGGCCTGAAGTGCCCGAAGACACAACACTGATCTTGAAGAGATCACAAAATTTTGCAAAAAGAAACCAAGTGTTGCATTGTCTGTCGCATGGCATGAATTGCCCAAAGACACAACACTGATCCTGAAAAGATCACAGAATTTGCAAAAATAAACTAAGTGGACAAGAACTATGATATTATAAACATTGGAAAAGTCAACTGGACAAAAACTATGATCCTTCATTTAAAATGGGCCCTAGTGGCCAAGGCTTACAATATGTTTTATAAACACAAAATCCTAAGGGCCAACACCGGTGCCCTACTCATTGGGGTTCACTGGAATGATGCTCCCATCAGGAGCTGAAGGATCAGAGGGGGCGGTGATGCTCATCCCTGGGAGAGGCTTGGTCAGGAATTCGTAGAAACGAACGTCATCCGGACCACCGACCGGATCGTCGTACGGTGGAACGATGCCCAAGTTTTCATCCAACTCTTCCACTGAAGCGAAGTCCCTCTCCTCAGCAGGTTTCTACATGTCATTGAAACATAACCTCCAACTGAACCTGATTCGGTACTGGGAAGTGTCGCAGAAACGCTTGTACATTTCGTTCCCACCCCGGTGGCACATCTCCACCACCGACCTCTCCATTGCAAGGAGATTCTCGATCTCTGCCTTCTCCTCTAGGAGCTTCGAATTGGAGGTCGTCAGGCTCTCATTGCTAGCTTTCAGGCTCTCATTCTCGGCCTTTAAGGCCTCCGTTTCAGCAAATATGGCCCGTCGGACCGCTTCCATCTCTTTAATCTTATCTTGAGCAGCCCGAAGCTGCTGCTCTGCAGAGATAACCCTCTGGGTCTGAACATCTAACTTTTCATTGGATATGGACAACAGGTTGGCAACCTTCATCCGGGAATCCTCCTTCAGCCTCAGAAGCTCATTAGATTTCCGGAGCAACTTGGTGTCCTCCTCCATCTTTGCGTTGTAGGCTTGGGCCAAGTAAAGCATCTGCCAAAAGGACAAGTGTTAGCCTGATAAAGAAATAAATAAAATGTTAAGTACGATTGAGGAAACAGTAGGTTGAAGCAGTACCTTCATAGCTACCTCTGGACCTGTCAGGGCCAATTCCTCCCGATCAATCGTTCTCAGTCTCTTTCGGTCAACGGGTGTCCAGATCTGGGAACCCATTGCCCGAAGGGCAATGTCATTATCAATAGTTGCGTGCCTCGCAACCAGAAAGTCTCCGCCCGGGAGTGTGATCTTTGACGCCCATGGAACGGGTTGATCCTCTTCAGTTGTAACCCCGCTATCATCTACTATGATGGGAGACGACACTGTGGTCGTACGGGGCTTGACAGACCGGTCGGGTATATCCTCCTCTGTTCGGGGATGTCGCGTCCCCGTCAAGCTGGATTCCCCGTCAACCAGTCGGAATTTAGGAGTGGGAACGACCCCAGAAGGGCAAACAACCTCCTCTGGTCTTGACAGAGGGGTCTGATTGATTTGAATATTCCCCATCTGTGGAGGTGCGATCACCGGGCTATCCTCCACCGGTGGCAGAAGAACAGGACCGGGCAGGGGAGTTGGAACACTTTGCGACCCCTGTCCGCATTGATCCTCACCCGATGCTAGAGTTATCACTTGAGGGCCAGCTGCCCGTTTGGCCTTCTTTTTCAGCACGGCCTGAGGGATTCTCAGCATTTCTGTTGACAAGGCCTGTAAATTAGAACCCGTCAGGAAACTGTTACACATCCTTAAGGGTTGTCCCCAAATTTTTGATTTAAGAAGTTCAAAATGGGTTCTGATGTAAGTTGAAGTTTTAAATTTATTAGGTGCTCCCAGAAACTCAAGCACATGGAGGCCCAACTTATCATTGCACTGATCACAGTAGCATGACCCCCTGTGGAATGGTTTGAAGGAAGGGAATAGGGGCCGGTCGAATTCGCTAGGGACTTTGAATCCCGATGAGCTAGGGAGTCTCCAATTCCCGCTTACCAAGACCATTATCTCTTTCCACCCTTTGTTGGACTTTTCGGTGCCATCACAAATCTTTATCCCGCTAAGAGGAAAAAGATTATACCGGCCCCTGCAATCCTTCTGGGCCTATATTTTGTAACAGAACAGAAGTTCCGCCATGCCAAGATCCAACCCCAGATCCCGATTAAGTATCAGGAGCATAGCCAAAACCCTGAAGAAGTTGGGCCCCACCTGAAGTGGAGCCAGACCCAGGGTAGCCAAGGTATAAAGAAAAAAAAGCTGAATCGAGAATCTAATAACCTGAAGGTGAAAGGCCAACAGAATCTGGTGGTCCAAAACCCCCTCACCCTTCCTGAAATCGTATTTTTTAGGGTATTTAATAATTACCCCATCAGGTATCCCACATTTGACTCTTAGTCTTTTTAGTACTGTTTCTACCCTATATGTAGGAGGAAGGGGGTCGGCATAAAATTGGTCGCCCGAACTCCCTACAACCGGATCCCCAACCGCTACGACGTCCTAATTGACTTCTGGTGGGCTAGACCTGACTGTCCTAATCACCTATACTGAAGGAGTACTAAGTGAAACATATGGGTCAACCGAAGAAGGGAGGCGGTCGCTACCCGACCGAGTGTCATCACTATCGGACATACTGAAATAGAAGTAGCAAAAGCTGAAAGAAAAACACTTACTCTAAGATGAATCCTGAAGTAGTTTCAGGTGCTTTTCTGGAAAAAAGGATGGATTCTGGCAATGATAAACGAGCAGCTCAAGCGTAGAGAGTTTTCTGAGAGTTATAAGTTTTGAAATGCAATGTGCATTTGATGTAAGGCAATGGGTATTTATAGAAGTTTTTGAAACACCTGGAGAGCCGTGCGCTCGGGAACTGAAACGTTGTGTCGTTTTGCGTGCGCCTCCTCAGCCTCCAGCTCGCTAATCGAGGCCACCCGAACCATGGGTTTCAAATATTCGAAGGACGTTACAGCCGTCACATTAATTGCATCAGCCACGTCACCTCGACAGGGGTGATGTACCTCGCTCCCCACTCTGTATCCTTTGTAATGGGCTTGACTGATCGACGACCCATCACAAAGAATCGGGTCTGTGTAAGAGTGGAAATGTCCAAGCCCAATTGAGCCCATCAGGCACCTGACCCATCGGGCTGATGGCCCAGTAAGATTTTTGTAAGCCCATTGCATTTTTGAATTTCTTTAGAAAATTAAAGTAGTGATGTGAGAGTGATGTAATCCGGGCTTCATTGGCCTAATGGGCCTCAAGCCCATTAAGATAATGTATATAAATAAAATCAAAAATTAATAAAACCATTCTCTCTTGTGTTGTGCAAATTTGGGCATTTACAAATGGCAATGGTGCGGTTTTCTCAATCCCCATAATTAAAATTGTAAAAAATATTATCCCCCATAATTGCCCCAAAACCATTTAAAAATTTCACCCTTACTCCCATAACCGCCCCAGACTATCCTCCATGTTCCCCAAAACCGCCCAAAACCGTTCCATTAAACCATTTTTCACCCCTAAAAACAAGCAAAAAATAGACAAATTAATATAGAATTATGATCTATATAGGACATAACCAATTATCCAATTATCTAAGGGGAGACAAGTAAATGTTTATTTTATTTAAAGATATTAGTGTAATTTTAATGTAAAAAATTATAAATATATATATAATTACAAAAAATTAAATAATTATTATGTGGTTTGCCGTCCCCTGCCCAATAACAGTTGGGTTTTTTTCTTCTTATTTTTCTTACCCCCATAACCACCCCATTTAAAAATAAAAACGGGGCGGTTTAGGGTGGTTCTCCAACGACGCGGGTTTTTTGGCATTCCTATTCTCTCCCCTCAAAAACAAAAAGTAAAAAAATAAAAAAAATAGAGGAAGATCAACCCATTTAAACATAGTTTATGTAGGAACACTTGTTAGTATTGTTTATTTTTGGCATGTTTTAAACAATAAGCATGTTGAGTGAAATGTGAGGTCGGGTAGGTTGAGGAAAATTAAAGTGGCCAAGCAAAGGCATCGATAAGCTTCGTCAAATTCAAATCAAGCTTAAAGTAAAGAAGAATACAAGAGAAATCAAGAGGAAACAAGTTTGGACCATGAAACGCATCATGAAGGACAAAACAGACATTATACAATTCTTATATATTTGTATGCGTGCCACAGGAACAGACGACGTGTGAAAATATCAAGACATGCAAAAAGTCAATTTTTAGGTTTTTGGTACGCAAGTTGGCGAATACAGTGTTGAAAAATGGCTAGAAAGTGGGATTTTACACAAACCAGTGCACATAGGTACGCAGTGGCGTACACATATGAGTAGGGAATGCTACGCATATGCGTAGTGGTTTGCGCACGCCACTAACTTGTAGAATTCAAGACTGAAACAATTCTACTTGTTATGATCTATTATGACTTGTTACAATCCTAGACATCATAACACCTGTATAAAGTATATTTACACTAAAATTGGGTAGATTCATTCCTAATTACAAGAAGATCACACAAGGGAAGAATCCTAGTCCAAGAAGGAAACAAGTCTACTCAAAATAAGATTCATCTCTTTATAAATAGGAAGGATTACTACATATTTTGGTGTGACTTTTGTGAGATCTCTGCGATTATATATAGATCAGATCCATTTGCAGAGAGAGAAAAAAAAGAGATTGTTTGATCATTCTATATCAAGAGTTTCTCTAGTTTTTAGTGATTATCCAATTGTACTTCTACAAGTGATATCTTTATGCACAATTGGATGATCCGTTGCTGAAAAATTATCACACCACGGAGCCGTTAGAATACGGAGATCGAAACAGGAGGCTTCGTGGTTCTTTGATCCGTTGAGAAACGGAGCCATCAGAGTATGAAAATCGGAGCGAGAGTTTCGTGGATCGAGACTTTCAGACGTTGAGTGGAGAATGACAAATCAGACCCGTTGTAAGTCCTGTTTTCATAAAGTCTGTTCAAATTCTTCGATTCATTGTGCATCGATACCCGAGTGTATCCATGGTTTTTTCCTTGGAACATTTCCAAGGTTTTTCCACGTAAAAATATTTGTTTCATCTCATAATTTATTTTCCGCACTTACATTCATCATTACTTGATTAATCTAGTTAGATAATTAGGCTTTCGTGACTTATTAAAATTAAAAATTCCGCAAAATAATTTTAAATGATATTAAATCCCCCCCCCCCCCGGCTATTTCCCATTATCTTCTAGGTAATTCAATTTAGAACAAAAATTAAACCAGGAAAAAAGATAAGGGAATTTAAACATATACATATATGAAAAAATAGATTTAAAGGAAGAAATAGAAGGTTGGAGAGAGAAAAGTTGTTGATATTAAGAGGCGTAAATAGGTTATAGAAAGAACAAGAAGACGTTTATTGGGTTAGCCATTTTCATTATTAATTTTTTTTTAACCAAGCAAAACATACAAAGAGATCAAAACAAAACTAAGCAACAAAGGAACGATCACAACTCAGAATATCAACAATACATGGAGGGATATGATCCCAATCAGTATCATTGATATTCAAGAGAAGAGCCATTTTAGAAACAAAATGTGCAGCCCTATTACAAGAGCGAGACACCCACTTCAAAGATTAAATCCTAGCAAGATTGGACAACATTCTAATCTCTTCAAAAAGAGGAACCAAAGCTTCTTCTGAATTCTCGAGCTTCAAAACTGATTGACAATCATCTTCAATAATAACATCCTTGTAACCCCAAAAAGAAATGAGCTTCAAAGCTTCGTGAAGCATCATGACCTCAACCACAGTGGCGGACCAGTAGTAAGGAACGAAAACAGAAGCAACCTGAATTGGATAACCATGATGATCTCTCAACACAAACTCACCTCCAGAAATATTTTTATTTGTATCAGGAGAAACATCAAAATTTAATTTGAGGACCCCTTCAGTAGGTGGAAGCCAATCTTTTGGATGAGCATGAACTTCTTCAGCGACTAGGGAAAATAACTTTTCTGATCCTCTAACATCAACAAACTCATGAAATTCATTTAATTTTCGTTATTACTTTCTAATTCCCAGGGACTATTGCTGTAGAATTTATTAATAGCATTCAAGGGAGATTAAGATTGAGATCAACCGAGATAATTTTTTTTTTGTTTCTAATTGGACCATAGGGCAGATTGCCTAATAATTCGATGTGTAATTTTTTTGTTTCAAAATCTCGAGTTTAACCGAATTATGATCGTCTTCATATATACTTTATCCCAATTTTAAGAGAGGTCAATGTGATGTACTCTATTGAAATATTGGCTACGAATTGAATTTGTGCCCAAAGTTCCTTCATTTTAATAAAAGCTTAATGATAATTGCGAGTAAAGTCTATTACAATTATGGTTGTCAGAATCGCGATCCTAATTCGTCAAATCTTACGTCTCTACGATTTTACCACGATTCTACTCACATATTTTTTATAATTTTTTGAGCTGAAATAATGGTTTGAGGTTTAGGTGCCAAAAATATTAAGATTTAGTCCAATATTCCAATATATGTCCCAAACTTATAAGAAAATAATTAAACTCAAAATCTTCAATGTTTTTATTCATATTTTATATTGAGTATATTTTTGTTGTATTATAAATATATTATTTTTAAAAAAGTTAAACATAATTATTTATTAAAAATTAGGTGGAATCTTATGATTTTATTTACAATTTTATGATTCCGATTTTATAAATCTCCAACAACCCTACTTAAACTTTCGATTTTAACTACTTTGATTACAACATTGCTCCATTATGGTTTGGTATATCAAAAAGAAAAAAGAAAAAAAAAAGTTCAGATTAAACATACTTCAATCAAGTCCAAAACACTTGCTTTTTTGAACAATTAAATTCAATCTTTACGCGTTTTGTACACGCTGCATCGGATAATGGTCTTTTTCAATGACTGCAATCTGATTTATATACTAGGTTTGAAGTTTGAACCTTTTTGTTTAATACATATAGTATTAAAATGGACCTTATTAAAAAAAAAAAAGGGATTTAAGTAATCTAGATTTTATGAGTATAATGTTGGATTTTGATTCATGTGTCATATTCAGATTATTAGGATGAGGAGATTTTACATGGATATTCTCCAAATATGTTTATTGTCATGATAAGATTAATTTCCAACCCTACCTGATTTCCTTTTACTTTCTAGAATATATTCAGCCCACAATATAAGAAATATGAGGAGGAAATAATTATTTAGTGATATAAAAAGACTAGAGACAATTCCTTGAGAGAATTTGACTTTCAACCAATGGCAATCTTGGTCCTCACCTAATTTTTGTTTTCAACAAGTTCATTTATTTGGATAAGTTTTTCACAAGCTACTTTTTACTTTTTGTTTTCGGGAGGAAAAAATTATTTTGAACGGTATGTGATAAATTTTTTAGAATAATTTTTAGACCTTAAAGAACATTTATAAGAAATTAGGGAGTACCAACTTCTCAAAATTAGGAATGAACAAATAACATGTCCCATTGGAGAACCGTCCCAAACTGCTCCATTTTTAACGATTTTTTACTGTCCGTTTATAAATGGGGTGGTTATGGGAAAAAAATATAATCTTTTAATAAAATAAATATTTACTTATATACTCACTAAATATATAGAATCTCTAAAATCCAAATAGTGTATCCATGACATAAAATCCAAACATTGTATCCATGACCTAAAATCCAAACATCGTATCCATGGCTTTATTATTATTATTTTTGGTTGTGGACTAGTATTTTATGGGTTTGCTGGGGACTTGTCCTTTTATGTAATTTATTTATGTTGTTAGAATTATATTATAGATTTGTTTGTCTAGATTTTGATCGATTGTTTAATGGTTAATTCCAATCAAACGTAATGATATAGATTTTAAAATATTAAATTTGTTTTCATGTTTAGAATTATTATGAGTAAATCAACATCATTGTTTGTTTCTTATATAGTTCTTAATGCTATGTGAATTTAATTATTTTTTTGTTTGTTCTTATAACAAAATAAAATAAAAGATATAAAAAAAGGACGGTTGATGGGGCGGTTCGGGGTAGTTTTGGGGAACAAGGGTTACATTTTGGGGATAAAGGTATAATTTTTAAATAATTTTGCGGTGGTTATGAGGGATGAAGATTTTCACAATTTTAGTTATGGGAATTAAGAAAATCGCTCCATACTCATTCCTCCTACTTTTCCTTTTCTTTTATGTAAAACTAGCAAAAATTCTGCTAAACGGGACCTTAGTATCCCATTAATTCTCATCATTTTGTTACTAAAAAAAATATTTAATACTCTCGAATAATGAAAACACAATCTTCCACTTTATCGCAAAAAGTAGTTAATTAAATTGAATAGAAATTTCATGATACCTAACTTGTTCGTTGTCATCAAGTTTATCCTATTTTGTCAATATCATATTAAACATTCAATGAAAGAGACATAAATACGAATTTAAGTCTAGTTTCATCCATGTATTTTTTGACAAATTCATAGTGAGGTAGACATGTACAATTTTTTCTCAAATGTATTTATTGTTCACAGCAAGATAGAGGTATTTTTTTAATTTGTTTTGGATGCACAAGTCTTGCCAACTACTTATAAAAATCATTGGGAAAAATTGCATCTCTTTCTATGAAGACTTTTTTAAGGATCTGTCTAATTAAGTGAAAGCATAATAGTAAAAAAAACCAAAAGTAAAGTGAACAAAAAATATAAAAAATTATGCATTTGGTTAATACGGAAATTTCTCATGAAAGTTGTGACAAACTACAATTTCATAGCATGAAAGTTACAAGAAAATTTGTAAATATATAAATTTTATTTACTTTCAATTAAAAGGATAAAAGGATCTAACTTGACTTAATCAATCATCTACTAGCTAACTTTGCTGAGAAAGCCAACAACGAAAACACACACACATACACACATATATATACATATATATATACTAGTTAAAGAGTACGAGCATATGTTAAATAAAAATATAACTTTACAACATAAAAAATTAAATAAAGTAAATTGTACAATATAAAAAAATTAAAACAAAAATTCAAAACCACCAAAATACCTTTCATTCTTTTTTTTTTTCAAACTCACTCCATGGGAAGATTGATATATAAACTTACAAAATCATGACACACAAATAAAATATAAGATCACAATAGCAACAATAAAAGAGAAAGTATAAAAAAGTGATACTACGAGATGAATCAATAAATTCACAAAAGTCATAACAAATTATAACAATAAAATTTAAAATACGGTAAAATAAAATAAAAGAATTGCAATTGGGAACTAAGAGAGAGACATGAAAATCGTAGGGTTTAAAGAGAGAGACGTCAAATTATATATAAATTTATCATTTAAAATCTTATTTAAATAATAATAAAATTCAGCATTATAGTCGATTATGATTGTTAAATACAATTGTAGATAAAAAAAATTATATATATTTTTTCATCTAATTAGGATTAGGATTCTTAATTATCATAAAATTATAGTAAGAGAATGAAAGAAAATATAAAAAATAATTTAAACTTTTAGTATTCTATCACAATCCGATTTTTAATTTATATATTCATTGTAATTTAATAAAATTAAAATTCAATTAGATTTTAGTGATAAAATTTAAATACATAATTTATAAATAAATGTTGGTTCTTCCAAATAGGATTTTACTTGAATTGAAGTTATAGAATTCGATTAAATTTTGTGATTATAATCCAAGTAATAATTGGATTGGAGTTATAAGAATTTAATTAAATTTGGTAGTTATAATTCAAATAGGAATTAGATTGAAAAATCACATGAAATTTTGACTATAAATATTGAAACATAAAACTTCTTCACACTTTTAGGTCACTTATGTCCGGATTGCCCCTGTACTTTTCAATTTAATCAACTAACCCCTTCTATGTCCGGATTGCCCTTTATACTTTTCAATTTCATCACCTTACCCTCGCACCCTCACTTTTCAATATTTATATTTCGGAAAAATATATATTTAAAAAAATCTATTTATATTTCATATATATATATATATATACTTTGGAATTTTTTTATATATATTTCGAGCAATATAGATATATTTCGGAAGAAAATATAGATTTTTGAAAAATATATATATATTGGGAAAAATATATATATGTTTTCCGAAATTTATATATATTTTTCGAAATATATATTGTTTTCCCCAAAATATATATATTGTTTTCCAAAATATATATATTTATAATTTTTTTTTTTGAAATATATATATATATTGTAATATGAGGGTGATGGGACAAGGTGATGAAATTGAAAAGTATAAGGGACAATTCAGACATAGTAGAGGTTAATTGATTAAATTAAAAAGTATAAGGGACAATTCAGACATAGTAGAGGTTAATTGATTAAATTAAAAAGTATAAGGACAATTCAGACATAGTAGAGGTTAATTGATTAAATTAAAAAGTATAAGGGATAATTCAAATATAGTAGGGGTTAATTGATTAAATTAAAAAATACATAAAATAATTCGGATATAAGAGAGATTAATTGATTGAATTGAAAAGTACATAAGTTTACTGAAATTAACCCATTAAAAAAACGAAAAAAGGGTGAGTTCTTAGTGATTTGAGTAGGTGGATAGGAAGTTTCAAACAATTGAACTATGTTCATACCATCCAAGTAAACGTGCAACTATGTAGTAAGCCATTTCTTTGGTACTATTACATACGTACACCATAGTCCTTTATATATATATATATATACATATATATGTATATTTTGTACGTAATGTCAATATGACCGGCACGAAATGTGTTGTTCCCAATAAGACATTTAAGTCTTAATTGGGAGGTCCACAGTCCACTAGGCCACATGTTTTGGACTTATACTATAAGTGAAACAATCGAAATTAATGTATTCCATGAAGATACATAGAAGAAAACGGCCTAAACCCTAAGGTGCGTTTGTAAATCAGTATTTTCGTTTTTGTTTTTTTTCTCTCGAGAACAAAAAACTTTCTTGTTCTTGTCTAGGGGTAATCCGGAAATAAAAATATGTTTGGTTGGAAATTTTGTCTAAAAAATTTTCGGGAACGTAAAACAAAAAACACGTTTGACAGACCTTGTTTTTTCAAAATATCTGGGAACAGAAACAGGAAAACATGTTTGGCAGCGTCTATTTTCCCTGGATTTCTTAGAACAGAAACAGAAAAACATGTTTGGCAGAGTTGAATTGTTTTTTAAAAGATTTTACTGAAATTTTGGCTTTAATATGTTTTTTTAAATATTTTTTTTGTTCAGTGATAAGTTTAATGTCATTAATTTAATATTATGTCTATTTAAATGAGATTTAATTCCATTAGACCAATCCACTTAATTTATACAAGTATTCTACTTTTAATGAATTAAGTAAATGAATAATCAAATGGATATGAAGACATTAATTAGCAAAATGACAATTGAAAGACACTTCTTTACCAAATATCTTCTATGACAAGTTGGTATTGTTCATTATGAACACTTTTGAAAATGAAAAATTTCGGCAACACCTTCCCATAAAAATGACAAGTCCAATTTCGGCAACACCTCCCCAAGAAAACAGATGAATGAACGAGGATGCATGATAAATATTCAAATCATGAATAAGTAAAGGTTTTCTTCAAGAAATCCCATGTTATTTAATTAATTTTTATTATATTTATTTTACCTTTTATATTATTTAATTTTATCACTATGTTCCCTCCTTCTCATATTTTAAGTCAAAATATATAAACTACTCTTCCTTACTAGTATAAGGGATTTAGTGAAATCAATCCTTAAAACATTTTCGAAAATAAATTATATTTTTCGTAAAAATTATAAATTTCAAAATATATATATTTCAGAAAATATGATTTTTTTTTTTTGTTAAAAATATATATTATGTTCCAAAATATGATTTTGTTTTGCGGAAAAGTATATATTATGTTCCAAAATATGAATTTTTTGCGAAAAATATATATTATGTTTCAAAATATGATTTTTTTTTCCGAAAAATAATTTTTTTGCGAAAAAGTATATATTATGTTCCAAAATATGAATTTTTTCCAAAAAATAATTTTATTGCGAAAAATATATATTATGTTCCAAAATATGAATTTTTTTTTCGAAAAATATTTTTTTTGCGAAAAAGTATTTAAGTATATTTTATGTTCCAAAATATGATTTGTTTCCCGAAAAATATATATTATGTTCCAAAATATGATTTTTTTCTGGAAAATATTTGTTTTGCAAAAAAGTATTTATTATGTTCCAAAATATGAATTTTTTTTCAAAAAATACTTTTTTTGCGAAAAATATATATTATGTTCCAAAATATGATTTTTTCCGAAAAATAATATTTTTACGAAAAATATATACTATTTTGTTCCAAAATATGATCTTTTCCGAAAAATAATATTTTTGCAAAAATATATATTATTTTTTCCGAAATAATTCAAATTTTGGAAAATAATATACTCCCTCCGAAAAATAATTTTTTTGCGAAAAATATATATAAATATTTTTTAATTTATAATTTATGCGAAAAATATAATTGATTTTCGAAAAATAATTTTTTAAATGGTTGATTTCACTAAACCCCCTTATACTATTGAGGGTAGTTTATGCATTTTGACTCAAAATGTGAGGTGAGGGGCCATAATGATGAAATTGAATAGTATATGAGACAAAATGAATACAATGGGGTTAGTTGATTAAATTGAATAGTATAAGGGGGTTTCTTGTAATTAACCCATAACTAAAAGAAGTTTAACTATTCACATATTTATTGAAATTGTTGAAACTTTTATTTTAATCATCAAATTCCCATTATAATTATTATCAAGCAAACTTATTAGAATTTTTTGAAGTGTTATATATATAAATAAAAAATATAGATGGGAGAGACTAGTATGTTTAGTTTGTTGCACCGAAAATTTAGTAGCAACAGCATTTGGAAAAATTTAAGAACCTAGTATAATTTCGGAGAAAGTCATTGGCCGCCCCACTGATAATTACATATCCATCTGATTGTGACAGTCAATTTTAGTACCAAAAATATCGTGGCTTGCTTTAATGCACATGTTACACTTTTCTTTGTCTAGCAATTTTTTTTTATAGGGATTTTCGTGATTTGAGACCTTTTTAAAAGAGAGATCAAGAACGGTTTAGTAATTTAATTAACATAATGATATTTTTGTCACACTATTACGGGAACAAGACAGCCGATCGACACTTTAGGGCTTGACAATTCGGGACTGTTTGATTTTTGGTCTGATTTGGATTGGTTTGATTTTATCTGGCTGGATTAGTTGGAGCTGGTTTTGTTTGGTCTTGTATGATCTGTTTCGATTTTGGTATTAATTGAAATTATGTTTGATAAATGGTCTGGTCTGAAAAAACTAAAACCAAATCATATATAAAATTCAAAAATAATATATAAAATTTGAAAGAAATATTTAAAATTCAAAAAAATAATTTTAAATCTGAAAAATATAAAAAATGAAAAAAATATATATAAATTTGAAAATAAAATAAAAAAAAATTGAAAATAAATAAAAAAAATTCGAAAATCATATATAAAATTTTAAAAAATAATTAACATTAGAAAATAATATATAAAATTTGAAAAAATATATAAAATTATAAAATTCAAAAATAATATATAAAATTTGAAAGAAATATTTAAAATTCAAAAAATATATATAAAATTCGAAAAAAATATTAAAATTCAAAAATAAATATATAATTCAAAAAATATATAAAATTTAGAAAAAATATATTAAAATCTGAAAACATATAAAAAGGGGAAAAATATATAGATTCAAAAAAAAATTTAAATTTCAAAAAACATACCTAAATTATAAAGTTCAAAAATAATATATAAAATTTGAAATAAATATTTAAAATTCAAAAAAATATAATTAAATTAAGAATATATATATATTACAGAAATAAATAACAAATTAAAAAAATTATTATTTTATTATTAATTTTTGTATTATTTAATTCATTTTGCTTATTATTTATTATTATTTTTATGTATTATTGAATTTATTTTGTTTATTATTATTTATTTTTATTTTATTTATATATATGATTTATTTAATTTATTATTTATATTATTAATTTATCATTTAATATTATTTATTTGTTTGTTTAAGTAATTTATAAATATATTTTATTATTTATTACCAAATTTTATATTTTTTCATTATTGCTTCAAAATTTATATATATATTTTTAAATTTTATTTATTATTTCAAATTTTATATATATTGCTTCAAAATTTATATATTTGTTTCAAATTTTATATATATATATATTTTTTAATTTTATTTATTATTTTCGAATTTTATATATTTTTTTCGAAATTTATATATATTTTCGAATTTTATATATATTATTTTCAAATTTTATTTATATATATATTATTTTGGAAATTTATAAAATGGCGGCTAGATTTCATGTATGTGTATAAAATGGTCTGGTTTGGTTTGGTCTGGCTGGATTGGTCTGGGCTGGTTTTGTTTGGTCTGGTTTGGTTTTGGTGCTGATTGAAATTATGTTTGATAAATGGTCTGGTCTGAAAAACAGGCAAAGACAAGACAAGACAAGACAAGACCAGACCAGAAATCAAACAGACCCTTCGTATTCGTGTCAGGTTGAAATGGATCGTGTCAAATTAAAATATGTGTTAAATATGTTCAATCCTAACCCAACTCATTTATTAAACAGGTTACCCGTGTCGACCCATGTAACCTATTTATTATAATATATTAAATTAAATTTGACTCAATCCAACATTAAACGAATTTTTTAACCTATTTATCAACAAAACTAAATTGAACTTGACGCAACTCAATAATAGCTTATTGATATATTTCAACCCATGACCAATTAGAGAAGAAAAAATATATATATAAATATAATCGTGTCAAACGGGTTATTTGAGTTTGACCCTAACCCGACACTAATATTCTCGTATCATATTCGGGTCGACTTTTATATAGTTTTAACCCTTTTATGATCAATCATAATTCTTTTAATTCATGTCGTGTTCGTGTCATGCCGGTTTTAATCAACAGAATGGTACTGATGGCATTTTGAAAAGCAAAGGAAGTTGAATGATGATTTTGTTAGTTAAAGGGCTTACATAATATATTTTAAACGGCATACGGAGATTTTGTAATAATACTTCTTATCTTCCGTCTTAATTTACTATATATTCTAATATGTGTAATCTCAAAATTTTCAAGAAAAAAAGGTTGAGAACTTTCTTTATATTCATAATAGTGTTTTCAAAACTACAAAGTAAAATGTGTTAGTCCATCATCTTAAACCATGGTTCGCTGATTATTTGAATGTTTTTGAAAATTCTGATATTATTATATAATATTCATATTCATATGATTTTTAAAATTGATATTTGTTCGCTCCAAAAAATAATTAGACGAATAGTATGGCCGATTATATTCGTTTTCGTAGGGTGCGGACGTGCCAGAACCGGTGAAGTGGTTCAACTGGTTCAAAAGGAATGAGTTTTTCGTCTCTTTTGAATAAAATAAAGAATCAGGCGATTGCACGAGAGAGAATGTCACGCCCCTAAATTTCTAAGACTCCCGAACCGGGACATCTGAGAAATCCAGGATGTTCCATTTGTTGACTTTAGTGGTCGCTTGATTGACATCACCCCTTGAAAATTCGCTCTTGGAAATTCGCTGATTCTCCGGGTTGGAGTTTCGGGAATTTTAGGGGCGTAACAGTTTCTTTTAAATAAGAAAGAGTTTATTTTCAAAACTTGAAAAATGCCGTTTCCGAAAGACAGTCAGATAAGAGTGACTACAACTCCAAAAATCGCAGCTATTCGAGCTCGGGAAGTTGACCAAAAAAATGGCTGAAGTTTCTTGACCCTTATGTGGTTGTTCACGAGGGTAGTGTTCATGTACTCTCTGTGTTGTGAATTGGTTAGCTTTTCTCACCTATAGTGAGAGCGTTGGTGATGTATTGATCGTATTGGAGATAGTATTATGAGATTCATATGGTGATATAATTGAGGTGATTCATTCCTTGAGGTGTATAGTTTCTCTATGAATGGAATTTATGGTTCGCATATATATATTGTTGATGATTGTGTTAGTATGCAAGGACGTGAGTATTTTCCCTCCTGTGTTATCGGGGAGTAGGTTGTGAGCATTCCTTGGTACTATTTGTGGATTTATATTCATGTGGATATTAGAGGTGAGTGTGATTCTCCCTAATTGGATTCTCTGGTGAGCGTTGTGAGCGCTTGGTGATTTGTTAGTTTGGACTTGGGGTGTCGTGTACTTAGTGTACGTTTATGTGAGTAGTGTAGACTACCGGTCTTGGATTGATATGTACGAGGCGTAGTGTTCTCTTGTGTATCCGTACTACGTGTCTTGTACTTATTTGTTATATATATATATATATATATATACGTATACATATATATATAGGTATGTGTTTGCCACGTGATAAAGATTTATCGTTAACATTGTATTCTATGCTTTGTGACGTATTGTGTTTCCCTGAGTTATGTGGGGTTATTTGGGTTATTATATTGTCATGAGTGTCATGTGGGATGATAGACTAACCTAAGGTAGATACATGTACCTGTATTGGTTAGTACTACTTGAACGGTCAGAGGATGTAACGGTTATGATTTCCTTTCTCCTATGGGGCTCGATGAGCTCACCCCGACGTGGTTTGCTTGGTGGTTTACACCAGTTTGCATAAAATGTTTCAGCTACGGACGACATTGGGTGCAACGACACATTTTTTTTTATTTTACTCGTTACAAGTTTTGGAGTTGCACAGGGTGATGCGGTTACGCTTGCAGCGCGACTGGATTAGGGGACGGTAGTTAGCTACAGTCTTTTCCATTATTTAGTTTCTTTACCCTTGTTTTAGGGGATTGCCATGTATTTCTCTTAGGAGACAGTCTGTTGGCATATCCCTATTGGTGTATCTTTTATTTCCTGTATTTATTATTTCAGGATGTCATTGTATCTATTCGGCACTGCCATATGAATTTCTGTATTCTTATTCGAGCATTTGTGGCTCTGTTGATTATAGAGGGTTGTGTATGGGTTGATGGTTTATTTCCACTACCTCAGCCTTAGTAGGATTGATGAATGTTGGGTTGTAAGCCATTGTTATTATTGCACTTGTTATTAGCAGGTTTTTTTGTTGAGTTGTGTTTCCGGGATGTTCCATTTACAGACGGAACTCTGTCGGATTTTCGTTAGATTCCACTATTTTATTTCTATCATTCAATTGGATATGAAATATACTTTATTTATCATTATTCCATACATTTTAATGATTAATGATATCTTAGTTGGTCGCTCATTATAAGGATCACACCCCGAATTCCTCGGATGTCCCGGTTCGGGAGTCTTTGGAAATTCGAGGCGTGACAGAGAACTCGACTCGTGCGAAAGGTTCATATTGCCTCAATTAAGAGGACTTTGGGTAACCGAAAGAAATTATAGAAGAAGGGAGGTAGAAAGGAGGGAGAAAAATTGACGAACCGGAAAAAAGGATGAGAAGAGAATATGAAAATGACAGAGATTGAAGAGAGTTTGGAGAAGAGAGAGTTAAGGAAGAACGAGATAATTGAGTGAGAGATAGGCACTACCGGAGTAGTGTGATTGGAAGAAAAAGTTGAGAAATGTATTTTTTGTGTTTAGTGTTGGACCCCTACTGAGGCCTCGTTATTTATTTATACTAAATAACCGACTTACATGAAAAATTAAAGAAATAACTACTACTAAATTTCAACTATATCTAGGCAAAAACACAAACCAAATACAACTCATTCTAAGAGTGTCCCATACTCCACAAAATATTTTAATCCTAATTTGATTGTTGCTTTGATAACCTGGGTCTTCAATTTACCAGGCCGAAACTTCTCTGTAGCCCCAAATTTCATATTGGCCCACTTTAGCTTCACAACGGCCTGCTCTAACTAAAATCGGCATGGTTCAATTAATATTGATCTGCTCTATTGAAATCGGCTCGATTTATTTATATCGGCCTACTGCCGATTATTTTAAAAATAGTGTTAGTTCATTTAGAGTATCAATAATATCATCCAATTTCGTTACATTATCACCGCGACGCTTACAATGTGTAAAACATAAATATTGGTCAATGAGTGCGCATGAAATATCTGTATGTGACAAGATAGTCGCGTGATTTGTGTTCTCTTTCTCTTACTTTGTGCCGCACACACCGGTTGAAGAAAACTGTTTTGTCCTTCAAAGTGCATACACATTGTAACTTTTGGCAAAGACACAGAAAGTTCCCCATTACAGGAAGACGCACGTAGTGGCAACTACAATTTAAATTCATCTTGAAATTTTCATCTTTCATTCTCATTTCCAGCATTATCATAGCATCACTTGATATATATATATATATACATATATATAGATGCCAATCCAAAATATATAACAACAAAAATATAGTTCAACCCTAGATTGTTTTTGAATCTTCCCATCAAATACATGTCTCTTCACAAAATGACATCAAATTTTAAACATGCCACATAGGCCACTTCGATTATCCCCATAGCTTAAAAGTAAAACACCATGTTCAAGAACAAACAGTAAAATTGAGACAGCTCTTTGAATCAGAAACAAGAAAATACATATGTAACCAGCCATTGTTTACTCATGTTAAAAAGCAATTAAGAAACCATTTTAAAATAAGTATTAAAAAAATGATATTTTTTTTTTTGAATTATCCAATGAAGTAAGATGTCTTTAATCATAGTTCATGGAGAATTTCAAAGACAGGCCACCTGTTTCTTTCCCCCGTACACACACATACACACACAAACACACACATTGATTATATATTTCGACTGTTAGACAAATGTCGACATGCAACATGCCTTCAAACTGGGTTTTCCTGTAGCTTGTGACAATGGAAAAAGGAAAAGAAAATAAATAAATGAAAGCGAATAAACAATCCACCTCGAGGTCGGCTGAAAGCTATTTTTCCAAATTTATTGGGGTTTTGTGTGTAAAATGAAGTAAAGAGAATTCACCAACCATGGACCATTTCTTCTGCCGACTTCACAAGTTAAGCTCTTTATGATCTGATCAATGTATATAAATTTCTCCTACAAAATATAACAGCAAAAGTTATACAAAAAAGTACAATACTATACTATCCAATTGCCTCTATGCTGCATGTTTTTCTAAGCATAAGGTTAGTGCTTAGAAATTAGAGTTGGAGAAAAATAAAATTTAGAAAACAATTCCAAGTTGTCACCACCCATGCATCTGAACATAGTCAACTATACTGAAGATAAATTCCAAATTTATTTACTAATATATTGTATAAAATCAAATAGTTACAATCAATAATCGCAACTCTTTTTACACATTCTGTATATTGCTGGTCCTTTTCGTTCGGTGGTGGAATAGAAATTTAACTAAGCTGTAAACCAATTTAGAAAATAATATTGATTAAGAGAGTTTGATATCTTTCCCCATCTCTGATCATTCTTGTTTACATGGAAGCTGCCGCGAAACTTCCACGACGGCCAAATTTGAATTATATATACCGAACTTGTGTTGTTAGTAGAATGAAAGCTCTTTCACAACAGAGTCTCCTCGCAACCTTTGCTACTAGATAACTTGTCCTTTAGCCATTTCTGTGACCCACAGAAGGATACAATGTCAACTCAATTCCGTTCAAGCAATGGCTACGGCGTGCTGCTGCTTAACATAAGCATCAGCAGCCTCACCAAAGCTCAGAAGAGATGGCGCATTGCGTGTATGGTGATATATTGTTCTCGGGCGATGCTCTCTATTGTCAGAGAGATCGTATCCGAGAAGAACCACCAACACCAGTTCTCCGGGATATTATCTTCCCCTTCTGACACTGTCCTCACTATCGAAGATACAACTCCCCGAAGTGTTGAAATCGAAAATGTGCATGGTCCTCACATGCACAACAGTGAGAATCTGCATGAACCTGATATGCCAGCTGAGAGAGAGGAGCCGCAAGGTTCCTTTGAGTTGCCAAAAGCAGAAAATCTATATAATTCTGGCTTCCCAGACATTGACAAAATAAAACTCACAGAAATGGTGAAGGACAAAAGCTTGTACGTGCTTCGTACCTTTGGAGGTATTAAAGGCTTGGCCTCTGCACTGGAGACTGACCCTGAAAGAGGAATCTGTGGGACTGATCGTGATTTCAGCCGGAGGCATGACATGTTCGGCTCAAACACTTACCACAGACCACCTCCCAAAGGGATCTTTTATTTTGTCTTGGAGGCTTTCAAAGACACCACCATTCTCATCTTACTGGGTTGTGCTGCTCTGTCTCTTGGCTTCGGCATCAAAGAGCATGGAGCGCAAGAAGGTTGGTACGAAGGTGGTAGCATATTCCTTGCTGTCTTTCTGGTTGTTGCTGTATCTGCATTCAGTAACTTCAGACAGGAAAGGCAATTCCACAAGTTATCAAAAATAAGTAATGACATCAAGATTGATGTTATCAGAGAAGGCAGGCGTCAAAAGATTTCTATCTTCAATGTTGTCGTTGGAGATGTTGTGTTTCTCGTGATCGGTGATCAAATTCCTGCAGACGGAGTGTTCTTAAATGGGCATTCTTTCCAAGTGGACGAGTCAAGCATGACGGGAGAGAGTGACTATGTGGAGGTCAACTCCGACCAGAACCCTTTCTTGTTATCTGGTTCCAAGGTGGCAGATGGGTATGCTCAGATGCTCGTGACATCAGTCGGTATGAACACCGCATGGGGCGAGATGATGAGCTCAATAACACGTGATTCCAGCGAACAAACACCATTACAAGCTCGGCTTGACAAGTTGACTTCGTCTATCGGAAAGGTAGGCCTCACTGTTGCTTTTCTAGTCCTTGTAGTATTGTTAATTCGTTATTTCACGGGGAACACGGAAGATCAGAATGGAAATCAGGAATATATTGGCAGCAAAACAAATATAAACGATGTATTAAATTCTGTTGTCAGTATAGTTGCTACTGCAGTCACTATTGTGGTGGTGGCGATTCCTGAAGGTCTACCGTTGGCTGTCACGCTAACACTTGCTTACTCCATGAAGCGAATGATGGCTGATCAGGCAATGGTCAGGAAGCTACCAGCTTGCGAGACCATGGGCTCAGCCACTGTTATTTGCACCGATAAAACGGGAACACTGACAATGAATCAAATGAAAGTGACTAAGTTCTGGCTTGGGCAGGAAGACATGGGAGAATCTTCCTCCCATATAATTGCCCCAGAAATCCGCGAATTGTACCACCAAGGAGTTGGTTTAAATACCACTGGCAGTGTGTACCTTCAAGTTCCAGAATCTGTACCCGAGTTTTCTGGTAGTCCAACTGAAAAAGCAATACTTTCTTGGGCTGTCCAGGAATTGGGGATGGATATGGAGAATTTGAAGCAAAGTTCTACCATACTTCATGTTGAAACCTTCAATTCAGAGAAGAAAAGAAGTGGGGTTTCTTTGAAAAAGAAGGTTGACAATACCATTCACGTGCACTGGAAAGGAGCTGCTGAGATGGTACTAGCAATGTGTTCGAGTTATATTCAAAGTACTGGAGATATCAAGTCCATAGGTCAAGATGAAAGAATGCAATTTGAGAAGATAATCCAAGGAATGGCAGCAAGTAGCCTCCGTTGCATTGCTTTCGCTCATAAGCAAGTTCCAGAGGAAGAAATGGTATACAGAGAAGACGGAACAACCAATCAAAAGCTAAAAGAAGATGCTTTAACCTTGCTTGGGATCGTTGGTCTCAAGGATCCATGCAGACCTGGCGCTAAAAAAGCCATTCAGGTTTGCAGATCTGCAGGGGTTAGCATCAAAATGATAACTGGAGATAATGTATTCACAGCGAAAGCAATAGCAACAGAATGCGGAATTCTCGGACCTGATGAACAAGTTAACAGCGGAGAAGTGGTCGAAGGTTTTGAGTTCCGGAACTACACACATGAGGAGAGAATGCGGAAGGTTGATGATATCCGCGTGATGGCAAGATCCTCACCCTTTGATAAACTTTTGATGGTACAGTGCTTGAAACAAAAAGGTCATGTGGTTGCAGTTACTGGAGACGGAACAAACGATGCACCTGCACTGAAAGAAGCAGACATAGGACTCTCAATGGGAATTCAGGGCACAGAGGTTGCAAAGGAGAGCTCAGATATTGTCATCTTGGATGATGATTTTTCCTCAGTGGCTACAGTTCTGAGGTGGGGACGATGTGTTTATAACAATATTCAGAAATTTATTCAATTTCAACTCACAGTGAATGTTGCAGCTTTGGTGATCAACTTTGTCGCAGCGGTTTCTGCAGGTGAAGTTCCTCTAACAGCAGTTCAATTGTTGTGGGTAAACCTTATAATGGATACATTGGGTGCTCTAGCTCTTGCTACAGAGAGGCCTACTAATGAGCTAATGCACAGGTCACCAGTCGGTCGGACTGAACCCCTTATAACGAATATCATGTGGAGAAACCTCTTGGCACAATCTCTATACCAGATAGCCGTTCTATTGACATTACAATTCAGAGGTAAGTCAATCTTTAATGTGAATGAGAAGACGAAGGATACTCTAATCTTCAACACTTTTGTACTTTGCCAAATTTTCAACGAATTCAATGCAAGGAGCTTGGAGAAGAAGAACGTGTTCACAGGTCTTCATAGAAACCATTTGTTTCTTGGGATAGTGGGAATAACTCTTGTTCTTCAGGTTGTGATGGTGGAGTTCCTAAAGAAATTTGCAGATACGGTGAATTTAAATTTGTGGCAGTGGGGATTTTGTATTGCAGTTGCATCTTTATCATGGCCAATTGGTTGGTTTGTGAAGTTCATCCCTGTTCCAACCAAACCATTCCTCAGCTATCTCACAAGTCGGAATTCTAATCAGCAAGGACTTTGCAGCTCCAGCCTAACCTCTTATTGTTTCAAACCGTGACCTCTTAGTCATACTGGAGCAACATTACGATGCGAGAAAGCTTGGGAGTGCTTTCTTCAAGCCTGAACATCACAAACCAACCAATTTGCCATGATAAAGCTGCCACTGCAATACAAAATCCCCACTGCCACAAATTTAAATTCACTGTATCTGCAAATTTCTTTAGGAACTCCACCGTCACAACCTGGAATGGTGTGATGGTAAAGAACTTGGACGACAAATGTGAGATTGAAGATTCCAATCCAAATCTAGCCACTCCATGCAAATTTTGTCGGATTTTAGGTTTTCCCATCCAATGGGTCGTACCACGCTTATCACAGAGACCAACACAAGGTAACGGTTACAAATGTTTGAATCTGATGTATCATCCAGCATTAAGTCTATGAAAAGGATTCAGCAACATAGTATTTTGTGTACCTGATCATAGTATCTGGGGAAAAGGCTTTGTGGAGGAGAGGTGGTTTGCACAACATTTTGTCAGCTCGCCTTTGCCTGATGATTCAATGTCTTTCAAGTTTTTGGCACGAGGGTCGATACACAGAAATCTTGGACAGGCTCACTTCTATGCATTTCCCTCTCTTCTTCTGCATTGATATCGGATAAGACCAAGCGAAGAATAGCAAATTTAAATAAGAGAACAGGCAAAGGAAGTCAGGTTCTTCTCTTTGCTTGATCAGTTCATTTTCTTGGAAAGTCCAAGCCAACAACCAGAGGGACATCATTTATATCTTTGTGGGTTCTATCCATTCATATTTTCATCTTTCCAATACTATTAGAAATAGCCCCATTTTTGTATTAGAATTATTTTGGTCCTGGATTTAGTTTTGCGGCTGTGTTCCCCTTTGAGGCCTCTTTTATGATATCTTACTGTCAAAAAACATTTTAACCATGTTTATATCTGTATATTTGATTTGTATTTATTACCAAGGAAACATTTCCTTCTCACTGTAATTGCAAGTGATATATATGCACAAGCAAGCGAGAGAAACTTGGTAGGTTCTCTGTCACATTTTTTTTCCAAATCTCTTTCTTATATTGGAGCCCTGATTTGAAATTTAGGGTGAGAACACATAAAATTCATGGGAGCTCCTAGGTGCCACATTGGAATGTTGTTCTTCATATTATTCTACACCTCAAGCAAGCTCTGAGCCTCAAGTTGTTGCATAGACCAAATGGGTATCTTAAGATGTTTTACCAATGCTGCTCGGGTTGGTCTCCTTCAGATAGAAGAACCACTACAGGATACGGCACCTTAGGTGGTAATCTGGTAGCGTGGAGGTGTAAAAAGCAGACAGTGGTAGCTCGATCCAGTGTTATAGTCGAGTACAAAGCAATGGAACACAACACTAGTGAGCTGATATTGCTAGATTCGCTACAACGTTTCCTTAAGGAACTTGACTTGACAGTTAAACGCATCTTGTATTAATTTGTGGTAATCAAGCAACTCTCCACATCTAATTTAGTGTTTCATGAGAGGGTTAACATAATCAAGTTGCCAGTCACTGCCATAGAGATGACATTGAGTGTGGAATCATATCTACACCATTTGTAGAATCTGAAAATAAACTCTCCATATCTATATTACCCAGCTTGAGGTGGAGTGGTATAACGAGTAAATTCAATGCTGTTTCTTCCAAGAGATAATTAGTCTTTAACCGATATTGCAACTAATGCATATACATGGACACACACATATACGAGTGCGATAACGAAAATAAGTAAATTCTATCAATAAAACTTTCCCATATTTTACTCTAGTCTATCTTATTCTAAAAGCATAAATTAAATAGTTTGAACAAACCTTAAAGTGCCTTTTTTATGGGTGAGATTATGCACTAAACGCAGTGGTTGTATAAAAAAACAAGTGAAATTATAAAAATCATCCAAAAGAGAATATCTATAATCATTTAAAATTATATGTATATATATCTCTTAAAACTACAGCCAAATGATAATGAGGAGAATAATCAGACTGGCAAGGAAATTTTATGCCACCTTGCAGTTGTATTTCGCATGTCAAGAAACATATGCTTTTGGGTCAGGGCAGAGAAGAGAAGAATGGTCTTTTAACCAATTGGGCGTGGTTTGGCGACGAAAATTTGTGTACAACTTAGAGGATACAACCAAAAGATTGTGAGATTATTCTATCGGTCCAAACAGTTCTTCAATCCCAGCTTCCTTAAAAAAACAACCAAAAGATTGGTAAGAAAAGATAGTGACGTCTACTATACCAACCGTCTTTTCTTTTCTTCTTAAAAAACTTGCCAGGTAACTCAGAAATCCACATTTGCCTCTAAAGAGACTTAAATCCTAGACCTTCCACTCTCAAAAGGAAAGAATATTCCACGGTACAGCCCTTAGAGGTACTAATATATGAGATACAGATGCTCAGAAAATTGAATGACTCAAAGAAACTGAATCACATAATTATAATTCAACAAGCAACTTCCTCATATAACTCCTTTTCTGCTTTAACACCTGCAACCTTATGAATGGCAAGATACGAACAGAAAAGAAATTCCCTGAATAAATTAGACTGCTGGTTATGATTGAGTAGAAGTTGTAGGGCTTCACTACCTCGAGAGAGTTATAAAAAGGAAGGCCACAAAACAAGGTGCACAATAAAGCACAATTATAAGTGGTATTCATAGCCGAAATATTTCTGAAACTAGTACACACATCAAACCTATCTAACACAATCCTACATTAGGTCAGTAGAAATGATGTTTTGACTTGATCAGTGTTCGACCTCTCACTAAGAGTAGGGAAAGTAATCCATAGCACTCTTTCAAAGACCTGCCCCTAAAACATAAAGAAGAAATTTATTTCCGCACTGCAACGAAAGTCCAATTTTTTATTTTTTTAAAAATAATTAAGTTTACATGACCAGCTGACTCTTGATTTCGATTAAGTTTACATGCACTCATTCATAGTTTTGTGGACTAAAACAAATATTATTGAAAATACATATACAGAAAAGTTCCTTTTTTATTGTATTCATTAACTGTATCTTCATTCATCACTCCAAAGACTTACTCTGAGGTGCTCCGTTTACATGACCAGCTGAATCTTGATTTCGATTATACTTGCAGGAGTACATTTAACCCCACGACATCTTGAACCAGCCAAATATATATTGATGACCATAAATACGATTTTTCATTATCTAATTGTAGGAAATTTAAACAATCAATCATAGAGAACATTTGCAAATTGCATTGTTCATCAATATCAATCAAATATGTTCACTATGAGTTCTTTATTTATTCCAGTGTGAAGAAAGTTTAGACTATTAGTTCGAATTTTTACACTTTGCATAGATTCTATCTCACTAAGCAATCAACTGCAACCACTAATTCTTTCTGAAATTGTATCAGAAGCTGTTAACAGATATTGAACTCCTACCCCTTTCTCTCTTTCCGGACCAATATGACTATGGCCTTACAGATACGAAATCGAACACAAGCGGTTTTAATATTTTGTTCATCAAAACCAGAGTAAAAATTTTATTGCCAAACCTTTCTATTTACTCCCTGAAAGTTGTATCTACATATATATATATATACAAAAAAAAAAAAATCAAAAAGAAGAAACTAAAAATATGCAAATTTCAACCTTAGTTAAAAAAAGACAAAAATATTCAGCATCTGTACAATTATTGGGTCGGAAGGCTGAACAGGTGGTGGTCCAGTAATCCAAGGCAACAAGTTGTGTGTGAAATGGTTTAGAATTGTATCACATACTACCAAACAGAAAATCCCATTGTAGAAAGGCAAGAAAAAAGAATCAACCCTTTTTCCATTTGTGCATATCATAAACAGATAAATCATCATAAACCAATTTCATAACACTAATATCACATTAAATCTGCAATCAAGACTCAAATTCTGTTTACCTTCACACACACACACACACACACACATACAGAGTGGGGATGCCCAGAAAATCAGAAAATCAAAAACCCAAGTGAGATTACAAAGAGCAGTCATGAGAAATTCCAATACTTGAGGAAAACCCAGAACCCACATGATGAATATTTTAGATTGAACTGCAAAACAGATTAATTTTAAAAATTGCCATATTAACTATAGATATGGAATATATATACTTACAGGAGCCAAATCATTTTTCCCTATAGATTGCAAATTCGAAAGCTGATTGGATTTGTCATTGTAGTTCCGAGATTTGATGCAGAACAAAGTGGAACTCCATTGAAACTCAACTTCAAACCCTCTCATTGATTAGAGACTGTAAAAAAACTATATGCCACTGCGTTACTCACTTTGAATCTTAGATTCTAGGGTAATTTGCATTGACACCCCCTGAGGTTAGGGTCAATAGCACTCAAATTACGGTCAACGTTTTTTTGGCACTCACACCCCCTAGGTTCCTCCTTTGTTGCAATGACACCCCCTGGGCGGGTGAAATGACTATAATGCCCCTTTAATTGTTTCACTTATTACATTAGGGTAATATATAAAGTATGAAATTACTCATATGCCCAAACACTTCACCCCTCTAAAATTACTAATTACACTTCCACCCCTTATTACAAAATATATATTACGAAAATTACAATTTAATTTTTTTTCTTTATAATATAATTTGTATATATAATTACGAAAATTAAAATTACGAAAATATATATATATAATTTGTAAAAAATATATAAAATTTGAAAAAACATATAAAATTCAAAAAAATATATAAAATTTGAAACAATATATAAAATTAAAAAATATATATATAAAATTCGAAACAAATATATAAAATTCGTAAACAATATATAAAATTATAAAAACATATAAAATTTGAAACAAATATATAAAATTCGAAAACAATATATAAAATTCGAAAAACATATAAAATTCTAAAAAATATATAAAATTCAAATATATATATATATATATATATATATATATAAAGTGTGACTAAATTTTAAGTGGACAAGCCTCGGAGTCATTAGTCAAGGTAACGGATCATCTCCAACTCTCTGCAAAGCTATTTAAATGGCCACGAGGCAACACATGCCCCACGATGGTGACCGAAATCGGAATCGAACCGATACTTTATTAAAATATTTTAATCAAAATTAAATATATTAATATTTGGATTAAAATTAACGGTTCGTTTCCGGTTCTCATTTTTAAAGAACCAAAAGTATCGGAACTGAACCGTTAATTTTGATCCAAATAAAAATTTACTTTCGGTTCTTTAAAAATGAGAACCGGAACCGAACCGTTAATTTTGATCCAAATATTAATATATTTAATTTTGATTAAAATATTTTAATAAAGTATCGGTTCGATTCCGATTTCGGTCACCATCGTGAGGCATGTGTCGCCATCGTGGCCATTTAAATAGCTTTGCAGAGAGTTGGAGAGGATTCGTTACCTTGACTAATGACTCTGAGGCTTGTCCACTTAAAATTCAGTCACACTTTATATATATATATATATATATATATATATATATATATATATATATATTTGAATTTTATATAATTTTTAGAATTTTATATGTTTTTCGAATTTTATATATTTGTTTAAAATTTTATATGTTTTTAGAATTTTATATATTGTTTACGAATTTTATATATTTGTTTCGAATTTTATATATATATTTTTTAATTTTATATATTGTTTCAAATTTTATATATTGTTTTGAATTTTATATGTTTTTTCAAATTTTATATATTTTTTACAAATTATATATATAAATATTTTCGTAATTATATATACAAATTATATTATAAAGAAAAAAAAATAAATTATAATTTTCGTAATATATATTTTGTAATAAGGGGTGGAAGTGTAATTAGTAATTTTAGAGGAGTGAAGTGTTTGGGCATATGAGTAATTTCATACTTTATATATTACCCTAATGTAATAAGTGAAATAATTAAAGGAGCATTATAGTCATTTCACCCGCCCAGGGGGTATCATTGCAACGAAGGAGGAACCTCAGGGGGTGTGAGTGCCAAAAAAATGTTGATCATAATTTGAGTGTTATTGGCCCTAACCTCAGGGGGTGTCAATGCAAATTACCCTAAATTCTATACAACCACCTTTTTCCAAGTTTTATATCACTATCATACTGTACTGCTACAAAAATGTTATAGATTTTGTTTAGGGTAAATTCCACTTACACCCCCTCTGATTTAACCATATCCTAGTTGCACCTCCTCTATTATGGTATATTCCAATTACACCCCCTCAGTTTTGGTTCTGTGTATCAAACACCCCCTTCCGTTAGTCAACCGTTAGTTTCCAGCTGTTATGTGATGATGTCATCAGTAAAAAAGTTATTGAATGTTCTGTTTTGCCCCTAAATGAATTATTTAACCACATTGCCTTATTAAAATGATCAAGTTATCATTTATTATTATTTAACCCCATTACATTATTGAAATGACCAAGCTACCCTTTATTTAAGATTGTAAAGTTACAAAAAAACCCTTAGGTTCTATTTAAATATGTGTTGATATATTTCTCTCTAAAAACGTTTCTCTCCCCCTCTCTCTTCTTTACCCAATATAATTGTTATTAATTTTGAATGAAATTTGTCACTTAATTTATTAACTTTGAGTAATTCAACTATGCCAAAAACACAAATTTTTGGCCATTTTCAATACACTACTACATTACATTGCATCATACCAATCTGGAATGAAAATTGGCATTCAATTTGTAATTGAAAATTGAAATGTACAACAGCATTACATAACAATCTATCAACTTGAAATGAATATTGGCACTCAATTTGTTAACTCCAAAAATTGGCAACTTTCATTACATTGCACTGTACCATTGTATTAAATGAGTTATACCACCAAAATCACAAATTACATGTCTAAAACTTCCCACAAACATATCACCAAAAGAAAAATTACATGTCCAAAACTTCCCACAAACATACCACCAAAAGACACATTACATGTCCACAACTTCTCACAAACATACCACAAATTTTCCAAATTACATGTTCACAACTACCAGTTCATAAAATTTTTATTAAAACTATGGCTTAATTTTTCCAAATTACATTTTTTAAAAAATGTAAATGATACCTCTTGTGTGTGTGTCATTGATTATGTTTGTGTACCACTTTTAGTTGGTACTTGACTCTCAACTCCACGATAAGCCATGGCCTACAGTACAAAGAAAAGCATAGTTTAATGTAAAAAAATAATATAGGGTTTAAAATGTGCATAAATGAATGGCCTAATACTTCTTCTCTGCTTGTTGGAGCCCTTTGACAACCCTTTCTATCATGCCCAGTCTTCTTGCAATACTTGCATCTTATAACTGTGGTCCTTTTGTCACTATTTGTACCTTTTGGGGGTTCATTAGCAACCCTCTTTCTATTTTTCCTAGGCCTACCAGGAAGCCTTTTAAGAGGTGGAGGGTCCAAAGGAGTTCCAGTATAGGGATCCCACATTTGTTGGTCAGGGATTGGATGGATAATTCCTTCATGTATTTTCAAATAAGTTTCCACTCTGAAGCAAAAATAACAGAACTCTTCAATTTTTTCCCTTTGATAACATATTGTTGCTGCTGCATGGCTACAAGGTATCCCACTAATTTGCCAACACCTGCAGTCACATGTCCTAGCACTTAAATTAACAATGTGCTTAAAGTTTGGGGAAATGACCTCAAACTCCCCTCTTCCAGCAACCATAACACTAAAAAATCTCCCCTCTTCAATACTTTTGTTCAACCTTTTCTTTATCTTTGGTGTCACAACACCTGTCCAAGTATGAAACATATCATCAATAATAAATGGGAAACTGTCAATATCAATATATATGTCAAACTGTTTATATGAATATCAATTTATCAAATAATAAATGTGTCACCATACCTATCCAAGTTACCCCTTGTTGGTGCCTCTGGTGGATTAAGTGGGATTTACCCAAAAACAAAATAAATCTCCTATTAGGAAAAATATGCATCTATTGTAGGTCGATAACTATTTTAGTCTCTAATAATATGTACGATATATATATATATATATATATATATATATATGCACATATATCAACTGTATTGGGTGTAACATTCAGATCTTCATTTTCTTAATAATAAAACTTCAATGACAACCTTTTTTCCATCTTCCACACCCCACTGTCAGTTTTCTCCATGTTTTGTCAGTTTTCCAAAATTTTAAGAACAAACAATTTTTAAAAAACAGTTCCAAGTGAATTTTCTACCTCTTTTCAATATTTTGTATCTCAAAAAACCAAAAATGGTAATCTATATGTAAAATTTAAATTTGCCCCCTATAAAATTATTAAAAAATAATTTTTTTTTTACCCTTTTCTGGTCTTATCTCAGCTATTTCTTACGAAAATAATCAGCAATAGCATTCACATTGGACAATGCACACATTTTCCCACCCACACCTTATATTTACATGCATACACCTGCAGTATATTTAAACGCAACTTTTTAACCATTCAATTTCAAAAGGGTAAGTTGGGAAGATGAATAAAATTATGAAGAACATGTTTCACATTACCTGAGAAAACATAAACACAAAAAATTTAAGCGTTTTATAGCACATTAATAAAATATCTATTTTTTGAGATTCTTTGGTCAGTTTCTTTAACAGATTCATATATTTTTGTTCTTTTGCTTTTGCCTATCTTAAGCAACATCAAACTTTTGAAAAAAGTTTGGAAAAGAAACATCCATTGACAAAAACGAGTGCTTGAAATTCAAAAAAAGCCCTAAATTTCAAACGATTCACCCTAATACAAATATTTTAACCTAATACAAGAAATCTAGGGTTTGTGAACGATTCATACATACCTTGTGTAGATCAGATTCGTAGTCGAAACACCTCAAAAATGTCACCCCGCCCGTTCACAATGATGAAACACCAATTCACACCAATGGATCTTCAAACACTCCCGATTCACTAAGAATAGTAAAGAACCCTAACTTTCTCTCACTAAAGCATTTCTCTCTCTATCTCTAGATCTACGTTTGATTTTTTGGGTAATGATTTTTTGGGTAAATGAAAGGGAGTGTTGTACTAGGGACGACTAAGGGCATTTTCTGTCTTTTCACAGTATTTAAAAATTATTTTTAAATGTTAAAAGGCAATAAATTATCGAGGGATAAAATACACTTTTCACCCTAGTCCGTTAGTTGACCTAACTGCTGTCACTGACAGGGGGTGTAGTTGGGATATACCATAGTAGAGGGGGTGTAACTGGGATATGGCAAAATCAGAGGGGGTGTAAGTGGGAATTACCCTTTTGTTTAACATGATGGAATGGGTTGGTTTTTCCAATTTCGAAAAGGGTGAATAGCGCAAAACACATTGTGGTTTTCAAATTGTGTAGAAAACCATAACAGTTCATTTTGTGCAGATAAGCTCCACTAGTTTGTCAAAAGTGTGCACTATGACCCCCTATAACACTATTTAGGGCATTTTTTCAGCTAAAAATGTGTCACGTGGGTTCCACATGTTTTATATTTCTCTAAATCCCCAAAATGCCCTTGCCCACTTACCAAACTACCCTTATTCTAAAATGTGATATATATATATATAGGACTATATGTGTATATGTATAGCACTATTCTCCATGTAAACCCTCTATTCATTTTTCATCAGATCTGGTGAATTATCCAAATTTCTTGTGAACTTACATACAAAATACAATCTGCCATGGAAGCATATATATTAGCTAACAAGAAGTGTATTTTTTTACAGTATTAAAATGTAAAACAATCACTAACAGAGATGTTAAAATATTCTAGACATATATGTTATAATGTTCTAGACATTCAATTATATCGAAATGTAAAACGATCAGATTGACGTTGGCAAAATCCGTTCCCTTCAATATCAGGAAAGAGAAGACTGCAAAGTCTTTCATGAAAGCTCTTTCGAAGATGTACGAACAGCCGTCTGAAGCAAATACATTACATCTTATCAGCAGATTGACGAATCTGAAGATGTCTAAGAATGGGAATGTTGGTGAACATCTCAATAAGCTTAATGACATTTATGGGCAGTTGGAATCAATTAAAGTAGTGTTTCAAGATAAGGTGAAATCAACTTTTATCCTTAATCAATTGTCAGAGAGCTGGAATGCCACAGTGGCTGCAATCAGTAATTCTTCAGGGATAGACCCGCTGAAGTATGATACTGTTGTGAGTATGGTACTCACAGAAGAGATCAGAAGACAGTCTTTAGACTCTTCAAGCAGTGGCACATCATTGAATGTCGACACTAGAGGCAGAGGTTCGAACAGACAGAAAGGCAGAAATCAAAGGCATGGTCGTTCCAAGTCGAGATAGGGAAGATCACAGTCTCGAGAATCACAATCTCGAGGTCCCATAAATTCCAAAGCAATCAAATGTTGTAATTGCGGCAAGACTGGTCATTTAAGGAACCAGTGTAGATCCCCGCAGAAGGTAGCAGATGACAAGACAGAGGCAAATATTGTCTTAGAAGAAGCAGATGATGCACTGATATGCTCTTTGGAGAGCAAAGCAGAGTCTTGGGTTTTGGACTCTGGAGCATCATTCTATGCCACCTCAAGTCGAGAGCTCTTTGAGAGCTATGCACCTGGAAACCTCGACAAGGTTTATCTAGGTGACGATCAACCCTGCAGTATTTTCGGCAAGGGTAAAGTACATATCAGACTCAACGGATCAATATGGAAGCTGAGGGATATCAAACACATTCCAGACTTGAGGAAGAACCTGATCTCAGTAGGCCAGTTGGCGAGTGAAGGTTATGTGACCACTTTCAGTGAAGATAAGTGGAAAGTTTCCAAGGGGGCTTTGACTATAGCACGAGAAAAGAAAACAGGTACGCTGTACACTACCACCAAGGCTAGCACATTTATAGAAATTGCAGAAAGCAAGGAGGATCATAATTTGTGGCACCAGAGGCTCGGTCACATGAGTGAAAAAGGACTCAAGGTTATGCTCGCAAAGGGAAATCTACCAGGTCTAAATTCGATTGATATCGACTTCTGTGAGGATTGTGTATTCGGTAAGCAGAAGAGGGTTAGTTTTCAGAAAAACGGCAGAGAACTCATAAAGGAGAAGCTTGAGCTAGTTCACACTGATGTTTGGGGGCCAGCAAATGTCTAATCTATTGGCGGAAAGTCCTATTTCATCACCTTCATCGATGACCATTCCAGAAAGGTATGGGTTTATTTCTTGAAACATAAATCTGAAGTGTATGGTGTGTTCAAGAGTTCGAAGGCTATGATAGAGAATGAGACGGGTTTGAATATCAAGAGATTACGATCCGATAATGGTGGAGAGTATCAGGACACCGGGTTTAAGAGATTTTGTTATGAGAACGGTATCAGATTAGAGAGAATTGTTCCACGTACACCACAACAGAATGGCGTAGCAGAACGGATGAACCGGACATTGACTGAGAGAGCCAGAAGCATGCGCATTCAGATAGGGTTGCCGAAATAGTTCTGGACAGAAGCTATTAGTACAACAACATACTTAATCAATCGTGGTCCATCAGTACCATTGGAGCACAGAATACCAGAAGAGGTCTGGAGCGGTAGAGAGGTAACACTTTTATATTTAAAAGTTTTTGGTTGTGTTGCATATGTACATGTTAGTGACACTATAAGGGGTAAGCTTGATCCCAAGTCACAAAAGTGTATTTTCATTGGCTATGGCAGTGACGAGTATGGTTACCGCATGTGGGATGATCAGAATCGAAAACTGATCCGAAGTAGAGATATAGTGTTTAATGAAAATGTTATGTACAAGGACAGACACACAACAACCTCAGAGCCTACAACACACAGTGATCCTGTGTGTGTTGAGTTAGATGATGTTCAAGACAGTGAGAGTACTCAGTCAGACGAACATATTGCAGATGGAAATACTCAACAGGTTGATACACCGCAGTCTCCGACTCCTATTCCTGTACCTAGGAGGTCTTCACGGCAGCATGTGCCGAATCGGAGATACATGAATTATTTATTGCTCACAGATGGAGGTGAACCAGAGTATTTTGATGAAGTATGCAGTACAGCAGATGCGAGCCAGTGGGAGCTTGCGATGGAAGATGAGATGAAGTCCCTTATTTCCAACAAGACATGGAAGCTAACCGAGCTGCCGGTAGGAAAGAAAGCTCTCCATAATAAACGGGTCTACAGAGTCAAATAAGAACATGATGGTTATAAGAGGTACAAGGCGAGACTTGTAGTAAAAGGCTTTCAGCAGAAAGCAGGAATCGACTACACCGACGTATTTTCTCCGGTTGTGAAACTGACTACCATTCGTTCAGTTCTTAGCATTGTTGCATCAGAGGGTTTGCACCTAGAGCAATTAGATGTCAAAACTGCTTTCCTCCATGGTGACCTAATGGAGGAGATTTATATGCAGCAACCAGGAGGTTTCTTAGAGAAAGGGAAAGATAAACTTGTGTGTAAGCTGGAAAAGAGCTTGTATGGTTTGAAACAAGCTCCAAGACAGTGGTAAAAGAAATTCGATGGATTTATGCAGAGACATGGTTATATCAAGTGCAACGCTGATCATTGTTGCTACTTCAAGAGGTTTGACACGAGTTACATTATCCTCCTACTTTATGTTGATGACATGTTAGTAGCTGGATCTGATTTTGTGGAAATCAGTAAGTTGGAGAAGCAGTTGGCAAAAGAGTTCGAGATGAAAGACTTAGGCACAACGAAGCAAATTTTTGGTATGAGAATCATCAGAGACAAGCATAAGGGAATTTTGCAGTTATCTTAGGCTGACTACGTTGAACGGGTTTTGAAGCGGTTCAACATCAGTGATGCTAAGTCAGTTAGCACACATTTGGCTAGTCATTTTTTATTATCCAAAAAGCAGTCTCCCAAGTCAGAAGCAGAGAGGAACAACATGGCCAGTATTCCATACGCTTCAGCTATTGGTAGCTTGATGTATGCGATGGTTTGTACAAGACCAGATATTGCATATGCAGTGGGAGCAGTCAACAGGTTCATGTCCAATCCAGGAAAGACTCACTGGGAAGCAGTGAAGTGGATATTGCGATATCTACAAGGTACCATAAACAGATGCCTTTATTTTGGAAAAGGTGAAGTGAATTTACATGGCTATGTAGATTCAGATTTTGCTGCTGAGATAGACCACAGAAGAAGCACTACTGGCTATGTCTTTACAGTAGGTACTACAACAGTCAGTTGGATTTCGTAGATATAGAGGATTGTAGCGTTATCTACTACAGAGGCTGAGTATGTAGCCGTGACAGAGGCTAGTAAAGAGATGATTTGGTTACAGGGTTTGTTGGCAAAATTGGGATTCGAGCAAGGGAAAAGTGTTTTGCATAGTGATAGTCAGAGTGTTATACATCTAACGAAAAATTCAGCATTTCATTCGAGAACCAAGCATATAGATCTTCGTTATCACTTTATCAGATCTCTATTAGAGGATGAAGTATTAACACTTAAAAAGATTCAAGGAAGTGAGAATCTGACCAACATGTTGACCAAAGTGGCAACAGAGAAACTGAAGTTGTGTGCAACTTCAGTTGGTCTTCAAGCTTGAAGATAAAAATGAGGGCACCGAGCATTGATCATTGATGGAGTTGATTGATGAAGGCAAAGTCGTCAAGTGGGAGATTGTTATATATTGGTATATATATAATATGACTACTTTGTTATATTAACTTGTCCCACATCGGAAGATTGGGAAACCCACCTCTATATCCTCACCTATAAATATAAGGTTTCTCCTATTGAATTGTATACACAGAAATAGAGAGAGGGTTATGAATAATATATGTTTATATTATTCCGGTGATACAGGCATGAGTATACACAGTATATGTGCGTGTGTGATCTGCGAATCACCCCCTTGTAATCCTCTCAGTGATTTTTAGTGAAACGGTGCTCTCCGTGGACGTAGACTTATTTGACTGAACCAGGTATATATATTTTTGTGTCGATCGTTTGATGTGTTTGTGTGCATTTTCTGATTTGCAGGTGTGCACGGCTTCGTACATAGGGTGTGCGAACCTTAACACGTAGGCCAATTTCCGTCTGGCGTACATCGAGCATAATTTTTGCATTTTCTAGCCGCTTTTAGTTACTGGGCGCGTAGGTTAGGCGTAGCAAAATTCATGGAAATCACTTTTCTTGGAAATAGTGTCGTTTGAACTCCCTCGACTCCATTAGAATGATTCTCGAAGTTTTGGCTTCGAAAAATGTCATTTATGCCCTCCGGAATGCAATTTTTGTTCAAACTTGCTCCTTCTTCATTTATCTTGTATTTTCTTCTTTCTTTAAACTTGATTTAAATTTAACAAACCTTGTTGATGCCTTTACAATACCACTTCAATTTTCCTAAACCTACCTGACATCATAAATCACTCAACATGGTTATTTGTCTAAAACATGCCAATAATAATCAATACTAAGAAATGTTCTTACACCAAGAAATAACATTAAAAACAAATAAAAGAGCAAATTAATTAATAGTTAAGAATGCAAAGTTGTTCCTTTGTATGATGTACTTCTGTCAATTCATTTTCTCCATCTCAGTAGCCAAAGCATTATCTTGGTCAATAATACTCGAAGAATTTCCTTCACTTGGATCAACTTGAAAATTATATTGTGGATGTGCCAACTTGATTAATCAATCTTCGACTTACTTTCTCAATGCACACTTTAGTAGCGAGTTTAAAGGATTAAGACAAATTGGTGATCTTGACAAAAAAAAAGGGTTGAAAAACGAAAAACACAAGGTGCATTTGTTGGTTCATATGTTACATGCATTAAGATTGTTACCTTAAGTCGCGACTGTTACTACACACTCTCTACACCCACATTGAAGACTCTTGAGCTTGAACCGTTGAACTTATGATTTAATTTTACCACTAGTCTTGTGAGCAAAGATATAGCATCACTTTTTGAGAAGATACATTTATTGTACTTCAATCAGACTCGTTATATATGCTTGTAAAGGCTAGTTTTCCCTCAGGGTCGGTTTGGTTAGATAGAAATATGATGAAAAGTGAAAGAAAGAGAAAAAAAAAAAAAAAATTCAAGTTTCTAGTATCTATTTGGTTAACAAGAATTTTTTTCAAGAAAGTTATAGTTTTTATTAGTTTGGATAGCAAAAAAGTGAAAAGAATATGATTTACATCCCAAAATTGTCCACATAATTTTATGTACTTAAAAATAAATTTATTTCTATTAAATATAATTTTCTTCATATACACAACTTTTTTTTATTCTATCAGTTAATAACAGTAAAGGAATAAATAATTAAAAATAAAAATATAATTTGTAAGTCCATTTTAATTTGTTATATAAGTGAAAAGTCTTATAATATTTATAGCACTAAGAGGCTTGCTTTAATATACATAATGAAATAATAATTTAAATATTAGGTGAGTAATTTGCTTTTAACCATACATCTTCAAAATTGTTGTTATATATTCAAATTTGATAGAATTCTATAAACAATCAAATACCTTATAAATAAGGGTATAAGGGGAAATTGAAATGTAGGCTTTTAAATTTCACACGAAATTGAAATTTTCCTGTGTTTTTTGGGAGAAACGTTTTGAGGAAAATAAAAGGATGCGAGAAAATTATTTTCCTCAAAATTTTCCTTTTCCATCTAACCAAACTCCTAAAAAAATTCAAAATTTTACGTTTCTTTTCCTTTCTAGCTAGTTCTTGTTAACCAAACGCAACCTAAAGACAAATTAAGAGAGATTTTTTCTTAGAAGAATGTGTAAGAACATTTATATTATTGTTTATGTTTGGCATATTCTAGACAACAACCATGTTAAGTGAATTGTGAAGTCGGGTAGGTTTAGGAAAATTGAAGTGGTCATACAAATGCACCAACAAGATTTGTCAAATTCAATCAAAGCTTAAAATAGTGAAGAGGAAGCAAGCTTGAGTGAAAAAATGCATTTCGACAGACATAAACGACATTTTTCGGAGCTGAAACTTCAAGAATCATGTTAATGGAGTCGAGGGGGTTCAAACGAAACTATCCCCAAAAAAAGTGGTTTCCATGAATTTTGCATTGGGACCCAGTAGCTAAAAGTGGCAAAGTGCTAAAATTACGCCCCATCTACGCCCATTGAAATTTGGCTTACGTGCCACGCGTAGGTACTCTACGCGCCGTGCGTAACTTAAGTCTACGTGCCGCACATAGCATCCCTACACGCCAAGCATAGGTGGTTGTGCGTAATCATGTTGTGAAATTCCACTTTTGGCCCCGACTTAAGTTTCTTTGATGCGGCTGCATTTCTCACACTTTGATATACGTGATATATACATATTGAAGACTAGATCAAAGGGTTTTGTTCAGTTTGATGTGAAATTACGAAAAATGGTAAATTTAGGATTTCTCTCAGCCTTGTCTATAAATACCAAGACTTGCTACAAATTTTGAGGTTTTTGGGTGAGAGATCTCTGCAATTCTTCTATAGTTCATATACTTCTGCAGAGAGATATATAGAGAGAAAATTATTGAGTGGTCAGATATTTTCTATTTCTCTCTAGTTTTTGATGATTATCCAATTGTATTTCTACATCAAAGATCCTTATGCACGATTGGATGATCCGTTGTATTGCAACGTGATTGCGTCAATCCATTGAGAACGGAATCGTCTGAGTGCGGAGATCGAAGAAAGAGGCTTTGTGGTTCATTAATCTGTTGAGAAGCGGAGCCGTCAGAGTACGGAGCGGAGCAAGAGCCTTGTGGAGCGCGAGTGATTCAAGTTTGTCAGACGTGGAGTGAAGAAAGGCAGATCAAAAGTGATTTGTAAGTCTAAAACTTCATAGAATCTGTGTACTTCTTAATTCATAGTGCATCGATACCCGAGCGTATCCGTGGTTTTTACTTGGAGCGTTTTCCAAGGTTTTCCACGTAAAAATATCGTGTGTTGTCTCTTGCTTTATTTTCTGCACTTAGATTAATATTTACATGATTTATCTTGTTAGATAATTTAATTAAAATTGACTTTTCCAAATCGTTTAGGTAATTTCATAATGAAGAGGAAGTCTATTGGTTTCGATGCATCGAGTTTCTTTTTACCCAAAAGATAAAAGTCATAATGGATTTTGGAAAGTTTCAAGAGGGATCCTTAATCGAGGAGTAAGAGATTTCCAACTTTGCTATATTATTAAGTCATTTGCGTTTAATTCTCATATCCCATACGTTATTTAATTTGTGCATTTATCTTGTCTTAATTTTACGCATGATTTTATTGCATATACAATTAAGATTTGGGTTGATTGGTTAATTAATTGTGGTTATATATATATATATATATATATATATATATATATATATATATATATATATTGTTGTTGTTGTTGTTGTTGTAAAAAGACCTCATTCAAACCCTCTAGGGTCATTAATGGGGTAACAAAATTGTTTAGTCTCCTATCTTATAATATTGATAACTTAGACTTAGGCCTTGTTTGGTAACCAGTCTAGTCTGATCCCTAAACTGAAAGTCTGTTTGACAAGCAGTTTGGTGATCTGATGGTCTCGGTTTGAAAAAAACAAGAGTGTCAGAATCGGGAGTGTAACTAGAATCGTTTTGGGATCTGTAGAATCGGAATCGTAAGATTATACCTAAACGTATTAATTTTTTTTAAAATATATTAAATATTTAATATTCAATTTAAAGTCTAAATCATATTAGAATTTTCAAAATTTTGTAATACATTGAGTCTTTAAATATTTTCTCATAAATTTAGGTCATATATTGGGATATTGGACTAAATCATTACGTTTTTGGTCATTTCATATGGAGGGCTTAACCATCCAACCATTATTTTAATATAGTAGAATCGTGGTAAAACCGTAAAATATCGTATACAATCATAGCAGTATCGTAGAATCATAAGATTTTACTAGTTAGAATCGGGATTCTGACAACTATGAAGAAAAATGGAACCAGACCATGTTTAGTAAAGTGGTCTGGTATGATCTTTTTGCTTTTAAAAAATAAAAATATTTATTATTATTTTTATTTACTATTTATTATTCATTATTATTATTTTTATTAATTTATAAATATTTTTATTTTATTTATTATTTAATTAATTTATTTATTTTATTTTATTTATAAATATATTTTAATTATTTATATTTATTTTATTCATTTATTTTTATTTAATTTGTAAAAATATTTTTTACTTTTTATTTATTTTTTATTTATTCATTATGGATTGAGACCAATTGGGCCCATCATTTGGACCAATTGTGAGTTATGATCAATTGGACCCATCATTTTTTTGGGTTCAAAAATAAGTCTTTGGTCTCAATTGGGCTGTGTTCAAAAAGTGAGACAATGTCTTGCCAAACATGATATAGTCTCTAAAAATTCAAACGAGACCAAGACTAACTTGACTCATTCCGATTACCAAACATAACCTTTGTTAATTTGTGATTGACAAGTTAGACTCGGTCTCCTATCTTGTAATATACTAATATTCAACTCTTTTCGGATAATTATAAAAGACAAACATGTCATTTTATGATTGAATTTTTCACAGAATTGAACCGAGTAAAAAAAAATTACAATATTTTTGATTTTTAATTTTAAAAAAAATCAAAGAACTGTCTTTAGAGTTACAAATCAAGAAAAGTTATCAAGTATTATTTTCCACTTTTCCTTTTCATTTTATTTGTTAAATTATTTAATGTATCTTTTCTTTCAATAACAGGGTGTCTGAACTTTTGTCGCCATTAATCCAAAAGCTTGTGCAAAGCCCCCACAGATTCGGTAAAAGGACGGACTACAATTGGTGTCATTTCATTTCACTCGCCTTTCTAGCATTCTATGCTACGCAAAATAAATACATAAAAAACGACCTGGGTAAAGAAGAAATTTTGATATTTGTAAATATATATAGAAGTTAGATCGTCCTTTAACATTCCCTGGTCATAGCTCTAATAGATATGACCCTATTTAAAATACCAAGTGCCAAAATATTTTTCATAACTTTATCTTGACCAAAGATAATCTAGTTTTAGATTCATGAACACATGATTCACAATTTCACAGACTCAATAAGTGTTCTAGATTCACAAAGACAGAACACATGATTTAATTTCACACACTCAACAAGAAATTATGCCATTGACAATATAAAAAAAAGGCTATTAACATAAAATCCTTTATGGTTTCAAAATCTTAACAAACACCCTTTGAGGTATAATTTTGTCTCCAAAAATTAAAATCGTCTATAATTTCAGTTTTTTAACATAAATTCCCAATGATTTCAGTTTTTTTGCCCTAAAACTATATCATTTTGAAACTAAAAATGTGTCTTGAAAGATTTTAAAATGAAAGGGGTAATATGACACCTCATGAAATTATTAAAAAACTGAAATCATAGAGAATTTTATGTTAATAACCTAAGAACAAAAAGGATGATAAGAAGTAATATTGGCAATTCGTGTCAACAGATTGACCCACGTGTCAACAGGGTAATCTGATACTAGTCGACACGAAAATCAAACATTTTAAATATGACACAATCCAACACGAAAAATAAAAAATAAAAATAAAAATGAAATTGAAATTGAATTTAACACGATTCAGTAATAGTTTATTAATATATTTCAATCCATGATCAATTAGAGAACATAAAAAATCAAGAGATAAATATAACAATAAATATTATCGTGTCAAATGTGTCAAGTCATGTCAGAAATTGCCACCTCTATTAAGAAGGGATCCAAAAGCACCAAACAACTTTCAGACAAAATAATTAAATTGTATCCTCAAGAACTGTTAAATAACATTATCTGCATGCTGCTAAGATTCCCCACCATTAGTTGACACACACACACACACATATATATAGAATTAAAAACTCAACATAATTAATATGTTTGTGTATTTAATATATATATCATGTATGTATAACAGTTCTTGTATATTGAATACCAATTTGGTTATCAGCTCTCTCTCCCAAACGTGGCGTCGAGTATAATCCATTAAAATACATTGTGTTTCTTACGTGGCAATATATGATTCGTTAGTAACACTACTGACATAGTATCACCCTGATAACTAAAATTAAAGACAAAACAGTAAAAAGTTTATTTATTTATTTTTGGGTAAATAAAACAGTAAAAAGTTGAAAAGTATAGTACCACATATTTTTGAAAAATCATGGTAGAAAAATATTTTAGCCATTGAATACTTTCCTATCACAAAGGGGTTACCTTGCACTAGGAGAAATATTTTTGTATGAATCCTGTATTGCAGAAATTGTATAAGAAATTGATAAAGTTAATTCTTCTCCAAATAAATATATATGGCTAAGAGAGGAAAGATTTGTTTTTGGGTAATTGTAATAGAGGAAAGATTTAAACTGGAAGAATTTAATTGTTTGTCACATAGAGAAGTCATTATTATTTTTTTTCTCTCAGCTATATTAGCGTTTGGTCTCTTAGAGCTACAATTCAACAATTCGAGAGAATATGATATCCCGACTTATAAGATGTGATGTGAGAGTCTTTTCCCCTTAACATATATATTCTACTTTATATAATTTTAAGTGAGTTAAAAAAGAAAGATGTTTATTTCACATTGTCACACACATGATCATCACATGTCGTATATATATGTGAAAACATTTGGAAAAAAAAAGAAAAGAAAATGTATCGATTAATTAACGAAAATACACATGCAATTTTTTTGCTTTTCAATATGATCAGATGTAAGAAATAAACCTGAGACTTCTCCACATGCTTTTTTTCCAATTGCTAGGCAGTAAAGAAGCTATATATATGTTCTAGGATTTATCTACAAAAATAATAATAACAGGAGAACAGATTGTATATAGCTAGGTGTTGATGGACTAGGGTTTTTCGTGACTCCATGAACAGGTGAAACTGTCACATGATCTGATCGTTCCTTGAAAGAAAAGGAATTTTAGATCATGCTGGCAGCTTCAACTGCTAGTGGTACACGCTAGAGAGAGAGAGAATTTGGCACCTTGTATTAGTGAAGGTGGCTTGATAGAGTGGAGGAAAGGTAGGGATATATATATATATATATATATATAGAGAGAGAGAGAGAGAGAGAGAGAGAGAGGACCAATCTTTTAATTAGTGATTTAGTGATTATTAGATAGATAAGTAGGGGCATGACTGAAAAGTTTGTAAAACTATATAGTTTATGAGCAAAAACAGAATGCAGGGGTCCAAAGTGAGACAAGCTGAATATTGTCACGCCCACGCCACCACCATGCGACAACTTAGTGAGAATTTCCAAAAATTACATAATCCCTTTATTAACTTTAGCTTGGGACACCCTCACTCTTCATCCATCTACATCTATATATATACATATATATATATATACAGATCAATGTTTATATTCATCCTTGAACAAAAAGAGGAGGGTTAACCACGCAATTGATGGGGAACCATATATTTCCATGGCTTATTAGATGTAGGAGCATCTCCTCCTAGCAAGTTCATGTGATTCTCTGTCTCTCTCTCACACACACACATACATACACTTGAAGGGTTAAATACTATCTTGTTTTTTTTTTTTTTTTGGGTGCCTCGTAAATTAACAAGGAGGGCTATTTGTCAGGTGCATATGCCTCTACTGCACCTAATTGGTGTCAGCTATACATTTAAATTTTGCATTAAAGACATTACATTGGATTAATAGAAAAATATATTTTCTGAGAATATTAAAATTATCATGATTTTGACACGTTGTTGCTTTAAAAAAATTTGATACTTTGGTAGGTTTTGGGCAGATGGAATCAATAGATGCATGCATGCAAAGTACTCATCCCCATATCAAAGTAGTCATAAAAGTAGTAAAAAAATGGAATTCTAAGAAGAAAAAAAAAGTTCCCAAACATAATGGTTCCAATAGGGCAATGACAAAATCATGATTAGCTACAACCTCCTTTTCTTTTTGTACTAGTTTCTAATAGTTGTTTACAACTTTGCAAAAGTAAATGTGTTCCATTGCCATTTGCTAGTAACTCTATCTTTTCCATATTCCTTTTTTTTTTTTCTTTTTCTTTTTTTTTCTTTCTTTCTCATTTCAAGGTTTGCTCTTTTTAATTTGACACCAATGGGACCTCAGCCTCATATGTTATGCTTTACACGAATCGAGTTGAGTTTCAATGTGTTAGGACTCTGCTAATTGTTTGCGTTTGGGAAATATTGTTAGTTATTTTATAAAGTTTAATGCATAAATTAATTTTCTTTTATATAGTGATAATAGTAATTTACATCAATTTGTATTTATACACAATAAATTAAATAAGTGAAATCATTGAATATCTCTGAAAATTATATCAATTATCACTTCACAATTCTCTCAATAAAATGAACAATATAACGAACGAATATCAAGAAAAGATATACAAATATGTTTGAACTCCAAGAATAATAGAATAAAAATCATCGCATGTAACAAAATTGATGATTAACTCAAAATAAAACATATAAATAAAATAATATAAGTAGGAAAGCAGCAGCTGAACGAGAGAAGAGCAGAGTAGACCAACACTCTAGGCATATTTTGTGTATAGTGATTTTATGCACAAATCACGCTCATTTCGAAGATGTGTTGCACTTAGCCGGATGGATTGTCTGATATTTGGGGACTATGCACTAGCTTGTTGCGGTACTAGTTTGATTTATACATGTTGTATATCCCTTGCAATTAAATGAATAATTTCTCATTACGAAGCTAGTGGCGATGTTAAATTTATTAGACTTTATCTCTATATAGGTTCAATTCTCTTTTATTTGTTTTTGTTTAATTTAATTTTTAATTTAGTTTTAAAGTAGTTTAAAGTGAGAAAATTCAACAAATCAATCTCTCAATTCAAGAGTAAGATTTCGCTAATTTAGAATACCGACAAACGCTTGCAAGTGGTAAAGTTAAGTTGAAATTACATAGGAGATGGTAAACTAAGCCGGCCGGGGGGGGGGGGGGGGCGGGGTGAATAGGCTTTTATGAATTAATTGACAAATTAAAAATAATTGCGGAATAATCAATTTTAATTCAATTATATAGCAAGATAATCCACGCAATAATTAAATATAATTGTAGAAAATGAAGCTGGGATGACAGAGATATTTTTACATGAAAAAATCTTGGAAAAACTCAAAGTAAAAAAATACGAATACGCTCAGGTATCGATGCACTATGAATCAAGAAGTTCACATATTCTATAAAGTTATGACTTACAATAACTCTGATTTGCCATTTTTCACTTGACATCTGAAAGTCTTGAATTACTCGTGTACCACGAAGCTCTCGCTCCGATCTAAGTACTTTGACGGCTCCGCTTCTCAACGGATTAAAGAACCATGAAGCCTCCTGTTCCGATCTCCATACGCTAACGACTTCGCTTCTCACGAATCAATGCACACACAGTGCAACATATGATGTATAGATTTTTTGTATCTAGGTCATCTAATTGTGCATAAAGATCACATATGTTGTAGCACAATTGGAGAACCCCAAAAACAAGAGAGAACTAGAAGATGAATGTTCACTCAATATTTCTCTCTCTTTCTCTGTAGGGATATCTAAACTGTAAGAATTGTAGAGCTCTCAAAACTTCTTATTTCTTCTCAATATATTCTCATATTTATATAGAGAGAAGTCTTCAATTATGAAATAAAATTTATTAATCTCCAAGTCTTGGTCTTTTGACAATAAAGTCTCCAAATATAGACTAATATACCAATAATATCTCCTAAACATGTCCTTAAGTGAATATGAGTCTTTAACACATCAGAATAAACCATAATTAAAAAATAAATTCGGCAGTCTCGAGTTCTAGAGAACTGCCTCAAGTTCTCAAGAAAATTAAAAATCTATAGTTCTCGGTAGAAATTCTCGAGTACTAGGTAGTTTACTCATGGCGTTGGATGGCGTTGAGTGGCGTCCCAAAATATATGGAATGCTACGCCATGGCGTGCGCCAAGGCACCACTTTTGTCGAGTTCTCGACAGACACAAAATCTTGAGTTTCTCAGTCCATTTTCTCAAGTTCTCGACAAATACAAAAATGTTCCAATTTTGTTATTTCTTCGCATCGCCGCTTCCAATCAACTTCACTTCACTTCTCTAGTATTCTTAACCACTTTATACTTGATTTATCAAGTTGATGATCTTCGTTTAATCTATCGACTTGATTAACCTAACTGAAGCTTACAACACTCAACATGATTTTTGATCAGAAACATGTCATTACAAATAAATATTCCTAAGTAAGTCATTTTAGAATGTCGGCGAATAGTCTTTGTGGGATTATATAATCCTCTCAAGCTAACTATTCTACAATACGATTAGAATCGTTTGCGAGTGGTAAAGCTAAATTGTGTTAATTTTATTTTTAAATCAAATTTCTACCCACTGACTTGACACAACACGAAGCAACAACTCTATATTCTTAACTATTAATTAATTTGCTCTTTTAAATGTTTTCACTATTATTTCTTGGACATGCAAACAAATGTATAGAAGAAAAGAAAATAGTAATAATAAATAAAACACTGAACTTTCTAATCACGTTTTCCAAATGGAAGTCCAGAACATAAAAAGGTGTGAAGTTACAATAAAGTTTCACAAATTAAAAAAAAGATATAAGCTACACAAATTTAAAAAAAGGAAAAAAATATAAGCTAAAACACAAGCACAAGCACATCTCTCAAAGTAAAAAAAAAAAAAAGTAGTAATAATTCATTTAATATTTTTTCTCAAAAAAAAAAAAACAGTTCATAAAATAACTTAGAAAGGTAATAGAAAAACAATTAGGTTAGAAGGGTCATATTTGCACTATATTTTTTTAGTGAGGCATATTAATTTATTTTACAAATTATAGGAATAGAATAGACACATAAAAAGGCCAACATTGTGCTACCATATATGCATAGGGATGGATCACGAAAAAAATCCGAAGGGGGGCAATAAAGAAATTTTGGAAATTTTATGGGGGGCAATTGTGATATTTTCCTTATATGTTAGTACTTTTTTCAAAAAAATTAATAAAATTTTGTATAAAAATAAAATCTTATGGGGCAAGGTTGCATGTAGCTCAGTGTCTGTCCATGCATCTGTCTTTGACCATATTAACTTTCATTGATATATTTTATAATATTTTTGAGTAGAACAATACTTGGGTCCTCATCGGGGAGGATGAAGTTGGTCATGCCCTCTTATTTGATCCAATAAATTTAAGACACTGACATATATTAATTAAAATTTATAAATAGGTCTTACCCATTATTTTATGGGCTTTAACCCACATCTAAAATATATTTTTTCTATTTTTCTTTTTTCTACTCTAATCTCTTTAGTATATATTGCCATCATAAATTTCACAAGCTCTTTTGTTTGCTTCTCTTTCTCTTTCTAGGGTTTTCAGTCTCTATCATTTTTCTTGGTGGGTCGTCTAAATCTTTTTCTTCATCTTTCGATCTCAATTTGATGCCGGACAGAATAGAGATTATTCTGTAGGCTAATGCAATAGGTACTTTATAAGGAAAAAATAGGAGAATTTCGACCCAAAAATTCAGAGAACACTCTGGAATTTTATATAATTGTTTATAATCAAGAATGAATAAAAACAACCCACAAGCCGGGTATAAATAGCTGAAAATTGAACCCTAATGGGATTTTTGCCAAAAATAGCAAAACCCTAAAAGTCCTACCAAAACAAAATACGGAAAAAAATAAAAAGATTGCCAAAAATCTGGCCCAAATTGGGTTCAGAATCACCTCCTAATTGGCAAATAAAATATTACCATAAATAGCAAAAATTAACTAAAATTAAAGATTTAAAAAGGAAAACAGCGGATTTGGGGATCGAAACGATGTGCACCGAGATTAGCTTTCCGAATTGGGGTCACGGGCGCAAATCCAACACTCGTAGCTCCAGTTATGGCCAAAAAACCGACGCATGCACGGAAACTGCCCCAAATTAGGCTAGATCACGATTTCTTGCCATCATTGCGCTGATCCTCCCTCTCCAGGTAATCCAGCGCCATCAATGAGCAATCTGACAGCTCGGCATCGTCTGACTCGGATCCCCCTGCATCAGTCACCCCGGGTTGGAAAGAACTCACCCTCGAGTTCATGGCAGTATCAGCAGAATCCGTAAAGCAAGGAGTCAGGTGTTTCACATTAAAAACATCAGAAGTCTTCAAGTGACTAGGGAGACGCAACCTGTATGCGTTGTCATTAATCTTCTGCAATATCTCACAGGGTCCAATCTTCCGCTCCTTAAGCTTATTATACTCGCCAACAGGGAAACGATCACGAGTTAATACAGCCCAAACAAAATCACCAACATCAAAAAGTACCTGACGACGATGACTGTCTGCTCGAGCTTTGTACTTGTCATTGCTCTCGTGAATGGCCAGTTTCACCTACTCATGGATGTCTCGAAGATGTTGGGCCAACTCATCTGCCCTAGGATGTAAACGGCCCACACGTGGAATGGGCGCTAAGTCCAGTACTCCAGATGGATTCTGACCATAGACGATGTCAAAAGGACTCATTCCTGTGGTTCTGCTCGTTGACCTGTTGTAGGCAAATTATGCTTGAGGTAATGCCAGATCCCATTGCTTGGGTTTAATGTCTGCTAAACACCTCAACAGATTGCCTAGACTCCGATTCACCACTTCGGTCTGACCATCCGTCTGGGGGTGATAAGCGCTGCTGAAATTCAGCTTCGAGCCCAGTTTTCCCCATAAGCTCTTCCAGAAATTACTGATGAACTTGGTGTCTCGATCTGAAGTGATGGATCGAGGAACACCATGGAGACGCACAATCTCCCTGAAGTAAAGATGGGCTATTCGGGCAACATCCATGGTTTTCCTGCAAGGTACAAAGTGGACCATTTTTGAAAACCTGTCAACCACAACTAAAATAAAATCACAGGCCCGTTGGGTACGAGGTAAGCCCAACACAAAGTCCATGCTGACATCGAACCAAGGAACTTCAGGAACCAGCAAGGGGGTGTAAAGGCCTGCATTGGTGAGGACACCCTTGAACCTTTGGCATACATAACAACGTTCCACAAAGTGAGCCACGTCACTGGTCAATTTGGGCCAATAATAATCAGAAGTAATAAGGGCCAATGTCTTGTCTCGCCCGAAGTGACCCTCATTATGAAGTTCACTAATAATCTGTTGCCTTAGCGAACAATCTGGAATGCACAATTGTAGTCCACGAAACAAATAACCATTATGCAAAAGGAAATCATGACGATGACCAGATGTTACCTCCTGAATGATCTTTCTAAAGGAAGGATCTGTGGCATACAAATCAGTGAAAGTTTCAAATCCTGTGACTCGGGTATTCATGGTGGTGAGGAGTAAAGTGCGACGACTAAGGGCATCTGCAACACGGTTCAGGTTCCCTGATAGGTGCCTCAGGGAAAAAGTGATCTCTTGTAAGTACGCCACCCATTTGGCATGTCGTCTGCTCAGCTTGTGTTGACCATTGATGTACTTCAGGGCCTTATGATCAGTAAGAAGGATGAATTCCTTATGCACAAGGTAGTGACGCATCATAATGCCCTTCCTGACTTAGAACACCACCAATGCCAACTCCAGATGCATCACAATTCAACTCAAACACTTTGTCAAAATCAAGGAGTGCCAACATCGGTGCCTCTGTCATCTTCTGCTTGACCAGTTGAAAGCTGACTTCTGCCTCCTTAGACCAGTGGAAATCACGTCCCTTGAGGCACTCTGTGATAGGAGCAATCAAGGTGCTGAAATTCCGGATGAAGCGGCAGTAGAAAGATGCCAACCCATGGAAACTCCTGACATCATGCAAGGTTTTTGGCTGGGGCCACTCCAAGACTGCATCTATCTTCGACTGATCTGCATGAACACCATCAGTAGACACAACAAAACCCAGAAAAGTTACTGCAGTAATGAAGAAAGAACACTTCTTCTGACTAACAAACAGGCGCTCCTTCCTGAGCGTGTCAAAAACTGCACGGAGGTGATCAAAGTGTGAGGCCCATGTAGGGCTATAAATAAGGATATCGTCGAAGTAGACTACCACGAATTTCCCCATGAAAGGCCGTAAAACCTGATGCATAAATCTCATGAATGTGCTGGGCGCATTGGATAGTCCAAATGGCATGACCATCCATTCATACGACCCATGCTGCGTCTTAAACGCCGTCTTCCACTCATCTCCAGGCCTTATTCGGATTTGGTGGTATCCGCTCTTAAGGTCAATTTTGGAGAAGACCTTAGAACCGGACAGTTGATCTAGCATGTCATCCAGGCGGGGAATGGGAAACCTGTACTTCACCGTAATTTTGTTGATGGTTCTGCTGTCTACACACATGCGCTAGGAACCATCTTTCTTTGGCACCAGCAAGACAAGAACGGCACATGGGTTCATACTCTCACCGATGTAGCCCATCTCCAGCAACTCTACTACCTGTCGCTGCAACTCTTCAGCCTCCTTTGGGCTGAGGCGGTATGCTGGTCTATTGGGCAAACTCGAGCCCGGAATTAGGTCAATCTGATGTTGAATATCTCTCATAGGCGGCAGTCCAGGAGGAAGATCTTCTGACATCAAATAAAAGAATTCTGAAAGCAACTGTTGGACCTCCGTGGGTAATTCTGGAACCTCACCTGTTGCACTATTTCCACAAGGCAGTAAAGCATAAACTACATGTTCACGCTCAACTTCAACCAAAAACCTGGACATAGAAAGAAAATTGTTACTATTGACAACCGGGGTGGGATTGGGTCCTTCCTGACGAGGTGCCAACACAATCTTTTTCCCTTTGATGCTAAGGGAATATGTATTCTTCAGTCCGTCATGTACCACACTTCGATCATATTGCCAAGGTCTGCCTAACAGTATATGACACGCATCCATGGACACTACATCACACCAAGCATTATCGAAATATTTCTTGCCAACAGAAAAAGACACTAAGCATCGTCTATCTACTGTTACCTCACTGCCTTTATTCAGCCAGGACAGTTTGTACGGCTTGAGGTGACGATCTGTCTTCAATTGCAATTTCTGGACAGCGTCTTCAGAGACTACGTTCTCGCAACTGCCACTGTCAATAATCATCTTGCAGACTTTATCGGCCACGGTGCAGGTCGTGTGGAAAATATTGGTTCTCAACCAGTCATCTTCGGAATCGCCTCTGGGAGTCAGTAGGCTCTTACGAATGACCAGAGTTTCATGGTCGTCTCCATACAACACATCCTCATCTCCTTCTTCGTCATACACTGGCTCTCCAACCTCCTCAGTCTCATCTTCCATGCCTTCCTCAAGCAGTAGATTTTTGCCCGTCTGACTGGCAGGCTTCCTGCAATGGGTTGTTATATGCCCCTGTTCACCACATCGAAAACACTTAATAGAAGGGTTAGGATTACCCTTTGGTGGCTGCTGGGGAGGACGGGATTCTGGAGGGCGAGATGGCCTACTGCTTTGGTCGTTTCTGATGACGGGTCATCTATTCTGTTGTTTCTCTACAGCAAGGGCACGCTGGTAGGCTTCAGATACTGTCCACAGCGAGTGAAGGCTGAGGGCATCCTGGAGAGGTTGTCGTAAACCCCCCAAATATCGGGCTACCATCTGTTATTCTGTCTCAGTTAGATTATTCCGAACGATCAAATGATAGAACTCCTTTGTATAATCTTCCACGGATCTCATCCATTGTCTCAACGAATGAAGTCGCTGAAACAGGGTTTGAGTATAGCTAAAGGGAAGGAAGTGACTCTTTATCTTCTTCTTCATCTTCTCCCAATCAGTGATCTTGGCCTTGCCCTGCCTGTTTCTTGAACGTTTCAACTGCTCCCACCATGCAGATGCTCTACCCTTGAGTTTGATGGCCACCAATTTCACTTTGACACGATCCGGGACCTCTTTATAGTCGAAAATTCGTTCTACTTCATTCAACCAATCAATAAAGCAATCGGCTTGTAACGTACCAGAAAACTCGGGCAGGTCTACTTTGAAGCTGAGATCTCTATGACGGTACTGATTATGATACGGATTTTCGAAGGTGGAATTGTCGGTATCAGAATCTTCCACATCATGATTACCGATTTCCTGCGCCGCCAGGCGCTAGGTTAACTCTGCCACTTGCCTTTGCAAATCCTCAATCATAACATCCTGAACGTTACGATCACGGTACGGGACTTCCTCAATCGGAACCTGCCCACGACAACCACCACGACCACGACCACGATTATTAGCCATCGAAAACTGATGGAAATACCGCCTCAGGAATATGCTGAGCTCTGATACCAATTGACGCCGGATAGAATAGAGATTATTCTGTAGGCTAATGCAATAGGTACTTTGCAAGGGAAAAACAGGAGAATTTTGACCCAAAAATTCAGAGAACACTCTGGAATTTTATATAATTGTTTATAATCAATAATGAATAAAAACAAAATACGGAAAAAAATAAAAAGATTGCCAAAAATCTGGCCCAAATCGGGTTCAGAATCACCTCCTAATTGGCAAATAAAAGATTACCATAAATAGTAAAAATTAACTAAAATTAAAGATTTAAAAAGGAAAACAGCGGATTTGGGGATCGAAACGATGTGCACCGAGATTAGCTTTCCGAATTGGGGTCACGGGCACAAATCCGACACTCGTAGCTCCAGTTATGGCCAAAAAACCGACGCATGCACGGAAACTGCCCCAAATTAGGCTAGATCACGATTTCTTGTCATCTTTGCGCTGATCCTCCCTCTCCAGGTAATCCAGCGCCATCAATGAGCAATCTGACAGCTCGGCATCGTCTGACTCGGATCCCCCTGCATCACAATTCCTACACTTTGATTTGAGATTTAGGTTTTTCTAATATACTATTTATACATATATATATATATATATATATTTCAATGATGTCACTAAGTACCAAACTCATCATATGCTTCGTTAATATCCTATCACAAACCCAATGAAACTTTATATTGGAGAACTGCTAAACAAACATTAATAAAAATTGATTAAACAACAGAATATAAAGTTTCATCCTAAAAGTACAACACATTTTTCACGGAAGCCCTTTGAATTCAAAGGCCGAATTCTATGATATAGGAATCTGTAACAATAATTAGATCAAGATTAACTGTGGTATTGTAATAGAAAGGACTTATATTGATGAAGTTAGGAAGCTAATTGCATATCAACCATCACATGTAGTTGACAAAATATAATTTAATAATCCGGGTTTATGATGGTGATTCGTCTACAGTGAACACATTTGAGTAAATAAGAAAGAAAAAAAAAACCTGATTAAAACCCAAAAAGTAATGGGTAAGACCAATGTATAGATTTAAATTAATATATGCCAAGTCTCTGAGATTAATTAGACCAAATAAGAGAGGAGGACCAACTTCATTCTCCCTGAAGAGACAAGTATTTTTCTTTTGAGAAATAGAGAGGCATATCTGGAATATTTAAGCCCTGCTTGATATAGAACTTTGAAAATTGTTCTGGGAAACAGTTTTTTAAGAACGAGAACAGAGAATAGATAACAGTTTTTTCAGTTCAAAATTTCACTTGGTTGATAAAATTACAAAACAATTTTAAAAAAATAAAAATTAAAAAATCTACTTGGTTGCATTTATTAAGTAAATAAAATAATTCTAAAGTACAATATGATAAATTAGAAAATATTCAAACATTCTCAATTTTTCAAGACCCAAAATAAAATTCCCAAAATTTGATATACATAGTAAAATAAAAAAAAAATTGAGAATAATCGTTTCATATTGGAATGCAAATTTTCTGGAATTCAAAGCACATTATTGATATTTTTTGCCTTGTGGACTATACAGATGACTTTGCAAATTGCAAGGGGATTAATTTGAGTCTTTGTAGGATTCAAGTTGGTTTCTTTAATTTCGGAGCATGAGGGGTTTTCCATTGTGTGTGTTTCAAAACGATGGTGGATGAATGTTGTTGCAGTCGTTTTGCATTTTTCTGAGCTTGAATTTGAGATGGGAAATTTTTGGGTTGTGTGAGTGGATGCCTTTTTCTAGATATTTAAGCACCTTTTTAATTTTCATTGCAATATATATATATATATATGGACATTTATGATTGTACGAATTATAGTGTCTTTATTAATTTTAGTTATCTATATTCCTTTGCATGTTGTATATTAATTGGGCTTGATATTCAGATTGATTGATGTGTGCGAGGATGATCTCAAAGGTGTGGTCTTTGTAGGAGTGGGTGGAGGATGGTAATCGCTAATTTTTGTGGTGGATCGGAGAAGGTGGTGGTGATGGGTGGTAGTTCTTGGTGGAGGAGTGAGCAAATGCGGTGGTTGCTTGAGGATGGGCCGGCATATAGAGGATGAGGGACATTTTTGTTTTTGCTTTTTTGTGAGGCCTGGTGTGGTGGCTTGTTTTCTTGTTTCTGAGAACAATTTAAAGTTGTTCTCCAAAAAATGATATTATTGAACTTGAGTTTTCAAAAATTATTTTACAAAACAACTTACCAAGTAGGAAATTTTAGGTGTTTTTTGTTTTTTGCAACTCAAAATACAGAAAACTGTTTTAATAGTTTCATACCAAGCAAGCCCTAAGGGTATAGAGTGTAATTTTGCAAGCTTTGACTTTGATATATCAAAATGCTAATAAGATTATACCTTATTTACAATAAGATAATAAAAAGGGCAATCAATTTCAAGCTCAACAGAGAAGCTTAAAAAAGGCTCTCAACAGCTTGGCCGCTTTCCTATTCCGCCTTGCCGACTATTAAGAGAGTAGGTTCCATTCTCTGAAAACTGTTTTTGAGAATTCTGATAATAGTTTTCTGCGAATAATACAAATAAGTTTTTTGAAAACAGTCATTTTTATAATAGAATTTTCATAAAATTGTTTTCAGAAAATTGAATCAAACAGATTTTTTTTTTACATTTTTTATTTTCAGATATACATATCAAGCACGCCTAGGTGTGACACCAAGGAGATTCTCCAAGAGTGAGACTTTAGTAATCAATAAAATAACAATATTACATTATTTTTCTCATCGTACATGCATTTAGCATTGATGGAACCCAAATAACTTGTTGAAAGCCTTTAAGAGAAAAAGAAGAAAAAGAAAAGGAAACCAATTAATCAAATGACTACGTACACATGCATGGTTGCAGAAAATATACATATAAAACTTGTAAGAGGGAGGTTTTAAGCTTTAACATTAAGTGCAGGAATAATTTTGCCAGAAACGATTGGCTTGGTATTGGTAATATTGGACTTGGCAGCACCTCCTTTGAATGTTAGGTTAATGTCTTCTAACACCACTTCTTGGCATGGCACGGTCTTGCTACATGCAAACTTGATGGCAACCTCAGATGCGGAACTCCCTCGAATGTTTTTGAAACTCACCTTGCTTAGCTTGACCTTGGATGGAGGCTGGAAATAAATACGGAAAGATCGATGGTTAGATTATTTATTTTGTTTAGAAAAAAGAAAATAACCTACCTACTGTCAACAAAAATTAATGATTTTAATTAAGCAATAGATATATATATATATATATATATCGGTTAATAGCAATATATATATATACTTACGGCCGCTTGGCATTTTTTGTATCCACAATATTCTTGCTCAATGATAATGGGGTTGTTGACGTTATCCATGATAAGATCCTGAAAATGGATATCAGTAGCAACGCTAGGAGGGGATCCAGGCCATGTTTTGATTCTTGCTCCATTTTTGGTGTTGCTGAGGGAGCAATTCTTCACTGTGATTCCGATAACAGGTTTTTCATTTTGGTACTTGCCGAGACTCCCAATGCTGATGCCATTACCAGGTCCGCAACTCACTCTTTCAATGTGAATCTGTTGGGATCCATCGCCGAGGGATATGCAGTCATCCCCGGTTCCTATTGTTGAATCCAGGATACGTATGTCCCTCGTCTTTGAAAGATGCATTCCATCTGTGTTTTTGCTTTCTTTTGGTGCAAAGATTTTTAGATTCTGAAATGTCAGATTACCACCTCCAAAAACAACCATATGAAACTGTTTCGAGTCCTTCGAAGTTATGTCGCGAATTACAGAGTTGTTTACGTGGTTGAACCTTATACCCTGCATGCATGCATGCAGTTACATATATATATATATATATATATATATACAAGTTACTACTATATAATTTTTTAATACCTACATATATACAAGTTATATTTAGTGCATGCTTACGCTGGGCTTCTGTGGGCATTTCGGGCAACCACCAACTTTCCAAGCGTCAGCACCCATGCCATCGAAAGTTCCAGTACCCGATAGGGTGAAGTCATTAATTTTCTGAAATGTTACCCATGCCGGGGCAGTGATCTGTTTTAGAGCCGGAGCCGTCAGGGTGCCACTAAGCTGAAGCTCCACAGGTGCTTTGCAAGGTCCTTCAAACATCACCTCACTTAATGGATATTTTCCTTCTGGAATTGTGATCGTGCTTGGACTTGTTGCTACACATGCCGCTTTCCAAGCACCCAACAGAGCCTGAAATAATATTTATTACTCAATTTCATATATATATATATATATATATATATATATATATATATTACTACAAGTAATTAAGGGACATCAATTTTATGCATATACACTTCATCCATCACCTTCTTCACATCTGCGTTGGGCTTCGCACCATATTTTGTTACATCAAAAACGGCCGCTTCCGTAACGTGTGCTAGAACTAGAAGCAGAGATATTGTACCAATACTTCTTGATCTTAAACCCATTTTCTAATTATGTGGTGATTAAATTTAATTGTTTAGTAGAAATGAATACGTTGACTTCCATACTTCTTTTGGAGGTATTTATAGTGTAAAATGGAAGCTCGTTTTCTAAAGCTTTTTTAGCCGATTAGAGTTGTGAATTTGGTTGTCATAGTTGTATTGCCCCTTAATAAGTTGGCACTTTGTATCTTGAGGCAATATTGTTTCGTGCATGTGTTTTTTTCTATTTATTGCTTTGAAGGTCTATATTTTTGCCCCTCTACATTTAACGGACAGGGAGATTACTAAACATAGTTGCCCACATCATATTCACCATTAAACATAGTTGCCATTTGTAATTATTATACCCTGTTATTTTTTTTTAGTAATTCTGTAAAAGATGATACCAGTATCCGGGGTTAGATACTCTGAATTGTTAAACTTGGATGAGTGTAATTCTATGTTTTCTTTTTCCATTAAACTATTTAAAAAATAATTTAAAAAAATTATTAATAGTCGATATATTAATATGGGTACCAATTTTCGTAACATTTTTCTTGTTTTCAGTATAGAGAAAAACAAATAATATTTGAAAATCTTAAGATATAACAAACAAACAAAAAAATCCGGCTAGGTAAATTTTCTTTTTTTAGTTTTTTTTGGGTAATTCAAATTTATTAGAACCAGAAAAGAAAAAAAGAGGCAAAGCCTCCAGAGAACTATGACCCTATCCAGCTATACAACAAGCCAAGAAACAGCCCAAACAAGTAGCAAAGAAAAAACCTTTAAAAAAAGGCTAACAAACAGACCCCAAGGGCACAAGGGACCCTTACACACACAACAGCACCTCAGGCCATGCTCAAGCATCACCTGCACCAAGAAAACATTGCATATACTAAACAGACACCACCCTCAAGCATAAAGCACCCTCAAAGAGCACTAGAAAACCTTCCTAGTCCAATCCGACAAGCACTGATTCAGGCAGGTTCCAAGCATCCACCAACTCTCAAAGAATCAGTTTATCTCAAGGTCAAAGAAAACCTTCCTAGTGGTTTTTGAAGGTTAAAGAAGACAGTTTATCTCTGATATGTGTTTCAATGCAGCACCTGATAGAGCTAGAAGAAAGGCATTTACCATTAAAAATCCTAGCATTTCTTTCCCTCCATAAAAAGTAAATTGATGCTGCAAAGCAAAGTCTGAACTGAAAAGCAGTGATTGAGGTTGTTTGCTCCTTCCACAGAGAGGACATATATTCACTCAAGAATGAAGTAAAAGGACATGTTACCCAGATAGATTCCACATTTATTCTGCAGCCAATACCAAATCCTAGCTGAAAATGTGCAGTTGAAGAAGAGATGTGCATGAGTTTCATCCTCCTCCATACAAAGAGGGCAGAGAGAAGTGTCACTTGGAACTCTAACCCTTGTTATACCTTTACCAACTAACAAAAACACACACGCACCAAATATAGACACCAAGATATATAGTGGTTCGGCCCAATTTGGTACCTACGTCCACTTGAGATAGTTTTACTATGGTTTGAAGGAAAAATGGTGGGGAGGAGATTACAACACTCTATTCAAGTCAATACCTCACACTCTCTCTGCCTATACAAAACTTACTCTCACAGAACTATCTTTCTCCGTGTTCCTTGTTCTGTTTATACAACCCACACATACCCATATTTATAAGGTGAAGGAGAGAAAGAAAACAAAACCAACTTGCACAATCATAGAGCTGTAAATCTTGACATTTGTGTAGGCTGAAAATCTTCACGCGTGATTTGCTTGAGCTGCAAATCTTGACTTGGTTGAAGCATACTTGAGCTTGACAATCTTGACTATGCATGTGGTGTTGATGGTGGAGAGCAGGGTATGGAACTTTCAATTCTCCCCCTTCCATACCAATCGGAGGAGAACGTCTTCTGTTGCGCTTCAGTTGATGTCCATCCTGGCTATGTCTCTGCATAGCTCTAGCTTCTCTCGAGTAACTACCTTTGTCAACATATCTGACGGGTTCTTGTCTGTGTGGATCTTCACAATCTTCAATAATTATAGCTTCATTACTTCGCGTATCCAGTGATAGCGAATGTCGATATGCTTCGTGCGGGAATGGTACATTGAATTCTTGCTCAAGTCCAGAGCACTCTGATTGTCACAATGCACTTTGTATTCTTTCTGGCTAACACCCAGTTCTTGGAGAAACCGCTTCACCCGCAACATTTCCTTCCTAGCTTCTGATGCGGCAATGTACTCTGCCTCTATTGTAGATAAAGCGATACACTTCTGCAATTTGGATTGCCATGATACAGGTCCCCCTGCAAAAGTAAATAGGAATCCTGATGTAGATTTTATGTTATCCACAGCACTGGCCATATTTGAATCTGTATAGCCCTCCAAGACTGGTTTTGCTCCCCCATAGTACAAGCATAGTTTCGATGTACTCTTCAGGTACCTAAGAATCCACTTGACTGCTTCCCAATGGTCTTTGCCTGGATTTGCAAGAAATCTGCTCACAATGCCTACAGCGTGAGCTATATCCGGTTTGTTGCAAACCATTGCATACATTAAGCTACCAATGACTGAAGAATAAAGGATTGGTTCCATCTCTTCCTTTTCTTTTGTCGAAGAGGGACACAATCGTTTGCTAAGTTTGAAGTGATTAGCCAGTGGAGTACTGATTGGTTTAGCATTTCTCATATTGAACTTTGCAATCACCCGTTCAACGTACTTCTCTTGTAACAACCACAATTTCTTGGTTTTTCTGTCACGAACAATTTTCATGCCCAATATCTGTTGAGCTAGGCCTAGGTCCTTCATGTCAAAGGACTTGGACAGTTCTTGTTTCAGTTTGCTGATCATACTAGCATCATGTCCAACTATTAACATGTCGTCAACATACAACAATAGAATAACAAAGTTACCATCCGGGAATTTCTGAATGTAGACGCATTAATCTGCAACAGTTTTCTTGTAACCAGTACCCACCATGAATGAGTCAAACTTTATGTACCATTGCCTCGGTGCTTTCTTGAGGCCGTAGAGACTCTTCTTCAGTTTGCAGACCATATGCTCTTTCCCTATAACTTTAAAATCTTCTGGTTGGTCCATGTAAATTCCTCCTGTAGATCTCCATGAAGGAATGTTGTCTTGACATCCATCTGTTCAAGTTCTAGGTTTAGACTAGCTGTCAATCCGAGTATCACTCGAATTGAGGTCATTTTCATCACTGGTGAGAATATCTCGTCAAAGTCAATGCCTTTCTTTTGTTGGAATCCTTTGATGACCAATCGGGCCTTGTGCTTCATCGGCTTTCTATTGGTGTCTTTCTTTAGCTTGAAAACCCATTTATTTTTCAATGTTTTCTTGCCTTTGGGAAGTCTCACCAACTCATAAGTCTGGTTCTTCTACAAGGAACTTATCTCTTCTTGCATAGCTTGCACCCATTTACCTTTGTATGTATGGATCTTTACTTCTTGAAAGCATTTTGGCTCCCCCTCATCAGCAAGCAGAATATAATCTGACTCTGGATATCTCCTTGACGAAATCAGCGGTCGGCCTCTTTCAGATCTTCTTGGTTGAGGCTCTTCAACTGGAGGAGCTACTTCTGGTTTTGTAGCTTCTGGTGGAGGGGTTTATGGATCCCCCTGCTCAACACCCTCAGGTTCTTCTTCCTCCTCTGCTTCTGGAACTTCATCCTGCATTTCTTCATTATCTGGGATCAACTGTACTTGTGCAGGATTTGGGATGATGTCTGTAACACTAGGACTAGAATTACTGGGCTCTGTGATTTTTGTAATGTCTTTATATGTCTGGCTCTCTTGAAACACAACATCCCTATTTCTGATAACCTTCTTCGATTCTGGATCCCATAGTCTGTATCTGAATTCTTCGTCTCCATAGCCGATAAAGATGCATGAAGTTGATTTCAGATCGAGCTTCTGTCTTTGCTCCTTGGATACATGTGTAAATGTCTTGCACCCAAATACTTTCAGGTGAGAGTGGGAAGGATCTCTTCCAGTCCATACCTTTTCTGTTACTTCAAACTGCAACGGTACTGATGGTGATTTGTTGATTAGGTAGACATCGGCTCTAACTGCTTAACCCCGGAATGGCTTTGATAACTTAGTCATACTGATCATACTTCTAACACTGTCCATAATGGTTCGGTTCATCCTCTTGGCTACACCATTATGATATGGGGTACGTGGGACCGTCTTCTCATATCGAATACCGCGTTCAAAGTAGTATCCTTAGAACTCATTGGAAGTGTACTCGCTTCCATTGTTTAATCGGAGGCACTTAAGCTTATTTCCAGTTTCCTGCTCTACCATGGCATGGAATGCCTTGAATTAATCGAGCACCTAGTCCTTTGTTTTCAAAAAATATACCCACACCTTTCATGAAGCATCGTCAATGAATGTGAGAAAATATTTGTTACCGCCTAAAGACTCCATTTTTATAGGACCACAAACATCAGTGTGTGCTAAACTCAACAACTCTGATCTTCTTCTAGTAGTTGAGTTGAAAGAGACTCTATGGTGTGTTCCAAATAAACAATGATCACAAGGGTTTAATGGAATACATTTCGATACTGCGATTAGTCTCTTCCTCGCTATTGTAAGAAACCCTTTCTCCCCCATATGTCCGAGTCTCTTGTGCCATAAATTTGGTGAAGTCTCATCTTCAACTGCATTAAGACTGTCATAAATTACTTTCACATGGGTTTTGTATAGTGTGTCGTGTACCTATCCTCGGGCGACAACCATGGCTTATTTTATCAGCTTCCAAGTGCCATTGTTGAAGTAGTTCCCATAGCCTTCCTGATCTAAGGTTGTCCGAGAAATGAGATTGAGACGAAGGTCGGGCACATGTCTGACATCTTTTAACACCATACTGTAACCAATACTTGTCTTGATCTAGACATCACCGATTCCCACGATCTTTGAGAAACTTGTATTGCCCATTCTCATTGTACCAAAGTCTCCAGCTTTGTACGAGGTGAAGAAATCACTGTGGGGAGTGGCGTGGTAAGATGATGATGTGTCAACCACCCACTCGACTTCATTGCTTCTTACGTGGATGCATACCTCTTCATCAACTGAGAATATAGCGATATCTCCTATAATAGTGACCATAGAGTCGACATCTTCCTTCTGTGGCTGGTGGCTGCTTTGACCTTGTTCCCTTTATAATTTGCGGCAATTTTTCTTTAAATGTCCTGCGATGCCACAATGAAAACAAACATATTTACCCTTTAGTTGATTTTTGACATTGCTGGGTCTTCCACGAGTTCGAGACCTTCCTCTACTTCTGCCTCTGTTTCTGCCTCTACCAGTTCCATAAGATTTTCCTTGACCTTCTGTGACAAATACATGTGATTGGTTCATGTCGGTCTCCTTCCTTCGGGCTTCTTCGCTGAATATGGAATCATTTACTATCGCCATAGTGAGTTTGTCATTCAGTGTTGAGTTGCTGAGGGAAACCACCAGTGTCTCCCAATTGGGTGGTAAGGAGCTGAGCAGAAGTAGGGTTTGAGTTTCATCGCCAAGATTTAACTCTACAGCTGCAAGCTGGTTCACTAGGTTCTGAAACTCGCTGGTGTGCTCGGCTACAGAGGTCCCGCTCCTCAACTTCAAATTTACCAGTTGCATCATTAGAAGAGCTTTATTTTGAGCGGTCTTGGCCTGGTACATATCCTCGAGCTTCTTCCAGAGCTCGTAGGTGTTGGTCTCTTGCGCAACATAGTGAAATACATTATGGTCTATCCACTGTCTAATTTGACCAATAGTTTTTCTATGCATCTTGGTCCAATCTTTTTTCGCGATTAATGTGGGTTTTGCGCCTTTATTTTCTAACGGGTCCGCCAAATCCTTCCAATTAATGAGATCCTCTATCCTGGGTCTCCATATGATATAATTTGATGTTGACAATTTAATCATAGCTCCGGATCCTGAATCTTCCATCAAATCAGATCGACTTTAAGCTCTCCCTAGCTTTTTTGATATGTTCGGAGTAAAATCACGCAAAATAGAGTGTACCGTTGTGTTTGGAATGGTCAAAAATCTTAAGATCGCTTCTGATTGAGCTTAAATCGGACTTAGAATGAGTCTAGAATAGTCAAAATAACGGTGAGGGGCAAAACTATAATTTTGCAAAGTATTGATGACGTGGCAGAATAAGGGTGTGACACGTGGCAGTGTGTCAGATGGACACGTGGCAGAATGCGTGTACGACACGTGGTAGGACACATGGCACAATAAGGCGATGACACGTGACAGTTAGTGATAACGTCAGTAGTGACGTGGGGGCGTAGGAGCGCGTGATCTCACGCGCGCTGAAGCTTGAAGGCGTATGGGCCTTACGCGCGCTGGAGGTATATGACGTGTGGGGCGCGTGACATCGAGAGCTCTGACACGTTGAGCTTTGGGCGGCGCGTATGGAGGTCGTTCGGGTTGTTCTCGACGGGAGAAACTTCGTCTGAAGATGGGTCACCTGAAAATATGTTCGATGTGGTGTTTTAATGAAAAGATTGGTTCGAAATAGGATCTAAAAATGACTCTGTTTTTTACTCTAAGCACTAATACCACTTTGTTATACCTTTACCAACTAAAAAACACACACACACACACCAAATATAGACACCAAGATATATAGTGGTTCGGCCCAATTTGGTACTTACGTCCACTTGAGAGAGTTTTACTATGGTTTGAAGGAAAAATGGTGGGGAGGAGGAGATTACAACACTCTACTCAACTCAATACCTCACACTCTCTCTTCCTATACAAAACTTACTCTCATAAAACTATCTTTCTCTGTGTTCCTTGTTCTATTTATATAACCCACACATACCCATATTTATAGGGTGAATGAAAGAAAGAAAACAAAACCAACTTGCACAATCATGGAGCTGCAAATCTTGACGTTTGTGTAGGCTGAAAATCTCCACGCGTGATTTACTTGAGCTGCAAATCTTGACTTGGTTGAAGCATGCTTGAGCTTGACAATCTTGACTCTACATGTGGTGTTGATGGTGGAGAACGGGGTATGGAACTTTCAACCCTATCTCTTGTACTCAACCTCCCATAGGAAGCAAACCATGTGATAAAACCATACTTAGGAATGTTATTAGAAAACCAAATGCTATGCCACCATGAAGAATTAATAGCAGGAGGTAAACGAGCTTCAAAAGTACATTCAAAATGGAATTTTCCTGTTGGAGAAAGAGACCATGACACCTAATCAGAGCTCCCATGGTGAATCAGAGGCATTTGATCAAAACCCCCTATAGGAGTAATAGCCAATAAAGATTGAGGTATTGTCCACCTATTCCTTATCACCAAGCAAGGCAGTTTAGGATCACCATGCCAGCAAGAGTGAGAAATTAAAAGAGGAACAGTAGTGAAATAAACAGGTCCATTAGGCATCCAATAATCTTGCCATAAGGATATGCTTTTGCCATTAACAACCTTATGGATCATGAATTGTTTGGCAAGACATTTAAGTTTCAGAATCTTTCTCCAATTACCTGAACTTAGGTTATATGATTTAACATTCCATAAAAATTTTCCTTTTAGGAGAATAGTATGAACCCAGTCATGCCATATAGACTGACCATTGTCATGAAAAATATGCCAAATGTGTTTTAGCATTGCAGTTCTATTGAGGTCAAACATATTAGGAAATCCTAAACCCCCAAATTCTTTAGGCATGCAAAGAGAATTCCACCAGAAGCCTTCAACTCAGGACCAGACCATGGAAAATTCCTTAACACAGAGCTGATATCTTTCAACACATGAATGGGCAGAATCATGTGAGCACTCCAGTAAAAGTGGATACTTCTTAGAATGTTTTTGATCAGTTGGATTCTTCCGGAATAGGAAAGGAACATAGAGGTCCAATTAGAAATCCTAGAAGTGATCCTCTCAACAAGACATCTATACTCAAAGGAATGAAGCTTTGTGGAAGAGAGAATGAGACCAAAGTATTTGAAAGGGAAAGTCCCTTGGTCAAAACCACTAGTTACGTTCATAAGCTCTTGGTTTTCATTAGTCACATTACCAAAGAAAGTGAGACTTTTTGAAAGGTTTGGCTTTAACCCAGACAAGAAAGAGAAAACATGAACAACTTTAAACAAGACACTGAGGGAGTAAGGGTCACCATTGCAAAACATGAAGAAGTCATCAGCAAAGCAAACATGAGAGATTTTGTTTTGCTTGCATCTCCAATGGAAGATGAAATCAGGGTCATTTTGAATGATGTGGTAATTGGCTATGGAAAATAGCACATCCATAACATTTGAGTATCATCTTATCTTATATAATATTTAAAAATAAAAACAATTTGAGTATCATCTTATCTTTTATAATATTTAAAAATAAAAACAATTTGAGTATCATCTTATCTTATGCTCGTGTATAGGTTATGATATATATTTTATTTATGGTTTGGTTCAGTTCACTTTGACTCTATAAACCTAAAGGTCTAATTTCTAAAACTGGTTCAACAAAAGTGGGGTAGGGCTAAATGAATTTTGAGGGTAATTTAGGTATTAAATAAAAAATTCACAGTGATGTCATGTTTGATTTGACTTGAAAGTGATAATAAGAGGTGTAAATGATGTGTCAGAAAAAGTAAGGGATCTGAATAAAATTTTGCAAACTTGAGGGGATTTGATTGAATTTTTGGCAAACGTCAAGAGGTGTAAATGAATTTAACCCTTTCAAAAACTATGACATCCCATTACTAATCGATACTATTTATAAATAACTCATGTTTACTAATTCTAAAGTTATCGTGATATGTTGCAACAATCCTTCGAGTTCGTGGTTGTTGATTGTCAGTGCAATACACTTCACTCTCTTGTTTGTCTCTCTTCAGCTCTATGTTCTTCTCTTTCTCTCTATTTATCCGTATTCTATCTCATTTAACTTCTTTTTTTATTTTATCTCATTTTGAGCCTTATTAATTTATGAGGGAGTGAATGATTGATTTTAGGTTGTTATTTAAGAGTTTTGATATGCATGTGCATTGAACATTGCAATCTGGGATGCGCTTGAATGCCGGGGCTAAGTCATGATTTCAAGTTAAGGGCATGTCGAACTAATATTTTTCTTTAATATAAATATATTTTTAATTATAAATATTTAAATAATTGATATATCTATTATAAATATATAGCTAACTAAACTTTACCTTATTACTTTTATTTTTAAAAAAATAATTGGCCTCTATTTAAGATTCTATTATTAAATTTGAACTTGAAGATTTTTTGAGGAATATAAATAATTTATTATAGAATTTAGACTAAAATTTTAAACGATTTCTTTTCCATTACTGGTACACAAGTAAACTTTAAGAGAGATTCGTCTTCCATCTTTTAATGAATTTGTGTTTTGATAATTTCATCCAAAAAAAATGTAATTTCGAAAAGTTTAGGAACCAATTTGTTTAGCTCCTCTACCAATCTCGAGTTTATTAAAAGCTATCAAATTAGAAATTTTTAATAACTTAACAGATTGCAAACATCATAAATGAATTTCATGATGTACTCATAAATAATGTAGATGAATATATAACCTTACCTGTGTCCAAAATAACAAAATAAAAAAGTATGAGTTTTTTTTTTGGTATATAATAATTGTGTTGGATTATATTTATTTTATATTGTTATAGATTTTAGCCCATTAAAATAGGCCCACCTATATTTATACTAGGATTAGGGTTTCTATCCACCATGCCCGAGTTACCTATTTTATTTTGGCTTGTTTGCCACTCCTTATTTGTCTATTTTATGTTATCTTGTTCCCCACTGATTATCTCCTATATATATGGATGGTAGTTCTTTTGTAATTAACACATCAAGAGAATAGAATGATCAATACAGAATTATTTTATATTCTCTTCTTCTTTTATCTCTCTCATATTTATTATTCCAACATGGTATCAGAGCTATTTTTATTTTAACATGGTATCAGAGCCTACAAATTCTTGGTAGTTCTTTCCGCTTAGCGTCATCTCTACCAGGGGTGGCACTTCATCTCCCATCCCCCCGGTGGCGATCTTCAATTAATATATATATATATATATATATATATATATATATATATATATTATATTCTTGGTGGTATTTTTCTTTCACCCCACCAAATTTTATTCTTTTTTCCTATTCTAGAATACACTATATTATTTAGAAAAACTCAGTGATGATCGATTCAGAGTTCATCCCATCCATAACAATCATGATCACAATTTTCCGCATCGCCTCTTCATTGTGAACTCAAATCTATAGCTCAGCATACAAGTCAATCCGAAGATCAAATCTGGTGATTGTTTTGATATAGTCAAGGAATTGTCATCACGTTGTTATATCTTAAATTCGACTTAACAACAAGGTTACAATTGGCAGCAGCCAGCCGGTTGGTTACCACGTCAATGAATTTTTTGGCAACCTCGTCATTGACTCTTTCTACAGTCACATCTGCACTTTTTACCATATTTAATGGTTCGAGCCACCTTCGGGATTTTGTCTCCAAACTCAATATGCAATCTTGAGTATACGGGGGGCTTTTGGATTATATTTATTTTATATTGTTATAGATTTTAGCCCATTAAAATAGGTCCACCTATATTTATACTAGGATTATGGTTTATAGCCACCATGCCCTAGTTACCTATTTTATCTTGGCTTGTTCGCCACTCCATAATTATCTATTTTATGTTGTCTTGTTTCCTCACTCATTCTCTCCTATATATGTGTGTGTGTGTGTGGTAATTCTATTGTAATTAACACATCAAGAGAATATATTGATCAATACAAAATTATTTTTTATTTTCTCCTATTTTTATCTCTCTTATATTTATTATTCCAACAAATTGAATTGATGTTAAAAAGGAAACTCAATTGCCTAAAACATTTATAATGGAAATAAATTGATAACAAAACCTTACAATTTTTTATTTATGATATATTTTATACTTAAATACTTATATAATACTAAAAAAATTAAAAATGTTAATGGGTGATCAGTTCCCAAACCTTTATAGGTTTAGGATACTAGGCTCGGATAATAAATAATTATAATAATAATAGTGTGTGTAAATAAGCCATTAAAGTTGACATAGTTTTCTTATCGCAAGTGCACGAATCAATTATAGTATAGTATATATGAGATAGGATATATCTTATCCACGGAGACTAATGAATTCACAACTTCTTTATAATTATTGTAACTAAATTATGAAAGATAGTTTATTTGTTTTGTTTTCTATAACTAATTTGACAAGAAATAAAATAATATAAAAGTAAAGATAGATTTTGATTTTTGGTTGAAAACAGTGGAGATAAAGATCTAGGGTATTTCTAACTCCACCACTAATCACATAATATATCCTCCTAATCATTTAATTGTAAAGGGCAGTCCATCATATGTGAATCAGATATAGGGTCGCAAGCATTGACAAACCCTAATCCCAAAATAGGAACAATTAATCTTAACATAAGTACAATCTATTTTCCCACAAGTATAACCAGTGCATGCATCTACTCTAAATTACTCCTACTAACATAAATTAAAAGCATGTCTATAATTTCCCTTCTCAGCATGGTCTGTCTAAGTCTATATTGCATGTTAATTACCACTATTGAGTAGAAAATCATGAGTTAAGCATCCGAGTTATAGCCCATATTGAATAACCATGATTGTGAAGATAAAGTATTCATTGAAGCTAAGACAAGAGATAGAATAAATGAAAAATCTTATATAAAATCAAACATAATCACTCATCTATACAATCATCACATACGTGTATTTCAGTTTCCCCTTATACAATTAAAATAAGAAAGAGTCTACATTACTTGGCTAGATACAGGTTTAATTGTTCATGGTCGTGGATTTCTGCATTGTTGATATAGACATGCCCGCCATGGTTGCTCTTATGTCGATCTCTTGCTAAATCTCTAAGACAATATATAAAAATCCAACATTTTCAAGCTCTCCCCGATCCTCCAAAAAGTCTCCTTAACTGTAAGGGAGACCCCTATCTTTTGTAGAAAAAGAGGCGTCTTTATTTGGCAAATTAATTGTTTCACGGTCAAGTCAAGATCATATCATTGTATTCCTTGAAGAATGATGTTAAATATCACTAAATATAGTCGATATTGTATCCAAAATAACCTAGAAGTCATTCCATGTTGATTCTGGTCGAAATGGGTCCCACCAGTGCATATACAAGTTGTTGAGTCAAAGTTGGCGTATTGGTCTTACCGAGTACTCGGTGAAGATTCCACTGAGTACTCAGTGAAGACACTACCGAGTACTCAGTAGTTCTTCACCTTATTTTTCATGTTTCATCTTCTTTATTCCGTTTCTCTTCTCGGCTTCATTCCACTTCACTTATTTTGCATCCTTGACTTATTGTTTGTCATTCATAGGTCTTTTATTCATGGTTTTGGCTCTCGAACAATCTTGAGTCACAAATCCAGTTATTTCACCAAATTAAACTCGTTTTACATGACATAGTCTTGAAACGTCTTAAAACACGAAAACCATATTAAAAATAAATATAACAATATATAATTAGGAGCCTTAAATGTATGATATTTGGTTCCTATCAAGCCCCCAAACTTCAACAATATTGTTAGTCCTTTAGCAATCAATTAAATAGAAAAACTTCAAAATTCGTGACGATTGTATTTTTAGTACAAGAAATTAAAACTAACTAACTAACATTTTGTTTCGTGAATGTGAACGATTACACTTAGCAAGTGTAAGAAGCCTTTTAAACCCCTCGACAATACCGAGTGGATGAGTGAAGTCTCATGAAGGTTAAGTATACTACCCACAAATTATTTCATTCTTCATTCTTGTATGCTTATAAAATCAAATAATCATTAATCATGCAATGCTACAATATCGGCAGAGTAAAATGCATACAATTTATCCCCACACTCATAAATAACAGCTTTCAAAAATTAGATTCAAAAGAATGGTCCCCATAGTGGTGAAATAAACGTGTTAATCTCTACAGCCGATCCACATAGCTCTCTGCGTTTTTGTGAACATTCTCTATGGTAGACTAATCTCCCTTTTTCTACTTCATTTATCAAACTTTGCCATGATAAACATATATAGATCATCTTTTTATATTATTTTTTTTCTATTTATCCCTTTTTGTCTTTCTAAGCTACGAACTTTCCAGCAAAGATTTGTAGTCCCGACCAACGGCTCGATTTTCTTCCATGAGATTTATGTTCATCAGTTTCCTCCCCTTTTGACGCGAACGCTCTGCTACTTTGTGGTAGGAGGCCCGGTTACTCATATCGAAGAACCACTTTTTGCATTTTTATTTTTTTCATATTTTTCATAACATTTTTCTTTTCTCCATACTACTTCCATCACAACACTCCCCTTCTCCCTTTGCCATGGTTATAAAACTATTATTTCAACTACATAGTCAAAGGTCAATTAATTGTCCCATAAAGAATGTGTGCATGTGTTTATAGGTCAAAACTATCTTTCTCGATTTCAATTTCACTCATTTATTCACTCATGTGGACCACATCTTAAGAATCAACTTAATAAAACTATTACGTACTCATAAGTGGGATAATTGCATACATAATACCTTTCTAGTCATAACATATACTCAAATCAACTCATAATTGACCTAAAGTAAGGGTCAAAGTATTGGAGAGAAAACGAAGGCTTAAAGTGATTTGAGAGATAAAGGAATGAGCCCTAAATAAGAACTGTTGAGTTCTACCCGGTTCAGTTTGAACGCTAAGTCACCGAGTACTCGGTAGTTCATAAGTGTTGAAAATTGTTCCCAACTCATCTTTTTGAACTTTTGACCCATTCTTCCAGTTCCGAGACGTATCCTAACCTATTCGAAGTCTATAATTAAATTTTATACATGATGGTTAATCGTAAAAGCATAAGGGAATCTATCTAACGTCTCATATTCCTAATTTAGTATTTAACAATTGAAAACTCTATAAAAATTCCTAACACCTCAAAAAATTATTAAATTAATCCTAAAAAAATTCTTCAAAATAAAATAAATTATAACACATGCAAAAATAACATAAAATCTAATTAATATACAATTCCGGATTACCGGCGCGAGTCTTTACCGTCTTTGGCAAGACCGCGTCTAATTGTACTATCTAATACATTTTCTCTCTGCTCCGCATCCACCAAATTTTGGTCTAAGTTTGGGACGTAAGTTGTTAATCGGTGTCCATTGTGGATATTTAGCAATGAGCTTGACATCAAGCAAATAATCATCATCATATAACTTACCTCATTTAACAAGCTCTATATTCATCTTATTTTTAATCTGTGTCCAACGATTCTTTCATCACCACATGAGGTAATGTGTCCTCCATCACCTCGTAAATCCCCTCAATTACGTAATATTTCTCCCTTTTATTATCATGAACTCGTTCCTCGAGACATGGCGAAATTGATTCTTTAAATTCATATGATGTCTCAATTGACTTTTTAGGTTATTCGGATTCTGATGTTGATAATCTATTTGTGCAAAACTGACTAGTATATTCGAGGTGATTAGTAGCGACTCTATTGGTTTTTATCATGACTCTCCGTACAATGTTTTTCTATTGTTGCGATGTTATCAAGGTTAGATTGTATTTGTTTATCCCAATCAATATTTGTGAAGTCTTCATTTACTTCAGGCAATTCATCTTTTCTAACATCTACTTGTACCGACTCTTCTTGTGAGATTTCATTATTTACCTCGAATTGTTCTTCTATTTGATTATAATCATCCTCCTTGTCCTCATAAGTTATATAGAATGGACTAGTTTCCTCTTCATTGTTAAGGGATCCTAGCTCAACTATACTTTGGTATATTGTATCAATTACTACTTGACATGGTCGTTCCTCTTCTCTTCTATTTAAAGAACTAGCTAGTTGTCCTACTAGGGTTTCTAAATTATAAAGGGATTGTGAATGAGAATGGAGTAATTGTGATTTGGCTTCTAACGTGCTAAGGGCAGTCAAAACACTATCTTCAAATTTGTTTAACTGAGGAGATGAATTTGGAATTAGATCCCGAACAAAATCTTCATACTGAGGTTGATTTAAATTATATTAATAAAATTCTTGATTATCTAATTGTAAGTACGAATTGTCTACCTTGTATGTAATCTCCTCACACTCACGAGTGGTTGCTTCAATATTCCCTAATGTCGATAAAACCTTATCTTCAAAACTCAATGGCTCTTGGGAAAAATATTGTTTTGACTCCTCAAATTGGAATTTACTATAACATTGAGGGTAATACTTTTGATTATATGATGAAAAACCTATTCCTTGGTCATATAATTGAGAACTCGATGGTTGATAAAAATATCATGGATCTTGATTTAAGCTTTGATATTGATTTCCCATGTATGGTTGGTGATATGAAAAATTGGGATCGTCTAACCAACCCGGATTATATGCATTATAATATGGAATATTGGTCGAATTGGTATCGGCGTTATACATTATATTTTATTTTATATTTTATATTTTAATATGAATAAATACAAATAAAAAAAAGAAAAAGAAATATAAATTAAGCAAGAAAAATAAAGTAAAATTGTGCAATAATGATAAATACACTTAAAACTCATAAACGGTCCAACAAAACAGTGGTCACTCGCTCCTTTGGTTCTCCTTTCGCTTATTTCAGTGTACCTCGTCAAAACACACAATTCAACTTTAAAAAGAAGAAAATAAAAATAAAGCAAATAAATAATCTAGCTATAATAATTATTTGAAAGTATAGAAAATCGTTTAGACCCCGGAAACAGCGCCAAAAACTTGATCGGTTCCCAAATTTCGATAGGTTTAGGATACTAGGTTGGGATAATAAATAATGATAATAATAATAGTGTGTGCAAATAAGCCCTTAAAGTTGACCTAGTTTTCCCTATCGCAAGTGCACGAATCAATTATAGTATACTATATATGAGATAGGGTATATCGTATCCACAGAGACTAATGAATTCACAACTTCTTTATAATTATTGTAACTAATTATGAAAGATAGTTTGTTTGTTTTGTTTTCTATAACTAATTTGACAAGAAATGTAAAAATAGATTTTAGTTTTTGGTTGAAAACAGTGGAGATAAAGATCTAGGATATTTCTAACTCCACCACTAACCGCATAATATATCCTCCTAATCATTTAATTATAAAGGGCGGTCCATCATATGTGAATAAAATATAAGGTCTCAAGCATTGGCAAACCCTAATCCCAAAAAAGGAACAATTAATCTTAACATAAGTACAATCCATCTTTGAACAAGTATAACTAGAGCATGCATCTACTCTAAACTACTCCTACTAATATAAATTAAAAGCATGCTTATATTATCTTTTCTTAGCATGGTCTGTCTAAGTCTAGATTGTATGTTAATTACTACCATTGTATAGAAAATCATGAGTTAAGCATTCGAGTTCTAGCCCATATTGAATAATCATGATTGTGCAAGATAAAACATTCATTCGAGCTAAGACAAGACATAGAATATATGAAGAATCTTATATAAAATCAAACGTAATCACTCATCTACACAATCATCACATACGTGTCTTTCACTTTTCCCTTATACAATTAAAATAAGAAAGAGTCTACATTACTTGGCTAGGGTTTTGTTAAAAATCCCATATACCGGTTTAATTGTTCATGGTCGTGGATATCTGCATTGTTGATGTAGACACACCCGCCATGGTTGCTCTTCTGTCGATCTCTTGCTAAATTTTCAAGACAATATATAAAAATCCAACATTTTCAAGCTCTCCCCGGTCCTCCAAAAAGTCTCCTTAACTGTAGGGGAGACCCCTATCTTTTATAGAAAAAGAGGCATTTTTATTTGGTAAATTAATTGTTTCACGGTCAAGTCAGGATCATATCATTGTATTCCTTGAAGAATGATGTTAAATCTCACTAAATATGGTCGATATTGTATCCAAAATAGCCTAGAAGTCATTCCATGTTGATTCTGGATGATACGGGTCCCACCAGTGCATATATAAGTTGCTGAGTCAAAGTTGGCGTATTGGTCTTACCGAGTACTCGATGAAGATTCCACCGAGTACTCAGTGGCTTCAGAATGCCGCGAACTTGCACGTAAGTACGCTCTTAAGTCTGGCCATTTTTGCTCAAGTGCGCAAGTTCTCACACTTGCGCACTCGCCGAGTACTCGATGAAGGCATTATCGAGTACTCGGTAGTTCTTCACCTTGTTTTTCATGTTTCATCTTCTTTGCTCCGTTTCTCTTCTCGACTTCATTCCACTTCACTTCTTTTGCATCCTTGACTTATTTTTGGTCATTTATAAGTCTTTTATCCATGGTTTCGGCTCTCGAACAATCTTGAGTCACAAATCCAGTTATTTCACCGAATTAAACTCGATTTACATAACATAATCCTGAAACGTCTTAAAACACGAAAATCATATAAAATCCCAAATATAATGTTAAACATAAACATAACAATGTATAATTAGGAGCCTTAAATATATGATTTTGGCTCCTATCAGTGGGCCATGACCACCCCTTCCCCCGCCCCTGTATGCATGTACTCTTTAGGAGAAAAAGGATTTGGAACCAAAGCTTGCTTGCTAGACTTTTTAAGTACATATAACATTTGCTTAACAAGTGTTTCCTTATAAATTGGCTAGGTCAACCAATTATTGTGATTTATGCTAGGGTGCCAGGAGTTTTGACCTAAACTCCAAAGGGAATCGGAAAACAAAAAAGTCTCATTTGATTCTACTTCTCAAGCGATGCATGAGAGGGAGAACATTGAACTCTCACTTTTAGGTTCTTTTCTGGCCACAATAAAGAGGATTTAAAACGGTCAGGAAAACAAAATCAAATAGCATGCATCAGAATCAACAAGGTTTGATTTGGAATAGACTCGATTGAGCTCAATTAGAGAAAGAATTGACTGAGTATGGGGTGAGAAAAACAAGCAAGGAAAAGATATAGAGTGAAGTTTGGGACGAGGGTGAAATAGACTGAGTATAAGGTGAGAAAAGCAAGAAAGGAATATTTCCTCAAGGTGTTGGAGTGCCCTTTCGAAATAGGGGCTAGCCGTTCTTTGCACGCATAAGCTTTTGATGAACCTGCAAGAGTCTCCTTATATCAATATCAATATTTTCGTCGCTGCAAAACAAATTGAATGTTAGATAAAGGAAAATTGATAAAGGAGATTGCACTATGAGAATAATGTTTGTTTGATTGGTCGTAGACCCTTTACAAAGTAGCATAAGGTCATTTTTTATAGGGTATTACAATAACCACTTTCCTAAAAAAACGTAAAGACAACTAGCCTATATAGATTTAAACTAGAGATAAAAAATAATTGAATTTTAAATACAGTTGAATCAGTAGCTATTTTATTTTATTTAGACGGCTGATGCAAGACTCCACTTCCTCTTGAACTCATTTTTTTCTATCCTTGAGCAACCTTGCATGGGTAGAATCCTCCTTGACCCTTATCTTGTAGTAGTCTTTGAATTCAAACCCCTTATCTGTAGCATGTTTATCCTCTAACAACTCTTGACATTTGATCTAAGGACAAAGTTTCTCAAGTTTTAAAGACCTATCTTTGACTCTTTTGAAATTCAAACTTGATTCCCTAGTGATTATCCCACTGTCTGTAGCTTCCTTATCCATTCATCTTCAAGGATTATATTTTCTCTACCACGTGTCACTCCAGCCATTTCATCCTCAAACAATTTATGTCAACTTGGGTCTCTTCATTAGCACATTATTTGGTCAACACTTTGACCTTATCTTTGCCACCTCATCATATAAGTCCATGTCAACACTGATTTTATGTCTAGGACCCATTGCCACATATGTGTCAAAATGAGGTGTCAACAATGCCCCCAAATTTCAAATGTTTTATCGGCCATCGTCCGCCCAAGCCGATATGATATTTGAAATTTATAGTTGTAGACAACTGTCCCCGCCATGTTTGAAGCAATCACGTGAAAAAAAAATGGAGAATTGACCGGCTTCGACGCTTTTATTTATTCATCTACCAATAAAATTGGTCTTTTATTCTGATCAGCAGCATCTTACTGATCACAATTCTACCTAGCAAGAAACATTAGTTGACATTTTATGCATCAACCAATGGATCAATGGACCGATGCAATGCCCCACCACTAGAGCTTTGCAACTCATTCAATGGTGGGTAAACACGATCAGCCGGAATTAAGGTATTATGCAACGTGATGTTAGTCAATCTACCTACCAGTTCTACTAGGAAAATGGCATAGTAACCATATAATTTTTGTCAGCCGACCTCTTTAAAAATTTGTATTCTTTAGTAATTTCAGCTTTATCGGCTGAAATTATAAAGAACGAAGTTTCAACGTCAGCTGATGCACCCCTACTTGTTAATCCATTATCAGTAGTTTCACTTTCGGCAACTTCACTTTCTACCGATTTGCTCTCAGCCAAATCATTCTTAGCAGCTAAGTTATCATCGGTCGATTCATTATCAGCTGATTCACTATCAACCAATTTATCGCTAGCCGATTTATTATCAACTGATTGGTTATCGATCAATTCTTTTTCAATCGATAGATCATAAGCAAATTCATTTCTAAGAAATTTATCATCGGCTGGTTCGTTACCTGATTCAGTCTCACTTGATTCTTCATCAGCCGATTCAATATCATCTAATTCATTGTCGACTACTACATTATCCAACCGATCCGTAATTGATTGATGCATAAACCCATTTATCGTCTTGATAGGTTATGTTTTTGCTTGGCAGAAACGGGTATGGAATTGCTATTTCATCTCTCGTCAAATAAGAATTTTATTGGCAGACAGAAGAAAGTACCATGAAAGTGTTGGTCCCGTCAATGAGTTATGGAAGAGCCTCAACTTGTTAAACTGACAAGCACTGACTTCATCACATGGCATTATGAAATGGTTGATGTACTCCACTGTTGATTGTTCCCCTTCTCCACTGAAAGTGGTAAAGTCCGGCACTTTGTATCCTTTTGGGAATTCAACCAGGTCAACCAATTCCGAATAAGGCTTCTGGTAAATCGGTCGGTTAGTCCGTTTTAAGCCTTGGCCGAGTTCCTGATACTACCCGTTTAGACTATTTTTTAACCAATCCCCTAGAGGAGGAGTTGCCCCCCAAGATGAGGCATATTCTGCTAATTTTTCCTCCATTAGTGTTAATTTCCATTTTTGTTCACGGGCTCTTGAGTCAGAACTGCGATTGGACATGTTATTATATTTGTTTATGCAAACAAACAATAATATTAATTTAATAATTAAATAATTAAATACAAATTCTTAATCTTTCAACCTTTATTTGATCAAATACATGATGGTGTCAATTTCATCATGAAACTAAAAAAAATTAACAATTTAAATATAAAAATAACATAAGGTTAAATTCTATCAATTACATGCAACTAAACAAAAGTTCTCAATTTAATAATATCAATTTGTGCCAAATATCAACAATTTATTACAAATCTAATGGGATCAAATTTAATTAAGATAGTAAATATATGTGTAATAAAATTAAAAACAATTAATATAAAATAAGTACAAATGGTCAAATTTTATTTATTAACTCAATTAACAAAAATTTCTACTTAGTGAACACTAATTAGATGATCTCTTTTAACTCTAATTGTAATGAAATAAGATAAGAAAATAATTTTAAAATGATAATATCAAATTTCATTAAGTGCAATTAAATAAAAAAAATCTCAAGGTATCAACTCTAGGTGGATAAAATAATTAATTATTATTAAATAAAAAATTCAATATCACAAACCATATTCCGTAAAAGTTTCATGTATATTCTGGGAAGTAAAATAAAATAAATAATTTTCCAAGAAAAAAATAATATATAGGACAAAATTTCATATATTAAGTGTAACTAAATAAAAAATATCGAAACTGTTGAAAAAAAAAATTGAAACTGCCAACCTTAATCGAGTGAAAGTTTTTCAATTAACTCCTATAAAAGCAAATTTTCAATGTGAAAAATAATATTGTACTCCAATTAATTAAGTGGTGTAAAGTGATATAATTGAGAATGGGTAGTATAGACATTTAACATACTTGATACCTTTTTAATTTTTTATTAATTTCATTCAAATGTATTGTTGACATTTCACATTCTTTTGGAATCAACTTTACTGACAGGGGGTTGGGTGTTCATAAAATGCAAACATTGCATTTAGATATAATTTCTAAGGGTGGACAAAAATTCGGCGAATCTGAAATTTCAATCCGATAAATCCGGTCCGGACATTTTGGATCGGTTTTATTATGGATTGGATTGGACATGGATCCAAAAACACCGAATTCAGAATTTTACAGATCGGTTCTGGATTTTATTTTTAATAATACGGTTAATCCGGTCTGGTCCGGTACTGTTCACATATATGTTAATATATTTATATTAATAATATGTCACATAATATATTATTTTAAACTAAATTATAATATCTTATATCACTAATATATTATTTTAAACTAAATCATAATATCTTATTTTACACTAAATAATTATCCATTTATATCTATAATATTATAAAAGTGTAAGGTTATTGTTTTCATACATTTATCTATTAAACAATAATATTAAAAATAATTAAATACAAAATTCCAACAACTACATTCAAATAAATATTATTAAAGTGCATTATTACAATCTATTGTTTCAATACATGTATTTTCTTCAAGAAAGTAATTATAACTAAAGTATTTTCATCCATTACAAAGAGAGAAAAAGGAGATAGATGTACGCCAAAATTTAAATATAAATTATATTAAAAGAATTATCATTAAAATGTACTATTAACAATGTATTATTTAAAGATCTATATATTCGTATAATTGAATTATTCAACAGCTACAAACAGAGATAGATGGACAACTAAATTTAAAATATTTTAATTTCATGCTTAAATATTTATATAACTTAGTTTAACTAGAATGCATTGTATTTATTCAAATTAAAATATTTTTTATAATAAATATTACAATTATAAAAGATAGATCTTCTAAAGGAAAAAAAATACTTGATCCATTCAATAAAAAAATACTATGATTATTATTAAAAAAAAGTACCTCATATTGTGAAATATTCATCATTTAATATTATAATACAAGCCAAATTTTACGCTACGTATAGTGCATTAACACATGCTATTGGGTAGTACTATTATAAAAGTGTAAGACATTTCTAATATTTCTATACATTAATCATTATTATTTTTTAAGATTATTTTATTATTTTTAAATATTCATCACCATATTAAATAGAAGAAGAAAATTAATTTTCTTTTGATGAATTCTATTTTTCAAATCAAAATATGATTTTAGTGTTTAATTAATTTTAAAAAATAATATTTTTAAGCAAAAAATAATAATAATAATTTATTTTATGATTAATTTCATTTACACCTCCTGAATTATGTCAAAACATCATTTTGACTCCCCAATTTTACATAATTTCATTTACACCCCCTAATTAAAAAAAATAACTCATTTATATCCATGGCCACTTTTGGCCATTGACATAAAATGAAAAAATTATTTTACTCTTTGCCAAACACCCATATTTTTCATTATAAAGCTATCCTTAATAGGAATAACTAGGATAACTTAAACCTTACCCAAACACCCACTTTTCCTATACCCAAACACCAACCCATCTCCCTCCACCCCTAACCCTAGTTTCAACCACCAGGTCCACCCTCACCCAAACATTTGATGGGTCCGCCTTCAATGGCGAAGATTTCAATTGGGGGTTGATTTGGGGCGGTCTGGACCTTGATGGTTCGGCAGACGGAGTAGTGGTGGCGGGACGAAGACGACGGTGATGAGAGAGAAATTGAGAGAGAGAGAGATAAATGAATATATATCCTCAAATGGTTGACAGTCAACAACTAGAGAAATGACAAATTAGTGCTTCATGGCATGATTGCCTTGGGCCTAGCTCATCCAAGGGAATCTGATGCAAATGAATTGAGGTTGAATCTCTAAACTTTACCATGAGAATGAGTGAATGGGTTGGTGATGAGGACGGTGATGAATGGGTTGGTGAATACACATCCTCTAGAGGACGGTGATGAGAGAGATTGAGAGAGGAAAAGAAATAATTGAATAAAGTATTATTAAATTATATGAATTATAATATATTAAAAATATAATTTTTATTGGATTTATATGAATAAAATGTGTTTATATTTTATTTTAATATTAAAATATAAATGTATATATTTGAATATTAAGGTATTATATATTTTTATATTATTATTTAAGAATTTATGTGTGTGATTTCGATACTTGTATAATAATAATAAAATTAAAGTTATAATTGACAAGTTAAATATTTTATCTACATAAAAAATATAAATAAATTTATTGTATGACAATTTTTATTATTATTTATGTGTGTAATTTAGTATTTTTTTTACGAATTCAAATATTTTATATTTTTGTTTTGATTTAAAATAAAATAATTTTGGTTTATTAAAAATATATATTAGTAAAGTCAAAAATGTTTCAAGATCAAAATAAAAAATGAAAACTTGTTAGTTTACAAGTTTGATATATGTAAATATAAATATTTTAAAGAAAATATAAATATAAATATAAATAATAAAAATTGTATTCAAAATTGAGGGGTCAAATTAATATAGGGTAAATAGCTAAAAATACCCCTCAATTTTCTTCTCTTTCTCTACTATACCCCCTCAATTAATTATACCCCCCTCAACTTTCATTTTCTTGCACCATGGGTTTGCCCTCAATTTTTTTTACCCTTTTACCCTCCAAATTTTTTGTATTTCCACCTTACCTTTAATCTTATCCTTACTATTATATTTCTTAATTCTTTAAATTACAAAAATATTATTTCTTTTAGTTACAATATTAATTATGCCATTTACAAATGTAAATTTTTTTTAAAAAAAGTTCTAATTATTTTATTTGTAAATCAATTAACTTGGTATTAAATTTTAGTTTGATTTAAATCATAAAACTCAATCCTAATCAATATATTCATAAATAAATCCAATTTATGAAAAATATATATATATTTTGAACAAAATATATATATTTTGGAATATATATATATATATATATATATTAGAAAATGATATATATTTCGGAATATATATATAATTCGTTAAAAAATATATCTTTTCCGAATTCTTTTAAAAAATATGAATTTTTTCCGAAAAATAATTTTTTTGGGAAAAATATATATTATGTTCCAAAATATGATTTTTTCTGAAAAATAATTTTTATTGAGAAAAATATATATTATTTTCAAAAATATGAATTTTTTCCGAAAAATAATTTTTTGAGAAAAATATATATTATGTTCCAAAATATGATTTTGAGTCATAATACCTAAACTACCATCAATAGTATAAGAGGGTTTAGTGAAATCAAACCTTCAAAAAAATTAATTTTTGAAAAAATATGTATATTTTGGAATATATATATTGGAAAATGATATATGTTTCGGAATATATATATATATATATATGATTCGTCAAAAGTATATATATTTTTCGAATTGTTGTAAAAAATATGAATTTTTTATGAAAAATATACATTATTTTCTAAAATATAAAAAATATATATTTCTGAAAAAAATCATATTTTGGAAAATAATATATATTTTTCTCAAAAAAATTATTTTTCGGAAAAAATCATATTTTGGAACATAATATATATTTTTCTCAAAAATTTTATTTTTTGGAAAAAATTCATAATTTTTTAAAACAATTCGAAAAATATATATTTTTGACGAATTATATATATATATATATTCCAAAATATATATAATTTTCCAATAAAAATTAATTTCATTTAAATCATAAAACTCATTATCCTAATTAAAATTTTTTTTTGCCCAAATGAAACTTTCTTTTCATAAAAATATATTCATAAATTGTTATTTATTTATGAATATATTAATTAGGATTGAGTTTTATTATTTAAATCAAACTAAAATAATTAAAACTTACAAAACAAAAATTAACATTTGAGAGTATATTTAGTCTAATACATTAAAGGTAATTGACATAATTAATATTCTAACTTAAAGAAATAATATTTTTGTAATATAAAGAATTAAGAAATATAATAGTAAGGATATAATTAAAGGTAAGATGGAAATACAAAATGTTTGGAGGGTAAAAGGGTAAAACAAATTGAAGGCAAGCCCATTGTGCAACATTTTATGAAACTTTAGGGGGTTTTAAGCTCATTTCATAGTTGAGGGGGTATAGTAGGAAAAAAGAGTAAAATTGAGGGGGGGTTTAAGCTATTTACCCATTAATATATTAAAATAGGGATAGGGGTCAAGGGTCGTTTAGGCATTTCACATAGTTTTAGATCTGAAAAGGTGCCGAAAGTACATAAGGGGGTGCAAATGAGTGCATTTTTCTTAATTAGGGGTGTAAATGAAATTATACAAAACTAGAAGGATCAAAATAATGTTTGAACATAATTTAGGGGTGTAAATAAAATTAACCCTTTATTTTATAATTTTATTGAATATTGATCTATCAACTTACAATTATATCTATTTATATATATTTATTTATTTATTTACACACAAAAACCGAAAATTGTGTTAATTTTGAAAGAAAAAGAAAACATACTTTATAATAATGATTTTTTATTTTTTAATGTCATAAGAAATTCACAGGTCTAACCTTAGGAATGATTGATAAGAGAAGTTGAATGAGTCATTATATTAATTGATATCAACTATTATTTTGTTTGGAGGACTTGAGGTAAAAAAAAAAAAGAGGAATGATTATATTAATTGATATTTGCATTATTTCATTACATTAACAAGTGTTGTTGTGTAGTGTATATGAAGGATTTCAAGTGAATTTGTTACCTCAATTTAGCTAATATAATTTTATGTTTCAATTTGTGAAATCAATTCGAACCAATCTGGCTTTATCGTGATCCGATTTGGTTTCGTTGGACAAATAGATTGGATTGGTTATGAAAATTGTGAATCCAGTATTAGTGGATCGGATCCAAAATATCATCAATCCGGTCTAATCCAATACTTGTCCACCCCTAATAATTTTCTCAAACTTCAGGGAGAGTGAATGTAATTAACTCCAAATTCTATATTTTCTAACCTTCTAAATAATTATGAGGGTAATTTGCAATGACATCCCCTGATGTTTAGGTTAACTTCACTTAGTGATCGATTAACACTTTTTTAACAGAGACATTCTCTAAGATTTGCAAAATGTTGCAATGACACCCCTTATAGGTATAAAATAACTTAAATGTTATTGATTATGTTAATTTGCATGTCAAATATTTAAGTTACCCTTATGCCTAAACATTACTCTTTATCCACTACACCAACCAACTTTACTATCATACTCTTATTACATATATGTATATGTATATCTATACTACTATAAAAGTACAAGCAATTTTATTTTTTCATACACTTTTAATTCTTCTATCTATTTAAATAATTATAATACTTTATTTACTTATACACCAAATATTACAACACTAATTTGAAATTCCCAGATAATATATTAATTATTACTCTCACTACATTATATATTACTTATAAAAGTCAAAGCAATATTTTTTTTTTTTATAAAATGTTGATTACTTACAAAGTTCTTTCGGCCTTTTCACTAAATGCATTAAATATAACTAAATTCAATTAAACTATATTCACAAAAATTAATAAAAAATTCTTGTGAGTAATATAGTACTTTTGGCCTTTTCACTAAATGTATTAGATATAACTAAATTCAATTAAACTATATTCACAAAAATTAAAAAAAAAATCTTGTGAGTAATATACTCCAGTATTTACGCTACTCAACTTATGCATATGTTTTCCCAGACATTATTGATCACCTGTTACCCAACACAATACATAGAATAAATGTATATTCGTATTTCAAAATTCTAATTTTATTGTTATGCATGTATCTACACATAGGATATTCTAAAATTGTAGAACCGTTGAATTCAGTTATGTAAATTCAATATTTCTGAAACAGATGGGCTTGAGTCTAATTATTTTAGAATTGGACCAACTTGAACGGTGTGTATCAATTTTAGGTAAGGTTGTCAGAATCAGAATTTTAGGTAGAATCGTTTTGGGATCCGTAGAATCGTAAGTAAAATCATAAGATTCTAGCGAATCGTATTATTTTTTAAAAATAATATTAATAATTAAATATTTAATTTAAAAATATAAATCATATTAGAATTTTTAAAATTTTCTAATGCATTGGCCCTTTAAATATTTTCTCATAAATGTAGATCATATATTGGGATATTGGACTAAATCATAAAGTTTTTGGGCATTTCATATGAAGGGCGAAACTCTCAAATCATTATAAAAACGTAGTAGAATTGTAATAAAATCGTACATAATTGTATAAAATCGTAACAAAATCGTAAAATTTTATCAAGTAAAATTGAGATTCTGATAACCTTGATTTTAGGGATGCAAACGAAACTTAATTAATTTCCATGTGGACAATTATTGTACTGCGTATATGATCCGCTGGCACTGGACCTGTACAGTATGTATTTGCTGCAAAGTGTAAAAGTATTAAAACAATATTTAGAAACTCTATATTGTTTTGATTAGATCTAAATTTCTTGCCCTAACAATATGCCCAGAAAAGAAAATAACAAAACTTGTCTTTTCTTGTCAAATAAAATCAAGATAAAGAGAGAGGGTGTATGTATATGTGTACTTGATTGTGTGTGTATATATATATATATTACCATCTTCTTCTAATGAATAACGGAGGGTAATATTATCTTGAAGAATATTGAAGACGACCTGCGGGCATAGCTTCCATTTGGTTCCGTAAGAATATTTTTATTTTGGCATATCTAAATCAATAATTATGTTGGGTAGATTAGATATATTGGTTAAAGTTTGAAAACTTTATAGTAAAAAAATTAAGACTTGGAGAATAAAGAAAAGATTTGGAAGACAAGAAAAAAGCTTGGTGAACAAGAAATCATATTCCATGATTAAAGATTTATATTCCATAATTGAAGATTTATTTCTCTATAAATATGTAATTATTCCACAGAAAAGATCTTTCTGCACAAAGAAAAAAAAATATTGATTGATCATTCATCTTCTAGTTTTTTCTACTTTTTGGAGTTAATTGTGCTACAACATTTGTGTTTTTATGCACAATTGGATGACATAGATACTGAAAAATCTACACACCATATGTTGTACTGTGTGTGCTTTGATCCGTGAGAATATCAGAGCAGGAGGTTTCATGGTAGCGCGAGTAAACCAATAACTTTCAGACGTGGAGTGTAGAACCGCAAATCAAAAGCTATTGTAAGTTCCGTCTTCATAGAGTCTGTATAACTTTTGATTCATAGTGCATTGATACCAAAAGATATCCGTGATTTTTACTTTGAGCGTTTTCCATATAAAAATCTGTGTTATTTTACTGATTTAAATTCTGCTATTATATTATTATTTGATTAATATAAATTATGGAAACGATTAGTTTGTGTGGGATAATAAACAAGAATAACTCAAACATAAATCTGTAGACATGTTATTATTTTCAGAATTCACGTTGCAGGATTTCCCGATCGATCGGGTGCTACTACAATCGATCGGTGGGACAAGGATCGATCAATGGCTTTACGATCGATCGGTGGTACACGCAATTGATTAAAGGTTGCAATAGTAACCAAAGGTTTGAGCCCTATGGGGCTCTTGTGTGGGTGTATGCATTTCTTACCATTCAAAAAAAAAAATTACAATAATAATTTTTGGGTAACAATATACTTTATGTATCACAATATTGATTTTAGAACATCATCAATTGATAATCCACAAGATAATGTTTTTTAGTGTAGAAAAATCTTTTTAAATAAAATTATTATTTTTATTAAAACAAAAATATTTTTATTAAAAAATTGTTTTTTTATTCAAATATATATTTAATAAAAATATATTAATTTTATTAAGACAAAAATATTTTTATTAAAAATCTATTTTATCTATGATTAATATTATTATTTTTTTAAAAAAAATAATAACTTATTTATTGTAATTAAAATTAAATATTCAGCAAATAATTTTAATTGGTCATTCACCCCTCTAGGCTTATTTCCATTATTCATGTTCCACTTTCGGCATGTGCTGCAGGCATGTATACACAGTGACAGAGTCATGATTCTCTTTCAGGAGGGGCGTAATGCAACAATAAAATCAATCAAAAAATTTATCTAACTTCAAACTTGAACAAATATATATTATAGTTAAATAAAGAAAACTCAATACACCATTGATATTTAAAAAAAAAAACATCATTGATGACGATTACAATTGTCCTCGACGATTTTTCATCTTTTGAAAGCGTTGAATGATTTTTTGAAATATGTTTATGTTTTTGGACTAAGAACTGTCATGTCTGTATGTAAAGTCATGCTCCGTGTTTTGCCAGAAAATCACCAAGTTGGGTCATACCTCTTTCTCAAACTTGGACCAAAATACACAAAATAAAAATCAAAACAACCCAACCAAACATGCCCTAACATAGTTTATTGGCAATTTTTTAATATGAAATATATATATATATAGTAAAAAAAATAAAAAAAATTTGAGGGGGGCCTAATGTCACGGGCCTAGAGTTTTCACGCGCAGCGGCACGGCCCGTGCGACACCATGCCTCGAATATGAGCTTGTGAGGGCATGGTAAGCCTCGCACGACGTGCCTCAATCGGCTTGCACACTGACTGGTTTCGACCTGCCTTGGTCTCATCAGGGGAACGACTCCAGCTCCCGACCAGTTTGTGCAGGGGTGGCCCAATGGAGGTTACCACCTTGTGTTCTGCACGCCCCTTCCCTGGAACCATTCCAGTCATTTGACGTTGAAGTACATCCACCAGCCAGCATGCTTGTCTCTCGAAAGGTCGATGTGTGTTGTCACGGAGGCTCAAGAATAAGTCCGTGACATTCTCCCCCACTCAATCTGCGAACGTCCTCGTCGCAGTCACAAGTGGATCTCATTGCCATATCCTCGAGCAAGGGTCAAGGTCTATGGTAGGTGTGGCCAAAAGATCTCAACAGTTCCGCCGCAGCTTCTACCCCGTCGGCCTCCAACGCTACGTTGTCACGGAGAGTCGGGTGAATTCTGCAATCGCCGTAGTTACTATCTACGCACGATCACGATGTGAACATGGCCCGGGACACCTGACTTCAATGAGATCACCCGATCAGCTTCAGGGTGAAGCCTTTTTTTCGTGGGAGGTGGCAATGGAGGATTATCCTCCAGTACACGTGTTGCTCCGTCTTGGCCCAAAGATCGACCTGGGGACACAATTGGATGTGCTTACTCCCAAGTCCTGCTCTGATACCACTTGTCACGGGCCTAGAGTTTTCACGCGCAGCGGCACGGCCCGTGCGACACCATGCCTCGAATATGAGCTTGTGAGGGCATGGTAAGCCTCGCACGACGTGCCTCAATCGGCTTGCACACTGACTGGTTTCGACCTGCCTTGGTCTCATCAGGGGAACGGCTCCAGCTCCCGACCAGTTTGTGCAGGGGTGGCCCAATGGAGGTTACCACCTTGTGTTCTGCACGCCCCTTCCCTGGAACCATTCCAGTCATTTGACGTTGAAGTACATCCACCAGCCAGCATGCTTGTCTCTCGAAAGGTCGATGTGTGTTGTCACGGAGGCTCAAGAATAAGTCCGTGACACTAAGCTGGCTCCGCCCGTGTATACATGTATCTAATATATATACATATACATATGTATTAAATCAATTAGTGGGTACTGTGGGTATGAAGAAAAGGAAAGATATTAGAATTTTGTTCAAACTTTAAACAAAAACATTTGATCAATTTGTAATTAATTTCATTCACCCTCTAGACTTAATTCCATTATCTCCCAAGTAATTTCAGGTTCCACTTTCGGCCTGTGCTGTTGCATTTGCTGCAAGCATGTATACATGTATCTAATATATATACATATGCATGTATTATATCGATTAGTGGGTATGACGTAAGTAACTGAAATGGGGAAATTCGGAATCGAAGAAGAGGAAAGATAATAGAATTTTGTTTAAGATATTTCAAACTTTAAACAAAAATAGTTGATCAATTTGTGATTAAATTGATTAATTTAAAAATTAAAACTTAAAAATTGATCAACTTTTAATTTACCTTCCCTAACTTTATCTATACATAGTTTTTCCATATTATTAAGTGACATAAACACTACTCCATTCATACTGAACACTATAGATCTAAATCAGATGTGATAATTTCATGGTGAAAGTACAAACAAAAAAAATAAAAATACAGAGCGATGTAATTATATAGTTTCATTTATAATAAGAATTTCATGGTGAAAGTACAAACAAAAAAAATAAAAATACAGAGAGCGATGTAATTATATAGTTTCATTTCTCATAAGATATATAGCCATTCTCACATGAATCATATTCATATCTACCATATATATATTTATTTTTCTCCCAAGAAACTTCAAAAAAGCACTAAAACAAGAGTAATTATGTCAACAAAAGCCTTGCAACATGACGGTATCGCCTTTGGCCCCTAGGTTAGGGGTTAGAGCTTGGACTGATTTGTGATTGTGTGCATTTCTTCCCATTCAAAACAAAAAAAATTATGTTAAATCCAAACTTTATATTTGTAAAGTTTTGGACATCGATCAAAAAAATACTTTTGTTTCTAATGTGTAAACACCACTTTGAGTTACAAATTGGTCAAATACATAAATAGTTAATACAATGTTTAATTTCTTAGACTTTGATTCCATTACAATGTTCTCCATTACAACGAAAGATGCTTGGGATCTGAAGATGCCTATAAACTCCCAAGTAATATCCCCAAAAGGCTTCAGATCTCTACTGCTTCAATACATATGTATATATATATATTGTAGTACAACCACAATTATATTAGCACAAGGAGAATGATTGTCTCCTGTTAAAACCCAGAGTCAAAGAAAGAAAAGCATGAGTGAGTACTGTTGAATGATAAAGATAAAGAGACAAAAACACAAAACAAAAGTAAAAAAGATAAAAGTTAGCAGACAGCAGGCCATGCCAGGCATTATATATAATATAGATGTATGTATATATATATATATGATAGGGCAAGGAATATACTCACAGTGCTTTCTCTGTTTGTTTGAACTTTCCTCTTCTTTTGAGATCCATAGAAGCATGTTTGGAATCTATTGGGTCCCCAAAGGGGAATGAGTGAGGCTGTCACAGCATGACCTAGCTAGGGTTAGCACTAGCAGTACTCCAATTCTCTAACCTAACCAAGGCTAGATCATGCTGGCAGCTTCACCTATTCCCTTGTGGACTTAGATTCAACTCAAGCTCATACTACTATATATGTCAACTTCATAAAATATGGGAACAAAATATAACCCTAGAAATTACACCACACACATGTAACCCTAAAGTGAGAAAGAAACAAAAACCTAAGATCAACCTTGAGCAAGGCTCTGAAGATATTCAAGGAGAAATAACCATGAAAAAATTGCAAGTGATTCTTGGGGAATTTAACCATCTCAAAACAAGCATAACTAAAAGATTGTAAAGTAAATAAGTTCAAAACAAATTCAACCAAAACACAGGTTAGAAAAGAAGATTTATTGGGTATATATATACATATATATATATATATATATATATATATATAATAAGAAGTAGATTAAATCAAAGCTAGAAAGGGAAGAAAAGAAGAGTGAGACAACTATATAAAGCTTTTCCAATCTCAGAAGAAGCTAGAATTTTATAGGTGAAATATTTGACCAACAAATCAAAGCATATGTGTGTGTATATATATAATATATATACACAAACTAGGTTTAGTAAGAGAAGAGTGAGGAATTAAACTAGGAAGGAAAGAAGAAACCCTAGAAGTGGAGTTGAGGGTGGAGTAGAATTGAGTTATATTTATCGGAGGAGAATTGAGAGAGATGATGAGAAAGAGAAGCCTAAAAGACATTTAAGGCACAATGTTAAACAGTGAAATAAAGAAGCATCATGTGAACAGCTGAGAGAGAGAACAGCTAAGAAGCTAGTCATATATAGGCCGGGCTATAGCTGTAGGCGGTCACAGGTGGTAGAAGTATAGGTCACCCATGCCAACCTGGTGGGGGTCTCCAAAACCATTACAAATTATTACACCACATGAAATATTAAATCCCTAATTTTTAATAAAATACTGGAAAAAAAAAATTCAACATGAGTTTTTAATAAAATACTGAGATTTTCGAAATATATTTATTTTCGAATTTTATAATTTTTTTTGAAATTTAATATATTTTATTCAAAATTTATATATTTATTTTGAAATTTATATATATATTTACTAAATTTATATTTGGGAGAAATGAGGGCAAATCAGTCATTTCACAAACCAGTTTCACGAACATAAAGGATATTTTACATACTCAAAGGTATTATGGGTATTTGGGGTGTTAGTGATATAAGGTTTGGAATTTAAGGGAGGTCTTTGATATAGTTGAAACCCAAGGGGAGGTTTGTGTAATTAAGCCAAATCTTAGGGGAGATTAGTATAAATTATCCTTGTTTTTTTTAAGGGCTATTAATAAACAACCCCTATGGTTTCAAATTCTTCACAAACACCCCATTGAGGTGTCAAATAACCCTCTATACTTTTTTCACCTTATACACAGCTCCCACTCCGTTAGTATTACGTTAACAAATACTCCCCTATCATTAGAAATTGATATTTTATGCCCAAAGTACTCCTAAAATAAATTGGTAACTAAATTAAGATTTTTTAGTAAATTACAAATTATTATTTTTTAACTAAATTAAGATTTTTGAATAAATTACAAATTTTTTTTTTGTTTTTTGTTTAAGTTTACTTATTTATTTAAATTCGAATTTGAAAAAATATATTACTCCTTCCGTCTTAAATTATAAGTTCTTTTTAGAAAATTCAACTTTTTAAGATGATAACTTTTATTGTAATGTTAGTGAATAAAATATTAATTTTATTCGTGGTCCCACTATAATGATGTGATCGTTTATAAAGTATATATTTTATAACTTTAAAGTTTAAAGGTTAAACTGATAAATTGACCAAAATAAGTTATTTGATTTTTCAAAGTGGACACTTATTTTGGGACGACTAAAGAAGAAAACTATACACTTATTTTGGGATGGAGAAAGTACAAATTATAAAGGTAAAACTCTTTTAAAATTTCTATGCATCTATTCTCTTAAAAAAACAACAAACAAAAATTTATTTAAAGTGTATTATTATCAATATATTTTTTTTTATAATTTGTATTCCCTCCGTCCCAAAATAAGTATCCACTTTGAAAACTCAAAGCATTTTATTTGATCAATTTACCAATTTAACCTTCAAACATTAAAGTTATAAAACATATACTTTATAAACGATCACATTACTATAGTGGACCACAGGTAAAATTGATATTTTATTCACTAATACTACAATAAAAATTCATCCTCTTAAAAAATTGAATTCCCCAAAAGGGACTTATAATTTGAGACCGGAGGTGGGGGTAATATATTTTTTCATATTTGAATTTAAATAAATAAGTAAAGTTAAAGAAAAAAAATTTTGTAATTTATTCAAAAATCTTAATTTAGTTAAAAAAATAATAATTTGTAATTTACTAAAAAATCTTAATTTAGTTACTAATTTATTTTAGGGGTATTTTGGGCATGAAATATCTATTTTTAACGACAAATGAGTGTTTGTTAACGGAATACTAACGGAGTGGGGCTGTGTGTATGGTGGGAAAAGTGCAGGGGGTTATTTGACACCTCAGGGGGGTGTTTGTCAAGAATTTGAAATCATAGGGGTTGTTTGTTAATAACCCTTTTTTGAAAGAAAAGTAGACATTTAACTGATTCAGTTAGATCATTTAATATTTTTTCTGAAAAATAAGAAGCTAATTGTAAATATCGAACCCTGACCTCTAGTAATTGAGGGTAAGAAATAAATTATTGTTCAATAAAATCTTGATAATCTCATATATTTTTCCTTGAATTGAAAATCTGTCAATTTATTCATAAATTCACTTGAGGGTTTTTTTTTAATGTGAGTTTTGACAATAATTTCAACGGTTAATACTGGATGTTTAATAAAACACTTCACTTGCCTTCAAAATTAAGAAGATATGGATTTAACAATATTTGAGTTTTCATATTTCTTATTCATTTATTTAGGCAGGGTAAGGAAAGTCAGTTGTATTAAGATATAAGGATGTACAAACAAGCTTTTATAAGACGAGGCATTAGGATCTAGAGATAAATGGACCTTACCAAATAATTAAAAAAATAGATAAAATAAAATTAGAAAAAAATGTACTTACAACAAACATATGACAAATTTATGTGATATGTAACAATATAAAGTTGTGGTGTGGCCCTTGTGGGACACCTAATATTGCCAAAAATCTATTTTCCCATGGAGAAGTAACTTTTATATTGTATTTGGACTATCATATAATAAATCATTCTCCTGAATTTTGCAACAAATAGGCACATTCTATTGGAATCATAGGATGACACTTTAAGATTGAAATAATCATTAATTCCAGTTCATCAATTCAACATCAAATAATTACAAACAAAAGGAATAATAGGGGTGTCATTTCTTTTACTTTGGACCTTCTATGTTTTCAAGGTTTGGGGAATTCACTATATATATATTCACGCAATTTTATGAAAAGGATCTGTGACAGAAAAATTAATGATGATTAAATATTTACTCAATAAAGTCACAAAGGTCTTAGAGATGTGTTCTCCTTCTTTTAAATGAAATGTAAGGATTCGAGTTCCAACAAATAAAATGAGCATTGAAATTATCTAGAAGATGGTGAAATAAGTCTAAAAGAAGGTGAATAATTTTTTTATAAATTAATTGATAAATTAACATAGTAATTGCGGAATAGTTAATTTTAATTCAATTCTTTAATTATGCAAATCACGCAATGATAAATATAGGTGCAGAAAATAAAGCAAGAAATGACACCAATATTTTTTACATGGAAAAATTTTGGAAAGACTTCAGGTAAAAAATCACGGATACGTTCGGGTATCGATACACTATGAATAAAAAAGTACACAAACTCTATGAAGTTTTAGATTTACAAATCACTCTTGATTTGTCTTTCTCCATTCGACGTTTAACAGTCTTGAATCACTCGCGCTCCACGAAGCTCTTGCTCCGATCTCCATACTCCGACGGCTCCGCTTCTCAACTAATCAAAGAACCACAAAGCCTCCTGTTTTGATCTCCGTACTCAGAAGGCTCCGCTTCTCAACGAATTGATGCAACCGAGTTGCACAAGGTGGTGTGATGATTTTCGGAAATGGATCATCCAATTGTGCATAAAGATCTTCGGTGTAAAAGCACAATTGGAAAATCCCAAAACCAAGAGAGAACTAGAATATATATAGTCACTCAATAATTTTCTCTCTCTATATCTCTTGCGGAAGTATATGAACTGTAAAAGAATTGCAGAGATCTCTTAAAAGCCACAAGTCACACATTTCTCTTTGGTTTAACTCATATATATAGAGAAGAGTTGGTCAATTAATGGTAAAAATCATTTTTCAATAAGGATTCGCATTTTCACCATTTAAATCTTCTAAATATAAACTAATATGTCAATAATAGTCCAATATATCAATATTAACTTCAGATCATGTTACAAAGTGGTTAGGAATTAATTGCATGGCAAGACAAACCTTCCAAAATAATTTTGCAATTTTTAATTTTTTGCCACTTACCGGCTAGTCGATGGTTGTTCTACTGAATACTCGGTGAACTTGTATGCGTGCGTAAGTGTGCGCAAGTTCGCACAAGTCTCTGGCCATTTTTCTTCAAATGTGCAAGTTCACATATTTGCGCAATCATCGAGTACTCAGTAATACTCCCACCGAGTACTCGGTGGAACAAAATACATATTTCTCTGAAATCTTTTCTTCTTTGTACTGCCGTTTCCCGTTATTGTTCCACTCGATATCCTCTGTATTTTCACCACTTTATACACATATTTAACACTTAACAACTCAATTTAAAACATACAACTCTTAACATGATTTTTTATCAGAATCACGTCATTACATAAAATAAATATTCTTACAAGCATTTACAATATACTTACAAAAAAAATTATAGTATGAAAAAATCAAGAGAAAACTAAGATAGGCCTTGATTCATACTATAAAAATATATAAAAGATGTTACATTATCTCTAAATGTATTACATAAGCACGGACAAATAAAATTTTAGAATATGAAGATGATTCTCAATAACTCAGAAATTACACAAAAATAATAAAAAAACAATAAAAGATAATTCCCTTAAATATTAAAATATGTTTTGTTATAACTAAGTTTTCAGAAAATTGAAATCAAGCAAACTGTTCTACAATTTTTAATTTTCAGTTAACAAAAAAAATTATTTCTAAAGTTGCAAATCAATCAAGTCCTACCATTTTTTTGAAAAACAAAGGTCCAAAAAACGAAATAACTATATGTATACATATATAATGTTTTGGAGAAAAGTTTCCAAAAAAATATATATATCTTTAAAAAGTTTCTCCACACATATATATATAGGTTAGTACCAGCTAGGGTTGCAAATGAACTGAATCGTTCGTGAATAAATTTGGGTTCGGCTCGTTAAGAGTTTGACTCGTACTCGTTCATTTAGTAAATGAATCGAGCCTGAACACAATTTTTAGACTTGTTTAGTAAACGAGCCGAACTTGAATATTACTAAACTTGGCTCGCCAAGCTCGTGAACATTCCCGTCCAATTAAATAGTAAAATTATATTATATTTGACAAAAAAAAGTGTTCAAATTGAACAATTTATGAAGATTGTTGTGAAAAGATTATTAGAATTATGCGGCATAACATAAAAATTATTCATAAAAAATTGTACTAGTAAAAATATATTAAAAACAGATATGAAACAACTCAATCCAGACAACTATTGACAAGAATAATATATGTTGCAACTGAAACAAGTTGTTTGTGAGTAAATTCAGACTTAACTCGTTAAATTTGGCATTCGGCTCGAACTCGTTCGTTAAACAAATAAATTAAGATTGAACATATTTTCTAAATTTTTGTAAATAAATCAAAATTAAACATTTTAAAGATCGGCTTGGCTGAGTTAGGTTGCAGCCCTAGTACCAGCTAACTTAAACTGTTCTCAGATTGCATTAGGTCGGCTCAATAAGCTGCTGTACACAAAAGTGGGACGGTTGTTGTAATGATGTGCATATAGCAGGCAATATAAGTATTTACTTGGAAGTAGATGTCTTCTCTTAAAAGAGTCCTCAATGATGGCAATACTTTCCTTTGCATCTTTGATACTATTACAGCAAAAAAAGAAAAGATTTTGAAAGCAAAGCAGATCCCCAAGAGCCCTACAATGGATTAGAGGTGGTTGACACCTGTATATATTCATATATATCAAAAAGTTCAAAACTATTTTTTGGGTTATAATTTAAGTGTTCATTTTTATATTTTTATCGGTCACAAAATAAGTATTTAATTTAAAAAAATTAAAGTAATTTATTTTATCAATTTATTAATTTAACTTTCATGCATTAAAATAATAAAATATTACAATTTGTAATTCATATATTATCCATATAATAAAAAATACTAAATTTTTTTTTAAAAAAAATTTGAATTCCCCAAAATAAATACTCAAAATGGGATCGAAGGAATATTATTTTACTTTTTGTTTTTGATATAGTACTTTTTAATTCTTGTTAGTTGTGGTAGAGTTAAATGCATGTACAAAAATATGAATGATATAGGAGTACTAGTACTAGGTCTAGGTCTAGTGTTTAGAGTGGTCCTATAGCTTTTCCTGTCTTTTGTTGTAGTACTGCAGACTGCATCAAGAAGATAAGTTTTTCTACTGTATTTATTTTATCTGTGTGTCTCTCTCCCTTGGTATATATTACTGTGCTTGTACACAATAAACAAAGCTTTGCCTAAGGTAATAGAGCAACTCAGCTACACGGTACTCCCAACATTTATCGTCATATCTCTTGGATTCACATGCATCTGTTTTCTCACTTTTGAGAGAGAGAAGATAAAACTAGTACCCATAGAATAAAAATATTTTTTTGATTATGAGGAACGAAAAATTAATTAATAACTACCCTTAAAAAACAGATTAACACAGTAATAAAATGAAAGATGCACATAGTTTTGTCTTATTGCTCAACTATATAGATGTGTGTAAGATGAAGGAGCTATTTTCGGTAACGTGCTTCTCGGGTGTAAATGAATCGAATCGAATCGAAGTTTAAAATGTTTAAAATCGGTTCATTTATTAAATGAGCTTAAAAAATGTGTTCAAGTTCGATTCACTTATTCAACGAATGAGTCCGAGCCGACTCACGAACGACTCATTTCAGTTGCAACATATATTACTTTTGCCAATAAATGTCTAGGTTGAGTTGTTGCATATCTATTTTTAACATATTTTTACCAGTATAATTTTTTTTGAATGATTTTTATATTATGACCGTATAATTTTTATAATTTTTTCACAACAATCTTCATAAATTGTTCAATTTGAACACTTTATTTTGTTAAATATGAGATCATTTTACTATTTAACTTGGACGAGTCTGTTCACAAACTTGGCGAACCGAGTTTAGTAATGTTCAAGGTCGGCTCGTTTACTAAATAAGCCTAAAAATTATTTTAGACTCGGTTCATTTACCAAACGAACAAGCACAAACCGAATCCGAATCTGCTCACGAACAACTCCGTTGATTTGCAACCCTACATGCCTTTCACATGTTGTCATTAACAATTTATATTATCATAACTTTTCAAAACAAAATTTATATTATAAGCATTTCTTATCAAGTTTTGGCAGACAAGGTTCAATTCTACTTGAATTCAAAAAAATATATATTAAACATTTTTTTTTCAATCATGTCATTTACTAATCCGTTTGGTTCGTACTTTTGATTTCGTGTTGTGAAATTTACAAAACAAAAGTATATATTTTTGTTATGGAGCGCTATGAGTTAAAATTGAAAACATGTTTGGTACTAATGCTTTTACTTTTGTTTTGGTTAGGGGTGTTCAGGAACTGAACCGGAACCGGCGATTCGGTTCCATATGGGTTCGATTCCGTTTTCAAAATTTTAGTTTGGTTCCGGTTCTTAACCTGCGGAATCAGAACCGAATCGGTTTTTTATTTTAAATTTTTTTTTTTTTTAATATGAAGGTTGAACCGGTTCAGTCCCTAATTCTGATGAAATGGTTGAATCAGTGGTTCACTCAATACTATTATATATATATTCATTGATTATTTAGTTTTTGTCGGTAGTTCCTAATTCTGATGGAATGGTTGAATCAGTGGTTTTTGCATATGAACATTTTGCTACTGCCATTAGGATTCCAAATCATTTTGCACTGCATAAATCAGAATCATAGTTTTTGTTGATTTATATATAATGCAAATTATATGCCAACATGCTATTAGGATTTTGCCCCAAGGTGGTAGCATACTTGGCATGAACGAGCCTTCTAAAATTTGGATTAACCGTATTCAAGTTCTAGAGCATGAGTTCGAATCTTAGTTGTTGTATATCGTGACTTAAAGTAAAATTACACGAGTTGTGGGGTCGATTCTTATAACACCCTCAAATGACGATCTCCTTGGGATTTAGGTCCCAGGGAGATCGTCCTTGGGGTTTAGACTTTCTGTTATTAGAATTTCAAGCAGGATTGAAGTCTCTTTTGTTTTGAGATACAAGTCAAGACTTAGCAGCCGTCTCGAATACCGACTGAAGAATGTATATATATATATATATATATATATATGGTAACTTTCAAATGCAAATGTTTGTTTGATTATTAAATGACAATTGTAATTTGTAACTTTACGGATGTAATATTTTGATATATTGATTTTCATTCCACTAATTATACATTTGGTTTTAAGTTTGTAATAGTTTATAATTATATTATCTTTTAATATTGGATGTTTTTAAAAAAAATATAGAAGGAATCGGAACCGAACTGATTTTTCTATTCAGTTCCTTTCACTTTCGGTTCCGGTTCCAATTTATAAGGAACCGAAAAAACCAATTCCAGTTCCGGTCGAAACCGGAACTGAACCGGTTTTGAACACTCCTAGTTTTGGTCATTTATTTTTTCCACTATAATGGTATTTTTTGAATAGTACCAAAAATACAAAAAAAAAGAAAAATAATTTTGGTACTTCCTAAAAATGACACTATTGACTTAATGTTTTGTTTTTTATAATAGAAAACAAAACATTAAAGTCCCGTTTGACATAACTTTTGCTTCCGGCTTTCTACAGAAGAAGAAGAGAAGCAGAAGTCGTTTTGAGAAGCTGGTACCCCCTAGCTTCTTTAAAACACTCTTCCAAAGCCCAGAAGTTCTTCTAAAAATTTTACCAAACACTTTTCAAAATAGTTTTTTCCTCCAGGAAGCCACAAGCTGCTTCTGAAAAGCCAATCCAAACAGGGCTTAAGTGTCAAACATGTTTTTGTTACGAAGAATGATAAAAAAATAAAATAAAATAAAAAATATAAACGTGAACCAAACAGACATATAATTATTTATATATATACACACACATAGAATCACTCGAGGGAACTCCAATGCATTGAAAATATATACAATGTCAATGAATCGTGGTCTTTGATGCTGAGGATTAAACAACAATTGGCAAGGAACAGAGATTTGATCACTGATCATGATTAGGGCTGCAAACGAGCCGAGCCGAGCCGAGCTTTGGAATGTTCAAGCTCGGTTCATTTACTAAACGAGCCTAGAAAATGTGTTCAAGTTCGGCTCATTTGCTTAACGAACGAGCCCGAGCCGAACGCTAGATTTAACGAGCCGAGCCCGAGCTTGTTCACGAACAACTCATTTCAGTGCAACATATATTAATCTTCCTAATAGTTGTTTGGATTGAGTTGTTGCATATTTGTTTTAATATATTTTCACTAGTATAATTTTTATGAATGAATTTTATGTTATGACCGCCTAATTTCTATAATCTTTTCACAATAATCTTCATAATTTGTTCAATTTGAACACTTTCTTTTGTTAAATATAATATAATTTTACTATTTAACTTAGACGAGCCTGTTCACGAGCTTGGCGAGCCGAGCTTAGTAATGTTCAAGCTCGGCTCGTTTACTAAACGAGCCTAAAAATTGTGCTCAGGCTCGGCTTGTTTACTAAACGAACGAGCACGAGCCGAGCTCTTAACGAGCCGAACCCGAACCTGCTCACGAAAGGCTCGGTTCATTTGTAGCCCTAATCATGATGGAGCAATGAAACTATATCCAGGGTGAGAAGTGGAAAAACATGGAAGAAATTTTAATTAGTCAACAAAAAAGGGTGGTTTAATTTGGAAATACTTGGAATCTGGTATCCCAAAAAATATTAGATCGAACATTTTCACTAGGTGCAAATAAATTAGTGGTGTCACAACTGCGACAATTGGAGTCTTATCCGATTTGTGTGAGTCACTTCATGCGGTGTCATAGATTAATTTATCCCGACACCCATTTATTGAAAATGAATAAATAAATAAAAAAAAGGTAGGACCTATTAGTTAGAAATAAATTCTCTGGGAACAAAATACTTGAATGGTTATTGTAAGAGCAAGTGAGAGGACTCAGTTTAGAAAAAAAGTAACCAGATGTAATCCTTATGAATAAGACAATGATATGTATCCTTCAAGTATGCATGGTTTAATACACCACATTAACAGGAAAGGTCCCTTGACCCAATGCGACCTAGGCGGTCAGTCCAAGGGGATCCCAATTTTTTTTATATTTATATTTTTCAAATAATTTAGTACTTCTATCCTTACAAAACTTTAATTATTTTTTCACTCCAATTCAAAACAAAACCTAATGTAACTATGCAATTTAGGGAGTCAATTTTTTTTTAAAAAAATAAAATAAATTATTTTATTATAGATGCAAAATAATAATAATAATAATAATAATAATAATTTGTTTAACAAGCCAATTTGTACTAAATCCTAATTCAATTTCGCAATTTAGGGCCTAAAATTTTTTTTTTCAATTTTTCAACTATTATTCTAATTAGAATTAAAAGATTCTTGGTGCAAACACACTTAGGATCCTCGACTGTGGCACTGGTACAACAACAAAAGAAAAAATCATGCGATTACCGCACTCGCACAACGATAACAAATTTTCACGCTATTGCTTAAAGCTCTCATGACTACCGCACTTATACAACGACAGTAATTTTTCACGATAAAACTAAAATAGAGGTTGTTTTTAATTTTCTTAATATTAATACATTTAATGTATTTTTTATATTTAAAATTTTTAAGCTCGTGAAACCTTACATAAAAAGGACTTCGCAGTTGATTTCGCCTAAAACTTTTATATATTTTCAAAATTTCAGGACCGGACCTGGGTCAATTTGATTATAGTGAAGAGGTTTTCATTTTCTTATATATATTATACCAAAGTAACCTAAACTTGGTTTGAAGACTTAGGCCCTGTTTGGTCTGATCTCTAAAAATTCAGACCAAACCAGACAAAATGGACCTAGAACCAATAAACAAACAGGCTCTTAGGCCCGAACACCCCAATTATTGAAAACAAAATATTTGATTGAACTGTGTACATAATATTATTTTAGAAACTTCAAGCAAACCACAGGTATCAAATGCTACTCAGGACTCGACAAATGCTTGAAGCCCGTTTGGATATGAAAAAAGAAGACGAATATTAAGAAGAGACTACTTATTTTCTAAACTAATAACAGTCTATAAATTCTGAATGTTAACAAGCAATAGTTGCGGACATTAACATACCATCAAGGAGCCTGAAATATTGGAAACCATTACATTGAAGCTTGAAAGGTAAAAACATTACAATAACACTGAACCGAAAATTACATGTGCTGGAAAATTTGGTGATACAATGCCAAATTTCACGCCTCACAACTGTCGAACCTGCTTAAAAAGCATCCACAATAACATTTCAAAATATTTCTCGTGTTTCGTGATCTTCGAATGCCTCCTTTTCTCTCAAGGATTGCTCACATAAATAAACTACCTCCAGTGTGAAAGTATCTACAGTCGAACACCCAGTGCAGCAGCTTCTGCAGAATCAATTTATATCTATATATAGAGAAAGAAATAGGTAATAATGTACATTCTACAACAAAATGTAAGCAGAAGCTCAATTGCCTTCATGCAGAAAATAATTTGTAAGCAGAAAGGAACGCACTACCACCTGTTCCTCTTACAACCTTGCCGAATCATCAATTTCGCCCAACATTTCAACTCTTTCTGCTACACACCTACATTCCACACAGTCCATTTACCCTTCTATGTACAACAAAATTCAGTTACCTCAGTGCAAAAAAAAATCCCTCTCCGCCAGCCACTCCAAATCCAACCACCATAACATATTGCCTTGCGATCATAGTCTGTGACAAGGGCACCCTTGTATAAGGCGATATATCATGCTCCAAAGGTTTTTTGCATGTCTCACGAGAGGAATTTCATCCGATGCTTTCTATTTCCTGTCCCAAAACAAGGCCAGCCCCATTGATGAAACAATTTCATTTTGTCCCCGAAGATGCTGGACACAGATACCTTGAACTATACAAGGTGTCACGAAAGAATCAATAGCTGGCCCAATTAGACAACAAACATAACAAACACCCTGTCTATCACCCCCGATTAATTGAAGCTCTTAAGCTTTCATCTGGAATCGTCCATGAAAGCAAATGCCCAGAAGAGTCTCCACTTAACAACTGTTTCAGGTCACTTGTAATGTGAAGGGCAGTAACCGGATGCTTATGAGACTTCAGCGCCTTGTGAAGAACCAACCTATATTCAGGTACCTTACCACCCAGCCCCAATCCTCCTGTCACATTCCCGGTTGACTTTGATTGAGCACTCCGCTCATCAGTGCAGTGAACCATTTCCCATACCTTAACAGCTCCACTCTGATGACCAGTTGCATACCAGTTTGTGTCCAGCCAATCCGAAAAGGTACAACTCGTCACCGAGAGAATGGAATCAGATGGAAGTTGGGATGTGTTGACCACTGCAAGGCAATCCCCATTGATACTCCAAACAGCAAGCATAACCCCAGCCGCAGTTACAATTTCACCAGTTAAATCATTCACATATATTGCTGATATGGGTGATGGGAACTCAGGAAGGTGCCGAACAAAAACCAAGGAGCTGAGATCCCATATAATCACAGTGCAGTCATCTGATCCACTCACAATCATCATGTAGGGCTGACTGACATGAAGGCATGTTATTTTGCCAGTGTGGGCACAAAGCGCTTTCTCCAACTGCAGTCGTCGTATGGAACGGGGTCCATCCTTGCTTATCCTCCAAACACAAACCAACCCATCTTCAGCCCCAGTAACTACAACCTGACCATCATGGCTCACACTTGCACACTGGATCTGGTTGCCTTCGTGAAGGTTCTCGTGAGTAGAGAGGAGTTTGTCTTGATCATAGCTCATAAACCTCAAGCTACGATCAGGAAAACCCCATGCTACATATTTGGTATATGTTCTGGGTTTAAGCAAGTTACTTGTTCCCGCCACAAGAATCTTCTCATTGGAAGTAATGATTTGAGTGATGGAAGATGAGCTTTTTCGAATCTGATGTGGAACAAGATGGGTAGAGTGCTTGAGAGGATGAGGGAAAATCTTTCTATCAGACCGCCTTTTCACATGGGGTTTGAGGAATAGTTGCTTTGGCGTTTGCCCAAAGTGATTAATTTGTGCTAGTATGGAGGCCTTCATTGCAGGATCTGAAACGGAGTCGATGTCAACACTCCCCTCATATGTATAATGATAGAAAACATTCACCGCTTCCTCAGCTGCCTGTAAATAACAAAACAATGGGTAAGAAACAAGAGCAAACCACAAAGAGAGTAAATGAAGATAACAGCAAAGGGATCCCAACCCTGGAACGGATACAAATGAGCCAGCCAGAGTATTTAGTTCATCTAACCATCAAACACGAAACATTCTTGTGAAGGACAAGATATTATAAATAGTACAAAGAACACCGAAATGGAAATAATTTAAAAAATAAAAAAAGAAACTAAAAAAATAAATAGAAAATCCTATACTTTGGATGGTGCTAGAAAGCACACAAATGATTTCAACTATTTCAAGTGGCACAACAAGCATCAGGATTCAAAGAGGTAACTAGCTGGCAGCCAAATGAGAATCAGCTGTATCATCAGCTGCAAATCTACTACAATTGTTTCAACATTAATGCTCTGTTGAAAATACGACTCGTCTTGGAAAGAGGAACAGGGCCACGCTTGACTATTTACCGAGTATACTCATTCTTTGATATTCATGGATAAAAAATCAGGTTCAGATTGGAATGGCTGTTTGACTTACAAGTTTTCATCTATTCACCTAATACATGGTAATCCAGTGGCAAAGAAAACATTGTCAAGAAGGATTATTATTTTAAGGCAGATAATCAACGCATGTGGAATGCAAAATAGCCGTACCAAGCTAACTTGGTCTGATACATTATTGTGTAAAGAATGTCAAACCACCCACCTTCCCTCTCTGTTTATAGCCAAAGATGAGGTCTATCCAATGATGCAGATTTTCTGAGACATAGTCAGACTCCAGAGCTTCTCTATGCTTCCTGATGAACTCTCGAGCACTGCCTTTGGCCCATGGAGGCAACAAGACATCACCTACCTGGAAAAACACCACATGCTATTAAGATTCTAAAGAAAATATGAAATGTATATCAGGTGAAAAGAATTAACTATCATTATATATGTTTAGATTTTTTAGGGAGAGAACAATTATTCGAAACACTGTATGATAAAATAATTAGAGTAATTAGAAAGGGAAGTGAAAAACAAAAATAAAATTTGAATTTAAACAAACCTTCTCTCCTGATTGTTTTTCTCCCAAGTCCAGGTTGAACCGGTTTTCCAGAAACTCGGGCATATAGAAAAATTCTGGAATTAGTTCCTTTACATCTGATGTATTGCCCTTCCCAGCAGCACTTAACCACGTATACCGGACACTATTGAAAAGTCGATCAGCATGGTCAAACTGTCCACCTTGCAGCTTCTGATTCTCAGTACTAAATGGTGGCAGGCGTAGAAGATAAAAGAGGACAATTCCAGCACTAGAGTAATGAGAGCCATAATGAAATTTTGGAACCTCTGGATCATCCCAGCTCTCATATCTGAAATAAAAGAAGGATTATAAGATCCCACTAATCTAAATGAAATAAAAATATTCTCAAGAACGAGCATCTAAAAGAACTCTAGAAGAGAATCACACTTGATTAAAAGAACGAAATTATGGACAATGCCGCCAACCTTTTCTGGAATTCCTCTTCTCCCTCTGGCGTTTGACAACCCATTGGCTTGTCAAGCCTACGAAATGTTTTGGGATCTGAAAAATCAAGATATTCACTTTCGTAATCTGCAAGCACCCATGGAAAGACTGGATACTGGGTGAGATCACTGTATCCTCGTCCTGCTAGGGTATTGAGGTGCATGAGGTACTGGAAATTGCTAATTTCCCCATTTTGCCACCTCTTGGAAAAAGATTTAGCCACACCCTTAAAAAGACGACCACTGTCATTGCTCTCTTGTTTTGTTGATCCTGAAATAGTGGTGTCCAACCTGTTGAACGAAAGATTATTATGTAGATGACAATGTTTTGTTGAAATCTGAAAGGAATGGAAGAAGCAATTAAACAAGATAAACCTTAAAACTGAATGGACTAGTGTAACGGGTAGAATACTTTGCATCTCAACCCACAAGCTTATGTTGTTAGGTGAGGCTAACGTCCAACCCACATATACCCATTTAACCTCCCATTTGAATCCGATGTGGAACAAATCTCTAAAAATTCTTCACCAGCCGAACTTGCAACGCCCTCATTGTTCGTGTCACCCTGCCTACCCAGAGGCAGCACGCAGACTCATCCCGGCGGGGGCTCGTGTGACACTGGAACAAGGACTGGGTCTACTTATGTAAAAGGTCGTATGCTTCGCAGTTCCGACCCAAAAACTTAAGTTATTAGGTGAAGCTAACATCCACCAACCCATATATTCCTATTTCACCTCCCATTTAGATCAACCTCTAACAACTAGCAGTCAGACAAGTACAATAATCCACTTGTATATACTGCGTAAAAACAACCAATTAAGCAGATCTGCTCATAAAATAGTAACCTGAAGTTTAAAGACACGTCTAGATGTATGTGTTATTTCAGTCATAAATAATTGTTTGGAAGCATAGAGTCATACAAAAAGGAAGAGTGCATCAGGATGAGGCAAATTCCATGCCATTTCAATTACAGGAATCAAGTTCCATTCAAAAATAAGATTGTCCAACATAAAAGCTGATATTCCAAACGGAGATGCATTAAGTACAATATATCATGTTTATATATATTACTTCTGGTACACTCGAAATCACGTTGAAGTAAAAAAAAGAAAAAATATATATATAAAGAAATAAAACAAATAAATTTGAAAATGAAGATACCAAGGATATCATCACACAAATACACTCTCAATACTACCTCTTAAAATTATCTCACTACCTTTTAACAATATTGAGGGAAAAAAGTGTGCAATAACTACCAAGTATATACATTCCATCTAAGGTAGAACCATATCGACCATGAGCCAGATACACTAATGACCGAGCTCGTGTAAAATCTGGAAACAGCACAAACCACATATAGATACTACAGAGCACCGTGAGTTTATCGTCACACAGACACTACAGTCAGGCATGTGAACACAGATGATTTATACAGCTCTGAACTCTCTCTTGCTTCACAAGGAATACGAAATCTGTTATTGACTTAGATCTGAATTTTTTTAAAGAGATTGACAGAAATTTGAACCGAAACTCATATAGGAGGGATCCTTGAACGAAAAATTACTGAATCTTTTGTTCAAGGTGATAAACACTTTCCATAAGGGGTTTCCATTATGAAGTTGAAAGAAGGTTACAGTATAAATCCATGGCTGCTTCATACAAATCCCAGACTCCACAAGAGAGGCACCTCATAATTCTCATCTAGAAAGCAGGATTACCTACATGGCTCAGTTCCATAACATATTACCATAAGGGAAGGGATTACATGTTATTAAGGATGCTGTATATAACAAATACTCTCACAACTATATCCTATAAATATATTATGATCCTATCAGCATTTCCCAATTGCACCGGTTTTGAAATGGCAGACATTTATATTTTGTTAATCATACAAGTGAACCAAAATATTTCGTAAATATAATTAGCCATAAAACCAATATGCATATCCAGATCAAAAGGATCAAATTCCAAACAATATCACCAGAAAACTTATTGGTGAATATGCAAAAACCGACTACTGTGAAAGTAAAGCCAAAAGGGGAAAAAAAACGTATATAAGAGCCAACAGAAGTATATAACATACATGCTGTTTCTTGGAAGATTCATGGCCACCAGATTTTTGAAAACTTCTTCTCTCTCTTTTTTGTGGAAAACCAGGAGGTCATTGCACCCGTCCATGCTGAATATCTCAATAGCAACAGGACGCAGCTGGTAATCACGCTTCAGAAGCTCATGAACACTGTTAAGCTTCCACATATGCCAAGGATGAGGTAGATTACAGCTAGAACCAACATTTTCCTTTCCCCAAGCACCACCGTTATAAGCCCACGCCCTTCCCCCAACTCCTGCCTTAACTGTCACACTCAATGATGAAGTTGACTTTGAATAGGAATCCATACTGCAAGAAAAATCTCTCTTAACACCTAAAGCTTGATCAATAATAGAGAGTTCATCTTCACATTCCTTCTCACATATGCACCCAGAGTTGTCAACAAAAAAATTCTCAATAACATACAAAGAATATTCCCCGATAAGAAATATGCCGTCATGTTTGTCAAGGCCCATAATTCTTTCACAGTTGTATCTGAATTTAATCTTTTCAAGTGGCTCTAGATAAGGTCTAATTAGGTATTCACCATTATCGTTCAGTTCCTTCTCTAATTTGTCTTCCGTCACTTTCATCTCATCAATTTTCACGGAAGAAGACTGCCTTGGAGATCCCACATCAGACATTCCTTGCATGCTCTCTGTTTTGGGGTCGGATACTGCACTAGACTTGGCACCATATTCAGGAGCAGAGTGAAGACTTGCTTCATTTATACTGCTAGCCCGGTCGTCATTCCACCCAGCCTTACTAGATGATACATCTCTGACATCATCTGATTCTTTGAAAATAGATTCATCATAAAGCTCCCCATCTAAAGAAACTTGCTTTGCATCATCAGATAGAAGATGGAAAAATGGATCAGACTCGGCATCAGAAGCATTATGATCATTCTCATTTTTCGCTTTCGAGAGCTCTACTTCCCCTAATTCAAATTGTCCATTTAGAACATTTTGGATAGTGTCAATCTTTAGTTTGCACCGCTCAAGCTTCTTGCGCATTCTATATGGACCTTCAATGGGGCAAAGCTGCCATTCAGGATCTTCACTTATGGCAGATTTACACATTGGGAATATTCCCCGCTCATGTACAAGTTGCTGGAGCTGTGTTTGCCACTCACTTTCAGCATGGAGTACCCATCCATATTTATCTTGACGCACAACTCGTAATTCAGTAGACATTGCATCACGAACCAATTCAAGTGCATATCTTCGTTCATTTAACTGCTCCCAGTGCCTTATGTCTAATTTTGTGCTTTCCTTTGATCTTCTCCCCATTTCTCTCTTACGACGACTGTCCATGCCTTTTATTCTCACTCCAGGAAACTTTGCTGATCCAGCAATATACTGAACCCACATAATGGCAGCACACTGTTCCAATACCTTATTGACAACATTTTCTGAACTCTGGAGCCACTCAAAGAAAGCAGACAAACTCTCAGTTAACAGCTTGTCAAAACCACCATGCAACACATCCAAATGCAGTCCTTGGTTTGGTTTGGAGACAAGCAAGTCTTCTAGCGCACCCCTGCGATGTACCAAAAGATACTTGAGGACATCGACTGCCATGTTCTGTGCATTTTGTCTTTGGTCACGGAGAAGAGAGATCAAATTTATACAAAGACAGCAAGTAAGATCGGTATCACTATTGCTGGGACAGAATATTATTCGCCTGTGGGCAACTAATAACTGTAAAACCGTGCATATATCAACCCCTGTATCTTCTTGTAAAGGGTCTGGCAACGATCTCCTCTTCGGTTCAAGTTGAAGACCTAAGCATGAAAGAAGATCTTCTTCTCCTATGGTGATCAAGAAGGATGGAAGGAAACAATACAAAATCATACGATTCATATTTTTCAGAAGTGCATGTATATAAGCATCAAGTTGCCTGCTTCCTCTTGTGATATACAGAAGACCTTTTCCAGTAGGAGTTGCTTCCTCAATCCGACCACCTTTATTTGCCAATTGTAACATAGACAACAAGAACTCCAGAGTTTTTAGGACACCAGATGGGTGAGGAAAAGCACCCATGTACATACGATCCACTACCATCCAGCATAATGTATCCAAGTTTGACGACCAGCGGCTCTTATCTAGCTTTTTATTATTTTCCTCGTCATCACGTAAGAGACGCCTTTCAAGGAAGTTCATTAGTCTACTAAGGCACAGACCCTGAAAAACTAACACAGATTCAGCATCAACATATAAAGGAACACTTTCCAAAATACTCTCTATAACCTGTGCTGCTTTCATCTGCTCAGTCACAAAATCAGAGAGAACCTCTGCCATAAAATCTAAAACAGCAGTAGCTCCTGCAGAACAAGGACCCCCACCATAGCCAGAATCATCCACTTCAAGTAAAAGCTTTTGGTTAACCAAAACAAATGTATTTGCAGCATATGATCCTTGAGAATTGGACTTCAAGTCTGAAGAAGGATCAGTTTCGCTCATAGACACAGCAGATTCCATGGAAGGAGTGGCTAATTGAGCTTTTGATTCATGTTGACTGACGCTGCCCAACCAAGATGTCAACGCCACCACTGGGGATGAAGAGGACATATGTTGGATCTTAGATGTTGATTTCTCAGATAAAATTGGAGAATCGATCATAGTTGAAGATATAGCACTATGTGAATCTGAATGTTGGACTCTTTTTTTATCAAATTCTGCCTTGTCACCTGGATCTGGTTTGACTTTAATATCGCGCAAACTGAGGTTGTTAGCACTAGAAGTAGCAGTGGACACCTGGTCAACAGCATCACCATCTAAGCTTATCGTAGCCTGTACATCTTGCAAAGGTTCATTCGGTTGCTGCTGGGACAAATTCACAGTCATTTCCACTTTATCATCGACCATATTAGCCTGGGGCATAGGCATATCTTCAGAACTTGTACTAATGGGACCTTGACCAAAGCTTCCAGCACTTATGGAGGTTTTGACAGACTGTTCCTGTTCATGAGGCATGCTGGAGAATGTATTCTGGGAACTATTGGTATCATCACTTTCATTGAAGTTCTTGTCTTCTGTCTTTACAGAAAGTTCTTTAGCCATCTTCACCGCATGAGCAGCCCTGAATGACATAAATCAACAAAGTCCAGTAAAGTTTGAGAAGTTGTTATATGGAATTTAGAACGTACTACTTAGAACCCAGGTAAAATCACAAACCCATTCATAGTTCAGAAAACAAAACAAGACAAATTCAATAGGCATACAAACCAGAAGGCTTCTTAACACAAACCTAACGCATGAAAAATAAAGATCAATACAGCTTTCAAGGAATTCCGCTCGTCTACAAACTGCAGAGAAAGGGGGACACATCTTTGCAAGATCAACCATGAATCTCATGACTGAAGTTGCAGCAGCGGGAGCTGACGCCTCTCCACCCATTAGGCGGGCTGCATAGGTTTTGTGCATCAAAGCTTCACCTTGAAGATCTCCAGCCATGTCTGTATTTCCATCCACAAGCTCTGCCACAAGACCAGCACTAACCTGGGAAAGATTTCCAGTTTGGTGGGCAAGCATTGACTGCATGCACAACCTATTAAATGTAGATTTCGCCATAGCAATCACCGAGTCCAACAGTTCTACAAATTTTAGCTCTCCATAATTTCCATCATTTGGCATAAGGGCATGAAAGTCTAGCATACGAACTTCAGGTAATCTTGGATAAACAGGCTTTCCAAAAATCAGACAGAAAAGGATATAATATATATCAGGGGAATCATAGAAACTTGGAAGCACCCGTGCCAAACCTTGATAACCTCCACTCGTGCGAAATTTAAGTGAAAATGTAGGAGAAGAAGCAAGACAGACACCAAGAAGAGTCATGACCCATCTCATACTTGTTGGATGAACAGCTTCATCGAGGAAATAAGTTATCAATTTGGATGAGACGATCTTATGCCACTGCTCAAGCAACTCTTCAGATTTTATGGTCACTTGTAAATCAATTAGCATCTCAAGCAACATATTTCTTACAATTACGTGCTTCCCCATCGATTCTCGCATAATTTGATGACGTGATGTCAGTTGAGGCGGGTCAAATGTCATAATCACAAACCTGACCACATGTTCCAGTTCAGAAGCCAGAAAGCCATCTTCTAAAATGACTCCTAGCAGTACAACCAATTTATCCAAGACAGGAACCTCAACATCACCCCTCTGTAGTGTCACTAGTAAATGCTGAACAAGGTTTATTCTGCGAAGAATTGTAAGGTTATGATTTCTGTACCAATGAATAGAGACTAGATGCTCAAGAAAACCCAATAATGCAATTTGAATTGAAACAGGTGCCTTTACCCATAAGGTCCAGTCCAACAAAACATGTTCAACCATATCAGCATTTGAAAGGACAATGCAATTTGATGTTTCAGCGGGTATATCAGAGTTTTCAAGTTCTGAAATATGACTAAATGAATCCCTTAATGCAGAAAAATCATCCATATCTCCATGAGATCCAACTGAACAAAATTCATCACGGAACTTTGACAAACTAAGATCCTCGAAGCTGGCTTCATTAATAGTTGCGGCAGGTGACATAACACTTGGAGATTTTCCCAACTTCTTCGGTTCAGCAAAAGAAGCCTCACATGCAGCAATCTGGAAAAAGATTTCAAGCGACTGCATGTCAAACAATGACATTCTCCGATGCAAAAAGAGAGCTAGCAAATGGTATCCTCTGAATGCTTGCATATCTCTCACATTCTGTGGATTCTGATGGAGTGCACATGCAAGTAATGTTAGGGCCATGTAAAGCATATCCCTTGTTTCAGCAGCCTCAACAAGAGACAGGACAACAGCCATCCCACCAACTGGGCGGATGCAATCACCAATCACGCAATGATTACATATATAAATATCCCCATTAAGCCGTCCAAAGCGTGGTATACCTGTGGAACCCAAAAGAAACAAACTAGTGAATTCCAATTCCATTGTTGTGTACAAAAAAAATTAGATGAAATTAAGAAGGAAAAAAGAGAAAAGAATTCCCATAAAAATCTGACTTAGTCAGATTAACAAATAAAGTCAAAAGCTCACTAGTCAGACAAAAAATTGACTTATTTACTACACACCCCCAATAGGAGAAGCGGCAGCTGACATTGGATCAACTAGATTGAGCATAGTCGAAGTTCCAGATGCTCGAAAAGCTTCTGTACATGTTCCATCAAATGCAAATATAAGCTTCCTTCCAGCGAGCTGTAGCGAGAGGTTCCCCAGTCTTTCCAAATCCCAAACAATTCCACTGCCATCTGCCTTAGAGCTCACTAGCTTGCCAGCACTCTCAGGCCTTTGTGTATTAGCAGAAGGCAAGTCAGTGTCTAATGAATCTAAGATTGCCATAGTACCTCCACCACAAGCCTGGTTAGGAACAAATTGCAAAAGATCTGTATCTTGGAAGAGCCCCCTATATCCTCTACCAAGAATGTACATGAAACAAATAGAACCTGATGTGAGCACCTCTTCAAATAGATAGCAAGATCGAAGTTTCCACGACAAATTACTAACTCTTGGACAAGCAACCGGCGTCCCGATGGTTACCTGCAGAGACTTCCCAGCTGGAGAGGGAGAATATGCTAGTTTTCCTGTGTGTTTTAGCTTTCCATTAAGATACACATACGCAACACTAGCTTGAAATAGTCCAGCCAAAGCATTTGGCTTGTTATGAACAACAGCAAGGTGATGCCACCTGCCTTCCTCCAATTCTAACCCTGAGAACGACAAGGAGCAAGAATTGCTAGTGGCAAGGGTTAGAACACCATCCTCTCGAAGATAAAGTTCTGCATAAAAGGCATTCCCATTATCTGCTGCACCAACAGAAAATATACGGAGAACATGTGGCCCATGGAACTGCCCACTGCTACTGCTCCTCTTTCTAAAACTTGAATCCTTGGAAGCTTCTGTTTCCTTAACTTGTGATTTCAAGAAATTCTGGTACTGAAACCAACAAACGAAGGAATAGCCAGCAGCAGGAGGCCATGATCTTTCTCCCAGTGACACTTGAATGGAAGCATGCCCAGTCTTGCGCATGTCCATCTCTACATATGGTGCAAGAGAAACATTTTCTGAGGCCATATCTTCCATAAATATTAATCTCTCCATCATATGAACAAGAATATGACCAGAACTCCTCAGTCTCATTTGCAAAATATATTTGATAAGTAGTCGAAGTTCTGAGGTTGACAACCTGTCACCAAAAGTATGAATTTCATTAACAAGCTTAACTAGAGTAAGTATTGAGAAAAGTTTGTATGCATGAAGCAATTTCAAGACTCGCTACAGTCCCTACCTATATGCACCAAGGACTTCCACAATCTTCAAAGCGTGGGAAAGAAATGGTGATGAGCCTGAAAGGAAGGGGTAGATTGTCTCCAGCAGAAGCTCCACACAACCTATCCATATCCAATTGGAAAATAATAAGAAGTCTATAATCTATAGAATATATAAATAACTAAAGGCAAAATTGATATATTTCGCACCAACAGATGTAAGGTTTTCCTGATTGAAGGAACAAGCACGAGAAAGCTTTTCGATGAAATTCAGCACTTCTAACTGCACCTTTGGAGTAAAGAGCAATAATGAACGTATGAGCACTCTAATTGCACCAGGATTATACACCCGTTCCTTATCTGGAATAGCAGAACCTGGTGGTATAATTAGAGAAAAACTATCTGATCCAGTTTCGAAAGTATCAGATAATTCAGCAGTTTCTGATGCCAAGAACGGTGGAAGCATTAATTCAAGAGCAAGTTCCAATAGCAACTGTATGACTTGCCTTTCATACTCAACACAAATCAAGCCAGAATCCGAAAGAAGATCATAAAAACTTTGAGACAATATAATCGCATGCAACTTTGTCCTATTAAGAGCATTATCGCACACTCCAGCTGTCACTACACGCAACAGATACGTAAACACCTTAATGTAAACAATTGAAGAAGATGAATCTGTCTGCCCTTCCTCACTCTGAAGACTATGCAGTGTGGTTAGCAAAAGAGAGAACCCAGTGGCTTCACCAAAAACCTTCTGAGCTGAAGTATTAACTCCCAGAATGCGCCACAAGGCTACAAAGGTGTCACATTTTGCATCATTTTGGAGTCTGTATTGAGATCCCAAAACACTTGTAACCATCCCACTCTTTAAAATTTCAACAAGTACACCCAACTCTTCTGAATGAACCTGAAAACATAAAAATTATCAAACTTTTTCACACTTCCAACCTCATTTAATTAAAAAAGTTTGTATTTGTGTATTTTGCATGAGCTGTCGAGAATAACTCAATGACATAACTATGAAGCATATTTCAGCATTTAGAGTTGGGGCCATGTGGCAACAAAAGAAAACCCTTTAAAACTTCACAGTAGCAGAAGAAGAACTCTAGAATGATAAGTTTTGACGAATTAAATCCTACCAAACTGCATAACAAGGAAAGAGGGAAACTAAAAAAACCTGCGAAACATCTTCAATAATCAAACATGACAGCACCCGGAGGACCCCTGGACGATGACTGTCAGATACCAAAAAGGGGAGAATAATGGTCACACCACTAGCCGAACGGAATGATGCTTGATTAGCTTCTGCTTTCTTTAGTAAGGAGACCATACAATCCCATGCAACAGAAATTGTGCCCTCAACTTCAAAGAGAGGAAACTTCCCAGAACCAGATTCCATTAGCTTTGGCGAAGAAAGAATTGCATCCTTGGTGTCCATATGTTTCTTGAAGCTGCTTGAACTGGATTTTCTCTCCAGCTGATTAGAGTCACTACTAGGTTGATCTGAGCCCAATAGAAACTTGTGATGCTTCAAATCGTCTAATAGCACCTCCAGCACACCAACTTCCCGCAGGACCTTCTTAAATTGTTGATCAAAAGACAAGAGCTTTACAAAGAAAGAAAGAATTGTGTGCTTTAATTTGGATGTTATTGGTTGCTGCAGTAAGCAGCAAAGTGAAAGCAATTCTTGGTCGGGAATGCAATTCACAACAGTCACAGCATATTCAAGAATTTTCAAGATTATCTCTTGCAACGATGGAGGGAATCCGGCCATATTTAGGATCAAGAGTGGCACGGTCCGCAACTGCTGACACAGCTTGTAATTTTCAAGATGACTTGAAAATATCTTAAACATTCTATTTAGAACTTCTGCCTGTAGTTCACTGCTGTCTGCTTTCAGGAAAATGTCCTGCAACATCTGGACAGCTTCAAGATCTTTAACCTTGGTGTCACCTTTCTCCCAAATTTCATCTGCAATCTGATCAGAAGATGATGAACGACGTCTTCCATGGCCACTAGGCTTGTGAGAATTCTTGGAACCTCTGCCTCCAGCAGATCCCGTAGTATCTGCTGGACCCGTTTGAGATAGGTTAACAAGAACATCAAGCAACCTAGAGAGTGCTGGCGAGAAATCTTGTGGTGAGGGCTCCCTATCTTTTCCTCTAAAATCCTGTACCTCAACATCATGAGAAGCATGTGAACCGTCTACAGCAGTATCTTCATCAGCATGGGACCTAGAATCGATAATTTGAACGCTTTGATGTTTTGAAAGAACTAATGCAAACTGAACAAGAAACTGGTAGCCATGTGCATTATGGATATCCTCCCTAAGCCTGATACCACCAGCCTCTACACATCAAAATTGTCTCAAAATCACCATTGATTGCAAAAGAAAACAGTTTGATAATTTAAAATCTGGAAAAATAAGAAATGCGAGAATTAAAGCATGAAATGAAATCACATTTTTTTTAATATCTAGAACATAAAAAATATAGTTACTCTGCAAGTAAAGTAAAAAATTGAGAATCAGAAAATTTAATAATACTCAAGCAAGGACATAGTAAGCCAATTTACCAGGTCTGAATGACATTTCTACACATTCAAGTAACAAGTCTACAATGCCCATAGTATAGGCAGCATCACCGTAATCAGGATTGAAATCCTTTACTGCCATTAGAAGTACTTTTATCTGCATGCATAATTAAATAATATTAAAATGAGAAATATATAAAATAATACAGGAAGTCAAAAGCTACAAAAGATCCAGAAGCACAAAATAATAGGAAGAAGAATGTTCTCTAGGTGTGTTTTTCAACAACCTAGAAGCACAAACACACCTAAAAGGTATAGGTATCCGTGTCGTACATGTGTACAAGCGCCAACACGACAAAAAGTGTAAGGTGCCAAATATGAGCATGAATTTCCTTTTTATAGTTAACGGACAGACTGCAGACACAAGTGTCTGATTACAGTGGATTTACATTTAAAATTATATGGAAAAATTTCAATACAACGGAGGTCAAAACATAGAAAACAAGAAGTTACTTGGTTTAAATTTATCAACTAATTTACATTTTTGTTACTTTTTAGAAATTGTATAGGATCAACAATAATAGAGCCCTGCTCTCTTTTGCAGCCAAAAGGTATGCTTACTATGACCGATATTTGAAGCTTGACTATCCACGAGTCTTCTTCAACAACAATTCCAATTATGTCTCTTTTTATTTTCTCTGTCTTTGTCTTCCCCTCACAAACCCCTTTCTTGCTCTGCAGATTCTCTCTATTTTACAACCCAGAACCCCTTCTTTTCAGTTACGCGATTAACAATAAAATGAAAAAGTGATTAAATGATATGGTAAGACCACCACCCGCCCTAAAGTGGCAAAAGGAGAAAACATAAACTCACGACCTTCAAGCAATCACCAATTCAATCCGATAAGCAATCTTCCTCTAGTGAGAAAATGGACTATACCATGCATGATGCAACTTCATGTTTGCCATTGGGAATGGCAACCCGAGATGCAACTCTGGCTAACTCTATTAGAACCTCGAAGAGAAACCTTCTCAAAGATTTCAGAGGTATTCCCCACTAAAAAAATGTCCTTTTAGTTCCAATATAGTAGCCAAAAACTTGTGGTGTCCAACCTTTGTCCTTCAATCACTCGAGGCAGATTACAGCAGAACTCAAGAATCTAATATTTACAGCTACTTCAACTTATTCTTTTCTAAGAAGAAGAGAAAAAAAAAAAAGTCACACTAATAATGCTGTGTAAATACGGCTCCTGAAAACAGTAAATACAACCACTTCCAAGAATTTACAGAAAAATAATCCAAGTAGTTCCGAATTCCGTCATACCTTATGGCATTGACACTTTTTTACACTACCACTTTATAAAATGGCATGTCATTAGATTCAGTCCAAACCAAAATAGTCCAGCAATACAATAAAGATTAGGACTGAATAATTAGCTAAATTTTGTATGTTTTGTAGCAAAAACCTATATAGCCTGCTATGTGATATCTAATCACCGCTTTAACACTCCCCTGGGCATTTATAGAAGAATGAGGACATTCTGACCTTTAGAACTTAAACAAATCTAGATATTACCCAGAGTCCAATTGAAAAAAGTGTCCGCCAGTACGACAGCATTTCCAACTTTAAAATTGACACCAAGCCACAGGGTTGGTTCAGACCTACAGCTATCTCAATTATACACTTGCATACATCTCCACAAGCTTTCACTGGAAAAAATATCCTATAAAGTTCTTTCAAAAAAAAAAAAAGAAGAAGATACAAGTAAAACTTTTCATCCCAGTCAATTATTCATAGACATTGTTCTGGTAGTAATTAAAAAGCACAAGGTTCTTAACACACCAAACTGAATCTAAAGTGAAACATGTGTGCGACATATTTCACACTGAAAAATTCAAGTGACACAACACCCATAAGTCATTACTCATAAGTACCGTCGAATATAAGACATGTTTAAGCAAAATGATATAAGTGGGTCTTGCTTTGAGCAACGGCAAAAAGCTTGTGCTAACGGCGTGAGAAAGCGAGTCAGATAGAAGTACTGCCACTTTATAAAGAAATTATGTAAAACGATTAGGTCTTCCATTCATTTTATCCTCCAACACTCAATGTAGGTGGGACCGGTCAACATCAATCAATGACCTATTCCAAAGCAATATGATATATCAGGTAGACCCATGATAAAATATTAAAACTAGATGTATCATAAATGTCACTCAAACTCAATCACAGGACAATTGTTGTTCAAGTAGCCAACCATAAGCCCATGAACTTAAATACCAGATACACGAAATATTTAAACAATATGTTACATCACCACAAGCTTCCAATAGGATAATAAACATGCCAACTTGGTGGGCATCTAAAAGCAATATGCATGCTTTAATAGTTTAAAAGCTAAGCAGAGAGCGGAAGAGGACTTTGTTCAGGCTGTTGAACGTACTAATAAGACTAGACTGAGCTTCCATTACTAGGGCAGCTGAAGATTTTAGTAGATTGTGTGATTGTTTATGAATTTACGTTATTTATCCAATACAGATGTATTTACAGCTTCATGTTCGCCTCAACTCTAGTTAGGAGATTCTTGTCATTTGGCTTCTATGTTACAAGTCATGTGCCTTTTAGGGAAGTTATGTCACACTTTAAGGGTTATTCATCATTTTTCTGGAGCCTGTTATCCTGCTGAATAGAATAGTTGCTTATACATTATATTGGGTAGGATTGAATCTTTGTTAAAATATCCCTGGTGCCTTAAAAAGGGTGGTTCCAGGTTGAATTCGCCAGTCTTTTTGGTATTAGCAATATATTCAGCCTGCTACAACATCTTTCTACCTCTCCATTGCTTTGGATCGAGTTGTGGGCATTTGAGATATTAGCTGGTTCGATAAAGCTCTCAGTTTCCCTTCTTATAGATTTGATTCACTCACTCACAGAATACATTAAAAAAAAATCATACTTTTTTGGAACCTGCAACCTATGAAAAGACAGTAATAGATCCCCAGGTCATATGAGGATGCTCTTGAAAAGAAGAAAAGTTAAGCACAACTCAACGTCCATGACATCAGATATGTGATTTGCATAACTCTTCCACGAGAATCCACCACCAGAAAGCACTTCTTGACACAACTAAAAACATCCTCATAAGACTTCAACCTTTGATATCAAATATTTACGAGGACAGAATATATCGCCCCTATACCTATTCTCCTACATACAGCTAAGGTCCTTGTGATGACTCAATAAGATGTAAAATGCAATCTCAAAAGACAAGAGCACAGTAACAAAAAAATAAAAAAAGATACAAAAAGTTATATCTGCATGTGTTACTTACATGTTCCTGGAGACAATGCAGGAAAAGCTATAAAAAGACCGTAACTTCTTCGTACTTACACCTACATGCCAATCACGACATGGCAAGAAAAAAAAAAGAGGGAAGAATGAAAAAGGTACAGTATAAACACCAGTAACATAGTGTTTTTTTCTTCAGCTCTAGTATTCTTCCTCCTTGGGTCAATAGTACTTCCATAACCTTGATTCGCAAGAAGACTGAAAGCTATAAGTAGGTGATTTTAGGCCAATTTCTTTGTGTAACTCAATATACAAGTCTAACACAAAACATTTAGCTAGCAGGTTTATTTCTTCACTACATTTGTTTCAGTTCTTCTTGTTACTTCAAACAAATCCTAGTCAAAAAGATTTGCGGCCAGGTTGTCCTTTGTCTCCATTGTTATTCTCTTTGGTGATTATTTTCTCCCTCAAATGGTTCAAAGGAAGGTTGAAGAAGGTCAGCTGGAGTTATGTAATGCAGTCAGTAAAGGGGGATCTAAAAATACTTATTTTTTCTTTGTTGATTGTTTGCCCTTCATCATTAAAGCTAATGTGATAAATGCTAAAGGTGTGATATATCTTCTTGATCAATTTGCTAATTTCTCAGATTTATGCGTTAGTGCTGAGGAGAATTCAGTGTTCCTTTCCCAATCAAGGAGAATTCAGTGTTCCTTTATCAGATTCCGAGCAGTGTGGCTCAGCGGATAGAGAGGATTCAGCGGCAGTTTTTGTGGGGTGGTGGCAGGGAGGGCCACTCTATCCCTCTGGTGCGGTGGGAGGCGGTTTGCCGTCCTTTTCGGAAGAGAGGGTTGGGTATTCGTCGCCTGTTGCCTTTTAACAAGGCGCTCTTGGGAAAGTGGTTATGGTGCTTCGGAATTGAGAGGGACCGTCTGTGGAGGGGGGTGATTATTTGTCGTTATGGCAAGGCTAGAGGCGGTTGGTGTTCTGAGGAGGTTAGGGGTCGTCGCGGTGTGGGAGTTTGGAAGGACATCCGGCAGGGGTGGGATTCCTTCGTTCCCTTTACCAGTTTCACGGTTGGGGATGGCCGTTGTGTTCGATTTTGGACGGATTGGTGGTGTGGTGAGGGGTCTCTTGATTCTTCGTTCCCTTAGCTGTTTAGGATCGCTCGGGATCGTCATGCTTCAGTAGCTGTCTGTTATCATCTTGATACCGGGACGTTAGTGTGGGATATCAGTTTTGTGCGGAACTTTCAGGATTGGGAGATGGAGGAGGTCTCCGATCTGTTGGAGCTCTTATATTCGATGACTATTGGTGGTGGAGCGGATTCTTTGATTTAGAGGCCGACTTCTTCACAGCGTTTTTCCGTCTCATCCTTTTTTAGTTGTCTTTCACCTAGAGCGGATGAGCCTTTCCCTTGGAAGGCGGCCTGAGGCATTCTTCACATGGTCGGCGGTGTGGGGTCGTATTCTCACGTTGGATATCTTACGACAGCAAGGCATGTTTTTGGTCAATAGGTGCTTCCTACGCAAACAGGATGGGGAATCCATCGATCACATCCTTTTGCACTATCCGATTGTTTATGATTGTTGGTGCCTTCTTTTTGGTCTTTTCGGAATGCAGTGGGTGATGCCGGCCTCGGTTCGGGATGTTATGGCCTCTTGGAGGAGTGTGCCGATTGGGTCGCACGCCCGGCCTTTTTTGGAGGGTTGCCCCTCTATGTTTATGATGGGTGATATGGTTGGAACGCAATAGGCGTTGTTTTGAGGATGTAGAGTCCCCTACGAGGGCAGTCAAAGATATCTTTATTTCTTGTTTGTATAGTTGGGTGGAAGGTCGTTGTTGTAGATCTTTCGATGAGAAAATTGAATTTTTGGGATCTCTTGGCCCATAGAGGTCTTTGTTTATGGGATGCACTCCCCGGTTGAGTGCTTTTGTTTATAAAATACTTACTTATCAAAAACAAATCAAGGAGAATGACGAGAAGTATCCTTAGAATGTTGAGGTTCACGCTTGGCAATCTTCCAGTTACATACCTCAGCTTCCCATGGTTGACAAGATTCTATAAAGGAGACCTTGGCTTCCATTGGTTTAATAAGGTAAGTGCCAAAGTGCAGTCTTGAAATTTTTTCAAAATTTTCATTAGCTCGTAGACTTGAGTTGATGAGTAGTCTGTTTATGTTATTATTATTCCTGTCAGAAATGTTTTATGGGCAGAAAGTCAAAGAATAATGCTATGCATTTGCTAAGCTGGGATAAGGTCTATATGCCTTAAGCTGAAATAGGCCTGTGTGTGAGGAATTTGGTTAGTATCAACTTGGCTAATAAAAATATCCCGTGCTTGGAAATTATTCAATCAAAGAAAGCCTTATGGATAGCTTGGTTTCAAGACAGGTATCTTCTTTATACCAATTGTTGGACCTGTCTGGTAAAATTTACAGATTCTGAAATCTGGAGATAATTAGTTGTTGTGATGGAAGTCTTGATTAATCATCTGGAGCTCCGAATAGGCAATGGAAGGATTGCTAATTTATTCTAGGATTCTTGGTTCAAAGGAAAGTCAATTATTATTTGCTATGCTCACAGGAGACTTCGGGGTTCACATCTCCAGGGATGAAGGTATCAACATTGTTGGGAGACAAATAGCAGACAAGTCCTCAACATTGGTCTATTAGCTTTCTGTAATATCTTCAAAGAATGGTTTGGCATAAAAATAATGGTACAAGATCAGTTTTAAATCAGCACCGAATCAGTCTAGAATCAGGGGCTATAAGGTTGTTTTGTATGACCTTTGCTTGGAGTAGGTGCAGCCCTAGGGTTTCTAATATGTAATGTAAATTTGCAGAATGCTCATCCATCTCTTAGCAACTTAAGGAGAGAGGTATAATTCTTTTTTTTTGACAAGTAAGAAATAGGAGAGAGGTATAATTTTGGCTCCCATAGAGATGAGGATTGTAAGGATAGCCTATTCTGGTCTAGTGAGTTGGCTAAAACAGTTTGGTACAGATTTGCTGATATTTCTCACATCGTTGGTTTACTGCAGTAGTATAATCTGGAGCATCTAAACAATTGGTCTAAGGCTTCTTATTACACATAGCATGTGAAGTCTCTCTAAATGCTTCTTTTAAAGTATCACATGGATACTTTGGACTGGGAGAGACAATAGATTACATGGAGCTAAGAGAAGGTCACCTCGTCAGATTGTTATTGAAGCTTGTATAGAAGGTTGGCCCTGCCATAGGCCTGTCTGTTTCTGATCAAGATTCAGTTTTAGGATTGTGCTTTTCTATGTTAAGTATTCAGGTATACAATAGTTAGTTTCGTCTGCCTTAAGCCAATTGGTTGTTATCTTGTACTTAACTTTCGTATCAGTAAAATCACTTTCATTCAGGGGGGAAATGTAAAAATAAAGATAATAAAGAGTTCCCTATTTATTTCAAGCATCGTAAATGAGTTGAAATACAGATATAACAGCATACCAGATGATGTTTTCTAATATATTTGGCAGTGCTTCCGCTGTCGTTAACCAAAAGAAGACCAAGTATCTGAGACAATATCCAATAAAACAAGAAAATATTTTAATGAAGCTGATATGTAGTAAACTATGATTTGTGGGGGAAAATATACATATATATATATATGAGGATGTAACTAATTTTGTTTCTTTCATTGTAGTTCCTTAACTAAACATATGGCTGAAACTTAACAACCGTATGATTACCTGCATTGCATGTCTATGAAGCTGAATGGTGTGCAAGGGAACAAGACCTTCCTTATATAGAGAAAACACGGTCGAAGATCCGTTGGCAACCATCTGAAACAGTAGCAAAAGTGAATTATCCTCGATCAAACTCTGTGCAGCTGAAGGATGGCTTGCCAATGCTTTCATAATATGCACAATACTTCCCTCTACCTGCACAGATAAAAATGACGATATTAACTTGTGGAAAAGAAAAAAATAATTACTCAAGCAAATTCTCAATTGATGTCCCTCTTGATTTTCACATCAACTGCTTGATCAAGCAACAATACTAATCAGTTAGCATCAAAAATCCTATCCTGGCATAAAGTATGCTCGATTATGATGTCAAAGGAAGGGGACACGTGCAACTAATATACCATTTCAAAGCATTCACTGTTAGGAGACCAAAAACCTTACATAAAAAGTACATTAGAATATTAAGCCAAGCAAACAAGTCAACAATCAGAGAAGATGTAGAGAAGCAAAGAACAGACCGGTAATCTCTAAAGCTCAATCACATGCCTAAATAAGAGACTTCAATGGGCATAGGAATCTAGGTTGGAATGATCTATCAGTCAGTTAAAATAACTATGAACATGCTTTAATCTTTATGGCTCAAAATAGTGGTCAAATATGTTTTCCAAAGTTAAAGGTCTTCAAAGAATAAAGAAATTGGTGCATCAATCGAAACTTTGTACACCAAATTATGTTTGAAAAATAAGCTCCAATTGAAGCTTTGATTGTCTGAAACCACAATAGCAAGCTTCAACCAATACGTTGATTAGTCAAACCTTTTGCAAAAACTGCTTGAAAGGCCATTGGGCAGAGGAATAATTTTACTTGCTTGAAATTGGCTTACACCTTGATTGATCAGATGAGAATTTGTTTGTATACTCGCAGAAAAAAAGGTACCATGCAAATTTAGCAAGAAGACTCGGTTGACTTTCCAAGCTACTAAGGCAAGCGATCAATAACTTCCGGGGTAAAGGATGAGTCATAAAGATTTACGGCCACCACTTGTTGGGCAGATCCAAGCATTCCAGATTATTATGAGAAAAGTAACATTGAATAAAAATATGTGGTCACAGTATGCCAAAAAATGTGGTTCCCAAATACATAATCTTCGTTTTTCTCATTTGTATTGAGCAAAGACTAAATTAATTTGTTGATCAAAAGAGGCCTTCTGTTCATTGGAGGCCAAACAAAATGTTTCTTTCTAAAAGAAATGTTTCTTTCTAAAAGGAGACAACAAAATGCGTTACGAGAAATATATACTCCACCAGAACCATGATAACTCAAGCACTTCGGCATAAACTTTTAAAATTACATGAATGTCAGTACATCACAGTTTTTTTTTTTTGCTACCATTCTTTTTTTTTTTTTCATGAGTAAGAAAATTTTGTATAGAAGGCACTCAATCGGGGAGTGCATCCCAAGAAACAAAAAGGTTGCCAAGTGAACCCAAAAATTCAATCCTTCCTCTATTGATGTATAATATCTACCCTCCACCCAAAAGAAAAGAGAAGAAATGAAAGCGTCCTTGATGGAACCTGTCGAAGCCTCAATCCCCTCAAAGCATCGTCTATTCCGCTCCAACCAAATGCACCACCATAGACAAAGGGGGGCGACCCTCCAAAAAGATCGGGCATGAGTCCCCACAAAGCAACCTCTCCACGCGTCCAGAACACCCCGTCTGTTTTGCTACCATTCTCTAATTTGAGTTTACAACCATCATCACTACTCAACAAATTCAACTAATTTGTAGAACAATTGTAAGAACCACGTATCTTTTTCACACAAAAAAAAAACTTTTACTTCGTACTCAATAGGCAGAATCAAGCCACCAATCCCAGTCCACTCTTCCATATCAGCTCAGCACATTACCATGCAGTTATTCTTTCACACAAAAAGTAAAAAACAAAATAAAATGAAAATAACAACACACTCTTGAGCCAGCTAAACCAGGTCAAACGAGAACAGACATTATGATGAACTGAACCAGAGCTGAGAATAATTGACCCTAACCTAAAGAAACAAGAGAAGAAACCAAAACAACACAATAAAGAAAAAGAAAGTTGCCCCATGCTTAGCTAAAAACTCGGACCAAATAAAGATTAACTTTCATCCACATGTAAGGCACCTTGATTAGAAGATGAGAAGTCACTTCCCATGTTGGGAATAATTCAAATCCTTTTAGAACCCCAGCCATTAGTTGTTGAGAATTAAATCTCCTTTCATCACACCCAAGCAAAAGCATCATCCTCGGATAATATAAGCGCACACATAAAGTGTGATAAAAATCATACACATCCGCACACAGCTAAATAGTTCACATTGTTCACCCAAACTTGGGCCAAGTCACCAGAGAGAGAAATTTTACTATAATTATAAAGAGAGTATCAAATTGCACGACACAATGTATGCCCATCCCACAGAGTTTCACTCATCAATCATCAAGGCATCTTTCTGTAACACTCCGCTCCAACACTTGGTACAATATTATCCACTTTGGGCGCAGCCCGCACGGTTTTGTTCTTGGGCTCCTGCCCAAAAGTCCTCATACCAATTGAAAACAACACCACACATATAAGCACGTCCCCAAACCTATACACGGGCAATGTGGGACGTCACAATCACCCCCTCTTGGGACCCAGCGTCCTCGCTGGAGTTACCCACTGGTTTGTGCTTGCTCCCACACTTAATTCTGGCAGGGCTCTGGCTCTGATACCAATTGTAACACCCCGCTCCAACACTTGGTACAATATTGTCCGCTTTGGGCCCATCCCGTAAGGTTTTGTTCTTAGGCTCCAGCCCAAAAGGCCTCATACCAATTGGAGACAACACTACATATATAAGCACATCCCTAGACCTATACCCGGGCGATGTGGGACGTCACACTTTCATCCTGGAATCACTTAGACTCTCCCCTCTCCCCATATCACTCATCAGCCCACTATAAATCTAGCTTTTCTCCTTTTATGTTTTCCGTTCTACTCCACCTTTAGTTATATAGTCTTCATACCATAATAACCATTCTGTGTTAGACAAGTATTCTCACAACTTTGCCTACCAAAGGAGTTTTCCATATCCGTCTCCAACTCTATGTTATAAGTATCTTAATGAGAACAAATTCTTCTACTCTCCACGAGTCTATAACATATGGAAAATAAAATTTCTCAAATAAGGAAACAAATCTTGCGCATGTTATTTCTGTAGAAAATCACAGAAGAATTAAAGCAGAATATGCTCAGGATAATTAGTTATTATTAGCCGATTATTTGAATTTCAAATTCATTTTCTTTTCTGTTATAATCTAGTCAAACATATCTCGTAATACAACCCAATGATATACAATTTGAAAAGAAAATATTCTCCATGTTTGTGCACATGGTATCAGAGCTTCAGGTTCCCTACTGGAATCTGTGATTTTTTTTTCCGATCAACCTCGCCGGAAAAATATTCACTTTTAGTTTTTTTTTTTGCACTCCTTCAGTACCTCCAGATTTTTTTTTCCTGAACAACTACCCATTTTGCCTTGATCAGAATCTTTCTGGTTGCTTACTTATGGCTGGAAGTGGAAAAGGCCTCCAAGATGAAGACTCAAACATCCCATCACCAGCTTTTCCATTGCAGACTCCAGTCAACAGCGTACCAGAAAACATGTCCCTATAGATTACAACACACAAATTGAATGGCCGGAATTTCTTCCAATGGTCCCAATCTGTTATGCTCTTTATTTGCGGAAAAGGTAAGGTTGGACATCTCACTGGTTCAATTAAAGCACCAAAATAGGAGGATCTGAAGTACCATACATGGGATTCTGAAAATTCCATGGTTATGTCATGGTTAATAAATTCAATGGAACCTAAATTAGGGCAAAACCATATTTTTTACCCACTGCCAAAGATATTTGGGATGGGGTGAAGGAGATTTATTCTGATCTTGAAAACTCTGCACAAGTTTTTGAGCTCCAGAATAAGATTCGTGATCTCAAACAAAGAGATTTAGAGGTTACAAAGTATTTTAGTATGACAAATTTGTGGCAATAATTAGATTTATTCTTTGATGTTGAATGGTGTTCTGCTACTGAGAGTACTTAATACCAGAAAATGACAGAGCGAAACAGAACCTTCAAGTTCCTTGCTGGTCTCAATAAGGAACTCGATGATGTGCGGGGTCGCATCTTTGGCAAACATCCAACACCATCACTCAAAGAAGCTTTTGCGGAGGTCCGTAAGGAGGAGAGTAGACGCACTGTTATCATGAAATCTACTATTGTTGCCCCAAATATTCCTGAAAATTCAGCACTAATCTCAAAAGGGCCCAACCATGGACCAGAAAACTCATCAGTAGACCAGCGTGGAGCGAGGAAGGGAACGTGTGTGGTGCGATCACTGCAATCGGCCATGGCACACCCGTGAAACTTGTTGGAAATTGCATGGAAAACCAGCAAATTGGAAAAGCAACCGTGGGAATTTTGGGAGGAATAATCGTGGCTTCCAAGCAGCAATAAACGATCATGCTAATACTCAGCCAATGGGAAATCCAGGAGCTAATACCGAGACAGTTCCAAACTTCAACAACGAACAAATAGAGCACATGTATAAAATCGTAGGTCAATCCTCCATTAATCCCTCACCCTCTTGCTTTTTAGCACACGCAGGTAACTTCCTAACAGCCTTAAATGCTTCTATTGAAAGAAAAACTCCATGGATTGTTGACTCTGGTGCATCGGATCACATGACTAGTTTATCTATATTATTCTCCTCTTATAACCCATGCCCTGGTAATCAAAAAATCACAATTGCTGATGGGTCACTTTCATCCATTGCAGGAAAATGATCAATTTCTCTTTCTAAAACTATTACCGTAGATTTTGTTCTTCATGTCCCAAATTTATCTTGCAATTTATTATCCATCAATAAACTCACTAGGGATTTAAATTATTGCGATAAATTTTTTCCCACTCATTGTGAATTCCAGGAATTGCATTCGGGGAGGATGATTGGCAATGCTAGAGAAAGTGGAGGTCTATACTATTTTGATGATGAAGTGATCTTAAGTGGACAAGCTTAAACAACAAGTTGTGAGACTCACTCTTCTGTTGATGATGAAATAATGTTGTGGCACCGTAGGTTAGGCCACCCTAGTTTTCCATATTTAAAAAAGTTGTTTCCTTTATTATTCATAAATAAAAAAAATTCCATGTTTCAGTGTGAAGATTGTCAATTAGCCAAACATCAATGTTCCGTTTTTCCCTCACAGCCATATAAAGCATCGACTCCTTTTTCAATAATACATAGTGACATATGGGGTCCTTCACGTGTATCCAACATCTCTGGCACAAAATGGTTTATTACATTTATTGATGATCATACTCGCATTTATTAGATTTTCTTGATGAAAGAAAAATCAAAAGCTGAAAATACATTCCAAACTTTCCATTCCATGGTACAAACACAATTTCACACAAACATTCAAGTTCTTCGTACAGATAATGGAGGAGAATATTTTAATTCAATTCTCAGTAGTTTCTTATCAGCAAATGGTATTATACATCAGTCATCATGTACAAACACTCCCCAACAAAACGGTAAAGCCGAAAAAAAAAATAGACATTTGTTAGAGGTTACCTGATCACTTATGTTTACTTCTGGAGTTCCCAAACATTTTTGGGTCATTCTTATTGCCTCATACTTAATCAACCGTATGTCAACAAGAGTCTTACAATTTCGAACACCCTTGGACATATTCTCTCAATGCTTTCCTCAAACATGAGTCTTTAATTCTCTACCCATTAAAGTGTTTGGTTGTCTTGCTTTTGTTCATGTTCACAGTCAAAACTGGTATAAATTAGACCCTAGAGCTATTCAATGTGTTTTCATTGGATATTCACCTACTCAAAAGGGTTATAAGTGTTATGATCCTTATTCTAGAAAAACCTTTATTACTCTGGATGTGACATTCTTTGAAAACAAATATTTTTTTCCCCAAACTTCTCTTCAAGGGGAGAATTGTATGTTGGAAGACAAGTTCTGGGAAGTATCTCCATTACCAATGATTGTTCTACTCGAGTCTGTATCTACCATTTCAAACCAATCACCTAAGGGAGCCGAGCCTATTACTGTTACAACAAATGAATTGTCAACACCAGAAAGAGTCTCACCACATGTTGTCCCAAACACAGAGCTTCGTGTTTACTCAAGAAGAACAAATCCAAAAATAGTAGCCGACCTTCCTACCCAGCGACATCAAAAATCCGAACCGAATGTGGAATCCTCATGTAATCTTTCTTCCATTTCTATGACTAATCTTGAGTCAGAAAAGAACAACATGCCAATTGCGTTTCAGATCATGCACTATTCATCCTATTTCCAAGTATGTTTCATTCCATAGATTGTCTCCTTCCTTTCAAGCTTTTACTACTAACCTATCTAGCCTAGAAATTCCCAAATCTATACAGGATGCTCTAAATGTTCCGGAATGGAAAAAGGCTGTCATGGAAGAGATGAGAGCGTAGGAGAAGAATGGTACATGGGAGTTAACCAGATTACCGAAAAGAAAGGGCCCAATAGGTTGTAAAGTTTACAGTAAAATACAAGGTTGATGGGTCTATTGAAAGATATAAGGCGAGGCTGGTTGCTAAAGGGTTTCCTCAGACATATGGTATTGACTATCGGGAAACGTTTGCTCCAGTTGCAAAAATGAATTCAATTCGGGTTTTGTTATAATTAGCTGTCAATTTTGGTTGGCCCCTACATCAACTAGATGTAAAGAATGCATTTCTAAATGGTGAGCTTAAAGAGGAGGTTTACATGGACTTACCACCGGGATTCGAACAGGCTTATGGAGTTGATAAAGTATGTAAATTGAAGAGATCTCTTTACGGGCTTAAGCAATCACCACGTGCTTGGTTTGATCGTTTTACCAAGACTATACTTCGGATTGGATATTCACATAGTCAAGCAGATCATACCATGTTCTTCAAACACTCGGTGGATTGTAAAGTTAGTATTCTTATAGTTTATGTGGATGATATTATTCTGACTGGGAATGATATACCTGAGATTGAAAGATTGAAGAAAATACTTGGTGGGGAATTTGAAATAAAGGACTTAGGTCCTTTAAAGTACTTCTTAGACATGGAAATTGCTAGATCAAAGATACGCAAGGTTTCAGAGGGGAAAATATTTATGTCACAGAGAAAATATACCTTGGATCTATTAAAGGAGACTGGAATGCTTGGAAGTAAACCAGTTGAAACTCCCATAGACCAAAACCATAGACTTGGTTGTAATACCAAAGGGACTCCAGGTGATAAGGAACAATATCAACGTTTGGTTGGTAAGCTAATCTATCTATCTCACACTAGGCCAGACATTGCCTTTATTGTGAGTGTAATTAGCCAATTTATACATTCACCATATGAGGAGCATTTCAATGCAGCATATAGGGTTCTGAAGTATTTGAAGGGGACACCTGGAAAGGGATTGTTCTTTAAGAAAAATAATCATATGCAGGTAGAAGCTTTCACTGATGCAGACTAGGCCGGTTCTACTAGTGAAAGAAGATCAACGTCTGGGTATTGTACCTTTATTGGAGGTAATCTAGTGACATGGAGAAGCAAGAAATAGTTTGTGGTTGCAAGAAGTAGTGTTGAGGCTGAGTATAGAGTTGTAGCTCAAGGAATTTGTGAGTTACTTTGGCTAAAGAGATTACTTGAAGAAACAAAGGTTCCCATGGAAACTCCTATAAAACTCTACTGTGACAACAAGGCTGCAATAAATATTACGCATAACCTGGTGCAACATGATCGAACAAAGCATGTTGAGGTAGACCATCACTTCATAAGAGAAAAACTGGACAATGGTTTGGTGTGTATACCTTTTGTCCCTTCTAGAAAGTAGTTGGCCGACATCCTTACAAAAGGGTTTCCTAAACAAACCTTCGAATCGATTACAAGCAAGCTGGGAATGCTCAATATCTTCGACCCAGCTTGAGGGGGAGTGTAGAAAATCACAGAAGAATCAAAGCAGAATATGCTCAGGATAATTAGTTATTATTAGCTAATTATTTGAATTTCAAAATCATTTTCGTTTTTGTTATAATCTAGTCAAACATATCTTGTAAGTTCAGATTTACTTTTATCATCTACTAGTTGTAAATAGCCTATAAAGCTAGATGTAATACAACCCAATGATATACAATTTGAAAAGAAAATATTTCCCATGTTTGTGCACAATTTCCATCAATAGAGTCTACTTAGCCCTGATCGATCGGAATTCCTATAGGCTCAAATCGCTGTCAAATTCACTCTCAGTGATAAAATTGTTGCCCAATCTTGATTGATAGGAATTTCATCCAATTTCAACCACAAACTACTCAACATCATCTTAATTACCTCAATCGATCAATACTCACACAATCAATCCATATCTTTCATTACCTCTCTTAACTACCCATATATTCTAAAAGTTTAAGCTTTTAGAGAGGGTATAAACTTGAATATTTATATCCTTCAACACGCCCCCTCATGTGTGGCCTTCTTTTGGTCCAACACGTGAAACAACTTTTTAATTTGGGTGATGGTGATGTCTCAAAACATAACTTCCTGCTCTGATACCATGTTGAATATTTGAAGAGAGAGTTAAAGAACTAAAAAATAAATAGGTAACATACATGATTCCACCACGACATATAGAGCCCAAACGGCTACATTGCTTTGATTACATACTCTCTTAATCTTCATTACAATAATCACGTCTATTTATATGTGAAATAATTTCATTAATACAAAAACCATATCACTGGAGGATTCCTAGAATCACTCCATCAATCACTCGAATCAATATCAAGTCAATGAGTGATTTAAGGCTTCAATCGCTCCCACAAAAATATCCTCCATTACAGAGTCAAAACGTGTGATTTAGGCTCCGCAAACCCATTTGACACATCTTAACATCGCGGTCCCCATTATTAAAGGCTCAAGGCACCCCAAGGCAATTGAGGTCCTCTAAAACCTAGGCAAAAGGCGAGGTGGGCGTCTAAGTGAAGTGAGGCACACAATGAAAATGCAATGGAAAAAAAAAATCATAACTAAAGTATTTATATTCCATAATAAAGACATAAATATTGTCAAAGGCTTACATACACACATCGTAAGAGCAAGTCTTGCGCATCTATGCGCCCGGAGCCTAGACACACCGTAGGCACGCCTTTAACAACACTACCCCAACTTAAAGCTAAATTTTGCATTTGCACATGTGTGACAGTGATTAAGAAATTTGAAAGTAAGTTCCCATCAAATATGGCAAAAGTTTCAACTTCTAGAAGGGCCATAATCTAGCCCAGAACAAACCATGATCAATTCCTATTTTTACTTTCTCACCGCTCTAGCGACACATTAATCAAGCCATAAGCGAAGGATTAAACACACTGCAATGCTAGCATGACCCTGACAGGTACGTCTTGAGCCTTTGGGGATCTTCATGAGATCTCAAAAAAAGTCCCTCCAGCCTTCAAAAGTCCTTTGCAAAAAAATGTGACATTTGGTTACACATATTACGTTGGCATTTTTCAAAGAGCCGGTGGTCTGGAAGTTCATTTCAAAGAGTAAAACTGTTACTTTTAGAAGCTCCTTTCAGGAAGCCAAATTTTATTTTTATGTAAATTTGTCATAATATTATTTTGTCCATGTACTATTCATAGATTTAGAAGATTTTTATGTAGTATGTCTTGATTCTTCGTCCTCCTCTGAAGCCGCTACCCACACTGCCACACTTTCTGTTTGGCTTGTAACAGTTGTCAAGCATAAGGTATAATATGATCCAGAAAAACATGTTGAACAAGAAATGCAGTCGTCAGAGGTATTTTTTTCTCATGAATCTGTTTTAAGAGAATAAATTTTTACGAAGACCTTATCAATGAAGTAATTTTGATATTAAGGAAGCTCCTTCAAAAGGGGACTTAGAAACAAAGTTGCTACGTAGCTGCCAAAAACCCTTGAAATACTAATAATGTCACGCACCAAGGTTTTTGTCGGTACACCTGTTGAAGTTGAAATCTACCACTCCCATCAAGTATGCATTTATCTGGAGGAGTCAACGGCCTTCTGATTTCAATTTAATGAAACATGAACTCCCTCAAAGCCTTGGTAATGACGGCCAAAAAGATAAACGTTACAATCAACCATTTATAAATGGCTCTAAGGTCCAGCCCTCTACACCTCAGATATCAACAATACATAACTACACAATCAATACCTCCATAACCTACACAATTCACCTCCGAAGACAAGTAGGTCATTAATTGTGTTGGTCCACCTATATGGCCTCTCAAGACTGAATTTCCAAACCTAACTTCAGGCATATTTTGAACGAATTCGCTTTTTCAAATGAAGGTTGTTACAATACGAACAAAATAAGTATCCTTCCTATAAAGTGCACATAATTCTATAGGAAGGTTCGCAAGACTCCTTGTTCGCATTTTCCTGATTCACTGTACAAAGACTAGAAAACAAGGTCATTAGCATTCAAATCCAAAGCAATCAGTAAGGGGTCACTTAAAAGGTGGATTCTTCAATCAAACACTAGTAATCCTCTCCCCCTTTAAACCAAGTTCCTTCAAAGAGCTAATTATATATCAAGTAGTGGGGAAAGCACTTCAATTCTCAAAAAAAAGTTCTTTAACTAAAAAGTTTCAATTCTAATACAATCCTCTCCCAAGATCAGGTCCCTAACAAATACCATAAAAAGCTTGATCCGAGTAGAGACAGAAAATAAAGCAATTAAATACCATGTAGGCATCTCATATCTAACCAAATGTCAAAATCAATATCAGCATCCTTGAAACATGACTTATTTTTGTGGAGAGGACAGCTCGGGCATCATTTTTAAAGAAAATCAAGAAAGTCAAACTTGCAACCTCAGGCATCATTTTTCAAGAAAACAAAGAAAGCCAAACTTGCTTAGTTCATGCAACTTAGACTCCGAAAAGCACAACTCTCCATGTTTTAACAAAAGGCAAGACCCCAGAAAGGAAAAATAATGTTTGCACAGACAAGAAAGTCGGGGTTGAGGTGGATAAATAAGACATCGGCCAAAAAAATTGTTAAAAATCTCCACATCTAGCAACAGAATAGCAATAAATAGAAACCTTTGTGCTCTGAAAAATACTGTATTAGCGCAAGTCTAACAAGAACGTAAAATCTTGTAAGTAAATGACAGTAATTATAGACAAAAACAACCATAGAAAAAGACGTACCTCAAGCCGGCGGACTTCCCCGACACTATCATCACATTTTTTCTCAACCAACAATGGTTCTACATAAGTAGCAACCTTTTGCAGCTGATTTCCCTCACCAGAACCCAGAAGGGCATTGAGAATATGAATAAGACAGCATAAAATCCCAGAATCAAGGAGAGATTGCTTATCAATAGGCTGCAAAGAAGTCATTTATAGGTAAGGAAAATAAAGAGACAGGAATGTTTGGACAAGTAAACATCTATGCACATCCTGGCATAACACCCCTAATTCACCTCACAAGCTGAATGCACAACTTTATATTTAAACAAAGTACATTAGGTTACCTTTGTTTTTGACAAGCATATATAAGTAAATATAATGTAGACAGTAGATTTGGGAAAGAAAGAAAAAGAGAAGATTAAACAACTAAGACTGTTTCAGATTAAGACCTGTGCTGATCTCGGACACAAACGTAATATACAATCAGATATAAGTACATTGAAACTAAAGAAGCTTACGGATATACCCCTGATACAAGGACTTCCACTGCATTTAACAAATTTGAACCAGGGCTGATGCCATCCTGCAGAAAAACACACATGAATAATACTGTATGATAAACATAATTAAGAACTTGTGCGACACTTCTGTAAAGAAATAAAACATCCACAGGGACATAATAATATTCAGATAAAAGCACCTTGAATACACACCTTTGTGACCTCTGAAAAAAAGCTTAACACTCTAACAACATCCAAAGATCTCGTTTTGCTGCTAATTTTCAACTTCTCAATATCTGTTACAAATGCCCTTCCCACAACAAAAGAGAATATATGTGTTTCAACTAACCTGTAAATTCAAAACAGTTCAACAGTTGGTCAGCATATCTCACCATAAAACCCATACAAATATTTGGTAAGGAAAAAAGTCTAAATTCCTATGATAATAACTGAAGCATGATACAAAACACCATCCAAGGCGAGGCTATAGACCATATAGAAAATACATTACAGAAATCTCACTCAAAAGATAAACATGTAGATAGCAGCAATCTACATTTAGTAAATAAACGAACTTCTTATATAGAACCAAAGATGGAAGGTATTATTTTGCAATTGGATCCTTCAAAAAAAATTTAAGAGAAGACATTTATAACTCTAGAACAGATCGTGTGCCAAAGGGAAAAAGAATATCTGTTTAAGAAGAAGAGCTGCCTGAGGAAAGCCAGGTGACAATGTCAGCCAGAGCAAGTACCGACAGAGATTTTTACAAATTTTCAAGTAGGAGAAATACTTGGAATAAAGAAAGAATTTCAGAGCCAAACCCAGACAACTCCCCTGCCAACCAGACCCGGGGAGAAAAGGACAAGAGAAAGAAATAAAGAAAAAAAAAACCCTAAATTTAATGACTAAGCAATCAATCCCTTTTTAGGATTTATGACTACGAGCCCAGAACAATAAAACTCCTTGTTTGCAACACAGAACAGGAAAAGGATCGCTGAAAAAATTAAAATAAAATAACTAAAAGTCAATTTTTCTACATTACATCCTTTTCGACCAATAAATTGGAATTTGTTTACATTTAAATTTGAAATCACAAGCTTACTTTTCACCAAGGTATGACCTAGTAGCATCGGTACGTGCAAATTAACGAAAGATTCGTTAGAATCTGCCTAACAAGGATTCTTAGTAAAAATGGTGATCATCAGGAGATATAGAAAGAAGATTCTTCATTTACAACATTCTAACTTTGAACACAACACAATGTTTAGTGCCATCATACAGTCGAATCACTTCATGTTCCAAACTAATTGTGAAGACATCATGCTGAAAATTGTGAGAATATTAGTAGTGTATAAACATAGAGACTGTCTTAGGAGCGTTCACAACCTAAGAGAAAGCACTAGACAAGTATCTTACTGCATATGACATGAAGCAGTAAGGAGTGGCAAAAGTAAAACAACTTCCTTAGATTTGGTGGATAATATAGTGTATTTGTGAAGTGAAGAATATAGAATACAAGCATGTCATGTGCTAAAAAAGAAGTCGAAGTGTACATTGCTGTTGAATGAACAAGCTGTAGGCATAATTTCTCCACAGATATGAGAAATAATGTTTCATCCAATGAAACCAAAGGAGCTATGTCATGCTTGAAGTAGGCACAAGACATACCTTGTGAAAATGGTCATTACAAATATACTTGAGAAATAGAATTTCTTCTATCTTATACTGAAGAGCTTTATATTTGACAAAGGTTTTCTTAGTAAAAGTCAAGAGTATAGTTAGTATCAGTTAACATTACTAGAGGGCTCGAATATATCATCACATTACTTTTAGATAATAAATCCATGATCATCCATTATCAGAGGGTCCTTGTTAATGGATAAGAAGAAAGAAGTTGCCTTTTCTAATTCCCAGTTTCATCTAGTCCAATTTAAAGGTGCCTTGTGGAACGGAAAAGTTAAAGATCATTACAGGCATAAAGGGATTACGAAATAAGCAAGAGGAAGAGATATCCACCACTTCTTTTGCAAGTTAACACTGCAAATATTCTTTTTTATGGCTTTGGGGAAAATAATGTCTCCAGTAGCAAGTAACATATCCTCAAAATTAAGTGAATGCATAAAAATGAAAAAAAAAACATTCTAGACAAAAGAAAGGTTTCTTCATACATGGTAATTAACTGAGCTACATTAGCATGCTGCTTCACTAATCTACAGAAAACATCTACAGTCATATTCAAGGCCGTTTCTTTCTCCTGCATGGATAAAAAGAGACCATTAGCCCCACATTTTGTTTCATATCTTTGTATACGGGAAAGAAAAAGATAAAATGGGAAGAAAGAGAAAGAAACAAAAGAATTACGAATTGAAACTTAGTCAAAAAGCTGTAACCTTTTCAGAACTTGATGAACGAAATTCTTCCCAGTATCTCTTGAAGTCCAATTCAAGTTCATGTTTGTCTCTGCTTTCAAAAAAAGGAAAGATAAAGAGGAAGAAAAATCATTTGAGTAAAATGAAACAGTTGAACAGAAGAATCAATTCTTCAACTATATGGGCAAAAATTTACAGATCAAATGATATTCAGACAAGCTAATATTCCACAAGAGTCCATTACATGGATTATTAACCCAAAATCAAAGCATTGCCTGAACTAGTTGAAGCCATCCTTAATCGTATGGCATCATATGTGCTACGAAATCACCTTTGAGAAAAGGTTTGACATTGTGATGAGAAAAATGGCTCCCCCTGTAAGACCTAATGATAAATGTATACAATATCCAATGGAATTGATTACAAATCTGTGTTTTTGTCTAAACAGAAGTAAGGCATCCACTATCTCATATCCACCTAAATCACATGACTCATTATTATGATTACCGTAGCTAGTCTTAAAAAAACAATTAGGTCTCACTATTGACAAATATCATAAATGGCCACAGAGAAAGATGATCTTTTATCAAATTATCACTAACCAAAGACAAATATTGTGGCGCTCCTTTGCGGTGCCCCAAAAAAGTAAAAACTTGGGCATTTACTTTCATTATTACAAAATTATCTGAGTGCTCTACAATGTAACAAATTACATGAAAATCATTGCAACTGGCAGTAAAACAGCACATGGAAGCGAAGTGAAACACTCTTACTGAAAAGTAATCTATGTCAGGGTAAATAATCCAAACGACTATCCATGAGGAAATTCTATCTATGAACCTTGATAAAAACTGAATAATAAAAGTTGTTCTAGGTTTAATTCTACGAATAATGAAACAATGTTGAGGTATTCTGGAAGTTTCATTGCCGACAAGCTATTGATGAAAAATGCTAAAGTAATAATTAATGTATTAGAGCCAAAAAAAAAAAATTGGAAGACCAAATGCCTTTGATGAACCAAGCGCTATACAAAGATTTATTTTCCAAATCAAAACTAAAATACCTTAAACCATAATAAATTTGACCTTCATTCATCTCCAAACCTCAATCATATTTCCATGATCATAAACCCTGGAAACTATCGCCATCACTTGCCATTATTCCACGGTGGGCACACTTAATGGCTCCAACTTCCATCTACATCTTTCTAGCTTAATGGATGATTTTAGTCCCCATTTATCTTCACTTGTATTGCCACTCATCAGTCTTAACATCCTCAATTTACAATGTTCATTTCATGAACACATTTCGTGATTGCCCAATATGTAGTGCCACAAAGTAGAATTAGTCTACAATTTGTGATACAAAAAATCATCTAATTATGCAGGGACTCAATAGAATCTCCTATCACCTCTCCAATTCTTATTACAATACAAGATAAAACCAAAAATCACTTATACACGCCTCTGAGCATTAACATTAGTAATAATCACAATAAACTACTTGAGTTTTACCTAAGGGAAGCACCAGTTCCCTTGATATTATATTCTTAGCAGAATATTAGTCATGGATCACCCACTCTAATTAACTAACTCCCACTGTCGCCAACAAATCAGACATGACCCAGTAGAAACAAACAAAATTTATACAGTTCAATATAAATGAATTCTTAATATTAAAAATTCACGTGTTTCTCCTCCTCTCGCTCCTACATTAATTGCCACTCGATTACTTCATCCTTGATAATAATGTTGAGCACCTCATAAAAACTACTAAGACATCTCTTTCAATCATGTGCCAGCTAATCCCAACAGTTCATGCCACATGAAATAAACGCCTATAAGTGATACAAAACAATCTTAATGTAACATCTGAATCTAAACAAACTTTAAACGAGTAAATAGTATTTAAATCCATCATAACAGAGGATGGAACAAAAATAGAAAGACTCTAACCATCAAAAACTACTGAGATATAGATAACACTCTAATCCATTAAATATCAGTTGCAACTGTGAATCTAGAGCAACAAAAGCACACAACTATACTGGTCAATCCATCCGTCATCAGATGCATTATGTGACAAGAAAGTAAAAATAAAAAAGTGGGTCAACAAGCTGATTGCACATCTAGTCTACACATAACAAAGAAAGGTTGCACATGTGATGAGCATGTCTTCGAGGGCTCTAAACTAAAACCCTTTCGCACATTCAACAAAAAGACCAAGCACACTAGCCGGCACAGTAGATCAGCTCAACGGGGAAGCCGCTAATGCTAGAACTTACTTGTCACCTGGCAGCTGTCAGATGGCAACTTCACAACGGTCAAACAAACAGTTCAGAACTTGGTTCACTTCAATAACATGATCTATATTCTCTTCCACCCAAAATCAGAAAAAGAAAGTACTCCGAACACAAATAAGCATCAACCCAATACTCCTAATTATTCAAAAGTGGATGCAGATCATTCAACAAAACCCCAAACTACATTAAACCCATAAAATAGGAGCAACGCAGAATACACATACTGTAACATAATGGCTGTGTAAATTATACATACATATACGTATATACGGATATAATGAAAAGGTGTGGAAAAGAAGAACCTTGAGGGCGATGAGGAGGCGAAATCAAGCTTAGATGAAGAGGCATTGTCGTGTGGAAAGGGCGAGGAAACATATGGTGATGCAGAAGAAGAAGATGTGATGGAGGCAGAGGCAGAGGCAGAGGCAGACTGAGAGAACCCAACTTTTTCTTTGAAGTCTTTAAGCAATGTTCCCCATTTCATCGTTTTCCCGGGAGATTTCTGAAACATGTGCCTTTCTCATCCGACGACGATGATCAATCTCCGCCAGATCCAAACCCTAATCTACTGGGATCTCCAAGCTCAATACCCTAAATTCCCAATTTCTATCCAGCCGATCAAATGAAAAATCAAAACATTTATACAAAGAAGAACAAATCGGAGTCAATTGAGCAAGATCTGATTATATCTATATCTATATTTGAAAAATGAAATATATGTCTCCGATTTTGTTTCTGATCTGTCTTTTGCCGCTCTGTGTATTTTATTTTATTTTTTTGATTTGGTTGCCCTAAAAAGAGGAGTGTTTAACGAAACGCGACTTCGTTTGGAAAGAAATATAATCAGCTCGCTTTCTCTCTCCTCTTTTCTCTTTCTCTCTCTATATTGTCTGTTTTTTTCTCTCTAGTCTCTGCCTGTTTCGGACGGCCTCCCCGCGCCTTGTTTCTCGCTCTATATCTTCACTTTCTCTCTCTAAAACTCTCCTTCTAGAGTCAAGCTAGCTACACACTCATTTACCACGTCAGCGTGGGATCCACGTCTCGCAGGCCGCCACGTGGCATCTCGTGATCAACGAACAAGACGTGAAGACCTCTCTGGTCTTTTTCTCTTTTTTTATGCTCTTGACACTTTTTCTTTAGGTTAATTCGCCGTCACACCCCCTGAGGTTTGGTTTATTGCAGCCAGATGCAAGATTTTGCTTTTTCGGTCCCATAGTCCCCTAAGATTTCAATTTTATTGCAATGACACCCCTGGACTGGTGAAATGACTATAATGCCCATTTAATTGTTTCACTTAATACATTAGGTTAATATATAAAATGTGAAATTATTCATATGCCCAAACACTTCACCCCTCTAAAATTATTAATTACATTTCCACCCCTTATTACAAAATATATATATTACGAAAATTATAATTTAATTTTTTTTCTTTATAATATAATTTGTATATATAATTACGAAAATTAAAATTATGAAAATATATATATAATTTGTACAAAATATATAAAATTTGAAAAAACATATAAAATTCAAAAAAATATATAAAATTTGAAACAATATATAAAATTTTAAAAAAACATATAAAATTCAAATATATATATATAAAGTGTGACTGAAGTTTAAGTGAACAAGTCTCGGAGTCATTAGCCAAGGTAACGGATCCTCTTCAGCTCTTTGCAGAGCTATTTCAATGGTCACGATGGCGACACATGCCCCACGATGGTGACAAAAATCAGAATCGAACCGATACTTTATTAAAATATTTTAATCAAAATTAAATATATTAATATTTGGATCAAAATTAACGGTTCGGTTCCGGTTCTCATTTTTAAATAACCGAAAGTAAATTTTTATTTGGATCAAAATTAACGGTTCGGTTCCGATACTTTCGGTTCTTTAAAAATGAGAACCGAAACCGAATCGTTAATTTTGATTCAAATATTAATATATTCACGATGCGGTTCGCTTTTGATTCCGACCGAAACCGGAATCGAACCGATACTTTCGGTTCTTTAAAAATGAGAATCGGAACCGAACCGTTAATTTTGATCCAAATATTAATATATTTAATTTTGATTAAAATATTTTAATAAAGTATCGATTCGATTCCGATTTCGGTCACCATCGTGGGGCATGTGTCACCATCGTGGCCATTGAAATAGCTCTGCAGAGAGCTGGAGAGGATCTGTTACCTGGACTAATGACTTCGAGGCTTGTCCACTTAAACTTCAGTCACACTTTATATATATATTTGAATTTTATATATTTTTTAGAATTTTATATGTTTATCGAATTTTATATATTGTTTACGAATTTTATATATTTGTTTCGAATTTTATATGTTTTTTTTAATTTTATATATTGTTTCAAATTTTATATATTTTTTCAAATTTTATATGTTTTTTCAAATTATATATATTTTTTACAAATTATATATATATATTTTTCGTAATTTTAATTTTTCGTAATTATATATACAAATTATATTATAAAGAAAAAAAATTAAATTGTAATTTTCATAATATATATATATATATATATATTGTAATGAGGGGTGGAAGTGTAATTAATAATTTTAGAGGGGTGAAGTGTTTGGGCATATGGGTAATTTTATACTTTATATATTACCCTAATGTAATAAGTGAAACAATTAAAGGGGTATTATAGTCATTTCACCAGCCCGGGGGTATCATTGTAACGAAATTAAAACCTCAGGAGGCTATGGAACCGAAAAAGCAAAACCTTGCATTTGGCTGCAATAAACTCAAACCTTAGGGGGTGTGACTGCAAATTATCCTTTTCTTTATACATATATGATATAGATATGTGTTTATAAATATATATGTGTGTATATATATACTTATAGTTTGTATCTGTGACGTGATTTTGTATATTTGGTCAGCGAGGATATTGTTAGGATTTTGGGTTTTTTAAATTTAAAGGAGCCGTTTGTGAGTCTCTCTCTACCGTTGTGATGTAATTACCGAAGTAACCTTTACTTACTCCTTAATGAGAAGGAGGATATTGTGTAGCTTTCTTAAAAGTTGTTGGATTTAAGAAATTGTAATTTTTTTTTTTTCCCAATGGTGAGAAGCACACATGAGCCCATGTGGCTCGAACCCCTAATCTCCTATTTTGGGAGAAAAGGCGATATCATCATATTACAAAATTTTTGGAAAATTGTAATTGTTTAAAGCATTAATATGAGTGTGCTAAAATTGGATGATGTGTTTGTGTGAAATGAGAAAGGAAAAGGAAATATATAAATAATTTTTATAACCCACGTGCATAGCGGAAATGATAATTGAAAGGGTGGATGAACTTTCAATGTCTAAACCAACTATATGTAGAACAGGTTTGATTATATTCATTCCTACTCTATATAACTTTTTGAAATACCATAATTTTTACAGTTGTTGTGTTTTCTTAATTCATACTCACTCCTTAATAGTTTATATTATAGTTCGTCATATCGTCCGGTTCGTAACGCTTAAGAAAAGTGTTGATACTGTTATTTAGCACCGATACTCATTTTAGAGACTGATATTATCCGAGTATATTACACCAATACCGATACCAAAACCGCAACCGTGAAGCATGGTTGATACTTTGTCACACTCATACTATATCTTTGAGTATATTACAAAGAGTACTATTAAATTTGATATAATTGCCCTCTGTTCGTCAGTTAACCATATGGCCACCTAATTAAAATTGATAAAATTATTAAACTGATCCTCATTTAATTATATAAATTACTAAAATTTTAATTCATAATTTCAAAACACATATATACACACACTAAAATAATATAATTTTAAAAAAATAAAGATATTGACCACTATTTAATTTATATTGAATCACGTCAGCGAGGAGAACAATTTTGATCTTCACGGGACTGGACCCAAATAATTTTTACAAAGGACAATATTCAGGTCATATCCCGTTCTCCTCGCTAATGTAGTCCAATATAATTTGGACACGTGATTAAAATCTTTTTGAAAAAAATTTAACAATAATTATTGTTTTTATGGATTTTATATATATCTCTCTTTTATAAAATACTCCATTCATTCAAAAATAAGTGTTCACTTTCATAACTTTATCCGTCTCAAAATAAATGTCCAGTTTCAAATTTTAATATAATATAATCTTATATTTCTCAACTTCTCCTTTTTCGTTAATTTCAAAAAATAATGAGTCACACTAAAAACTAAAAATATACTATATTTTTAAAGTGCAAATTTGGAAACACAAAATATCCCAAATTTTTTTAAAAAATCAAATATAAATACTTATTTTAGGACAAATAAAATAATTTAATTAAGTGTTCAATTGTATGGACCACATCGGAGAATAAAATTAGTCCACGTGGGAAAGATTGTCCTTTTAAAAATAATGATATTAAAAATGATCAAATCGAATATGTGGTAGAGTTAATTTCGCAAAGTCAATTTCAAAGTAAATATCATCCTGTGAAATAGAACCTAAAATTAGGCAAAGTAGAAACTTGGCGTAAGACCTACACAATTGGCAAGGTAACCACAATCAAGATTAAAGTAGGAAAAAACAACATTTTAGATAAGAATATATGATTTTTTTTTGTCTATTATTAATTAATTTATTTATTTTTGTTTTCAAAAGTAGATTATGTCAATGACTCCACAACATATTACCTTTCTTTTCATTGAAGTGATGATGGAAGGTTAGGTAAGAACGAGTCTTTCAAACGTAGAATGTCAAAGCAAGACCAACGCGGGCCTAATGTGAATGACCCAAAAAACCAGGTCTTTGATCATTTTCGTTTGGAAAAATTACACAAACTATTCCTGAACTATGACATAATTGCACGCGATATCCTTAACATTTCAATAATATCATAAATTATCCTTAAAACCAACTCCGGTGTAACACATAACCCCTTCCGTTAAAATTCAACGACGGAAATTTTTCTTTTTGGTCAATAAAGCTTATTTTTGGAGTGAACTTCCAATTTTGCCATTATATATGCATGTTCCAATTTAACTCTTACTTTTACATACAAAATTACTTAAATATCCTAATTTTTTTTACCAAATTGCCCTCACAATTTCATTTAAAAAAATATAAAAATTGAAATTATTTGTTCCAAAAAAAACAAACATCAATGTTTTAGCAAATTCCATTATCATCAATATTAGTTTAAACCCCATAAGCTTAAATAAAAAGATTCTATAAATTATATTTTTCGTAAAAAGTATAAATTTCAAAATATATATACTTCGAAAAATATAATTTTTTCCAAAAAATAAATTTTTTTTGAAAAATATATATTATGTTCCAAAATATGAATTTTTTCCGAAGAATAATTTTTTTGCAAAAATCATATATTATGTTCATAAATATGATTTTTTTTTTCAAAAAATAATTTTTTTGCGAAAAATATATATTATGTTCCAAAATATGATTTTTTTTCTGAAAAATATTTTTTTGCAAAAAAGTATTTATTATATTCCAAAATATGAATTTTTTCCGAAAAATACTTTTTTTACGAAAAATATATACTATGTTCCAAAATATGATCTTTTCCAAAAAATAATTTTTTTGTGAAAAATATATACTATTATGTTCCAAAATATGATCTTTTCTGAAAAATAATTTTTTTGCGAAAAATATATACTATTATATTAGAAAATATGATTTTTTTCCGAAAATAATTTTTTTTCAAAAAATATATATTATTTTTTCTGAAATAATTCATATTTTGGAAAATAATATACTCCCTCCGAAAAATAATTTTTTTACGAAAAATATATATATATTTTTGAATTTATAATTTTTGCGAAAAATATAATTGATTTTCGAAAAAGAATATTTGTAATGGGTTGATTTCACTAAACCCCCTTAAACTATTGAGGATAGTTTAAGCATTTTGACTTAAAATGTGAGGTGAGGGGGCATAATGATGAAATTGAATAGTATATGGGACAAAGTGGACACAATGGGGGTTAATTGATTAAACTGGATTAGGGATGGCAATGGGGCGGGTCGGGGCGGGTGATACCCGCCCCGTACCCGTACCCGATTATTTTTCCCCGCCCCGTCCTCGTTTATTTTTTTATTTTTCCGACCCGACCCTACCCGTCCCGGTTAGCTCCCCGCCCCGTCCCCGACCCGCCCCGCCCCGCCCCGCCCCGATTACGTATTATTTTTATTAAAAATATATTTTTTAATAATAAAAATTAATATTATTTTATTTCTAATTAATATTATTATTCTAGAATTTTTTTCTAGAATAAATCTATATGAAATCAAAATCAAACAATAAATCTATAATTAAGGAGAATATTATATGTATATAAATTTATAATTAAGTAGAATATATATATATATATATAAATTTATAATTAAGGAGAATATATATATATATATGTATATAAATTTATATATATATATACCTAATCGGGGCGGGGCGGGGTGGATAAACGGGGCGGGTTCGAGGTGGGGCGGGTTTTTTTGCCATCCCTAAACTGGATAATATAAGGGGTTTCTTGAAATTAACCCTAAAATATAATATAAACCAAGGGCTTTTAAGTAAATTCACGCATAAATATGACACAAATCTGACGGAGGCTCTGCTCTGTGTTCTAAGGGGTAGTAATTGATATTATTCAAATATTAGGGGTACTCTCTACAATTAAATCAAAGTTCAGGAAAGATTTGTATAATTTTCCCTTTTCGTTTTTAGAGTCCGAAAAAAATTCAATTTAGACATTATTATATATCGTTTTATGGTCTTACTTTGGCGTGTTATTTGATTGATTACAAAGAATTGTTTCCACCTAATTGAGATAACATATGGCAAAACAAAGATGGAAAAAAATGACCACAAATCCTTCTTCTAGTTCAGGAAAGAATTGATGCAAGAGTTCTTTTTGAAGTTTTTTCCAATCAATTTTAATATTAATTGGTATAATTTTGTATCATAGTTTAGCTTTATCTTTTAGGGAATAAGAAAATAATCGAGTTTTAAATTCATCATCAGTTTGTCCTCTCATACGTATGGTAATACAAATCTCTAAAAATTCATTTATATGTTGGTAAGGGTCTTCATGAGCATTTCCATGAAATTTAGATAACTTAAAGTGTTGTTAAGGTGTCATTTTTAACCACATATTTTGCACACACCTAACGTCCATCAAATTTTTGGCGCCGGCCAAAATTGGATTGAAAATTTGACCAAAGTGACCTAGAAAATTGGCTAGAAAGTAACCAAAAATGCGGGCCAAAAAATGGCCACGTGATGGACCAAGACATGACCAGAATGTTGGCTAAAAAGTGGAATAGTGGCCAAGAAATTGATTTATTATAAAATAATTTTTGGCCCAGTTGTCAAAGCACATTTGATTGGAGGAATCATTGTTGATGAAGACTAGAATATTACAAAATTTTGTGGAGTATTGGACACTTTTAGAAAAGAGATGTAGTTGAGTTGATAATTGTGTTTAGAATTTAGGTTGTTTTTATCTTTTATTTTATTAGTTATTTATCTCTAGGGTATCTAGATTATCTTTTAGTCTTATAAATAATGTACGTAAACCTCTGTTACAGAGGTCCCCGACCATTCACAAAAATCGTATCTTTCATTGCGTTTAGCAATTTTTATCTTTCTCGTTCAATTTATTTTTCCTTTGTCATCGTCCTTTCAATTTATTTATTTTCCCTGCAATTTATGTTTCATACCCTATTTTAATTCCAAGCTTCTTTCAATTTCTTGCAAATCTTTACTTTCATGCAATTTAATTTCTCAGCATTTGTTTTTTCAATTGCTTTTGCAATTCACGAGAGTTGAGTTATCTCTCTCATAAATCGTCTAATTATATCATTTCACATGTTCAAAAGAAACGAAAATCCGTTACTTTTGAACCGGATGAACTCAGTCATCGGTTAGAATATTACCGGCCTTGTTATTTGGTCGATGATTATTTACCTACGGGAAAGAAAAATATTATCGGTCCTACTATTCTGCCGATAATGAATATTTTTTGGAGCAAACAATAATATAACAAAAATTCACTATTTGAGATTAAGGCAAGCAGACTACAAAATAGGAAAAATTTCCACAATAATTACAGTTAGTGAAGAGGATCATATAGATCAAATAATATCTCCAAACTTACAATTCAAAGCCCATTTATTAAGAAAATGAGTTACACAATTACAAATCCTAGAAGTCCAAAGCAAAGAAAAATTGCAACGCTCAATCAATAAGAATCTCACATTTTGAAGGATAATTAAGAATAATTGTACAACTTTTAAAGTATGTTTTGTAGTACCAACAGTAAGGTGGTGTTAATAAGGCGATTTTATTTTATTCGTTTTTTGTTTTTTGTTTTTTTTGTTTTTGTTTTAGTTTAAGCGATATTTTTTGAGTTTAAACCAGAATAGATTTTGGGTTTAAATGAATAGAACGTGCATTTAAGTTGAATTATGCAACCTCCACACTTTATAAGTAAAGGGTGTTTTCCTTTCAGATTTAAAAACATAGACATTATAGACATTTTATCTTCATTCATTCTGTTTTAATTACAATACTTTTAACAAAGTGCTGAAATAATTCATTTTAACAGTGAAATTACATAGGAGATAATGAAATAAGCCTAAAGAGGGGTTGAATAGGTTTTTCTTTATTTAATGATCAATTAAAATTCTTTGCGGAATATTCAATATTAATTTGATCATTTAACAAGATTAATCATGCAAATATTAATTTAAGTGCAAAAAATAAATCACGAGACAACACCAAGATTTTTACGTAGAAAAACCTTGAAAAAGTTCCAAGAAAAAAATAACGGTTACACTCGGGTATCGATGCACTATGAATCGAAAAAGTTTACAGACTATATGAAGTTAGGACTTACAATAACTCTTATATGTCATTTTTCACTCGATGTCTGAAAGTTTTGAATCACTCGCGCTACCACGAAGCTCTCGCTCCGATCTCCGTACTCTGACGGCTCTACTTCTCAACAAATCAAAGAACCACAAAACATCCCGCTCCAATCTCCGTACTCTAACGGTTCCGTTTCTCAATGGAACAATGCAACCACGTTACAATAGATGATGTGATGATTTTTCAATAATGAATCATCCAATTGTGCATAAGGATATCACGTGTAGAAGCACAATTGAATAATCGCTAAAAACTAGATAAACCATTGATCAAACAATCTCTTTTTCTTTCTCTTTGCAAACAGATCTGATATATGAAAGAATCACAGAGATCTCACAAAAGCCACCCAAAAATTATGTAGAGACTCCTCTTATTTATAAAGAGACGAATCCTATTTTGAGTAAACATGTTTGTTTCCTTCTTGGACTATGATTATTCCCTTGTGTAATTCTCTTGTAATTAGGAGTGAATCTACCCAATTTTGGTGTAAATATCATTTATACACATGTTAGAATATGTTAGAGTGTAACTCAATTCATGATAGGTTAAAGCAAATGTATATGTAACAAAACTCACATTGTTGGTGGCTTGCACGTACCTCTACACATATGCGTAGAGGTTCATCCGCATATATAAGAAATGAATTTTCATTTATTGAAAATGGTCATTCCCATTACAATTATCATACCCAACAAAGAAATGAATAGAAGGAGAATTTTATTTCATTCCTTCATACGAGATTAATCTCTTTTATTGGTGCATGTATTATGATTTTGACTTATTAGATGTTTAAGAAAATCCTCAACATTTTGATTTGTAATTGAAATTGAACCTTCCATATTCCATAAATGGAGAGTACAAATTCTTGAATATTGAGTTATGTTGTGGGAATCGAATGGAATAGAGAGTCCATTCCAAATTTTCAATCATTATTTTGTTTGGTATATATTTTAAAGTGAGAATGGTGTTTCTTTTGGAATGAAAATTCATTCCATAAATAAATATAGAGAATGGACATTTCATTCTCTAGCAAAATTTAAAAAGTCATTTTATTTTCCATGCAGTGATACTCTACCCGAACAAAAAATTAAAAATAAGCATTACATGATTTACATCCAATTCCCTTCGCCATTCCAATCCTTCATATGGAACGCAATATTAGCGTATGTTTGGTTCTAGAAAAGAAAAAATCATTTCACTAATTCTCTTAAAGTATAAAATTTATTCTAGTAATTCACAGTATTTTTTATATAAATATGCTTAATTAGGGACTATGAAGCACGGACACGGATACATCGACACGACAAATTTTTAAAAAATAGGACATGACACGTTTATAAAAAAACCACAATTTTATATATATATATATGTATATATACATATATATATATATATACATTGCATAAATACTTCATTAATCACTTAAACAATGTGAATCAAATAAATTATTAAAAAAAATAAACAAATACGTTAAATGAAATGTCTGATATGTTCAAAATTCTTCATTTTACTACTATTCAAGTAATTAAATGTATCTCCCTTAACATCCGACATCTTAGTCTTTCTCGTTATATTGTAGGAATTTTTTTGATTGAAGACAAAGATTGGAATGTAAAATTACTAAATTTTCGGCTCTTTGTGATGTTATGTTATTCTTGTTCAAATAGTGAATAAATGAATAGGTGTTCTAATTTCTCTCACAAGATGAGGAGAAACAAAGATATTCAAGTATTTTCAAAACCAAATATTGGATTAGGGGTGTTAAAGTTCCATAAATGATCTACCAAATTACTGGCTTCATAAGTCTTATATCTTTCATGGAATTAGCCTACCCGCCGCGTGTTCATTATAAAAATAAATAAATCAGGACACGTTTTTGGCATACCAAACACTTATTTTTGGCGTATACGCGTGTCCGATACATATACACGTGTGTCGGACACGAGTACGGCGACCCTAGACAAAGTACTCATGCTTTATAGATTATGGATAACAAAATGATATAATGTGATAATTGTATTAGTTTAATTTAAGAATCCAATACTACGATGCTGACTTTGGTACGTGCCACGTTTTCACATGCTTCCCCGTTGGCGCTGAAAATTTAGTCTCCCGCCCAGTCCCGTGATTTGGTCGCCCTGAATAATTATACAGTTAGTGTATTTGCCACAAAAACAGAGTACTCCCTCTTCACACTCATCAAAGGAGTGTGACCTTTTTAACGGTCATCTGGATGCCACTTGGCAAAATCCACTGCGCGTGTAACAGACCCACACTTTAGAAGAGTGTACACAACAAAGTAACATATAATTATAAAATAGGGTAAAGTGCACATAAAAAAAAACCTCAACTATTGCCGACCCAATGTACTCCTCAACTCGTAAATGACACATTTATTCCTAAATTAAAATTTGAAAAAGAATATAAAATTAAAAATATATATATATTAATTCCGAAAGTATATATAAAATTTGAAAAAAAATATATAAAATTCAAAAAAGATATAAATTTTTTAAAAACCATACATACAATTTGAAAAAAATATATAAAATTTGAAAAAAGTATATAAATTTCAAAAAAAATATAAATTTTGAAAACATATATTAAATTCGAAAAAATATATAAATTTAAAAAAATATATGTATATTTCGAAAAATAAAATTTGAAAAAATATATATTGGTAGAATGTCATATCTTTTATAATGAAGTGAATCAAACTACTTACCACCAACATCAATTAGTGGTCTTCTTTTATATATATTTTTTCAAAATATATATATTTGTTTCAAAATATATATATTTTTGAATTTTATATATTGTTTTTGAATTTTATATATTGTTTTCGGATTTTAGATATTTTTTTTCAAAATTTATATATATATTTCTAATTTTATATATATATTTGAATTTTATATTTTTCATTCGAAATTTAATATATTGTTTTAGAATTTTCTATATATTTTTCGAATTTTATATATTTGTTTCAAATTTTAATTTTTTTTAAAATTTAATATATTGTTTTTGAATTTTATATATATATATTTCGAATTTTATATATTTGTTTCAAATTTTAAATTTTTCTCGAAATGTAATATTGTTTTTTGAATTTTATATATATTAATTAACCCTTAAAATAATTTATTTTATTTTTGTAAGGGTAAATTTGTAAATTTGCAATGGGGATGGAGTAAATTGCATCCAATTGGGATAATTAAAGGGTTTTTTTTGCCCCTTTTGTAGTTAAGGAGAGTTTTTTGCTTATGGGGCAATAGTTGAAGGGGTTTTATGCACTTTACCATATAAGATAAGAAAATTATTTAGGACCTCAAAATAAATATTCCGGCAAAATGAGAACCGACACGGTAACACGATACGAATACGACATGAATTAAAAGGGTTATGGTTGACCATAAAAGGGTTGAAATTGTATAAGAGTCGACCCGAACATGACATGAGAATATAAGGGTTGACCCGAACACGACACGAGTAACCCGAACACGACACATTTGACACGATTATATTTATTTTTAATTTTATTATTATTTGTTTCTCTTCTCTAGTTGGTTATGGGTTGGAATATATCAATGAACTATTACTGAATTGTGTCAAATTCAATTTGATTTTTCTGATAATATGTTAAATAGTTTGTTTCGTATTGGATTGTCAAATTTAATTTAATATATTATAATAAATAGGCTAAATGGATTACATGGGTTGACACGGATAACCTGTAGGTTGGGTTATGGTTGAGTATATTTAACACATATATTAACGATGTCTTTTTCGACACGACACGATCTTAACCCAATATGAACACGACCTACCCACACGAATTGTCAGCTCTAATACATCAATAATAAAAGAGGTGTATTACACAGGCAGATAATTACCAGCACATGTACTATTCTAATTTCAAAAATAAAATAATTATTCAATACTTCAAAAGAAATATGACTGTGATATTGAGTTCAATAATTCAAAGGGTGCATAATACTTGCAGACTCAATTATCCGTCTTCTTTACATCAACTTAAATTATCATGTGGTAATCTAAACTTGTCATCGAATTCTGATTTGAGTTCGATTTAATTAGTCATATATGAATTAATAAAACAATTCCACAACTGATTATGATGCAAATTTCACTGTCCGATTCAATTAACATATAAATAAACAATAACATACACACATAATACTTTATTATTAATTATACAGGTTAACTAGCATATCTAATTATATTCTAGTTTTTTTCATTTGATTTTCATATATGTCATGTTCATTCATAAATATATAATTTTAGATTTAATATTATTTAAAAAATAACAAAAAGATTTAATTTTTTGTTGAGTTTTGTATTTTTACATAATTTGATCGAATATCTTACTATCGACAAAATTGCTTAATAAACTTATTGGATTTTATCTATTGATTCTAGGTAAAACTGTCCTGGATAGGAGCGGAGCCAGGATTTGAAGGGGGCGAACTGTTAAATATTTTTTTTAAAGTAACATAAATAATTTCAAATATATATATATTTCACAATCAATATGACTATTATAAATATATAACTAGTGGAAATTCGGTCTATTTGCTTTTAGAAAATAAAAAACAACCTGTCTTTATCTAATATTTTTAAAAAAAAAAAACTCCAAAATCTCTTATCAAATATGAATTTTGAGATTTTTGGAAGGATAAAATTCATCACTTATATAATTTGAATTAAAAGACTAAACAATTTCTTTTCAATACTAAACTCAAGTAATTTACAAGGGAAATCTTTCTTCTATCCTGTGAAGAAGTTGTGTTTTGATAAGCTTTATCCTAAAGAAAAGTCCCTTTCTAAAATTGCGAGTATCAATTTGATTAGCTTTTCTATGAATTTCAAGTTTATGAAAAGGGCTGTCAAATGATAATTTTAATGTCAAACAAATTGTAACTTATCAAAATATTATTTAATTTAGAAATACTAAAGATTTTGAAACTAATTTTAAGATATAATCATGAATTATGTGGATGAATATATGACCCTATGTGTTTCCGAAATTTTAAAAAGTATGACATTTTTTTTGGTAAACAAAAGTTGAAGTGGTGGTAAAATTGAAATTCAATTAATAAAAAATACTGTATTAAAATGGGAACAAATTAATACCCAAACAAGTTTTGAATGGAAATAAATTAATATCAAAATTTATTATTTCTTACTTTGTAATAGAATTTTTTCATTTTTATTCTTTTTTCTAAAAGGCTACCACGAGGTTTTTTCTAAATATATATATATTTTAGCAAATTGTTGGGCCTTGTTAGTTTATTTGGGGGACCAATATCCATATATTCTATTTTTCGTACTTAAATTTATATATGATACTAAAAAAAATTAAAAAGTTGCCCCCTCTCCGGGTCCCGGGCACTCAATATCTTATTTTAAAAGTATATAGAGAGAGAGAGAAAAATAAAAACAAAAACAAAAAATCCACGAGAAAATATTTGGTGTGGGACCCGAAGAGAAAAGTGTGATGGCGGCTCCCACCGTTGGATTGTTTGAATGTGAAATGGCGCCTCTAGTTACGGACAAGCATGAGTGGCCTAGCTTTTTACTTTTCTTTTTTGCCTTTTCGTTTCTGTTTATTTATTATTTATTCATTTGTTGACTATCTTGAAAAGTTTGAATTGATTTTTTTATTGTTTAAGTTTAGTTGTAGTGGCTTGAACTGTTCAAAGTTGATTACTCTTGCCTTCCTCAAATTCTCCTTGGTTGATCAGTTGAGAACACTCCACGCTTTGTTAAGCTCAATAATTTATTAATCTTTGTTTTGAAAGCTCAGTTAATTTGACTTTATTTAGGAAATGAAAAAAAAACCTTTCTAATTCTAGTTTACTCTGTAGCTTAAAATGTTTCACAAAATAAAAGTGCCACTAGTTAACAGCAAATTCACTTTTTGAACATTTTTGGGTGACAAACACACTAGTTTTGGTGAAAGAGATATTGGTAGAGTAATACCACTGACTCCTTCTTTGACAAACCTTAAAATCGATTATTAAGTTTTAATAATTTAATTTTGAATGTTGCAAAATTTAACTAGTTATAGTCTTACAGATTTATATTTTTAAAGCATTCTTAAATCACAAGTGTTGATGATAAGTGCAATTTCAGTCACTTGAAATAGTACCTACTATTCTTGTATGTTGTACATGTAATTTTATGGTATCTCGGTTGGATAGAAGGAATGCGAAAAAAAAAAAAAAAAAAGTATTAACTGCTATTTTAGTTGGGGGAATATTGAGAAAGGATGAGCGAGGGAGCTAAGTAGAGTAATCAAACTCAAAATGAGACACAATATTATGAACGCGGTGTGAATTAAAAGAGTATTATAAATGGGTTCAAATTGCAAAAGGATAGATCCAAATACAATAAAAAATATTAGTGTCGTGTTTGAGTCAAACTGAATAACCCAAACAACCTGTTTGACCGATTGTATTTATATTTATATTTATATCTATATATTTTCTCTTCTCTAATTAGTCATGAGTTTTTTTCCTCTTCTTTTAGTGGTCATGAGTTGAAATATATCAAATAGTTGTAATTGTGTCGTGTCAAATTCAATTTAATTTTGTTTATAAACAGGTTAAACAACTAGTTTCATACTGAATCGTGTCAAATTTTAATTTAATATTTCTGATACATAGGTTAAACGAGTTACATGAGTTGAGTCGGATTACCTATTTAAATAATGGGTTAATCTAGTGTTGAACATATTTGACATGTATATTAATCATGTCTTTTTCGACACGACCCATTTAATGGACTACAATGTCTCAATCCGATACGAACACGACTCACAAACACAAATTGCATGTTCTCATCTACCAAAAAGTAGAAACAGAAACAAAAATCATGTTTAATAATCTATTTCCGTTTTTAGTTATTGAAGAACGTTTCTCATGTTTCTACAAAAAATGGAAACGTTAAAAAGGTGTTTCTCTTGTTTCCACCAATGTAGCACAAAAACTTTCTCACACATCTTACCACATATACATTATTCGTTTAAAACAAACTTTATATATATGCGCATGCATGACGCCTTTGCTGCGTCTTGCTTGAACCACTGAACGTGTTCTGTAAATTGCCAAAGTGAGTACTCATGTTCCCAGCTTGCCTCATTGTTCGGTAAGTTCTTTAACTTGAATCAATATTTCGCGTATTTGGGCACTCCCCTCCTGCTCAATAGTCATTCGACAAGGATGCATTTTACATCCTTGTCAAAGGAAGTGACCATGACAGTGGGTGCCTTTGTGATATGCCTCGATTCGGGTTATCCACGTCTTTATGGTAAGGTTTGAGCATGCTAATGCGAAATCTTCAGCTTAGGTGGTAATTCTAACATTTAGGAAGCCTTGCCCACCGGTTTGACTATGGGGAATGAGCCTTCATGCTTGCGTACCAATTTTTTGTGCACCAGCCTCGATTTCTTGAATTGTTGGGGTAGTAGCTTCACCATCACGTGGTTCTCTTCCATGAATTCCACCTTACTCATCTTTGTGCCTTCCACTTCTTCATCTTCTTAGCCGCCTTGTTTAAGTAGGTCTTTGCCAAATCGAATTGTTTGTGCCAACCCTGTAATGTTCGAATTTTTATCTCGTTTATTTTATTTCATTTTATCGCATGATATCATTGTTTCATGGCATTTCATAGTATTCCATGTGTATTCATGCATTTGTGAGGTCATGGGTTGTGTTTTCGAGTTTGTTCTTGCAATTCGAGAATTTTTGTTTTTAGGTCAAATGCAGGCCCAGGTATGTTCGGTGGTGGACCTGGGGCATTCCCAGTGGCCCGGTTTTTAAAAATATTTCATAGTAGTATCATTTATTCACATTTGGTAGTGTTCCATGTTTATTTGGATTCAGAGTTTCATTATTTGGAGTCAATTTGAATCTTTAAGTTAAAGTTGGGGTTCTTTGAGTATATATATTTTTTATAAAAATACATTTAAAGACGCTATTTCAAATCACTAATCAAAATTCCAGTGAGCAAGCTTTAGACATTTTGCCATTTTTCTTCGTTCTTCATTTTTTCTTTTCTCTTCATTCTTTCTACCTTTCAGTTGGCCAAGAGCGAGAATTATGTCTTGGGTTCAACTAAAAAAGTATTGGAAAATTTACAGTGACACCCCTGAGGTTTGGGGAAATTACACCCAAATGCAACCTTTGAATTTTTTGAACACTAACACCCTTGTAAGCAAAATAGGTCCTAAGACCCTGTGAAATGACGCATGTGCCCTTTAATTAAAAAATGAGTAAACTGAACTAAATATCTATATGGTGAATTGACTCATGTACCCTTATTAATTTTCAACCACACAAAACCTTATCTACCCACATTTCAACCACACATTGACCAAAGCTTTACCTACCCACATCATTAGTCTCACGTTGTCTCTCACACAAACAAGACATACACTCATTTTCTCTCTCAAAACCAGACTACTTCTCACTTCTCTCTCACACAAACATACCTAAAATGGACGATCCATGAGTTACCCACACTGATCTACACATCAACTGGGTTGGATTATTCTCGTTGGTAATTATTTATTCACCATATCTCTCTCTTTCTCTTTTTATTTTGTCTCATTTTTAGGGTTTCTCTTTTAAAACACACAAGATCTAATTTTTCTCTTTCTGAAACGCACACAAACAAATCATCAACAAGCTTTGTTAATCTCTCTCACACGCAAAAGCTATTCTTTGACATCTTTTCAACTTCTGAAATTTAAGCAATCCTCCATTCGTTTATCTAATCTAAAGGTATGTTTCTTGTTTTGTGAAATTATTTTATATTCTACGGTTAGGAAAGAGCTTGCATGTTTTATGATGTATGTTCTAGGGTTTGTAAATTAGTGAACTTAGGGTTTGTAGATGTTTTTGTTTCCTGTCATATCTTATCATAAAACCCTTGCATGCATTTTTTTATTAACCTTTTTCAACCTCTTGCATGTGTATAATATGATAAACCCTTACATAAATTCATATAATTTCACCCATTAAGGTTTGTAATATTATGGTTTTTCTGCTTTGTTAACATTAGGGTTTCTGTTTAATTAAATTTGTTTTACCAAATCAGAGTCAATTAGTGTAAATTAAATTAAAGCCAATTAGTGGTAATTAAATTAAAAGTTTCTGTTTAATTTTTTTTTTACCAAATTAGAGGCACTTAGTGGTAATTAAATTAGGTATTTTACTTAAATAAATTAAATTAATCAAATTATGGTTAATTAAATTAGGGAATTTACTAATTGAACTTAATTTTAGTTAGTTAAGGTTAATTAAATTAATAATTTCACTAATTGAATTTAAATTTAATTATTTAATTAGGGTTTCTGTTTAAATAATTTTTTTTACCAAATTAGAGTCAATTAGTGTTGATGAAGAGTGGCTTGCTGAGGTTGAGGGATGTTGTTTAATTAGAGTCAACTAAGTTTCACACAATTAAGGATGTTGTTTAATTGAACTTAATTGTGTAACTAATATTTGTCTTATATGTGATTGTGTATTGGTTTGCTTTGTGTTTTTTCAGTTTCAATGGCAAGTGTGAAAGTGCATAATCTAGTTGTCCAGTATGATGGTAACATACATGTCATTAAAAGTGTGGTCCCTACAAACTATACTTTTTTGGCATTGTATTCAAATGTTTGTGCCTCTGTTCTTTATGGTATTCCTAGTCAAACTGGTTTAACAGTGCAACCGTTTTGTAAAATACCTGGGAGTCTTAATACATTAAGTTAAGTGAGGAAGAGGACATGACCATAATATGGGAAATGTATTCAGACTCTAGGGAGATTAACATTTATTTGGACGAAAATTTGACACCATAGTTGAATGAGAGACATAGTAGTGTTGTACTAAACTTAGAGAGTGTGGAGAATGATGAGGATAATGGTGCTGAAGTGGATACTGATTTCAGTTTCTCAGATAGTGATGATGAAGAGTGGCTTGCTAAGGTTGATGGACATGCTAGTGATGATGGAGATGATATTCCTTTAGAAATAGAGACTTCAGTTAATAGTTATGGGAAATTATCTGACTATATTGACAATGTTTCAATTAGTACAAATAATGGTGATGAGATAAATCTTAAAGGGGCTGTCCATAGAGACATAAAGGGTAAAGTATTCAAGTATGAGGAAAAGGGTGAGATTAGAATGGAAAGTTGATGTTTGTTTCAAGATATTCATCAGTTTAGGGTTGTTTTGAAGGAATATAGTGTTCAAAAAGGTTTTAAATTGGTGATGAAAAGAATGAGAGGAAAAGAGTCATTAGTGCATGTGGTAATCCTGGATGTGCATAGAAAATCCATGCAAGTGTACTGACAGATGACATAAACTTTAAAATAAAAAATATAGGTCCAGAACATACTTGCATTAGAACAACAAAAAATTCAGTGGTCACCTTTACTTTTATAGCAAACAAGCTTGTCACTAAATTCAGAAATCAGCCGGATATAAGTTTAAAAAAATTGGGGCAAGAAATTAGAGATACATTTAAGGTTGGGGTGAGTGATGCATGTTTGAGAAAAGCTAGAAAGAAAGCCTTAGAAACAAATGAAGGGACCTATAAAGAATCATATGCAAAGTTGTGTAAATATGTTAATGAGGTGATTTTAACTAATCCAGGAAGCTTAGTATTTATCAGGCCTTCAGAAGATGACGAAACTATGTTTAAGAGGGTTTTCTTATCATTTGTTGCAGTTTATGATGGTTACAAGGATTGTTGTAGGCCATTTATAAGACTGGATGAATGTTTTTTGAAAGGTCCATATGGTGGCATTTTGTTAAGTGAAGTGGGGCTAGATGGGAATAACAGATTATACCCATTTGCCGTTACTATTGTAGAATCTGAAAACAAATCAAGTTGGAAATGGTTTTTGGACCATTTACACAAAATCACTAGTGATATGGCTGAAGATATGTCTTGGGTGATTATGACAGATAGACAAAAGGGCATACTTCCAGAGTGACCTAAAATTGGCATAAATATGCCTACAACCCCTTAGTAAGGGCTAAAGGGTAGATTTAAATAACAGATGGACAAAAGGGCATACTTCCAGTTGTGAATGAAATCTACCCCTTGGCCCTTACTATGAGATGTTGTAGGCATATTTATGCCAATTTTAGGCACTATATCCCAGGGTTAGATATAAATTACTGTTCTGGATGGCTGCAAGGGCATATACTGAGCTGAATTTCAACAATGCTATGAGAAAACTGAAAATCATTTGTCCAAGAGGATGAGAGTGGCTGATGGAACATCCCCTTGAAACTTGGACAAGGCATAAGTTTGATGAGACTTCCAAATGTGATTTTTATTACTAACAATGCAGTTGAATCATTCAACTCATGGCTTAAAAAAGTAAGGACAAAACCAATCATAAATGTTTTGAAAGGGGTAAGGACTAAATTAGTGGTCAAAATTCAGAAAAGGTTTGAGAAATCTGCAAGTTGGGTGAATTTAGTAGTCCCTAAAATTAGGAAAAAACTGAACACAACAATTGAGAAGGCTAGTTCATGTCAGCTGATTTGGCCAGGTGGTGAACTATATGAGGTTATTGAGGACATGGAAATGAAGTACATAGTCAACTTAAAGACAAATAATTGTTGTTGCAAAGAATGACAGTTAACTGGTGTGCCATGTAAGCATGCAGCATCATGCATTACATGGAACAGGGGTAACATTGATGAGTATTGGCATGACTTTTTCACAAAGTATACCTATGCTAAATCTTACAACTATCTCATCCACCCAATGCACCATGAAAATAGATGGGATGAAGCGTCAAAGCCATCATTGCTTCCCCCAGAGTTTAAAAGGGGTGCAGGTAGACCAAAAGTGCAAAACAAAAGGGAAGCTAATGAACCACCAACAACTAGGAGGTCATACATTCTTCATTGCAGCATATGCAAGGGTGTTGGACACAACAAAAGAGGTTGCCAAAAGGGTCCAGTTGAAAATAAAAAAAGGAAGAGGACAACACCATCAACTTCAACACTAACTCCACCATTGATAGGTGTCAAATATTAGATATTTTGATCCCTTAACTCATTATTGTTACGTTCTTTCATTCCATTATTTGGTATTTTTATGTTGTTTGCGTGTTAAAGCATGTTTCAGGAGCTTAATGAAAAAATAGAGCTAACTTCGGTGAATTAACTGAAGAGTGTGTTCTTTCTATTCAAAGAGGAGAGTCAAAGAGGCAGTTCGAAACAAAAATGGCTCCCAAAGGGCAAAAATGGAATTTTCAGAAGCCGTCAGCTTCAGCATAAAGTATCATGGGTTCAAGGCAGTCATTTTTGTGCATGCACGGAGAAAAGTGGTTTTCAATAAAATACCTACGCTTTCAGTTTCAAAAAGTGTCTTGAAGCGTATGCCAGGTATGCTTGAAGCGTATTTGCGGCAAGTTTTATGGTTTTTCGATGGTTTTTTCCTGTTCCACCCCCGGGTCAATTTGAAGACGTGCCTGTGACTCCAGACCTCTATATACATGTATATACACCTATATATATCATAAGTTAGGGTTTGCAGGAGGTGAGGAGTGAAAAAACTGAAAATGACCTCTCTATACCATTGCCTATAAATACACGATCATAGGGAGTTCATTAGAAGGGTTCAGTCGTGAGTTTTGGAGGTTCACGTTCATTCAGAGAGGCTCATTCATTCAGACTTGCTGCTGTTGAGAGCCGTATTCAAACCTAGAGATCCGGATAAGAAGACCATGGCCAACTAACTCGGTATCTAGGATTTTCTAGCAAAATCCTAGCCAAGTAATATAGTTTTTTCATTGTTTTCAATTGTAACGAGGGGAAACTATTGACCATACTATAATGATTGTAGTAGTTAATAGACTGTACTGATTTGCAATATAAAATTATATGTTTGTTCTAAATTCTTATCTTAGATGGAATGAATGTATTATTTTACACAACTATGATTATTCACTATGGGCTAGAACTCGGATGCTTAATTATAGTTTTATACATAATGGTGGTAATGAAACTTGAGACCCTAGGTTGACACATGCCATGCCTTGATGATCTAATATAGACATGCTTTTGTTTATTTTCATGCATTAGGAGTAGATTAGTGTAATATAATTGACATGCACTAGTTAAGTCAGTCATGAGATGGGTTGTCGTAATCCGGTTGATGGTATTCCTTTTTGGGGTCGTATTTAGCTATTTATGGTACGACCTTATTCACAGTTATGGATCGCCCTCTTACAGTTGATATAGTGAGGAACTATATTATGTAGTTAGTGGTGGAGCGATGAAAACCCTAGTTTTTTTCTCTCATCTGAATCACAACCAATTTACTTTGCTTTCTGGACAATTTTAGTTAAAATAGATAATTTGGTCTTTGATCACCCAAATAAACCATTTTCAGAAGATATAATTCAGTATTTTTGAACTGTTAGAGTGAACAATATTAGTCTCTGTGGGATCGATACCCCTTACTCAAGCCATTGTTATTTTACAACCGATACGTGCGCTTGCGTAAGGTAAAACCTAACATTGTTAATGTGTCATTTTTAACCATATATTTTTACACACCTGACGTCACATCATGTTTTTTGCACCGTTGCCGGGGACTAAGCATTGTTCATTAGTTTTAGTAGTTTATTTATATTGTGTTATTGTAGTGTACTGAAAGTTGGAATTTTTGTGTGATTGATACGTACTCTAAAAAACATAAAGGGATTTGGCGGAGTAGAATTTGTGTCGTTGGACTTCTGGTGAGTTTTAGTTTATCTTAATTTCGTGCATAATTTTAGCTTTAAAAAAAAAGTATAGAATTTTTTTTTTGTTTGGTGTATGACCGATCGAAAATCCCGTTTTGATCCCAATGTTGAATTAGAACCTTTTGATCCTGAGATCGAGCGGACTTTTTATCAAAAATGTTGAGTTATTTAAGAGCGTCATCGTCAATTAGAAGAAGCGATGGGTGACCAAAGAGCCAATCTACCAAGGACACCAGCCACATATTTGAAAGGATACTATGCACCGAATGCGTATGATTCCTATGCTGATTTCCCAGAGGAAGAAGGTGCGAAACACTTTGAGATCAAGTCAAGCGTTATTAATATGCTTCCAAAATTTTTTGGCCTTAGGATAGATTACCCATACCAGCATATTAATGATTTCTTAGAGGTTGCCTCAACTGTTAGGTATGATAATATGTCTAAGAATGATTTGCAAGTGCGTCTATTTCCTTGGTCGTTGAGAGAAAAAACTAAAAGATAGTACGTCAAATTAGATAAGACAAATAAATTGATTGGGAAGCCCTTAAATATGAATTCATAGAGAAACATTATCCCATAGGAAAGACCTTAGAGGCATAAAGTGCTATCAAAAGTTTTAGAGAATTGTCTGGTGAGAAGTTCCATGATGCTTGGGAGAGATATAGTGAAATCTTGTATAAGTGTCCCTACCATAGGTTCGCTGAAGAGGATATAGCTAAGAATTTTTACATGGGACTTGGACATAAACATAAGAATTTGTTAGATGCGGCAACACAAGGGCAATTTATCCTGAAGCCAGCAAAAGAACTCTTAGACTTGTTAGACAATATTCGTGATAATACAATTCAATATGAATCTGAGTTGAGGTCTAGAGGTGTACTAGATAAAAGATCCGAGAAAGCTTATGTTGTGAATCATGATGATGTGAGAGATTTAATGGTGTTGATAGGAGAGAAATTAGAAATATTTGAAAAACTTATCTAGATAAATCATTCCCCTAGAAGAGAAGTGTCAGAGTTAGAAGTCGATTATTCTCATAATGAGTGTCAATGTGGTGAATTCGTTGTTGCCAATGCTAATGTAGCATGGAACTACCCAAACAATGCTCCTTTCACTAATTCATACACATCAAATGTCCAAAATTATCCCCCTCTTTCATCGCAATCTTCAAATGTGGAATCAATGTTTCCCTAGGAACAACAATCATATAATTCACAACCAAGATTTCAACAGGTCAACAATCATACCAATCCCCACCAACATGGCTCAAAACTCTCAGTTAAATCACCAACCCAGACAGTCATCCACTAATTCTCAGGCTTTCCAACCATATAATTATCAAACTCAGCTTCAAGGAAACCAAACCCAAGGATTTAATCCAAATCAAGTTTACCCTTCATATCTTCAAAACCATCTCCAACATCAAAATTTAATTCAAAATCCACCACCGAGACCACCTGGCTTTGAAGAAGAGGTGATGAGTGCCTTGAGGGAGTTAAAAAATCAATCTAATAATTCTCAGGCGACCATCCAAAAGAGTGAACTCTCATTCCCAAGTCCTTGCTCAAATGGGAGCTCAAATGGTACAACTAAAGAATGTTATGGATAGGATAGAGAAAATATTGCCTAGTCAGCCAGTGGCTAACCCAAAGCCGTAACAAACACTGAAGCTTGAATCCTTTATTGAGACTCATCATGAGACAATCCAAGTGGTCACAATTTTGAAAAGTGAAAAGGAGGTGGAAAATAGGGCTGAGGAGCAGCATGAGGAGAGGCTGAAGAAACAAAAGGCCCAAGAAGTTCAAAGAAAGGCAGAAGAAGAAGCTCAGAAGAAAGAGGCTGAGAATCAGAAAGATCAACCTCAAGAAGAGGAAAAATAGGATGAGACAATACCAAAAGAGTCTGATAGGGCATACTATGAGAATGCAACACTATTCCCTTAACGTCTTAGAGAGCCGACCAAAAATGGTAAGAATAAAGAGTCAGACATGTTGGAGACATTATGACAAGTCAAGATTAATCTGTTTCTCTTAGACATTATCGACCAAATACCACCCTATGCTAAGTTTTTGAAGGACCTCTGTACCCAAAAACGTAAAAGCAGAACTAAGGTCTCGAAGAATATTTTGTTGACTGAACAAGTAAGTTTGATCTTACTGAGTGATATTCCACATAAGAGGAAAGATCCCGGTGCTCCCGTTATTTCTTGTGTCATTAGTGACCAAAAGATTGGTAGAGCTCTTCTTGACATCAGTGCGAATGTTAATTTATTACCTTACTCAGTCTATCAATAGTTAGGGTTGGGAGAGCTCAATCCTACATCGGTGATGCTTTAATTGGCAGACAGACCAATTAAACAACCGAGAGAATTCTGGAGGATGTCATTGTTCAAGTGGGTAAGTTTTACTATCCTATGGACTTTGTGGTGTTAGACATGGAACCTGACCACATATCAATGAGGCATATCCCTGTTATCTTAGGAATACTATTTTTGGCTACGGCAAATGCATGCGTTGATTGTAGAATAGGGGTTATGGATATATTTTTTTAGAATCTAGAGATGATGATGAATGTATTTGATATCAACCATCAATTACCGGAACCAGTCGAGTGTTTTAATATTGATAAGATGGTTGAGGAAGTGGTACCTTAGAGGAGTCGAGCAAGGAATGACTTGGATGTTGTGATTAAAAGGTTGAATGCAAAGTTTGATACGTGGGAGGAGCCAAGAGATTCGCCTGAATCTCCATTTGTGTCACCACCAGCAACATTGATGCTCGACAACTCACTTTATAAGATTGGATTGTATGACGGTAGTGAAGGTCGATAGTAGAGTTTAGTGGCAAATAAGCAAGATGTGGAGGTTGTTAGAGATGATCAATTGTCACGAACTTTTAAAGAACCTACTAAGGATGACCCCCCTCTTAAAGACACCTTTCTAGATGAACTAGTGTTAGGTATACACATGGTAGAAAAATTATATGCCTTGGAAGATCCATGATTGAGAGATAAGTGTGATGGGATATAGAGTTATGTGTATAAGGATGCTCGAAGATACATAGCTCGAATAAGAGTACATCATACTAAGCATGTTCGTCTTAAGTTCCTTGAGCTTGGTCGAAAACGACAATGTAATCCAAAGCTGAAAGTGTTTCTAGGTAAATTCTGACAAAGATGGGACGAACCACACAGAGTTAGATCCGGGACCGAAATTTATGGCATTTGTTAGTTTAATGGAAAGTAGTGAATTGGTGAAGGGAACATTACATAAGGTATTGAAGGAGGATCCGTTGGATACATTGACTGTGCATGGGGTGAAATTAGAATGTGATAGAGGAGATACTTTATATGGTGATTATTGTTCTATATTTGATGTCATGGATAATACTAATTGTTCACAGGTGAGAGCACTGTGGGAGTTACTTCATACATTTTGTCCTATGAGTAGGAGAAGTGTTATAGAAATGAATGGTGTTGGATAACCCTTTGAGGAACTGTCGTGCCAATGACGTTAAACATTGGTCCTAGGTTGTGAAAGTTAGTTTTTAGCCTATGTTTGTAGAATAGGATATCATTTAATTTATGTAATTTCAATTCTTAGAGACGGTAGACCCTTAAGGACATGTCTTTGTCTTTGTTTTTATTTTTATTTTTATAGGATTGTAGGCCCTTAAGGCCAAATCATAAAAAAAAAGATAAGAGAAATTTTAATTCCTTGAAAAATTTGTGTGAATTTCGGTATATTTTTGAAATTTATTTTTCCCTTGCTATGATGGTGGGTATTTGTGCTTTGTTGTGTATATCAACAGGTGATCCAAATTAAGTTTGGGGGAGGAGATCAAGTGCTTCAATGTTGAATCCATAATTGAGCTTCAATGGTAATTGTATATGTTCTCATACTTTATTTTTTGACCATGGGGACATGGTCTCATTTAAGTTTGGGGATTAAGGTATATGATTACAAGGAAATGGAAATTTTTCGAAAAAAAAAATTGAAAATTGAAATTTTTTGGAGCAGTTCTTTGTTTTCACGCATGATTGATTTGCATTAAAATTTGATTGAGTTCATGTTTATGATGTATGAGTAGTATGTGTTGTGATATTCTCATTCATGAGAGTGATGATTAAATCGAGTTAGTGAAGTGATGTGGTTTTACATGGGTGAATGAATTAGTGAAATTGAAATCAAGAAAGACCACTTTGACTTATAAGCACAAGTACACATTCACTATGGGAAATAGGTTGATATTTGACTATGTAGTTGAAAAAATAATTTTGCCACAATAAAAGGGGAGAAGGGAAGATGTTATGATTGAAATGGAGAAACTTAAATTTTTTTTGAGAAAATAAAATGCAAAAAACAATTCTTCAAGCTGAGTAACCGGGCCTTGGTATCACCAATATCACTGTTCGCGTTTAAAGGGGAGAAGACTGATGAACATAAATCCCATGGAAGAAGCTCAGCCCCAGTTGGTCAGGATTAAAAATCCCCGCTGGAAAGTCTAGAGACTTAGAAAGACAAAAATGGATAAAAGTAGAAAGATAGAAAGATATGTTTTTATCAAAAATGGCAAAAATTTGATCAATGAAGTAGGAAAAAAGAAATTGAAATATCATAGTCGAATGTTCACAAGATCACAGAAGGTTGTCTTGATTGAGACTAGAAAGTAGCGAAATCATTCACTTTATTGAGAACCATTTATGATACGAAGCTCGATATAACTATTGTTCGGTAGTGAGTGGGAGTATTTGCATCAATGTTATCTTTTACATTATATCATGACTTAATTGAACTTGTGTGTGGACTCATGACTGCGTGATTATAGAGAACTAAGATTTATGTATGTACCATCACTGGAAACCTTCACGAGACTTCACCCGTCCACTAAGGGTAACCTAGGGTTTTAAAAGGCTTGTTACATGTGCTAAGTGTAATCGTCGACCCTTACGAAAGCAAGAGATTATGTTAGATTAGTTAGAATAGATAGAAAAGAAATCATCACAAGAAAGTTCCCTGAGTTTATTGCTAAGAGACTAACAATATGTAAGTTTGGGGGTGGGATATGTGTTAAATATTAGACATTTTGACCCCATAACTCACTATTGTTATATTCTTTCATTCAATTATTTGGTATTTTTATGTTGTTTGCGTGTTAAAGCATGTTTCAGGAGCTTAATGAAAAAATAGAGCTAACTTCGGTGAATTAACTGAAGAGTGTGTTATTTCTATTCAAAGAGGAGAGTCAAACAGACAGTTCGAGACAAAAATGGCTCCCGGAGGGCAAAAATGGCATTTTCAGAAGCCGTCAGCTTCAGCATAAAATTTCATGGGTTCAAGGCGGTCGTTTCGGTGCATACACGGAGAAAAGTGGTTTTCCATAAAATACCTACACTTTTAGTTTCAAAAAGTGGTTGGAAAACACATTTTTACGCTTGGAGGTACACTTGGACCTACGTTTGAAGAGTATCTACGACAAGTTTTGTGGTTTTTGCCTGTTTTACCCCCGGGTCGATTTGAAGACATGCTTGTGATTCCAGACCTCTATATACATGTATATACACCTATATATATCAGAAGTTAGGGTTTGCAGGAGGTGAGGAGTGAAAAGACTGAAAATGACCTCTCTATACCATTGCTTATATATACAAGATCATAGGGATTTCATTAGAGGGGTTCAGTTGTGAGTTTTGGAGGTTCACGTTCATTCAGAGAGGTTCATTCATTCATACTTGCTGCTATTGAGAGCCGTATTCAAACCTAGATATCCGGAGAAGAAGACCATGGCCAACTAACTCGGTATCTAGGGTTTTCTAGCAAAATCCTAGCCAAGTAATGTAGTTATTTCATTGTTTTCAATTGTAACGAGGGGAAACTGTTGACCATACTATGATGATTGTAGTATTTAATAGACCGTACTGATTTGCAATATAAAATTATATGTTTGTTCTAAATTCTTGTTTTAGATGGAATTAATGTATTATTTTGCACAACTATGATTATTCACTATGGGCTGGAACTCGGATGCTTAATTATGGTTTTATACACAATGGTGGTAATGAAACTTGAGACCTTAGGTTCACACAGACCATGCCTTGACGATTTAATATAGACATGCTTTAGTTTATTTTCATGCATTAGGAGTAGATTATAGTAATATAATTGACATGCACTAGTTAGGTTAGTCATGAGATGGGTTGTCGTAATCCGATTGATGATACTCTTTTTTGGGGTCGTATTTAACTATTTGCGGTACGACTTGATTCACAGTTATGGATCACCCTCTTATAGTTGATACAGTGAGGAACTATATTATGCGGTTAGTGGTGGAACGATGAAAATCCTAGTTTTTTCTCTCATCTGAATCACAACCAATTTACTTTGCTTTCTGGACAATTTTAGTTAAAATAGATAATTTGGTCTTTGATCACCTAAACAAACCATTTTCAGAAGATATAATTCAATATTTTTGAACTGTTAGAGTGAACAATATTAGTCTCTGTGGGATCGATATCCCTTACTCAAGCCATTGTTATTTTACAATCGATACGTACGCTTGCGTAAGGTAAAACCTAGTGTCGTTAATGTGTCATTTTTAACCATATATTTTACACACCTGACGTCACATCAACCATCAACTTCAGCTGCACCAAGAAGCCAACAGAGGGGAAAAAAAGTGGATGAGCAAAGACAAGGTATAAAGCAGCGGCAACACAGGTTAATTATTTTAGTATCTTTCAGTATCTTAACTTATTTCTCCAATTTATGACTCACTAACTTTGTATATGCAGGTGGTAGGTGCTTTTGGAACATCACATCCCACTCAATCTAGTAGGGTTGCTTCAACTTCAAGGCCAACCCAACCTACTCAGTCCACTGTAAGTTCATAACATTTTACTTGCATTTGTTTTTTCATTTTTATGAGTTTTATATTAATGAATGTATTTTTTTTTTGTAGGTTACACAACCAAGTGTAGCACATACTTCACCATGGAGTGTGTTGTAAAGGGATAATATGTAACAAGTCTTCTATTTTTTGTATTTTGGTTTATATAGAAGAACTAACTATATGGTAAAGTCTAACCTTAACTATTTTTTTTTTTTTTTTTGTAAATGCAACACATCTCACAGTTAGGTTTTTTGGGTATATGTCAAGTGTTTTGGGGTTAAGATGTGATTCATTGGTAATGTAATAATTTTTGAAATTTGTATTTTGACTTGGGCAGTTTGTTGCCCATTGATGATGGCTACTTGCCAATGATATATATACTTCAATTGTTGTTTGTTTGGTGGTGACCAACTTTCAATTTGGTTGTGTGTTTGGTGGATAGTGAATTTTGTTATTACCTTTTGTCATTGTATTTATAGCACAATAGCAAATTTTATTGTATTTATAGCACTCTATTTATAGATGTCACTATATTTATAGCACCACAATAACAGATTTCTTGCTTAGGCTTGTAAATGTTATTTTAGTCAATTCAAGTTAAGGAAAAAGGGCAAAAAAGAAAAGAAAAATATATTTACATTGCAAGTCCAAAGTCAAGGGGGCACTATGAACATTTCATGGGGTGACATATGTGGCAAATTGTCATCAGGGGTGTCTTTGTTAACTTTTTGAAATCTTAGGGGTGTCTTTGTTAACCTTTTGAAACCTCATAGGGAGATTGAACTAAACTCGCCAAAGATTACATTTGAATGTAATTTTTTTAAATTTTAAAGGATATCACTGTAAATAACCTAAATATATATATATATATTTTGAATTGTAAGAAACTCACCACCACACACCCAAAAGTATTCTATTCATCGAAGACTACACACCAATACCGACTTTGATAATTTTTCTCCATTCTTTAAAATCATTAATTTGTATTAAAAATTCAATTATTAAATTTATATATTAGACTTTTAATCATGAAGTAGACCGACTTTGATAATTTCTCTCCATTCTTTAAAATCATTAATTTGTATTAAAAATTCAATTATTAAATTTATATATTAGACTTTTAATCATGAAGTAGATCCGAGAGTTGATTTTTGTAAGTTAGGATTATAAGACTATAATAAGCACTTAATAGTTAATATTATAGGGTGAAGGAAATTTAGATTTTCCCTAAAATTTTGTTTAAATATAAATTGTTATTAGAATCAATGTTTGTTATAATGTACATTTATATTATTTCGTGATAATATTAATTTTTTTTCTAGAGGAAGCCAAAATTAGCTTTTGAAAAGGAATCCAAACAGTGCCTAGTCGATTCCGGATGATAAGAGCTCCAGAACAATGGTACTGGTTTGTAGTGGATCGATTGATCGAATGTATCCCAAAGCTCTCTGACCTGGAAATTAGGGTTTAGAGGTAATGTTCAGTTCTGATTCTTCACTCTTCGATCATTTCCATTTCAATTCTTTCTCATCTTCTTCTTTTTTCCAGTTAATAATTTTATTTAATTTACAATTTCTTAATCTTGCGTTTGTTTAATTTGAATGTTGAATGGATTGGGGCTTATTAGGCAATTTAACAATGCATCCTCCTTAGATTTGTGTATAATTATATGTTTGTATACATGCACCGGTCATTGTGAATACGGTTTTTAATATATAATCTTATGGATATGTATATATATATATATATATATTGATAATTTGAGAGAGTAAAGTATATTTAGATTGTTTTGGATCTGAGACCTAGCGATGCCCGATCGAACCGGAAAGACTAATAATAGTAGAAGGTTGAAGACAGAGCGGAGAGGGCGTCCAACAATAACAGGGGATGAGATTATTAACATAAGAATTAAACATGCCACTTAGACTCTTCTTTTTGGTTTTGAATAATTCCACTTTTATGTTAATGATAACAGAAAAAATGAAAATGAAAAATCCATTTTTTTCCCTTGTGACAGTCACTTACATATGTTAAGATCAATTAAGAACAATGGATAGAATTTTAAATAATGAAAAGTCATAATCCTGAGAACCACATGAAGATAAGCGATTACAAGAACCCATTAACAATGGAAAACACCATATACTTATACAAACAGAGCATGGCGAGCAATTCTTCTCCAAGCTTGACCAAGAAGAAAGAAACTTTTTAAGAATGAACAAAATGGTTGTGCATAGGCACCTGCACCTTAAGAAAACTATGTGGCCAGCATTCGAGTCCCCAATCTTGAATCTCAATGTGTTCTTTCTCTCGTCTTTCTCTCCAGAATTAATAAATCATAATAGAGGGAGTGCTTGGCTAAGAATAGAGACTATAGACTGTTAGTAACAAGTAAAACAACAAGCGAGCGTATATTGGTCATTTCATTCCGCCATCAGCCAACAAAGTCTTACCGTGGGTTTGATTGAAGATGTGCGAACTTGGAGGGTCTCATTGACGTATAGACAAACCTGAGGGGGTCTAAATGATGTACCCAAATTAAGTCCAGGTTGCCACAAAATTTAATATCCTTGAAACATCAAGTGATGACATGCAAGTTAATGGCCGCCCTGTCTCTGAAGGAGCTGTTTTGAAGCTGGCCCAAAGTATTCAATGTCGACTATCCTTTCTCAATGCCAGCATACATTAACTAGTCCCAACTGGGATCAATGTAGGTATTTTTATTAAGTGATGCATTTTGTAGAATTGTAATCTTCATTTAATTTAATTCCCTCTTCTATTTGTTGCAAAAGTTATGCAGATTTTATGTTTTCTGCAGTTCTTTCCCATATTAATTTTCTAAAAGGTGTGTTTGCAAGACATAATGTTTTTCATAACCGATCAATTTAGCACCCGAAATTGGGTAAGCGAAAAATATAAAAGATCATGATGAATTGATGATGCTTCCCTAAAGCTGTTTTTTTTTTTTTTACCTGACAGCTTCTCCGAAATGTAAGAATAAGTGTATAAGGAGATATTGTAGTTTCCTCACTCCATAGGGGTATTTTGGTCTTTTGTTCGTCCATTCATTTTATATACTTCCCTACACTCTAATTGTATCAGACTGAATGAGAGGAACTAATGTTGTTCGCGATCTGAACTCTCTTTCCTTGCTCTCTCTCTCTCAATTTGAACACGGTATCAGAGCCATATGTGTTGTGTACAAACCTCACTGTCACTCTCAAATAAAATTGTTATACTTGCTGGAGAAAATAGAAGGTCACACGTGAGGAGGCGCGCTGAACAATATAAATATTTAAATTACAACCTCTCTAACAATTTGAGCTTTTAGAGTTTACTTTTATTATATATATATATATTTTGGAGCAGCCCTTTGTTCTGGGATGTATTGATTTCACGCCTCCATCTTTGCAAGTTGTTCCTCAGTTTTGTGTGCAAGTTTGCACTTCTTATGATCTTCGTTGGTTTGCTTGCCACATCATGTGCAATATGGGTTTGGACATGAAGGAAAGGTGTTGGAGCTTGATATATATTGTTGGCCCATTCTTGTTAACTTGGCTTTTGGAGTAGTTGAAGGTCTAACAATGTCTAATGTATCTTGGGTTGGTATTAAATTATTGTCAAAATTATGAAAACAAAATAGTAAAATTTTAAAATTATGACAATGTTGGTCATGTTAATTTGTCATAGAATCTTGGTCTGAAGCGGGTTAAGAATGCAAGAAAATGCTATGACACTTCTTCTGATAATGGTACTTCGATGATCTGCTCAATTACCAAAGCAACACTTTGATGATTTGCCTAGAAACTTATATTTTTACACAAATGAATGTTTGTATCTTTATAATATATACATATATATGTATATTAGGAGTTAAAAAATATATCAGAACCCATAAACGAACTAGACCGAATCAAACCATACATTTTTAGTTCGAATTTTGAGAGAAATTTGTTCAGTTTCAGTTCTGAAAGATGAAGAAACGGTAATTATCCTAGATGTATGCTGATACTGTCTGACGAATTTCTATGAGTGTTCAGAGCAGTGTTGTGCCTGACATGGAGAACACGTATATGGCTCCTCCTAAGAAGTCTCTATGCTTCATAACCCTGTTCCTTTGATGGAATTATATATTTTTGACATGGGTGCCTCTACTTTTGAATAGGCATAGTTGATTTATGATGAATATTCATCCGCACTGTATATCTAGTTTGTCCGTTAATTTTTATTAAATGGCCATTTTTTGTAAAAATGACGAACCCCTAGTCAATTCTCATATCTTGTCAGTTAATGCTCCTTTGGAATATCTAATAAAGTAACGGTCTCAGAATATTTTGCTGTTTTGTCTTGTTTTTCCTTTTCGTTTTCCTTCATTGGCCTAAGACCACTTATTTGTTTCAAGTTTTGAATGTTTTGTCATTTTGGGGGTTTCCAGATTGTCAACTGTAGGTGCTGAAGCTGCTCCATTACGCATCTTTGTTATTTACCAACTCCTCGTATTCAGCCACTTGAGGGTAAATTAAATGCATATTTGGAGGAGCCAATGAAATGCCTTCTCTGCCTTTGAAGTGTTCCACATTATTTTACTCATTATCAGCGTAACTTCAGAAATCTTGGAGACTTTACTACATCACTTGCTTTCTGCGAGTGAGGCCGCTAGTCCGGTGTGCAGAAATTTGATGAGATGAATGAACTTAGTGCGAAAGAGATAGGTACTTGTTAATTTCTAGGGATTTGTTTATTCTTTGTAATAGAACAGTATATTCTATATGTGGCGTTTGTTTGTTAGTTGTCAATCATGGTTTTTGTATTAGTGTGGTTCAATTTGATTCAATGGATGCAATTTCCAATCGAAGAATGCTTTGATCTTCGAGTAATGCTTCAATCGTAGTGAATTTTGATGCTTAATAATCTACAGGTTTGCTTGTTATTAGGATACGAGGTACCATTTATATGACATATCTCTCTCTCTCTCTGGGGATTTCCCCCTTTTAAATTAGAAAGATATGGATATTTGGGTTTTAATGATGTTTCTTAAAAATAAGAACCTAACATGTAATTTTATCACTATGGTTCGCAGTGATGGGCCTATGAATATTGCAAAGACCTAATACAAGACTCAGTCTTATTTATTGATAATATTTAATTCAAGGATTTTCATACCATGATTTGCAATTATTTGCAAAGGATATTGAAAAATTTGATAGTTGAAATCATTATGGGTGTATTCTGTTTTGGTGCCATCATAATATTTTTCCCTAGGATTCTACAATTCAATTGAAATGTTTTGATTGCTTTAGATGTCTCATTAGAGTATTGAGTAAGAACACCATGTTTGCTCTCTAGTTGCATGCTTCATGAAATGCCACTGCTGATAATTTGGAATGTGATAGTATACAAAGTTCACATCGATAAGCCAGTGCTAAAGGACACTCTAGGGCTAATTGTTCTTATGGTGCAGGGCAGGGACATGACCCTTCAGTTTATTTACGTTGTTTGGAGATGAAAAGAGCTGGATAGGGAACAACATACAAAGTCAGCTTGCTGATCTAGGTACTGTGTTTCCGTAACAACTGTCATATGACATGGATTTTCATAATCTTTTTCAAGAACTTAATATATAGGCTTACAAAAATATTTTATACAAGTTTTCTGAAGAAAATGTACTGTTGTTAATGGAAGGTAAAATGGGTAAGATTGAGATAATGACCTATCTATAAAGTAAATCATGCAACCTACAAAAAGCTCATTTTTTTTTGTTTTTGTTTTTGTTTTTGATGATATGAAGGATGCAGGAAACTGGCTAAATCAAGCAGCCAGTCTCCGTGAGATTCGGTCTAATCTGCATTTCTGTCATTGTTTGGGTTGAAGGTGAGAGGTAAGAGCAGATTTCGTCCCACCTATATATACTTAATTTACTTGATGTGTTTATTTTGTTCAACGTTGCGCTCTTATTATAGCTGTCTGCAAAACCAATACATGCATTTTGTCCTAAACGAATGATTTGAGTACCAGAAAATAGCAGTATAACTTTTCATGGTGAACATTGTTTTGAAATTAGAAGATATCAGAGGATATTTTTCACTTTTTTTTAAAAAAAAATTATTTTTATTATCTTTATATCAAAGTTAGTGATGTTGGGTCTTTGTCTTGTTGGAGTATCTTCTCTTATCTCTGCTTTTCAGGATCATTTTGTGTGTAAAGATTAAGAAACCACCACTGATTACTTAAACCATAAAAAAGGTGTGACATTCTTAATATAATTGAACAGGACTTTGACAGTTAGTGGCAGGCTAAAGCAGAAGTATCATATGGATGATCTTCATTTTGGGAGAGGCCATGGAAAGATGTCTCACCATCCTCTATCTATTGAATGGTGTGATACTAAAGAGGATTGTGTAAAGAGGGCATTGCATGGGGAGTTGCAGCAGAAGGGAAATAAGAGAAAAGCACTGAAAAGCCTTGGTAATTATCAGCAATGGAAGGAAGAAGGAAAAGAAAGAAAAGGTTGTTCTGTGAAGGTTAGATTCCCTGATGAAAGATGACATATGCAAGTCTGTTATATATATATATATATATATATATATATATAGAGAGAGAGAGAGAGAGAGAGAGAGAGAGAGAGAGAGAGAGAGAGAGAGAGAGAGGAATGGAAGAGAAGCTTTTGGTTTGTCTGGTTGTGGAGCACAGAGGGCTAGATAAAAAGAGGATGTCTTTTTTAGCAGGCAAATGGTATGTAATGTACCTTAACCCTGCAACTTATATCTACTTTCTAAAAGAATGGATATACCATTAGACTCAACCTCTCCTTTCATTAATCCCTAGGCTCCCCCCTTTATCTCTCTACCCCCACATATGGTGAATATACTTTTCAGTTGTAATAATTTGAGTTATTCTCATATGGTATGTGGCTCTCTGTCTATATATATATATATGTTGAATGTACTTTCTATAAAGTAAATGACAGTTGAAGTATAGTATAATTTGATGCAGAACTGTATTTAATGTTCATTTTCCACCCAATTATGTGGTTGTAATTTTCACTTACTACTCTGTGAGGCTTTGTTTGGTTCGTGGGAAAAAACCAATATAAAGGAAGCCATTTTCTCTTCTTTGGTTAAATGTAGAGAAGATGGTGTATATGTTTGAGATTTACATATCATATCTTATCCTTTCAATTTTATTTAAGAATGAGAGAAAAATGAAGGAAATTGATTTCCCTTTGAATTATTCTTGTAGGGTCATGTTTGGATGATTTTTGGTCCCAACAGAGAAGAAAGTACTCAAACTATGAGGATGCACAGAATCTGAGTCATGAAGGAAAAGAAGACTGGTGAGGCAATGTAATTCAAACTTTCAAAGGTTCCATTGAGCATCATTTTCATAACCGTTGACATTTTTACCCTCTTTTATTTTATCTCCCTTTCCTCTTTAATTTTATCTCTTTTCTTTTCTTTTCTTTTCTTTCTTTTTCCTTTTGGTCTGGTCTAGTAGTAGTACCACTAGTCTCGGACCACAATAACACTTGCGCAAACACATGTATACCCATTAACTTCTTAGTCACCTTTATATTCACGCTTATAACATATTTTACAGCCTCCCTACTCTTTACAAAAGCCTATATTACTTTGATTCTGTCGAATTTCCTTTTTCTTAGTGTCCCAAAAGAAAATGATTAGGAAAAGAGTTTCTTGAGTTGCTCAAAATTTGAATATACTTCAATCTTCTATTTTTAATCCTACAAAATGGGTTTGAAAAATTTATAGTAAACAATATTCGTGGTATAGTTGATATCGTCTTAATACTTATATTTTCATTTCATAACCGTTATCCCGAATTCGCAAATGCTAAACATGATTCCTATTTTTTTGAACATGACATTGTTACTGTTAATCGTGATTCCTAACTTTTAAACTATGTAGACGTGTAACGATAATCACCTAACTAAATTTTATTAGGGTGGCTATTCTTTTTGGTTCCTTCTCGGTAGTATGTGGACCCGAGTAAAGACATATCATTTGCTATTCTATATAGTATACTCTCTACGTCCCATAATAGCATGTAATTTTCAATTTTGTTTTTAATGATATAGTATTATGATGGAGTCCGGTATTTATTTAAAGTTAGTGAAAAAATGGATAGTTGAAAAAAATGAAAGATTAAATTGCATTGGAATTCGAACTTGATAAGTATTTTGGGACAAGTTAAGTTGCAATACTGGACAACTAATATGTGACAGATGTAATATTATGTATGTATATTTGTTTGTGTCCAGAATGGTTGGACGTATTATTTGATTCATGATGTAGGATATCATTACGCAATAATGATAGTTATTTAATATTTTTTTTTAAGATTGATATTCGCGAACCATGTTTGGGTTTGTTGTGAACTTGTGATACAGTGAGTTGTTTCCATGTGAACTTTTTGTCTCATCTTCGGAATTATTTTCTGAACTTAAAAAGTATTATCAATGTTTACCTAGTTGAAATTTTAGTGAAAAAAAGGATAAGAATGGGCTGTTCACAACCGAATTGATAGATTTTCTAGAAGAGTATATATGTCCCTTCAGTATGAACACGAGCTTTCATCTGATCCATCTTTGGATTACAAGATTGATACTTGATTGGTCAATTATAGTATAATCAATACTGGTAAAAACAAATACACTACTACTATTTCTTACTGATGTGACATGATGATATGTATTTCTCTAATGTTAAAATAAAGAAATTCTTAATCATAGGTCCTAAAAGAGAAAAAAATAATATTATACTTTCTAAATGACACAGTTCTACCCCTTTCTACCAACCGGATCAACACATTATATATATATTTAAAAAATGCGTTATAGAATGGCGAATAGGCATATGAGACCTATAATGGGAGAGGGAGAGGGAGAGGGAGAGGGAGAGAGAGATGTTACTTTTACGCCTATATACGTATGAGTGTGTATATTTATATTATATCAGATGACAAGGCTATTCTTGTGTTAGAATCACATGGGGGAAATTATTGGTTACTCTAGCGATAAGTCTGATCTGGTATTCAAAATTAATTGGAATAAGTAGGGTTTATCACACGTAATAAAATTTCTTCATTTATTACATCTCTTTCCTTCATTAATTTAAAAAATCATATGAATTTATCCGGGTACTAAATATCTTCTCCATTCCATAAATGGTTGCATGACTTTATGAATGTATTTTAAGTAATGATTCCAGTCTTATAAGCTATGGTGCGGGGCTGAAGGCCAAAATTTTCAATTTTAACTAGTACAGTGTATGGCCCGCCACCGACACCTTGTATTTTGAAAACTTAGGGCATGTTTAGTTTAAATTTTAAATACAGTTTTCAAAAAATTAGAAAATTATTTTTCTCAATAACATTATAAATAGGGGTCTAAAAATAAATTTATTGAAGATAAAAATTTCAAATATAGTTTCAAGAAAACTAAATCAAGCACTGCTTTATACAAATTTTGAAAACTATTTCAGTTACGAATCAAGCAAGCAAATTCTAAACTTTTGAAAATAACAAAAATGGTAGGTAAACAATTCATCTTGTATTAGGACAAATGAAAAGAAATTTGTCATGATTTACATGTGTCATTTCCCGCTAGCAAAACTATAATGTCATGTTTTGTATGATTTGTATGAATGAATGAAATGGAATGGAATGCTTACTCTATCAATTTATTTGTTTGATATGTTTTGTTAAGTGAGAATGATTATTCTTTGGTAATGAAAATTCATTCAATCAATAAACCTATGGAATGACTAATTCCATTCCTTAAGGAATATTTTTAAAATATAAAATTATTAAAACAACATTTTCACATTTCAAATAAACTTAATAAAATAAAAAACTTAATAGAAAAGTTATGTTTTTTAAAGCTTTTGTGTGAATTTTATTAGATTATATAATAAATAATTTGGGACCGAAGGAATCTTGACACTTAAACAAACATTTACACACAAACACAAAAGAAAAAAAAAAAACCCCCACGAAAACAAATAGAAAATGCAGAGGGAAATAGTCTTTATTGCATTTCGCCTTTCCTTTAGGTGTGTTTTTGTCATTTGACTTTCAAAAAACTTTATTACGGTTTTACCCCTAAAGATGTCTACCAATTACCCCAAGCACCCGAGGCAGCCTCAACAAACCAAAAACTAAAAGAATTGTCACCATCCACTCCCACCCTAAGTCTAAAATCTATGCCAAAATTCAATAAAGACGATACAAATATACGAATTCATAGACAAAAAATGAAATATAATTCAAAAAGCCATTAGAAATTTAGAAGTTACTATTAATAAATATTTCTCGGCAACATAAAAACAGAAAAAAAAAAAGAGAGCAAAGATTTCATATCCTGGGGGTATTTTTGTCATTTAACTCTTAGAAGTCCTTATTACCACTTGACCCCTCAACATGTCTCATAATTACCCCCATGTATCGGCAAAACCAAAACCTTGGGTCTTCAGCAGTGTATAGTCACGCTCATACGTAGCGAGCTCTACGCACCCGGCGAACGATGGCGGACCCCTCCGGTTCACGCTAGCCTGAACCACACCGTCAACATTTCCACCACCGCTGCCGCCGCATGTGGCATTGCCGCCACCATTACCACCACCACCACCACCACCACAGTCAGCTGTCAAGCCCAGGAAGTCCCTTGTCAGACGGTCAGTCTTGTGCCACGTGGCAACATCCCCTGGACTGAAACAGAAGTACTCATCTGGTGAGATAGGTGTGCGCACGTGACCCACAGTACCCAAGTGGGCCACCATTGTAGATGGCACGTGACCGACTGAGTGTGCACCCATTGTTGCAGCCTTTTGGAGGAGTGCAGTGGCTGAGAGGTGGGCACTGTGTGGGACCAGAGGTGGCTGAGTACATGATGTGTTGCCAATGAAGCTTCGGAACAAGGCCCTGTGTGGTGGTGGTGGTGGTGGTGGTGGGGTGGTGGTTTGAGGTGTGATATGAAGTGGGTTATGGTTAGAATTAGGGTTAGGGTTAGGGTTTGGAGGTGGTTCCCAAGGGTTAAGGGAGATATGGATTGGGGGGTTTGGGAAGTGTTGGGTGGTGAAAGGGAAGAAAGGTTGGGGTGCATTGGTTTGGTTGGTGGTTGCTAATACTCTTGCACTTTCTTCAGCTAGAGCTTCACAAAATGCTCTGTGGGTAATGAAGCTATCCTTTCTGTTAATATACAAACACAATTACCAACATAAGATTGATTAGTCATGACAGAGCAGAATAAATAAAGATTAATCTAGATTAATGCACATTTTCAGAGAATAATTATTGCATGGTCTTGGAGTAATAGATAATTTACCGTAACAAATGATTATCTCGAACCATATAGTACCTGAACATGCATAAATTTCTTGTGTACACAGTATCTACACAGTACTGAGTGTGAGACAAGTCGTTTATCTCTTATAATCCTCGAGGAGTTTGTGATTTGAGTGAGAGCCAAATTAATTGTGGTTCTCTATCTATATGTATATGTATATGTATATGTAAGCTTTTCCAATTAAGCATATAATTAAGTGATCGATATTGCAAAATGCACTTCTGAAATAGGCTCTGAAGTAATCATTTCTAGATTTTGGGAGTTAAAACTTGTACAGTGGGAGAGGGACTTTCGGGGAATATAAAAGATTCTGAAAACAAAGAGAAAAACAAAACATGTACCTAGGAACAGAATGAGGACCTAGTGATGATGCAATTATGCAGAAAAATGTGTTTTTTTGATGCTCTGAATTGTGTGGTTCAAAGAGAAAAGCTAGCCAAAATTAAACACATGCATGCGTGTAGGATAGACACTGCAAAGTCATAAAGCTCAAGAGAATTTTCTTCTGTGGGTCAAGTTTAAAGTATGATATATGATATATATATATATAGAGAGAGAGAGAGTGAGAGAGAGAGATGCATGACAACTGATTGATGTTAATGCATGCAAAAGTGGGCACCAATGTATATACAGCCCCAAAGTTTCAAGATCCATATATATTGGTAAATTAGTCAAAATTGGTGAAGTTCTTTGCAGTGTTAGCTCATGCATGAAACAAACATATACATGGAATTGAAATCTTCATGTAGCTTTTAATGATCATGAACCAAAAAGTAGAGAATGCATCATATAATTACCATATCTTTTGACAGATCTCCTAGATTTCATTATCATGAAGTCCGTATATAGATTTATAGAGGTGCTGAAATTAAACAGTGGCATACTCAATTAAGGGCTATACATATCATGGTTCTCAACCATATATAGACATACACCAAGTATAAAATTAATTAAAATTCTCATGTATTTTTCCCCAGACAAAAGAACAGAAACACCATTATTGTTCTTGAGAGTACTGCAGTAAGTCGATTAATACTACACCATATAAAAGTACACTTGGACTGAAATGTTTTTCTAGTACAATAATTCAAATGCAATATGCCTTGGGTCCGTTTGGGATAATGAAATTGGAGCCTTGGAATTGGAATTGGGGGCTCCAATTCCAAATTCATTATTTGAATGTAAAAAAATACCTTGTAATTAGAATTGAAATGCAATTTCAATGACACCAAATCCACCAATTGAATTTCACAGGAAAAATTGTGATTTTCAATTCCACATTTTCTCCAAACCTTAACCCATTAAATAATCTTTCTAACAACTTTCACAATCACAAACATACATATATAAATATCAATATATACACATACGCTTATATATACACACCTATATACACATGCTTATATATATAAATATCTATACGCACATATATATACGCATGCATATATATATGTACTCATAGATACATAAATATACAAATATGAATCCACATATACACAAATATATAGTCACACACATACATATACATTCACAAATATATATACATCCACATACATATATATATATACACACACATACATATATATACACCCATACATACACACGCATATATATTCATACCTATACTTGTATATATACCTATATCTATATAAATATATTGTCTAATTTAATTTTCAAGTTATGATCTTTTACATTCAAATTGAGTGTGTGATTGAAATTCAATTACACTTGAATTGCAAGATACATCCAAGCAATATATTTAGAATTGCATTTGTGGAATTGAAATGCTATGACATTTCAATTCTAATGTAATTCCAATTCAATTTTAAATCCGCACAACCAAAGGGAGGCTTAGAAACAGTTCAAAATTTGAAGATAGATATCATCAATCACAAATATATAGGCTATCAAAACACCAAATTAACCATCTCTCTCCCTAAAACACTCCACTAAAACTCAATCTATGGAGATTAAATAATGTTATAAATCACAGATTGAGAACATAACTAAAATAAATGATTATCTTTTTCTTTTGGTTGTTTTTCAAATTTGAACTATATTTGCAATTTCAAATTGCTTTCCTTTACTCTAGTAGTGTCATCAACAGAACAAACACTTGTATTAATGGTGTCCACTTTGATGCAACCTGGCAAGACATTTAAGCTACAGATACATTCTGTCCAAAGCTTACCACTCTCATGTAATAACCACAACACAAAACAAAGCCTACAAACGAAAGAACAAACACCCTCCTATATAGGATATAT